>CM070655.1:9562547-10796912 GCA_036346575.1 Dendrocalamus sinicus
AGTTGAATTTGTTGAGGAATTGGAGAAATAATACAAGTATTGGATTATAATTCTTGAGTAGTAATATTCTTGGTGGATATATATGATAGCGCATTGATTTTTGGAGAATTAGGACATACAAAGGTAACTTGCTGGATTACTACATTAGTGATTAAAGTGAATTCTCGGAAGATATTGACGAAAATGAGAATTTGTAGGAGTTGATCAAGTACTAAAGGGATAAATTGAATTTCTGAGAAGAATTCATAACATTTAGTGGATTCTAATCTTGGTAAATTGAATTTTCAGTGAAGATACACTTGTGGATTAGCTAGTGATAGATAATGGAAAACGTGATAGAATGTTGGATTATGATTGTGAATCAATGATGAAAAGGATCGAATACGAGTAATATCGGTAGAGGTGAAAATAGTTATGAAAGATAATTATTAGAGTTCAGAAGGAGCTGATGAATAGTAATGACAGGATTGAATTATTAGTAATTCAAAATACAAGGAATAATCGGTGGATTAAATAAATGATGATACCTGCTGATTGGAGTTTTAGGCAGCAGACAATAAAGAAAGCACATTTTTGGGGGATTAAGTCAATTTTGGCAATTGTAGAATAGAGTTAGGTAACAGTAATAACACTTTGATTATATAAGAGTAATAATGCTGCTAAAAGAGATTTTTGGCAAATAAAATAACCCGAGCCTCTCCTTGTTAAGCCATGCATACTATTTACTTGCATTCTGTGTATTGGCTCGCGGAGCACGGGGTCGGAGTGCTCACGCTCGCTTTTGCGACAAAATCCAGAATCAAGAGCCGCATCGCCGCGCCTCAGCAACAAGATTGGACAAGATGGAATAAGAGGGTGAAGATGTCAAGGGCTAGGTCGCGAACCTCCGCTTGGTCGCTGTGGGCATATCCCAAGGTCCCACCGTGTGCGTCGTTCTTCCGCTGCTGCAAGTTATTGATTTCGGCCTAATCGGCCCATGAGTAAGTCTACTATTATAATTACATTTTCGCATGATATGTACTTTGATATTCAGAACTGTAGCTGTGTGCACTATCTACTGATCCAGGGAATAGTGCAGTTAAACACAGTAGATTCCGGATTATAAAATCTGGGTCTAACAGAATAGAATGTCAGCGGAGCTACCCCCGTTGACCAGAACACGCTTGACATTACATCCTACGATGGTGGCCTGGACCACCAGAGGATCCTGGTGAGGAAAGTTAGAAGGTGATGTTGTTTTGTGCCCAAGCAGATGGCACCTAGGCAGGGTACGCCGCCACGTGATGCAGTCGATGAGCGTAGGCCTTCTGCTATTGTGCGGATGAAAATTCCAGTGACGACCCTCTAGATATGATGTTGATGATAGGGCGCTGGCCTCCCTTGGTGGAGTGTATCTGTAGGAGGTTCTACGAGGGCTGTTGCACGTGAGCCATCACTAGGGTCCTGGCCTCCAAGGCCCTATCCTGATGTGACGATGGCCCGATCTTTCGAGAGGTACTGATAAGTCGATTGTGGAGATCTCGACGTTGATGATCCAAAGGCTCCGACCAAAACAGATCGAACCCTCGCAATCACTACACCATCGCTCAGTTGGTTATCAACCGTGCGAACACGATTGACCTCGCCAAGAAGTCTATCTCCTGCAAGCGAATCGAGAACACAAGCAAGAGAGTACAAGATGCAATCTGAAATTGCGAATAAAGATTAAGTTCACAAGTTGGGGTTTCTCAACCGAACATGCGGCGAAACTGCTAAGCAGAATAATCTCTTAAGAAAAATCCGAGGAAAACTAAAGGGTGCGGCCTCCTTAAATAGGGGAGGGGAAAGCCGCACTTATCTAATGACAAGGGATATGGTACTATTCGTGGTTACTGTTCATGCGGCCATGGTACTGTTCATGTGAACAGTACCGGCCCAAATAGCCCAAATTACAAGGCCCTCGGCCCACTTTGACTCGGACTGAAAAAATGACATGAGTTGTTTCGCAGTTTCTGATCTGCTCGGGTGGAGTTTGGAGGTGAGACCAGATCCATCTGAAAGTAGACTCCAAGAGCTTTCCAATGAATACTCACGGGCCCCGAGACGCCTTCTGGATCAAAAGTTATGGCCGTTTGAAGTTGACCTGTCAAGCTGAATCCGAATTGATTTGGAGGCCGAATTGGATTCCAAAACCTGTCCAACTTGAACCCTTGCTTCAGTTGGTTCCAAAGTGATGTGGTGCTACAAATATATATTTTTTCATCGTTAGGTAGCATCATATTCTTATTTAAAATGTGTTGAAGTTGAAGAAACGAATTCACCTTTAATTCAATTTTGATATTGGCCGGTGGCCGCTACGGTCGTACGTGTTGGTGGCGTGGTCATATCATCCTCCCCTTCTTGACAGAAAACCGTTCTCAGTTTTAACATATGTGTAGTGTCACGTATTGCATGATCTTGATCATGAATCTTGGTACATGATAGCAAACGCAACAAACTCTCATTATGTAATATCATAAATTCTTTATCAAATAAAGTAAAATCTCTTTGAAACGAGCTCACCTCATAATTTAAGTGATGCGTAGGAGCTCTAGTAATTGGAACAACAAGCATAGCAAATATGGTTGTATCCATAGGGTACATGTTCTTATCATCCTCCACTTCTTGCAAATAAAGCCGTCCTCAGCTTTTGATATGCTGAAAATATGGTAACAAAGAAGCCAAGGTGTATGCATGGTATATGTATATATCATCCGTTTTAACAGTTCTTCGTTGTTGCACAATTAATGTTATAAAACAGCAGCGATCATAAAAGCTCATTGTATTATTAACCCAAGAGTAATCATATATGTTAATGAGCAATTCAAAATTTCTCATACAGTAATTATTGTAACTTATTTTGCAAATGTAAGTGAAGCATTTATGCAATTCAAATCTTTGACGTTGTAAACATGTAGTGGTGGCACATATGGGCAAAACTACAACTTTTGAAATCAAGCAAAGTTCATCTATATAATCATATCTCAATCGAACCATAGCAAATTCATCTAAAAAGGGTGAAGAGGCTTGTATGTTCTGCCATAATTCATCATCTTTATTCAGATTGTCTATACTAGATATTGCAAAAAGCGATGAACACATAGGCATTGGATGAGTACTAAATTTTACTTCCCTCTCACATTGAACATGATTCACCATACAAGAATTGTTGTCCCAAACAGCAAGTTTCAATTCATCCACGTGATCGCAAGTTATGCATATTCGATATACAAGAAATTGATTTTCCACACCATAATCTCCAATCAAATTAAACTTATATCCAGGGGTGTAGGTACTAAATAAGAATTGTGAACATGCAAGTTCAGAAACTTTCTCCATAGCATGTGACAATTTCATAGGTAAATCCAACACGATGTAACACAATGAATTAGCAGGAGAAATTCTAGTCAAAACTTCTTTATGTGTTATTAATTCGACATGTGCAAAATTATGAGAATTTAGATCAGCACATGGTTCATTTAAGTCAACACAAGGAACATCAGAAGATTGCACTACAGTAGATATATACTCACAAGATTCCTCTATGTCTTGTTGTAGCACCAAATCAATACCGTGGGCGATGATAGCACCATGTTCTTTACCTTTTTGGCTCTCTTCAGATGATGTAAGTGCATCCATCTCCTTATTTTCATTCTCAACCAATGGGATCAGTGATTCAATCAGCTCATGCTCCTTTTCGGCATGGTTCTCAACTACCTGCAAGTTGTTAGTCACAGAAAAGGGCACAAACACAGGTTTGTTCTCATGATCATCACCATTGCCTGCAAAGTTAGCTGTAAGAGCATATTCATCCTCAACATCACTAGCACTTACATAACCACCATCTTCTGTCGCAATGTACGCCCACTGACTTGTGCAATCTCTCATGACGTGGCCCATCCCTTTACAACGGTGGCACACAATGCTCATCGTGACGCCCGTGGAAGCAACCGATGAAGAGCTCAGATCGGTGCTTGCACACTAGTAGATTTGCTCGCTCGGGTGCGCGTGATGGTGGCGGCGGTGCTGCTGAACGCGCCCTACTCACGAGAGGGGCAGCAGCTCGACAAATAGGAGGTGGGGCTATCTTGGCTTGCCCAGCGTTGATCTCGATGTAGACGCATCTCCAAAGTTGCTCCTTGTCCTTTGTTGCCTACCCGCAATTCTTTTCGCAAGCATAGCAAGTGGAACAACCGGTTGTGATGAGTAAAATCTTTATAATAAACAATGTCCTGAATTTCACGTCAGAAACCACCGTAAAACAACAAATCTTATCCTCCGTTTCTCAACAACATTACAATGCAACATGCCTATTTGTAGTTCTTGATAATATTCCTATTGATTTATTACCTTGGTCTAAGCACTCGCAATTTCTTATGCATTTCATGTTTAAAAGCGGGAGGAACAAATCTAGCACGCATAGCTACCTTCAATCTATCCCATGTATCAGGTTGTAAACGCATGGTACCTAGTTCATTCCACCAGATAATAGCAAAGTCCTTAAACTCACTAGTAGCTTGTCTAACTCTATGTTGTTCAGGAACTAGATGAGCATTAAATTTTTGTTCAACTGTCATCTCCCAATCTAGATAAGTTTCAGCATCATAAGTACCCGCAAAAGATGGTATGGTAAACTTGACTTTAGCAAATGGGTCATGATTAGAACGCTCATTGTGGTGCTGAAAATTATTACCTCCCATGCCGTGACGGTTTTGATGTAGGCGGTGCCGTGGGCGTGCATCTTGGGCAGCAAATGAAGCATTGGCATCACGGTTTTGTCTCTCATTATCATCTCCCTCCTCATGATCTTGGCCCGCATCGTGATCATACTCGCGTTCATTGTTTGGTGGCGATTCACCATTCTTTCAAGGCGCATGATGAGTGTTGTAATACTCTCATTGATGGAACTGATGGAGCGCTGCCATGTGTCCGTCGAAGCTTGAAGCTTCCTATTGATGCGTTGTCCATCCCAGAGTGTCATGAGCTCTCCCTTTAAAACACACACTTGATCATCAGACGACCCACCTGTCATGGTTAGTAGAAAACAAAAGACAACACAAAGGTATTATCCCTATACACTACTAGGTGGTGGAAGGTGGAATCACACATTCTCAAGCGTCTTACCACACTCTTACAAGTGTTCTTACCAATGCAGCAGTGGTACAACCGGTGGTGGTTCGTGACACCGTGTCGAGCGTGGGCAACGATTGCAAGAGGGAATCTGTTCGATCAAGAGTAGGTGTAGCTTGGAAGGCACAATATGGTAGCAATAGAGAACAATCAGTTAATTTCAGAATTGCATAGAATTGAATTATAGTCCGTATCTAGCACTTAGCCTATGTTGCTGATCAACCAAGAATGGAAGAAGCCTAAAAACAAGTGTATGGCAACGTGTATGAGTGGTAAATACAAGATAATTCAATCCAAAGCAATTTGGAATTGAAGAACACAAGGATTGACCCAAAACTAGACAATGCTAATATGGACACAAATTCAATTTAGCAAACCAAAACTAATGATTGAAAGACACAACGGGTTTGGACAATGGAATTAACTCTTTTGTGGGGCAATTTTTTTTTGGACTATAGGAAATAAAAATCAATCTACTAACTAGGGATACAAGAATTACCTCACGCAACCGTTGCTCGATACCAACCGATGTGACGATGGCCCGATCTTCCGAGAGGTACCGATAAGTCGATTGTGGAGATCTCGACGTTGATGATCCAAAGGCTCGACCAAAACAGATCGAACCTCGCAATCACTACACCACTGCTCCGTTGGTTATCAACCGTGCCGAACACGATTGACCTCGCCAAGAAGGCTATCTTCTGCAAACGAATCGAGAACAAAACTACACAAGCAAGAGAGTACAAGATGCAATCTGAAATTACGAATAAAGATTAAGTTCACAAGTTGGGGTTTCTCAACCGAACATGCGGCAAAACTGCTAAGCAGAATAATCTCTTAAGAAAAACCCGAGGAAAACTAAAGGGTGCGGCCTCCTTAAATAGGGGAGGGGAAAGCCGCACTTATCTAATGACAAGGGATATGGTACTATTCATAATTACTGTTCACGCGGCCATGATACTGTTCACGTGAACAATACCGGCCCAAATAGCCCAAATTACAAGGCCCTCGGCCCACTTTGACTCGGACTGAAAAAGTGACTTGAGTTATTTTGCAGTTTTTGATCTGCTCGGGTGGAGTTTGGAGGTAAGGCTAGATCCATCTGAAAGTAGACTCCAAGAGCTTTCCAATGAGTACTCACGGGCCCCGAGACTCCTTCTGGATCAAAAGTTATGGCCGTTTGAAGTTGACCTGTCAAGCTGAATCCGAATTGATTTGGAGGCCGAATTGGATTCCAAAACCTGTCCAACTTGAACCCTTGCTTCAGTTGGTTCCAAAGTGATGTGGTGCTACAAATATATATATTTTTTCATCGTTAGGTAGCATCATATTCTCATTTAAAATGTGTTGAAGTTGAAGAAACGAATTCACCTTTAATTCAATTTTGATATTGGTCGGTGGCCGCTACGGTCGTACGTGTTGGTGGCGTGGTCACATCATATCCCTAGTGGCTCTGGCAGAGCATTGTGATAGTGGGGTATGTTCGAGTGAGGTGGTCATCGTGGCCATGCATTTTGCACCAAAGCCCGTGCTGTTGGTGCTCCCCTTCACTATGCTCTCCATCTTCGTGGTCCCGGCCTCGTCCACGCCCCCGACCTCTGCGACCCCTTCCCCGGGCAACGGGGGTGCTATCGTCAGACCAACCTTCGATCGTCAGACCAACCTTCGATGTCGAAGACATACCTAGATCTTTGGGTCTTGCGTTGCTTGCTACTGGAGGTATCCTTCGGCGAGTCATGTGCTTGCTAGGTGTCGGAGGTGTCGCCCTTGTGCCTCTGTGCGTCTTCTTCTATTCTTGTGTATTCCTCCATCTTGTCGAAGAGCTTAGCCACCGTCTTTATCAGCTTGCACGTATTGTACTCGGCCAATGGCCCCAGGCGGAGGCCCCGAATCACCACATTGATGATCACAGTCTCGTTGACATCTTTGACTTGGCAACGAACCTTGGCGAAGCATTTGAAGTATTCCCGGAGCTTTTTCGAGGGCTTCTATTTAATTATGAAGAGTTGATCCACGTCGACCTGCTCGACGTAGTTACCCTGGAAGTTGTTGTACAAGTGGTCACAGACCTGCTCCCACGCATATATGGAGTTTGGCTATATGGTAAAGAACCAAGATAGCGCTACTCCCTACAGGGCGAGTGGTAGTCCCTTCGCTTTGGTAGAGTCATCCCCACCGGCGGCTTCGATGGCCATCTCGTATACCCGAACGAACTCCTTAAGGTCTGTATCGCCTTTGTACGGCTCGATGGTTGGGAACATGAAGTCTTCTGGCCACGCCGATTTTTGTAAGCTGGCAGAGAGTGGGACTCTGGATCCACACGTCGGAGAGTACCACGACCAGAGGCAGGGGCATTGTGGCTGTCCGCTCGGTTGGGTATGACGTCTGCCACCACTGCCTATGGTGTTTGCTGACTCCGAGCCTCTTGCATCTCCCGCATGGCCCCTCGGAGATCTGCTAGCTTGCGCTGCAATGTTTCGAGGGCCACCATTAGAGTGCTCTCTATTGTCGGAGCAGTCATACCTACCTGAGCGGAGGCACGCGCGGCGAGGCTGCTCGCGATAACGGCCTACTCGCCGGAGCTATTTGGTGCATCTATGCGATTGGCGACAACTAGTTTTTCAAACTTGTGGTATATTCAAAACTTTATTCACCTCACATAAATCTTGTATTGCCATCAATTACCAAAAAAGGGAAGATTGAAAGCACCTAGACCCCCTAAAAATGGTTTTGGTAATTAATGAATTTATGTGAATATGGGACGGACTTGTTTATCAAGTGTTTCAAAGGCTTAGTCAATGATGACAAGACGTATGCTAAAGATCAACATGAAGATCAAAGTGGCTTAAGGAAAAAGGTATATGTAGACTAGGATCCTCTTTTCATTTTTACCGGTCTTAGGAGAAAGGATAGAAGACCGGATTATAGGCTAAATGTCGTACCATAAAGAGGGATCATGCAAGTAGCTTGATAGCATATTCTTGTGCCATTTGGATCAATATAGGATCATGCATTCATTGAAAATTAAAATTGATAACCAATTCTGTGCTCTGTCTGGAAAAATAGAAGTACCAAAGTTTCAACAGCGGAACTATTGTGGAGCGGTAGTTCTGTAGCCTTAAACGGTACTTCCGGTGCTCAAAAGCTCCGAAAAACTGAGCGGAGCCTTTTTTTTCCAGAGAGCACCCTCGGAACCGATCCGTGCTCTATCCAGACAACCAGAAGTATCGGCGTGCATACCGCGGTACTTCCGCTTCCCAAAAGCTCCGGCAAAACCAAGCGGGGCCATTTTCCAGAGAGCACCCTCGGGAAGATTCTGAGTCTGCGGCAAACGGAAGTACTGAAGTTTTAACAGTGGAACTACCATAGAGCGGTAGTACCGCAGCCTTAGACGGTACTCACAGAAGCTCCGAATAAGCTGAGCGGAACCTTTTTTTCCAGAGAGTGCCAACTCTCGGCCTCAGATTGAATGGAAGTACCACGCCAACTTATCGGAACTTCCGGTTAACAGAACTTCCGGATTTACAATGGCGGTAGTTCCGTACTGACTTCCAACAGCTAGTTCAGAAGCTCTGACATAACCATTACTGTCGCGTCAGAACAGGTGCGGAAGTACCAGCCATTGGCTTGCGGTACTTCCACTAGCCCTCAATTTTTTCAGGAATTTCCTTGTAACGTCTAGTTTTGGTTGGTAAGGGTATAAATACCCATCTACCTGCTCAAGGACAGTTAGAATAAACCCTATTGAACATCTTGAGCATAGAGTATTCACTCCACATCTATTTTTCTCATTGTGCATTCATTTGAGGTTATTGAGCCAAACAAGTGCATTGCGTCTTTAGATTATCCTTTGGCACTTGGTTGTCATCAAGCGAAGCTCGTAATATTTTACTCTTGGTGTTTGCCGGCACCTGGACGACTTGGTGGAGTTTGCTCAGTGACTTCTTCAAGAAGGTTGCGAAGAAGCCCGGCATCGATTTGTGAGTGGTTTGGAGTCCACCACCTTTGGAGTGAAGGAATGACTAGCACTAGTGGATTGAGGAGCTAAGGCTTAATTCGTGAAGCCGGTCCAATTCGTTTGGGCTTTCCTCAATGTGAACTAGAGGAAACTGGCAAGTTTCCGATCACTACGGTAAAAACATCGTGTGTTTATTGGGTATCACTTTATCTCTTTTTCAGCTCTTGTACATTTTGCATATTGTGATTATTTACTTACACTAGAGCCTCTTGTAAAGATCTATTCTTGTAGTGCCCTAAATTTACTAGAATTGTGTAGGTTTTAATTGCTTTAAATTTCTGTCATATTAAATTTGTAGAAATTAATTAGAAGTCAAGAAAATTTTTAAACCTCCTATTCACCCCCCTCTAGTTGGTTATGCTTGATCCTACAACAGGTTGTGAGATCCCACCTGGTTACTTACTTGCTCTTTATGTTCGGTGGATCATGTTTCCTATAACTCAGGGAGACTAGGTGCATCCTACCTACATCCACATCGCTGAGTTCCTGGTCGACGCAGAGCCTGATGAGATCCCACTGTATAGCTGAGGCTCGATTATTCTGTGCGCGACCTAGAGGGATATGTGCGATGGCTCGTAGCGTGCCACTAGCATGCCAAACATCGCCGTCTACTATATCTTATTACAGTTATGATCATTTGAGTATTTTTCTATTAATCGATCATACTTTCGGATAGAGATAAACCCATACCAGATAGAGTCAATCACCCACACATTTGTTTAAGGGCTGTGTCAGATTTTGCCCCCTCTAGCCAGTAGCCACGTTATATCATGTGCATATTGTACTGCTACAAGTGTGATCCCTGTCTTATTGTATTTTTGTAGTATTAACATTAGAACCCACACATTTGTTTAAGGGATGTGTCAGATTTTGCCTTCTCTAGCCAGTAGCCACGTGATATCATGTGCATCCAGTACTATGCTAGCATCGGGTCATTAGTCCGGATGCTAGTCGTCCGAGGCGTTTGGGTGACTTGCGTGCTCTAAGCCCTAGTTTCTGGATTCTATTATCAAAAGCTCAGTACGGACCGTACGTACGGCGCACCATATTCCAAAAATACCCTGGGGACGGCGACCTTGCCGAGGAGACGACCATGGTGTGGAAGGGCACCCTTTGCTCATCTGATTTGAAGTACTGTTGCCACAGTTCGGCGACTGTCGAGAGTGCTCCATCCAGTGATGACTGAAGGATGGGGAGTAGGTGCTGCCATCGTACGTTCGTACGTAGTAACTAAAATGCAATTATTGTGGCTAACAAGGCAATCACCCACACATTTGTTTAAGGTTCCGTTCATTTCAGCTTCAATTTCTGATTTTTTTAGCTTATTTTTTATTATTCATGAATTTTATCTTTTTTGATTTTTTCGCTTTTTTAGCTTTTGTGCTGGTTCTTTTTTTCCTATATTCGTTTGCGTTGTCTGAGATGAGCTAACATATTTTTTCTATTTTTAAATTTTTTAAAATTTAATTATGCCAAATAAACCACCTTCAACTACAGTGAAATTTTAGCCAACTACAATATATTTTTAGCCATAAGTCATAGCTTTTCAGCCCAACCGAGTAGGGCTGTGTAAGATTTTGCCCTATAGCCGAGAGCCATGTTATATCACATGCATCTAGTACTACTGCTACAAGTTTGATTCTGTCTTACTGTATTCGTGTAGGATTAACATTAGAAACAATAGTCTTTTTCAAAAAAAAAACTTTAGAAACAATAATAATTAAGAAAGCCCTAGTTTCTGGATTCTATTATCAAAAGCTCAGTACGGACCGTACGTACGGCACACCATATTCAAAAAATACCCTGGGGACGGCGACCTTGCCGATCGAGGAGACGACCATGGTGTAGAAGGGCACCCCTTTGCTCATCTGATTTGAAGTACTGTTGCCACAGTTCGGTGACTGTCGAGAGTGCTCCATCCAGTGATGACTGAAGCATGGCATGGGGAGTAGGTGCTGCCATCGTACGTTCGTACGTAGTAAATAAAATGCAATTATTGTGGCTAACGAGGCAATCACCCACACATTTGTTTAAGGGCTGTGCAAGATTTTGCCCTCTAGCTAGGAGCCACGTTATATCACATGCATCTAGTACTACTGCTACAAGTTTGATCCTGTCTTACTGTATTCGTGTAGGATTAACATTAGAAACAATAACCTTTTTCAAAAAAACTTTAGAAACAATAATAATTAAGAAAACTTTATTCATTCATTTATTCATAACTGGTGCGCGTATGAGCTTTTACAGACCGACATAATATGCCCGCGCATAGTAGTGACATAGTAATTTACTTCTCACTCACTAATTGGTGATCACACACGTACAGGAGTGACAAAGCTCTTTTACCGGCCGACGCCGGAGAAGTTTTCACTGCGCCGCCAACCCACTATTGAAGGGCCTCTAGACGTATACGTAGCAGTCCAGGTCAGGGCCGTAGCTGACACCAAGGATATCGCAGTAGCTGTGGTAGAACTCGATCCGGTTCGCCACTCGGACGTCCGGCCGTTGATGATGTTCATGACGACGCCGTACCCGGGCACCCGGCCGGCCGTGATGTCCACGCCACTCGGCGTCCACTCCCCCGTGGCCCTGGCGTGGCACAACGGCTTCATTTTGTTGCGAATATTGCCTATAATTATTGCATAAACAATTGTAAAATATTGACACTCTTAATTTTAAGTGTTGCAATTTTGTAACAGTGTATAATTGTTTTGTTTGAGATTTCTAAGCTAGTTTTGAAATGGCTCCAAACTTTATACTTATGGTTTCATCAATTTTGGTGAGAATATATTTTTTTTCAATTTTTTCTTGGCATTGTCACTGCTACGCAATTTGTTATTGTGATTGGTTTGTTCTTGCTACAATCGAAGAGATGAAAAGTTTACGATGCATCGTTTTTTAACAAATAAGTTTATAAAAGATATGCATGAATCCAAAATGTTGTGCGTCTTCTTTGTCTAAATGTTGATGTTGTTATCTTTCAATGTTGCATTAACTATTTTTACTAAGAGAAGGGCATTTCTTTCATAAAATTATTGATGTTGTAACTATAGTCGATAATTATTGTGGGCACAAAATCAAAATATTGCATAAGTTTGTCTCAAATGTTGCACCACTCAAGCATCTGATGATTTTGTTGCAAACTAATTGTTTTCTGTTGCACTTTATTGGATGTGTTGTTGTGCTCAAAATTTGGTTGTTGTGCGTGTGGAGTAAGAAAAACATGGGCTTCCATTGCCTTTTGTTCTAGAGGCTAGTTTTTTTTGTTGTGCCCTACGTATCTTTTTGTTGCATCTTGAAACGATTTGTTGCGTCTGAGTTTGGGAAACGCATGTTTGAGGATTTCTACATTATGAATATCCGACAATCTTTATAAGCATACCATGCTAGCGTCCAGATCATTAGTCCTGACGCTAGTTGTTTTCTTTTTTTAAAGCGGTTGGGTGACTTGCGTGCTCTAGTTTCTGGATTCTATTATCAAAAGTTCAGTATGGACCATATTCAAAAAATACCATGAGAAAAGCGAAATTTATAACATAGACCCTGGAACCATTCAGAAGTTGAATAGACGACCGTCGACGCGATGCACGGGGACGGCGACCTTGACGAGGAGACTACCATGGTTGTAGAAGGGCAACCCTTTGCTCATCTGATTTCAAGTACCATTGCCACAGTTCTGTGACTGTCCAGCGTGCTCCATCCAGTGATGACATGAAGAATGGGGGGGTAGATGCTGCCATCGTACGTTACGTAGTAACTAAAATGCAATTATTGTGGCTAACAAGACAATCACCCACACGTTTAAGGGCTGTCTCAGATTTTGCCCTCTGTAGCCAGTAACCACGTTATATCATGTGAATCTAGTACTGCTACAAGTTTGATCCCCGTCTTACTGTATTCGTGTAGGATTAACATTAGAAACAACAATCTTTTTCAAAAAAAAAAGCATTAGAAACAATAATAATTAAGAAAACTTTATTTCAGCTTGTTCTTTTTGGTTTTGGTTTATGATTGCGGTTTATGCATTTTAAACTGTTCATGAGAAAGAGTACAGAGTAACAGAAACTCGCGTGTAGTTTTGACTAATATAAATGAAGTTGCTATAGTGTATACTACATCAATTTGTAGATTCTATCTTAAAAAATATTCTGTTTAAAATCTAGTTATTATAGAAAATTCGAAAAATAGTTTTTAGAAGCCGAAAGAAAGAACCCTGGGTTCATTTATTCATAACTGGCGCGCGTGAGCTTTTACAGACCGACGTAATATGCCCGCGCATAGTAGTGACATAGTAATTCACTCCTCACTTATTGGTGATCACACACGTACAGAAGTGACAAAGCTCTTTTACCGAGCGACGCCGGAAAAGTCTTCACTGCGCTGCCAACCCACTGTTGAAGGGCTTCTGGGCGTAGCAGTCCAGGTCGGGGCCGTAGCTGACACCAAGGATGCCGCAGTAGCGCTGGTAGAACCCGATCCGGTTCGCCACACGGTCGTCCGGCCCGAACCCGCACTCGAGCCCGCCGTTGATGATGTTCGTGATGACGCCGTACCCGGGAACCCGGCCGGCCGCGATGTCTGCGCTACTCGGCGTCCACTGCCCCGTGGCCACGTCGTGGCACGACGGCTTCGGCGCCTGTGGCGTCATCCAGAACCACAGCGCGGTCTTGAACGAGACCACGGGGTCCGCTGCGACCAGTTCGGGGTTGTTCAGGAGGTCCTCGCCGATGGCTTTCCCGGCCGGACCGTAGTTGTAATTGCTGATCAAAACCAATCCATGCGTGTTCAGAGTTTGAGACAAAATGCAATCTTGATGAATGGAATGGATACTACGGTGTGCGTCGAGACGTGATGCTTACTAAGAGAGTTGGATGGGTCCACGGCCGAAGTACTTCTTGTCCGGCGCGCACGGCCATTCCGTGCTTGGCACGCAATAGGTGGCCGTCGCGCCGATCTCCTCCTTGAAGCAGTAGCCCCACGAGTACGGGCCGTCCGGCGCGGTCGGCCACCCACCTGTGGTCTCATGGGAAGTCTGCCCCAGGAACGCGGCGACCTCCCGCTTACGGGTTTCGTCGTCGCCCGTCGTGCGGTCGGGAATGCGGCGCGGTGACGGCGGCGTCGAGGTGTAGAACCTTTGGCGGGCACGCCGGTCGTTACGGTGGAGCAGCAATTGCTCAAGAGGTCCTCGACACGATGGAGGCCACGCCGGGCCGGCGGGGCGCGGAGGGCAGGGGCGGGGAGGGGAGGGGAGGGGGCGGCGTGGGGACGGGCTGGGGCCGCAGCCGTGGCATCGCTCGCAGCCATCGCCGCAGAGTCGGCGGTGGAGCCGCAATATCCCAGCCGATCGCAGCAGAGGCAGTCCGACACGCCGCGCCGCCCGCCTGCGTGCCGCATCGCTGGCGCGTGCGCGCGAAGGCCGCGGCGACGACGACTAATACTGCAGTTGCTTTCATGGCCGTGCTCGGTGCCTTGGTTGTGCACGGTCTAAGGCGTGAAGCGCTCGCTTATACACACTCCGGCCGATACCGAGGATCTAGTGCCTAGTGGAGTAAGATTAGATAGACAATGTGTCGGTGCATCACCCTTCGAGTAGTTCCGTGCATCTTTTTATTATACAGTATAAATAGTCATAAAAACTTTCAAAAAAATATGATATTAACATTAAACCAATCTATCATACCATAAAAGGAGAAAGTGAAAGATACTGTTCACTGAAATTTATCATTTTTCCTCCTAATGTCAGTCAAGCTTTCAGGTGAACTTTTTAAGGATGCTTGATTACACTATGTTTAAATAGATGTCATTCTAACTTTTAAATTTTTATCTAAAGTACGTGTAACAATTTTAAGGCAACTTTTACATTTTGTCCCATTTGCATTATTGCATACCTTCTCATTCATTATTCTCAAGGCCATTTGCCACTATGGACTAGAGTAACGGACCACCCAAGAGCAATAAGTGAGATAATATGATTTTTTTTTATACATGTCTTCGATGTAATATAAAAATTCTACAATAATATCTACTGAGGAAGGGAGAAAATATGTCACAACATGTCTAACCAACTATTTTCGTAATTTTTCACGACTATTTATAGGGGAAGCACGACCGGAGATGTCCTTGAGAATGCATTCCACTCTTAGGTGCATTTTCATGCATTTTCTTCGAAACACAATGCAAAATGTCATGAAAAACTTTAAACAAATGCAACATTAACACCAAATCAATCTATTGAAGGACTATGTGAGAAAGTCCATGGTATTGCTGGGATGAACCATTGTAAGTTTCGTAGAGTAGTCAAGTGATTTTCCAAAGATCGTACTTTGTCTAGATTAGTTTTGGGTAGAAATTGAGAATTTTGGGATTTGAGTTATGGATTGAGTTGGGGTGACCTAGGTTATTGCGTTATGATTGCATGATGCATGTTTCAACTAATGTGGGTCAAGTTATGAATAACTCATGCCTTGAAATGATTTCTTTGTCTTTGAATGTGTAGGGTCGCTTGGAATCAACCATGGTCAAAGACGAGGATCAAGGCTATGCTCATGAAGGAGATGAGACCCAGAACGATCGAAAATGCCAGGTGAGATGATGAGCTCAAGCATGGCATGAGAAAGACAAAAAATATTGAAGGCGAGTTCGAATGACGGGATTGCACCATGTGGCTTGGACGGTCCAAGTAAGCCGTGGTTCGGTGGAACTGAGATGGGAGAGACTAGCGACACGTGGCAAACTAGTGGTGCACCTACACATGACAAGCATGACAATTGCTTACAAAGGATGGTGACGACTAGGTCAACAAAGGGTATTTTGGTAGTTTGACCAAGATATCAAAAATTACCTTGGATCAAAACTGTTGCGCACAAGTGGTGTTTGGAAGAGCGGTTTAGGTCAAGGTGTAGCTGGTTTGATCAAGATGGATCAAGGTTAAGGATTTAACGGATTCCGGCTTATGCGTTTTGAAAAACGTGCATAAGTGAACATGTGTGAGTAAAACCCGTGTGTGCGGGGTTAACGGGTTTTCTCCATTGTAGTAAGTGGATAGTATCCACTATGGGGGTGGATGTGCCTGGTTAGCCCATTTATAAAAAAGGGTTGTGATGGAGACATGTAGTTAACCATCCAATTCATCTTTTTTGTGCTTTCATGTTTAAGGTTAGGGTTTGAGAGTAGAGTGGTTCGTGTGCTTTATGTCCTGCAAGGTAGAGTGGCTGTAAAACTTTCCTCCTCAAGCAGCAATAGAATCAATCTTTGATTAATTCCACTGCTATTTCTTGCGTTGATTGATTTAGTTGGTTTTTCCTTTCCTCTCATCCCTCTTCTTGATCTTATTGTGCTAAGAACGTATAAGAGATGGAGATAATCTCAGAAAATCAATCTCCACCTATCTAGACACTTTGATAGCAAGTTCATCAAGAAACTCGGTTTTTGCACATTTTTTTATCTTTCAACTTATTTTTTGATCTGAGGGTTGTGACTTGATTTCGTTGGTGTTTTAACTTGCTATGACATGTGAAAATACATCTAGAGCCATATTGACTATCATCCACTCGCAAGCAGGTCGTATTCACAGTTTGAGATTTTTGATCAGTTTTGGTGCAATCTGTCTTAAAACCGAAAAAGGTCTCAACTTTGGTAATAGTTTTCACAATCGTTTGTTGGAATAGATTCATGATATTCTAGAGGAGATCCGTACAAATTTCATATCATTTAGATCTATGAATCAAAAGTTGCATGAAAATTTTCATTCGTGAAATAGTGGTAAACTTTATGTTTATCCCCTGATTTCTCGGTCTTCGACCACATTTGTTTTCGACCACTCACTGGTCATTGAGCACTCTAGTCTTATTTCGACTGCACTGGTCTTTGACCAAATTGGTTTTTAACCACTCACTGATCGTTGACCACTCTGGTCTTATGCCGATAACATTGGCCTTCGACCACATTGGTTTTCGATCGCTCACTGGTTGTCGACCACTTTGGTCTTATTTTGACCAATTACTGGTCTTCGATCACATTGATTTTCGATCACTCTGGTGCGACCACATTAGATTTTGACCACTCTGGTCTTGTTCAACCACACCGGTCTTCGACAACTCTGGTCTTGTTCGACTACACTGGTATTCGACCACTCTAGTTTTTCTCTGTCAAATTTGTCTCTGTTGATTTATTCTTTACTTCATAGCTTTTTATAGCTATTAGAGTAAAGATTAAGAAATACTTGGGGAAATTTGAGGCACTGTTCGTCTCTCCTGTTGCCATCTTTACTCCTACATCTAATATGCCACAAAATTTCAGATTTTGATCTACACGTAAAAGACAAATCATGAAAAAAGGTAAATTGGAAATAAAGAGACAATGATAATGCTACTATTCACTTAAATTTGCCTTTTTCTTGTTTCTCCTTTTGTACTTAAATTTGCCTTTTTTGTTTCTCTTTCTATACAACACATTTTCAGTTGAATTTTTGCAAGATGATTGATAACATCATGGTCTATCTAACCAATTTTTTTAGAATTTTTCATAAATATTCGCATCTTATTTTGAAAAGGTTGCATTGAAGTGCACCTAAGGGTGAGATGCACCGGATAGATGTTCACTCCCTATTTGTGTGTGTGTGTGTGTGTGTGTGTTTTAACAAATCCATAGACCTAGTAAGTAATCTTCCTTCGCCATTTCGCCAATATCTCATTTTATTTATATTTCCCTAATAACATAATAGACATGTCCAAATACCCCTACGGCGCACGTTGATACTACTTCTCATGGTTTCCGTTCACTTTTGTACGTGTTTAAGCGATTGCAGTGCTTGTTTGAATGATTTGGGGGTATTTCAGTACTTGCTACAAATGATTTAACAGGAGAGCTGCCAGATTCATTTATGAGAAGAATAAAGAAAATTTAAGTAAATAAACAGGGAACTTTTGTTCCATCTCCGAATGAAAACTAGTCAGGCTCTATTCCAAACGGTTTTACCTCCTGCCTTTTTAATTTTTTTTTAGCTTTTTGGTTTTTTTGGACTTTTTGGTTTTTTTATTTATTTGTATTATCCGTGATGATATAATTTTTTATTTTTAAGTGTATTTACTTAGAAAAAACTAACAGCGCCGCTGTAATTAAAAAAAAGCGAGAAGCACAATCAGAGATGTCATGACAGACCTAGAAAGAAGAAACGAAGAGATGAAACTATAACCGTGTACCTCTGCAGAGTACGACTAATAGAGGTCTTCGCTCCTGCCCCTCTACTCTACCACGTCATTGCTTCTTCTTTAGTTCTATCGGTTAGTGAAGGAACATTAAGGCACTCCTGTCTGAAGATCCTTTGTTCACCATGCCTCCCTTCCAAAGCATCGAGATCGTTGGGATGATTAATTATACATCCAATTTCTTTCTTGTATCGTGCTGTTGTTGCTTCATGCAGTTGAATCCACCATTTGCACAGCCCGTTTCGCTCGGTCCAGTATTTTTCCAGATTAAATCTCGGCAAGGCGTTTGACTTGCGCCGTGGCAGTGAATCTGAACCTGCTAAGGCCGAGCTCGCCATAGCACTCCGCCGTCCCCTCGGTGAGTTGTGCCGTCTCTACTTCCTCCCAGAGTTAAACAAACTCAAGGATCATCTCCGGCTTTATGTCCTATTTGTGTTATTTTAGAAGACAATGTGCTAATTAATAATTAGCCTTCACATAAAGTTTTTTGCACTCACGGAATATTACGCACAGCGTTATTAGTGGCTGCTTTCTTGTAGCTGAACCTGACATATCAGCGCACGTAAAAACTGAAAATTTCGTGTTGCACGCACCGTGACTTCTCCAATGCGATTGTGGGACGGCGTGGCATATCATTGCCATTTTTTTAAGCTGGTACGGAATCAAATTATAAAATGCGTTGCTCTGGCCGCCATTAAATTGAAGCTCTTGTATTTTTGCGCCGACAAATCACGTCTAGCTTATTTTATCAATGAGCCGCTAATGCTCGCCAAGGGTTGGTTTGGTATGGAGTAGGTGAAGAGCAAGACAAAAACCTTGCATAAAAAAGGACAAAACCTCTATTGATCGTACAATGACTGACGCCTGTAACAATGCAAAGGGGATTAATCGGTGGATGCGAGCGTCTGCAGGATAAACCGAGATAAATTTTACAAAAAGAAAACACAACTTTCAACTCAGATTCTGAAGCTGTTCGTCTCAGGCAGCGATCAATCGGTGGATGCGAGCGTCTGCAGGATAAATTTCCTGCGGGCATCTGAATAATAGAAATTTCTATGATTCATTCACATCAACCGAGATAACTCCCTCAAAACTATTTTGGGTGGCTCTCGTAGTCTCATGTCCTCCTCAGTCCTATCTGAAAGTTGATCCAGCGGTTATTATGATGAGTTTCTCGATTTGCACCAAAAGTTGGGTGGCTCTCGTACTCTTTTCGAAGGTAGGGGAACAGCGGCTTCGCCTCCTTACCTCGGCGTGCGTAGTACTTTTGGCCTACGCCGCAAGCGCCCGCTCTCCGCGGGCACTCCTTTTCGAAGGTAGGGGAACGACGGCCGCCTCCCTACCTCGGCGGCGCGAGTGCCCTCGGCCACGCCGCAGCGTCCGCGCCGCGGGCACTTCTTTCGAGGGTAGGGAACGACGGCCGTCTCCTACCTCGGCGCGCGTGAGTGCCTTCGACCTACGCTCCAAGCGCCCGCTCTTCGCGGGCACTCCTTTTCGAAGGTAGGGGAACGGCGGCTTCGCCTCCCTATCTCGACGTGCGTAGTGCCCTCGGCCTACGCCGCAAGCGCCCGCTCTTCGCGGGCACTCCTTTTCGAAGGTAGGGGAACGGCGGCTTCGCCTCCCTACCTCGGCGTGCGTAGTGCCCTCGGCCTACGCCGCAAGCGCCCGCTCTTCGCGGGCACTCTTTTCGAAGGTAGGGGAACAGCGGCTTCGCCTCCCTACCTCGGCGTGCTTAGTGCCCTCGGCCTACGCCGCAAGCGCCCGCTCTTCGTGGGCACTCTTTTCGAAGGTAGGGGAATGGCGGCTTCGCCTCTCTACCTCGGCGTGCGTAGTGCCCTCGGCCTACGCCGCAAGCGCCCGCTCTTCGCGGGCACTCTTTTTGAAGGTAGGGAAACGACAGCGTCGCCACGTCTTCGGCGCTCGACGACACGTCTTCGGTGCTCGACTCCGCCGTCCGCCTCGTAGGCATCGCCCCGGCTCGACGACACGTCTTCGGCGCTCGACTCCGCCGTCCGCCTCGTAGGCATCGCCTCCGCGGGACGGCACGTTTTCGGCGCTCGACGACGCCGTCCGCCTCGTAGGCATCGCCTCGGGGGCGGCGCGTCGACGGCGCTTCGACCGCCGCCCGCCGTGGCGTCGCCGCGCGGCGGCGGCACGGCGCGCTCGGCGACGACGCCGGGCTTCATGGATTTCTTCGTAGGCATTGCCTCAAGGGTTCGCGAGCTACGGTTGCATCGGCACCTCGCGCTTGCTATCGAGGAACGGGGGGGTGGTTGATCACGTCGGCCGCCCATCGGGACCTCGGCGCTCTTTGCCGCCGAGGAGTATCGTTATAGGGGTGGCCCAACCCCGTGATCGGGCGTGCAACTAATCCAACATGTAATAGGCCCAATAGTGTAGAAGATTATAATGGTGTAAATATACCAATGTACCTCATCCTCAGAAGCACTAAGGGGTAGAATGGAGATTTCCATTCTACCCCACTCATATATATAAACCCCGGGAGGGGCAAAGGGAGGATCCTCTCATTATCACCACCTCTTCGGATCTAGCTCTCTTCCTCTCCTAGCGATCCCCCTCTCTTCCTGTTTAGCCTGTAGCTACGACGGTGTTGTTTTTCACTATTGAGGGGCTGAAATTACTGTTGCACCGAGATTTTTTTTGGGATTTTAGATTCTTGATCTTCATATATTCTTATAACTATTGAAGTAAAGAATTAGTGAATGCTTAGAAAAAGATTTAAATACATTATTCATCCCTCCTTTATGGACATATCGGCCTACATTATGGCAATGATTTGCTAATTCACGGCGCCAGGGACTTGGTAAGGAGTAGTACAGTAGTACGTTAGAAGAACAAGAAAATAGCTTCTATATCTGTCTGGATAAGGATTCATTCAACTAAGATGATAACCACACAAATCTGCAACACGTGTAAATGTACCGGAGGGAGCGACCTATATTATATGCAACACGTTGTAGTCGTTGCGGATCAGCCCACTAGAAAACATAGGGGAAAAGAAGTCCCTTTTTTTAGCTTTTGACTTCAATATTTAATTTTTTTATATCAACTAGCTTTTTAAATAGTATCTTTTTAAGATAGAATCTACTAATTAATTGTAGTATATACTGTATCGACTTTATTTATATCGGTAAAAACCGTATGTAAATTTCAGTTACTCTGTAATCTCTCATCAAACGTCAAAAACTACAGTAAAAAAGAACAGGCTCGAAATCGGTAAGCGCAGTCCACCCGAGTCCACATTTTCCCCAGCCAGCCGGCTCACACATGGCACATCTGTGATCCATCATCCGCGCGGCCCCATGCGGCAGCCATGCGGAAACTCCATGCGGCAGCGCGCGCGGCGCGGCTTCTGCGCCCAGCTCGTCGTTGGGTCTCCCGAGCAGCGAGCGGCCCGAGCTCCGGACCAGCTGCCTCCGTTGCACAAATCCAGCCCAAAAGTTGAATTATATTATAACGCGCCCACCCAGACCCATCAGGCCATCACGGCTCGACTGCCCGCCACGCGCGTTGGCTATCACGACGGTGCGTGGGCACGGGCGCACGGGCCTCGGCGCAGCCCACCGCGGTGCCGGTACACGGTGCAAGCATCATTTTTCAGCGTGCTGCCTGTTCCCCCGTTCGGTGGAAACGTTTCCTTCCAAGGCAGTTCCACTGCCACTCGTCAAGAAGAAAGGTTTCCGCCGGTATGTGTCGGAGCAGTCTGGTTTATTACCTGGCGTTAGCTCGCTCACTTTGCTCATTTGATTTTTTTAAAGGCAATACGCTGGGTCCTAACAAGCCCTATTTTCTGGATTATTATGTTATGAAAAGCTCACTACGGACTTTAAGGTACGCCCATATTTTACCCAAAAAAAAAGACCCTGAGGAAAGTGAAATTACAACATGGTCCCTGGAAACATCCAGAAGTTGACGACTCCGTCGACGCGACGAACGGAAAGAAACGGCGGCCTCGCCGGGGAGACGACCATGGTTGTAGAAGGGCCTCCCCTTGCTCCTTCGATTTGAAGTACCGTTGCCACGGTTCAGCGACTATCGAGGGAGAGTGCCCCATCCAGTGAAGACTGATGAATGGCGGGTGCCGCCATCGTACGTACGTAGTAACTAAAATGCAATTATTGTGGCTAACAAGGCAATTTCACTCGCGTATTAAAACCGAGTGTACGTATGCCCATTCTTTGTTTAGATTGTATCAGATTTTGCCCTCCCTAGTCAGTACATAGCTACTTCGTATCATGTGCATCTAGTTAGTACTACTGCTACAAGTTTGATCCCTGCCTTACTGTATTTGTGTAGGATTAACATTAGAAACAATAATCTTTTTCAAAAAACGTTAGAAACAATAATAATTAAGAAAACTTTATTCATTCATTTATTCATAACTGGCGCGCGTGTATGAGCTTTTACAGACCGATATAGTAATATGCCCGTGCATAGTAGTGACATAGTAATTTACTTCTCACGCCGTTATTGGTGATCACACACGTATAGGAGTGACAAAGCTCTTTTACCGGGCGACGCCGGCAAAGTCTTCACTGCGCCGCCAACCCACTGTTGAAGGGCCTCTGGGCGTAGCAGTCCAGATTGGGCCCGTAGCTGACACCAAGCATGTTGCAGAAGTGCTCGTAGAACCCGATCCGATTCTCCACCCGCTTGTCAGGCCCGTGCCCGCACTCGAGCCCGCCGTTGATGATGTTCGTGATGACGCCGTAACCGGGCAGCCGACCGGCCGCGATGTCCGCGTCACTCGGCGTCCACTGCCCAGTGGCCACGGCGTGGCACGACGGCTTCGGCGCCTGCGGCGTCATCCAGAACCACAGCGCGGTCTTGAACGAGACCACGGGGTCCTCTGCGACCAGGTCCGGGTTGTTCAGGAGGTCCTCGCCGATGGCTTGTCCGGCCGGACCGTAGTTGTAATTGCTGATCAAAACCAATCCGTGCGTGTTCAGAGTTTGAGACAAAATGCAATCTTGATGTGTGGAATGGATACTGCTAGGTGCATCGAGACGTGATGCTTACTGGGAGAGTTGGATGGGTCCACGGCCGAAGTACTTCTTGCCCGGCGCGCACGGCCACTCCACGCTCGGATCGCAGTAGTCGCCCGTCGCGCCGATCTCCTCCTTGTAGCAGTAGCCCCACGAGTACGTGCCGTTCGGCGCATCATCCCACCCACCTGTGGTCTCGTGGGAAGTTTGCCCCAGGAACGCGGTGACCTCCCGCTTACGTGTCTCGTCGTCGCCCGTCGTGCCGAAGTCGGAGAACGCGGCGGCGGCGGTGATGAAGGCGTCGTAGGTGTAGAACCCTCTGGCGGGGCACCCCACGTCGTTGCGGTGGAGCAGCAATTGCTCGAAGAGGTCCCTCGACACGATGGAGGCCACGCCGGGGCCGACGGGGGGCGCGGGAGGGCCGGGGGGCGGGGGAGGGGGCGGCGTGGGGACGGGGCTGGGCCGCAGCCGTTGCACTGGCTCTGACAGCCATTGCCGCAGTAGTCGGCGGTGGAGCCGCAATATCCCCATTGACTGCAGCAGAGGCAGTTTGGGCACGTGGCGCCGCCGGCGTTCTTGCCGCACTGCTCTGCGCGAGCGGCCACGACGAGCGCTGCGGCCAGGACGGCCAGGACAACCGTCGCTGCCGTGGCCAGACTCGGGGCTCTCGATGATGACATGGTTTTGATCAGCTCTCGGAGAAGGCGCGACGTGCCTGCTTTTATACACATTCTGGGAACAACGAAGAAAAGTCGCGGCTACGGCTACCAATACCATGCTACTCCCGCAGTCACACAAGAGTGACGCCTAAGAAGGTATAGCACACCGATATTTTTCGGAGGCGGAGAAGCATCTATGATTGGGCGGAACGTTGTCATCTTCTAAGAAGTATAATGAAGCATCATTTTTATGATTGGAGGAGAGAAGAGAGAGAGAGAGGCTTGGCTCTCATACAAGCAAGTTGGAACTCGAATGCGCTGAGGAGGAGTAGGAAAGAGACGTGAGTGCATAATAATAAAAAAATTTGTAGACAAATAGAAGACAGATTATTGTCTTATAACTCGACTTATAACCAAACACTGGCTCTATTATTAGACTTGCTAATAAGGTACTGCATCAAAGGCGCTGGTCCTGCTGCCACCGACAGAACAACTTCTAGCATGCGAAGGACCTGATAAGGAAGTTACAGTACGGTGCACTAACACGTTAGAAGAACGATAAATGCTTAGTAATGTTGTCAATGTCAACTGCTAAAGAAACAGTCCAAGACTACGCCCTACTAACGATGCAAACAGATTTCATGTGGCTAGCTTTATTTTAATAAAATAAAAAACAAAGAGTCAGCTATACTTGAACGGCACATGGGTTTTCAGTCCAGAATACTGAAGATTGCCAAGCATTTTCTATGTGACGATTTGATTCAGTAGTTGTCGAGTCTTTAAATACTCTGATACCGAAGTGAATGGCCTAGATTGAAGATAGTCAATGCCACAATGAAGGCATGATATTGAGAACTTACCCCCATAAACTGCTTTACGAATGCATGATGGTGATTGGAGCACCGTGTCAATTTCAGCTCCACATACAGCAATTGAACATGTCACCTCTGAATATTAGATGACATTGTACGGGTAAGCCAATGAATCCTGTAGAACATTTTCAGTGCATCTCCAGAGAACTCAAGGAAGATAAATTTGTACATTCACATCAGACCAGCAGTAACAAAAGATTTTTAAAAAAACTAAGAGGCAAAACAAGAATTACTGCTCAACAGGCCAACCTTCACATTTCTATATCATCAAGTGTAATAAATATCCTGTGATGATGTGCAGCTCCTAACTTCACAATTTAGAAGTTATTTTGGCTTATTTGTCATGTAAAGCATTGCTTAGGCATGTTGTAAGTTGAAATTGAAGTTGTTTGTAATATTTCTCAACTTTAGAGGCTTTTCTACAAATCTACCATTTTAAGGCCAAAGCCAACTCGAACCAGAGGAGAGTCTTCTCCATTTTGGCTTGAGAGAGAGCTAGGGTTAGGGAAAAAGGAGGAGAGGCTTTGTTGCCATCAAATCCACAAATTTGAGTGAGAAGTTTGGGGATTTGGAGCTTTCTCATCTTGTTGGTTATAATTTTTATACTTGTTTTATCTCTAAGTGAAGAATCGTCTCACCATTGCCCGTGATTTTCCCCGTGAGGGTTTTCCATGTAAATCTTGGTGTCTCCCCTTGATCTCTTTGTCATATGTGAAGACTTGAGTCATCATCTTGGTTGCTATGGATTTCTTTGCTTAAGTTGATGTTGTATAGTTTGAGTTGATATATGAGATGACACATATGTGTTCTTTGACATATGAATGATGATGTTAGGATATTGACATTCTAGTAAGCTAATCTTGCAAGTATATTCACTTTGAGAAGCTTGGACAGCTTGGTGCTTGTAAGTTTGAAGCCAAAGGGCTGTTTTGTTGTATGTACACAAGGTGTTTAGTGAAATACTTGTGAGAAATTAGCTCGCTGTTCTTGTTGCTTTCGCTGTCCCACTGCGCTCACATATCCTCTCCAAAAAAAAGTGAAACAACACAGCACACTAGGACCCAGCAATAACCTGCAGCCCCAACCCCGACAGTCGACACCCCTTTCCCTCTTCGAATGCTTTATACTAAGGAAAAAAATAATTGTTGTTCTTGACTACTTGTTCAGACCTCTCTCGATGTTGCGAGGTTGATAAGGGTCACCGTGGTAAAAACGACAACATAGTCCCAGATCAAAAGCAGCCACTTTGGATTACATAGTCCGCAATGGTAATATCTAGTACTAGCTATATAGTCACCGAGATGAGAGACAAAAGCAAAGACTATTTTATACTAGGCCATGTTCTGGACTTGAAATAGATTATTTGCTCGCGCTAGTGACTACTCTCTCTCCTACTTTTCCTTGCCACATCGATCTAGCTAACTAAATACCCAGCCTAATGACCCAGGAAGTATCACGGATCGATTAGTCTTTATGTTCATGGAGTTCCAAGTTCGGAGATTAACCTTGATGTAGTCATGTAAATGAGTTGATTACTATTCCAGTTTCCGCATGTTCCAATGTGATAGCAAGTGAATTTCCTGTAATTTTCCAAGCAATTGCAATACTGAAAATTTAGCTCATCGTGTCAAATCTCCTACGATCAATTTATGTATATGCTGTGCTGATCAGAGAAGTTATGTACAGCATAAATTTCCATTTGTCGGAGACACAAACTTGGATCGATGTCACACACATGTTCACAGCTATTAGAAGTACCATAAGCAGGTAGACTGGCACAGTAGCACACACATACAAGTGCAAGATAAAGTTTTGACACAATGACATCTACTCAACTGATGATGCAGGCCCTAAATGGCAGATGGACGTAAACACGGTATGGTTGTGCATTTGCAATGCAGCTAGCTCAGATTTCACTTCAGGTACTTACTAAACCAGTCAGTCATGTTTTCCAGTGCTTCCTCAGCGCTCTTGACGGCGGCTGCATCATCGTCACTATATCTCACAGCCCACCCATGCGCTACCCCAGGGAAAATCTTGACAAAGTGAGCAATCTGTAGTGCAAAAGGAAAACATTGCAGAAGGAAAGGCTCAGTTAAAGATTTAAGATGCATTTGAAATTCTCACATGGTGATCCAACTAGGCGTATGCTTTAAATTGTAATGCCAAATGCACTGCTTAATCAAGAAGCTAGGGGGGGGGAAATGAAAAACAAGACAGACTGATCGATTTCAATGCCTAATATCATAGGACAAAAAGTAAAATAAAAATTAAAAAATTGCGTAAAAATAGGACAAAAAGTAAAGTAATCATTAAGATATGTTCTATTTGCATATACATTCAAACCTGTTCCATGGAGGAGCGTCAATGCCATTAAAGAAACACTAAAAATAATGTACTTTAGAAGGCATTTCTGCTTGATTGCTGGTAAATGATCAAAAATATATAGAGTGAAATTTGCAAAACTACACGTTTATTTGTAAAACTAGCAGAAAACTGCACCTTTAAGATTTTTTTTTTTGAAAGGGCAAGGAAGACTTGCCATGCATTAATTCACAGGAAGAAATTTAAGTTGGAATAGCAGAGGGGAGGAAAAGAGAAGGCCTGAGGAGACAAAAAAAACTTAGATTGTTACAATTGTAGTTGAAAGGCCCTCAAGTTTGTTTGTACCCGCTAAGACCCAGGAGGTAACCTCCTCCTTTATTGTTGCAACCAGTAATAGCAGGGCGGTCTCCGTCGCCCAGAACACCCTAGCATTCCGCTCCTTCTGAATGTGCCAACAGACGAGCATTACTAGGGATGTCGTTGCCTTTCGTAGTGTGCCAGACTTTAGCACCACAGACTCCCACCAGTCGTGAACCGAGGTGACAGTCCTCCAAGAGGCCGGCCTCATCGAGTCGCATGTAGTCCAATGGGCTATGTAGGTTCACATTCTTCTTGTGTAGCGGCACTCGGCCAGAAGGTATATGGTAGATTCGAGCTCTTGTCTACAGAGTTGACAGGCTTGGTGGTTCAGCCATCCATGTTTGTAGAATTGGTCTGTCGTCCATAGCCTATTTTTAATGGCCAGCCAGGCGAAGATTTTGCATCGTTGTGGTGCTCAAGTCTTCCAGACTAAAGGATTCATCGTGGTTCAGACTGTTCCTAGGAGCTGCGCTCTATAGGCAGATGTTGCCATTTATTCTCTGGTGGAAGTTAACTTCCAAGTAATTGTGTTAGGGATGTTGTCCCATAGGGTTATGTTTGAAGTGTACCCCCAGATGGTGACTAGATCATGTATGTGTTGCGAGGTGAGGTTCCCCATTCAATAGAGATCATGCTACCGGTTATTTCCTACTAAAGCAGCACTTAAAGTACATTTTTTCCTTGTAGATGCTAGGGGCGATATCACAGAGTCTGTTCCCTTCTGCCCAAGCTGAGGTCCAGAAGGACGATTTCATTCTATCGCCTATCGTTATGGTAGTAGCCGTTGCAAAGATGCGTCCGTCTTGGTCATCACACGGGATGTCCATCCCTTGCCAAGGTTTTGGCCGAGTTCCCTATTGTTGCCATAGCCACATTAGTCTGAGTGCCCTCGCAAAGCGTTCCAAGTCCAGGATGCCAAGGCCCCTAAGGTCTGTGAGTCTGCAAACTCTGTCTCTGCTGAGTGCTGACCTTGTTTTTACCACCCGTTAATTGTTGTTTTGATCTAGCCCAAAGAAACCATCTCATCCGCTTATTGAGGGACATGATCACACATTTAGGTGGTTTGATGGCCGTGAGGAGGTAGGTGGATTGTGCCGTCGGTACCGATTTGACAAGGGTCTTCCTACCGCTAGGGTGAGCATCTTGCCTGTCCGGCGCCAAGCGGTTAGCATATTTGTCTTCCAGTAGCTTAGAAGTCCACCCTTCAAGTCTTTTAGCACCTTTAAGTTTTCACTTCGCAAAACTATACCTTTTACACCAAATTTGATCAAAGAGCCCCATTCTGTCACATTTTAGCCAGTATGACATGGTGGACCCACCATGTCAAATTAGCTACTAGACATATATAATACCAAGCCCCACCATTTGGCACTCGAAGGATTTTATATTATGACAATTTAGTTCAGTAGTAAACTATTTATTGAATTTGAACATTTAATACTCATGTACGTAAATGTTCTAGCTTAAAGATCAACTTATCAAAGGTATGAGAACCTACTCCTGAGTTTGCAGAAAGAATCTGCTCGAACTGCTTTAACACTTCGGGTGGGGATGACCTGTCAATTTCAGCTCCAAGAATAGAAATGGGACATTTGACCTCTGAGAATTAGATAACAAATCACAGGTTAAGCATTTGAAGCCCTTGTAATAGATAAATTTTAGGACGTGAGGAGAAACCAAGAATAACAAATTTGACCTTTGATGTCATCAACAGCAATTAAAGAAGGGTGTAGCAATACTGCAGCCTGGATCTCATGAACTTTTGCTAACTCCACAACCACCTTTGCTGATAAGTGTTAAGATTATCAGTGCATGGTTAAGGAAAGAATGTCAGAACAAACACAAGATTAGTGCCAGCCTTCAAATTTCTAGTTCAAAAATTAAAACACTATGAAAATTCACACTTACCGCCCCAGCTATAACCTGCAGCCCCGATGGTAGAGACTCCCTTCTCCTTCAGAGCAGCAATAACTGGTTTTGCCTCTTCAAATGCCACTTGCTATTATAAGAAACAATTGTTGTTTCTTAACCAATTTGAAATTGTTTGAGATATATTACAAAGAAACAAAAAGGAACCAGCTTTGAGGGCATTCAGAGCCATTTTAATAAAAATACTGCCATTTTATCAATACTTGAACATAAAAGCAGGGTATTCCAATCAATGTTGAGTACTGCTTCCAGAAAAAAAAAATTTTGCTCCAAAACAGATAGCATGGCTTAGTTCTTTTCAACTTATGACTTATGGTTTCCTCCGAACAAACAAACGGGATGATTTTTCCGTCGTCATTTCAAAGCAGCTTATCAGGATAGCCTTTTCAAAACGGCTTATCGGTTTACTAGCATTCGGTTCGTTTGCATAAGCGCTTGCGCTAGTGCCAAAAACCATCAGCTGCAATTATAATCCATCAACCATAGCTGAAAAGAACGCACCCTATATTCTGGGGTGGGCGGGTGTGTGTGGGTGGGGGGATCTAGTTAGCAACGCTTAGATCAGAAGAGGAATTCTCAACACATTAATGTGTCTTAGTGGTAAGAACTAAGAAGTCGGAGCATTATAACCAGTACTCTCCGATATTGAACAGAAATGTCAAACCACTGAAAGCTTAGATAGTCATCTCATGTGGATATCTGAAAAATGTTCATTCAAGCTCACAACATTCTTGAGGCTCGGACCATAAAGTTTTTCTGTGATATCTGCAAAGTTGATTGATGTCACTGTCTGAAACAAATAATTTAGGCTAGGAACTTTGTGACATTGAAGTTGGAAACATTTCCACGCAAATAAGTTCAACAAAAAATAGAAACAAGGTGTCCTGAAACCATACACAAAAAGGATCTGTATCAAGTTTAGGAGAACAAACCGGATTATGTGACTGTAACCACATTCCAGGATTGTTGGGATTGTCGGGCTGGTATGGATCACAATGCAGGAAATCTGGCACCACAACAAAGTAACCAGACAAAGCAACTTTGTCGGCTATCTTCCTTCATGTTATAAACATTTAGCATTAGTGTCAATTCATAATTGAAGGTTAGCACTAGCAAGAAACTATCTTCCTTCATGATATAAATATTTAGCATTAGTGTCAATTCATAACTGAGGGTAGCTAGCAAAAACAAATGTGCTACAAAGAAAGGATAAGAGCACAGCTTAACTGCCGTACCAATCTAATTTTGTCACAGCTTAACAAACTCAGCATCTCTTTATGACATCCAAAATTCTAGCCATCCCTTTACCCAATACATCTGGAAGTAATGCACATACCTAATTAAGTTGATCAAATAGGCAGGTATATTTTCGTCGCACAAAAAAGGCAGGTATGTAGTAGATACAGAGACAAATCTGAATTGAAAACTACAAATGGAAGCTCCACTGTTCTTGTAATTCCAGTGCCCTTACTGAGAATTATCTCATACTACTTGGTAGTCCGGACTCAGGTTCCATAGGCCCAAATTCTAAACCCTAAGCAGAGCCAAGCAATTAGCACCAGACAGTCTGTAGCAAATACATATCTCAGACTTGGAAACTGAGAAGGGCATGTTGTGGCACTAACACCCTTAAGGCTTTAGATACAATTTTCTGAAAGAAAAAAAAAGACAGTGTGTCTACGGTAGACGAGTTCATTTCTTTTGCACTTTACTAGCATGTCTTTCATCGCCCACTAATCCTACAAGTGAGAGTGGATTTGGAAGTGGGAGATTGGGAAGGTTGAATAAAGTTTTGTCGCTAACAAAAATATCTGTACCATAGCAGGCAGGAAAACTAATCCCAATATGCAGGCCTATCATCCTTATCAGTGTGCAGATATTGTTACAACATGTACAAAGTCAGGTATAAATTAGCGCCTGACATGGAAGGGGAGGACACATTTTCAAAGCTCTTGCTGACAACAGTAGTCCAAATTCTTGATGGCACCACCACCCCTTAAAACTAAGCAAGCAACTGCGTGGTGGAGGTGCAAAGGAAATAACAAACCGATCGGATTACAACATCCACCACCGTTCCAGAATGTTAATCTCACTCGGTGCAGGGATTTCCTTTCTAGAAAAGAACGTATAAAGAAAACTAAAAGTAAATAAATCATAGTGTACCTCAGGTTTGGCGCCTCGAATCCTGCATAGAGGGAAATGATTTTTAATAGTCATTATCTCTAGCGAGAGAGCCTGAGAAAAGCAGAAGATTGATCCTTGCTGTTTAACTCGATCAAAATTACCGAAGGCGTCGGAGATGAGGACGACGGCGGCCTTGGAGCCGGCGGAGCCGGCGACGTACGCCTTCTGCCCGCCGAAGTCGTCGACGACCTCACCCCCTCCGCCGGAGGGTTCAGCGCCGGCAGGTTCTCCCAACAGTGCGAGCTCGCCATTGAACTCTCTCTCCTCCTGTCAGGTATAGCATATGCTAGAATTAATAGGAAGCACCTTGTAGTCTCCTGCAAAGATCACCACTGAAGAAGAGACCGCACACTGCAGTAGAGACAGTGCGCCCAGACTCTGAAAAAAATGGTTCAGAAATCCAAGTGGTACTGGTCGGCAATTGTTTATACGCCGGCGGGTGACCTCACCGGTGACGCTATTTTGATGCTGAGCTTTGCTCTTTGTCAGGTTGCCGCGCGCAGCGCGAATCCTGAGCAGAACTAACCCACGGGTTCTCTGCATTGCAAGTGTAATAATAAACAGATGGTACTAAAAACGTCAGATAAAAGTGGTGATTATTTGGACTTTTTTTTAGCTGAAAAATATTATAACTGGCTGGAAAAATATTATAGTGATGAGTATTATTTAGCATAATTAAATTTTAAAAACTAAAAAATATAACAAATATGTTAGCCTATTACGTATAATACAAACACATACGGAAAAAAAGAACCGGCCAAAAAGCTCTACAAAAAATCAAAAGTTTAGAAAAACACGAAATGTATAAATAGTGAAAAATAAGCCGGAAGTCAGAAGCTGAAGCCCAAATGATCATAGCCTGCAATGTCTAGGCATCCAGGGTTCTCCTTTCTGCAATCACTAATCAGTTATCTTCTTAGCATTTGCGTCTCTAAAATATCCTCTCATTTTTTCTCAAGCAAGTAAAACTTTCAATCTGATCTCAAAGATCTTATTGATTCATGTCTCTCTGTAACTAATCACAAGGAAAGTTATAGGCAAAGGCAAGCGTATCGGCTCTCCAAGCTGCAACGGCGATCACATTTTATTACAGGTGCAGTAGTTCAGCACAAGCAGACTCCGAAATAAGCAAAGCATATTACATACTAGCACCGGACAGACTGAGACGCCCGCCCAACCAAAGATGCAGGCCCTACAGCTAATACCATAACATAAACCCAGGATGCTTGCACGATGACTGATAAGCAGTGACGAGCTTATCACAAGGAGGGCTGCTACTTCAAGTTCACTTCAGGTTCTTATAAACCAGTCGGTCATGTCCGCCAGGGATTCCATGGGCGCTCTTGACGGCTGCTGCATCGTCGTTGTTGTATCTCACGGTCATCCATGCTCGGCCCCAGGGAAAATCTTGACAAAGTGACCAATCTGTAGGCCCAAAAAACTCATCTCAGGATGAAAGGCTCAATAGAAAGATTTTAAGCTCCAGTTCTACAATACTCTCCTACCGACAATGTGTTTCTCCAATTTATCTATCTTCTACTGTATTTTATAGCTTCTTTTTCCTAATTTTATTCTGCCTTGTTTCGTTTTTCCTCATAGTACATTTTACAAGTTCTGGTGAATAGAAGGTAGAAGGTGTCTCTACCTTTTTCCCTAGAAAAAAAATCGGCTGCACCATAACACTAGCTTATAATTCTAAAATGCCAAGTGTAGGGGCTCATAAGGTAAAAGATTGATTTCTTGGCCTAAATGCTGGATGGCTCTTAATTACAAGGATGCTTGATAGAACTCGAGTAAATGCTGCCTTGAAGATCATGTTGCTCGAAATGAGAACTTACCCCTGAGTTTGAACAAAGAACCTGCTCAAACTGCTTGACCAATTCTGGTGGGGACACACGATCAGTTTCAGCTCCAAGTATAGCGATTGGGCATTTGACCTTTGATGTTAGATAGCACGTGTCATAGAGTAAGAATTCAAAACCTTTGAAATAGAACAATGTTAGTGCATCTGTAAAATTCTCAAGGAAGACATTTGACCTTTGATATCATCAATCAACAGTAACCAAAGAAGGGTGCAACAATACAGCTGCCTGGATCTCATGAGCTTTTGCTAACTCCACAACAGCCTTTGCTGATATGTGGAGAGAAGAAACACGACGATTAGCAGGCTGAAACTTCAAATGTTGAGTTCAGAAGTAAAAAAACAAAATAGACCACAAAACAGTGCTTACCACCCCAGCAATAACCTGCAGCCCCAACACTTGACACTCCTATTTCCTTTTAGAGCAGCAATAACCGGTTTTGCCTCTTCAAATGCTTTTTCCTGTAATAAGGAACATTTTTTTGTTTATTTACATTAATTGTTTAACAACATAAAAAAGAATTTAAAGATGAATAAGTGAAGGAACCAGCGGGCAATGAGTTTTATTCAAATCATCTTTTGCACAAAAAGGGGAAGATAACTTGAGGACATGGAAGTACAGAAAGATGTATAGATCGGTCATTCGTGTTATGAATAGCGCTTGTATTCATATGAGGCCAATGGGCCGGTATATATACACAAAGTACAGGTGGGAAATATACAAAGAACCCCTTATAACAATGGGGAATAACAAACTATACATATATCTCTAACACCCCCTCAAACTCATGGTGGATCAACAACACCGAGTTTGGAGAGGTATATCTTTGTGCTCGAGTCTGGGCCTTTGTGAAGAAATCCGCTATCCAAGCTCAAGGCACATACGAAGAGTAATCACCGATCATGCACACAAGACCTCATGAAAGAAGCATCCACACCAATATGCTTTGTGAGCTCATGCTTCACAGATCACGAGCAACACCGATAGCACTGCATCGTCGACAAGAGAGGGGCGGTGTAGTGTGAAACACCAAAATCCTCAAGTAACCACCGTAGCAAGTAATCTCTGCTGTCAAGAGAGCCATAGCTCGCAACTCACCTCTGCACTCGAACGGGACACTGCGATCTGCTTCTTCGTCTTCCGTGCAATAAGAGAACCACCAAGAAAAACACGAAGAAGCGAGATAGACCGCGGTCGAGGGATCGCCCAAGTAGCATCCGAATAGGCTGAAGTCGTAACGAATCGAACGTGGAAAGAAGAGACGGCGAGAGATAGTCCCACGAAGGTATCGCGAACGCCAAGAAGGTGGTGTAGTGAACCCGAGTGGGAGCTGAAACAAACCGACTCGAATATGAACTGGATAAGTGATATCCGGACGAGTAATGACAAGATAGACAAGACTCCCAACAAGATGACGATAGCGAGTCGGATCGTAAAGAGGCTCGCCATCGAGAGTCTGAGGTGAACATTGAGCTCCATGGGAGTCTCAACAAGATCTGTTGATCGATGAGAGAGGCGCGATCAAGAAGATCCTGAATATATTTCTCTTGGGACATAAAGAAACCATCCGGAGTGGAAGTAACCTCAATCCCAAGGAAGTAACGAAGAGGACCAAGATCCGACATAAGGAATCGCTCACTAAGACGAGCCTTGACAAAGGCAATGTACTGTAATCATCTCCGTAATGATCATATCATCAACATACAGGAGAAGAAGAGTCCGACCACGAGACGAAGTGTGAACAAAGAGCGCAGATCATGATCACTAGCTGAAAAACCAGCACCAGTGACCACAGAGGAGAAGCGCCAAACCAAGCACGAGGGCTTGCTTAAGGCCATAGAGAGAGCGACGAAGGCGATGCACCATGCCCTCGAGGCAGAATACCCTGTGGCGGATGCATGTAGACCTCCTCACGCAACTCGCCATTAAGAAAGGCATTCTTGACATCAAGCCGAGAATGCACTGCGATGGCGCAGACGCCACCGAAAGAAGAGTGCGAACAGTGGTCATGTGGGCCACAGGAGCAAAAGTCTCGTCGTAGTCAACACCATGCTCCTGCTGGAAGCCACGAGCAACAAGACGCGCCTTATAGCGCTCAAGAGAGCCATCAGAGCGAGTCTTAATCTTATAGACCCACTTACATGTGATGGGACGAGAATGAGATGGAAAAGAAACAAGATCCCAAGTACCGGTGCGCTCGAGAGCACAATCTCTCGCCATGGCAAGCTGCCACTCGTGGTGAGTAAAAAGATCCCTGTGAGGAGACAGGCTCACGAGTAGCTGCGCCAAAGCAAAGGCAAAGCGGGCAGGAGGCCGAATCGAGAGACGATCGCGGAGATCGGAGCGAGGAGAAGATGACCCATCAGGGGAAGATGGAGCATCAGAAGAAGATGGAACATCATGAGAAGATGGCTCATCTGGAAGATCCTCAACACGAGGTCGACGAGTGTAGTAGAGAAGGGAGGAGGTATCAGAGTGGGAGGAGCATGCGAGTCGAGAAGACGACACACAGCGGCGATAACGGCGGAGAGGCCCAGGGGAATATGTGGAGACTCGGTGGGACAGTGGACGAGGGCAAAACAGATATAGGTGTATCTGGAAAGGTCAAGAAAGATAGAGACTCCACAGAGGAAGCCGAAGGAGAGGCAGGACGTGGGTAGAATGGACGAGACTCGTCGAAAGTCACATCCCGAGAAACCCGCATCCGACGACCAACAGGATCCCAGCACCGATAACCCTTGTGCTCGGCACTGTATCCCAAAAAGACACACTCAATAGACTGAGCGGTCAGTTTGGTGCGTTCTCGAGGGGCGAGGAGAACGTAGCAAACGCAGCCAAACATATGAAGGGTAGAGTAGTCAGGAAGAAGACCACGAGACGCTCAACAGGATCGCTCAAGAGCGAGAAGAGGGCTGGATGTTGACGAGATAGGTGGTAGTGGAAACGACCTCGGCCCAAAAGTGAGGTGGAATAGAGGCGGCGATCATCGAGCACGAGCCGTCTCAAGGAGGTGACGATGCTTGCGCTCGGCGACACCATTTCGAGCATGAGCACCGTGACAAGAGAACGGCGAGAGTACCGCCAAAGAAGGAAGGCGCGCAGTGACGAGAGAGGTACTCGCCAACAGAATCACTCTAAAGACACGAATAGGAGTGGAGAACGTGTGTGTATCATAGTGGCAAATTGTTTATAGATAGGTAAGACCTCACTACGAGAAGACATGAAATATATCCAAGTGTGGCGAGAGAAATCATCTATAAAAATAATATAATAACGATGACCCCTTTCAAACGAAGGAGCCGGACCCCAAACATCCGAATGAACAAGATCAAAGGACGCCGAGACACGTCTCACTATGCGGATAAGGAAGTGAATCTGTTTACCTAACTTACATACCGACAATCTAAAGACACGTCTCCGAGGCAGACCCGAAGACCACGACGAACTAAGGACGGCAGGACGGATCCACACAGATGGCCAAGACGGTGATGCCACCGCTGGAAAGAGCCGGTAGACGAAGCGGCGAAGCGAGAGACCGCGCCGATGGTGGCGGCGGAAGGAAGGTGAAGCGGTCAAGCTCCGAGAGACGCCGTGAGTCACGCGCGAGGGCCGAACCAACCGAGCTCCGTGTGTGACACCCGAACACAACAAGAGTCAAAGTCGAGAATAACTCGATAACCAAGGTCGATGTCGCCCGCAGAAAGAAGCTGCAATGTAAGGCGAGGAACATGAGCAATGAAGGAACATGAAAAGAGGAGTTGTTAAGAGATCCTCGACTGAGACGAAAGAGATGTTCCATCGCAGTAAGAACACCGACAGTGAATCAAGAGGTGTAATAGAAGACAGAGTGGAAGGATCAGAGTCATGTGAAAGGATGCTCCGTAATCAAGAATCCACGGGAGGTACCGATCGTGTAGGAGGTGGTCTCTCGGTGCTCAAGAGTCGTGAGCGAACTGCAGAACGCCGAGGAGAACACGGCGGCAAGTAGGCGTCGGTCCGCTATCTCTGCTCGGTGAGAGAAATTTGAAGAAGTCGAGGCGACGCCGTCGTAGAAGCACTAGTGCCGAGAAGAACGGCGTGAAAGATGCCGCTTCTTCTTGTAGCACTGGGACTCGTGATGGCCATCCTTGTCGCAGAGAGGAACAGTGAGGACGGCCACCTCCAGACGGAGGACGGCCACCACCACCGTGGTAGCGCTGGAGAAGGCAAAGTAGCAAAGCGACGAGCGGCGAGCACGCAGGGAGTGGCATCAAACCAAGACCACTCAAACGAGTCTCCTCTGCGTATCTCGGTAAGAGCCTCCGGAGAGTGACACGAGGGTGGCGTGCAAGGAGCGGGCACGCCTTTGCTCGAACTCGGGACGGCGAGTAAGGAACTCGTAAACCCGCTGAAACTCGGTCAAGACGAACCTCGAGCAAGACGGACAGTACGGCGGCCAACAAGAAGCGAAGTGAGTCCAATCGACGCCGATGCCAGAGCTCGAGCGTAAAGGCGCCAACGGTAGCATCACCTGCTGAAGAGAGTGCTCTGGCGGACCACGGACAGTGCTGTGGCATCACCAGAGGGCTCGAGCGCCGACGAAGATGAGTCCACATCCGAAAGCGAAGAGAGTCCCACAACCTCGTAAGAAAATCGAGGCCGACATCGGCGATGAAGACAAAGAAGCGGCGAAGCGCCGCCATCGTACTCACCGAGTGTAGACGGTCCGACGATCTTTGTAGGAATCGAGCCTCTGGTAGGCGCGGCGGCTTTATCATTAGCTTCAAGATCGCAGCACCTTTATCACCGTCGGAGGCAATGCAACAGCGAGGCTCGTCGGAGGAATAGGGCAAGGCGGGCGGTGACATCGCCGAGAGGACGCCCGAGACGAAGACCACGCATGTGAATGCGCATGTGAGACGCAAGTCGGTGTAATTAACACCATCAAAGATCACCGGCAGCGAGGAGGGAAACGGTGCCCATTGGTAGGCGGCGCCGACGGCGCGGCGACCAAGGCAACGAAGTTCAACAGCGGCGCCGACGGCGCGGCGGTTAGAACGACGTTTTTTTGCTTTTTCTTTTTTTCTCGAGTCGGTTACAAAAACCCGGCCGAGACCGAGCCCCGCCGAGCGCGTTCTAGGCAAAACCCTAGAACAGAGGCGGTGGCGCGACCGGCGGCGGCGGCGGCGGCGGCGGCGGCGGAGCAGGCGCAGCGCCGGACGGAGGCAGCCGCCGGGCGGCGGGCTCGTGCGAGGCGAGGCGCCGCGCCGAGCGGAAGGTGGAGGCGGCGGAGGCGCGGCGGCGCGGCGGGGCGGAGTCGAGCGGCGACGGAGGCGGCCGGCGCGCGGGCTCAGCAGAGGCGAGGCACCGCCGAGGCGACGCATCGGCGGCAGCGGGCGGTGGAGGACGGCAGCGGCGGTGGAGGCGCGGGAGAGCGATGGCGGCGCGGCGGAGGAGAGGCCGACGGCGGCGCAGGAGGCGGCGACGGCGCGGAGGCCGGCGATCGACGGGAGAGGCCGACGGCGGCGCAGGAGGCCGGCGACGGCGCGGGAGGCGGCGGCGATCGCGGAGGAGGCGGCAGGGCGCAGGAGGCCGGTGACGGCGCGGGCGGGAGGCCGGCGACGGCGCGCGGAACCCTAGGTAAACCAAAACCCTAGTTTTGGCTCTGATACCATGTTATGAATAGCGCTTGTATTCATATGAGGCCAATGGGCCGGTATATATACACAAAGTACAGGTGGGAAATATGCAAAGAACCCCTTATAACAATGGGGAATAACAAACTATACATATATCTCTAACAATTCGTAGCTATCATAATGAAATGTTGTGCCCCATCATTACCCTTATATAAACCTAGTTAAATTTAAGAACATTTCTGAAGCAGGCATGTTTTCCTGAGGGTAGTATCATGAATCGCTTGTATTGGTACGAAATAATATCGCCACCAAACAAAGATTAGTCAAAATTTAGATTAGATAGATTAGAAGATGCATCCTTGTCATATTAATACGAGCGGGCAGTAACATCCAAAGCAAAACTTAGCGCTTTGGAGGATAGGGAGTGACAACAAACTAACAATATCCTGCATGTTCTTAGAAAGTCATCTCATATTGCCATCTACACCATGTTCTCAGGCTTGGACCTATTGGATTTTTCATCATTCCCCCACACTTGGTTGCTTTAGTGAAGACTGTATGAGTCAATGTGTAGGCTAGCAATGTCATGAGATGGACATTGGAAAGATTTTCAAATAGATAGCTTAAAGATAAATTGAAACATGTGACCTGAATATTTTAAAAAAAGAAACAGGAAAGGATTTAAGGAATCAGGGGGAAACAAACCGGCACATGCTCTTTAATACACACTTGTATCGGTCTCAAAGCATTGTCGGTGCGTAGGGTCCCCATGTAAGAAATCTGGCGCCACAACAGAGTATCCAGAATTCCAGACGATGCAACTTTGTCTACGCCTTCCTTCATGAGATAAGCGATTACATCGAATCCGTTTATAGGTCACGGTGGCACTTTGTGTTTACGATAGATAAAGTATCGCAAAGAGGACATATTGTAACATCCCATTTTTGGGCATGTTTTGAGCTTTGCAAAAATTCAAAATTCGAGTTCAATTTCAATTTTTTCCGCTCTTCCGCTTGTGTGATTTTTGGATTTTCAAAAGTTTAAAAGGAATCTAGAACCACACTTCAATCTTAATATAAACTTCCAAGTCAAAGCCCCAAAATCCAAATCTAGACGAATTCAAAATATAATTTTGTCTCGACTCGAATCATCAATGTAAATCGAAATAGAAATCAAAGTGCCGAACTTTTCAAGTATCGCGTGCCAAAATTCAAAAGTTAAAATTTAATTTCTTTTCCTTGTTGGAATTTTTTTTCTTTCTCCTTTTCCTCTCTCTTCCAAGTGGGCATGCATCCTTCTTTTCCCCCTCATCTTTTCTCCTTCACTGCCATTGGGCCCCTTCTCTCTTCTTTCTCTCCCTCCCTCCTCTCTCTCTCGCGCCAGTGCCCTCCTCTGTTCCATGACCGGCCGTGTATCCCCCCACACGTGCTGCTCCTCTCCATGTGCTGTCGTCCTCCCTTTGTCCTCGCCCTGTCAGCCGACTGTGCCCTACGCTGCGCCACGGTGCCGTGGTCCGGCTCCCCAGCACTGCCCCAACGTGTCCCCTCGCCACTCCCGGTCCGGAGCTACCGCCCCCACATCGCGCCACACCTCGCCATGCCTAGCCTCGTTGTGTTCCCGCCGCGAATCCCCCCGGCCATGTCTTCTCACGCGCCTGCTCTGCGCCCGGCGTCAACGCTGTGCACTTCGCCCACGCCGTGCTGGACGACAGCCCATGTGCCTGTCCTCTGCCCGTCAAGTCACATCGCCATCTCGTTGCACGGCCCTGTGCCCTGCCTGCACGCCCGCGAATCCCACCACGCCTATGACACCCTACGCTCGCATGGCCATGTTGTCTCCGCGCACTGCTCGTCGGTCAACGGCAAAATCCAAAGCAATCTAAACATCAATTATTCATCATCACTTTATTTACAACCATCCACATGGTCTAACAATGACATAGAATAGTCATGCGTACTAAACTTCGCATATTCCAAATCACATAAAATCATAAAACCCTAATTTTGAAAAACAAAAATCCAATTTTTCGAGACCTAAACCCTTGATTTTTAAGATAATTTCAACCATGTAAAACTCTAGAGAAATTACACAATTAAATTAACTGTGCAAGGAATCTTAAAAATTCATAATTTTTGGAGCTAATTTGCTACATTAAAAAATTCCTAGGATGAGTCTACTTAAATGAATTTTAGAGTGAAATTTAGGATGGATAAAATTACAATAAAACATTTACACTGCGTCGGGAGGCTCCACACAAAATTTTGTAATTTTTGGAGCTCATTTGCTATATCTAAAACCAAACTAGTACATCTAAACGAAATCACTAATTAGAATTAATTACCCTACCTAATCACCTCATGTAGGGTGGCCCCCAGGATTGCCGCACAGCCACTGGATAGAAGAAGTGTTATTTTTGCTATTCTCACACGACTACGGCCATTCTTGTAAATTCAAATTATGCCAAAAGTACAAAAAAAGTCCACTATTTTTTTGCCTTTTTCAGCTACGTTTGTTTCTTTTTCTTCTCTTAGCAATCACTATTTATTAGACTAATAAACTATAGTAAAAAACCATATATTGCTGCCTAAAATAGATCTCAAAATTAACAAAAGTATATTATTTAAATAATATTTAACAATATTTTTATTTTATTTTATATATAATAGAATGAGGCGGTGTTATATATATTTAATATGAACAATCAGTAGTATAATTCTATTATATATTACTTAAATAATATATTTTCTAAATATATACGCTGACTTGTATATTACGGACGTGAGAGTAGGCTTTCAAACGTTGCTTTATACAGAAATCGCTTTTTATAATATCTAACTTTGAAACGAAGTGTTTTTAATGTGAGGTATAGTAGTCGTTTGCAGACACACTATAGTAACTTCATTTATATTAGCTAAAATCATATTTGAGTATCTCTTTCTATAAATTTCTACAAAATGTTATTATTTATAAATAAAACCAAAGTCCAACATAAACGAGCAACAAGCCAACGAGAAGGCCGAACATAAACGAGGGACGGACGGGCCGCTCGATTGATGGTGAAAGATTTGAGTGGATTCTTTTAGGTGAGGCTTATGGTCGTGGTTTTTGAATTCGGGCTGTTTGTGAGAAGTAGTATGCAGAGAAAAATAGCCTCATGCGATTTTGATCGGTACAACTGAACTTAGTACAGTTTTGCATTATAATTTACCTGTAAATTCCACCTTAAGAAACATATCGTTTAACAACGAATTATTGTAAAAATATAAGCTAAAATCTAAGCATATAGTGTGTTCTTGGGCCACTGCTTTACCTTTATCAACCTTAAAAGGAGCATTAGTCTTTGACACACCAATCAACCCGGCGTAGGAGCATGGGATTTGGACACATCAGTATCAAATCAGTTGTTGAAGTTGAGTATGAGATTCTATCCAATTGAAAGAAGAAGCAAAGATTTTTCACCTTATCTTTGTATTTATGTTCTCAGAAGGAGAATCGGAGGCTTTACACCTATTTTTTTCTACTTGCCTTTTGTTTTCTAAAAACAAGAGATTTAAGAAATAAAAGAAATTCATTATCGATAAGCTGTGTGGGTAGAACCAAACAATAATAGAACTTTGGGGAAAACCGTCTTCATCAATTGATATTTAGAAAATTTTCAGATTTTCTAGGCTAAGCTTAAAAGAAGGCAGCCTAATTAATTCACATCCAGAGCTGGAGAAGGTTCGAGGCCTTTCGGGATGACGTGAAAGGAATGGAGACGTGGCTGGTTTGTATGGGCTGGTCGCTACAGCGAGTGGCCTCACTGCTGTTCCAGTTGGTTTGATTTGATGCCGTGCTTTCTTCATTTCCTTACGAGAATTGGTCCACTTGGGCCTGGTTAAAGAGAGCCCAGTTGCCAGCATGGGCCTGAGCTACTCTAAAGGCCTCCGGAGATACTATTCCATTTGGGCATACTACTGGCCCTCCCCATTTCGAGCTCTTGCCCCTCGCGCATTCTCTTAGCGCATTTTTTCTTTAGCTCTCGTTTCCGTTTCATGTCCTTTGTTCATTCTATGAAATCTAGTTTACCACGATAATCTTACTAATTTTAGTAAGATTTGGGTGTTATAGCTTAAAAAAAGGCGCTTTCACATAGTTGTTATATATTCAAAATTGATAAAATTAAAGTATTTTCAAAAAGATACCTCAGTAATTTTTTTGCCTCGTTTTGTGTAGTTTAGTTGCAGTTCCAATCATTGCATGTAAAATTGTGCAACCTAATGATTGCATTTCTGTAAGATCAATCTGATGATAGCAAATCCGTTTGTTTTCCAAAGGAGAGGAAAAAATGATCATACCAAATCTCAGGGCGCCGTCGCCGCCCTGCTGCCGCACCTCCCTCGTGGTTGCCAAGTGTTGCCCCAGCTTGCACGCGCTATCATCGCCCAGCGCCGTTGCTCCCTCACCCGCACCTCGCCTTCCTCGTCCCCCAGCTACTGTTGCCGCTCAACCCTGAGGCTCGCCGTCACCCCCTTTGCTCCTCCTGGTCGTGCACCGTGGTCGTCCCTTCCGGCTGCACGCTACGCAGGAGGGAGACAAGGGGAGAACCGGGAGCTAAACTAGAGTGGAGGAGGGCCAGCCAGCCGAGGGAAGAGAAGGGAGGGGCCAGGTAGTTGGGAGGAAGAAGTAAGGAGAGGGGGTCGATCGGGAGGAGGGAAGAAGAAAAGAAGAGAGTCGGCTATGAAAAGAGAGAGAGAGAGACAGAGAGAGAGAGGAGAAACGGAAGAGGAAAAGAGAGGAAGCAAAAGAAGGGAAGTCCGACCAGCGCCTAATCCATCAGATCCTCCCAAGGAACGAAGGTAACGACCCGATCCAGTTGTTCGGGTTAGGGTAACGCCTCAAAAACCTTCTTCCCTGCTTATTCATCGAATCTTGTGGAAGTAAATATGTTGATTATTAGGATTGATTTGTGTAGCCATTAAAATCTCTTTTATTAAGATGGATGCTTGGATGGTGAAATTGATGTCGCCATCGTTGATCTTGTTAATTCATGGAGGTAGAGGGAAAGGGAGAGAATGAATGAATGGGGAGAGAAGTGGTACTACTAGCGAGTACTAGAGTAGTAGTAGCAACCGGTAGTATTAGTCAGTAGATGATAAATCAAAGTAAGGCTAATTAGTATAACTAATTGAAGAGAGAGATTAGCGAAAAGAAAGATTAGAGGGCTTGTCTTTTCGACCGATGGTGAGCAAGGCGAGATTAAGTGTATAGAATTCGATCCGTCAAGATAAATGATGAAATCGCTAAATTCATGGGTCGGTTGGCTACGGGACAATGGGAAGGTGTTTGGTGAGAGAGGAATTCATCGTGTCGGGTTTGTGCGTGAGAGCGATGTTGTTTGCTCGTATGTGTATGTTTTGCGTTAGCACCGAATTAAAATGGATAATGCTTGTTCAGATGGAGGTTCGGATCCGTGGTTGCCCACATATCACCTACGGGGTTGATCAGGCAAGTGCATGGTAAAACGGTAAATTCGGGTAGTGATTGCTATGAAATTGATGTTGATGCACCATCTACCATGCTATTGTGAGTTGCCTATTTCCGTTTACGTGCTAGCATAATGATGAATGATGAGCGATGGTATATGAGATAGGGCCTGTTTGGCAGAGCTCCACCACTGAAAAAATGAATCTGGAGCAGCAGATCCACCAAAAACAGCTCCACCGTGAATTTGGGATCCCACCATGGAGCTAGACAAAACTGTTTGGCTTGCACAGCAACTCCAGATCCACGAAACTGAGTTTTTGGTGGGAATGACATGTTTTGCCCATGGGTTTTATGGTGGTATGGGATGGGGTGTGTAACCAGTGGCAAAAGGTGGGTAATTACCACCCAACTCCACGAGTAGGTATGAAACAAGGTTTCGTGGAGCACCCCTTGAGGTGCTCCATGGATTTCATGAATCTGGAGCTAGATTCAGTATTTTGGTGGATCCAGATTTCGTGGAGCTGGAGCGTTTGGGTAAAATTCGTGGAGTGGAGCTGTTTTTGGTGGATCTGGAGTTGGTGGAGCTCTGCCAAACAAGCCCATAGATTGTTGATGTTGGTATGTTGCCGAATAGTAGTTAATGAAACATGACATGTTGGTATGTTTAAATGGAAAAGTTGCATTGCATGTATTCATATCATGAAAATGATGGCTTTTATGGCATCTATGGTCTACTCTATGTGGACCCTCCACGGGAGTGGAGAAAGATCTATTTTAGTAGGCATCCCACGGGAGTGGAAAAAGACCTATTTCGGTAAGCATTCCGCAAGAGCGGAGATTGAGGTCCCCGTATAAAAGAGGACAGGCTTAAGGTCCCCGCATGAAAGAGGACGGATTTGGGTGAGCATCAATGGGTGTTCACTCCGCTATACCAGTATAAGCTAAAGAAAGGAAAGACATGTGCATGAGCATACACATTTGTATGGTGACAGAGAAAAGTTGCAAATGCGTAAAGAATGGTTGATGAAAAATGAGAAAAGTTATATGAAAATGAATGGAAGCATCTGTGTTGGATACAGAATGTTATGTGTATCTGTTGTTACTATTTTATTTTGTACTTGCTGAGTCTGGGACTCATGCTTGTTTTGTTGGCTCTTTTTTTAGGTGATCCTGATTGATGGCATCCATGTGATGGGAGTAGGACCTGTTGCACTACACTTGTTAAATAACCACATAGCCGGTCACTTCGCGTTCATGTTTAAACTCTTATTAAGTTGATTTAGTTAAACCTTAATTTGAGTTTGCTTTGAAAGTGTTGCAGGTTTGTTGGGACACGATCCGTCCTCTTTTGCTTAAAAAGGAGAATGAGTTTCTCCTGATAGTGCTAACTAGGGCTGGACGAAAAACTCGAAGCTCGTTAGCTCGCTCGGCTCGTGGCTGGCTCGGCTCGGCTCGGCTCGTTAGGATAACGAGCCGAGCCATGATTTTAGCTCGTTAGCTATAACGAGCCAACTCGAGCCAGCCCGCGAGCCGCTCACGAGCCAAACGAGCCATGCTTCCAGGAATTTAGATATGCATATGCTGCTTCCATGGACCTAATTTGTACTCTATTGCATGTGTTAATGTGTAAATTTGTACTCTATTGTACCCAAACGAGCCATGTATGTGTTAATTTGTACTCTATTGTACCCAAACGAGCCATGCTTCCATGGATGAATATATGATGGAGACATTTTTTGGCCCTGGCTCACGAGCCAAACGAGCTAGCTCGAGCTTGTCATCGAGCCGAGCCGAGCTAGCTTTTTAGCTCGTTAGTTATAACGAGCCAGCTCGAGCCAGCTCGTTATCCTACCGAGCCAGACCGAGCCGAGCCGAGCCAGCTCGTTATCCAGCCCTAGTGCTAACGTTATATGATATGTCTTATGTGGCTCGCCTTTTGGTTTAGAATGTTTGCGAGCTTGTGGTGTTAAGCCTTCATGAGCGTGGAGCCTTAAGTTTGTGCATGTTATGGTTATATGTGATATAGATTTGGTTATCCTATTGTGATTTGCTTTATATATGTTGATTGCTTCCTATTTGTAGTCGTATAAATAGGGAAGGTATTGCCAAAATTTTTAATAGCAAAGACTCATTTGAGATTGTAAGTGGTCAGTAGTGGTAGCATCCGGGCTCGAGAAGGGCCAAGGTGTTATAGTTGGTATCGAGTGGGCATTAGGTCAATGGTGAAAAAAACTATTTGACCACCCACTTAATTATTCAACTAAAACTTGACTTGGCATAATAATTAAATTAAAATTGACACATCGATACACAATATGATAGGTTTGGACCATGCATTGCATTACGCTCATAGCCGTAACCTTGATTAGCTATGACATATGATGGATGTTGTGAACTGATTGTGCTAAATGAGTTGCTCGAGCTCGGTTGAGCTCTAAATGAGTCGAGCTCAAGCCTGATTTTAAGCTCGTAAGTTTCAACGAGCCGAGTTTGAATAGCTCGTTAAGGTTCGATTTGAGCTTAAATATTACTACATGTTATCTTTTATCAAGCTTAAAGTTTCTTTATTATTGAAAATTAGTGTATTTTGAATTGTTAATTGTTATCGAGCTTGGTTCAAGCCGAGATCAAGCCTACATCCAGGCTTAGATCTTAACTCATACTCGCTTGAGTTTAAGCTTGAGAGCTCGACTTATTTACAGCTCTACCTGAGAGACTCTACGCAGCAAGAGAGAGATCAGCTCAGAAAGAATCGTCGGATTAAGAGGCTAGCTCCGGACAGCTTGATCAAACAATTGCTTCTCTCTTCAGTTCAGATACGTGTGCCTCTTGCTCCCAAGCGACGTGATATACAGCTGAAACTTTCATTATCATCTAGATGACGTGTTGCTTCCCTACAGCGGGCTCATGTAGATGACGTGCTGCACGGGCCTGAGCGGCGTGGAGCAGCAGGACATGACGGGGCTCTTCACGATGGGGATCAGCGACTGCACCACGTCCGTCATCAGCGGCCGGTACTCCGCCTTCGTCTGTATGCACATCGCGGCGATGGCGGCAACCTGTATGTAGATATAATTTTCGATGGAAAGTTAGCGCTGCAATCTTGCAGAATTTCTAATTGAATTTCCTACGAGATTCACGTGAAGTTTCTGCGTTCCATGGCCTGAGATGTTTTTAACAGCACGAAGCATTCATTACTTTCATGGTAAATTTAGTAGGGATACCTGAATTAGATCTTTCATGGCGAACTGGCCTTTCAGGGCCGGGTCCACCATCTGCACGAGCTTTTCGCGGTCTGTACTCTGTAAGCCGCGGAAGCGCCTGTTCGGCATACAAGATGGAAGAAGTTAATCCTCATCATGGAAAACACAGCATGGCATAGATTTGGGAAATTTCAGTGTGCCCCATCTGTTGGTCCTAATCTAGCTATTCAATCCCTCCATTTATCCTCGGTATTGAATCCCGAGTGGATAGCTTGGTGAGCACATGTGCGCATGATTGCTGGGTATACGAATCCTAGGACAAATCACATGAGCAAAAATGCACCACTGACCCATGAGACCAGGACGTGCTGTCCCGGCGGCCGCTGCGTGTCGACCGGCACCCGGCCTGTCAACAGCTCGAAAAGCACCACCCCGTAGCTGTACACGTCCGACTTGGTCGTCAGCTTGCCCGTCGACGCGTACCTGAGATTAGCAATCGGCGCCTGTAAGTACGAGATCGATCGCGTCGACGTGTGTGCGTGTGATGCAATGTACGTACTCTGGGGCGAGGTAGCCGGTGGTGCCGAGGACGCGGGTGACGACCTGGCCGTTGGCCTTGTTGGAGCCGATCTTGGCCATGCAGAAATCGGAGACGCGGGCGCGGTAGTTGTGGTCGAGGAGGACGTTGCCGCACTTGAAGTCGCGGTGGATCACAGCGGGGGAGCTGTGCTCGTGCAGGAACTCCAGCGCGCGGGCGCAGTCCAGCGCGATGCTCAGCCGCGTCTGCCAGTCCAGCGGCGGTGGCTGCTGCACCTTCGGCCCCGTCTGGTCACCGCGGCCAGCGGCGGCGGGTGGAGGTGGTTCTTGAGGCTGCCGTTTGGCATGAACTCGAAGACCAGCAGTCGGTGGCTCCGGTCGGCGCAGTAGCCCAGCAGCCTCACCAGGTACGGCAAGTGCATCCGGCTCAACAGGTCGACCTGCATGCATGCAGTTCACCATTTGTTTGGACTTCAGTTAAATAAAACGTGTTACCGCAAAATACTTGAACAATGCACGGCTAGTTTAATGGCTCTATGAACAATGTGATCGTAGGTGGATTCTTTTGGCCGTGCCTTTTGGTTTAACCTTTTGAATTCTGTCTATTCGCGAGAGAAAGAAAGAAATATCCATGTGTAGCTGATATAGATGAAGTTGAGACAATATATACTACAATCAATTTATAGATCCTATTTAAAAAAACACTCAGTCCAAAAGCTAATTACTTTAGTAAACCGAATCATAAGGCCTGGATCCCTACATGAGCGCGCAGTGAGGGATGGCATTCATCCGTTCCTGAAGGAACATCCGTACATGAGCGCAATTGTTAGTTGTCACTTGCGATAATGTTGGGGGATAAGCCTACTTTAAGCTTGTGTTTAGGGTGATATGGCAGCCTAGTCAGTATAATCATCAAATACATAAAAAAATATATAGCTAGACCTACCGGTCAGCCTCCTATCCTCTTGATCTTCTTTTCTTTTTCTTCATCTCCTCTATTTACCAACAGTCAATAGAGAATGAGATAGAAGAAAAAACATAGCAATGTTATGGGAGCTTTGGTTAAGCTCAGTGCCAGCCAGAGGGACCACTGAGGCGACAAGCGAGAAGCAAAATGGAACCCTACGGTCTCGGCGACCCTATGAACGGTGATGGCGCAGCGGAAGGCGAAATACAATAGTGACGTAGCTATGTACGACGTCAACGGCGACCCTGCTACCCGACGAGTCACTATGGCCGATAATCCCTAAAAACTAGACATGTGACGAGCATTTATAAAGGTCAAAGAAATTCATTGGATTGGTTGGTGTGGACAGGGAAGCACCGAGGTGGTGTGTTGGCGATGACCCGAGGCGGTGAGGACAGCTCATCAGTGGCAACGATCTGGGGTGAGGAGAAACTCAAATAAAAAATTGAGGATAAAATAGGGGAGGTTTAAGGGTGCTCTAGGATGAAGGAATTGAAATGAGTCCCACCAGAGAGGGAAATATGTCACTAATGGTAGTTTTGGCCTAACCTGAGAAGACGATGGCACTAGCGAGATCCTATGGATTAATTCCCAAATTGGGTTAGAGTAAATGTAGAGGAGGTCTAGGAACATGTTTTGACGCTAAAGAATGTGTGAGAAGCTCATCGGAGAGGGGGTTGTGCATAAATGGCATTCACGATTGACGCATTGCGGTAGTTTCCCGAGCTCGATTTGAGCTCGGGGTGAGTGGAATGTATAGGGGAAAGATGGACAAGAGGGGAGGTGAATCCAGAAGGGTGCTTGGCTGTGGCCAGCGTCGAGACGGGTAGTATGGTGAAGAGAGGGTTCGGATGGCCGCCGCCGTAGTGGAGGCGGGGTGCTAGCCACGGGGAGAACACCCACGGCGCCATTGGCGCGTCCGCAATGTCGTCCGCGGCGAGAGGGCACGGGGCCGGCGGCGAGGGAGGGGAGGTCGACTTGTCAGCCATCTCGAGAATGGCCGGGTTGTTAAGATTGTGGTGGCCTGGTCAATGAACAGAGATAAAGGAGAGGCATAAGTGTACAGGTAGATATAGGAGGGGTGCACAAGAATTTTTAGCGGATTTGATGCTATTTACGACGGTATTTATAAAAACCATTTGTATATGTGGCGTATTTATGGAAATAGCGTTTTTGTCGTCCGGTAGACGGGCGGCAGCGCAAAAAGATGACACGTGGGCCCGCCTGCCGTGAGTAGACGGTAGGCGCCTGCCGCCCGCCCACAGGACGGCAAGTGATTAAGCCAGCTAATCACTGCCCAAATTCGTAATTTTATATCATATTTGTTTGAATTTTTAAATATAGCAAGTGAGGTCGAAAAATTATGAAAATTTATGCATAGACTTCTGACATAACGTACTTTATTGTTTATTTTTTACAATTTTATCCTTTCTAAATATTGCTTGAAAATTCGTACAATTTCTATATTTGTAGGAATTGTTACATATAGCAAACGAGCTCCAAAAATTTCTTTCGGTGGCAACGCACAGGATTCTCTTTTCGCTCGCTTCAAATACAGAACTTCTGCAATCGTTCATCACTGATCTAAACTGCGTTTCGCTTCTTGTAGGAAGAAGAAACTTTTGCGTCATACAATAACATAGCATGACAGACATTGAGGGGCTAGTTAGAGTGGGGTCGCCAAAGGAAAACCTTTCCCTAGAAAGGAGAGAGGACTTCGGCTCTAACTACCGCTTGATGCTAAATAGACAAGCTCAACCGTTATGGCCGAAATGCAGATACAGAAAAGTTAAATCCGTTAAAATTTCGGGCGCACAAGAAAAGTAGAGTAGAAGCTTTGGATCTACTGGATTGTAGCTGTTGTTTAATTTACTTCGTGCCCGCATGACCTGCGCAGTGTGCAACGTGCATGCAGTGGAATGTAGCAATGTCACAGCAGCTGCTCTCTGTCTGCTAGGAGCAATAACTAGCGTGTACTCCTAGTGGTTGTGCGTAGTGTACCCGGGCATGCCAGTGGCATCCGATGAATCGGAAACACTGGCTTGGCGTTGGCATCGGCGCTCACCAGAATGTGACAGGTCGGTAGAATATGTTCTACATTTTTCCGTTCTAGATCTTCGAACAGCACGCCGCCCCGTCCCCTTAGTTTTTGTTCAATCTACGCATCGCAACGCGAGCTCGCAATGATCGCATTCTCGGACGGCTCTCGCTTTGTCGTCCGAAGTACCACGCAGGCAGGCAGGCACGCAGCAAGTTTGCTAGAGCCTAGAGCCTCTGTTAAAACTTGGTAAAATTACGACTGTGCTAGCTATGGGCCAGTAGGTGCGAGCCTGTGACGGGCCTTACGGGGCATAATAAGAGCATGTACAATGCAAGATACTTATATATGAGTACTTAAAGAGAGAGAATATAGCCACATCATCAAGCATCCATGTAAAAGTTATTTCCTCCAATACAAGCATCTCTTCCATAGGTGCTTAGATGCTATATTATCTATTAATAGATATAGTTATACACATAAGCGCCTACTAAGCACCGGTGCTTATTTAAGCATCGATGCTTCAAAATAAGCACATTTTCTATCTTATGTGACAAGAAAAATCAATTTTTTATTACTAAGCATCTCTCTAAGCACCTGCATTGGACATGCTCTAAAGACACGCACAAGTGTTTGCTCGGGACAAGTAAACCGGTGGGGGATCCGAGCTCACCTGCTGCATGCGGACTAACGGAGATGTGGCCATCCGTTGCCGGCTCGTGAGCGTCATTTGGGGTGTGTTTGGTTCGTGGATGGAGGTTGTATCGTATATCCTGAATGAGTGGATACAGGCTGAGTGGAATCGTATTTCAGAAAAAGAAGATGTTTGGTGAGGTTGTATGAGCGGATGCAAAAAAACTGAGATGCTGATTGGTTGCCTATATGAGCGGATGCAGTCTACCAAACCTGAGAGGCTGACACGTGGGACCGCATAAGATACACTACATCAACCCATTCAGGATGGCCAGTGAAGCTCATTTTGAGCGTATCCACCCATCCAGGATGAGGGCGTATTTTTGCATCCGCTCATGCAGACTGTATCCACTCATACAGGTAACCAAACAGGCTCTTTCTCAGATTATATGGATCCACTCAGCCAGGACGAAGGAGATTCAGGCAATCAAACACACCCTTGTTTGCGCGCACACCGCGAAGTCTTGCAGGGAAAAACCTTCCGGTCTAGCAAGTAGGAACTAGGAACAGCCAAATAACTCTGCCGTTTTCTTATGGTCGGGTGGAATTTTATCAGAGTTAGTAGTACAAAGTACACAGAGTACCACCTGATTTGGGCGCTACTCTATGCCCTAAAACGATATCGGTTTTGCTATTTGTAAGTGGTACGATATTTTCTTAAATCTAAGTTGATTTTGGATTCACCTGGTGTGATTTTTGTGACGTCTGATTTAGGTGGTGATCGGTTCGGCTGAAAAGTTCGTGGCTTATGGCTGAAAACACTGTAGCTGGCTGAAAAAAAACACTGTAGCTGACAGAGGCTTATTTAGCATAATTAAATTTAAAAAAAATTAAAAATGAAAAAAATATGTTAGCCCATTACGTATAATACAAACAAATACGGGAAAAAAGAACCGGTAAAAAAGCTCAACGAAAAGGCAAAAGTTCAGAAAAAGACGAAACTTATGAATAGTAAAAAATAAGCCAGAAGCCAGAAGCCGAAGCCGAGTTGATGAGGGCCTTAATGTTGATCCAATAGGCGAAAAAGTGGCTTTTACTTAGGAAAAATTGGCCATCCTATACATAGACAATCCAAATAATATTCGAGTGGTTTAAACTACAAATCAAGGTAATTAATGATAGAGATGAACAGTGCCGAAGCAAACAAAAAGGTTAAGATCGATCATTCGCCGCAGTGATTTGCTATATTAGATCCGCCAATCTCATGCATTGCTCTCCATGCAGCCGTAAAGAAAGGTACGTACGTAATGGCACAGCTCCATTATCACGTAATGGTAGCTCCAAGCTTCATCACTAGCTCCCCTCGTCATATGATCATATCACTTCCACTTAGCTACCCTAACGTAGCATAATCTGGACTATTACTCGAATTAAAATCGAATGAGCTATGCGGTAATTTAAACAAGCGCGCGACATGTTTGGTGAGTACTATCGCTATGGAACGGCACACGCCCAACAGTACAAGAGCTTCTGTAGGAAATGCTCATATACCGTATAGCGCCCAGTACGCACGTATTCGGCAAACGAGTACGCTTTTGGACCCATGCATTTTAGGTCATCGTATTTGGTTGATCTACGTATAGAAGGTTTAAAGAGAAATTAATGCATTTAGGTTACCTGTGCTATAGGCTGCTGGTACACGTACACTACGTACACAGACCACCCAACGTATATCATGAATGGTCGAGAAGCCAGTGTGTGCAAGACATCATGGCCAACTTGAGGTAGTTCTACGCATCCATCCATGCACCGATTTTTAACACCAAGTTTAGAGGAGAGTTAAGATTACTCGTTTGTGTAGTGGTTATTGCACTACTACGGCATTGATGTGGTAAGCAAGTACTGGAATTCAGTGATTTAACTAGTACCAAGGAGAAGTGCCCCGGTACTGGAGAGTGGTACGTACATGCACGTAAATAATGGACAATTCTCAGGCAACTGAAAACTAATTTAATCCCAGTCGATTTTTTCAGCCATATTCTTTGAGATCTGTGCTTTCTGATTTTGAGGTGTTAAGCTCCATCTGATATTTTGTTGCGGATGTACCCCGTCTGCACCAAACTTAACCTGTTAAGAGCATCCACGACCCACTCTCAATCCCCATTCCATCCTCAGTCCTTACTTCACCTCTCTAGAAGCAGACGGTGCCGCTCCAAATTAGTCGCCCTTAGTTTTCTGTCAGGGTTCATGGAGTTTATTGTCATTTTTGTCTTAGTTAGAACAAATTTTTTGTTTCAGTCTATTTTGTTTTCTTTTCTGTTTGGGCTCTCGCTGTGTTTCAGTTAAATGTATTTTGCATGACAAGAAAGTATATGTATCCCTTAAATGGTTAGGATGTTTATTGTTGCAAATAATGTAAAAAAATAGAGATGAGAGACACGAATTTTTACGTGAAAAACACTTACCGGAAAAATCACAGACACATAAAGGCAAATCACTATAATGAGAAGAGATACAATGGAGTGATTGTCCTTCCTATGCACTACTGGGATACATATATAGGGCGAGGGAAATGAGTCCCATATGGAGAGGAAACTGAATTAAAGTCGGTTGGTACAGATTGACACCACGTCTGATGCATCTGCGCATGGCCCTGACACCTGCCATACCACATCTGGCATGAGGCGATGAAGTGTCCTACACAGATCGGTATGAATTTAGATCAACTTTAACAATCTCCACCTTGAGCCGAATTCCCTCCAGTAGTCGAAATATGTGATAAACTCCTCCAATAAAATTAGTATGTATATCTTGTGTGCCGAAAGTCCAAAGGACTAGTAAGTAATACCAACTAAGTTTGAGTAAAACTCAAACTTAGCGGTAGGAACTGACTTTGTCAATATATTAGCTAGATTATCATAAATACTTATCTTACAGACTTTAATATCAACTTGAGTAATGACATCTCGAATATAGTGATACCTTATATCAATGTGCTTTGTTCTCTCATAGAACATTTGATCTTTTATAAGGCAAATAGCACTCTGGCTATCACAAAATATTATAGTGCAAGATGTACTTGTACAAAGCTCAGTAAATAAATCTCTTAGCCAAATGATTTCTTTGCAAGCTTCAGAAAATAACTATATACTCAGCTTGTGTAGTAGACAAGGCAACGATAGCTTACAAACTTACTTTCCAACTAATAGCACACCCTTCAATAGTGAATACATAACCAGTAAGAGATCTTCTTTTATCCAAGTCTCTAGCAAAAATCAGAATTTGCATAACCAATGAGTTCAACTCTAGTCTTCCTAACCTGTAAACAAGCATTAGATGTGCCCCGCAAATATATGAAAATCTATTAAACTACTTTTCAATGCTCTTTTCTAGGATTAGCTATGTATCTACTAACCACACTTAATGATTAAGATAAATCGGGGTACAAACATACCACGACATACATAAGCGAACCAATTGCACTTGCATATGAAACTCTAGATATGTACTCAACTTCGTCATTTGATTGTGGACATAACGCTGAAGAAAGTCGAAAATATGCAGGTAAGAGAGTACTCACCAGTTTGGCCTTATGCATGTTGAAACAACAAAGAACTTTATCAATATACCCTTTTTGACTTAGCTATAATTTGCCAAACCGTCTATATTTGAAGATTTCCATACCCATAATCTCTTTTACTGCACCCAGATCTTTCATCTCAAATTCACTTCTTAATTGTGCCTTCATCTTTGAAATGTCAGCACTGTCTTTTATAGCAATCAACATATCATTAAATATAGGAACAAATAAATAGCTGAATCATTAAAGTCTTCAAATAAATACAGCTATCATAATCAAATCTTTTAAAATCCTGAGATATCATAAATGAGTCGAATCTCTTATATCATTGTCTGGGTGACTACTTCAAACTATAAAGAATTTTTTGCAATTTGCAAGTAAAATTCTCCTCTCCCAGAACGATAAAACCATTCGATTACTCCATATAAATATCTTCTTCCAATTCCCCATCTATAACGTGGTTTTCACATATAATTGTTCAAACTTATAATCATGCATAGTCACAATACTGAGTAAAGTGCAAATAGAAATATGCTTCACAACAGGGGAAAAGACATAGGTGAAATCAATACCTGGAATTTAGTTGTACCCTTTAGCAACTAACCTTGCTTTGTACCTAACTTCTTCGGTTAGTGAAACACCTTTTTTCTTGAAGGTCCATTTGCAGCGAATAGACTTCTTCTCAATTGGCAACTTGATCAGCTCCCAAATACCATTCTTGTCAAGAGATTCTATCTCATCATGCATGGCAGCCACCCACCTTTCTGAAGCACCAGAAGAGATTGCCTCTAAATAAGATAAAGGTTCTGTAGTACCTTCAATCTCTTCTGCCATATTTAAACAATAAGCCACAACATTGGCTTCTTTAATTAATCTTTTAGGATGCTAAATGTTTCTCCTATCTCTATCAACTGCAATGGAACATTGTGTTGGCGGCACAACAATAGGAATTTTTGGAATATTTTCCTTGTTGACCTCTGGTGTAAATCCTGAACCAATAACATGCTAGCTTCACCTGCATGCTTGATTGCTTCTCAATGGGAGCATCAATATGTGGCTTATCATACACATAGCAGACTCATCAAAAGTAACATTTATGCTAATAATTGCCTTTATAGTTTTAGGATTCCACAATTTATATCCTTTCATACTAGTTTTATAACCAAGAAAAATGTACTTAACTGCTCTAGACTCTAATTTACTATTGTTAACAAAAGCATAATTAGGATAGCTAAATATTCTTAGGTTTGAACAATCTACTGCAGAGCCAAATTGGGTGACCAATTAATCAAATAACAAGTAGTGGATATGTCTTTAACCCAATAACTCTTAGATAATCAGAGTTTGACAACATACAACGAACCTTCTCTACGATGGTTCTATTCATGCATTTGGCCACACTATTTTGTTGAGTGCTTGGGATGGTATAATGTCTCACAACACCCTCTAACCTGCATAAAGCTTCAAATTCTCCATAATAGAATGCTAAGCCATTGTCGGTACGTAGCTTCTTGATATACTTGCCAGTTTGTCTTTCAATCGTAATCTTCCACTCCTTGAATGTCTTGAATACATCTGATTTGTGATTGATGAAATATGCCCAAACTATTTTAGAGTAATCATCAATGATGATCAACATGTAGCTTGCACCTCTAAGTGACAAAACGCGGAATTCTCCCCACAAATCAGAGTGAACATAGTTCAATATGCCTTTTATAGAGTGTGTCGCAGTGCTGAATTTCACTCTTTTTTGCTTGCTGAAGATACAAATTCACAAAATTTCAACTTGTTGATGCTTTGACCATCAACAAATCCTTTTTTGCATAATTCCATAATTTCAGCTTCACACATATACCATAAACGCATATGCTAAATATCAGTAGCATTAGGGTCGGATGATTTATTTGAGACAACAACAGCATTGCCTGAAATTATAGTGCTCCACATGTGATATAAGTTGATAGTCTTCCTAACACACTTAATCATAATAAGAGAACATTTGGTGACATTCAGAACTCCATCTCCACCTAAATATTGTACCCTTTAGCATCAAAAGTACTCAATAAGATAAGATTTCTCTTCAAATTCAAAATATGATGAACATTCGATAAAGTTCTAATGGTGCTATCAAACATCTTGATCAGGATAGAACCAATACATGTAACTTTGCATGGTGTATTATCACCCATCAACACGGATCCATATGGTGTAGCTTCATAGGTAATGAACCACTCGCAGTTCGGGCTCATATGGAAAGTACAGGCTGCATGAAGAATCCACTTATCTCCAATTTTGGAATTATCGACAAAGGCAATGAAAACTGTTATACCCCACTCATGTATATAAACCCCCAAGAGGGGTAGGAGGAAGGATCATCCTCTCATTCTCACTCACCAACTCCCCCTGTGTTGGCTCTCCTCTCCTTCTACTAGTCCTCTTCTTTACTGTTTGGCCTGTAGCCACAATAAAAACATCTCCATTAGAATCTTTTTTGGTAACAACGGTAGCTCTAGGTTCATCCTCTTATTGATTCTTCTTGAAATTGTTATTCCTCTTCTCCTTATTCTACAACTTTCAACATTCAGATATGTCATTATTGTTCTTCTTGCAATACTTATATGACTTCCTGTTCCTCGATTTTCATCTATCTCTGTACTTCTTTTGCTTCTACCTCTTGAATCAATGTTTGAACCTTTTTTATATTGCCTACCATGGACAGGCAAATCTTCTGCATGCATACTTGAACTTTTACCAGAAATCATAAGTTTTATCTTTTCTTTAGAATATAATGATGTAAGATCAAGAGTCGACTAGAGAGGGTGAATAGGTAGTCTTAAAATTTTCTCTTCTATCAAATATTTGGCTAAAACAAGTATATAATGCAGAAGCTTAACTCAATTTAGTTTAGCACAATAAATCCTAAATGTACTAGACTCAAGGTTTGCAATCTTAGGATGACAAGCAATCAATTTAATTCTATAAATGTAAATTATCTGAATGTAAATTGAGCACAAGAAAACAAACTACAATTAATATGGTTCCTTTTTACCGTGGTGTTCAGAGACTTATTGGTCTCCCCTAGTCTATGTTGAGGTAGACCCAAATGAATTAGATCGGCTCCAAGAATTAAGCCAATCATCTCAATTCACTAGTGGTGGTTCTTTCCCGCTCCGGGTAGGTGAGCTCCAATCTTCACAACTTGCCAGGTCTTCTCACAACCTTTTTTGAGAAGATCACCATGCACGATGTCTCCAACACCACCTAAGAGTCAGTAACCTTCAAGAGTAATAAGTCAAGTTCCTTGCTTGACTCTCACCACGTGCAACTAATGCACAAGTTCAAGCGGATACGAAATCCACCTTTAGATGCAACACATGCAATATAGAGCCCTTCTCCTTACTCACAAGGTGCAACACATGCACAATTGAGAGGAGAATCTTACACTAGCTCAAGAGAGTGAAATAAAGTGCCAAAGGTTTTACCCCAACTGGCCACAAGACAGACAGACATCAATTAGAGGAATTAATGAATTCCAATCGATTTCCACCAATTTGTCCGCCAGATCAATTCCTGATATAACCGTTCGGTTGCCAAGACGGATAACCCACACGGTTATAAAAGCTTACCTTAGGGTAACTTTAGGTTTTCTTACTTCCCCTTTCGCTCCAATCTGTTTTGAGCTTTCCGCCACTGACCAACTCATCTTCTTCCTTCAATCTCTTCCAAATCCAACTAACCACTTGGGAAAATGACTAAGCCATCATCCAATTGGCCGGTGTCGGAGATGGATAGTGCGAAATTGAGGACATTGGAGGATGCTGAGAAGATTCCTCTACAAAAATTCGTCAGATGGATTGAAGCTGCCGGACAAAACAGGCCATTAGGAGAGATTGGGCAAATCCCGGTGTTCTAGACATACTATGAGTGTGGCCTTCATCTTCTAGTTCATCCTTTTCTTACGATCATACTCGAAGACTTCGGGGTCAAATTAGTGAACTTGGTTCCTAATTCAATTACCATGTTGAGTGTATTTGTGTACCTGTGTGAAGCGTATCTTGGAATCCCTCCAGATCTTGAGCTCTTTTGGTATTACTATGAAATGAGCTGGTAGACTGGAATTGCCAGAAGCTACGGTCTAAAGCTCCATGATGGTAAGATGGAGCAGTACATGCAGATGTTCACTCGATCTTATGGCCATACTGGAAGAAGAAGTGATTCTATTGGGAGACGACCAGGGAACGACTAAATAGTATTCTTCCTTTTTGTAGATTGTAGGCATGAATAATCGTTAGGACGACCGAGGGGTCGAACTGATGGTCATCGAAAAAGTGGTGAAGAAAGCCAAGGCTCGTTCGGCCAAGAGGTGTTAGCTGACAAAAGTCGCTGACAAGAAGAAGGGGAGCTCAAGTGTTGTTGTTCCTCTTGCCATCCTTCCTCGTGTTGCTCTGACTAGCCCCATCATGAAATTTTTTGTGGACGTGAGTGCCGCAGATGAGATAGGGGCAACCGTACTAGAGCAACTGACTCAGAAGATCAAGGTACCCTTTTACTACAATACTGAAACTCACTCAGTAGGTGCTTCTCGAGGCTTTTCAAAAAGGAAAAGTGAAAAAGTTTTGTATTTTTTGTGAAGAAGATTACTGCAACAGTTGAACCTATGATCGAAAAGGAGACTATCCTCTAGGTGGTTGAAACTGGATTCGACTACCAGGAGAAATAAGAGGGACAAGGAGCAGTAACTCTTGCTCCAGACCTTCGACCAGACATAGTTCTTTTTTGTAGATTGTAGATGTTCTCGTACGACCAGACATGGTCGAAGAGAAGAAGTCGAAGAAACTAATCTCCAAAAAAGTTTCTTCTAAATTCAAGATAAAGGGCATGAAAACAAGGTATAAAAACATAAGCATGAACATAGTATTTTACCTCTATGTCTTCTTAAATGCCAACTTACTTTACATGATTATAGCTTGTCTTTTCCACTGCTTGAAGACGCTTCTATTGAGAAGCCCCTTGTAGCTTTGCCTGTGGTCGAAGACACAGTGGAGATGGTGGTCGAAGAACCGACTACCGTAGCAACAAAGGCTGTTGCCGAAGCTGCAAAGACTATGACCACCGATGCGATGGTAGCAACTAAAATTGAAGCGACAATAGACATGGTAGGAATACTTGGTCAACTAAGAGGAAGGAGAGCCAAGTTGCATCTCTTCGGTAATCTTTTGACCAGTCGGCCTTACTTCTTCGATCATGCGAGCTGCTTCTTCCACAGAGCAGCTAAAGTCGTTGTCGATTAGGTGTAGGTTAAGTTTTTGGTCATATGCCTTGAGTTTTGCCAAGGCATAGATTACCACGCCTTCGACCGGATCCCGAATCAACTTAGCATGATCGGTCTTCAGGGTGAATAGATGCTTCTCTAAAGTTTTCACTTGTAGTTCGATCATACTCGCATGAGTGATTATGGTGTCCTCAGAAAGACTCATTTTCTCCGCACCAAACCCACCGAGTAGATTATTGAGAGGTACAACATTGTCGTGAAGGATTGCCTTCATCAATTTCGTTTCCTCTTGACTACGAATCGAATCTTCTGAGAGACATTTTATTTCAACCATAGCTTCTGCAAATAGAATAACAATGGTTAGAAAAATACTTACCACATGACTAGTTAGCAGAACTAGTCGAGGGTGAAGCTTTTATTACCTACTAGTCGAGCGTCAAGCTTATCGACTTTAGGTTTGTGCTCTTCTTGCAGTAGCTTTATTCTCTGGATGGCCACTTTATTGATACGAGTAAGTTCTCTAATCACCTTAGTCTTTTCTTCGATCTCAGTTTGGGATTTACTTGCTTCAGCCTCTTTTTTGTCAAAAGAAAAGAGTAAGAGGAGCACAATAAAGATAACCAAATAAGTAGTCTTAAGTTCAGAACTTACTGTTTATTTTATCCTACAATGCTTTAATTACAAAATTAGTCTTCATAATGGTTATTGATTGGTCAATGTTTTCTTTCTTTAGCCTCTGTGTATCGACCCTCTCGTTGTCGAACGCAGTAGTTAAAAACTTTGCATCGCTCTTAGACCTGCGAAGGTTAAAAGCAGATATGAAAGCTTAGACAAGTGGTCAAAACATAGTTCAACTACATAAGCCAGTAACTTACCATTCTGCTACCTTCTTAGAGAGTTTGGCATTTTCCTATCGTAGCAAAAGTTAGGAACAAGTCGACACTAGGATGTTCCTTCTAGTGAGCAAGACCATGTGCAGAAAGGAGAGACTTTGGCTAAGTGATGTTATCTCCCTTCGACCAGGCTAGTCAAATCGAAGACATATACGATAAGATGATAAACACTCAGAATTCCTTTCTCGTATATCTATTCAATATTTTCATAGATAATTCAATTGTTTTATGCTTATAGCAAGAATAAAAAACGTTTCATCACTAGGAAGCTCCTTCTAGTGGGCATGACCACATATAGAGAGAAGGGATTTCAGCTAATGGTGTTCCCTTATCCGACCAGTTAAATAAATTGGATGTGCCAGAAGTGGTCCAACAAACATACAAAAAGCTCTACTAAATATATGGCAATAAATATTGAAAAACTAAAAACTTTATTGAAAGAGTATAAATATTTACACGTAAAATTTACGTAGTTGATCGATGTTCCAATAGTTTGATAGAATCTGGTCGTCCTCCATAGTAAGTCTTACAGAGTCTGGTCATGTGACTTCGACCACGGGGTAAGGACCTTTCCACTTAGGGGAAGTTTGTTCCAATTAGTTGGGATTGGATTTTCCTCAATACCAAGTCACTTACAGCAAGGCTACGAGATTAGACTTTACGATTGTAGTACTTACGCATGGCTTGCTAATAGACTGCAGATCAGATTAAGGCTTGATTGCTCTTCTTTTTGAGCAGGTTGATGTTATCCGCTCAAAGTTGCTTTTGGTTAGAGTCACTGAAGTTTTTGACTCTTGTCGACCGGACCTTTAGTTCCAGGGAAAGTATGAATTCAACCTGAAAAACTAGGAAAATGGAGTCTCTCCTGTTGTCCGACTAGGAGTCATGAGAATTGCCCATAATACTAAAGGAATTTCTTGTACCCAAGAACCCGAGTGCTTCACAAGTTGGTCGAAGACCCGAGTCTTAATTTCTTGCATTATTTGGCCATTCACTTGACTGCCCCATTGCTTTGAGGATGGGCGACTGAGGCATAGCAAAGTTTCGTACACAACTCGTCACAAAATTCTTGAAATTTTGCACTAAAAATTGCTTAACATTATCTATAATTATTTGACTTGGTACCCCAAATCGAGTAATCACGCTTCTCATCTTGAACCTCTTTACGACTTCTGTTGTTATCCCCGTCACAGGTTTGGCCTCGATCCATTTCGTGAATGTGTCAATAGCTACAAAAAGGAATTCGAAGCCTCTAGTGCTCTTGAGAATGGTCCTAGGAAGTTGAGCCCCCAAGTTGCAAAGGGCCACGAGAGAGGAATTGTTTGAAGTACTTGAGCTGGTTGGTATATTTGCCTACTATGAAACTGGTATTGTACACACTTCTTAACCAACTCTTGGCATCATTGAGAGCTATTGGCAAATAGGAACCTTGTTGAAAGGCCTTATCGACCAACGTTCTGTAGGAAGCATGCGCTCCACAGATGTCCCCATGTATGTTGCTAAGGAGTAGTAATCCTTATTTCTGTGATATGCACCGCATGAGAATCCCTTGAGTACTCTGTTTGTAGATTACGCCATCGACCAAGGTATACATCTTGGCTTTGCAGGATAGACGATCTACCTCGAGATCATCGTCTGGTACGTAACCCTTCCGAAGATACTTGTAGATGGTGCCATCCAAGTATCCTTGTACTCTAGGGAAGCCGTCTCATTAGGAGTTGTCTCCGGCACTTCGATCAGAGACGGCTTCTGGAGTTGCTCCAAGAAGACTCCTAGTGGTACTTGTGATCAGGAAGAAGCTATTCAAGCCAACTGGTTAGCGAGAAAGTTACCATTCTGAGGGATATACTGTCACTCGAAACCAAAAAAGTGCTTCTCATGCTTTGGACTTTGGATAAGTACTGAATATGGTTGAACTCGAGTATTGATACTCTTTGCTGACCTAATTCACAACTAGTTAAGAGTCCCATCTCACAAGTAGTTGACGAATCCTAAGTACTTTAGCAACTCATATGCCAGCCAATAAACCTTCATACTCAGCCATATTATTAGTGGCTAGAAAGAGTAATTAGATAACATACTTTAAGGTCTCTCCAGTGGGAGATTCCAGAACCACCCCATCACCCGAACCACTTAGTGTAAGTGATCCATCAATGTACATCGTCCACTGGTCATGAGAAGCATACTGTTGATGATCTTGAACAGGTTCAGGATTTGTACATTTGGCGATAGAGTCTGCTAATATCTGGGATTTAATGGCAGTTCGAGATACGAAATGGAGGTCAAACTCCCCAAGATCTACCGACCAATTTTCCATGCACCTCGTTGTTTCCCTGTTCTAGAGGACCTCTCATAAGGGAAACTTAGATGGCACAATAATTTTGTGTGCCTGAAATAATACCTTAGCTTCCTCAAAGACATGATGAGGGTATATAAGAGTTTTTTTGACTTGAGGGTAGTGCTCCTTAGGCCAATGTAAGAGTTTCCTAAGAAGTTTGAAGGAAATCCTTTTTCTCCCAGATGTGCAATGAAATGACTTAGAGCCGCCATGCAGCCGGTAAGTTTTTGAACTTCTTTCTTTGTGGTCAGAGGGCACATCTACTCAATGGCCATGATCTTTTCAGGATTTGCTTCGATACCTCTTGCCGAAATAAGGAATCCAAGCAACTTTCCTGAAGAAACTCCAAACATATACTTCTTAGGATCGAGTTTCAAGCGATACTTTCTAAGGTTATCGAAAGTCTCCTAGAGGTCTAAAATATGATTAAGTCATTTAATGCTTTTGACGACTACATCATCAACATAGACTTCCAAATTTTGGCTCATTTGATGTATAAATGTCAATTGCATCAAACGTTGAAAAGTCGGACCGGCATTTTCAGACCAAATGGCATTTTGACATAGCAAAATACTCCAAATGATGCGATAAATATTGTCTTCTCTTCATCTTCTAAAGATATAATTTGGAGATAACCAGAGTATGCTTATAGAAACCTTAACATTTCACAACCAGTAGTAGAGTCCACCAATTGATCAATATGAGTAAGCGGGAAATCATCTTGTGGATAAACTTTATTTAAATCAGTATAGTCTATACACATACGCCACTTACCATTAGACTTCTTAACAATTACAGGGTTAGCCAACCACTCTGAGTGATCAACTTCTCTTATAAATCCTGCTTTGAGTAACTTGTCCAATTTTGATTTAATAGCTTTTCGTCAATCTCATGCAAATCTCTGTAATTTCTGTTTTACGGGCTTCTTATCAGGCCGTAGAGCTAGCCTATGCTCGATCACCTCCTTGGGGACCTCGAGCATGTTGTATGGCTGCCACGCAAACACATCTGCGTTTGCCCAGATGAAAGTGATGAGGGCGTATTCCTATGCGGGGTCAGATGTAACCCTGATGCGAACAGTATTTGAAGACTCCACTAGGTTCAGAGGAACCTCCTTGACCTCTTCGTTTGGCTTTGGCATGGCTTTTGGCTTCGAGTTCTTTCTCGAAGGCAGCACCTTGGTAGCTTCTCGAGTTGGTAGTTGGCTGAGCATCTTGAGGGAACTGCAGTCGCACGTCAGTGCCATTTTCTTATCACAGCGAACTGTGGTGACTCCCTTGGGACATGCCAACTTAAGACATTGATATGCATAGTAAGAGACTATCAGAAAAATGTGCCAGAATTGGTCGTCCAAGTACATCATTATACGCCATGTCGAAGTCGACTGCATCAAAGAATATTTTTTCTATCCTGAGGTTGCTTGGAGATCCGAACGTAACAGGTAGAGAAACTTGGCCAACGGGCTTGGCCGGATATCCTGGTATGATTCCATGAAATGAATATCATACTAGTTTTATTCTGGTACGAGGGACTTGCATCTCGTCTAGAGCACTAACAAATAAATATTTAAAGAATTGCCACCATTAATCAACACATGATTAACTCGATAATTATTGATGGTGGGCTTGACCACGATCAAAAATTGATCAGGTCGAGTCGAAGGGATCAGACAATCACTCTTCTTGAAAGAGATGGTGACTTCTGACCACTTGGAAAATTATTGACAAGGGATGGGTCTATAGAGTTTACCTCTCGTTCGACAAGCTTATATTATCGCTTCGACTTGTACGCGGACGAACCTTGATAGATATGCAGCATATGCTCGATGGTGTGCTTTAGATCCTAGAAAAGTATGTCCTCGTCCTCGTCTGAGTGTTTTCAACCACTCGACTGTCCCACCTTATCGAGAGTGGGAAGCTGTCCCTTGTGAGAATAGTAATCGTTGAGTTTTCATTGGAAAACTTGGCAGGTGCGAAAGTCATGCTCCTCCTTCTTGTGAAGTGGGCACCACCTAGGCTTGCTGTCCTTCCGCATGAGTGTTTTGCCTTTGCCCTAATCGGAGTATTGCTTGGGGTTCTGTGGCTCCTTATCGCCTACGACCAAGACTTCCTTTGAGGTCTCAGCTCGAGGCTTTTGACCTTTGGCCTTACTCTTGGACTCTTGGCCTTCTCCTTCCTCTTACTGCCTTCACTTTCCTCTTTAGAACTTCGGTTGACCTGATCGATGGTTTTAGTCCATTCGACCACCTCAGCAGTAGTCGCATAATGGTCAACCATCTCAAAAGAGCTCAGTGATGGTGATCGGAGGATGCAAGGCGATGTCTTCCATAAACCTCCAGTTGTGAACACCCTACTTGAATACCCTGATGACAAGTGTCAGAGACCTCCGAAATTCAATTATGAACCTGGCTAAAGCACCTGATGAACTATCGCAGGGTCTCTTTGTTGTTCTACCCATCCGGTGTAGGCCGTCTTCTTTTCTAGGGCGGTTGTAAGTGCCCTGGAAGTTGGTCAATAGAAGATTGCATAGGTGTTGCTATGAGTAGATCGACTCGAATGGTTAGTTACCTATTCTTGAATGCTTTCTTGTTATTCTTGAATGGTAACAAGGAAGCATTCAATAATAAGTGCCAACAAAAATAATCCAAAGTTTACCATGGACTACATTTTATTCTAGAAAAAAACATACACAAAAAATTCATTTGATAGATTTTTAGCAGTTTTCGTATTAATTAATATGCATCTTTATGCATTTTTCAAGTTTGTAGGCAAAATTACTTGATACTTCATAGACGTGCGGCTCAAAACAAAATGGAACTAATATCATATTCATCTTCCCATTAGATGGTTGGGGCAGGTACCCAAACATGAAATTATAAAGGAAAAGGCTAAAGAATCTACGTATCAATACATGAAAATTTCCAACGGTGAGGGTGGAGACGGATCTAGAGGGAAGACCTGGTGGTGGGCGCGAGAAGGAGAGGCATCGCCTTCTCTCCGCGGCAGCATCAGTCGAGGGCAGGGGCGGCGCTCGGCAAGAGAAAGGGAGGCATGTGTGAATAGTGTGGGAGAGCATAGCAGCGCCAGTAGCTATGGAGGTGTGCGGTGCGGTGTGCCTGGAGTGGAGCCGTGGAGGCCGGAGCCGCTTGGCCTGGAGGAATGGGGGATTGGGAGGATTTTAGATTTGGGGCTCCGGAGATCAGCATCCGATCATTGTTGGACGCTTAGATGCTTCAGAGATGTTCGGACCACTCCAAACGAGTGTGCCGTCAGATCTTCCACGGACCACCCGATCGCCTTGGAAACATTTGGCCCACTCCAATGAGTCGTACCGTCCGATCTTCAATAGACCGCCTAATTGCCTTGGAGACGTTCGGACCGCTCTGAACGTTCATTCATTCTGCGACGTTCGATCGATTTTGGACAGTCGATAGCGACGGTGACGTTCGGACTGCTTCGAACGTTCGCCCTTCTACATCGTTCGATCAATTTTGGATGGTCGATATTTCTGGTAACGTTGGACCAAGCCGAACGATCCCACCGTTGGATTGGCTGGAGATGCTTGCAGTCGTTCGATTGATTTGGAGGTATTCGGAATAGTATAACCGTATCTCTAACCGTATACCTACCGTATAAAGGCAATAATTTTCACATACGAGGTCTGATTGAGGTGATTTTGGATTCGTTAGAAAGCTTATTTCAATGACTACGTAATGGAGGAGGAATTATCTTCAAAAACATTATGGATTTTTATTTTCTTTTTATGAGAGTCCAAGTCTAAAACATAGGATTCTGCTTTGTGGTCGGGTAGACGGGATCACAAGCATGTGGCTGTGCGAATTCTTTTATCACAAGTTGCTGTTCTAACAGTGGTTGGCGTCATCGGTTCATCAGGTTGCACAGATCCAAGTTATCATTGTCGATCCTACGTCGTGAAGATCGGGCACCCCCGCATCATATGAGATGCCGGATATCCGTTCGATAACTATCCTAGTATCTGGCTACCGAAGCAATTTGGTTGGATAATAGCTGTCCTGATTTCGTTACCGAATCCGACAAGCAATATCCGGTACCGTTACCGAATCCGACCGGATATTTCGTTTTTTCCCAGATTCGGTATCAATCGGATTCGCTACTGAGTTGGTCGGGATTAACCCAACCCATTTGCACCCTTATCTGTGCATCTCGTTCAAGTGGTGAAGCGTAGAAGCGCTACTCATCTTGGTACTATCTGAGAGTTGAGAGTGAAATATTTCCACATGCAAACGCTTTTCTGAATAAGAGAATAAAAGCACAAAACCAGAAAAAGAATAATTAAGCTTCTTTTTAATACGAATTTCTTATTGTATTGTTATCTGTAACACAAAGTTTATTTATACTAGGTATGAATGTATGATCGTCAAAATAGAGTACAACAGTGAGGAAAGTGTACATTTTCGCAGTGAAAGTGTCCCTATCGGCCTGGGCGCATGCTCTTTGCTTCCGCCCTTCCCTCCTCCTCAACCTCCGACAAGCTCTCCCCTCGCCGTCTACCCCTCTAATGGAGGCGGAGCACCACCACCAGCAGCCGCAGCGCCCGCGCCGCAAGGGACAGAAGCGGAAGTTGGACGACGAGGCCGCCGCCGCCGCGACCCCGTCGTCGCTCGGCAGCGCCGGCGCCGACGACGACAACGAGGAGGACGACGGCTCCGCCGGACCCGAGATCTGCTGCCGCCACTCCCAGGCGGCGCTCTCCCGCGAGGTCCGCACGCAGGTCGATGCCCTACACCGCTGCTTCTCGTGGCGCCACGCCGACCGCGCCGCCGCCAAGCGCGCCACCCACGTCCTCGCTGAGCTCGCCAAAAACGGTAACCTCCCCCACCCAGCCCCACGCCCGCCGCACCGGTCCGTGCTTTTCTGTGCCCCTCCGGCGCCGTTACTGAGGCGGATCTGGTTGTTGCTTTCTACGCAGAGGATGTTGTTAACGTGATCGTAGAGGGCGGGGCCGTGCCGGCGTTGGTGTGCCACCTGAAGGAGCCCCCTGCCGTGGCGGCGGCGCAGGAGGAGCAGCAGCCGCGGCCGTTTGAGCATGAGGTCGAGAAGGGCGCTGCCTTCGCTCTCGGCCTCCTGGCCGTAAAGGTTATTCGATTAATTTCCTGTTTGCTCTGTAGTTGAGCTTTTGCTTCCATCCCATTGCAGTTGCTTGAATTATTGTTTTGTTCTAAATTTTATGTGCGACGGCTGTCTCAAATATACCATTTCCTTAGCAAAATTTAACAGGATTCTCTCCCCTTCTCCCTCGTATGTCTCTTATCTCCTGTAAAGCTGTAACCTCTCGTGCCTTACATAAAAAACCTTGGAACTTGATTTCAAGTTTTTAAGTAGGACATTCTTCAATCTTCCATAGTTCCCATTAAGCGATTCATCAATATTAATGTTCTTGAGCATGACTGCTTCATTATTATGTGTTTAGCTAAGTTACCTTGAGAAATTTAATAATTTATTACTTTGTGTGTTGGTATAACAGCCTGAACATCAACAGCTTATAGTTGATGCTGGTGCCCTACCTCTGCTGGTGAATCTCCTAAAAAGGCATAAAAATGCTACAAATTTGAGGGCAGTTAACAGTGTTATCAGGAGAGCAGCCGATGCAATTACCAATCTCGCTCATGAAAATAGCAACATCAAAACTTGCGTCAGGTTTTGTTCTATACTTTCCTGATTGTCTGATGCTCCTTTTCCTTGGGAGTTTTTCTGTGCTTGCTGATGGTTTTGATTTACTGCAGAATTGAAGGTGGAATCCCACCTCTTGTTGAATTGCTAGAATCGCAGGATCTTAAGGTGCAGAGGGCAGCTGCAGGGGCCTTGCGGACTTTGGCTTTTAAAAATGATGAAAACAAAAGCCAGGTGAGATATCAAAAATTAAAAATAAATGAAACCAACAATCATGTTAGATTTTAACATCAGACTTGCATCCACTTTTGCACATATATTATTTTCGTACTTCTACATTGTGAATTTTCTACTCAATGCAGATTGTTGACTGCAATGCATTGCCAACTTTGATCTTAATGCTGCGATCAGAGGATGCTGCAATTCACTATGAAGCAGTAAGACACTGAGTATTCATATTTTTGTTACAGACTGCACTTCTCTGGCAGAACCCTTTTTTATTTTTAGGATGCTGCTTACTTGTCATTTATCTATTAATTATGCTGCTAATGTTGTTACAGAAAAGTAGTTACAATTTCTCGAGTTTTCTACAATCTTGAATCAACAATTATTCTAAGGCCTTGTGGAATATAAACTTCACAGTGCTCATTCTGGGCAGCTTATTGTTGAAACATAGTATTGCTTGGGAAACTTACAGGTGCATTTTTCAATTGATATGGAACTTAAGTTGGTTGGCACTTACCTTACCGCTTGCTTGTCGTTATATGGCATTTACATTAGGAATTTAGGAGCAATGCATAAACTATTCAGTGTTTCCTGGCATGGAAAGTGTGAGTTCATTAATATTTGCCTTGAAGCATGCTAAAGTCCTTTATCCATGATACTGTTCTTAAACTGGATGTATGAATACTGTAAATCTAACACTTGTACTGATGCTTATGCTAGAACATACTTCTGATAAACAATCATGTTGCACCATGTCAATGTTAAGATGCATTAGAATCCAGTTTCTGAAGTGTACTGACCTATGCTCAATAGATCTGTATGGAGTGGAGGATTGCTATACATGATTGGATGAAATGAACCTAGTGCATGACCGACAACAAGTATGTGACTATGTGAGCATGGCCCACAAAGGAATTGCTAGAAAATCTTCTAATGACTAGTTCAAACTTCAAACTAATGACAAATCATATTGTAGACAAAACAATAACAACAACAACAAAGCTTTTTGTCCCAAACAAGTTGGGGTAGGCTAAGAATGAAACCTCCCCTTTGGGTTTCATTCCATGAAAAAGTGTTTTTTTAATGCTAGCTCACCAAGCTTAACACAACTCTCCTTCTTTTTCATGTCTTGGGATAGGCTATGTAGAATACTACACAGGCAAACAAAGCAATAAACAGCAAGATAGTGCTTGACACTATATGTACTTGCTACTTCTTTTTGGAGATATTGGGCATGTTATTTTGGGCTGCGACTTATGGCTTTTGGTCTTAATTCGAGCGTTCGTATGAACGAACCGAAAGCCGATAAGCTGCTTCTAAACGGTTACCCTGATAAACCACTTCGAAATAGCGGTGGAGAAACCATCTCATTTGTTTGTTCGAGGGTAGCCATAAACTATAAGCTGAAAAGAACATGCCCATTACCCAAAAAGGCATTCTGCATCAGCCGCTTGGAACATGTTTACTCAATAATAGAGTTAGTTGATCCTTTGGAGTTTATATAAAGCAGGTGAATTGCATGAATATAGTCATTACTTGCATTGATATTTGCAGCAAGTACTTCTATTAGTTATATGTATATTTGTATGTGAATATACTTCTGCACAGTGCAAGGCTGCCTTCTGTATAACATTTTTTTAACTATCCAACATGTACTGTGACAATCTTGCATGGAATATCACCCTAGTCTTGCTAGCCCTATATATGATCCATGGTTGTCACGGCGAAGTAGGCGACCACGGCCAGTGAGGGGCGCCTGGACGCCTAGGTGACGCCACGGCGACGCCATGGCGAGCGCCATAAACTGATGTGTATATGGGTCACATACAATCTCTCCTCTCTCCTGTCTCTCCTCGTACAGTCATACTAATCTTCTCCCGTCTCGAACGTCTCTCCTCATACAGTCATACTCTTCTCCCGTTTTGAACATACTTCCTCTCTCTCCCGTCTCTCCCATGCCGACTCCTCTCCCCGCCGCCACCTCCCCCGTCCGCCGCTTCCTCTCCCCGCCGCCGCCTCCCCCGTCCGCCGCATCTTCTCCCCGGCGCCTTCTCCCCTCGCCTCCTCCCCCCACCGCCTCCAGCTCCCCGCGCCCGACCTCCTAACCCTAGCTGCCGCCAGCCAGTCCGCCCGACTGCTCTTCGGCTCCCGCTCTCTCCCCCCATCTCTCTCTCCCCGCCGCCTCCCTTCCCCGCGCCCGATCTCTCCCCGCCGCCTCCCTTCCCCGCGCCCGATCTCTCCCTCTCCCTCCGCCTCCCCTCCCCGCGTCGTTGGAGATTGACGTGGGCGGCGGAAGCAGGCTGGAGATCGATGCCGGCGGCGGGAGCAGGCCAAAGATTGGCATCAACGGCGGGAGCAGGCGAGGCGACCAGCCTCGGTGTCCCCCTCCGGCCGCCAGGACGACTTGGCATCGCCTAGGCGACGCCGTGACAACCATGATATGATCCCTTTATTGCAGTGCATGCCAATAAATATTCTCTGTTGGCACATTAGGTTGGTGTCATTGGAAATTTGGTTCATTCATCCCCAAATATCAAGAAAGAGGTTCTTCATGCAGGGGCCCTGCAACCTGTAATTGGGTTATTAAGGTATGATCGTCATATGCAGTTTAGGACCATAGTTTTAAACTGTATTAAGTAGAGAATTGAATGCATATAGCTTATTGTATATATTTGTTGAATTGTGCTCAAATACTACCGATAACTCAAATTCTATATATTTTTTTATTCTGCATGAGAACTTTTGATATTTTGAATTACTATAATAATGACTGCATGCTTTATTGAACACATCTTACGCTTAATTACTGTGAAGACACCATTGTACATGTGTTTCTGAACGCTGATTAACTTTGCTGCTTTAAACTGAGAAGTATATGCTGATTATGATCTTATTATTGTTTAAGCTTGGGCATAGCAAATTATCTTCTAATCCTATTTCATACCCTTTGTATTCTATAACATCATCCCATTCAAATGAGAAGGCATTTTATTATCCTTTCAATGTCATAAAAGTGTATGAGGATTTGATATTGCGCTCTGCAGCTCATTTCAAGAATCTCTGCTTGATCTATGAAGTGCTTCTTTTCTTTTGCAGTTCCTGCTGTACAGAAAGCCAAAGAGAGGCTGCTTTGTTACTAGGGCAGTTTGCTTCTTCCGACTCTGATTGCAAGGTGCTTGACGATGCTTCATTCGTTGCTAGCTCCTTGTTTTAATTCTTTTGTGATGAGTGATGGATTGGAAGAGCAAGAAACAAAATAAAAATACTTTTCCCCTAATATAATACTTTTGTGCGAGAAATATCATTGATATACTATGTGTTACACTTAATAAAATATTTTATTGCGCACGATAGAGAATTGGAAATGTAGAATTCAAGAAATGGTGAATCAAAAGAACGCAGAATGGTGTTTTTTCATCCATTCTTTTCTAAACCTTTTATGCATATATGTGTGTTTTCAGGTCCATATTGTGCAAAGGGGTGCACTCCAACCACTAATTGAAATGCTACAGTCAGCTGATGTCCAACTCCGGGAAATGTCTGCTTTTGCCCTCGGGAGGCTTGCCCAGGTTAAAATTTTCATTCTATTCTCTTGTGTACTCAACAATGCTAATCTGATTGTTGATGTTTCTCATCTGGTTTTACTGTATGTATTTTGTCAAATTTGCCGCTTCCCTTGTTTTCTGTGTCGATGGCAACTTTATGTTAGGGTTGCAAAGATAATAACATGTTTAGGGCAAAATTTGTAATGAGTGTTCAATCTTGAAAGGATTGGCATAAGATTGACAGGTTAGGTATAATGTACCATTAATAATTGAAGTAATCCAGCTCATCCTCAATATAGACAAAGTTTTCGGACTAACTGTTGAGCCTTTCAAATGTTGGTTGCGTAGAGTGGTGCCTTTTGTCTGTGTCTGCACTCTGCACTATGCTTCTCCACTATATCCACTATGCTGTGATGAGCAACCCTGCCTATTTTAGCAAAGCTCTTGAACCTGTGCATTTGGGAATGGTCCTGAGGGAAAGGCCCCATTTGTCACTAGCAGATTCTTGCAGAGTGACAACATGGATGCTGTTGACATCCATGATGAAGTCACCTGTGCAAAATACATCATTAGCATTGACAAAACTACATAAGATTATCTGACTAGTTTAACATAATAGATGATCCCCATGTAATCACACTAAGTTAAACTGCAGTATTACATAATTATGTACATAAACCAAAATGCCAACATCTTAGAATGTGATACTATCATCTTTGGTCTACATAAGCCAAAGGCCTCCATGTGTACCCTGGTGTCACTGCATGTGCAATGCACCGACTGAAACACTAAGTCTGAATGGTTGTTGGTTTATCATGTTGGATATATTATTTTTGCCCGCCAATTCTTATCTGGACTCCATACAGCACATTCTGTATGACTTAATGTTAGTGATCAAGAGTCCAGATATTGCAGACACAGGCCAGGCTATTTCCTTTTCAAAGTCCTCCTTAGCTGTAAACTTTTCAAAGATGGGATGGGAAAACAAAATAGTTGTCGGTTAGTTTTAGTGTTGTATTTTTTGGGTTAGTAAAGGCTAGCTCCTTTTAAATTGCTTCTTTAATTTAATTTAAAAATGTACGGCCAATTTGAGAGAAAATCATTTATTTCCCAGGACACACACAACCAAGCAGGTATTGCATATAATGGTGGTTTGGTGCCTTTACTAAAGCTTCTTGACTCAAAAAATGGGTCTCTGCAACATAATGCTGCATTTGCCCTTTATGGAGTTGCGGACAATGAGGTAATTCATGATTATTCAAACAAAAGGGTAACCCATATCTCAAAACCATGTTTTTCACTTAATAGTTTCATGTTTAAAGGGAATGAGCTCATATTCCTTTTCATTGTTTCACATAAGGTCTCTCTTACTTTAATGTCTCCAAAATAAATGGCTACTCTTCTTCTTATAGGACTATGTCTCTGACTTCATTAAAGTAGGAGGTGTCCAAAAGTTGCAAGATGGAGAATTTATTGTCCAGGTACGTCAACCATCATAGTATAGATTGGTTAATTTTGTTGTAACTGAGTTTGATTAAGTCATTTTAAATTTCAGGCAACAAAGGACTGTGTAGCTAAGACATTGAAGAGGTTAGAGGAGAAGATAAATGGACGAGTAAGCCGTGCTCACCAGATTTTTTTTTCTTAATTTACCATGCTGTAGTATTTAGCCCAGTTGGTTCCTATGTGATCTTTTACAGGTGTTAAAACACTTGGTTTATCTGATGAGAGTAGGAGAAAAGTCTGTGCAGAGGCGTGTTGCTCTGGCTTTGGCACACCTCTGTGCCCCTGAAGACCAAAGAGCAATCTTTATTGATAATAATGGTATGAAAAATTTTACATCTACCAAAAAGTTTTCCTCTTTTATTTCCAATTGTGTTTTGTTCTTCATGGATTAAATTCTGTGTTAATTAAGGTCTCGACTTGCTTCTTGATCTTCTGGTTTCGGTGAGCCTGAAACATCAACAAGATGGTTCAGTAGCACTGTACAAATTGGCCAACAAAGCTGCAGCACTCTCTCCCATGGATGCTGCACCTCCATCTCCAACGCCGCAGGTTAGGAAAAAGGCTGATTTTTTAATTCAACTCAATTACCATTAAAGCAAATATAGTGGCTTCATGAGCTGAATGTGGTGCATTATGCAAAAGATCTTCACAATGATTAGAAATACAATGTTGTAATGCTCAGGTGCACTTGGATTTATTTTGTATAATCAATGTGGGAAAGGGCTATTTGTCAAACAAAAGGGCCCAAAAGATTTTAACCCATGCCTGGTTTCAACACAACCAAATGCTGCCTGATAACCAGGTTGGATTTTTTTTTTATTGACAGGGAAATCAGGGTGGACATATTAAAAGAAGTAAATATATAACATAGGTTCTGGCCTTCTGCTAACTCTAGGACGTCCTAGGACTAGTTAAACACAGAATTGTTTAGAAAAATGTAGCAGTACTTCAACTGTAATGTTGTGATAGTTGCGGAAAAATGTTGCAATATATTGACCACGAGAACAGTCTTATACAACAATTACAATGTTTCATTAGAGCTACTCAATGTGAATATTAACAACTAAATTTTTAGTGCCAATTTTAAGTTGAAAATGCAACAGCAGGTTAAATAAAATATCAAGAAATATATGCTTGTATTGATGCTTTGTCATGATATTTTATTTTTGTGCCACAAAACATTTTTTTTACCTATTGCAACATTTCAGTTGAACTACCCAACGATTTTGTGCACTCTCCTACGTTTAGTTAATTTTAGAGCAGCCTACGCTTAGCAATTTCATTTAGTGTATTGTTGTCCTATTATTTGGTGAATTGGTGCATCATGCCAACAACCGAGCCATCTGTCAAGGCCCCTGCTACATGTTCTTCATAGCCCAATGGTTGACATTGCCATCCGTAACTAGCATTAATTGCTATTCTCTATCTTGATCTTGCTGCTTGACCTCGCTGTCCATCTTGATCATGGTATTGGTCCTACTGCTGCTGCCATCCAAATTTGACAGCATTGTTTCCCTCATGGGGCATGTAAATTGCTGCAGACTACAGATATAGACGTTGCCTCACCTTACAAATTGCATGATAGCATCATCTGAGTCAATTCGACACCTCTTCGTAGTCACAATGTGTGATTTCCCATTTCGTGTCTTTTATGATGTGCACATCAGAGCTTTTCATTTTCTGCGCTAGCCATGCATTCATTTCCATTGTTGGGGATGTGACACACAAAACTGTTGGGGTTTTTTTTTTTTGAGAAATTTTGTCAGACATGATTCAGGAGAGTTATTAGCAAGATTTGAATTCACCTAAGAGTTGGTTTGTTTGGACTTCTCTGAATTATTTTTTCCTCAAAGCGTGGCACGTGCAACCTGTTGCGATACAAATATTCTGTCATCTTATTTTATACTGCTTGGCAGTCTGTTCCTAATAGTTGACAGGCTTTAGCTTGCCCCATCCTGTTTGTTTTTTTAACAAGGTTTCCCAACAAACCCTAATTTGTGCATTCCTTGACCAAATCTCTACTACTTAAAAAAGGGAGTTGATGGTGGTTTATCTGCCCTTCCCAACTCCCCCTTTACCAACTCCCCCTTACACCTTTTTGAAAAATCTCTAAGAAAACAGAAAAACAATCTACTAAAAAACAAATTCTACCACCATAAAATTCTTTAACAAGAAAAAAAACAACAGAGCTCTACCGGGTGCACGGCAGAGCCGAAGGCGCAGAGGCACAACGTGGCCGAGCATGTGGGCTGGGCAAGTTGATCCTGGCAATGTCAACTCAATGTACTAGGATAATATGATTTATTTTATCCGTAGCAAAACACGGGCACTCGGCTAGGGATTGGTCCACCATAATTTTTGCTATCGCTTTTACTAAATATATTTTCCATTGCAGGTTTATCTTGGTGAGCAATATGTGAACAGTTCAACACTTTCAGATGTTACCTTTTTGGTGGAAGGTTCGTAGTATTTTTGGACCCTGCTGTCATGAGAAGTTACTTCAGATAATTGCTGTTTTTTCATTATGTCCATGATAATCGCATTCCTTGTGTTCCACAGGAAAGCGCTTTTATGCACACAGAATTGCTTTGCTTGCTTCATCGGATGCATTTCGTGCAATGTTCGATGGCGGATATAGGGTGAGTCTTGCCGTAACATTATGTTCCTTTTCTGGTTGGAAGATGTGGATTTTGTTTCCTAGTAGAAAAACTTCTCTGTAGTAAATAGTTTTTGTAAGAGTGTAGGCACTGGAATCTATGTGTATTGATTAATGCAAGCAGCAGTACAAGACCTATATATAGGCAAGGATGTCTAGGGTTAGGTTAATAGAATCATGGGCCAACCAGAGCGATCCTTGCCTATACTAAGCACACATGGGCCCAAGGCCATAAGCCCAAAAACCTGTCTAACACCCCCCCCCCCCCCCCGCGCAGTCGAAGCGTCCACAGCACAGACGTTTAGACTGGATCGAAATTCACTGAAGACTGAGGAAGGAAGACCCTTGGTGAAGATGTCGGCATACTGAGAGGTGGTTGGAACATGCAGTACACGAATATCGCCAAGAGCCACTTTCTCGCGAACAAAGTGAAGATCAATCTCAATGTGCTTGGTGCGCTGATGCTGGACTGGGTTGGAGGACATGTAGACTGAACTGATGTTGTCGCAATACACCAAGGTAGCCTTCTGGAGTGGAGTGTGCAGTTCCAACAAAAGGTGGCGTAACCAGGAGGCCTCGGCAACAGCATTGGCCACACCGCGATACTCAGCCTCGGCGCTGGAGCGTGACACCGTGTTCTGACGCTTGGAGGACCAAGAAACAAGGTTATCTCCGAGAAACACGGCATAGCTCGAAGTGGACTTGCGTGTGTCGAGACAACCCGACCCGATCGACATCGAGTAAACCACGAGATCGATCGCGAGGATGGCTGAATAAGGAGGCCCAGATGGAGAGTGCCACGAATATACCGAAGAATCCGTTTGAGAGCAGCAAGGTGGGGCTCGCGAGGGTCGTGCATATGAAGGCACACTTGTTGAACTGCATAAGAGATGTCCGGCCTGGTGAAAGTGAGATACTGCAGGGCCCCGGCTAAGCTGCGGAAATCGCTGGGATCAGCGATGAGTCATGCGGTGGTGACACCTTTGGATTGGTGTCAACAGGGGTGGTGCATGACTTGCAATCTGCCATGCCTGCACGCTCCAGGATGTCAATCATGTACTGGCGTTGTGAGAGGAGAAGACCATCGCGACACTTCTGCACATGCATTCCCAAAAAGTGATGAAGCTCACCTAGATCCTTCATAGAGAACTCCTGCTGCAATGCAGAGATGATGCGGCGGAGGAGCTCGGCAGAAGAAGCGGTGAGAACGATGTCATCAACATAAAGAAGCAGATAGACAATCTCAGTGCCGCGGTGGAACACAAACAGGGAGGTGTCAGACTTGGCCTCAATGAACCCAAGGGATAGCAGATATGAAGCAAACCGGCTGTACCAAGCACGAGGAGCTTGCTTGAGACCATATAGTGATTTGTTCAGCGGCGGACAAACTCGGATGAGTAGAATCCTCGAATCCTGATGGCTGTGAACAATAAACTGTCTCAGACAAGGTCCCGTGAAGGAAGGCGTTCTTCACATCAAGCTGATGGATTGGCCACTTCCTGGAAAGGGCAAGAGCGATCTTGTCCCGCGATTCTTTGGTTTCACAGCGGACTAAAGGTCTCGTGAAGTCCACTCCGGTATTGCAGAAAACCACGAAGCACCCACCGGGCTTTATAGCGCTCGAGAGTGTTAGTCGCTGGACTCTTGCTCTTGGTGATAGCAAGATCCTTACTCTCATGGAGAGGATGACACTAGGAGATGGGGCAAGTTTTCTTGTTTAAATGCCATGCCAACTTTGAGGGTTGGGGATACAAATTTATAGGTGAGAACCACCAAGCATATGCTAAAATGCTATCCTAGATGCTATCCTAAAAGCGGTCAATATCTGTCCTAAGCGATCTTGTCCTAAAGCAAGCGAATCTGCTGTCCTAAAAGCGAATCTTTGTCCTAAAGCGATCAAAAAACAAAAACTACCACAGCCCCACAAAGACCACGATCAGAGACTTGTTCATCATTCTCCCCTAAGTCTTGTGCGTCGTCTTGTGGGAGGTTGAACCATCCGATCTTGGAGCGAGCTCAAGGAACTTGATCCTTCCAAGAGCCTTGGTGAGCGATCCATAAGCGATCCGTGGTGTTGATGTAGCTTGCCTTGATGCTTCCTTCATCCAGCGACCTCGGATGAAATGGTACTTCACCCGGATGTGCTTACTCGTTCATGAAAAACGGGGTTCTTTGCGAGGCTAGAGCGGACTTCTCGCATCCGCTGAGCTCCACCGCTTGATGTCCTCGCCGAGAGATCACAGCGATCGGCGAGCGAGCCAGAGTGTCGAGCGGTGGAAGCGCTATGTACTCGGCCTCACGGTGACAGGCCACCACCGCCGCTTGATCGATCGCCGATGAGCGAGACACTTGCCGAGGAAGAAGAGAATCCGCTTGTGCTCTTCTTTGGTGTCGATGTCGCCGCGTGGTATTGTCATTATGCGAAGCGACGGTGTGCCGCGGGACACCTCGGGTAATGGAGGCCATGGTCAAGAGTCCCGCAGCGTAGCGGATGATCCTCTTCACGACTGCCGATGCTCGTCGTCGGTCGTTGCATGACCGACTAACGTGGCCGACAGAGAATGCCAAGTCCGGTCGTGTGTGGGCGAGTAGCGAAGGCTCCCACAAGACGCAGCAGTGCTGCGTAGCGTCCGCCTCCTCCGTCGTCTTTGTCGCGGCTCGGCTTTAGCCTCTCCTCCGTGGAGTGAGGCGGGTTGCGATCGGTGAGCCCGGCTAGCTCAACAGCGCGCGCTTGGCGTGGCGATGCAGCCGGCGTGATCCGGAATCATCTGGTGCACCTCGATCCCTAAGTAGAAGAGAGAGACCCGTGTCACTCATCCGGAAGGTGGCCTTCATCTCTTCCTTGAATGCCGCCACCTCGCATCCTTGGTGCGGTGATCACCAAGTCGTCGACGTAGACACCCGCGCCAGGCGTTGCCGCCTTTGCCCCGCCGGTGAGGCTGCGCCTCGTGTGCGCTCTGCTGGAACCCATTTGCTTGAGGTGGAGTCGACTTAGCGTTCCACGCCCTCGGTGCTGTCGCAAGCCATAGAGGGCCTTGCGCAGCGAGCACCTGCCTCCGGGGATCGCAAATCCCGCGGTGATGCACGTGAGACCTCCTCCTTCAAGTCGCCGTTAAGAAATGCCGACTTGACATCCATGTGATGAACACGCCCGACCTTCTGGGCGGCTAGCGCAGGAGGAGTCGACGGACTCCATCCGCGCGGCGGGTGCGGCGTCATCGGTCGACCCCTCCGCCGCACGAAGCCTCGTGCCAAGCGAGCCTTGTGCTTGGCGATGGCGGCTTCATCCCGCTTCACCTTGAACACCCAGCAAGGGTGATCGCGCGGTGGCCGGCAGAAGATCCGCCGGCTCCCACGTCTGGTTCCGCTCGGCGGCGTCCATCTCGCTTCATCGCGACACGCCACGCGCGTCTCCTCCGCCTCGGCGAAGGCGGGGCTCGCCGTCGTCGCATGCCAAGTGCGCTCAGCCTCGCGATCGCGGCTGCGCCGATCGAGGCAGGCGGCTCGCGAGGATGTTGTCCATGGTACGATGGCGCGAGGCTCGTCGTCGTGGTAGCGTCGGCGGTCCTCGTCGTGGGGCAATGAGTAGCGAACTCCACCACGCTCCTCATCGTGGGCCGAAGCTGGTAGGCCGATCGGTGGTGTGGCGCCGGTGCGGGAGAGTGGTGGCCGGTGGTGAAGGTGGGCGTGGCCGTGCGAAGGTGGTGGAGCACTCGCCGGGCGGTGGCGAGCAAGGTGTCGAGTGGGCGAGCTCGGTGAAGGCGAGTGCTAGCTCCCGCTCTCTCGAAGTGGGCGTGAGTCGACAACAAAGTCCACGAGTCGAGGCGAACCATCGCCCACCGCCTTGTCCCACGTCGGCCTCGCGCGCCGTCGAACACGGCGTCACGCGAGATGCGGGCCTTGTGTGACAGGTCGAGGATGCGGTAGGCCGCCGAGCCCTCGCGTGGCCGATGAACACTCGGTGCTCTCGCCGTCGAGCTTGCCGATGTGGCCAAGCTCCTTGGCGAACGCGAGGAGCCAAGACCCGCAAGTGGGAGGCTGGCTTGCGCCATGCCAAACCTCGTGCGGCGTCCTGCCGTCGGCGCCTGGTAGGCGGCGGTTGAGGATGTAGACGGCCGTCACCACCGCCTCTCCCGTAAGGCGGCGGCATCCCTGCAGCGAGGAGGGCGAGCCATCCCCACAAATGCAGTTGCGCGCTCGGCGACGCCGTTCTGCTGCGCCGCATGCGGCGCGGAGAGTGGTCTTGAATGCCCTCATCGCAAAGATGACGCGCGGTCGGCCGCCGTGAATTCGCCGCCGTTGTCTGTGCGCAACACGCGCAGCTGCGACCGCGCTCGCCTCCGCGGCGGCTGCGTGCGCTTGATGGCGCCCGCGGCCTCTCCCTTGCTGCGAGGACCATCACCCACATGTAGCGGAGAGGTCGTCGGCGAGCGGCGGAAGTAGCGTCGTCTCCCGGTGTGGCGGTGTCGCGGGCCACACAAGTCCGCACGAGCTCGAGCCTCTCCTTGGCTCGGAAACCGCGCTCTTTGGGAAAGGAGTCGCCTGCGCCGTCAACACGCAGACGTCGCAGAGTGCTCCACATGGTCAAGGCACGGCGGGCCTCGCACCATTTCCGTGGCACCGAGCCGCCGTGGCCTCGAGTGAAAGGTGCCCAAAGCGCTCATGCCGCGCCACGCCTCGTCGTCCGACGAGCTGCGAACAGAGGGTTGTGCCACCGCTGCGTGAAGAGTGTAGAGTCGATTTGCGCCTCGGTTACCTTGGCAGGAGGCGGCGTCGAAGATCCCAAATCCGCGGCACCGTGCTCGATCTCGACACGCGAGCCGTTCTCATCCGGTATCCCAAGGCGATGATGGAGTTCCGCGGTCGGGGATGTAGTAGGCGCGGTGGCGGCCGGTGCTCGCCGATCTTAGCGGCGAAGGCAGCGAGCGGCGACGCCTTGATCTCCACAGCGGGCGTCGCCGAGCAGCGGTGCCTCGAGCGCTGAGTCGAGCTCGGAGAAGAACTCCGCCGCCCGGTCATGTGGTGGGTGGCGCCGGTGTCGAGCACCACCCGTCGGTCTTGTCATTGCGAATCATCGCGAGGAGGCGTGTGCTTTGGCTCGTCAAGGTGGGAGGAGAGCCAGCTGCGGCGGTGCGGTGGAGGTAGTTGATGCTCGCATGAGCAATGAGCAGACCGGTTGCTCTCTCCTCCGCTTGCGCGACGTGGGCTGGCGCGTCGTGGTATCGACACTCCTTGGCCCAATGACCAAGCTTGCGCGATTGTGGCAAGAGTCGTCTCGTCTTGCGCTTTGCTTGCCATCGATCGCATGCTGGCGCCTTTGCGCTGCTTGCGCGCTGCCACTCTGCGCGCGCTTTGTCGTGGAAGAAGGCTCCCCTTCTTCTTGTCACCTTGGCGCGACCACCTGCTCCCGAGTGAGGAGGAGCTTCCGCCAATGGTGGCGGGTCGAGAGGCTCTGTGGCTCATCGATGTCGGCGACCTTGAGGCGACCGCGCCTCCTCGATGGTCATCGTGGAAAGGTCAGCGAGACCCGATCGGCGAGCCATCGCTTGTACTTCTCGGGACGCGGCGGAAGAGCTTCTCCACGCTCTCTCCTCGCTGTAGGTGTCGTCACCGGCGCACCAACACGCAGCGAGTGTTGAGGCGAGAGCAAAGTCATCAACGTCTTCACCGGCTTGAAGGCCGTTCTCCCGCTCCGCGCGTAGTGCTGCGGTGTAGACTTGCGGCGCGCGGCGGCTGCCGTCGTCTTTGCGGCGATGGCGTCCCAAGCCTCTTTGGCGATCGCTTGTTGGTAGCGAAGCGCATCTCGCGCGGGGCTGCGATGAGAGCATCCAGCGCCCGTCGATCTGATCGTAGTCGGCGTCGCCGTCTTGGATCGCATCCCACATATGCCGCGCTGGAGCTTCACCTCATCACCGCGACCCGCTCGGCGTAGTTGGTCTTGGTGAGGTAGGCCACCCGCCGCCGGGCCGGCGTCCCCGACGACGACTGGTACTCGTGGTGACCACGATCGAACCGGAGAGAGAGCGCGTTACTGTGAGGGCGCGCTCTCCGTCGACCGTCGCCGCCGCCGTGCATGCCTCCTCGAGCTCACAGGATACTAAGGCTCGATACCACTTGTTAGTCATTGGACTCTTGCTCTTGGTGATAGCAAGATCCTTACTCTCATGGAGAGGATGACACTAGGAGATGGGGCAAGTTTTCTTGTTTATTTCTCACACAATGCCATGCCAACTTTGAGGGTTGGGGATACAAATTTATAGGTGAGAACCACCAAGCATATGCTAAAATGCTATCCTAGATCTGTCCTAAAAGCGGTCAATATGCTGTCCTAAGCGAATCTTTGTCCTAAAGCAAAAGCGAATCTTTGCCCTAAAAGAAGATTTGTCCTAAAAGCGAATCTTTGTCTAAAGCGATCAAAAAACAAAAACTACCACAACCCCACAAAGACCACGAGATGAGACTTATTCATCAGAGAGAACCATCTGCCTTGAGCTTGTGCTTGAAGATCCATTTACCAGAGACGACATTTGCCTTGTTCGGTCGAGGAACCAAGTCCCAAGTGCGGTTTTGCAAGAGGGCGCATACTCTTACGCCATAGCGATCGCCAATTGGGGTCGGCGAGGCGGCGCGGTATGTCCGAGGGACGGTGATAACGGCGTGACGTGGTAGAGAGCAGGCAAACCCGGACTTTCCACGCGTCATCATCGGGTGCTGATTGAGCAGGGGAGACACCGGCACGGCGCCTGGAGGAAGGGGCACCAGGGAGGACGCTGCATCCGGGGAAGGATGCGCCGTGGAATGCACCGGGGCGGAGGGTGGAAGGTCCACCTTCGCACTCCGTGTGTAGACGTGGCGAATGGTGCGTCCGGCGGAGGCCGCATGTGGCAATGCGGGTGAAGAGGCTGCCGCACATGGAGGTGCTGGAGGGGGGGATGCTGTGCACACCGCATCGACCTCCATTGGTGTGCGCGGCAGGGTTGGCGGTGTAGTGGCGTTGACGGCCGCGCACGGCAGAGTGGCGGGCGCGGGATCGTCCGGGGGCGCACGTGGCACGCGCGCAGAGACGTCAGCATGCGCGTCGTCCAGGCGCGCGGGAGGAGTCGCTGTGGGAAGACCTGCAGGCAAAGAGGTGCACGACGGTCCAATAGGAGTCAGCACGGGATTAGTGTAGTCATCCAGAAACTCAAAGTCTGCCGTGGAGGGGGTGGAAGGAAGATTGGCAAAGGGAAAGGAAGTTTCATCGAATATGACATGACGGGAGAGGTAGACCCGATTGGAGGCCATGTCAAGACAGCGGTATCCCTTATGGTGGGTGGAGTAGCCAAGAAAGGTACATAAGGCGGAGCGAGGGGCGAGTTTGTGGGAGGCTGTGGAGGCAAGGTTTGGGTAGCATGTGCATCCAAAGAGCGAGGGGCCGCCGTTCTGGCTAGCACGGTCGGAGCGCTTGCCGCGCCGACCACGCGAGTGCGAGGAGCCACCGCCCCCGCCTCCGCCTCCGTGGCTTCCTCCGGAGCCGCTGGGAGCAGAGGAGGAACCCCCGCCTCCGTTGCTTCCTCCGAAGCCGGTTGGAGCAGAGGAGGAACGGTTGGTGGGTGTCGGCGGTGGGCCGGGAGAGAGCGAGCGGCGGCCGAAGGAGTCTTGCGGTTGGCCATGTGAAGTTCTTCCAGAAGGAGATCAGCGCGGGCCTCAAGGAAGGAGGGGAAAGGTCTGCTCCGTTGAAGGTGCAGGCCGATGGCGGTGAACTTCTCGTTGAGGCCGCGAATGACATGGAGGACAAGAGTGCGGTCGGCGACGAATTCCCCGAGGTCGGTGAGTGCGTCGGCCATGCTCTTGAATCGGCGGCAGTATTCAGCAATGGGGAGGTATCCTTGGATGAAGGTGCGGAACTCGGCGTCGAGGTAGAGGACGCGTGACTCCCGGTTGCCGAGGAATTGAGTCTCGACGGCGAGCAGTTTCGCGCGCGGTGGTCGGCGCAAAGCCACGATCTCGACGAGTTCGGTGGAGAGGGTGCCGAGGATCCAGGATTTGACGACGCAGTCCATGCGAGTCCAATCGGGAAGGGCCAGATCGGGAGCATCGCTGAGCACATGATCCTCGAGAGAGTATTTCCCAAGGGCGAGGAGGAAGAGCCCGCGCCACCGTGTGTAATGGCCGGAGGTGATGTCGAGGACGAGAGGAACGGCCGGCCGGATGTTACGGGCGCCGGCGGCGAGCATGAAGATTGGCGATGGCGGCGGCTTCATGGAGGAGAAGAGCGTCGTGAAGGGAGGAGGGCCGTGGGCGGACTCGGCGTCGAGTCGTCTTCCCCCAAGAGCGCGCTCGCGCAGGCTGCGCGCGTCGCGGCGCAGCGCTCGATCGGCGGCGGCGCGTTCTTGGCGGCGATGGCGGCCTCGCGCTCGGGCTTCGCCCGCGCGAGAGAGCGCGGCGCGGACCTTGGTGGCGGCAGCGAGTCGCGCGTCGCGGAGCACCGTGGCGGCGCGGGGATCATCGGCAGCTCTGGCGGCAGCTTCGGCCGTCAAGGGGTCGGTGACGGCTTGAGCAGAGGAAGCTGGCGGCGGATCGCCCGACATGGGGACTGGGGAAAGAAATTTTAGGGTTGGGCGGAAATGGATGGTCGAGATCGACCGGATGGACGGGATCGACCCTCTGACACCATGTAAGAGTGTAGGCACTGGAATCTATGTGTATTGATTAATGCAAGCAGCAGTACAAGACCTATATATAGGCAAGGATGTCTAGGGTTAGGTTAATAGAATCATGGGCCAACCAGAGAGATCCTTGCCTATACTAAGCACACATGGGCCCAAGGCCGTAAGCCCAAAAACTTGTCTAACAGTTTTGTCGGCTTTTAAAGAACCTCACTATATATTTTTTTTTGCGAGGAAAAAGAACCTCACTATATGTCTTAAATGTTGTTTTCTTAATCAGGAAAAGGATGCAAGAGACATAGAAATACCAAATATCAGATGGGACGTTTTCGAACTCATGATGAGGTCAGCAAGTCAACGCTCTTGCTTACTTGTTTGGTTCCAAATATCTGCATTTGTATTGGTTCCTTTTCTTTTATAGGTCAATGCCTGCTAAATTGAGGTTTGAAAAGATCCTATCTGGTTTATGCAGATTCATCTATACTGGGTCAGTGGAGGTAACCAGTGAGATTGCTCAGGATCTTCTTAGAGCTGCTGATCAGTATCTGTTAGAAGGCCTCAAACGCCTCTGTGAATATACAATTGCGCAAGTGATTAGCAAAGTTACCCCTAAGTTCTTTGTTTAAATTACTGATTACATATGACTTAATACATATTTTGGCCTTGCAGGACGTGAATTTGGATAACGTCTCTGACATGTATGACTTATCCGAAGCCTTTCATGCCATGTCACTGAGACATACATGCGTCTTGTTTATTTTGGAGCAGTTTGAGAATATTTGCACCAGACCTGGGTATCTTCTCTCCCTAACAAACTTGACCTATAGCCACCACACGGGTGTGTTATCTAACGCACTTTAGGTAACAAAATTCTTCTAACTTGCCAATTTGCCGTGCAGTTTCCCTCAGCTGATCCAGCGTGTCATCCCGGAGCTCCGCAACTTCTTCGCTAAGGCGCTAAGGCCAAGCCACAGGAACGCAGCGCAGCCATGAGCCCACAACTCAACATCCGTTGACACCGCCATCATCTGACAGGTGCTGCTGGAGATCTTGTACAGCTAAAGTCTCTGGCGTCGGACATTTTGTGATGGCTGGGTCCTCGATTAACATCAGTAACAATGTAACATCCCTTCTTTATTCGATTATTATTGAGTGCTCATCATGGTAAGAGTAAGGTTGTAGAGAACCGGTGGTTAGTCAAGTGTCAGACCAGGCCAGTTTGGGATAGGTTTAATTTGTTTGCCTCGACCGAATTTGTCGGTCTTGGCATAGTCACCGAGTTTAGGGTCACTTCCAGTTAACTGTTCCCTGTATGTGGGGTGGAGAGGATAAGCTCGAGCGGTGTCATGTAACGCTGTAATGGCAATTAGTGTTCTTTTTGTTGTTTAGCAATGCAGAAATGTTCGTCGGTTTGGCGTCTTACTCCAACTTGGCATGGACCATGGATGCCACCCGGCCTCGCCTGACGTCGGAGGACAGGGACAAATACGGGATTAGGCGCCGCTATCTCGTCAGCGGCGTAGCGCCATCCGTTTTGCCGGACCTCCTGTGCCGTGCGTGCGTGCTTCCTTTGGGTTTGTTTGATCGAGTATCGGACGGTCGGGGCTGGATTGTTTTGGCTGTGGCTTATGGCTGAAAATTTTGAATTAAGGACTGTTTGCAAGGAGCAGTATATGGAGGAAAATAGCCGTGTGTGATTTTGATTAGTACAGTTGAATTTAGTATAACTTGTACTAGAATTTACATGTAAAGTCCGTCTTAAACAAAATATCGTTTAAAAGCTAGCTACATAATATAAGAAGTCCTAAGCCATAAGTTCTACTGAACGCACCTCTACCTAGAACCAAGAGAGAAGGGTAGACTAACGCCCGAGCTGTCGCTCGTCTTTTCAGCTTATTACTTATAATATTTTTCTAAATAAATAAATGAAATAGCTTTTTTACTTTTGTTTTAAAATAGTTTATCGAGATAGTATTTTTAAAATAACTTATCAGTATTTAATTTATTTAGACAAAACACTTACGTCAGTGTTAAAAATCATAAGGGCAAAGAAAAAACGCACTCTTGGTTTTCTAGATAATCTACTACCACAAAAGCTTACGGAGAATAAAAAACTCACCAGCTTGGCTGCCGTGCGGCATGTCATATATCTTGAATTTACGCCAGTTCCCTCCTAAATTACCGTGTCCAGATCCGATGCGCTATCGGCGCGGCCCCACCACCAGCTTCATCAACTTGGACACATGTTTGGCAAAGCTCTACCAGCTCCAGATTCACCAAAAACAGCTCCACTCCACGAATTTTTACCCAAACACTCCAGCTCCACGAAATCTGGATCCACCAAAATACTGAATCTAGCTCCAGATTCATGAAATCCATAGAGCACCTCAAGGGGTGCTCCACGAAACCTTGTTTCGTATCTACTCGTGGAGTTGGGTGGTAATTACCCACCAATGCCATTACACACCCCTCCCAACCGTTTTTTCTATTCGGCCTTCTTTTCTCTCCTCGCGCTCCTCTCCTCGCCTCCTCGCGCCGAGCGACCAAGCGCTCCTCTCCTCGCGCCGCCTGCTCGCGTCGCCACCTCCGGCGCTCCGGCGAGCCGCCTCCTCGCGCGCCTCTCGCTAGCCACCCGGCGCTCGGCGAGCCGCCGCCTCCGGCGATGGCGGATCTGGTAGATCCGGCCCCTCTACCTCCTCCTCCTCCTTCCTTCCTCCGGCCGCGCATGCGCGCGCCCGCTGCCGCCGCGCTGCTCGGCGGAGAGAGGCGGGCTCAGCGGACGAGTCGGGAGGCGGGCCTCACGGCGGCGGCCGCAGCCGGCTGCGGGACGCAGACGGTCACGCGGCCGGGTGGCGCGGGAGACGTCGCGCGCTGCGGCTACTGGCGAAGCTTCGAGGCATTATCGCGATACACGGCGGCCGGGCGGAAGCGCGCCGCTACAAAGCGGCATGCGGAGGCGAAGAGGTTCGGGTGAGCTTCGGAGGAGCTTGTGCGGGCGGCGGCAAGCGGCGGCGCCATACCCAGCGGTGGGCAGCCGAGCGGCCGCATGCAGCGGCGTCACGAGTTCGAAGCGGCGGCGGCGGCGGCGGCGCGACGCGGCCGGACCGGATGTGCGACGGTGAGCCTGGCGGCCACGTGTAGGCGACGCCTTGTTCGCCGGCGGGCTTGGATGCGCCGCTCGGTCCTGCATGCGCTCGGACAACCCAAAGGGCACAACAGGCTATTCCCACCAAAAACTCAGTTTCGTGGATCTGGAGCTGCTGTGGAAACCAAACAGTTTCTCCAGCTCCATGGTGGGATCCCAGATTCACGGTGGAGCTGCTCCACGGTGAATCTGGTGGATCTGGAGCTGGTGAAGCTCTGCCAAACAGGCCCTAAATATCTTTTTCACGCCGACTTGGCGAGCACTAGGAAGTAGTTTGACTTTTGATCTGCAGTTGAATTAATATTTTTTCAGATATTTAATTAAAAATAAAAAATAAACACTATTACATCTCTAAGAATAACGCAAAGAAAAAGAAAAAACATATTATAAAATTTAACACGTTTCATACTGATCCTGGCTGAAGCGATGCATGGCTGTTAGGAATGCGGCCTCAAGCGAAGTCGAGGACGCATCGGTTACCTTATTTCTCCTACGGGTCTTCGCCAATATATCATGGGCTATCCTCTCCTCCCCAGTAGAAAATAGATAGATCAGGTAATGACAAGTAGCGACCGATTCCTCGCACCGACAGTTCTACAACAAGGGAAAAGCAAGAACCGAAGGTGAGCAGCCACTGAGCATGCCATCCATGCTTAAGTTTTTTTTCTTTAAAAGAGCAGGGCTTCTACGCTCTTTCAAAAGCAGACTGCATGTATAAAACATAAAACTGTATGATTGGTAGTGTAATAAGTAGTTGCAAATCACACCCTCGATTGGCTTTAAAACTTTAAAATCTTTTTTGTTTCTTCTTTAATACAAGTGTATATACTGTATAGACTATTCATCGCTTGGATCGTCACCTAACGATTTCTCTTTTTTTTTTCCAGAGTAGTAGGACACCTCACAAGTTGTGAGTCACAATTATAATTATTTAATTACGTACTATGATGGTACATTAGCCTTTGAAGACAAACAGAAGCCACGATAATGACACATCATATATTCCAAAATAAAATACCCACCTCTCTGTCTGTCTGCCTCATTCAGCATCTCAGTTTCAGCATCCAAGGAGTAGCCGCTCTTCCAAAAGAAATGCGACCGAGGAGGAGTGCGAGATCGTGAGCTTGAAGCCTGAAGGCTTCTTCCCCGAGCTGAAGTTAGAGCAACCTGTAAGAATCTATCCATCCACCCAACTATCTTTGAAGGCTCTCTCTCTCTCTCTCTCTCTCTCTCTCTCTCTCTCTCTCTCTCTCTCTCTCTCTCAATTTGTTAGATCTCAAGTCACAGGGCGTGATATCCTAGCTAGCCAGTGGCGAGTGCTAATACTTGCTCAAATCGTGCGGCATTTGGGTTTAGATGTAGTTCTGACTCTGATCTCTCTCTCCCAGTCTGGTGTCCTTTTCTTATGCTGATTTCCTTCCAGTAAGTTAGGTGCATTTAGAGTCGATTCCAACTGAATTTAGGTGCCCAAAGAAGCAGAAATTACTTGTTCGCGTGATCTGAGGGTGGACCGAGTTCTTGGGAGGTAGTAATGCGGGGGCGTCTCCCGTCGGTAGGCCTAACGGGGCCGGGGCGGGGCCGCGATTCTTCCCCGCGATCCCCGTCCCGTTTCCATCCCTACCCACAAGGTTTCAAGACATAAGAGATGTGACTATGATAGTTTTGTTTATTTAGCTATATACTTGCTCTTATATATTGGAGATATGTTGATCGCGGAGACAAAACCAAAATATCAAAGTTAAAGGCAGGATTAGGTGCAGCAATGAAGATTCTTGGTATCGAAATCTTTATTGATTGTCAGTTTGAAAAGTTATACTTGAGTCAGAAAGAGTATATCAAAAAATGCTTCGTCATTTCAACATCCACAAGGCTAAACCAACTAGTACTCCGTTAGTTGCATACTTCAAATTCTCTTCAACATCAAATCCGCAAACAGTTGAAGAAATTGAATACATGTCAAGTGTTCCGTATGTAAGTGCAGTCGAATCACTTAGGGGGTGATCATTTGGGCTTTTTTTTGTGGCTTATGGCTGAAAAGCACTGTAGCTGACAGAGGCTTATTTAGCATAATTAAATTTAAAAAAATTAAAAAATATATTAGCCCATTACGTATAATACAAACAAATACGGGAAAAAAGAACCGGCAAAAAGCTCAACAAAAAGCCAAAAGTTTAGAAAAAGACGAGATTTATAAATAGTGAAAAATAAGTCGGAAGCCAGAAACTGAAGCTCTTTTGATCACCACCTTATATACATCATGGTCTGCTACCACTGGAAAGCAGTTAAGTGGATCTTCAGATATTTGAGGGGCACTTCTAATGCTTATTTGCAGTTTGGAAAGACAAGTGCTGGAATGGTCGGATATGTGGATTTTGATTTTGCTGGAGATTTAGATAAGAGGAGTTCTCTTACAGGGTATATGTTCACTGTTGGGGGCAATGCCGTGAGCTGGAAAGTTTGTCTGCAAACTACTATTGCTCTTTCGACCACAGAAGCTAAGAACATGGCTATTTTAGAAGCGTGTAAAGAAGCTGTTTGGCTAAGAGGTTTGTACACTGAGCTTTGTGAAAGTACATCTTGCACTAATATTCATTGTAGTAGTTAGTGCTATTTGTCTTATAAAAGATCAAATATTCCATGAGAGGACAAAACATATTGATATTAGTTATCACTTCATCCAACGAGTTATTTCTCAAGATAATGTTAAAGTTTACAAGATCAGTACTTATGATAATTCAGCTGATATGATGATAAAGCCAGTTCCTACCGCTAAATCTAAGCTCTGCTCAGATTTAGTCGGTATTTACTCATTAGTCATTTTGGACGTTTGATGTGCAAGAAGTGTTTTACAAGCTATTCAAGAAGTTTTTTGATTCTTTTTCGTTATAGAAGGAATTCGGGTCAAGATAAAGATTGTTGTATTTTGTTGTCCAAATTTGGTCAGGTCCGACCACTTGAAGAATACAATCAAGTTTCACTTAAAAGATTTATGCGAACTAGTCAGAGGTTATGATTGGGATCATCATCGAGTTCATGATGGACTCTGCACTGACTTGCACTATCGTGGTGTCTAAAGGTGTTTGCGCCTACTGGAATCAGACGTCACTGCTCAAGGCGTTTCTGACTACAATTTTTCACCATCATCTTCTAAGACTCTGTTTTGTCTCCGAGCACGGTGTTGTTCCATCTTCGAGCAAGTTACTGTTCAAGTTTTTGAGTAGGTCTTTGTATCTGTTAGATGTGTATTATATATCTGTGTATTTACCCCATTGTATAAGGGGTTTCTTGCATATATGCCACCTGTATATGTATATATATTGGCCCTTTGGCCACATGAGGAATACAAGCGTTATTCCAACATGGTATCAGAGCCGGTTTCGTCATACCTAGGGTTTTATCAAACTAGGGTTTTGCCTGCTTGTCGCTTCTTTTCCACCACCACTCGTCGCCGTTTGGTTGCCGTCGCCAGGTCCTACACTCAGATCGGAACGTCGCCTCTTACGTGTCTGACGCCGCCGCCCGCATCCGCCGGGGCCGTCATTGGCGTCGCCGCGCCGATCTCGCCGGATCGCCGCGCGTATTCTTGTTGTTGCCGCCGCGCCGCGCCGTCGGTATTATCGCCGCCGTCGGCTACCCGCCGTCTTCGCCGACCCGCCATCTTCGCCGCCGCGTCGCGCGCTGGCGGGCGTGGCGCCGCTTCTTCGCGCTTCGCGCGCGACGGTCACCAACTCCGCTCGGGACCGCCGTCGATCCCGCCGTCTTTGATTCGTTGCCGTCGTCGCGCGCGCTTGGCGGGCCGGTGCTCGGGAGCCCGTCTCGGGTCGCCGCTCGGGAGTCGCGCGCCACCGCTGGGGAGGCCATCTTCACGCCGCTGCTAGGGGGCCATCTTCACGCCGCTGCTAGGGGGCCATCTTCACGCCGCCGCTCGCAAGTTCCCTCCGCCGGCCGCTCGGGAGTTCCCCTCGCCTGAGACCATCTGCGTTGGTCTTGGGCCATTGTTGCATCGGCCGGTCGGTTTTGTAAACCGATCGGTCAGTTGGTCAGCTTGACCGAATAAAAGAAAAGAAAAAGAAAAGAAAAGAAAAAAAAGAGATGTCTTCTTTTACAGGCACCGTTTTTGTTCCTCGTTGCCCGGTGATCTTCGATGGTCTCAATTATCGGGACTGGTTTCAGCACATGCGCATCCACATGCGTGGTCAGCGCCTTTGGGAGCTTCTTACGGGCGAGTTGCCTTGCCCGCCTCGTCCTACTCCACCTGCTGAGACTGCACTCCCGAAGGATGCCTCCGCAGACGCTCGTACAAAGGCTTCTGAGGATTTTGAGGATGCCATGGAGACTTTTCAGACTCAGTTTGTTGCTTACAAGACATGGATTGATGAAGATACTCGTGCCTCTGCTATTTTGGTTGCTAGCATGGAGGTGCATCTCACTGGTGATGTTGTTGGGTTGGCTTCCGCACATGCGATGTGGACGCATCTACGCAGCCGCTACGAGCCATCTGGTGATTCCTTGTACCTTGTTGTTGTGCGACAGGAGCAGTCGCTGCAGCAGGGAGATGCCACTGTGGATGAGTTCTATGCTCAGTTGTCAGCGATATGGCGTCAGATCGACTCTTTGGGGCCAGATGTTTGCAGTCTCATATGAAGCTTCGCCGCATCTATGACTTTTTGACACGTCTTCGGTCTGAGTTTGAGCAAACTCGTGCTCAGTTGCTGGCTCGTCATCCTCGTGTGACTTTGTTGGAGGCCCTTGGAGCTGTTCGTACTGAGGAGATTCGACTTCGTGGAGCGGGTATGCTATCATCGTCATTACTTCCTTCGGTTTTGGTGGCTTCTCCAGCTTCTACACCCGTTGTGCCTTTGCCTCCACCAGCTGTGCCTACATCAGTGACAGCTGCTGTTGGTAAGGGCCTTCACTGCACCTATTGCAACAAGGATGGACATGTGGAACAGTTTTGCTACAAGAAGAAGAAGGATCTTCGTCGTGGTGCTCGTCCTCCGAAGAGCACTGGAGGTTCCTCCTTTCACAGAGTTCGGTACTCTCGACACTCGCAGACTTCTCACATTGCTAGGCCGCATGGTTGCTTACGTATTATCCAGTTCTGCTGGTTCTGCCGCTCGGTCTTAGGTGAGAGACCACCTTCTACTTCTTCCTCAGGTACATTACCTTGGATTCTTGATTCGGTGCTTCTTTTCATATGACATCCGATTTCACTGTCTTACTTCCATTAGTCCTTTAGTCGCTCCTATCACCGTCCACACAAAGAAATGGTACCTCTCTTTGTGTCACAGACGAGGCACTCTTTCAAATTCCTCTTTTCATGTTCCCGCTTGTGTCTCATGTTCCAAAACTAACCATGCAGTTCATATCACGCGGCCACTCGATCATAGTTGTCGTGTTATTTTCGATTCTGACTCTTGTTGTGTTCAGGATCGTCGCACGGGGACTCTGGTTGGTACTGACCCTTGCCGCCGTAACTCCCAACGGCTTTGGGAGCTTGACTGGCTTCGTCTTCCTTCCCCGCCGATCGGTCTTCTCGCGTCCACCTCTGCAGCTGCTGCAGCCTCCACCGCTTCGTTTGCTCAGTGGCATCATCGCTTAAGACATCTTTGTGATTCCCGCATGGCTTCTTTACTTCGTCGAGGTCTCTTAGGGTCTGTGTCTGGTGATGCTTCTCTACATTGTCAGGGTTGTAAGCTTGGCAAACAGTTTCAACTCCGTTATCCTTCTAGTGAGTCGTTGTCTCAAAGATCCTTTGACCTTGTTCATTCGATGTATGGGACCACTCCTTTTGTTTCAAAGGAGGTCATAGATATTATATCATTTTTATTGATGATTTTTCTCGCCATACATGGATATATTTTATGTCATCTCGAGTGAGGTTTTATCTATCTACAAGACCTTTGCCACCATGATTCGTACTCGCTTGACTCTCCTATTCATGTCTTTCGCACGATTCACTGGAGAGTACTTGTCGGGAGCCCTTCGTGGTTTTCTTCTTTGAGCAGGCACTCTCTCTCGATTTTCTTGTCCATTGCTCATGCTCGAATGGTGTGGCCGAGCGCAAGCATCGTCATCTTCTTGAGACAGCTCGTGCTCTCATGATTGCTTCTCTGCTCCACCACATTTTTGGGTCGAGGTCGCTTTCATCGCCACTTTCTTGATCAACATTCAGCCCTCCTTTGCTCTGCAGGGTGGGATTCCAGTTGAGCGTCTCTGTGGCCAGACTCCTGATTATTCTAGACTTCGCCTTTTTGGGTGTGTGTGCTATGTTCTTCTTGCACCTCGTGAGCGCATCAAACTGACCGCTCAGTCAATTGAGTGTGTTTTTCTGGGCTACAGTGCTGAGCATAAGGGATATCGTTGTTGGGATCCTGTTGGCCGACGGATGCGGATTTCTCGGGATATTACTTTTGATGAGTCTCGTCCTTTCTATCCTTGTTCATCTCCTTCCTCCACTTCAGCATCTATCGCTGAGTCGCTTTCATTTCTGACTTTTCCTTCCAGTCCTATAGTCACCACTCCACCACATCCTTTGGTCTCTCCGGTTCCTCCTTCTCAGTCAGCACTTTCTTCACCACCGGCATCCTCTCCCGAGGCTGCTCCTGATCTTGTTCCTTCTTATCCTCTCTACTATACTCGTTGCCCGCGAGTTGAGGTTCCTTCTGATATGCCCTCTCCTTCTGACGGGTCATCTCCTTCGGCTACTCCTCGTTATAGTCTTCGCGATCGCCAGTCTATTCGGCCTCCTGAGCGTTTTGGTTTTGCTGCCACAGCTCTTGCCGAACCGACTTCTTATCGTGATGCTGTTATTCATCAGGAGTGGCAGCATGCGATGGCGGAGGAGATCGCTGCCCTTGAGCGTACTGACACGTGGGATCTTGTTCCTCTTCCTGCACGTGTTACTCCTATCACGTGCAAGTGGGTCTATAAGGTTAAGACTCGCTCTGATGGTTCTCTTGAGCGTTACAAGGCTCGTCTTGTAGCGCGTGGTTTCAGCAGAGCATGGCCGTGACTATGATGAGACTTTTGCTCCTCGCCGCTCACATGACCACCGTTCGCACTCTTCTTGCCGTGGCCTCGCTCGGCGGTGGTCCATCTCTCAGTTGAACGTCAAGAATGCCTTTCTCAATGGCGAGTTGCGTGAGGTCTACATGCAGCCACCCCCTGGGTATTCTGTTCCTGAGGGTATGGTTTGTCGTCTTCGCCGATCTCTTTATGACCTCAAGCAAGCTCCTCGTGCCTGGTTTGATCGTTTCTCCTCTGTTGTCACTGCAGCTGGTTTTTCGGCGAGTGCTCATGATCCTGCTCTTTTTATCCACACTTCATCTCGTGGTCGGACGCTTCTCCTTTTGTATGTTGATGATATGATCATTACTGGAGATGATTCTCAGTATATCACCTTTGTCAAGGAGCGGCTTCATGAGCAGTTTCTTATGTCTGATCTAGGTCCTCTTCGCTACTTTCTTGGGATTGAGGTTATTTCTACTCCTGAGGGTTTCTATCTGTCCCAAGAAAAGTATATCCTGGATCTTCTTGATCGTGCCTCTCTTCATCGATCAATGGACGGTGAGACTCCCATGGAGCTTAATGTTCATCTTCGTTCCACGGATGGTGAGCCTCTTGTCGATCCTACGCGCTATCGTCATCTTGTTGGGAGCCTTGTTTATCTTGGTGTCACTCGTCCCGACATTTCGCACCTGTGCATATCTTGAGTCGGTTTGTTTCAGCTCCCACTCACTCCACTATAGTCATCTTCTTCGTGTTCTACGATATCTTCGTGGAACTATCTCTCATCGTCTCTTTTTCCTCGCTTGACTCTTTCTGACTCCAGCATATTCGATGCCACAGGCTAGTGATCCCACCGATCGCCGTCTCTCTCTCGCTTATTGCGTTTTCTTGGTGGTTCTCTCATTGCTTGGAAGACTAAGAAGCGCATGCCATTTCCGCTCGAGTGCCGAGGGTGAGTTGCGAGCTATGGCTTTGTTGGATCATGAGGTTACTTGGCTACGGTGGTTACTTGAGAATTTTGGTGTTTCTGTTTCTGCACCGACTCCTCTTTTGTCTGACAGTACAGGTGCTATTAGCATTGCTAAAGATCCGGTGAAGCATGAGTTTACAAAGCATATTGGTGTTAATGCTTCTTACATGCGGACACAGGTGCAAGACCAGATTGTTGCTCTTCAGTATGTGCCCTCCGAGCTTCAGTTAGCAGATTTCTTCACAAAGGCACAAACCAGGGCTCAGCACAGTTTTCATCTCTCCAAACTTCATGTTGTTGATCCACCATAAGTTTGAGGGGGGGTGTTAGATGTGTATTATATATCTGTGTATTTACCCCATTATATAAGGGGTTTCTTGCATATATACCACCTGTACATGTATATATATTGGCCCTTTGGCCACATGAGGAATACAAGCGTTATTCCAACAGTATCCATTGCAGACTAGGACTCAGATCCTTTCTCGTTTGAGACTCTTGTTCCCAAGGCTATTTATACCTCCTGTAAGTCTCATGATAGATAGCGCGTATAGCTCAAGTTATCTAACCATGTAATATGCCAAGAGCGTTTAACTTCTTCTCCATATAGTGATTTTGCCGATTGTGCGTTCATGGTTTTTTCCCACAATGATTTTTCACATTAAATCTTTGTCTTATGCTCCTGATTATTCTTTATTTTTTTCATATTTTGCTGTGCATTAAATTTTTAGTTGTAATAACAAAAAATTAGTTCACTACTTGTGAAATGTTTAATTATTCAAATATATTAGCAGAATTTTTGGATTAACTTGGTTAATCATCCTAACCAAGATCAATTGTTGGATCACAACATTTTTTATTCTGAGTTTTATTCTCAGATTCTATCTGAGGGGTTTGCTATCATTGTAGAAATCCCATTCTCGCAATGAGAATTATCTTGTCCGAAAGAAAAAGAAAAACCAAAGTTTCAGAATTTATGATCTATTCATACAATATTTGCCTTTTTAGAAGACAAATTTGGTACTTGCAGCAACATTTGGAGACGTGCCATCACCTCACAAAATCTTAGTTTGGCTCTGCAACTTATGAGAAGCAATGGACCTATGAATTTTTGTGCAACACTACGCGACTGAAAAAATTAGCTCCAGCCTTGACTTCAATGTCTGCTATCTTTTTAAAAAAATTGTGTGGTAATATATAAACTAGGTCCAAGTTCTTTACTTTTTTGCCCCTTCCAACATATCCAAGCTATCTGTTGTGCCGAAAATTTGTTGGGTAACATTTGCTTATCTTTTACAGTACTAATGTCTGCCTATGGGGTCATTTACAACTGATGCCAGTGATAAACATTGGGAGAGCTATCTGTCCTTGGGTTTGACAGTATCACAGTCAAAGAAAGTAGATACTGAATTTCCAAAGGTCCTATGGATTCTTGCAACATATCTTGACCGAGCAGTTCAGAGGAATGAAGAGTTACTAGATTCCAATGAAAGAAAGGAGGCAAGCACTATTTTTCATGGTCAGAGGGTGCCAGGTCTTAGTATACAGCTCTATGTGGAACGCATTTTCAAGTATGCAGGGTGCAGTCCATCATGCTTTGTGTTGGCACTTATCTACATGGAGAGATATCTACAGCAGCCACACGTATACATGACGTCCCGTAGTGTTCATCGCTTGCTAATTACAAGTGTGGTGGTTGCTGCCAAATTCACAGATGATGCGTAAGAACCCACTACAACTGCTATTCAGTTATATTCTTTATATAGCTACTTTGTATGAATGTATGTTCTAGCATACTATAAGCCTTTGATTGGTGTTTGGTCTTCTATACATCGTGCTTTGTTTGGTCAGTGAGATGTTGACAAGAGATGTAAACTCAACTTTAGTTGGGTTAATAAACTAGCTTCACTAGGTTATGTCTAGATATGCTGTCTGGGTATTGTACTACATAGAACCACTTTACATGGTTGGCTATTTTTATTTCTACATATACTAAGCATTTTGTCTCAGTATGTTTAAATAATCCTCCCAATTCTTTTCCTATCATGCACTTCAAAAGAGCTGCTTGTCAGTCCTAGAACATTTTTTGGTACCAACAAACAGCATAGTTGTAGTTGTTGCTGTGTCATTAATCTGCTATAGATGGAGAGCAAGATAGTTCTGAGTTCTGACTGTCATCAATCATTATCAGGGATGTCATTAGCATTCCTCCGGTTGTAAGGGGTTAGGAAAGGACATGAGAGGTAGGAGCCTTTACGGGTTTATGGCTGCTGAACACCACAGTAGTTTACAAATCCCACCCTGATCATAGAAAAAAGGGCACAATTCTAATCATAAGCACCTTAAAATATTTGCTTAGCAAGCACCACAGCTGCTCCATTTTTTTTATCAATGATGGTCTTGTTTCTGCTGCGAACGGGTCTCTAGCCCAGTGGTTAGAGCGCCTCAGTAGCACCCCCCAGGTCCTGGGTTCGAATCCCGCAGGGCGAATTTCAGGTCTGGGGGTAAAAAAACCCCCTCGCCTGCTTCCACACCAAAGCACAGATCTAAGGTCCTGCCCAGGTCGTTGGTCGTTTCTCACGCGGGTAACGGTGCCCCTGTGTAAGGGTGGAGCAGGGGTTCGGAGGTTTTCTAGATCTGCGTTAGAGGATCTTCTCTTAAGCAAAATGCCCGGGGGCCGTCTAACCCCCCGCAGGTCTAGTTTTTTTTTGTTTCTGCTAGAAAAAAAAAAAGACAAACATGTGCACAGGTTCCCCAATAACTTTCTCAATACATGTTTTGCTGGTTTTTCAACAATGCATTCTATGCTAGAGTAGGAGGAATTACCACAATAGAGATGAATCGACTTGAGCTGGATTTGTTATTTAATCTGGACTTCAGGCTCAAAGTGAATTTAGAGACGTTCGGGAGCTACTGCTTGCAGTTGGAAAAAGAAGCAACGGCTTTTGTGCTAGAGACACCGATTCAGGTTCATTGTGTCAATGGGGCTAAAGATTCAAGTTGTAACAGTAGCATTGATGAGTCTTGCAAGAGCGAGCTAGTGCGGCAAAGATACAGCAGTCAGGCTCTCCAAGGATGTAACTGACCAATTTGGTTTACGGCCTACAGTTTTGCAAAGGGTGGGACCTGAGTACTGGTAATTCTTTTGGAGTTGACATTTGTGCATTTAGATTACGTTAAATTGTTCTGGAGTTTTTGGTTAGTAGGGCTTCTACTCTGTTTTATTTTTACAACACTGTAATTCTTGTGAACCACGTTGTTTGAATTTTCACCAGTGAGTCGGAAAACGACCGGTATGAACATTATTCAGTATAATGATCCGATACCACGGTTTAATCGGAAAGGTTCATCTGGAAAACTAATTCGGTGATCTGCCGCTAAGTATTCTGTGGGCAGATGAATCAGACTTTGCCATGATTTCTTCATGGATCATGAAGCGCCCCATGGCTATTCTTCTCTGTGCACTTAGTCTGTTGAGTCCCATCCTTGTTCTTTTTAGCTTATGGTTTATAACTTTCTCTTAACAAATAAACAGGACGGTTATTCAGTTTACCATCCTTCGAAGCAGCTTACCAGCATTCAGTTTATTCCCATCCTTCGAAGCAGCTTACCAGCATTCAGTTTATTCACATAGGTGCTCAGCCGCAGTCATAAACCATCGGTCGTAGCAAAGAAGAACGCACCCGTAACATCTGTGATGATTAACTAGCATACATTCAAGAATTTTGTTAGACTATGTGGTGGTCGTACGTTTAGTGATGATGAATAATTGGCATTGGGTTTAATTGGAATTTCCGTTTGTGAAAGTTTTGATCGATATGCTTTTGTTGCTAGAGTATTCAGGTTAGCAGGTCTGGTCAGTATGCATCGACCACAGCAGATTAATCACGGCAGTCAACCATGGCAGGTTGGCAATGGTAGTCGACCACGGCAGATGACCATGGTAGGTTGGCAATGGCAGTCGACCATGGCAGATGACCAAGGTAGGACGACCAAAACAGATTGACAACAACAGGTCGAGCAAGGCAAAACGACCACAAGTGAACGACCGTATCAAGAACGACCTTGGTCCGAAGTTTTTAGAAGAGTCGGAGAGCAGTCGGAGAGGTCGAATACCCCGGAGTCGAAGGCTTCGGAGAAATTAGTCGTAGCTACAATAAACCAGTCATAGCTACAGTGAGTCGGTCATATGCTATGGTTAACCGGTCGTATTGAACAGTGAACCGGTCAAATGATATAGTGAAATAGTCACAAGGTACAATGGATTACGATCAGTAGTCGGCAGGCTTCAACTAGGATGGTTGAGGTCATGAGCTTCAATGGACCGATCGGAAGTGATAGTAACCGATCGGTAGTCGTTGCTTTTGTACTAGGTAGGTACTTTATGGTCATTGCTATAGTACTTGGTCGGTACTTGGTACTCGGTGGTTGTTGCTACAGTACTTGTTAATGATAATCTGCGCTATAGTACCTGGTCGGTACTCGGTAGTTGTTGGTACTGTGACTAGTTGATGGTCGGCAGTCATAGACTAGGAGTGCTACGATGCTTGTGATTTGTGAGTGTTCTAAACAGTGGTAATTCCCAAGTACTTATGATTTACGAGTACTAGTTGAGTCAATGATCTGACTGGCCTATGCTTGGCGGTCATATCGATCGTACTAAGTGGTCGGAAGTTGTTTTTCTCGAAAGCGTGGAAATTGTGGTTGTGGCTAACCTGGTTGATGATAATGGATAAAAAGGGGTGTGGTTGCGTGTGTGTACTACTGTTGGTTAATTTGGAAAGAACTTGTGTTAGAAAATATATTCTTTGGTCTTTGCGTGTGCAGGTGGGCGTAAAGACGGTCATGGTCGGTGATGAGAACTGAGACTAGGATGGGAAAATCTGAAGTCTAGACAATCGAGGATGTCACGAGGTGATCGGGATCATGCTGGAGCATGTGGAGATCAAAAGTGGTTATGCGTGGAGAAACTACAGGAGGTGTGGTCCTAGAGGCTTCGACACATGAGGTTGGTGATGCGTGATGAAGATACAGGAGATGCGGTCTTGGAGGCTTCATCACGTGATGAGTTAGAAGAGTTATGGAAAGAGTCTGTAACTAGAAGAATAAGAGATATTGAAAAACCCATGCTTGAAAGGGTTTCGGTCCCTTGATTTTTAGAAGAGATAGGATTTCGTGTCCGTATTTGACGAAGACACATTTGGGACGTTAATCTATAAAAACAGAGAGAGAAGCTAAAGGTTAACACAAGGATTTTGGTAGGTTTGTGGTGTGAATATTTTGAGAAGGAAAAAAGGCTTTAGTTTTTTGCTAAGGTTTTTATGGGTGTTTGTAAGGGAATTTTGTAAATTCACGAAAGTTCAGCAGTAAAGAACATCTTGAATCAATTTAGTTCATGATTTGCTTAAAGAGTGCTAGTGATTGCAGGTGGATTAGATCTTACAACGATGTACAAAGGTACTCGAGAGATTTGGCTTCTGGTGTTGACAAATATGGATACGTACAAACTGGTCGAAGATCAACGTTAAGCGGTCAATCGAAAGTGGTTGAGCACTGAGCAATTGATGGGGCTATTGAGCACTAAGTGGTTGAAATCTTCACCGACCGCCAGGAGTTTCCAAAAAACGGTGACAATCATTCACCCTCTCTGATTGCAGTATTCGATCCTACAAGTGGTGTCAGAGCTAGTTGAGATGGCATTAGAGAGGTATATGAACCGTCCCTCTATACTAGATGGTACTGATTTTGCTTTTTAGAAGTGTCGTATGCAAGATATGTTGAGCCTCAAGGTAGTAATGTTTGAAGTAAGGTTTCTAGACCTTATGAGGTTCTTGCTGTTGTTACTAATCTAAATGAAACATATGTTGATATAAATGCTCAAACTCATAACTTGATGTTTCAAGGAATTTCTCGCAAAGAATTTGATCATATAGCTCACATTAATTCTACTCACTTAATATGGAAAAGTCTTTGTGATTATCATGAAGGAGCCGCTAAGATCAATAAAGTGCGTAAGAATCTGTATCAATAAAGAGTACTCTGATTTTGCTATGAAGCCTGGTGAATCTGTTGAGGATCTATTTGCTAGTTTTGGGAAAATCTTGAGTGATTTGCATGGTGTTAATGTTATTCCTGCTAATAAAGATAATGCAACTAAAATTTTGATATCTTTAGGTTATGAGTAGTTGATGGTTGTCACAACTATTAATCAAATCGTCGATATAGATACTTTAACTATAGATGATCTTTATTCTTAATTGAAAACCTATGAGATGAAAGCTTTGCTATCTAAGATTGAGATATTTCATCTTTAGCACTTGTAACTAACCCTATGCAGGCTGTTTCGTCGAGTTCTTTGTCTTGTGTTTCTTTGTCTGCTTTGTCTTCTTTCTCAAAGGAACAATTCGAGCAGCTCCTTGAAGATGACTTGGCACTGATCTCCTCACGTGCAATCCGGTCACTCAACAACGTGAGGATGAAGAAGTGAGGAGGCACTTCAGGTTCGATCAGGTGCTTTGAGTGTGGTGACCCAAGCCACATTAAGGTGGATTGTCCCAAGCTCCAGGGGAAGGTGATCAAAGAAGACAAGAATTATCATCGTCAAACGTCCAAGAATAATAACACCAAGGGTGGCAATTTCCGTTGCAAGGTTGCTGAAAAGATCATATCGGCTCTTGAGCATTTTGATTTGAGTGATGTAGAATATGAGAGTTGCAACGACATTGACCACGAAGATAATGATGCTAAAGGTAAGAAAAAGAAGGACGATGACTTCACAAGCATGTGCTTCATGGCAAGCAACAACAACGATGACAACTATAGTGATCTCGATGAGATAAGATTGTCGTATGATGAGCTTCAGGCCGGTTTGATTAAAGTTGCTATTGAATTGAAAAGGATGAAAAACAAATTGAAAGAAAATAGTTGTGTTGTTGAAAATCTTAATTTAGAAATTGATAAGTTAAGAGCTTTGGTTCTAGATGATGATTCATGACGTTCTTCATGCACTAACCTGTTAATTGAGCTAAAAATGTTAGATCTATTCATACAAGTTATATGAATAAATTTGATTCTCTTAATACTAAATGTGAGAAATTGCATGCGTGCTTTACTCTTGGTACAATTGTCTATGCTTATGTTCTTAATAATTTGTTTGTTACCAAGAAGAATTTGAAAACGAAGAAAGTTGCTCTTGCTACTAGTTCACTAGTTCAATCTTTTTGGGCTAAGAACCTCAAGTCTAGAGAACTCCATGTAAAAGGCGTGAATTGCTAGAAACTAAATTTAATTCATCTGAGGAATCTATTCGGCAAATGTTTTATCATGAAAACTTGTCTTACTTAAATTGTCCTAAGTTAAATATTGAAATTGATATTAACTAGGCAATTAAATGATTTCGCTGAAAAAGATAAATTGGCTCAGTCTAGTGCTTCCAAGAATTTAGTGAATGAACCTGTTGAGTGCACATCTTGTCCTTCATTGGCTAAAGAAAATGAGTATCTTAACAACACTTTAGAGTGATTTTTTTTGCAACAAGAACTTGAATATGATCCTAGATAAGTTAAAAATAAGTGTGAAAAATTATGGTCTGCATTTTAATTTTGTTAAGCATGTCAAGAGTAATACTTCTAATATTGTTAAACTTCTGGAACCTAAAAATGTGAAGTGAAATCTGAACCAAAATAAATTATCGTTAAATCTGCTCGTATCGTAAATGACTCACCTATCAAAATGGGTGCTATGAAGTCGATTGATACGACCACTCATCAAGTCAAGTATCAATGCACTCATTGTGATCAAAAGGGTCATTTGATTCAATTTTGCTTTCGAAAAGCGAAGAAAGAAAAAAGGGTTAAGAAAGGGTACTTGAGTGGAGTCGGTGCAAGCCTCTAGTTGTTGCTTTGCTCCCTCTAATCGATCATCTACAGGTTGTCGCTTTGCTCCCTTTAATAAATCATCTATAGGTTCGGGACTTTTTGCAACAGGACCGGTTAGACCAGCTTTTTTCCCATAGTCGGATCAACATTATGACCAATGTTTCAATGACAAGTGTTTTGACCAGTGCTTTCTACTCGATCAGATCGGTCGACGGTCGGACCAGCATTACAGAGGCGGCCAGATTGTTTTCAACCAGTGCCTTCTACTCGATCAGACTGTTCGATGGTTAGACTAGCTTTGCAGAGGAGGTCATACCTCCCGGTGGTCAGACCGGCTTTTCAACAGCGGTCTGACTAGAATCTGACAAAGGCTAATACTTCACTTAAATTATTATCGTTACCTGCTGTTATTCCTGTTCATTGTATGTTACAACACTGAATTCCTAAATCTTGTTTTACTAACCTCAGTATTGTGAGACGACGTTTTCTTTGATGTAAGACCAGCTAACGCGAGATGAAGAACATGCGCTTGACTAGATTCCAGTCTTTCACATCATTGCTTAACTGGAACACTTAATGGTTCTTCACTTTCTTTGATGACTTCCAAGAGATTTCACCTTCTGGTTAGACCATGTGGAAAAGGTGATATTGTCCCACATCTAGTTGAGTTCCTTTTTCAGATTGCTCGTTTTCTCTCAAAGACCGCCTTATTCTTCTTGTTTTGGTCTTTTGCGAAATGAATTAGGTGTGTTGTATCTTTTGGGATTATCCTGGGGGGAGTTTGTTGTTTAAAAATTTCAGAAGATTTGTTTATTATACTTATCAAATAATACATCAAGTCTAAGTTATTAAAATCAAATGAGTAGTAGAGCTGTCTTTATCATATTTGGCCATTTACTTTGTAGCTTTGATCATTAAAGGTTGTAATAAATGTGTTATACTTAAACTAAAATATGATATGACGGAATACTTTGACTAGATTAATTATAGATAGCACTTTACGATTTTCATCTGAACGGATTAGCTTGATTGTGAGTCTTTTTTTAAATCTTGGCCATGAGACTCGTATGTTTCATATTGTAATCTTTTTATGTTCATTCAAGTTGGCATGTTATAAAATAAAAAAATGAGAAAGAAAAAACTAAAAAGATATATGCTTCAAGCATGCTATGGTTAAATAAAAAAAGGTACAAAAAGTGCTCGAATGAAAAGAAGACCACCATTTAAAAGAAGTTTGCTACAAATATGATATTATAAAAAGAAGTATGCTACAAGCATGCCACATACTTAAGAATTTTGTGTGGATTAATAGGTTGCTATATAAAATTACTAGCTCATCTAGACTTAAAGTTTGCTTCACTTTTAAGCTTAATCTTTTCGGTGTGATCTCATTATGTTCTTTATAGATCGGTTTGGATATTATTGATATACATGTTATTAATCTAATTTGCTTAATCATGCTAAATACTTAGTTTGACATTGCTATATGATATATGATTTCATATGATATAGGTAGCTCTACTAAAAAAGATGGCTTGATTACATTCTTAAATAAATGCAAAGTGACTTGGATAATCTACAAAGTTTCTAGATATTTACTTTCATTGCTCCTTTTTAGAATTATTCTCTCTCTGGAGTTCTTGATAATTTCATTGCCAAATGGGGAGAGCTTGGAGATTTTGGGGAGAAAAAGGGAATTTGCTTTGCTGTTCAAAAGCTTCTCTTGTGTTGAGGGGAGTTTTCTGAGCTTTCGGCTTTGTGGTCTGCAACACATTTTGTTGTAGTCTGCAGCTTTGAATTTTTCTTTTCGAAAAGCTTCTCATTCAAGAGCTTTTGAAGTGTTGTCAATATATTCATCAAGGGGGAGATTGTTGGACCATGTGGTGGTCCTGCATTTAGTGATGATGAATAATTGACATTTAAGCATCATTGGAATTTAAGTTTGTGAAAGTTCTGGTCGATGTGTTTTTGTTGATGGAGTATTCAGGTTAACAGGTTAGGTTGATAGGCATTGACCATGGCAAATCAACCATGGCAGTCGACCATGGGAAATGACCACGGTAAGTTGGTAATGGCAGTCGACCACGGCAGATGACCACGGTAGGTTGGCAATGGTAGTCGATCACAGCAATCGACCACGGCAAATGACCACGGTAGGTTGGCGATGGTAGTCGATCACAGCAATCGACCACGGCAAATGGCCAAGGTAGGATGACCATGGCAGATCGACCAAAGCAGGTCGAGCCAGGCAAAACAACCACAGGTGAGCGACCGCATCAGGAATGACCTCAGTCTGAAGTTTTTAGAGGAGTCGAAGGCTCTGGAGTCGAAGAGCAGTTGGAGAGGTCGAAGACCCTAGATTCGGAGGCTTCGGAGCGATCCGTCGTAGCTACAGTGAGTCAGTCGTATGCTACAGGGAACCAGTCATACTGAACAATGAACCGGTTGAATGACATAGTGAACTGGTCACAAGATGCAATGGACTACGGTTGGTAGTCGGCAGGTTTCGACTAGGATGGTTGGGGTCGTGAGTTTCAATGGACTAGTCAGAAGTGATAGTAACCGGTCAATGGTCGTTGCTTCAGCAACAGGTAGGTACTTGGCGGTCGATGCTACAGTACTCGGTTGGTACTAGGTACTCGATGGTCGGTGCTACAGTGCTTGTTGATGGTAGTCTGCGCTACAATACCTGATCGGTACTCAATATTCGTTGGTACAGTGACTGGTTGATGGTTGGCAGTCATAGATTAGGTGTGCTACAATGCTTGTGATTTGCGAGTGTTCTGAACAGTTGTAATTTTCGAGTACTTATGGTTTACGAGTACTCGTTGAGCCAACGATCTGACCAGCCTGTGCTTGGCGGTTATTGATCGATCGTACTAAGTGGTCAGAAGTTGATTTTCTGGAAAGCGTGGAAATTGTGGTCGTGGTTGACCTGGTTGATGATAATGGATGAACAGGGGTGTGGTTTGCATGTGTACTAATGTCGGTGAAGTTGGGAAGAACTTGTGATGGGGGATATATTCTTTGATCTTTACATGTGAAGGTGGGCGTGGAGATGGTCATGGTTAGTGATGAGAAGGACTGGGACTATGATGGGGAAATATGAGATCCAGGCGGTCGAGGATGTGATGAGGTGGTCGGGTTCACGTTGGAACACGTGGAGATCAAAGGTGGTGATGCGTGGAGAAGCTATGGGAGGTTGATGATGCGTGATGAAGATACAGGAGGTGTGGTTCTGACAGCTTCATCACGTGATGAGTTGGAGGAGTTATGGAATGAGTCTGTAACTGGAAGGTTAAGAGATATTGAAAAACTTGTGTTTGGAAGGTTTGAGTCCCGTGATTTTCAGATGAGATAGGATTTCGTATTCGTGTTTGATGAGGACATGTTAGAGGCGTTAGCCTATAAAAGCAGAGAAAGGCTAAAGGTTAATGGAAGGCTTTTGGTAGGTTTGTGGGGGTGAAGATTTTGAGAAGGAAAAAGGAGGCTTTAGTTTTTGGCTAGGGTTTTTAGGAGTGCTTGTGAGGGTACTTTGTAAATCCATGAAAATCCAGCAGTAAAGAACATCTTGAATCAATCTGGTTCGTACTTTACTTAAAGAGTGCTGGTGATTGCAGGTGGATTGGATCTTATGACGACGTGCAAAGGTACTCGAGAGATTTGACTTCTAGTGTTGACGAATTTGAGTATGTACAAACCGGTCAAAGATCAACGTTGAACGGTTGATCAAAGTGGTCGAATACTGAGCGATTGATTGGGCTGTTGAGCATCGAGCGGTTGAAATCTTCACCGACCGTCAAGAGATTCTAAAAAGCGGCGACAATCATTCACTCCTCTTTGATTGCAGTATTCAATCCTACTTATTTAACTGGCATACATTTTGTGAAATGAACGAATGGAAATTGTACTGAGCAAACATAATTCTGAGACGGGTGTGCAGATGATAGTAAGCTCTGCTACCTAGTTGGCTAGTGGTTTGTACCACTGGATTGTTGCAACCAATAAGGAATTTACACAACAAACAATAAGGAATGAACACTGCATCAATCCTTTGAAAGCTGATGAAAAGGAAAATAATTATCATCACATAGAAAAAGCCGGAGGAAAACAACTACAGCCCTAACACAATTATCTTATCAACACAAACTCCCAGCCATGAGTACAGATGGCTTTCTCCAAGGAAGCAGAAGTAGCATTGTCAGGTGTTCCGGTTCTGCAGCACTGTTTGAACATCCAAACATTTACTGATTTTCACTTCCTAAATACGAGTTAGAGGACAGACCTTCTCCTGTTGGTGTTGAACACTCGCTGCGCATTGCCTGACTTCCCCGCCATCATTTTCTCACGCAGAGCTGGATTGAAGATCCCAGCACCAGAGAGCAGGCCTGTTTTTGGTGGAGCAGGTGAACCAAGAATAACTCTTTTCTGAACACTGAAGCATAGTTTGCTGGCATTCCCAGAACCTGATACTAGTCGCAGCTTCTGCTGCGGTGACGAGACATTGTTCCTTGACTTCCACATGGCCAACATTGGAGGGCTTGTGAACTTGCTACTGCTGCCGAACTCAATTCTCCTGAACTTTCCTCTGCCATCTGGGGTTGCATCAATTGGTGCCCGTGCTGCTGCCGCTAGTGGTGTTCCTGGAATTGAGTTAAATGTAGCAACTGACCTTCGTCTTGGCATTTGGAGATGGGACAGTCGAGACACTGCTCTCTTCTCAGGAAGCACAGATAGCTGCTCTCTCTCGCTTGGTAGTGTTGCAATTGAGGATCGCCTCTTGGGCTGGAGAGGGATTTGTCGCATCACAGGCGTCAAAGATACGCGCCGTGCTTTGCCAGCAGCCTTACTTGAATCAGCCCCATAACATGCTTTGTTCATCACAGGAATGTTCTCTTTGTTTTGAATTGTAGGCGCCTTACTGAGCCTCAGTCTGGAAGGGCCTGAAGGTGGTAAATGGTTGCTAATCCTTCCCAGAGGTGCTCTCTGTCTCATAGGAGCAAGTGGCGGCTTCGTGGATCTAGCAGTATCCCTAGTAGTCTTCTTCTCACAAGCAATTTCATTTTCCAGCTCTCTAACCTGTACAAAAAGAAATGTCATAAGCGCAGACTAGAATAGACAAATACACTCGGGATCCAGTCTTTGGTGAATTAAGCATAACTCTCTTACTTACCCTCTGCTGATAAGTTTTGGATGCTTGCTCAGCCTCCCTGATCTGTTGTATAATATTCATTTATGTTAACATTTAGTTCCATAACTGAAGATATCCCAAACATACAAAAGAATAGCAATGAGAGTCAAACTAACATACTTTATCTTGAAGTGTCCTGAAGACATTCTCACGAGAAGCATACTTGAGCTGCATCAATTGTAAGCTTTCATTCAACTTTGCATTTTCCTTTTCCTCATGACGGAGTTTCTCTGTCTGGAATGAAGTTTTCAGTTAATATAATAGTTACATCATGTCATAATTTTTCAGTGACAGAAGAATCAAATTACCATCTGCTTGAGCTTGAAACTTTCAGCTGGATCTGCTTGTTTACGAGCAGGGCCATGTTCTATAGCCCGAACCCTACTAGCAAAATTAAGCGAACAAAGAGTTTCTCCTGAATCTGTAGAGCTTGGACTAATCTGCACGAACATAAGAGTCTTGCAATCTCCGCCTGCAACAGTTCAATCATAGTGTGAACAATCTATCTCTTTGTTTTTGTGTCTGGACACTCCAGTACACAAGTGAAATTCAATAGAAGGGAATAGAAATCTATCATTTAGCTAGAAATCAGAGCACTTCTTGCATAACAAATACCATGAAATTTTAACTTACCTAATGAGCTTTGGAGCAAATGAGTCAATTTGGAATTCCTATTTGACAGCAAAAAGAGAGAGAGAGAGAGAGAGACTTAGCTGAAGCTATGCTTCTTTAAGTAGCTAAGCAAAGTAGATGTCGAAGTATGTGAATGCTGAATAGGACTCACCTATATGGGATGTGCGAATTTTTGGAGGCAAGGGCAGAAATGACGTCGCCCAATGCAGAGAGTGATTTGTTGATGAACTGTGACTCCTTCAGCCTCTCTCCTTCTACTTCAGTTTTAGCCACGCGCTCACTTCCAGCAAGGTCGACCAACCAGATTTGGCTTCTGCTCCCTTGACCAGTCACCAAATGCTCACTCCTAACAGTAACCCTAACCAAGCTGCAAATATGACAGAAATCCGGGTACCATTATCCCAATGCTGTAGTAATGCCGCTCCTATGACAAATAGACAACTTGGCTCTATTTGCTAATGGTCAATCATGAATATTGAAAAATGGTAGCCTATTCCAATCTATGAGCTGAATTATTTAGAACTTAGAAGGAATGCTATACAAGTGGTGAAACGCCAAGATACTCACCTATGGGAGCGGCTGCTCAGTTCATTGGCACTGGTTGATCCAACAGATCTATTTCTAGCGCCAGCCTTCAGTTTCTCCCACACGCCATCTATTGTATAAATTGGAGCCTCAACCAAACCAGGAACCTCTTGTGTTCCATCAGCACTTTGCTTTATGTCCAACCTTTAGATGCAACAAGATATCATGCTTCGAAAAAAAGAATCTACTATCAAGTCAGGATAACAGAATGAAAGGAAACATACCTTTTTGCTGTGTGTTCACAGCTGTCATCAAGAAGGTCCCTAATTTTTTCATTATAGACTTCCAAGATGCTCACTGAAAATGTGTATACCACAGACGAACTTCTCTCCTCGGACATCCTGAACAGTTCTTCCAAAGCCCTATAGTTAACGCCCCTATTCTCTGGAAACCCTTCCATGGTGAATGTCTTTCCTGTTCCTGTTTGCCCATATGCGAAGATGCATACATTGAAACCATCCATCACTGACCTCACGACTGGCAAGCTCTCAGCAAACACAGCTTCTGAAGGAAACAATTAGAATACGACCCATTATATTCAGCATCCATCAACACAGCATATGCCATTTGTTCAACTAAATTACCGCTACAATATATTGCATCGGGCAAGCTATTTCTGCAGCTTTCCAAAAAGCACATAATGGACATAATGCCAAGCAGAGTAGCAACAGTTAATACCTTGATCATCTGCGGGTGCAAAAACACGATCAAATTTAAAGATCTTCCTTTCTTTCTCTGAAGGAACAAACTGCAGCTCGGTCTCCTGCGACGGATCGATCTCAACCACGGATGAGCACCCACGGGAGACCTCATCGGCACTTAGAGGCCGGCACCGGCAGAACACCCTAATGTTCCCCCTCAGCTCGATTAGCTCATTGTACAAACGACGCCGCTGGGCACACTCTTCCGTGTACTTCTTCTTCAATCCATCATACCTCGGTGCACACTCCTCGGCGCACTTAGCCAGCTGCTGCTTGTACCTCTCCATCAGACTGTTATACTTCCCCCCTACAACAAACACGACCAAACACCAATAATTCCACAAGCATAAAGGCTTTACATCCATCCTTAAGCAAGGTGTGTATGGTTGTTTGTGTACCTACGAACCGGAGGGCAGCGGGGCGGTCAGGGGTGGTGATCTCCTTCAACCGCGGCGACGGGATAAGGCAATCATCTCCTTGGTCTCTGAACTCCTGTAAAATCAAGAAACCTAGCAATCAGAAGCAAAGAACATAAAGAGATAAAAGAGAGAGCATTGTAGTAAACCCAAGAGATCTTTGTGCAGGAACCCTAAATTTCCCACCTCCAATAAGCTGCGGAGAGCCTCCCCCTCTCCTCCGGCCATCGCCTCCTCCTCCTGCTGCTCCACCTCGCTGGTCGCCAACGCTTCCTCGCCTGACAAGTTCCCCTCCGTGAGATGGATACCAACAAAGCCCTACCTCTCCGTTGCATACTACAGGACCAAGAACCAAACCTTTGCGCCGCTGAGGCATCGGCACGGCCGACGCGGGCGACGGCGGCAGCGCAGGGTTCGGGTCGTCCCCCGCGCAGCGGTTTGGACTCCGGGGATCCGCGGGCTCCACGGCACCGCGCTCTTCCTCACCTGGCAAACACTCTCTCCATAAGACAGGCACCAAGAAGCTCAAAATCCCATCTTATCGCCACGGAAGCAAGAAGCGTGCGTACCTTGCGGTCGCCGGGGCGGAGACACCGCCTGCGCCGGGGACAGCGGCGGCGAGGAGGCATCAGGCTGCGGCCGCGCGGTGGCCGGATCCACTTCCATTGCCGCGATCTGGGGTCCGGAGAGGCGGATATTTCCTCAGCCTCGAGTTGGCGAATTGGAGAATTGGGAGCGGAGGGAGGAGAGAATTGGAGTGTGAGGGAGAGCGGATTCGATTTTTGAACTTGTGGGGTTTGGCTCTTGGGAGATGACCGTTGGAGAGGCTGCGCTTTATCGCGTTTTCTTGCCCGTTTTTGTTTGGGAGTGGCCGTTAATTCGGCGATCTACGGCCTGGATTTGATTTCCCCTGTGCTGTTGTGAACGAGACGGTCTTGGACGAACAAAATTTATTATTTAACCCTTATTTAAGTTTGTTTTTATTTATAACCTCTCATCTAACTTACTTTTAAATCTATATGCTTCAGCGCCAAGCCAAAAAATAGCATGTTTGGCCATGCCACAGGTGGTGACATGGCAAGCCTCAAGTATGCAACCACGAGCGGCGTGGCAAGGTTTGGCTAGCGTGACCAAAAGGATCAGATTTTAGAATAAAGTTAGAAAAGAGCTATTAATAAAATAAAAAAGTTCATCAAAGGACTTGCTTTGGGTTCATACTTTTTGGGAACTATCTGATGAAATATGATTAAATTCTGATGAAAACGGTGGTCACTATCAGAATTATCAGAATCCCTTATCATTTGAACTTGGTATGGAGGACAACAGGATAAAATAAATGAATTAAATTGTTGTTGTTTTCGAAGAATGATAATCATTAGCATAAAATGAAATCCCGAACCAAATTTCGATGTAATTTGTGAACATACTACAATTTATGAAATTCAGATTACACTCCGTAGTCTACAATCACGGTGTTCATTAATTTATCATATTCAGATACTGTGCTAGGTTTATTTTGCTGGAACATGAAATGGGAATCGGATAAAAAGCAATGCAGTTTGTTCACATAACCGGTTTCATTCTATACAAACATCTAGTGCTCGGGAGGGGCGGAACCAGACTCAGCCCAAACCCCGAACTGGGCTAGCTGGTTTTGGATTGACGTGGGCTTTCGTTCCTAACTTTTCACACCAAAATCACTATGCTTCATGGGTTTTGGTTTCTAGGTCTCGGGCTGTAGCCCATCTAGCCCGAGGTCTGGTTCCGCCCTAGGCTCTGCTTGGATCTGCATACTCTTACTTGCTACAGTGCTGTGATTTTGCTTGGTAGGCATCAGATCAGGAAGCGAAGGCTGAGATCGTCCGAGCACTGCAACAAAAAGACTGTAGCAATATTTAAAAACATTGTAGCTTGAGTGTTGTAGTAGTGGTTATACTATAGCATGCGGTCTGAACTGTTCGTTTATGATCCGACGACTGCAAAGCCATGGTTTCTATTCTTCTCAGGGCCTATTCGGCTTATGGCTTTTGGCTGAAATTTTTGAATTTTGGCTGTTTACGGTACAGATTACGGAGAGAGAGATACTCACTTGTAATTTTGGATGGTACAGATGTTGGGCTTTTAACGTGTACATCGTTTAACCTATAGACCCCGTCTTAAGTAAATACTCCGTTTGAAAGTTAAGTACTGTAGCAAAAGCCAAAAGCCGCCAGCTTTAGAGGGAAAGAACAGGCCCTCAATCTGAATCCGCTCTGCTCACATTTTGACCTATAGGCGTCAGATCAGGAAGCGAAGGCTGAGATCATCATAGCACTACAATGAAAAGACTGTAGCGGTAGTCAACCACTGTAGCATGCAATCTTGGCTGTTCATTTATGATCCGACGGCTGAGCATTGTCCAAAGTCATGGTTACTATTCTTCTCTAACTATGCTTCACAAAGTTAAGAGAATCTCAATCCGCTCTGCTCACATTTTGCCCTATAGGCTATAAGTGATATGTACACTAACTATAAGAGCAACTCCAGCAGGGCCCCTACTTGAGCCCTCATCCTACTTTTGAGGGCCGAAGGGCAAAAAAACTCACTCCAGCAGGGCCCCTACTCTGGCCCTCAAAAGTAGGAGGCCCTCAAATCTCCCCCTCGAACCCTCATTCCTGGGGGGTCTGGAGGTAGCCCCTACTTTTTCTGTTTTGACGGTTTTCGCTCGCGCGCAGGCTTTTCCGCCCGCCCCCGCTCGACCTTCCGCACCGCCGCCCGCCTTCGCCCGGTTCCTCTTCCTCCGATACCGCTTCGCCCAGATCTCGCCACGCCCGCAGCGCCCGCCCGCCGGCCGCTCGTCTTCCGGCGCGGAAGCATCCGGGCGAGGCCGCTCCCGGCGATTTTCCCCTCGGCGAGACTCCTCCGTCCCCGACGAGGCGTCTCCCTACAGATCACTCCCCAGCGGCCCTCGCGACTCCCTCCCTGCAGCTCCTCAACGCCTCGCGACGCGCTCCCCGCTCCTCTGTTGAGAGGCCAGCGGCTCCCCTCCTCCGTCGAGCGCCCCTCCCTCCCCTCCTCTATCGAGCGACCCTCCCTCAGCGAGCCCCTCCCTCGCAGCACCCGCTCGGCGGCTCTCCTCTTCCGTTGCCGATACATGGACGAGTTCCTCAATAGGGAAGAAGATAAGAAAGAGGATGACGGGTGGATCCTATGTTAAGAATGAATTTGAGGAACCTGTTTTGAGGGCTCCTGCTGGAGTGCAGCTCAGAAAACAGAGCCCTCAAATAAAAAGTAGGGGCCCTGTTTTGAGGGCTACTGCTAGAGTTGCTCTAATACATCTGTTCATCATACTGTAGGACTGAACCATCTAGTTGAGATTGTCATTGCTTGGTGGTGCTTCACAGGGAAGATCACATCCAATCAACATAATCAGAAGATGATTTTGTTTCTCTTTTGGGCTTATTGTCTCCTCTGCACAAGCCCTCACTAAATCCTTTTGTATCTTTGGGTAAGTCATTTGATTATTTTCAAGAGCATTGTCACAAATCACACCTGCAACTTTGGAAGCCTTCTATATGTACCATTGTAGCACCTCCAGTAAGTTCCCCTATTGTTTGAGCTTGAAGACTCATTATGTCCACGAAATGTGAGAGCATAGAAAAGAAGAAAACATACAACACCTAAAACAATAGTCAAGCGATCTTTGTATTGCTCCTTCTCTGCACTTTTCTCAGACCACACATAAGCCAAACTTTGTCTCTGATTTTTGAAATCTGAACCATGCTTCCTTGCTTTGTTGTGAATACTATTAACTCCTCCAACATGCTCATCAAAAGATTCCAAAGCCCTCTTTCAATTACTATACCCTATTTTGGTGAATATGTTATTACCAAAGTTGTCGGTTTTTTATGGCTTAAAGAGGTAACAAAAAAGGGCAATAAGTTGCATCTTATGCACACTATACTCTAGCCAATCAAATTTGGTTAACCATGAATTTACAAATACCCTTGTCTGCGACCCGTTCTCTTCGTATGGAAAATCATGGCCAATTGGTTTACATGGACCAATAGCAAAAATGCTCTCCTAGCACCGAAGGCCTGGAGGGCAGATGGGGTTGTCAGGGGTGGAGGGTGTGGCGTCAAGACCTAAGGGTGGAGCCGAAGATGGAGGGCTAGGACCGGCGAAATCGACTGGGGCGCTGCGAGCTAGGATTGAGACTTGGGAGAATGCGATTGGAGACAGAGGCATAAGGGGGTCGAGGGGCAGTTGGCGCTAGACACCAGGCCACTAGGGGGGCTAAGATGGGGGTTTTACATGTCATTGGACCTTGTGAATAGTAAAATCCCATGAAAATTAATGGACCAGGACCCACACTATAGCAACCCTAGCCGGGGCTCTAGGTCAAACCCTGAGATGAAAGTCAAAAACCTTGAAGCGTGTTCTCGGGCTTTTTTGGATGAGGATACCACTTTGCTAGTAAAAACTTATAAAAATTAGCCACAAAATACCACATCTTAGGGTATCTTCCTTTTAGTTTATAAAAGCTGCTTTTCGGTTTTCTACCGTAACTATCTTCAAACAGAGTGTTTTTCAAACCAGAGTCTACAAGTTAATTATAGTACATACTATAACAACTTTATTTATATCGGCTAGAATTATATAAGAGTTTTTATTACTCCGTACTCTCTCACATAAATAATCTAAAAATTATAAATCATAAACTAAAGAAAAAAAGGGGCCCCTGGAAAGGGGCTTTCAGACTAGCTCACTCCCCTCACCCCACAGCTGCTCCAGCCTGAGGAGTCAGGAGGCGCTCCCGCCCGAGTCCCGACGACGACGGCGCCGCCCCAACCAGTCCGCCCACCGCCGGCCCCATCCCGCCCGCCCGCTCGCCGCTACCGCTTCCGCACGTTCGGTTGCCGCAGCCCCGTTTTGTTTGGACGCCGCCGCCCTCTCTACCTCCCGCCGGCTCGGCGCTGCTCGTCTTCTCTGGCCTCCGCCTCCTCCCTCCGGTCGCCGCTTCCCGCCATCTCAGCCTCCCGCCGTCCCGGTAGGCCGCGTAGCCCCATCTCCCGCCGGTAACTTCGCCTCCAACTCTCCATCCCCAATCTGATTAATGTGAGTGATTGGTAGCACGGATTTGCAATTGGTAGCATGAATTTGCAATTTGGTAGCATGGATTTGCAATTTGTAAACTCTTCTAGTAGTCTTGCTAGTATTTGGTTTCGCAAAATCCAAGTCTGTGCGTAGCTCTTTGCAGATCCTGTTGTTGAGCTCCCTGAGCAATTTTTCCCAGCAGTCCGTGTGTGAATTCTAACTGATCCGGTATGAGCTTTGCAAATAGTCCATGTGTACTTAATTCCTTTAAGCGAATACAATCTGGTAGCCAAGAACATGGTTAGATAGATTAAATAATTGACCGTGAATGCATTCCAACTGATGATAAAGAATCAAATAACAATTGTCATTTGTCAGCATGTCAACCATTGCGAAGAACATGTGCCAGAAATGTTAAAATGTATGGGCTCCGCTTTAACAATAAGGTGAAACTAGACTATTATTCTGGTGGTCTAAAAAATTGAACTTCTAATATCTTCCATCTGCAGTGTCAATTTTCTTGTGAGACCCAACTTGTTTGTGCTGTGAATGGAAATTGAAAGACCTTTCCCGTAGCTAACCGATCTTCATTGTTGTTTGGTTGCAGTACAAGAATGTCAAGCCAGACTACCTGAATAATATCTGGAAGGTGATGAACTGGAAATACGCCGGAGAGTTGAAATACGCTGGAGAGTTGTACGAAAAGTGTGGTTGCATGATTTGTCTGAATAGGCAATACTTTGCTCCTTGGTTTCACTGTGTTGGATCTCTTTGTATGCAATAAAAATGGACCTATTCCACTGTTGGACTAATGTCTAATGCACAATGCCTGTCGATTTTGTTATTGGCCAACTTGCGTTCTCTGCTTTGCTCGTTGTGTATTGCACTTCCATTCTCTAGCCCTACCCTTCTGTGCAAGATCATGCCTAATAAAGCCGCTCTTACTCGCCCATGTGTCGTTAATAAAGCAAACGAATGATTATGTGCTGAGCTTTTGATGTTTTCTTCAAGTTAACAGGATGAATTAAGCACACCATTCTAAAGCTTTTAACTTCCTTTGTGCAAAACATTGTCAACCATTTGTTCGTGGCACTAAGGGCCTGTTTGGTTAGAGGCTGGAAAAAGCTGCCTGGGCCAGGCATGCATCCCAGGCGTTCGATTTTGGATGCCTAGGGTCAGGATGTGTTGCCTGGCAGGTATTTGTCTGGGAGGCCTCCAACCAAACAGGCCCTAAATTGGTTTATACCTTAGTACAATTAAATCGTTTCGTTAATATTACTGCAAAAAGAATAAAAACAACCATATTTACACTAAATCAGCATGTAAACATACCTATAGAACCCTCAAAGGTATTTTAGATATTTCAACCTTCATATATGGCTGAAGCAGCCAGTAAGCCTAACAAAAAAAACCAGACTGCTAAACAATTTCTTAGGAAAGCTACAACCATCAGCTACAACTATTTTTCAGCCAAAAAAAAATAGAAAACAACTTATGGCAAAAGCTACAGCTCCCCTCGACAGGGCTGAAGTCGCTCTGGCATCGGCAAGACCCCAACAGAATCGAAGTCGCTCTGGCATCGACAAGGCCTAGTGGCATGGCTTCGTCACCACAAACATAACTCAGCCTCTCTACCTCTTCGTTGTCGATCTCCCCGTTGCCCACTACCACCTTCCTCGCCCAGTGGAGCACCGGAAAACAATACAGTGGTCGAAGCGTGGTCAAAGTACAGTGGTCGAAGCGCTGTGGTCGAAGCATGCGCCAAGGAAGACAAAAGCCCACACTCCCTGGCCACTATCCGTGCCCCCGGCTGCGGAATTACCACACGCCAGCCACCGGTGGTTCCGTTGTCAGAAGTGAGTTAATTACGTAAAAACGCATTCTCCTATACCATATCTGCGAAAAAATGGTCCACGAGGACCAGATGGGCAAACAACTCCCCTTCTCACCCCCTCTGCTGCTAGTCGTGACCATTTAAGCTAAAAGCTTATGCTTATTTGTGTTTTTTTAGTGACTTATGGTATATTTTTCACTGTTTGTCATTGTAGCTGGTTTATTTTATACTACAACTACTAGTGGTTTTTGCGTAATTAAATTTTTTTTAAAATAAAAAATAGATTAGCCTATCACAAACAATGCAAAGGAATACGAAAAAAATCAAAAATTAGAAAAAAAAACAAAATTAAAAACTAGAAATTAGAAGTTAAAAACTCAACAGACAAACCGAAATGAGGCGCACTGTACACTCGAGCACTACCGTAAACATCATATGACAGCTATCGTCGGCCTCTACTTGTCGGTCGTCGGTATCCGCCGCGGCACCACCTGCAAGTGCCGTATGCAACAAGCGCCCGGAGCGGGGGCCACAGACCTCTCCGTGCGCCGTGCGAGTCAGAGCCGGAGCGGCGGCCACAGAACGTCGTCGAAGTGCGCGCGGCATTTGCCTAGCCCTCTCGTGCTACTTCCGGATAGGAACCAAGGGGCAGCGGCCAGCCGGGGAGGCCCAGCCCATGATGGCAACCGCTGTTGCCGCCCTGTACACCCGTTAAGGCAAACACACACCGGCGGTTTCGATCTCCCCGATCACCTCCCATGATTGGTACCACCTCGGCTCGCCTAAATGCGATTTGGAGATCTCCCCGATCTCGCTGATGGCTGGACTGGACGTGAGTGCGTACGTGACATGGCCAGCTTTTCGGGAATAGTTGTTTGGAATGGATCGGTAGAGGCTGCTGATGCATGCAGACAAGGAAAGGGAAGGGGTCCCAGGCGGAAAGCGGGCGGTGTGGCCGCCCCCACCATGGCGCGGCGGCCATGTTGGGGGTGCAGCGGATGAGGCGGTGTTGCCGCCGGGGCAGCGCGCAAAACCGGCCCCAACCGCGGATTTCTCGATGGCTTCGGTGGCTATCTGGGCGCCGGAGCCTCCTCATCCTCTTTCCATCGCCCTCCTCGCCATAGGCCCCCTTTGGTTTGGGTTAAGAGGTAGATCAGGAGTTTAACCTCAGATATCATTTAGGGGATTAACTTGATTCAGTCAAAAAGTTTTAACCCTTTTAACCTAGAATTAAGTTAACCCATCCAAAAATATAAAATAAGCTAATCTAGCACATTTAACTTTTCTAAATTTTGTTTTTTTCTAATGTTATCTTACTTAATCTAGTCAAATAGTAATTTAGACTAACAAGATTTATTCTGAACACAAAATAGGTTAAACTAACTTAATTGAGTTAAAGTTAGTTAACCTATTATGTTAACCCCAAATGAAATACAGCCTTAGCAGCTGGGGATAATATCGTACTAAAAAACACGTCCCTTTCTCACATCCGTTTGAAATGAGTTATGTCATCGTTGTCAAGATACATACACAGTTGTCCCCCGGTAAAGGTTTTTAGAATTAGTGTTCAGGTGGTTTTATCATGGCCTAGGAACAAATAGTGGTTCAAACCAATTCGATCCAGCTCTGTGTTGTCTAACATCAAATGACAGTGAAACAATTACGACTCTAATTCATACTACTCACTATCTATGTTGGACCATAGGCTCGCTTGTGGTAATTGTGAAAATTGTGATAAGCTTCCCCGCTAGCTCTACGCGCAGTTCTGATATATCTTATTATTATGTTTTCATGAAGGAAAAATATGCTCCATGTACTGACAGGTGGGGCATGTATCCTCGTGGTGGTGGGGGCCGCAGGGAACAGATGCAGATAAAATAGGAGTGTGTAGCGCTGTGCTGCACATTCATGGGACCCACGACCTTTCCAAGTAGGAGGGATTGGCCATCTGCTGCACCGGGTCCACCAAGCCCCTTCCCCCCAACCCCAAACTGACATTTAAAGCGCCCTGAGGCCGAGCGGAGCACCAGAGACCAAGCTAGGCAAACGCAAAGCCTCTGCTCTGTCTCGGCACAGCAGCAGCAGCAGCAGAAGCGAGAAGTGAAGAGGAAGATGGAGGTGGAGATGCTGGAGGACGACGTCTTCTTCGCCGAGCTCAGCAAGCGGATATCGCTCCTCATCACCGACGACGACGAGGCCGACTTCGGCCCCGCGCAGTTCCCCGCCGCCGTGCCCGTCGTCCCGGTGAGCCGCCGTCCCCTTCCCTTTTCTTTTCTTTCTCCCTTGCTATCGCTGTTCATTCCTCTTCCTAGCTTGTCGTCATCAAACATGTGTGCATGCATGTCAGCTCAGGTTAGCTTCTGTTAGGTTCTTGCAGTTTCTTCTCGGTAGTTAGCTGGTAGTTGCAGCACGAGCACATGGTTGCGCTTGCACACAAGTACACAACCAAACCAAACCAAACGCTTCTTTCCCCCGATTAAATGTGGAAGAACTTTATGTTTATGGTCTTCTTGTGAAGTGGCCAATTAGTAGTAATTACAGCTTGATTAGCATCCTAACACCATGGGCACAGGCGCCTTGTGTTGATCTTGCTGTTCTGTTAATTAGTAGCTACATAGCACTTGCACAGTTGCATGTGCATATGCGCAAAATTTTTGGAGGATAAGCATTAGCCAGGAGCTACATATGGCTGCATATGTATCTTTCGTATACGTCAGTGAGAGCCTGTGCATTAAGAAGAAACAAACACCTTTTGTAGGAAGTTGACCATTTTACAGGTGGTATTGCTATTGCCAAATTTTGCTTGGGGCCCACCGGCCTCAGTCATGAACCACTGATGGACAAGCTTTCAAATCTAAGGACCTGGTTGGATCTCACGGGAATTCTCTGAGTTATACTGTTTCCCGTAAAATTCGTGTACATATTTCGAATTCTATCGGACCCTAAGTCAACAAGATGAAGAGCGCAAAAACAGTTTCTTTTAGTGGAGTATAGTACAATATTTCCCAATCAGAGCAGCAGTATTAGAACAACTAATCTGCTCTAATCCAAATGCTTAGCTACTCTCCCCCATGATGTGCACAGGTGTTATTCAAAACCACAAACATGTCGGCCTGATCTTTTTAGTTTCTAAAAACTGCTTTTTATCTTTTCTATAGTAGCTAACTTTTAAGTATAATATTTTTTAAGATAAGATCTATAAGTTGATTGTAGCTGCACTATAGCGATTTTATTTATATCGACTAAACCCACACGCGAGTTTTATTACATCGTACACTCTCTCATAAATAACTTAAAAACCATAATGCAAAGTTAAGAGACATAAAGCGAAACTAAAAAGAACGTCCAATCCCAGGCAGTGATCGGTTGGGCTTAAGTTTTTGGTTTCCAGCTTATTTTTCACTATTGATAATTTTCGTCTTTTTCTGAACTTTTGGCTTCTTGTTGAGCTTTTTTGCCGGTCCTTTTTTTCCCGTATTTGTTTGTACAATACGTAATGGGCTGACATATTTTTTATATTTTTAAATTTTTTAAATTTAATTATGCTAAATAAGCCTCTGTCAGCTACAATATTTTTTTTCAGCCAACTACAATATTTTCAGCTATAAACCATGAGATTTTAAGCCCAACTGATCACCACCTTAAATTAGAAAGTTGCAAGGTACGTCCCACCACCCATGGCTCTGTAGACGATCCGCGTCGCTACAGATGTCTCCTGTCCTGTGCAGGCACATGCGGCGCTAATCAACTAGCTTAGCTCCAAAGCTTCCAGTTAACCACCAATTAATCACCCTGTCACCTGTCTATTATTTTACCCTCACCCGTACGTACACGGTGATTAGTATAGTCATCACTCTCCTTGCGTGATTGCCAAGGATGAAGTGTTTTTCACCCTTGGAACGCTCCATGCGATCGACCAAGTGATTGGTCTTGCTTATGTTAGATATCTGCATATAATTATCGACCATATTATGTCGACAGATCGTGTCGATCTTTCATAGTTGTTACGTATTATGGATCATACGTATCTTTTCATATATCTCTCAGATATTATTTCTATAAACCACCGGTTATTCGGGTATAGAAGGAAGATGCTTATATATATAACCCTTGATTTATTAACCAAGTTATTGTATGATTTCTCCAAAACACTATACGCTTTTATAGTATTAGAGACAAAAAAAAGTTATGAGTGCAAAGCCCGACTGACACAATTAAATAAAAATAATTATAGTCCACTTCTAATCCATATCTTAAGTTTGAGAGAGTCTATATGCGAAAGAAGTATTAAAATATAAGCAAATTATCTATTTTTTTATCAATTTAAGTTTTTAAGCAATCTATATTGCTTGCACACAACACCTCATCATGCGACCCGTACTGTCTCTATTGATACATGTATGTATGGTGTTAATTTGTTTAATCCTTCCCTGCTCTGTGACAAAGATCGGGTGCCGAAATCTTTGCATAAACGCAAGTTGCCATGAGTTAGTACCTAGTTGTTCCTACAGCTATTACACACTGGATTTTACTAGTTTATTTATTTTCTAAAGAAAAATAAAAGTTTGCCATGATCGCATCATGTGCGTCCCTACATCACCGCAACGCCTCGACACTAACAGCTAGCGATTTGATTGGAATCACACAAAAACGACAGGGATTCTCGCTCGTCCATGTGCCGCAGGGCGCGTCGATGTCGGCGCCACCGGCCTACACGTCGTACCACCACAGCGGAAGCAACAACGGCGGCTACGGCGGCGAGGGTGCCAGGACGTGGCAGCAGCTGTGCGGTAGCAAGGGCACCGGGGTGTTCATCCCCCGGTCCTCGCCAGGTCGGCGCACTCCAAGAAGAACGAGAGCAAGAACAAGGACGGCTCCAACGGCAAGGCGGGGAGCGCCATAGCGACAGGCTCGCCCACAAAGAGGCACGCCTGACTGCGATCTTCTTATAAAACTAAAAGAAAGAAAGAAAAAAAGCACAGCTAACTCCAGATCGATGCGGTGCTGAATTGTCTGCACAATTGGACTAATTAATCTGCTTAATCATGTGCTATCATCATATTATATTGGTAAATAACCATTGTTACTCCCCAGGGTTAATGTATAATGTGAGCCCTAGGGGACGGAGGAATGGGGGGCACCACACCAATAAGCTATTTGAGAGTACCTCCTCCCCAATGGAATTGCATGTACAGTAGTAAGATGGTGTGCGTGAGGTGGTGGTGCCATGGTTTTCTTTCCTTGGCTGCTTATTATGTAATTAATTTGTGTACTCCCTTTTGCCTCTCCTCCTTTTTTGTAAGATGAAATCGATTGATGTACCAGTATTGCTGAAGAATGAAACGGGTAATGATTGATGCAAGTTGATGACGGTTAAGCTTGTACTGCGTGCATGCGTTCCTTAATTTCTTGATTTTCTCCGTTGGATTCGCGCCGATGGAAATGGAATCATCAAGGTCGTGGAACACGTACGTAGATCTGGAATCTGCAACGCATGGCCCCCTGTACCATGGGGAGAACGCATTGGAGTTCGTGCAGTGGTTGCGTCAGCGTCCGGTGTCCCTCTCCTCCTGGGCTCCAGCTCAATCGCAGATAGCTTAGCCGACGCAGCTTGCGAAGTTACAGGCCAAATCCAGCTCGATGGAAGGGACACAGTGCACGCTGCGTTGGATGGATTGGTTGGATCCGTGTAGTTTTAGGCTGGAATTGGTGGATTGGTGCGCATGTGGCTGCACAGTGTGGGTCGGTGTGGTGTGGATTCGGGCGGGCGAAATTTGGGTGTAAGGTCAACAGGTGTCGGGGGACAGGGGCATGCAAACATGCGCGAAGTAACGGACGGTCGAGGCCTTGCACTCTGCTGGCATGGGACCGTGCGTACGAGAGCACGCGTGGGCGTGCGTTGCTTCCTGCGCGTAGCAACGTCCCTGCTTTCTTCGCTGGGCTTTTACCTTCTACATTCTTACCTTCATCAATAGCTACAGTATAAAATAAACTAACTACAATATTAAACAAGGAAAAACTGCCAACAAAAAAACCCTAAATAAGCAAGGCCTCAGTGTTTCCTCAGTCACGGAGGACGCTTGCAAGACACTCCCGTGGAAGAATGTGTACACTTTCTAGCAAAAATGTGCACCTCCGACACGGGAGTATGTGACTATGTGTGATTTTTTTATGCACGAGTACAATAAAGAAGCACTCATACATACACATAATACCTCACACTCATGACTCACCCACTCACATATAAGCAGCGTTTTTTTAGAGTAGCTGTAGGCATGGTTTGGTCGGCTGAGGAACAGGAAGCCATCATCTGCGTGAGCTAGACAGGCGAGCACTTTTTGGGTCGTGTTTTCTCGCTGGGCTTGGAGTCCGGCCATCGGGGTCTGCTTCGACGGGCCATCCCAAAGTTTTGCCCAATGGTAGTTTCCGGAGTGTGTAACTGTGTATGTAGTGTTTCCTTACTGAAGTCCCCTCATGCCTTTTGTTCGGCTTCCTGTTGGTCGTTGGAGCAGCGCAAGGGCCCAACCATGGCCCACGCTGAACCGGTCGGTGCTTGTGAGTTGTGACCAACGGGTCGGGCTTTTAAAATCAGAGCGCATTATTAGATATCCAAAGATTTTTGCCGGATATAGAACGGATCCAGATAGTTTTTACCGAATACGAAAGTGGATTTGGATAGGAGGTATTCGGTGGATAAGGAGCTATCCGAAAGATTAACCTGATAGTTACCGCCGGCAAAGACTTATATACACTCCCGTATCCTGAGTTACTGAGTAATCCACTTGAGTCGTGTGTGGTCACCCCACAATCAAGTGAGCTAGCCTTTGGTGTTTAGGAGCCCATCTCTGGCGAGCAGTGATCTAAAAGGCGGTATTAGGCGGCCGCCTAGGCGGGCCTAGGCGCTGGGCGGACCTCGCCGCGCGCCTTGGCCAAAAATCGGTGAGCTAGGCGGCGAGCCGCTGCGGCCGTCGGCGGTCAAAAGCGCCATCGGCGGGTCAAAGGCGGGAGGCACGAGATCTCGTTAGCTCACACGTTCTCGCCGCCGTCGCCGATCCATCGATCCGCCGCCTCTGCCGTCGCGCCGCCGAATCGATCGCCGCGCGCCGCCGGATCCGTCGTGCGCCGCCGGACGCCTCCGCGTCGCCGCACTGGATCCGCCGTCGATGCCGCCGGATCCACCGTCGCCGCAGCGGATCCGCCGCTTCGTCCGCTGCCAGCTGATCCGCCGCTTCCACTCGCCGCACTGGATCCACCGCCGATCTTTGCCGGATCCGCGGGAGGAGGCGCGCTGAGAGAAGGGAGGTGGCGCTGGGAAGAGGGAGGCGGCGGCCGACGGAGTTGAGGCGTCGACCGCAGAGAGGAGGAGGGAGAGAAGCGAGGATTAGGCGGGTCGGCGATTCGGTGAGGTGGGGTTTGTTGAGCGCACGGTTGACATTTTGCTATTTAGTCCTCTAAAGTCTGCGATATTGCAAACTAGTCCTTTTCTCTTGATTTTCTTCTGTTTAGACCTCTAAAAGTCTATTTTCTTCGATTTGATCCTACGTGTCCGTGATGACCCGTACATCTGCAGGTTTTACAACTTCACATTAAGCATTTAGCCATTTATATTAAATATATATGCATGTTTGTTCATATTCGGTTTGCTGTCCTTATTTTTGATTCGGCCGCCTAGGCCCCATCTAGGCCCCCTAGGCGCTAGGCCCCACCTCGTCGCCCGCCTAGCGCCTAGCGCCTACTTGAACATTGCTGGCGAGTAACAAACAAGTACTCATCGCGTGGAGTGGGGGCGTGCGCCGACGTGTTCCGCACCCGTGATCGGCGCTAATGGGAGTGCAGTGGGAGCTATAATTTTCTCTTTTTTCAGGGAACGGGATGGCCATTTTTCACAGTCTTGAGTTGGTTAACAACGCAACTAACCTAACCTGCCTTCCCTACTCCCTAGCTTTAGCCCGTGGAATTACACACGCAACACGATATGGTTTTGTCTCTCTTTCTCAACGCGGTGACAGATCTGTACTACTCAGCTAGTGTCAACACTTAACATAAGATGCAGCGGTACGGCATGACATGATGACGAGCTATATCTATCATATGATGTAATAAAATTAAAAAAACTAATGATGTATTTGGCTTTAGGTAATTTTTGCTTTTAGACTATGTGGTATGTAGCTATTATTTGTTTAACTAGGCTCTATTATCTACATGCTACTTTGCAAGTTAAAACTTACACTTGTAATAATTACTTACTACTTACTTAACTAGTCTCCGTTATAGTGCAATATAGTTAAATTTACTTATTAAGCTACTAATATAGTTCCATTATGAATATGTAGTATGGTTGATTGATCCTTATCTGTACGATATATATGTTTTTTGTTTTTGTGCATTATCCAACTAAATATCTGTGGCCGAGACTAACCGGAGTGACATGTATGCGCTTTGTATTTCATGATTGAGAATATCTGTATTTATATTTGTATTTGATACTATCTATATTTGACTTTGATTGTAATAAAAAAAATATAGAAAAAGATACTGGATAAGCAATGTCCGTTAGCATTCGCTCCGTTTAAGTGACGTAGCGATCTCTATTGGCGGTAGAAGAGTAGTTCTGGGTGGGGCCGGAATGGAACGTGCTGGGAAGAGTCCTGAAGACACTTCAACCCAACATAAACACCGGATGGAACCGAACGCAAAAACACTCGGCCATATGGGCCGCATCAAGGCCAATATCTTTATCTGGGCTGGGCTACTTAAAAGTGTATTTGTTATGTGCAAGACGTTTGTGCATGATGCACGCGCATAAGGACGGACTCCCAGGCCATCACGTGATCCCTGGCTTGTGTAGTCGGACGCATAGCTGGTGTACTTAAAAAGAGGATCGAATCCTCTATTGCTCGAGCCTCCATCGAGTATTCAACTATCGGTTGACCCTTGCCAGACGGTACAGGAGACGTATTGATTGTCAAATCGTACAAACAGGATCAATCGGCACAGACCGGTAGATACTCCATGAAACGAGTATTGCATACTGTTAAACTACCTGTACATGCCGCACCTTGTGTCAGGCACTATTGCCCATCCGGCAATCACGCTAACAATAGTCAAACTGTATAGATTAGTTTGTTTGTATAGATAGAGTTTGTTAATATAGAAAGAATTTGTTCCTTTTATATAATCCTCTCATTGTACCACTACATATACTCCATGTATCAATGAAATAAATTACCGTATGATTTTCTACACGCTTTCCTGGTATCAATCTGCCATGGCCGCCAATGCTCCCAAACCCTCCACTCTCACCATCAACGTTGTCAACGTTAAGGCCTTCATTCCCATCTCCCTTGAGCTCCACCCACCCAACTATATGCGATGGCGTGAACGATTCCTCGTCCTTGTTGGCAAATATAGCACCAAGCGGCACATCGACGGCGTCGAACACCCAGCCAACGATGCCAACTGGGAAGCAAACGAATGACTTCGCTGTCCTCTCTCTCCTCTACGTCTCCATCTCAGAGGAAATCGTGGGCATCGTCCTTTTCCCGAGGCCTCAGCGCGCACCATCTAGATGACCATCAAGAATCTCTTCCACGACAACAAGCAAGCTCGTGTGCTCCAGCTTGACCAAGATTTCTGCAACTTGGCTCAAGGTGACATGTCGATCTTGACATACACCCAAAAGCTCAAGTCCTCGCCGATGCCCTCGCGATCTCGATAAGAAAGTCTCCAATGACACTCTGATTCTGACCCCCCCTCCGTGGTCTCAACGACAACTTCCGTATCTCTATGAAGGATCTCCAAACCAGGAATGTGATTCTTTAGTGTAATAACTACTGGGACCTTTACTCGCTTTGGTGGCGTCCATTCCCACACAAGCCCTTTTTGCCTCCACTTGCTCCAAGACGCTATGGCATCGCCGCTTGGGTCACCTAGGTGCACAAAGCGCTTTCCTAGCTTGCATCCTCCTCTATTATTCCTTGTAATAAGTGCACGACACATACTACTCTATGTCATGCATGTCAATTGGGCCATCATGTACGACTTCCTTTTCAGCCCCCTTCTCCAAAACAAATAAAACTTTTGAACTCATTCATTGAGATATGTGGACGTCTCCCATTTCCAGTGTTTTGGGTTTCAAGCATTATCTCATCTGTTTCGATGACTTCACACATTACTTATGGTCATTTCCTCTCAAACTCAAATCCGACACATTTCCCACCATAACAAATTTCAAATTTTTGCTACGTCTCCACCTAGTTCGACTCTACCATTCAAAATTTCCAATGTGATAACGGCCGCGAGTTTGATAACAATGCGGCTCATTCTTACTTCCTTTCACATGGCATCCATCTTTGTATGTCTTGCCCCTATACATCCCAACAAAAATGGCAAAGCCGAATGGGTTATCCGCACTACCAATGACATATTGTGCTTTCTTTTATTTTAGGCTCATCTTCCTCACCATTACTAGGCTGAAGCTCTCCACACCATCACCTATCTACTAAACCTTCTTCCCACAAAAACTCTAAACTTCATCATTCCTCACCAAGCCTTGTTTGGTTCCCCTTCAACCTACTCTCACCTTCGGGTTTTTGGGTGCCAGTGCTATCCAAATCTGTCGGCCACATCTCCTCATAAGTTGGCTCCGCGATCCACATAATGCTTTTTCCTCGGCTATCCCTCTAACCATAAGGGCTACCGTTGTCTCGACCTGTCCTCAAACTGTATCATCCTATCTCATCATGTTACCTTTAATGAGAACTATTTCCCTATGTTGCTCGGCACTCCACACCACTTGCATCCTATGATTACCTTTAATGAGCACAGTTTTGATTTTAAAACTGATTTTTGATGAATGCATGCTTCTAATTTGATCCAAATGGCACAAGAAATTTGCTATCAAGCTACTTGCCATGATCCCTCTTTATGGTACAATTTTCTACCCTATAATCCGGTCTTCCACCTTTTCTCCTTAAGACCGGTAAAAACAAAAGGATCATATTCTAAGTATACCTTTACCTTGAGCCACTTTGGGTCTTCACATATATCCTTTGGCTTGCATCTTGTTGCTTGCATATGGACTAGACATTCGCATGCTCATTAAACATGTTAGTCCCATATTCACATAAATTCATCAATTACCAAAACCATTTTTAGGGGCCTAGATGCTTTCAACATTCAGTCTCGTCATCAAGCCAGCCACCATCCGAACTATTCTCTCTCTTGCTCTCTATAGCAACTGGTTTGTTCACCAACTTGATATCAAGAATGCCTTTCTTTATAGCACCCTTGCCGAGACCGTCTATTGTCAATAACCACCGGTTATGTTGATCCCGACAATCCTTTTCACGTATGCCGCTTGAATAAATCTTTCTATGGTCTCAAACAGGTATCGTGCGCTTGGTTTAGTCGCTTCACATCCTACCTTTACTCCATCGAATTTGTTGGCTCCAAATCCGATCCCTCTTTGTTCATCTACAAAAATGGTTCTGATATTGCCTATCTCCTTCTATATGTTGATGACATCATTCTTACAACATCGAGCACAAGTCTCCTTGAGTGGATCATCCTTTCTCTCCAAAGTGAGTTTGCCATGACCGACCTAGGGGACTTGCACTTTTTTCTTGTCATCTCCGTTAGACCTGACGCCGGCGGCATGTTCCTCTCACCTCTCAAGATCCTAGAATGTGCAACAGCGTCTTGCAATCCATGCGCCCCCGCGCCAAAGACACGTCGGTGACCCTATCAATGGTGTATAACAAAAAAATTATGAGGCGCAGCCAATAAAATAGTACCTCTGCAATGAAGCTGGCTAACGTTTCTCTGTCAGCTAGCTGAAAAGAAAGAGAGCAAATTAGGAGAGCAAGGAAACGAAAGGGAGAAGCTAGGTGCCGGTCAGTCGGTGATCATGGAGCCTGGCTCTACGACTTTCGGGTTCCCAGCCAAGTGCACGTTGGGTCTCACGAGTCAACCTGCTTTCCCGTCCGCCACCTTCAATTCGATCATGCAAGCTGGAACTGGGCGCACCGAAGACGACTTCCTTCTTTATTTTCTTTGGCAACAACCTGGAGCGTGAAATGAATTATTCGATCCGAATACCATAGCATGAGCCACATGACCATTAGCGTGCACAGATCTACTGTAGTACTACGAGTATTGTACATTTGTACCCCACGCGGTATTACTACGTCCCTGCAGACAAAGAAATCATTGGCCATTGCCCATTATAGAGGAGAAGGCATCATTGGCTGCGGCGGATCATCTACCAAGCGCCGTATTTATTGTACCATAACAGGAATCATGCCGCCAAGGCAAGACGCGCGTACGGGGTCCACACTCGACAGGGAGTAGTAGGTCGCAAAAGTAACGTGCAATAAAGCGGACAGTACCGGTCCTGACTACTCCTGAACGCCCTGCCATCTCCTGTCCGCACCAGATAATTAGCGGAGAACGGGACCCCGACAAGGTACTAAATTCGGATGAGATTAAGATAACTTCAGAAATTTATTATACAGCTATTTAAAGATACATAAATTTATTAGTAGATGAGATGGTACAATAATACTAAATAAGTCATACTTTTATATTGCATGAAAATATATTAGGCTAGAGATAGCAGAGAACAGGAATTCGAGAGGCGTTCCCCATCTCCTTCCCTATATAAGGTAGTAGGGATAAAATCTTCCTACACTTATTCTTAATAGTGAAATTCTTCACAGATTACCGGCGAGCAGGGGCCATTGACGTCCCTGTCCTGGCTTCTCCTCCATCGCCCATCTTTTTTCCCCTCACCAACGCTATCCCGTAATCTCGCGCAAATGGTGTGATCGTGCAATTAGGAAGAGTGAACGTCGACGCCTTTATGAAGTTTGGCATAGAGAAAGTCTGGCCAGTTGGGAATTTTGAAAAACATCAGCTCAATCAACCTCCTTTCTAATGGTCTGGTTTTTTTGACAACTTTCTAATGGTCTGCTTGAAAAGCATCCGAAGTTTCAAAATGCGTTGTGCAAAGAAGTTTTGTGCTATGTGTGCCCTACTCCTGCCGAGAGAGGCATTTCAGCAGAGAAGTGACTTAACACAATTTTTCGGGAACATGCTTGTTATACACTGATACAGAAGGGATTTACAGCACATGTTTTTTGCACGATAACTGTACGTTGTAACCATTGCGTTTCAGCGGATCCATGTATAACCAAAGCAACACCGAACTATCACGAGAAGTCAATGGGACTGTTTTTTTATAGCTGTGTCTTATGATTTTTAGTTGAAAATTTGAATTTTAACTGTTTACGATAGAGATTATGAAGAGATGGATACTCGCTTACAATAATACTAAATAAGTCAGTCGACGTCGTAAATGGTGCGATCGTGCAATTAGGAAGAGTGAACGTCGACGCCTTTATGAAGTTTGGCATAGAGAAAGTCTGGCCAGTTGGGAATTTTGAAAAACATCAGCTCAATCAACCTCCTTTCTAATGGTCTGTTTTTTTTGACAACTTTCTAATGGTCTGCTTGAAAAGCACCCGTAGTTCCAAAATGCGTTGTGCAAAGAAGTTTTGTGGTCGACATGTCTAACTATGTTGTGCAAAATGCTATGTGTGCCCTACTCCTGCCGAGAGAGGCATTTCAGCCGAGGGGTGACTTATTACACAATTTTTCGGGAACATGCTTGTTATACGCTGATACAGAAGGGTTTTACAGCACATGTTTTTGGCATGAAACTGTACCTTGCAAGCATTGCGTTTCAGCGGATCGATGTAAAACCAAAGCAACACCGAACTATCCCGAGAAGTCAATAGGACTGTTCTTTATGGCTGCAGTTTATGATTTTTTTGTTGAAAATTTTAAATTTTAGCTATTTATGACAGAGATTACGAAGAGAGATACTCGCTTACAATTTTAAATGGTATAGATGTTGGACTTTTAATATGTATTACAATTAACTTATATACACCGTTTTGAAAAAATATTCCATTTAAAAGTTAGGTGCTGAGGCAAAAACAAAAAACCGGTTTTAAAAACCGAAAAGAACATGTCCAATGACCCCTTCCAAAAACCAAAGCCGTTTGGAATTATTAACTTTTTAACATGATTTTTTTCCTGTTTTTCTTTGTATTATCCGTGAAGGTATAAGTATGTTTTCATATTTTATATATTTTTATCTTTTAATAAAATATTTAAGAAAAATTTAATAGTTATTATAGTGCTATTTTAATTAAAAACTAAAACTAAATATCACGTTACTTTAAAACATATCACGTTACACGTCCTCTACCAAACCATTCTCTGGAGGAAACACTTACCAACCTGTCAGGGTACGCTCACCAAACTTCCCCTGAGCCAACCAACGACCACCCTACACATTCACACTCATGAATGCGAATCCAAACCGTTCCAAACTAGAAAAAAGATCGGAAAAATCACAAGAAAAACAACCAAATCGCATCACTTTCCTAACCACACTTCTTGGTGCCACCTATCGCACTGCTCCACTAATAAAGAGCAGCAACGTCGTGGGACCGCGTGGGGGAGTCACCTAGAATTTTTTTTACATAGTTCAATTTTTAATCAAAATCATAGAAATATACACACGTAAATTTTTTTTACAAGAATAACTTTCAATCGCCGAACTGTTAAACGATTAGAAGCTATCACACAACGATCGCGTGACACGGAGGCTATCCCTAGGCCGTTGGACGATATATCTGCAATCGCTCAACAGTCAGGCGACTGAGACCAGTCGTCCAACCGTTGGGCGACTGTAATTCCAGTTGCTCGACTGTTGGGCGATTGGAACTCGTCTATTTTTGTGCAACTGGGCTCCCGATCGTGCATGGGGTAAATGATAATTGTTGTAGTTAGGTAACATTTATCAAATTTTATCTATGAGTTGTATTTTTTTTAAAAAGGGAGACAATGTCGGTTGATCTATTTGTGATTTTTGTAGATTATGAATGGTAGAAAATCTGTTAGATTCGTAATAACAGTTTGCGATTGTCATATGTTGTTATAGTGCAAGAATTTTTGTGGAATTTTTATTTCAGAACGATTGAGATAGCAACGATTGGTAAGTACGAAGGTAAGTCATATTGTTATGCAACCGAGAATTCATACATGGAGAAGAACTTATTTTTTTATGTTGTTAGCTGTCTTGCTATGCAAAAAATTGAATGTGAAAAGACGAGGACAAGTGCTTTTTGCGAATTAAAATATACTTCATAATAAAACTAGACATAACACGGCCCACAGGATTTGGTTACATGCATAATAAAGAGCATCATGCACGATGCAACAAATCGAAGTACTCGTATAATACATATGCGCCTCTTTGAAATGGAAATAAATTCGACCTTCGGGGGACTAGTGCGGAACGGTCTGACCTACTGCGTGGACTAGGGCTATTTTTTCTTCCTTGCGAGCTCGGTGTTGAATTCCTTAGCGGCCTCTTTGGCCTTGGCCACAATTTCCTTTTTTCCGTGCTCCCTCTCGCAAGCCTTGCGCTCGCTGCGCGTGCAAGCCTCGAAATGAACTTTTGTCTTCTGATGTATATGCTCGGTTTGCTCGTCGCTGCGGTGCTCCTCCTCCTGGATCTCGTAGGCCCTTTTGACATCCCACTCCTTGAGGTCGAGAGCCCACTAGTCATATGGGTGGATCTCTAGATTAATCCACTTGCGGGAGCCACATAGCGGTTCTTGGGAATGCGTGTAGATAGGAGAGATTGTTAGTGCGTACTTTAAAAAAGATAGTAAGGTGAACACAGTGTAACTGATCCTTACCGATTGCTAATAGCTGCTTGTGTCCCGATGGCGATCGGGATAGTCACAGGTAAGGTTGTCAGAATCATGATCTTGAATCGGATCGGAGACACTTTGGTAGGATCACATTCTAGGATCAAATCGTAAAATCTAAGATCCTACCCGATTCTACCAAAAACATATTTTTTCAATTTACCGTGTATTCTAAGAATGATATGGGTATTTATTTGGTCATTCGGCATCTAATTTTATTAACAAATGTATCTTATTCACGACTATAGTTTTGGTTTAAATTCTAAGTAAATTGATAGTTATGACTAAAAGAGTGATGTTATCAATATTGCCATAGTCTAATCATTTTACATAAAAAAAGTAAAATAATTAAATTAGTTTTTATTATTCTAAACCTCTGACTATTAATGCCTAAACTATGAACTACTTAGTACTTAACATATAACTTGAATTGAGAGATATGACACAACCAAACACCAAAATCTTTTATCATATTGAATGTTGCATGATTCTACAATTCTATCATAATTCTACCATGATTCTAATACGATTTTACATGATTCTATGACTAAGATCGCGATTCTACTATGATTCTACCTGGTACGACTTCAGATACGATTTGAGTCGGGTTGGTTTCATGGGATTGTAGAATCGTACGATTCTACGACTAGAATCGTGATTTTAACAACCTTGGTCATATGAGTAGTTTGCGTAATCCCAATAACACATACCTAGACTGAGCCATTGCTTAGACTTGAAAATTTTGCATGGGTCTCTACACACTAAACAAATTATTTATCTTATACAAAAAATATTGACTTCAACATACTGAAATTTTTACCTAGCACAAGTGGCAAAACATCTCCTTCTTTCTCTCCCTTTCCTCTCCTCTCCTCTCTTTTTCTTCCCTCTTATTTTCTCCTTTCTTTCCCTTCTCCTTTCTCTCTTCGTGGCGTGACGTTAGTGATGGAAATGGTTTAGGGCTTAGCCAGAGGCAGATTTATATGCGCGTCCAGTTGCCGAACGGTTGAGCGACAAGTCCCAGTCGCCCGACTGTTGGGCAACTGCAATTATGTCGCCCAACGGCTCACGGATAGCCTCCGTATCACGCGGTCGTTGGGCGACAGGTTCTAGTCGCCCAACTGTTCGTTGACTAGAGGTCATTCCTGTAAAAAAAATTTTGCGCGGGTATATTTCTGTAATTTTAATTAAAATTGGATTATTTACAAAAAAATCGAGTCACCTAAGGGCACATACAAAAATATAAACATAGTTTATATAATACACCTTTATATCATCTATAAACATAATTAAAGATAATTTATACATTAAGTTATCTATATGTTCTCTATAGTAGTCTTAAATAATTACTGAATTATCTATATAGTTATCTCTACAATAGTATAGACAGTAAAAAATTAGTTATAAAATCATCTATTAAACTAAATAACATCATTATCTCTTTTCTACGTAACCTAAAATACTAGGTTACCTAAACCATTATACGTGCAAACCGATAAACGGACTGAGGACACGCCTGGACCACGCGGCAGGCAGGGCCGCAGGGGATCCCAATCCCATTCTTCCCAGCACATTTCTGAACGGCACCACTGGTGGTGCGGGGCGACGACGGACCGAGCGAACCCAACCCAACAGCCCGACACCTCCCACCTAGAAAGCAGACACGGGCAAAACCAGTCGGCAAATGCATTCCCTCGCCGGTCGCCAGCGCCCCGCCACTAGGAGTACGTGGTTCTTTTAGGGCCATGATTTTTTAAAGGATCATTGGAGATTAAAAAAAAGTGCGACAGTTACTAACTCTCTCTCTCTCTCTCTTTAAGTTTGATGATAACACCCTGCCTAAAATTTTTAGGAGCGAAATTTTTTCTTGATTTTCGTGTAAAACGAAATGTTTCTCGTAGAATTTGTGTGTTTCAACAATGGCCTTAGAGAGCATGTTTGTAATGCAAGGATCCTAAAGTGATTTTCAAGGAGTCACAAGATCAAATCCTCTATATATATATATATATATATATATATATATATATATATATATATATATATATATATATATATATATATATATATATATATATATATATATATATATATATATATATATATATATATATATATATAGAGCAGTGTTTTATGCACCAAGGTGCCTAGGCACCAATATCAATACCCGTTGATTTGCTTCGAGATTCGCAACGTTTTATGTGGGTATCTTCATATACCCATAAAAAAGTATATTTGAGATGTCAAACTCCGAAAAAATTTAAATTCAACTTCCGTTTAATTAGTTTGAACTATTTTTATGGTATATACTCACTGTAGTTGCATTGAACTCAAAAGTAGTTCAAACTAGTTTGAACTAAGTTCAAAACTAACTTACCATAAATATATCGAGGGTATAAAACATTTTCATACCCAAACTCAAAAAAATTATCAATCATACACGTGTATCGGATGTTGGTGCCTAGGCACTATGGTGCCTTATGTAATTTTCATATATATATATATATATATATATATATATATATATATATATATATATATATATATATATATATATATATATATATATATATATATATATATATATATATGTGGATAACATGTTAAGGGACTCACCATTCGGCGGCTAATCCAATTGGTATGGTATTAATCTTGTGGCTAACAGTCACGGTTTGAGTCCTACGAACATATTTTGTAGATTTTTTTTGGAATGTGATACAGTGACATCTTGGTTGTTGAACCTTAAGGGTGACCCGATGCACCCTTCGCAAAAACAAATCAATGTAGTTAGTAGGAGTGTAGGACACGAACCTGGCACGGTATCAGATTGGTTAAACTAACCACATATTAGTGGTTTTGAAAATCATGTAGAAGTTCCTTGAAATTCCCTTATTCCGAAGGAATTATATGCCTTGGTTGGAACTTAGGATTTTATAAATGAATCCTTGAAACTCCTACATTAATCGGAGGAAAAAGATAAATATTTACACCCGTTATTTTGGTTAGGCCCTGTTTGGATCCCATGGTCTAAAGTTTAATTGTCTAAAGCTTTAGACTAAACTTTAGCCACTAAACTTTAGTCGAATGTCCTGTTTAGATCCTATACTAATGGATAGGACTAAAGTTTCAAAAAGACCATACTACCTCTTCTCGTTTCGTGCGTCAGCCATTAAATGGGAGGTGAGAGACCAACATCAACATGCATGGGTAAACACGTCTTTGTGCCTAAGATCCAAAACTTTAGACCACTTTAGTTCACTTTGGTGGACTAATGGTCTAAAGTGTTTTTTAGGGGTTAGCTAAAGTTTAGATATAACTTTAGACCACCTGTTTGGAGACTTTAGATCTAAAATTTAGTGACTAAACTTTAGATGGAGGGATCCAAACAGAGCCTTAGTCTAGATTATAACAGTGTAGAACAGTTAGATGTATATGGAAACTATTATAATTGTATAATAGATACAACTATATCTTCAATTATGAATAACACATATGACTCTATTTACAAATATGAACACATATATTGTAGTACCTAACCATACAAAAGCGCGAGAAGTTCGTAATTTGCTGCAATGAGTACTGTACAAATTGCGCGGAAAAAACATAATAAATTTAAATGAGTGTCTCTAATTTGAGATCGACCAAACGGTTGTTAAGTCACAGGCGATGGAGAGATGACACGAGGTAGCCCACCGGTGGTGAACTCCTTCAAACTCGGCGTCACTATTTCAAAAAGAAACTTTAAAAAATTCTGAAAAACTTCTAAAAACAGAAGCTTTCAAATAAAAAAATTCAATTCAAAACCGCAACTTTCAAAATTGAAAATTTTCGATTCCGAAACTTTCAAGATTTTACGGTGATAGTTGTTTAATCAATGTGGGAGTGAATTGCCATCGATTGGAAAGTAGAAAAGGTAGGACAGTTCCATGAAAAAGTCGATTTCATTGTTGTCCATTATAATATCTCAACTCAGGCGTGTTCGTTTTGGTTTCAGCTTCAGCTTCTGACTTATTTTTTACTATTTATAAATTTCGTCTTTTTTGAGCTTTTGGCTTTTTTGAGTTTTTTGCCGATTCTTTTTTCCCGTATTCATTTGCGTTGTCCGTGATGAGCTAGCATACTTTTTCTATTTTTAAATTTTTTAAATTTAATTACGCTAAATAAATCACTTTCAGTTATAGTAAAATTTCAGCCGCTACAGTGCAATTTCAGCCATAAACTATAGCTTTTCAGCCCAACCGAGCGGGGTACAATAAACACCATTTTACACTGATTCAAAAAACAACTCAACCGTGAGTTTTCATTCTCCGACTTTCAACGGGACAACATACCTGATGAAGCCCATTGCACCTATTCTCAACACAGGTACAGATAGACAATCAATCTACTGTTCAAAAATGTAATATTTCTGACCCCATTTCAATCAGACGGCTATCGCAATAGGAGAGCACATGCATTCTCCCGTGCAACAGAAGATCCATTTAACACGTTCGTTCCCCCGGACCCGTGTCGTCGTCGTCGTCCAAAAAACAATTAATCCTTCGCACCTCGCACCACCACTCCCAAGTCCCCAGCCAACCCTTCCCCCGCGACCAGCTCGCTCGCACGGGCGGATGCATGAGAGGCCACATTACCGCAAGCCCCGAGTAGTCCCCGCCCGGAAATGTCGGCGCACCTCCCGCCGCTCCACGGGTCCGCCGGGGACGCCAAGAAGACCCACATCGGTGGCGACCCCAAGAAGCTCTCCTGCTGCGGCGGCGGTGGCGGCCACCACCTCCCCAAGAAGCCCGGCGGCGGCCCCTCCGCCTGGAAGCTCGCGTTAGCGTCCTTCCTCAGCGTCATCGTGCTCCTCGCCGTCGATGTGTCCCTCACCGGCGCCGGCGCGTACCGCCCGCTGCGGCACCAGTACCGGCATTACCTCGGCGGCGGCCGCGCCAAGAACGCCTCGCTTTCTTGGCTCTCCGTGCCGGACCCCTCCAACTTCACCGAAGACCTCCTGGCCCGGTGGCTCACGCCTGGGGGTTCGCCGTGCCGCGACGCGCGCACGACCAACATCTCCATCCCGGTTCTTGACGACGCCGCGGCGGCGGGCGTGGTGACAAAGCTGGGCGCCGCCGAGATCCACGAATTCACGTTCTGGGCGCTGGACGACGCCGGCCAACGGCGCTGCCTCGGCGGGGACTTCTTCGAGATTGATCTCTCCGGGGACGCGTGGAAGTCGCGCCCCCCCGTCGTGGACCACGGCGACGGCTCCTACTCCTTCCGTCTCCAGGTCGCGCCCCGCTTCGCGGCGGGGCATTTCCACCTCACCATCGTCCTCCTCTTCCGCAGCTTCGAGGGCCTCAAGTTCTCCTCCGCAAGGTTCAAGTACCGCGCCGAGCTGCGCTTCATTCCTCTCCTGTTCCGGCCAGGCAACGCGTCGCTCCCGGCACTGGAGACTTGCCGCGCCGCCGACTTCGCGCGCGACGTCTGGTCCGGCCGGTGGACGCGGCTCGCCAAGAACGACAGCTGCGAGGAGGTGGATGACGCCGGCCGGTACCGGTGCCTGGAACCGGACCACCCGTGCGAGCCGCCGTGGTGCGACGGGCCACTGGGCGCGCTGGAGAGCAACGGGTGGGTCTACTCGGCGCACTGCTCGTTCAAGCTCTTCGCGGCCGACGCGGCGTGGCGGTGCCTGGATGGCAAGTGGCTCTTCTTCTGGGGCGACTCCAACCACGTCGACACCATCCGGAACCTCCTGACCTTCGTTCTTGGCGTCGCGGACACGTCCGCCGTGACGCGCCGGTTCGACGCGGTGTTCGCGAACCCCAGCGGCCGGCCGGGGACCGTGCGGATCACGAGCATCTTTAACGGCCACTGGAACATGAGCATGAACTATCTTGGCTTGCATTCCCTCCGCGACAAGGGGTTCCGGCGGCTTGTCCGGTCGTACTTCTTGGCCGATGACCGTGCCCCGGACGTTGTCATCCTGAACTCCGGCCTGCACGACGGGTGCTACTGGACCAGCGTACGCACGTACGCGCAGGGCGCGGAGTATGCTGCACAGTTCTGGGCCGGAGTTATGGCCGAAGTGCGGGCGCGTGGGCACGCCGTGCCGAGGGTGTTCTACCGGACGACGGTTGCGACGGGCGGGTACGCTCGGGACCTGGCGTTCAATCCAAACAAGATGGAGGCGTTCAACGGCGTGCTCGTCGAGAAGCTGAGGCGGCATGGGCTGCTCACGGGCGGGGTGATAGACAAGTTCGACATGACGTTCCCGTGGCACTACGACAACCGTTGCAACGACGGCGTGCACTACGGGCGTGCGCCGGCGAAGTTGGTGTGGCGGGACGGCAAGATTGGGCACCAGTATTTCGTGGACCTCATGCTGGGGCATGTGCTCCTCAATGCCATCTGCAATGGATGAGACTTTGCTGGCTCCATGCTCTGTAAGTTCGTGCAGCTCAATTGTGTAAACTAGAGTAGGATGCTCAGGGAGCTGAATTTGCTGAGATGAAATTTCGACAGTGTAGTGTCGGTTCATGCGTATCAGGTATGTGGGGGCTTAGCTGAAGCGTTTCGTATGGTGAAACATCTGATCATTCAGCTATGTTGCTGATCTGATATTGGTCTAGTGGGCGAGGAAGATCGAGTTCGATCGGAGCTAGCTATGAGTGAATATCAGGTACATGTAAATATATAGGAAGACTGTTTGAGGAGGCTTAATGAATATACAAATTCAGTAGGTTATATTGTTAGTGCCATGTAGTAAAATTCGGCTGCTCAGTGTTCTTTGTGTGGTCTCAAGTATGCAACTACAAAAATGCTACTCCCTGGGCTCACAAAAGAGTAACGCCTTAGAATACGTGCAGTCAAAATGTAACAATTTTGACCAAAAATATTGTTTAAAATGTATGGTTTTGAAATATAAAAATGATACTTGTGAAATTTTCATTACACATACTTTCGTAATAATACACTTTTGTAACTTTTTTAGAATATATGATGATAATGTTCAACGGTCAAAGTGACACCTTGTTGACTTTGAAAAGTAAAAAACGTTACTCTTTTGTGATGGGAGGGAGGACATGGTTGAGTGCCTTCAGGTGTTTCCACATATGCTCCAATTTGATGTGTTATGGTCGAAGCAATGTTGATGTGATGAGCAGAATGTCAGATAGCGAGTAGTTTGTGAATGGGAGCTTGGATCATTTGTTTGAGAGCTGAGAGTTTTGATGAGAATTGTGCCTGTAAAGCTCGTGTGCCATGTTACTTTCCAAATTTTGAAGTAGTACCGTAGTAGCAATCTATCAATGTGGATGTAGTATTCATCAAGTGTAACTACACAGCAAGGCACTTTTCAGGCGGCGGCTTAATGCATGTACAAATTCAGCAGGTCAGATTGGTTTCTATGTTAAGACCGTCAGTAATCTTCAGTTTGTCTTTTGTGTGGCTTGAAAGGTGGACGGTATGCAAGTACATAAATACTACTACATGGTTGAGTGGCTTCACGAGTGTCTACGTATGGTCTCATTTGGTGTTTGCCTTATTGAGTGAAGCAACAGTGAGAAGCAGAAAAGGGCCGAATGAATTGATGTTTTTGTTTCTGTCTGAAGTTCAGACACCATTTGTTTCATTTTGAGGCTTTTTTTTTGACTTCTCTAAAAGTTAAAATGAATAATACGGTTTTTCAAAACAGATTCTCTAAATGGTTTTAGAGAGTCAAAATACATATACGCCGTTCTAGTCAACATCTATGTCTTGACTTTTCATCAAGAAAAGCGCAACAAAAAACCATATTTGCAGGGTCTTTGTTTGAGAGCTGGAGCCTCGATCAGAAGTTGTGCCGGTAAATCCAGTATTCTTTGCTACTTTCCTAATCCTGCAGTGTAGTAATCTAATCAAATAATAATGTGCAGGTACTGGGAGAGAATCTGGTGGCACCGACTACGGGCCTAATGCGAGCGGGACCAGACAGTTGTCATTGCTTGATCCGTACCAATTAAGCCGTGTCAAGCGACAGCCAACATGGGGGTGGCACTCTGACAGTGATACCCGCAACCTGATTGGAGCGTCTCCTTCCTTTTATGAGGATTTAATTCCTGGAGTAGGTGTTAGTTCAGTGGTCGACGCGTGATGTGGGTGAGCGCATGTGCATGTGGTGTTTTGTTGCAGCACTGACTGCACCACAGTACGCGTGTATATCTCAATTTAGCTTGACGGTGCTGTCTTGTTACATGCTTACAGCTCTGCTTTCCGGTTAAATAAGCGCCACTGGTATGAAGTAGCTAGGACTGTTGGGCGAAGCTGTGGAGGTAGTTTGTTAATTGCTCTACTCTCAACAAAACAGAAAACAATCAGCCAAGAAACAGATATCTGCGATGAATCGTACCTTTTGTATAGTGGAACGCGATGAGTTGTACTAGTACGTGGAGTTTTGGAGTTGGAGCAACGAATCCTCCTTTAGGGCTGCACGTACACGAACAAACGAGCAAACAGTTTTCCAAGTAGAACTGTGCATGTCGTTTCCACAAACAAGCTAGGATTAACCGTAAGTCCATGGGCCTAGCCGCGTACGATCTCTCCCTGGCGCGACGGCCCACGAGAAGCTCTGCATGGCCGCGTGCCTGCAGCCCAAGAGGGAGTGGAACACGGGGCAGCCGGCAGCGCTAGTGATCGGGCGGGTCCAGTCGACGGCCTGCAACCTCGGAGCATGCACGACCACACGCGGTAGCATTGGGCCCGTTCTTTTGACTTTTGTTTGGAATTTTGGATTCGGTTTTTTCAAAAGCTGAATTAAATAGCACGATTTTTTAAATGGTTTTTTAAATCAGTTTCCCTAAACAGTCTTTTGAGTCTATCGATATGTATTATTTATGTCAGCATTTTCACTGTTCAATACTGTGTCAAAAAGTATAGCTAAATGTTACTAACTACAGCTAAAAAAATATTAACCATAGCTCAAACAAACATAGCCTTAAATCTTAGCGGACGAGTCAGTGGAGAAGCTATTGAAATAAAAGTTGACGTCATGTGTCAAACAAGGTACATCCAGGCGTACATTGGACCCATAATCCTATAGGATCCGTTATGGTGCTGTTGCAGCACTCTATTTGCATGGCAGCTATCTCTACCCCTATAATCCACCAGTTAAAATTATCCTATATCCACCCAACAATTACCTGCTCCACAGTCATTACCTTAACTACGTTCACCCCACAATATGCACCTATAATTACACCATCCTAAAAACGTCCGCACCAGATTAACTCTCCTCCATTCTCTCTCCTTACTCAACCATATCCGACGGTCATCCTTCAATGGATCTGCAGTACCCCTCCCACGTCCCTAGGCTCGCGGCTTGTCGATCGTCTCCTGGTTCCCCCGCCTCCCCCGAAGGCCCGCCCCCCGCCTCCCGATCGAGTCCGGCGCCGCCGCGCCCCGATCGAGTCCCGCGCGCCTCCCGCCTCGATCGAGTCCCGCGCGCCTCCCGAAGGCCGCCGTGGCGGATCGTCTCCTTGGTAGACCCGCGGATCGTCTCCTCGTCTCTGGGTAGGCGCCGCCTCCCCGCCTCCCGCCGCCCCGCTGAAGCTACTCCCCGCCGCCTCCCGGCTTACTCCCGCCGCGCCTCGCGACGAAGCGAGGACTGGGTGAGAAAATTCCCCCCTAACTGTATCAAGGATCTGCACGCCGTATGTAAGAGGCTCCAAAGTTCATTGCTACATCACAATTTTTAGTCCTACTGCATCTTTTCACAATAATTTGAGTTGTCCAAGTTTCATCAATCCTATCTAATATGTATGGTATCATATAATCGGAAGTGCTCATATGTGTGATTCTAGGCACTAAAATGTATTGGTCTGCTGATACATTGTCTGTTATATCTTAGTCTTGATGCATTTCGTATTGTAAAACTCACATGTAGGGCGTTATTTGTGGCTCATCATACATTTCAAGCATCTAAAGACATGCCAAACATATTAACTTGGTGGATTTCCGTAAATTCGAGGGGTGTTAGACTATAATACTTTATGCATTAATAATCTATGAGCTATATATATTCTTGGCTACCTGTTTGTTTAAGCAATATACACCTCATTTTTTAATTGAGCATGCTGAATTTGTTGTATAGAAAGAACCATGGATGTTGCAATATCCATGTCTTGAAGAATCACCTCTATGCATGATTGGGCTCAATACTACTAGGAGATGTGTGCGAAAAAGCTTTTGCAGTAATTTCGACAGTGGGTGTTTCTAGCGAAAAAATATGCTGAACCTGAAGTTTTAGAAGAAACAATATTAATGACAAAATATGCTGGATCAGCTGATTTTCAAAGGAATTTGGCTTTTCTCTTTTTCTTGAGATTCTTTTCCCGTGTTTGGTGATTTTGAGTACCATGGTGGATTCAACTACTAGATGAAGGTTTTACCACTTTGCTTTACTCTTTTGTACTTGTCAATATATGGCAGACCATTTAGACAGCCTTGAAGTAACCTAAAATAAAATGTTTTGAATGAAGCTTGTATGATCCATGTTTTGCAAGTTGTCCTGACTTATTAAAATGGCATTTGAAATATTGAAAAAAGTAAACTTACAGAAAGTAACATAACTCCCAATGTTAGCATTCGCTTGTATGCTGCCAAATCCGTTCTTTTAACTTGCATTGAGAAATTTGCATTTTCCATTTTATTATTCTTCTTCATGGCCCATAATTGTATTGTATGCTAAGATGAGTGAACTATTTCTCTGTTTTATTATGAAAACCTATACTATTAGGCCCTTTCCGGTATTTCCGCAAACATACAGGTTGTGAACCTTACTATGGTGTTTTTCACCTTCTTATCTATCTTGAGCGTCGTGTTTTTCTGTTTGTGGGATGGAAAGCTTGCTTCAACCTTGCTTTCCACACTATGTAAAAATTGTAAAAATCATGCGATACTTATGGAAAGATAAGACCAATATTTCTCGAAGCAAGATAGAAGGGAAATGGCATCTCGTGAGGACCCAACTCCTCACAGGAAACATCCATGTGCAATGCACCTCCCTGTGAATTCTAGACATGTTTTATTGTCACTGGCTATGATTTGCATATTTATTGTGCTTACTAAGTTTCAATATATTTGTAGGTATGGCACTTTGAAACAGAGATTGAGAAATTATCCATCCGTGTCAGTCATCTCGGAAAAGGTAGACACTATAATAGGTATTGGCTTTTCGGGCATGAAGGCTTTTTGTTGAAAGCAGATTCAGAGAATGGGGATACTATAGCACAAAGGAAGAGGTGATTGCTATGCTCGATACCTAACCCGATCTCTCTGTATTTGGTATTATGATTGTACAATTATAAGCTTACTAGTGAATACCCGTGCGTTGCTATATATTTAAAACTTCCTTTGTTATAGTAGTGTTTGCTGGTGTCATTTTTGTCTACTATATTGTTGGTTTTTCAAGATGTTGGAGGAAGCGAAACTTGGTGATAGTATTAAAAGCGCAATAGTGGACATTGTTATAGGCTAGTTCTTTGGTATTGTATCGGGATAAGGATATCTTGGCTTTGCCTTGGATGATAAGATTTCCGGCATTGCTCTATATCATTTCTGTATTTGACTTGAAAAGATTATTTGTTAGTTATAATTCTACTTGCTTAGTAATATGGAGTGCACTCAAGCTATCGTAGCGCTTGGGGATGCTTAGCCAAATCTAGCAGAAAATTATTAACTCCGCCATTATCCCAAAAATGTATGCTTTGCAATTTGACCAAACCTGTCTTAACATCACTGAAGCAAGGCTATATAGATGTGGTTTAGGTGAAACCCTCTTCCATAATTTTCGTTGAAAAGCCCTCTTCTATAATATGAGACGAGATGTATCTTGTTCATTTCTTTCTTTGTTGTAGCTTGCTTGCTTAATACAAAATAGTGCAATTGCATCTATTATTTTGTTTACAACTATTGAATGGGTATAGTGCTCTGAGTTAACTAGCACCATAACTTTAATCTCGATCGGTGATCCATCAATTCATATCACGGCATCGTTCGAGGTGCGATCCGATCTCTCATTTTCTATCACAAATTATCGAGTCACCTCAACGCCTATAGCGGATGTCGAGTCATAAGCCCGAACCTTTTGTTTACAGCTATTGACTCTCTACAGAGTCTGAATCTTTCTGTTTCATAGTGTTAACCATTATTGCATGTCTTGCAATGGATTTGTGCAACACATATTTAAGTGGTATTGCTCATGCATGTTCGATTGATCAGTTCACATGTAAAGAGTTGAAGTAACATACTTTTGCAATTGAATTAATTGTGTTTTGAAACAACAAAACAAGTTTCAATTACTTAATTCTCCGATAATATGGAAAGAAGATCAATAAATCCATTAATTGAAGCGAGCGGGCATACATACTTCAAGGGTTCAAGCATTAGTATGAGCGAGTTGCTAACTAGTCAAATAATGAGTTTTAGTAGTATCTCATTCTTGACTAGACCGTCAGAACTTCCATGATTCATTCTATTGCTATCAACACTTCCATGATTCATTCTTTGGCTGCAAGCTAAGTACTTGATCTAATAAAGAACCATATCCTATGCATCCAGGGTTGGTCACAGTGACTTCTATATTTTATTCACAATGAAAGCTTTTCTCTTGTTCATTTTGTTTAATGATATTCCTTTGCTTTAACACCGTTGAATTGTTCTCATTGAAGTTATGTCAAAATTTCCAGTTCAAATAATGGGTCATTTTTTTAATAAAACTCGGTTAATAGTTATGAAGATGGAAGCACTCTTTGGTGGGATGTACGAAACACAGGGTACCTTTATCTTGATGAAATATCATTCGAATCGGTCTCATGCTATCCCTCTCAATTTTAATTTTTAGTTGATTAACTTACCTTCTCCAATAATAGTTATGTTTGTCTTCAAGAATGAAACAATGTATGATCTAATAAGGTTGGTGTGCGACTTTATCCATTGCTATTGATGGGTTATGCAATGGTGGAATCTCGTGAGGTGCTTGATAATAAAATAGCCATGTTCACTCTTGATCATCCAAAGGTGTGCCCTCAATCATTCTGTTTTTTTGTTTCTGCTACATATGAAAATTTATCCTTATCATGAAAGGCTCATGTGTGCGTAAAAATTGTTATTATATACTCGTGTACTGCGAACCCGAGTTTACTTTGTATGCCTTGCTGATTTCCAAGTCGAACTCAATACTAATGTCACGCCAAATCTTTAACGCCAAATCTTTAACTCAATACTCAATACCCATATGTACAGACCTTTAACAGAGTTGGAGCAATTCCAAATCTTGATGACTATGTAATTGAACTCAATACTAATGTCACGCCAGACCAACGAAGGTACACATGTATGGCCATTCAAAAATTCGTTTGGTTGATTTCGTGTGCATCCCTAAAATGCCGCCGTGGCGTTAGCACGGGCGCTATACTAGTAAATAGTTAGTTTTACTCTCTTAGGACATGTATAATAAGGTGACATAATCTATTTATAAAACGTACTATATAGAAATTTTGATAAGGTGGATAAAAGAGAAAGAGAAGAGAGAAGGAGGTCGTCTGTAATTCTATAGGTGGTCGAAACGCGAGAAAATAGCCTGTTATAGACGGCTTTCGTGTCATTGTATCAACGTTATCTATAAATAGCATGCTATAGATGGCTTTTGTGCTATTGTATCAATACTGTATATATTTTAAGGACAACTCGGTATACACAACTTACAGATAACGCATTATAGAATGTGTCTTTAGTGTTGTCTACAGATGACATTGAAAGGTACTATAGACAACAGCTGTCTGTACCATTGTACATGCCCTTATTGCTTTGCCGCAGTTTAACCGTTGTTGAAGTAAAATAGGGAAGCCAGTTTGGAGGATCAAACGATTTTACTGCAAAAATAAGATGCTTCTTATAATTAATCTGAGGTATATGAAACACACGATGATCATGCAAAAGAATCATTAAAACAGGGAGAAAGGTCAAGAGTTCATTAATGGAATAAATTCATTAACATTCTAAATTTTATTTAAAAATCTGTTCAACACTCTGAACTATAAAATTAGACATTTAATCCTTTAAACTTTGCAATTCGATTCAAATAACATTTTGATAGAGTTTTACATGATGATATTGCCTATGTAACACGATGAGTGAACAATTTTTCCACGTAAGACGATACACTGGCCAAGTTTGGTCGGTGACATATGGAGCCCACAAGGGATCTCCCCTATTGAGCTCCCAGTCATGCTTCTATGACTGCTGCCCCTGTAGTTCCCTCATCAATGAAGTAATTGAGCAATAAAGCACATAGTATGATAAGCACACAATCAATCAAGAACAAATAATACAAGAAATACTATGTCGAAACTCATCTACCCATAATTTATAGTACCCACTTGTATTACCAACATCATCTAAGCATAAGGGCATCTGTAGTGTATATAACCCAAAGGGTCTTAAGGTGGGTCCCATCTAAACCTTAAGACCAACTCTATAGTGTATATAACCCAAGGGGCCTTAAGACGGTCCCACTTGGCATATAAAGAAAAATTGTATTTTAATGCTTATGGCCAGGTCTTTAACTTGAGGACCAGCCTTAAGCTTTTTTTGCTTAGGGTCTGCTTAAGGTCACCCCTATAATGTATAAGGTTGACCTTAAGGTGGCTTAAAACCTCCTCTTTTCATACACTACAGATACCCTAAGCACTAGTTCCCCGGGCTGCCGCACGGCGCGGTTGGCGTCTGGATGCAGCCGCCCAGCAGATCGGCGCTGCCGATTTGAAGTCCAATAGCGGGCACCGCGCGGGCCATATATCCGGTTGCTGCCTCGATCAATAGCAGATTGGCCCGGCCCGCAGGTCTGGTTCGGCCTTTTTCGAACGGGAAGGGACACGTACGTCATCCGGCGGGCACGTGCAAGTGCACACCTGACCGGCACGCATGCAAGTATGCGCTCGCGCGGCTCCCCCCCAGGCCCAGGCGTTAAGACTCCAAATCGTGTCGCGTGCGGGGCTTCCCGGCGAGACACGCGTCGCTTAAATATTTGCCGAGCGGTGCCTTGGCACGCTGTCCGGTCCCTGAGGGCTGCATGCTGTTCGGACTTCGATCTGACGAAACTGGAGAGGCCGGAAACCGAGTCCCGAGTGGAGACGGAGGACGTCCCGTCACTGTATCTCCCTTTCTATTTAAGTCAGCCGGCCGGTTCTGACTTCTGGCTTTCGAGAGAACACACTCGGTCAGTCGAAAAGAATTGAAGGATCTGAAGGGAGAGGCAACAATGGCAAGTTCCGTGCCTTCCGGTGCCCGACAAGACGGTGGAATGCTCCCCGATGGTTTCCCTGTGGGCATGCGTGTCCTCGCCGTCGACGACGACTGCATCTGCCTCACGACGCTCAAGCAAATGCTGCAGCGCTGCGGCTACCAAGGTCCGTGCATATCTTGGTTCCCATATTCTCTTCTCTTCTCTTCTTTCTTCGTGTTCTTCTATATATTTTTTTTATTTCCGACACCGTACGAGTACGGAATACATCTTTTCCTTTCTTTTTCAACTGAGTCTTAACGGAGTACGTATGTCTTAAATCGTGGTGTGCGTGCGTTCGTGGTTGCAGTGACGGCCAAGACGACGGCGGAAGAAGCGCTGAAAGAGCTGCGCGAGAACCCGGAGGGGTTCGATCTCGTCATGACCGACGTGCACATGCCCGGAATGGACGGCTTCGGTCTCCTCAACCACGCCAAGGATCTGCTCCCGGTCATCAGTTAAGTCGTCGCCGCCGCATGCATTAATATCTCGTTGTCGTCGCTTGCATGCGCTGCAACTGATATTCTGGCTTAGTATTGATTTGCATGGATGGATGCGTCTGCGTGTGCGATTGCAGTGTTCTCTGCCGACGAGGACACGGAGACGGTGACGCGCGGGGTCGTGGGAGGCGCGTGCGACTACCTGCTGAAGCCCCTGCGGATGGAGGAGCTCAGGAACATTTGGCAGCACGTCGCGCGGCGGAGGCTCAAGCTCAACGTCGCGCCCGGCGTTAACGCTGCGCGTCGCCAGGGCGCCTCGTCGTCGAACGCCGCGGCGGCAGGCGGCAACCATGATGGCGAAAAAGCGAAGACAGCCAAGAAGTGTGGAGCCGACGAGTCCCACGACGAGGGCTCCAGTAATAACCAGCCGGCGAAGAGCAGGGGGAAGAAGCCCAAGTTCTACTGGGGACCAGAGGCGCATGCACTATTCGTCAATGCGGTCAACCAGTTGCAGGCAACGGAAGGTGAGAGAGACACCTCCTAATTAATGAGCTGATCGATCGATATCTCCATGTTTGGCTTTATTTGAGGAAATCGCATCATTTCTTCGTACTCACTCACTCCTGGATGCGGCCCGTAAGTTTGTATAAGCGATTACGATACGATCAGCTTTCTTTCCGTACAAATAGTGATGCGAATGCCAATAAATGGAAACTGCAAGTTTGTTTTACGGAGGCATGTTCTAGAGGTCCAACGTTTCGAGGGCTCAAACCTCAACCCTTCGAGCTTGGTTGGATTGGATGATAGCTTGTTCCTACTTCGTACTAGTCGGTATATGGATAGGTATCTTATGTGCGTATGCCTAGCTTGTGGTATATTCTTTTTGTATCAGCTAGTTGAGAGCTCTATTAGGGCATCTCCGATGGACCGATCGATGATCCACGCGAGTGTTCTCTTTGTGCGAGCCACGCCAAACTTACAAACTACATCCGATGTGGAGGAGGTCATGCATGGGGAGACGCTGTCTTCGCATGAACCGATGGAGAGGAGAGAGCGGCAGAACATGTTGGAGCCGAGCTATCTTCTCACGACGTGGTTTGCAGGCTCGATGACGACCATGAAGCGGACAAGGCAAAGCAGACGGTGACGCTTCCAGTAGTGACAGAGACGAGGAGATGCAGTCCACGCAACAATCTAGACAAACGCCGGCCTGATCTGGGCGTGGCTTGGCGCTTGGGTTGGCACGCAGGAAGGCTTGGGAGCATGGCTACGAAAATCAGTCTAGAATCATGGAAAATACCGAAAATCGGTTCTACCAATCATCTCCGTTAGACTATAAATTGGCCTTAAATATTTTGTTTTACACCAAGTTAGTCCAATTTATAACCGATTTACTCTGATTTATGACCGATTACAGTTGATTTTATTTGAAATTTGAATGTTTATTCAAAATTTTCAGCCCGAAAACAACTGAAATTTTCCAAAAATGGGTCTTACCAGTTCTACTGGCCACCTCGGGTAAAAATTTTAAACCGGTTTTGATAACCATGGGAGTCCAGGAACGCGTGTGGTCGAATAGTACACATAGGGATACTTGAGTAATTCAAGACTTCAAACATACTTTTTTTTTGGGTAAAGAATAGACTCCGCTTCCTATCAGCAATATTGACTAGTTTGTCAATTAAGTTAGAGCAGCGTCTCGGGCAATGTCTCCAGCAGCGAATAATGAGTAGGTTCTCGAGCACAAGGTGAACTATCAAGCATTGTTACTTTACCCCAAAGTATATGCAATTATGCAATATATATATATATATATATATATATATATATATATATATATATATATATATATATATATATATATATATATATATATATATATATATATATATATATATATATATATATATATATATATATATATCAAAAGGTGTCTAAGCTAGAAGTGCAGAAGAAAAAATCGGCTAATCCAAACAGAAATAAGCCTAGATGATTTGCAATGATTTAGCAAGCTAAACTATCATATATTCTAGAAATGTATATATGTCCAGAATATAGTTGTAACAGCATATTACAAGGATGTCTCTTATCACATCACACTATATATTGAGTGATATTATGATTCTTCGTAAATGCTTTGTTAGGTGAGGAAATTTCATGTGCATATTGTTTCTTGTTAGACAGGCACTGCACATAGATTATTGCAATACAGACGTATATGCATGGACTTTCAATTTTTCTGTCTCTCTCTGCAGCTGACAGATTTGAATTTTCTTATATATGCAGGTCCTAAAAGGATAAAAGAACTATTGGAGCTTGAAGGTGTAAATGTAACTGCAGAGCAGGTCGCAAGCCATCTGCAGGTATCATTCCTACTGGCCAGTTGCTTCCATCTGAAACTAATATGTGCTACCAGCTGCTATGTATTCATTCATCCATATTGTATTATATGATGATAACATGATGCATGTTAATTTTCTTTTGTGAACTCCTACAAAATTGATATTTTAGAGAAAATTGCATTCTATTTTCATATACGGACCCCCTCCTCTATGAATTCCTACGGATGTCATGCCAATTTCTTACTCTCCACACGTTATTTTTTCAGAAATATAGAAAGCACTGCGACACCAAAACGAAAGAACAGTCCAACCTAAACGCCGGGTTTTCAACCAAAGCTAGCTCATCATACACTAACTCACTGAAGAACTACTACAACTGCCAAGATGCAACTTCTTCACGGATGCCAAACTCATTCATACCAGGTGGACAAGCTCATGCGATACTTCCCCATCAGCCTGCTCATTCCGTGGGCAAATCGAACAATCATCGCACTATCACTACTCACAAGAACTATGTTAAATCTCAAGAAATGGAGATTAATATCCGCAACTACATGAGATCTCAGGAAACTACGATTGGTTATGTCTCACTTGCTAGGAAAACAAGCCTCCTTAGGGATGCAACATCAGTTGGTGTTCTTGGAAATGGAAGCCAGGCTAATAAAGGAAGCACAGCTAGTCATGGTGGAGTTCCTACAAATGAAGGCCTGCAGGTTAGCACAGTGAAAGCTAGTAATGGAACACAACCACAACAAAAGCAATGCTTCTCCACTGGTTTTCCAACTAACTTCAACGCTATGATCCGTGATTCAAACCCTAAAACCCAAGTGGGGTTTGCTTCACAAACATCTCCACTCGGCTACGACAATGGTGTGCTGTCACCTTGGTCAGGGTTGGATGGTTTGGATGATGACGTGCTGATGAGCAGCTTGCTTGGAGGGGACGAAGTCATGCAGAATGCTACAACCTTGGATGGGAGCCAAGCAATGCGTGATTTGCGTACTACTGGTGACCTCAGCGCATCGAAGCCTCAAGGCCTTAACAGTGACCTTTTCAACTGGGGGAATACTGATGGAACAACCAGCACATTAGGTGGTGTCTTCACTGATGGGATGCTGAACGATCAGCTTCACAACGAACTTGAAAAAAAATCAATAAACTGAAGGTACTATTCTTCCCAATAGTTTGCATACCTTTCGAAATAAAGCTTCAACATTTTCTACACACATACACACGGTAGCGCTAAAACATATTCAATATAGATCTTATTTTATTAATCTTGTAATTTCGAATACAATGGCGTAAATGGATCATAGATTAGACTTTCCGTGAAAGAGTTATCGTATTTTTAGCTTATAAATAAGATAAAAAAAGTACATACATCAACTGCATTGCTGCATGTATGTTTCTCTCTCCTATTGCACGAGAGACCTGACAGTAACTTCATGCATTATAGGTTATCACTTGATGTGCATTTGATAGTAATTTCACCGTAAGGATGGCAACTTTATGCATTACAAGTGATAACTTGTTGTGCGTTCAAAGTAACTTCACCATGAGAATGATAACTTCACATAGAGATGATAACTTCATTCCATATAGATAATAACATCATTCCATATGGATGATAACTTCGTGCGTAACCGAAAGTTCACATGGGGATGATAATAACTTCACAACAAGGCAATAACTTCATGAATTATGGATGATAACTTGATTTACATACGATGATAACTTTACCATAATTAATAAACGCTATTAGCTGAGCATGGGGTGGGATGGTGAAGTGATCGGCTGGTTGGGTCAGTTAGAGGCGCGTTTAAGCGCTGATTATTGTGTGTGTATTTACTAATATGCGTGTAGGTGTAAAACGTGCGTCGAAAAGTTACTACCGTTTGTGAGTGAAGTTCCTACTAAATATATGTAGAGTTACTGTCAGTATACAACTAGGTAGTAACTCTATATTTATTTGATAGTAATTTAACTCATAAACGGTAGTATTTTTTTGGCGCGAAAACTGGTGCGCACAGTGCGTGCTCGTGCAGATTAGCCCAGGTGTGTGTGTGTGTGTGTAATTTTACATATGGCAAGTGTGTGATCTTACACCTTCTTACATAATTTTTTTTAATGAAATGAGCAAAGATACGACAATTCAGAAATGATCTTATGCCTCGACTTCATGCTCAAAAACTGAAGCTTGTTAAATCCTAAAGAAATACCATTACAGTATTAGATTAGTGGGTGGTTACAAACAAATTTCTTAACTTGTCGTGAAAGTAATATAATTCACTTTTATGGGAAGCACTGAAATTCTTTCGATGATCTTTTGGTTTTCGACAGTGCATATGCTATTCTTATATATATGGTGATCTTGTCCACAATTTGCTTTGAAACCATGCAGTTCACTTGTATGGACAGCATCAAGCACTTCCCAGCTATGAGTAGATTTTATCCATCCGTTACATACTCCTACACCTTTGTTCATATACTTTGCATGATTTCTTTAAAATCTTGATCTTCTAAAGCAGTTCTAAATGGTAATCCTAACATGTTTGTACTGTTTGAAGAGAACATGCAGTAATTGCGAGAATGCGGTGGAAACGAGACATCATACATGGCGAATTAGCAGAGAACATGAAGTTTTATCTACAGAATCAATAATCTTCCATCCTTTATTTGCTGATTTCAGTACCTTAGATCCATCTTATTTACTGAAGTAGCAAGCAAACTAATGTAAGGATCGTGTCGTGTTGTAAACAATTTAGCTATCTCTCGTATCATTCGCCTACTAAGTTTGGTGATATGTATGTGTGATGATTAATAAGGCGATGTATGCGATTATTAAACCCTTCGTGTATACCCATGCTCTTGCATGTCGCTTCTTGTTCATTGACCTAATGTGGGTTTGACTCCTGTGCTTCTTTTAGCGTCTTTTTAATTTTCTTTACATATTTTCCTTTAATGCATTCTCTGCATTGTTCTAAGTCTGAGAACTCTAATGGAGGAAGAATATCATTCTTTACTAGTCTTTCTATTCTCCCCTCGAAATATGGCCTAAGCAGCGATTGCCATAATTTCGACGACTCATCTAGAGTTCTCTTCGTTTCTGTTCACATTCGTAGGCGAGATTCAATCACTTTCTCATGCATAACGTTCTCATTATCGCATCGACATTCACATCATCACATAATGATAACAAATAAAGCTCATTCTGTAATATGGCAATACCAACACATTCTTTATTAAACATTATTTCGCACTTGCCATTTCCAAAATTGCAATCATAACCATCTTTGTCCAAATTTGACACACTAATCAAATTCCTCTGTAAAAGAGGGTACAAAAGGACATCTCTAAGTAGAAGAGTGGAGCCATTAGCTAATTCTAATGATAGATCGCCGCGGCTTCAACTTCAACCGACTCCATTTGCGACTTTAACGCATCTTTCTTTTCTTTGCGTAGTCCTCGTCGAACGGAATCCTCAGTAAAGAATTAGCAACATGAGCAGTTGCTCTGAGTCAATCCACCAAGTGGATTTGAATATTTCACATCTGAGGCATTCATTAATAAAGGTAATAATGTTCTCACCTTTCTTAGCCATTATCATCTTTAAATAATCAGGACAATCCTTCTTGTAGTGTCCCGTCTTCTTGCTGATGAAGGCCTTTGGTCTTTGTCTCTGACAAATTTGTTCTGTTGAGGTGATGTCTGAGGCTTTGGCCTTGTTCTTTGAGAAGGGGTTCTTGTTATAATTCTTTTCTTGTTTTCCCTCACAAAGTTGATAGAACCACCATGTGAGGTTTTGATTCTTTCCTCCTCTTGCACCACATGGCTATGCACTTTTCCATGTCCCATTTCTCAGGATTGCATATTATAGTTGACAACAAAAGTGTCAAACTCTTTTGGCAAAGAAGCAAAACCAAATGAATAAGGAACTCATCCTTGAGAGCCAAATCCATCGGTTTGATTTAGATGCCAAGTTGCTCATTCTAAGAATGTGCTCTCTTATGCCATTGCCACCGCTTGAATACCTCTCATTGCAGTGCTTAATGTTTGTGTAGCATAAGTCTTTGAAGAGCCGGTGAGCGACTCTTTATTTTATCAAGGTATTCGATGGCAGATGTCACACTCTGCAATTGAGCCCGAATAGCAGGCTCAATTGTGTTCTTTATCACAGACCATACATTTCTTGTTGGGTGTGGTCCATTCTTATGATCAAGGTCATAAGACATCCATGAGGGAGCATGATCCTCTGTCTTTTACGCCATGCGATGTCATCCTCATTCTGTTCCCTCACTTGGCGCAAAGGCTCGGTGGGGCGTCTTGTAGTGAGGACCCAGTCCACCTCGGCCAAGATAAAAGCTAAATCTAACTTTTTCTTCCACTCTCCATAATTATCACCTTTGAGAGTGGGGATTTCTCTAATACAACTCATTAAGTTGTATCCTCCTGAAAAAATATTTCAAATACAGTGAGAACGTAACATCGAAAATTATATGTCTTATTTCCAACGTTGGTCAAAAATACGACATACAATTTAAAAAACAATTCTATCATACATTAAATCTACATCACCGTTGGGCAGAAATAGAAATAATGCATGAAATCAACATTAAAAATTTATAATACTGATATTAACAACGTTGGTCAGAAAATAACAGTATCATAAATCTCTGGGAATTTTTATCTATTTTTTTTCCAAAATTAAATTTTCCCGTTGGTTCGAATTTAATAATGAAAAATCAATCAATAACATCTTTTTGCAGCGGAAACTGTAATTATTCTAAAAATAATTCAATATTCAGAAGCAATATACAGTACACTTTTAATCTCCGGAAAAATAAACACGTTGGTGCAAAAAATTCCAGAAATTTTGGATCAAATTTCATTGAAATTCATCAACAAATACTTCGAAAAAATAAGTACTCATGGAAATTAGACATATTTGAGCCTTTCCTGTTCTTTAAACTCATCAGCACTTTTAGGCTTCAGGTTTTCCTTTCAAACAAAACCCCCCCACTTTTGGGCTTCAAGCAGTGGGAGGCAAAGTTTAAAAAACCACCGAGAACCAGCTGATATAGTCCAAAACCGGTCATATGTTCCAAAAATGAAAATTCCCATTTTCTTGCATAATTGATAGATGTATTATTACTTGTTGCTTAAATCCCAAATTAATAATTTTTTGGGATTATCGAATTTGAAATTTGAAAACCCAAACAAAACCCTGTTTTTGTCGGGAAATTGGTTGGTTTCTTGGGCGAAAACCAAAATCGGTTGGCTCCTGTATTCAGGCCCAATCAGGTTTTGAAAACCCTGATGGGAGTCACGAATATACTACATCATAATTTTTTGCAATTACAGTTCTCTACACGGTGGAAGATACAAACTTTTGCAGAAATACATATAATTGAAGCGCTAGAATAAGCTGATAATTCAAGTGAAGTGACTACTTTTGAAATTTGTCAAGGGAAAGGTTCCGGAATACGTGCTTCAAATTAACCCCTTTGCCTCATTTTTTTCTCGTCAGGCATGACACATGGAATCATCGATATCACCTTCTATGACACACATATATCTTTCATTCCATGTGTTAGAAATCTAAATATTTTTGTGTATACTAGTAGTCAAAGTTTTAAAATAGACCAATTGGCCGAAAGGTAGATGAATGCTCTATTGTTCATTTCTTTCTTCAGCGTGTGTCCTTGTGATCCTCCTCTCTAGCTACATGGCAACGTCTAGAATTCAGCATATATAATTTATTCCTAAGTCATCTCAGTTCAATCGCGTGATGTGGCTTAGGCCCTAAGTTTAACTATTCAGATTTTGGTTATTGGAAGAACCAAGCAGAGAAGTAGTGTTGAGTCAATCTTATTGCATATACCATCATTAGACTAGATATTCTACATGCATGTCGGTAATGTGGAGAGATGGTGCTGCTGATTAGTTTGAACACAAGCTGTCTTCTGATCAGCCGCAAAAGCAAGGACCTGCAGCCGTATAAAGCTAAACACAACAAGTAATGCTCTGGATGCTTTAGGAGTTTAAACTATGCTTCTATTATGTTGCATATCGGCAAAAGAATGTAAGTAGAATTATCTATCTATAAGTATAAATACAAGCAAAGATGACTTTGGACATGCTAGCCGTATACGCCAACCAAGCAAACTCAAGTCTGGATGTTTCAAGTGGTATCAAGCACATGCATGAAGTAAAAGAGCTAGCTATGTTTGTGGCGTGTCCGGCTGGTTTTTGCTAGCTAAAGTCGGTTCCTTAGCTTATATATAGACCATGCAATAGAGAGGTTAGAGAATGGAGAGAGGGCGATGTCGTAGTACCTCAGAGTGTCTTATGTATGAGTTCATGCTGGTTTTTGAGCAATGCCATCCATAGTTTTCCGTTGCATCCCTTTGGTGAGTCTTCTTCCTAGCAGCCCCCTCCTTCTATTACTGTTTGTTCAACTCAGTTCTTCTCTGTGCCTTCTAGCTTCCCACTTGTGCCAACAATACTTGTGTGTTCCAACAAGAACAACGTCATGCATGCAGAACGCTGCTGTGTTGGGAGCCAATGCATGCATGACTTTGGCACCTGTTGACTATAGCTACTTGCAGCCACAGCCCACAAGGTCTTAACAGCGAGCTTTTCAGTGGGGAGAAATGATGATCCAACAGTATTGCATAGGTTTAATACAGGTGATCTTAGCTCACTGCAGCCACAAGATCTTAACAGTGAGGCTCTCAGCGGGGAGACTGACGCTGCGAAAGCATTGCAGGGTTAATTTTGTACTAGTGATCTTAGTTCATTACAGCTGCAAGGTCCTAACAGTGAGATTTTTAGCGGGGACAATGAATGCCGTAACACAACTGCAACAAGCTCAGGTTTCCTTCGTCGATCGATGGGAGGCATAATGAGCCTAACGACACATAAGCGACGAGCTAGCCAAGTTGATTAGACTGGTATATGGTTCATCTCAATTTTTTAAGCACCCTAACCAATTCTGAGTGCAAATTAAATTTCTGCAATTTTTCATATTAGACTTTGTCGTTCTTTCTATATATATGAAGTGGCAATGTATACCTTATTCCATGTTAAATAAAAAATCTGCATTATTTGGAAGTCCATATTGTACCTTATGGGCGCATCTATATTTTTATTTGAACAATGATCCCATGCTCTTTAATTAGAACTACGTGAATCCTAGAGCAATAAAATATAGTGGAAATGTGGGTAGTTTCAAATGAAATCTACTATTTGAAAAGAGGCGGAAAAAGTTAACGGAGGTCATTGTCTTGTAAATTGGAAGAGGGCGTGCAGACCGAAAAGATTGGCAGGACTGGGCATTAACGATCTAGCTTAGAGAAGTTTCGCCGAGCTCTTCGTGTTCGTTGGCCCAGCTGGTACGAATGGAGGGAGAGGGACCGGCCTTTGGTCGGTTCCGAAATACCCTGTGATGACATTGACAAATCTTTCTTTGAGGTTTCAACGTACATGCTATTGTGGGAGACGGCAACACACGATGAACTCTTGGCGCAATGGGCAAGCCGCTAAGATTATGGCGCCAAATCATTTTAAGCTAGGAAGAAGGAAGAACAGGGTCAGTGCTACAAGAACTAAGTGGTGGCAATGGATGAAATCCCTGCACAACATGCACACGTAGGATCAGGTATACGAGTTCATTCGCCAACTTAGATTCAGCTCCAAAATATCAATTTGCAATCGCAGATGCCGGATGCTATCATTTGGCGTTGGACTATCAATGGTGAATATTCGACATGTAAGTGCAAGGCGTGTGGGACGCGGCCAGAGCCGAAGGAGAGATCCACAACCAGCATATAATAAGAAGGCACTTGTAGCCATCTATCAAGGGGTAAGAGAGGAAACATCACTACTCCTCTCAGAGAAGAAGACAGCCAAATATGCATGTCATGCATTAAAGTCCACGTACATGGAGGCCAATTGTGTAACTAGGGCAAAGCTCTAGACCCTCAAGATAGAGTTTGATGGGATCCAGATGCACGAGGGGGAGTTCGTGGATGATTTTGCCATAAGAATCACCACGGTGATCAGCAAGATGTGCATACTTGGGGATAAAATCGATGACTTCTACATGGTGGAAAAGGTGTTACGTGTGGTGACACCAAAGTTCCTATAAATTGCTTCCACGTTGGAGCAATTCGGAAACATAAAGAAGATGTCAAACAAGGAGCTGTTCGGTCGACTCAAGGCTCATGAGGAGCGACTATGGGGTTATGGCAGCAAGGAGGATGGGCATGTGTTGCTGACCCGTGCCGAATGGGAGGCCATGTCAGGGAAGAAAGAGGGCGAGGGCTCTTCCAGAGGATCAAAGTGGAAGAAAGGTAGAAGTGGACGCGGCCACAAGCGTGGTCATGGGCGCGACAATGGTGAGTGCACCGACAATTCCCATAAGAAGAGCTTTACGTTTGACAAAGCAAAAGTGTGCTACTACAACTGTCAAGACTATGGTCATTTCACGTCCAAGTGCCACTAAAAGAAGGTGGAGAGGGCATACTTTGCGGAAAAGCACAACGATGATGAGCCTGCTCTCTTGATAGTGGAAATGTATGAGCTTGTGTAATCCACTGAAAACAAGTTTGAGCTTGTGTTGCTTAATGAGGAGAAGGTGAACCCGAAGCTCGGAGTCGAAGAAAACTACAAAAGCAAGATGTAGTATCTTAACATCGGAGCCAATAATCACATGACCTAGTGTAGAGATATGTTCACCGAACTGGACACCAAGATACATGGCTCGGTGATGTTCGGTGGTGACTCAGTTGTGGATATATGTGGTCGTGGCTCAGTCATATTTGAGATTCAAACCAAGGAGCATAAGTTGCTAACAGATGTATATTACATCCCTCAGTTGTGTAGCAATATCTTGAGTTTGGGCCAACGGGATGAACGTACGATTGAAAAATTGTTATGGAAGATAGGTACCTGCACATCTTTGACAGGGAAAAAGGTTGCTAGCCAAAGTGAGGCGGAGATCATGAAATTGGTTGTATGTCCTAAATCTCAACCATGCACAACCGATATGTCTCCTAGCAAAGTATCAAGAGAAGGAGTGGCTGTGGCATGCACGATACAGTCATCTAAACTTTCGTGTATTGAGGGATCTCTCATGCAAGGGCATGGTTGAAGGAATGCCATAAATCAACCATGTTGATTAACTATGCGAGGGGTGTATGGCAGGCAAGTAGTGCCATGCACCATTTCCTGTCAACTCGATATACTGAGCAGACAAGTCGCTTGAGCTACTACATGTAATTCCAACATGGCGCAAGAGGGAGCTGCCGACGGGGTGGATGGAACCCTTCGGCGGTGAAACCTTAGCGTATGGAATCAGATTGGGATGATATATTGTAAAGGCCTTGTGATTATCACTTAGTCAAATGCCTATTGTCGGACCTCGGGTTAGCAAACCCAGATCCTCTATGATTCCAACGCACTATTCCCTGGATCAGTAGATAGTGCTCACAGATACATTACTGCATATCAAAAACATATTATACGGAAGCGTAAATAATACAGTAATACTTACTCATGGGCCGATTAGGCCGAAAGCGATAAAATGCAGCAGCGGAAACTTCATACAGATGGGACCCACAGGACTTGCCCACAGGCAGCCAACTGGGGCTCGCGACCTAGTCCATGGCCTCTTCGTCTTCCAGCTCTGTCGACCCTTTTTAGGCATCACAGGGCTTGACTTTATTTCCTTTCTGACTGAATGATGGTAATTAACAACAGTGAGTACGACGGTACTCAAGAAGCCACCACACAGATGCAATAATAATAGATGCAAGGCTGTCAAAGGAGGCTTGAGGTTCTTTTATTTGCTTAATGCGACATTTGCAATAATCATAAATAAAATTCCTATGACTTGGCATTTTATAAATATGCTTTAAAGAGTTTGGAATTGTGCAATATTTATAGCGGTGTAGGTTCCATCCACCGATTACATGGTTCCATCCACCTATGCTAGCTTTTGATCATTATGCCACTTCCATCTTATTTACCACATTGGAGTACGCCCCTCCAGGAGAAATTCAAAATCAGAGTACCTCCCTCTGATAGGTTTTTGTCCCACCCACAAAGGTTTTCGAAATAGAACTAACTCGAGGAAGGTTTCCGTGTCCGCCCTTGACCGTGGGCACGGCTATTCGAATAGTTGTATACTCTGCAGAGTCTGTACATCTTTACCCACAAGAGGTAATCGTCCCGATGGTTCCACATGATTCCTTAGTCATGCAGATCGAGAGACTACCACGAGGCCTTTACAATACCTTGCTCTCTAGCATCTCACTCCTATGGGGTTGCTCCCATAGGTTGTGCGGGATGTCACCACAGGTTGGCGCACTCGGACTCCACTCTCCACCATACGCTAGCCTCGGTGACGTCACCTATATCCGATGTCCCATTCCACGGGGGCTTTTATTACCCGCCTACACACGTTCTCCGTGAAATGGCTAGAGAGTTTAGTAAATTATTCAGCCAAGCCTACAGTTTGCCAGCTTGTGGTTGTACTGTTGTACACGGAGGGGTCATCACAGGATTAAGTTCTTAATTTGTCCGGGCGGTTCATTCCACGAACCACAATTCTTGTGTTACCTCCACACCTTACATCCGCACCCACCACTCTTACCATCCGCCCAGACTGGTAAAGCAGATTTTTAGAGTTTTGAGAAGCATAACTTAAGTTATCACAAATAATCAGCCACGTACATCCCGTGACTGTCCCAAAACCAGTTTTCATATTTAAAGATAGATGATCAGGGCCACTAGTGCCCTGGACTTGTCAAGACTAGCACGGCATTAATATGACTTATAGCTAGTAAAGTGATTATTAACATCTAGGGTGACAATGGTCAGGTAATTCAAGTGTTAAGGAAAGGCATAGTAGTTTTAAGACATCAAATAGGCAGGTAACTACCTTAAGCTTTAACATACATTTGCATAGTAAAGTAAGCATGCAATTTGATAATTTAAAGAAACATAATCTTGCATAAAATGTAGGATCAACATGATCAAGGTGATGACTTGCCTTGCTTGATTTACCGCGGCCTTGATTGCCCAAAGCTTGCACAGTCAACGATCTTAATTCCCTAGTCTTCGCTTTTACCCAGTCTTACTGTTCGAATCCGTCGCCTTGTCGAGTCTTCAAATTCTAATACGCGGCAAAGACAAGAAAGACCAAATAAATCCAAACACTTTAAATGCCCAAGTTAACTTAAATTATACATTTATTACGATTTGAGAATAGAAGGATGATTCGGGTTAGTGTGCCGCAAGCACAGCGGTAGATGAATTGGGCGAAGGAATGAGGTGGCAGAATAGCTTTACCGTGAGGGAAAATTTAGAATAAGGAGGGACCAAAATGAAGAAGTATCTATAGGAATATACCCCCTTTTGAAAAGGTAGAGGTCAAAACATAGCTGATCAGGGCAATGCGAGGTTCGACCATTTATTTGATAACTTTTTTTCATTATTAATTTTATATTTATCAAGGAAGTCCCGTGAGTCAGGCAGGACTTACGGACAGATAAAAGGGGTTAGCGAAGATATTAAAGAGGAACAGAACTTTGTAATTTTAGGATATGGAAGTTTTACAGAAGATGGGTATAATTTTAAATACCTGATGTAACTTTGATATTTCATGTGACAGTATTTATCCAAGATTGCAACTGCCAATTTAACGGATCAATATTTTTAATAACTTAATTAAGGTATGGAGTTAATCATTTAACCAACCATTATTATGGACAAGGTTGGTTATTTTATTGATTACCAATCTATTATTCATGGTCTGCCTTTTATTGAGTGAATGAGTCATGAATTAACATGGATTACCTCGATGAAGCTATTTTCTTTTAGCATTAATTATTTTCAATTATTACATTTGAATAATGATTGGAGATTCGGAGGTGAGGCAAGGACTATTTTAAGTACTAATGAGAGAGATGACATGATTTTAGACATGAGCGATTTATGGTCAATATTTTGTGTGGCAAAATCTTATTAAATCGAATCACTTAGTTTGCATAAATAGACTTAGATCAGAGGATGAAGGATAGCACCTCAATCCCTCGAGATAAGATTAAAGTCATTATTCGAGTTTCTAGGGTATAGTTTAAAAGCATTGAATTTATATATATATATATATATATATATATATATATATATATATATATATATATATATATATATATATATATATATATATATATATATATATATATATATATATATATATATATATAATTTCTTTAAGGCTTTATACATGCATCTTTAATTATCTAGGATTAACCTCTAGCACCTTTGATTTGTAAAAGATGATCTCTTAATTATTCTCACATAATTGATTTTTAACACCAATACCCATTGAATCCATGTCGATTACTTGTCATATGGGGGATATTCATGACATGATCTTGCTTTATCAACCCTATATGAGGATTAGTCCATTACTCCCTATTTGCATGCAATTAACTAGAGTTAAATTGTTAATTTACTTTCATAACCCTTTTAGTTTAATCCTACCAGTAGATTATGGTTCCCATTGTTAGTCACATCTCATGTTCAAAGATTGGGATGCCAGTGATATACCTGAGCTAGGCCGTTCTCTGGCTGGGCCCACAGGTCATACTGAGTGAGATAGAGGGAATAAGGAGCCGGGTTGGTAGAGAGAGCAGAGCAGGGGGCTGAAACAGAGGAGGGAGGCGCCGGGGCACGGCTGCGGCGGCGACGCCGGCGAGGAACGGCCGGGAAGGGGGCGGCGAACAGTAAAACAGAACGCCCTGGCGACGAGGAGGCTCCCGGTGGCAGTAGCTCCGGCCGGGGAAGGGGCCAAGCACGCGGGCGGCGGCCTTAGGTGGCCGGCGGTGAGGAGGAAATGGGCGCCGGCGGCCGGAGGAGAGGGGGAAAGAATGGAGGTGCGTGAAAGCATAAGGGAGACACGGGAACTCACCGAATGGTTGGAGTGGCGGAGGGAGGCGTGTCGGGCCGGCGACATGTGCGGCGGCGGCGGTAACCGGTCGCCGTGGCGGGACGCTGGGCGGCGGCGGCGGCGGACGACCACCGGGTGTCTTCGGCGCGCAGTGGTGCTCGCCGTGAGGAATCGGCCGGGGATCGACCACGGTGGGTGCGGTGGCGGGATTCGCGACGGCCGGCCGGAGGCGAGGAGGACGTGCGCGCGGCGTGCTCGGGCGATGGCGCCCCAATTAACACCGAGGGGAGGTGGTGAACGCTAGGGCGCACGCCGTGACGCGATCCAATCGGAGATTGCCTGCCGGAGGCGGCCAGGACGAGGTGTTGACCGGCGCTGGCGCAGGGGACTTGCTCGAGCGAGCTTGAATGGAGGGGGAGGGGGAGGAGGAGACGAGCTTGAGCTCCTTTTATCGCCAGCAAAGGCCACTGGAGACGAAGTGACGCGGGGTACCTCCGGCATGGGCGTCGGCATGGGCGACGGCATGGCTGCGAGTACGGCGGTATGGGCGCAGCGACATAGGGGAGTGGCGCGGGGAGTAGGCCGGTGGTAGGCTACTGGCGCAGAGGTGACGAGGAAACCGGGGCGGAGCACGGGCTGGGCTGACGGGAGGAGCAGCGGCGCGGGGGCGGGCCGGCGACGCCATGAACAGCGGGAGAAGGAAGGAGCAAGGAAGGAAGAAATGGGGGAGGAAGAAGGTGCCTGGGCCAACGGCTGAAAAGGAGGAGGTAGCCGGTCCAACCGGGAGAAGGAAAAATAGGCCAGGGGGAAAAAAGAAAGGGGCTGGCTGGGCCGAGAGTGAAAATGGGCTGGGCCCAAAATAAACTTTTAGTTATTTTAAGAAGTTCTGAAATTTTGGGATTTCAACCCTTGGATTTGTAAGTAGATTTTGAATTTAAAAACTTGGTTCATATTTTAGGTTTGGGTTTTTATGAGTATATTTTAAATTTGGGAGCTTGACTCAATTTCTGCATTTTCATATTTTAATTTTAGGGTTGTTCGAATTTTGATAAATATTTCTTAATCTTCCAAATTGAATGGCCAGATACCAAGAGTTGGATGGAAAGGTTTCATATTGAATGCCAATTTCTATTGTTGGCCTTGAACGACCATAATTAAATTTTAAAATTTGAGATTAATGCTTCCAAGGGGATTTGGATTTTCTCGATATGATTTTCAACCTTGGTTCTTGATTCCAAGGTTTCAAGTTTTATTACTCGGGCTTTCGGAAAGAAAACAAACTCGAGCAATTCAAATAACACCAAGAATTTTTTTTGAGAACACGGGAAGAACAACATAAATATTTTATAATTTTTGCAATTACAGTAGTTTTCCTTTTTGGGATGTTACGCCTATAGAAGCATGTAATAGCTAACATTATAAGTTAATTATCTCTTATGGGTAAAACTGTACATCCTTTGCAGAATGAGATCTCAATTGATTTGAATAAACATGTCCCTGATCATGAACATCGCTTGGTAATACCACACTTAGTTAGTTTTCATGGTTTTGGGAAAATGGTATGGGTGGATGGAGCTCTTACTTGAAAATCTTTGGCTCAGTATGGATAGATAGAATACATGCTTGCGAGGTTATGGCAGAGGGCTGGCACTTGTTTTATACTTGTTCACCTCTGTCTCAACTTACATACTATATAAACTTTGTATTAAAGTCTTGTGGAGTACAATTGTGTATTCATAGTTGCCTGTTGAACACTATCAGGTCAAGAGGAAGAAGATCTCTCAGTTGGCTACTTTTATGCCATGGGATTTGGTGACGATGACACCAATTACCAGGTATTAACCCTAGTTGGTTGCTTGTGGGAATGAGACAAACCACAAGGGCTCGTTATCTCTTATTTATCGTTTATTCTGTTGCAAGTATTTTTTTTATGTGTATGCATTTGGCTGGTCAGCCCCATCGTGTAAAGATTTGCCATTATAGCCTATGTTCAACTACTTATTATTATGTGTCACTGTTTTATTCATTCATCTATGGATGTGATTCAATGTTGTACATATGTGTGTTAGCCATTGATCATGAGACTAGCAAGATAAACACATAGGGTTCAGAATTAATTTTTGGGTCTGACACAAATAGTTTGGATAAAATAACATTTTAGATGATAAAAGTCCATACCATATTCGTGTCCATAATTTTTATGTGATTGTAAATACAAATACGAATAGGGGAGAAATTGTTAATCACATGGGACTATGAATATAAATACGAATAGGGGAGAAATTGTTAATCACATGGGAAAAATCTAAAACATATGCCTATCCTATCAAATACTGTAGTCGAATAATATAGATAATTCGTATCCGTTTGTCATCCTTAGTAGGAGCATCCTTACCACAGTTTTGAAAAAGAAAGAAAAACAACAACAATGGCAAGCCCACATTTTCCAAATCTATAAAAAACAATAGTTACTACTAGAGAAATAATTACAAAGGCATGGTTGAAGGAATGCCAGAAACCAACCATGTTGATTAACTGTGCGATGGGTGTATGGCAGGCAAGCAACGCCACACACTATTTCCTGTCAACTCGATGTACCGAGAGACAAGCCGCTCGAGCTACTACATGGGGACTTGTGCGGCTCTATAACACCTACAACTCCAGGAGATAACTGGTATTTTCTTGCTGTTATATGATTATCACAGTAGATATATGTGGATACGGTTACTCAATACAAAGGATGAAGCTCTAGACATGTTCAAAAAAGTGAAGACATTAACCAAGATAGAGGTTGGCCACAAGGTGAAGGGTCCGACACAAATAGTTTGGATAAAATAATATTTCGGATGGCGAAAATCTATACCATATTCATATCCATATTTTTTTATGTGAATATGAATACAAATATGAATAGAGAAGAAATTGCTAATCACATTAGAAAAATCTAACCAATATTCCCATCTTATTAGATGTTGTAGTCGAATAATATAGATAATTTGTATCTGTTTGACATCCCTAGCAGAGCATCCCAACCACTGTTTTGTAACCAAAAAAAAAAACAACAGTGGCAAGCCCATATTCTCCAAATCTATAAAAAGCAACAGTTACTACTAGAGAAATAATTACACGACATAAATAGAGGAAATGTGATTTTGAACCCTAGCCATACAGTCGGGAGCCAAACTCTCCATAAATTATTTCCCTCATTAATTCATCCCTGTGTGGCTTCATCCCGCCCTTGCGTCTTGCTCTTTCTATTCATGATGTCAAAACCGTTCTAACTTCTGACTATTCAGTTGGTGCACAAAGGGGACACAAAGTCAGGTCCAAACGAAGGCTCTGAACTGGAGTTTGCTAAGTGATCGGCAATGGAAAGTGGGTCTTACGGTGCCCGACAAGATGGCAGAAATTATCGTTTATGCCATTTACTGTTCACCGTTGGTATTGTTCATGTGGTACCGCTCATGGGTGATTATTTTCCTTTGTTGGGATTTAGGTTGATTTGGCTCAGTATCATCTTCGGTTAGTTTGTTTGTTTAGGTTGACCAAATGTACTTTACACTTTATATAGTGATGATTTATCATATCTTCAATGATAAATTATTTTTAGTCAACTCCCAGTAACCGACAGTATTTTATTTAATCAATATAGTCATTCATTAAATTCTGATTAGTCATCTTCATAACAATTAGTCGCTTGGTGATACCTTGAATGTCCAACGAGCACATAATGTTGTTTACTATTCATGTACAATTCAACTTAGATCATTCAACTAGCCTACAAATTTTTATGAGTACAGTATTTTGATAAAAAAAAATCATAAAACTACAGATTTAAGAGAATATTTCAGAAAAATACAGATTTTAGGCCAAAATGTTTTGTTGAGCTACATGTTTTGCCATCACAGGGGTTGTGTCCGATAGATCCGGCCTACTTGGCAGTCACTATATTTTCCTCATATCCTGTTCCGTCATGTCCACATCAGATGCCACGCTAGAGTTGTGGCCTACCCTTAGCAGGTTTCATTTTTTTGCTAGATTATTTCACGGGTTTCATGTGTTCCTGTTTGACTAATGGTTTGGTTCAAGTGTGTTGCTTAAAGCAGGTTGGGTCATGAGCTTCAGTGGATCAGTCGGAAAAGAAAGTGACCGATCGTTGGTCGATGCTACAGCACTAGCTCGGTACTCAATAGTCAATAGTTGTTGCTACAGTATCTGGTCGGTGATGGGTAGCTATATACTTTATGATCGATAGCCGTAGACTTCGCAATCCGTACTCGGTAGTGGTACTCAATGGTTCAGTGACTGGTTGGTAGTGGTAGTGCTATGATACTTGTGATTTCCGATTGTTCTGAGCGAAGTGATAGTATTTCTCGAGTACTTGTATTTTTTGAGTACTCGATGAGCTAGCAACCGGACTTTGCATGGAGGGCGTAACTAGTAGTAATGAGTGATCTAAGCCTAATTTCTGGAAAGCGATATAATTTGTGGTCATGGCTGATTTGATTGATGTTGATGGATGATTAAGAGTATGATATGAGTGTGTGGACTAATATTGATCAAGTTGTGAAGAACTTGTGCCAGGGAAAAACATTCTTTGGTCTATACATGTACAGGTTGGGCGTGGAGACGGTTATGGTCAATGACGAGAAGGACCGGGACAAGGGTGGGGAAATCTAAGGTCTAGATGGTCGAGGATGTCACAAGGTGGTCGGGCTCATGCTGGGGCATGTGGAGATCAAAGGTAGTGATGCATGGAGAGGCTACGGGAGGTGCTATCCTAAAGACTTCGATACGTGAGGTGATGGTGCGTGATGAAGATACAGGAGGTGTTGTCTTAGAGGCTTTGTCACGTGGTGAGTTAGGAGTTGTGGATGGAGTTCATAACTGAGAAGATTTAGTATTTGATTAAAACCCATGTTTAGAAGGGTTTCAGATCTCTTGATTTTCGAGAAGAGATAGAATTTCATGTTCATGCTTGATAAGGACACGTTTAGGGCGTTAACCTATAAAAGCAGGGAGAGACTAAGGGTTAACGAAAAAGGGTTTAGAAAGTTTTTGTCAGAGAGATTGAAGAGGCTTTAGTTTCTAGCTAGGGCTTTTAGGGGCGCTTGTGATGACACGTTGTAAATCCACGGAAAACTAGCAATAAAGATCATCTTGAATTAATCTGATTCGTGATTTGCTTGAAGAGCGCTGGTGATCACAGGTGGATTGGATCTTACGACAATAGGCAAAGTTGAGTGAGCGGTTAAATAGAACAATCAATTAAGCAATCGTGCACTAAGTGATCGATCGAAAGATTGAGCACCAAGCAGTCGAAATCTTCACCAACAGCCAGGAGACTCCAGAAAGCGATAACAATTATTCACCCCTTGATTGCGGTATTCGATTCTATAGATTTCTTGGCAGCCAAATTCTTTCCTTGGTTCTTAAATTTAGTATAGCAGTATTATTATTAGATAGGTTTGCTTGAATCGATGGAGTACAACTCCAATGGAAGATTCAGGTTTTACATAGTACTATTTTATTAGCTAGCGTGTCTCGGAAACACGAAAATGAAAAACAAAGCGTAGGCCTTACGTAATCTTCAAATGTATGCCATTTACGAAGAGCAGGTAACTGAAACCGGAGGCGAATGGAAGAAATTAAGTACCTAAAAGAGGTGCCACAAGTGTTAAGACTGTTAGGAAACCTGGACTCTATCCAGAGTCCTGATTTAATTGGGCACCCCACCGTAGACTATATATAGGGCCCTAGACCCCCCCTCATTATGTACCCCGATGCAGTCTAAAGCAATAAAGAAAGACCAGGAGTTCTTTCTACCTCTCTGTGTTCAATCTATTATTCTGTGATTTTGTGATTGATTCGTTCTTGTTCTAAGCAGAGGAATCGCTCGGACTGGTCTCCAGCGTCGGTTCCTCAACACGTTATCAGCACGACTTCGCTCCGGTGAACGAGGTAATCATCGAACCACAGATTGAATTTTCTAGATCGCTTTTGAATCTGCATTTTCTTTTCGCGTTCTAGATTGAAATTCTACGGTGCAAATCCGCCCTAATCTACCGCGAGCAGACTTGAAGTCGCCGGCACAATGCCGATCGGTAGATTGTGAAACAGGGTAGATGTTGATTGCACTGTAGAACAATGCAAATCCACCCTAAATCTACCGCGAGCATACTTGAAGTCGCCGGCACAATGTCGATCGATAGATTGAGAAAACAGGGTAGATGTTGATTGCATCGTAGATTAGAACTTTTGCATGGTGTTAATCCTGCATGATCGCAAACACAAAGATATATGCATTGATTACATGTTTCTGAACGAGCATTACAGATTGGAAAAGTTTTATTTTGCATCTTCCTTTTCTCTGCACGGTAATCAAACTAAAAATATAGCATCTCTGTTTGATCACTGCATGAAAAAAAAGAGGAGGGGACAAGAGGGATTGACGTCGGCTCGGCCGCCGCGCGCGGCTCGCCGGGTCTCCTGCGACGCGCCGCATGCGCTGCGCCACCGCCGCTGCGTCGGCTCGCGCTCGGCCACGCTTGCACCGGCGGCGGGCCGCACTGCTGCCGCCCCGCATGGACGCATCGCGCGCCGCGACGGCGCCTCCGCGCCACACGCGCCATGGCGCTCGCGTGCACGCCACACGGCCCGATGGCCACCGCCACCGGCCGCCTCATCGCAGCGTGCCCGTCAGACGGCTCCTCCCACCGCCGCCGGCGAGGCCGCCTCCTCTCGCGCGCGCCGCAGCCGCGCCGACCGACCGCCCGCGCGCCGCTTTGGCTGCCGCGCGGTCCTCGATCCTCCGCCCAGACGGCGGATACCGCCTCCTCACCCGCTTCGGGTCGCGCGCAGATCCGCCCCGCACGGACATGCCGATGCACACCAGCCGCTGGTCCGCCGCTCCCGCATGAGCGGCCGCCGCCACCAAGGTGTGCTCGAGGCGCCGCACCGCCCGACCGCGCGCTGCACCGCAGCCGCGCCGCCCGCCACCTTGCGCGCCCCACGGCCGTGCCGTCCGTCGCCGCTGCGCGCGCACCGCCTCGCCGCTTGGCCGCCCCACCCGAAAGAGCCGCCGCCGCCACCCTTTGCGCAGGGGTAGGGAAACCCTACCCCTCTCCGGTTATGCGCATGGGACAGGCCGACCGGGCCGAAAGGCCACATGGGCCGAGGAGAGTTGGGCCGGGGGAGGAGGGCTGATAAAAAACGGGGGGGGGGGTCGGTGGGGGGGCGCCGGACCGAAGTCCTGAATATTACCGATTGGCCCTTAATTATTTAATTTGAGTCCCAAATTTTTCATAAAAGGCTTCGTAGTTCCGACAATTACATATAAGCCCTCGAATTTACGAGTGGGTCCAGAATTTTGCAGAAAACCCCTCGGTAAATCAGAAAATTGCGCGAATTTTTCTCTGAACTGAAATTTTGCGTAAAAACCCTCTGGAATTGCAGAATTTGCTGAAATTTCATATTTTAGCATAAAAGGGCATCGGGAATCCGAATTTTGCATCATTTTTTGCATTTGAAGCTTATTTATTTATGCCATTATTATTCTCTGTATTTTCTGTATTTATTTACTGTTTTTGGTTAATTGTAATTATTTTAATTGCTTTTAATAACTGAAATTAGCAGTAAAATTATAGAACATGCATGTAAAATTATGAAACATTATGGGAAACTATTGCACCACTTTATTTACTGTAGTAAATTTTCCATGCATGTTTACCGCAGAAACTTATTTTAGTTCGTTCATACACATGTAGATGATGGAATTTCGAACCGGAGTTCGAGGAGTCGCCCAAAGATGGCCGAAACTATCGACATGGGCATCCGATGTCGAGATTGTGCTTGGGGCGGAAGCTCGCTGCAGCTATTGGGATAAGCGGACGAAAGACGCTAGACCCACACCGAGGAGAATGATCAGCACTTCATTTTCAGCACCATCTCGCTCAACTCTCAAGAATGAGTATATGGCGAGAGAAATGCGCTAGCACTGGACCGCACTCAAGAAGCGGTTTGAGAGGCTCAGTACACCATTCTTCCTCAAGCGAGCAGAGTGGATCGATCGAGGTTTGCCGACTTTAAAACGGTCGGGAGTACACCGCCTTGCACAGATTTGTACAAACCTTAAACTCGTGGCAAGGAGATCACAGAGGACCGTAAGATCGAGAAGACCCGCCCACTTTCCACCCCAATCTGTCAGACAAAGTTGCCCGCAACTATCGCCAAAACGGCTACAAGGAGTATGCCAATTGATTGATATGATGCAGTAGCCGAGGCTCGTGACGAACTTCTCCGCAAGAATTACGTCTCGCACCATTAAGCGATTCCACCGCCATGAAGCCAACGCTAGCGACCTCAAGGTGCGAAAGCCCTTGATGAAGAAAAGGGGAAGAAGGGTAAGATCGTTGCCCGTAAAGGCAAGTCGATGCTCCAAATGACAAAAAGGCTAAAAGAGTGACAAGACCTATGGCCGCAGAACCGTGGTTGTTACAAATGTGGCAAGTGGGGACATTGGTCGCGGATATGCAAAGCACCGCAACATGTCATTGATGCCCACCAAGCTCAAAAGAAGAATGGCAAAGGGCAACTCGAAGCCCACTTTGCGATCATTGAGGGGAGCGGCTGAGCAACTAGGAGATGATGGAGGTTGAGTCCATCCCAGCAGAAGACCCTCACGACTTAGAGGCACCACAACCATGATCTCTCTTGAAGAGAATGTCATCACTGAGGAAATAGCCAAGAAGTCAATGATTTTCTAGTTGATTCCGTCTGATGCACAGAATGCATGAGACGTTAATTGTCATTTATTTTGTGTTAAATGGACAAGTTTAGAACTTGCATGGTTGGTGCTTTAGGATTTTGCTTTCCCATAAATGGTTGGATGATTTTGGAATAAAGCATTCATTTATTCAGTTTATATTGGCATTATATGTTCTGATATTGGCGTATTTTATTTATGTGTTGAATGCATTCTAATACATGTTAATTAAATACGTTATATTAGAACACGTGTGGCGCCCTATGGAGGAAGTATGCCTTGCCGACAGCGGCACAACGAATACCATCTTAAGAGAGACTAAGTATTTCCAGTCGATCCGTAAGAGCAATGGCGACCTTACGACAATCGCCTAAGCGATGCATGTATAATCGGTTCCTAAGAGCCACAATTATACTTCCCATGGGCACAACTTTGGTCATTGAAGAAGCCTTATTGTACCCGAATCGACTAGAACTCTCCTAAGTTTTAAGGATATTCGCACCAATGGTTTCCACGTTGAGACCGACGAAGAGTACGGTAAGGAATACCGCTCATCACGGGTTGAAGAGAATGGCAAAGAATATTAGAAAAGCTTCCTTCACTTGAAACAGGCTATATTATACCACAATTAAAGCGCTGACAAGATACATCGCTCAAAACAAGTGTTTAGAAGCTCTGAACTCTTCTGTCTCTGGCATGACAGATTAGGTCACCCAAGTCTTAGGATGATCAGAAACATAATAAATAACTCACATGGGCATAATATTAATGTAAAGAATTTCCCGAATTATGAAGATTTTGTGTGCCCTGCATGTGCCATTGGGAAACTAATTACTAGACCCTCCACTCTGAAAGTGAAGGATGAAGTCTTTGCATTCCTGGAACGCATCCAGGGAGACATTTGCGGTCCCATTCAGCCCGTCTCAGGGCCGTTTAAGTATTTCATAGTGCTCATTGACGCTTCTTCAAAGTGGTCATATGTGGGTTTGTTGTCCACAAGAAACCACGCCTTTGCAAAATTGATCTCGCAGATCATTCGCATCAGAAATGTGTTTCCAGATCATCATATCAAGTCCATTCGAATGGACAACGCCGGAGAATTTACTTCAAAGGCATTTGATGATTATTGCATGGCGATGGGAATTGCAATTGAGCACTCTGCATCGCATGTCCATACTCGTAATGGTTTGGCAGAGGCTTTAATTAAAAGAATTAAATTTATTGCCCGACCCTCTTGCATAAAAGTAATTTGCCACTACATGTTGGGGACACGCATCCTTCATGCAATAATCTCATCAACCTTAGACATTCGGCCTACAACATCCATTCACCTATGCAACTAGCGCAAGGGTCACCACCGAAAGTTTCCCATCTTAGGAGGTTTGGATGTAAGGTTTATGTACCGATACCACCTCCGCAATGAATCGCAATGGGCCCACTCCGCAAGACTGGGATATACGTTGGTTATGAGACTGCATCCATAATCAGGTATTTGGAACCCATGTCTGGAGATTTGCATACTGCCCGCTTCGCTGATTGCATCTTTGATGAGGATAATTTTCCGTAATTAGGGGGGAGGAAATCAACCCGTTGATGAAAAATATCGGGAAATTACGTGGGAAGCCACGGGAATTCATGTACATGACCCGCGCACTAGTGAAACTGAAAAAGAGGTCCAGAAGATCATCGACTTGCAAGCATTAGCAAATCAACTGTCCGATCACTTTAGTGATTTGAAGAGCGTGATTAAGTTGCATGTGCCTGCACGCAATGCACCGGAGAGGGTTGAAATACCAAAGAAAATTGAAGGTATCCCTAATCCCGTCCAGAGGCCTCAGAATAAAAGGACGAGAACTCCGGTTCCTCGAGTCCAAAGTAACCGGGGACGCCCGGCGAAAAAGGATAAAAGGGATTTATCACAGTCGATCATTGAAGTCCCCAGAATGAGAAGGGGAGCCAGTTGAGACCTGGCACAAGTATGACACGTTCCGAAAAGGGCATACCAGATCTGAATATCCCCATCGGCATGGATGTGTGCGCACACATCGGAGCCGAAAAACTAAAGGGACTTGCCACCGCAATTGAAAGAAGCGATGCGCAAGGTGAAGCTCCAGAAGAAGCAACTCATGAAAAAATAGCTATAAATTATGTGCACACGAGAGAGTCCCTGAATAGGACAACAGCTAATATCGATATCTACTTCGCAAAGAAAATTGCCACCATCATCGATCTTGATCCCGAGCCTGCATCGCTCGCTAAATGTAAGAAAAGATCAGATTGGGAAGATTGGAAGAAGGCAATAGCAACTGAATTGCTATCTCTGAATAAAAGAGAGGTGTTTAGGCCCGTATGCCGCACACCTCCCCACATACACCCCGTTGGGCACAAGTGGGTATTTGTTCGAAAGAGAAATGAAAGAAATGAAGTAGTGAGATACAAAGCAAGACTGCTAGCCCAAGGTTTCACTCAACGTCCTGGAGTTGATTACGAAGAAACCTACTCCCCAGTCATGATTGGAATTACCTTTAGATACTTGATCTCAATGGCAGTGAACTTGAATTTGGAAATGAAATTGATGGATGTTGTGACTGCATACCTTTATGGTAACTTAGATTCGGAGATTTATATGAGTCCCTGAAGGAATCCCTCTCCCGAACCAAGACAGAGCAAATAGAGGAATCCTTCTCCCGAACCAAGACAGAGCAAATAGAAATCTGTATAGTGTGAAACTCAGAAAGTCATTGTATGGACTGAAACAATCTGGAAGAATGTGGTATAATCGCTTGAGCGACTTTCTCGTGCAAGAAAGGCTACACGAACAATGAAGACTGTCCTTGTGTATTTATACGGCGATCCTGAATGGATTCTCAGATAATCTCTGTGTATGTAGATGATCCGAATATCATCGGGACACCAAGACATAAAAGAAGCAAGCTCCTACTTGGAGTCGAATTTGAAATGAAAGATTTGGGCAAGACCAAGTTTTGCTTAGGCTGCAGCTTGAGCATGTCCTCAAGGAGTCTTGGTACATCACGACCTACACCTGAAGGTGCTTGAAAGGTTTGGCTTTGAGAAGGCATTTCCTCGAAGTACCGATGATCGGAGGTCTTTACAAGAAGAAAAGATCCTTTCCGACCAAGGGAAGAGGGGGAGGAAGTCCTGGGACCGGAATTCCCATACTTGAGTGCAGTGGGAGCGCTCATGTATTTAGCAAACTGCACTAGACCGGACATTGCATTTGCCGTGAACCTCTTAGCAAGGTATAGTGTAGAGCCCACCAAAAGGCATTGGCAGGGCATAAAGGACATTTTCCGATACCTCCAAGGAAGCAAAGACATCGGATTGTTTTACAGAAAGAATCAAGATCTGAACTTGATTGGCTATGCAGATGCTGGGTATCTATCAGACCCGCATACCGCTAAGTCACAAACAGGCTATGTATTCCTGTGTGGTGGAACTGCAATTTCATGAAAATCGTCTAAGCAAAGCCTGGTAGCTACTTCGACGAACCACTCAGAAATTATAGCATTGTATGAAGCCGCACGAGAGTGCACTTGGCTCCGCCGAATGGTTCACCACATCCAGCAGTCATGTGGGATGAACATTGTGCAAACCCCCACAATTATCTATGAAGATAATGTCTCTTGCGTTGCACTAGTGCAAACGGACTATGTGAAGAGTCATCTCACAAAGCATATCAACCCCAAGTTCTTTTATGCACATGAATTGCAAACGATGGACGAGAATAAAGTACTGCATACTAAGTCATGTGAAAATCTCGCAGATTTATTCACTAAGTCACTCCCCGCATCTAGCTTTGAAAGGTGCGTGCGTGGAATTGGAATGATGAGACTTAGAGAAGTGCGTAATCGGGGAGAATTCTCACAAGCCCGCTAATAAATCTTGATCATGAAGATTAAGTACCTAAAAATAAAGTCTTGCAGACTAAATGAATTTGGGTGAATTGTACTCTTTTTCCCTTGACGAGTTTTCCATGAAGTTTCTCGACCAAGGTTTTTAATGAGGCAATTCGTGCATCGCAGCATCACATGTATCATGTACTCTTTCTCCAAATGTTTCCCACTAGGTTTTTATGGAGTTTTGACGAGGCATGAGCATGTTGGGTGAGTGCCCAAGGGGGAGTGTTAGGAAACCTGGACTCTATCCAGAGTCCTGATCTAATTGGGCACCCCACCGTAGACTATATATAGGCCCCTAGACCCCCCCTCATTATGTACCCCGATGCAGTCTAAAGCAATAAAGAAAGACCAGGAGTTCTCTCTACCTCTCTGTGTTCAATCTATTATTCTGTGATTCTGTGATTGATTCATTCTTGTTCTAAGCAGAGGAATCGCTCGGACTGGTCTCCAGCGTCGGTTCCTCAGAAAGACCAGGGACGAACAGAGTATTGCCTTTTCGGCCCCGTTTACAGGGCCTTTAATCCGACATACAAGGGTGACGAGATCAAGGGGGTTTATTTGGGAATTTGTAGGATTTAGTTCCAAGGATTCCACGAGTTCCAAAGTTTCCCGCGATGGGCCGGAATTTTGCCGACCACGATTCAAATGTAGCCGTTTAAAGGCTAATAGCCTGTTCTACCTATGGGGCCAGTTTTTCGTGTTCTTCTCTGACAAAATCACATTGTTTTTTATTAAATTAAATGCGAGTGACTGTATAACACTCGACTAAAAATTTGAGATTTTGGACCATTCGATCTAAACCTACACTTATCTTGATGAGTGTCATGTGTCCTACTCTCCCTAATTCCTCTCATTCTCCACACACCGCACCGCTTCAATCAAATCGCGAAAAGCAACCGCCACCATCTCCATCGCATAGCGATGCGCCGCCACCGCCCCTCCTGCGTCCTCCCTCTGGCTTGCCACCTCGCTGGCGCCAACGAGCCCACCACCTTCATCTTCGCTCATCCTCCTCTTTCTTGCGGCACCTCCTCCCCCTCTATCTCATCCACCGCTGCCACCATGGCCCTCTGCCCCATCTCTAGTGTCCTCCCCAAGTCTCCTCTTGTCGTCACCTCCAACGTCTCCTCTTCCTTATCGTCACCTCCAACGACAGAACACAGGACCTCCGGTGCATCACCTCAATATAAGAAAAAGAAGGGGGAGCATGTGTGCGGCAGAGGGGCCCTCGGTGGCTTGGGCAGAGCTCACCGACGAGGTGCTGGTGCTCACGCGCTCGGCTTCGCCGATGGTCGCAGCGGCACTCAGCTCAAAACTTTGCCGGAGACGATGAAGGAGATGGATAGTGCACAAATCGTGAAGAAGAACCAGAAGTTAGAAATTCAACTGAAAGCACAACAATTTTTAGTGGAGTCTTGTATAGCAATTTCTTAAATTAAAGGGATTGACAATAAAGAACCTAGTTGCTCTTTAGTCTTATAGAGCACTCACTTTTTTCTTTTCTTTTCTAAAATAATCTTAGAAATATTTAGTCTTCTATCCATAACATTTACCACTAAATTATGTTATGTTACTCAAGAAATTCAAAATACAACTAAAAAAATAAAAGTTATCATCTAAATTTTAATAAATTATCAAATAAAAGTTACATAAATCACCATCCGTTAGACCTAAGTTACCATCAATAGCTTAACGAATCACCAACATAAGTTTAAAATTATCATCAGTTTATGAATTTGAGAAAAGTTTTGAAAGTACCATCATTTGAACACTAAGTTATCATTATAGTTTTAAGAAATTGTCACCCTAAATTCAAAATTACCACTATTTCCATAAATTTAAAATATTTTAAAACTTACCATCAATTACACTAACTTTAAACCCTAAATTATCATCTGCACTTAAGCAAGTTAAACCACCCCTAATATAAGAATTTACCATCATTTTATGTTTGGGTAGAAAAGTTCAAATTTTACCATTTAGTTGCACCTTAAGTTATCATTTACACTTCAAACAAGTGACACCCTAATTTTAGAATTTAACATCAATTTTCTATTTGTGTCAAAAAAAATTCAAAATTTACCGTCAGCTACACTCTAAGTTATCAATCACACTTTTAACAAATTACCATCCTAATTTCTAAATTTATCACCATCACTTTTAACAAAAAATTCAAAAGTTCAAATGTTACCATCAATTGGATCCCATTTTATCATCCATAGTTTTAATAAATTATCATCCTAAGTTCAAAATTATCAATTTTTATTTAAAAGAAAGTTAAAAAATCACCATTAGTTACATTGTAAGAAAGTTAAAAAATCACCATTATTTACATTGTAAATTACCATCTACATTTTTTAAACAAATTATCGGCCTAAGTTCTAAATTACCCTTGGTTTTGAAAATTTCCAAAAGTTCAAAAAAATTACTATTAGTTGCACCCTACGAAATGTAAATGGGTTGAATCCTAAGTTAATTACTACTAGCTACACCCTACGATTCATGAGAGCAAGGATAATCGGTAAAGTGATAGGATCTTTTTTTGTCTATTCAGTAGTAAGTCGAGTTAGCTTTAATGAGTAGGACAACACAGCTGAGAGCCTAGGATAGGAATCATTCTACCAATTGATGGATTAGGCTCTTGACATGAAAGAGTAGGAAAGATGGGCTCCTCACATAAGAGAGTAGAAAAGAGATAAAAAAAACTAAATTTAATAGGTGGGTCCATTGGTTTTAAAATTACCATATGAATCTTTAATGCATCGGACGACCAATGCGTGTAGCGCGCATGAGGGCTATCGTGCTGGTAGTAGCATGATAGATTTAGCGTAATTTAAACCACAGAAAATAGTCTTAGACTAACAGCACGTTCGTACACATGCATACTGGTACATATACAGATGGCCCCACCGCAACCTTCCCAATTTGTTTGTCTTGGCCGTTGGGACAAGGAAGGGGCCATGCATGCACTGCTTTTGTCCTGATGCTGCTTTACGCATCGGACAGCCGATGCATGTGGCGGGCACGAGAACTATTGTGCTGGTGCGATAGATTTAGCGTAAATTAAAATAAAAAAACATTACATTGCGGATTTTTTTAAAAAAACGATCCGGTAGTCCAACTAGGGGTATTACCGCCAGGCCCCCCAAAGCACAAAGGCTACTGCTCGGATGCAGAATAGTTCGTACCAAAATCGCCATCCCTAGAAAAGCAAGACAGCCTGCAGCAACGCTGCAGTACAAAATCCATCTTTCGCTTGGTCAACAATCTTTATAATATTTCAGAGACACTGGCGTACCATTGACCGCCTCTCCAATCTCCGGACCAATGTTTCAACTTTCAACCACGTGACGATATGCAGTACAGCACTAGTTTGTAGTCTAAGATTACCAATTACAAGCGTAAGTTGTTACTAGTGTCACAGTGATGGGCTATCTATTTACATAGTCCATAACAAACAAACAAAAAACTCTTTAACACTAACGTTCATGAAAAGAAAAACGCATATTGGTCCAGTTGAAATTTACGAGTTCACTCGTATGTACTGCTTTTTTAATATAGCAAGAACGGCAAATCTTTTGAAATTGCTTCCGTGAGTTCCATCGCTAGATTTATGTGATACACTGAAAATTACCTCCTATTCTCCAAAAGAGGCTCGACAAGGTTCACCTGATGTTTTGATGGGTTTGAATCACCGTCTGTACGTTTCTTCAAAATTCCAGTAGGCTGTCCTTGCCGACTCTGCGCTCCCTGAAGGGACAGCAAAATTAACATCTTTAAGACTTCCATCAGAAATTTATGGACACTCAAACTGTTAATAGACCATATGAACAACAAATTATAAGAATTGAGGCTAACGATTATCAAATTGTTAATACAGATAGGACTAAAGACAGTATCTTTAGCAAAGAAAGCGGTATATGTGCAACTCCGACTAAGGGTGAGCCTGAGTTCTAGACAATTTTGGGCAAGTTCATCTTGGTAACATGTGTGTGTGTACACACACACACTTCTCACGTTACAAAACTAATGAAATCACTCTCAGCAAATAATCTGTGTAACCAGGAAAAGAATGTCAAAAAATAATATGGATAATAAATGAAAGAACATTAACATTGCCAACAAATATTTTTATCACATGTACTTTTGCAAGATGCAAAATGTTATGCTCTGACAAGCCATACTATTGGCAACATATCGCAGATTATGAATATAATAATTAGTTTCCTTATTATTTGGGTTTATTTTTTATTTATTCCATATATTAGGGATACGTTTCCTATTATTAGGATTAGTCTCCTTACACAAAAATAAGTTTCTTAGATAAAGTCTAGTTATCCTTATAAAAGGAACAGCATTATATCATTACCATTAAGTGATGAATAAACACATTTTCTAATCTCTCCCTCTCCTCTTCAACCAAGCCTTAGCCTTAGTGGCAGCATGGCCAACCGTTCAAGGGCGAGTGCTCTACCTTCGGTCCTTGGATCCGTACCCAATCAACCCGCAACATTTGGTATCAAAACCACTCACCATGGCTTCTGCTGCCGATAAGATTAAGATCGATGGAATCAAGACTATGAATGCCAATATGGATGAGTTATCCTCTAGTGAGTTCTGTACCAACATCAAGGCCTTATTGGACTTGAAGACAAATTGGGACAAGAAGGCACAGTATGTCGCTGTGATTTCTACATCATCGCTGGTCAAGTCATCATCCCCACTGGCTGCGGCATTGCCCAAAGTGGAGGAGCAGCAAAAGGCGACACCTGCCATTGTAATGGTGGCGCTACCATCATCGTCCCTATCGCCGTCATCGACGTTGGTCCCGCTATCAATTTTCACTAACAACGACTCCTCTACAGGCTTCGCTATTCTTAGCTGCACCTTTGGTGCCTCTGCCAAGAAGGAAAGTTGTCGCTATCCAGCAACAATCTTTTCCGCACGACCGACCAACACCGTGCCATAGGTAATGCATAGCGCAACGGTTGAGGGGCCAGCACCGCCGTCACATTCTGCCCACCATCATCACACTTCGTGGTAGTAAGGGCATCAATGTTGTCCCATGTCAGTTGCCCATGTTGCCGGCATCTTCCTCGATGCCACATCATGCTAAGGCGCTTCTTCCTTGAGCTCCATATGTCGAAGTGTCGTTGATCTACTCTCAAGCGGCCCGACGCCGGTCCCAATCACTCCTGTCAATATGGGGATGCGAAGGTCTCCGTCTGTGGCCGCCACCTGACAGCCTGAGGACGAGCTGTCTCACCGCAAGAGATGAAATGTTATGGCGTCACAAGCCATAGCATTGGCAGTAAATCACGGAGTAGGAATATAATAATTAGTTTTCTTATTATTTAGGTTTATTTTTTTATTTATTCTATTATTAGGGATAAATTTCCTTAATATAGGGATAAATTTATTAGGGATCAAGTCTAGCTATTCCTATAAAAGGGACAGCATTGTATCGTTATCATTAAGTAATGAATAAACAAAGTTACTAGTCTCTCCCTCTTTTCTTCAACTAAGTTTCAGAGCTTTGGTAGCGGCATGGCCAACTATTCAAGAGCGTGTACCCTATCTTTGGTCCTTGGACCTATACCCAATCAACCCGTACCACAACACAAAATTGCATAGGAGTTGGTTTTCAAAGAATCCTCGCAGCTCATAAGCTAGCTAGAAGAGTAACTCAAGTTGGGACTTAAAACCACCTTATTCAAATTGAAATGTTGAGCTTGTTGATAAAAATAAAATAAAACTGAAGGAGAATTTTGCCCACTAAGTCTTATGCTGAGTTTCCTAGTGAACAGACAAACACCAGGTTAAGCCACCTTCAAGCACAAGTCCTGAACTTCTAACAGAAAAGGAGGGAAAGTAAATGTTTTGCAAGAAAAAATGTATCCCATACTCCAATATGTGCTTTAGGTGATTGTACAGTTCTCAAGCCAAGGAGTTTAGCTCAATCGGGATAACAAAATTTATATCCATACCTACCGTCTGTGTCCACAAAATTTATAATAATCATTCCTAAAAATCAAAATAAAAGAAAAACCAACATACTCCGAATTTCTCAACGAGTGGTGACAAATTTGTGCAGTTGTGCTAGAATATTGTTAATGCCAGTTATTCATGCAACTTTTGTTGTTCAGCCTGCATGTGCATGGTAAGTCCATATAACTGTAGCAAAAATGGCACTTACAGCAGCCTTTTGACTCGTTAATCTCCTATGTGATGGAGCCCTTGCAACTGATGATGCGGCGGCAGCGGCGGCCACTCGTATCCTGTAAGGGAGAAAATTTGTTTGCATTTTGCATACAATATACTGATATACTTAGCAAAGGTTGAAGAATGCCAGGAGCAAGTAGTTCCTGTAAGGATGAGACATACCTTTTATGAACATCAACATATTCGTCGGTCTCATCAACTATCTCCTCCTGTAAAATCAGAAAACTCAAAATGGTGAGAAAATCAGAAGATATTTGAATAAAAATTATGAACTGCATAAACACACCACCTCCAGTTGGAATAATTTATCACCACAGGGTAATTTTCGAATAACAAATCTAGGACTTTTTGAAGAAAAAAATGGAAGAAACGCATTCACAAATTTGATAAGATTTAATTCTAAGAAACAGACCAGGCAATCTGAGTATATAATAGGTAGTTAGATGGTCATTTAGTAGTTCTGTTTAGGGCAAGAGTCCAACGGGGCTGCAGAGTATATGCATACCCAAATTGTTTTCTACAAAGACTAATTATAACTGACATACCTCCTAGAACTCCTCACGATTTACCAAACTGTCACATGATATTATATCTCCACGCTTCCACTAAAACACATATGCCCAAGCTCGAGGTATTATGAATGCTAACGTACACAATTTCCAATATACTATTTCTGCCCATAAACCACATAACCACTTGTTTACCACACACCAGGAAAATGGCAACGCTGCCTTCCAAAGAACAGTTTAGCCTGCTTACAGCTTACCTGCAAGAGTTCTTCAAATACATCTTCGAGTGTGATGATACCAATGACCTCACCATCATCTATATCCTCTGATGAACGAGCAACTGCATTTGATGGTGTATCATTCTGCTGCATAGAGTGGGGTTTGTTTCTATTAGCCTGCCTGTTCTGTGGCCTTTCAATATCAACAACCACACTCTCCACCCTTTCTTCAGCATTGGATAGTAAGGGAGCAGTCAGCTGTGGTGCTCCAGCTGCTTCCCTGTTTGGCTCAGTTTTGTCAGGGGGTGGGGCGTTCTTGGGCTTAGTCTTCACAACAGCAGCCATGTGACTACTTCCTTTCTGAAACTCATTCAGTATATCATACAAGGGCATGTCTGCAGGAACCCTGGAAAATGACCAATTATTTGTCAAGAAAACAGATTAGTTTACCAGTATTAATACGGCAAAGGAGATTACTGTTGGAACAATTCTATCACATATTGAAACAGAAATATTCCGAAGTATATAATATAATAGATTTGGGGCACAACCTTGGAATCCTTCTAATGGAAACAGCACTAACTGGTGTCTCTGTTTCAGCACGCACTGTCAGAAGACTTTTCACCTAATTAAGGTCAAAATGGTTATGAGCAAGTGAAGTACATAAACAACAAATCAGTGAATAATATTCCATGGCATCATTGGAACCTACCAACAGGAGCCCAATAATATTTGTAGGGTTTCCCGAGTACACAGGCACGCGGCTGTGGCCCCGAGCAAGAATTTTACCAATGGCTTCCCTGTAAATACAACTAAATAAGAAGACTGGCAGAGCACTGTGCCTTGAAAGAATTTCTACAAATAAAGTATGTGTAAAAAAACCATAACATAGTGCTCTAGAAATATATACCGTTCAAAAATGTTTATTAATTAGTATGTAGGTCAAACAACAAAAGATTGTATCATCTAAGTTTAGCTCCAAAAATAGAGAAAGCAGAAAGAAGCTTCTATTAGGTGCTATTGAATGGGCTTGCAACTTGCAACAATATAAGGGACAGTACAAAAGGGCACAACCAGATAACGTCAACTGCTCACTGCAACCTTTTAGCTGAAGGAATTGAACACTTAGCAAATCTGAATCTAATATGTTTCAACTTTGTTCATTGCAGTTGATGGGCACAAACACAAATCCACAAAAGGACAACAAATCCACAAAACAACAACAACAAAGTACAAGGAAAACAATGAATGAAAGAAAGAATAACAAGGTGCCACCAAATAAGCATAGGATCAATAATAAGTTAATAACTAATAAGGAACATGAGCAAGAGTTGTGGTGTACTAAGTGGAGTTGTATATTTACCAATCCAACTTGGAGTCCACATCTAATGAGAAAGTTGATTCAATAGGTGTCATAGCTTCTTCGGCAGTCTGCACACACAAATAATAATGAGACTTCTGCTGAATTCAACTAAAAACAGTTGAGGCTTTCTGATTCTCAGTTGAATCAAGCAAACTATTTCTCAGTGAGACTATGCTGTGAAATCAGAATCACCATCTCACTTTGCTTGCTAAAGACTAAAGAGTCCGCATATAAATGAAAATCAGGCACCAAGTGCTGAATTGAACACAGAAGAACCCGCACAGGTGTTGATTGCATATGACTTGCGCCATAGATTTTAACTATTTCTGAATGAGCAACACGATGTGAAGCTGGAAGCCTGGAACCCTTATATACCTTAAAAAAATAGGAAGAGAGCTATAAAGCATGAAATAGATCAAAGTCACGTACAGGCAAGATCACTGGAGATACTAGCTCAGTATTAAATGTTAACAGATAAAAGAAAAAAGAGAATCGTAGCTCAGTTTGTTTTAATCTCCCCCAAAAGCAAAAGGAGGCAGTCACATTTAGAAAACAACAAGTCAAGCAACATCTAACTTTATACCAAGTTCACTTGAATTTTGATTGCCAATGGTGCCTTCAAATTATGTTTATGCATTATAGACAAATTAGAACTCAAAATATGAACATGATATACACCTTTTCAGTCAAGTCCAAGGCTCCACTTATAATTGTAGTCTCATCATGGGTAAGCTCTCCACCCTTACCAGCCTGCCATGGGAGAAGCATTTGGTTGTGAGACAACCTTAGTAGAAGATGTAAACTTCTTAAGAAACACGTTAAGATCGTGTTACCTCTTTGCTATGGATAGAAACAAGAGCTTTCAGTTGAGCTCGCCTAAATAGTGCAGATTCATTATGCCCAAGAGCACAGTCTAGGAGCTGGGACAACATCAAATTTCAACCACTTCAGTAACCAATCCATAAATCAGATCGAGCAAAAAATCAGAAAACTTTGAACAAAAAAATAACAAACAAAAGAAATTTTACATACTATTCTAAAGTATGCATTCAAGTCGGTTTTTACTAAAAACTACAGACACACTATATTAATATGCAAAAAAAAATCAAGATCCCTGCGCCATGTAAAAATATGCATTAAATCACCTGTAATGAATTGTAGTATAAAGCATAAAATGCAAACTTCCGACCACAGGAACTTTACATGCCCTTCCTTTAAAAATATATATAGAAGGGTAACTAATCGTGCATGGCTCTTAGTAATAGAGGCCTTGACCAGCTACAGCAAAGGGTATTGATTAACCTACTCTAAGCTGATATGAAGTGTAAAGGAAAAAATTCTCAACATGTAGTAAGTGCCAGTTTGTGAGGGCTTATCACCTGCTAGAATTCTTCACAAGATGGCTAATAAGCTCAAAAAATGGCAGGCAAACAAAATCTCCATGGCATAAAAGTGAGATCCAATGTGGTCACGTTAGAGCTTACGACTTACGAGAGTTACTTCACTGATCATCTAGGCATTAAATATGCACAGACAGACACAGAAGTAGATCGTTCACTGTTCCATAAAAAACTATGTCACTCATCGAGACCCAACATCACTGAATTAGTGGCCAAGAATACACATGGACATCAGAAGAAATCATTTTTCTAATTGGAGACAAATGTCTGGAAATTGTAAAATACTCTTTAAAACCACCAATAAAAGCCCTAATTAGTATAGAACCATAACTAATTAGCACTTTCTTATTTTCAATGCCTGTTGTTTTGTAGCCAATCCCATGAAGACATGTCAACCATATCTACATTTTCTAGTAACTGTTTTTCTTCTTTGGGCATATAGCAGCACTGCTTCCAACGTATAACAGGGAATAACTAATCAAAATTACATGTCCTTTTATAAGACTATTAAAATTTTTTGTTGGCTCAGCATATAGAAACTGACAAGATTGAAAAATTGCTGAAATAGAAGTTGAAGTAATGATGCATATATAAACTATCTATCAGGAATAAATAGGTATCCAAACAAGAAACAACTCGCACACAAGTTATCAGAATCTCCTAACTAGAATAACTTAAACCAAAATATTACTTCGTAACCAAGTCCATCAACTATGGCACCAAACCAAACAAAGAGATGACTCAAGCACAAGCCTTGTAACAATCTAATTAATGGGAATATGCCACTAGAGAAGCTCCAAAGAATTTTAGTGTAGTAGGAACTCTTGAATTGAGTCATGTAATTTTGCTGATTTACCTTCCCAATAGGGTAAGAAATAGGATAGCAGATGACCATGAGAATGCGTACAAGACATGCAAAGTTAGCACCCACCGCCAACCCATATCTAGTACAGATGGCTTGTGGTATCACCTGGTGTTAAAAGGAATAATCAATTAGACCATATGTCAAATCAACCCGTAAAAGAAATAATAACGTTTGGACATAAGAAGCAGTACCTCTCCAAAAGCAAGAACAAAGGTCACTGACAAGATAACAGCAACAACAGGATGAAAAATCCTGTCAAGGAAAATAGGAAGAGCCTGCAAACAAGTAAATGGAAGAGTCACTGGCTAAAACAAAACAGCATGCAAAAGATATGAGAAGAATACATGTTCTATCTAATTCACAAATAAATTGGATGGTGGAAAAAAGCAATACACATGCATGTCAGCTAAACTAGTAGAAATAATTGTGCAAGAAATGGGGAGAAGTTTGCAAATATTGATATAGAAGATCCTTTGTGCGTATCTGAAAATAATACACACTTAAGACTGAAAATAATAGGGACATGTAAGGATGCTAGAATATATATGTTATGAGAGGAAACATTCACGTTCATTGAGCACTCCAGTTATGTTGTGCTTTCTGGGTGTTTTATCTCATACCATGCTTCCAATTTGCAAAATCAATCCTCTGTCATGTATAAGATTGACATTGCATGTTACCCTGCTTGACATGATTAAGCAATTCCAATGTTGATCATGTGCCATAGGTCCCAAAGCTATTCAAGGCGCTTCCAAGTGCACTCTCATATTAGCAGTTTAATAAGGAGCAGATTGAACACATGCTTGGCGAACTCAGTAAGTTAATTATTATAGCATAATAACAAGCCTACTTTATAAGTAAAAAAAGTGGGAAGCTGAATAATTTTTACACTATTAACACCTGAATAATTTGAAACTTGAAAGATAACCGACACTTAATATCCTATGTGTTTGCACGTGCACAGTGCAAAATAGTGCGATAAATGGTAAAAAAATGCAAGAAAAAATTCAATACCTCCATGGCAACAGCATTACACAACAGTAGGGTGACAAGAAGCTGATGTTGCTTTTGAACAACTGGAAGTATGGCAGCTGCAGCAAACAAAACACATAAGTAACCAAAACACGAGCAACAACGGAACCATCAATCAAATATTAAATTACTGGATTTGAAAACAAGAAAAGCAATAGAAGCATCAGTCAAGCATTAAAAAAGAGGTGCTGAAAGAAGTTACATTTAGCCAGTAACACTTGATTAGCAGCATCATTGCTACCGTTTCAAGTGCACATTCGTAACACATAAAGATCTGAAATGTCACAGATATGTCATTTCAGAATTCAGACAGTAGCTAGAACAACTCACAGATTATTAGCAGGACAAAAAAAATACACCAAAAGTTACAGAATATATGGTACGTCATGAAAAGCCATAGCTGCACGCCACCCCCACAAACAAACATGGCAGATCCAGGAAGCTCCAGCGCGGGCATCTTTATGCTTATCCATTGCATAATACTTCCAATTCCCACTCGACTAAGGTATCATTTCATATCTTCCCAGAAAGAGGTGAATCTTAAATAAAGCCAAATCCCACCCACACCGCCTTTTCTCATTTCCTGATTTCCTAACTACCTTTTTGTTTGTTCTACTTTCCTTAACAACGCTTGTAGCAATATGTCAGCAGTAGTAACGTATTCTTACTGCCATTAACGAAACTTACAAAAATAAACACCACTCGTACAACAACTAGATGATTTAGCACATGAACAGCTATAATCGGAGCCAGAAAATCCTTCAAATTCATAACAAAACATCGGCAGTAACTCCAATCTTCAAAATAGCAGAAAATAATAGCGATTTGGTATTGATACTCCGGATCCCCAATGTAACATAGCACGACACCGGTGATCCCAACACGACACCTCATAAAAAATCACTCCTAAAACCGCAACCAGTTCGAGCACGAGTGATCCCAATACGAAACCCCATAGAAATGACTCCTAACGCCGCGACCAGGTCGAGCACGACGAGGGGGAAGAGCGGTAAAGGTTAGGGTTTCGGATCGGACCAGCCTGAGCCTTCTCGGCGTCGGTGCCGCTGCGCTGGAGGATCTCCAGCTCGACGAGGCCGAGCGACATAAGCCCGAGGGTGAGCCCCGACATGATCCCGGCGAAGAGCACCAGGAAGCAGGAGATGCCCGCGTACGCCCACCACCACACCGACCCGAACGGCGTGTCCTCCCCCTGCACGATCAGCGCCGCCACGCCCACCCCCGCCGCCGCGGCGCTCGACGCCGGCCGCACCGTCGCCGCCACCACATGCACCACCGCCGCCAGGCTCGCCGCCCGCGCCCTCCCCGCCGCCGCCGGAGCCATCGCGCCCCCGCTCGCGCTCGCGCCGATGTGTCAGAGCCAGAGCCCCACGGCCGAATGCGCTGGCACCATATAAAGGACGTGGGGGGAGGAGGAAGGGGACCAGATCACACGAGGGCGAGGCGTGGAAGTCGTAGGATGCGGCCGCGGGAGGTGGGAGCGCGGTCGATCGGACGGCTGATGAGGGGACACGTGGAGAAAGCGGTGGGCCACCTGGCTCGCCCTCGGATCCCACTGTGCCGGACAGAATACGCCGTTGGCAGTTTAGCGTTCGGACCGTGGACTGAGAATTTGAGAGGTGGTTGCGCACCTGTGAGGTGGGCATTGTGCCGCGGTATTTTGTGTCGTGTCGTATAGGTTGAGTCTGGTCTTCCTATCGTACCATATGGATCTGTCATGTTTTCAGCTCGGTCTAAACATAGCTTAAAGCATATCGTATCGGCGTTCGTGCTGTACTAGTCTAAGTCTAGTCCAAATTAATTATACATGACGAAAACGGCGGCGATGATGGTAGCGACGGTCACCATCATCATTTCTCTCATACCCGCCTCGTTAAAAACTAGTTAAAATTAAATTAGTTGCATAAAAATATAGACACGTAAATATTTTGGAGGAAAAGTAACAATATGTGTATATTGTATGTTGTATATTTTTATAGATAATAAGTCTACCAGAGAGAGTGTGGAAATAGCAAATGTGTCTTTCCTTGATGTTAGGAAGATCCTAAAGTTTAGAACTGCTATCATATCTGTTAAACCTCAAACCGATAGAGTGAAAAAACAATGCAATTAGCAATAGCTCAGGACTTACCTTGTACTCTGATCGCTAAGAGTCTGAGACGATGATACCAATCTACCATGGCCAGATGTTGGAGACAAAATGAATATAATAAGACGGCATACATCATACATCCACTTCCAAGAGACAATCATATATCCATTTCCAAAAACTAAAGCTCTTAATGTTTGAAAATGTAGTATATCCTAATCTTCTTGCAAAGGTTGGTACCTTATTCTACAACTATATGGTTCTCTTTCTTGCATAGAAGTATGAATTGTGTAGCATTTTCGGAATGCAATTGTGAATAATTAAACCTTGAGAGAGACTCAGGAGGAAGGAAATAAATACAAGAAGCATTGACCAAGCTTGAGAAACCATTGAACCAGATAAGACATAAAAGAAGTAATACATAATATCTTATCCATCCCCAACTCCTTCCTCCTCCCTCGACTGCCTCCTCCTCCCTCGACCCCTTACCCCCACCACCCCCGGCCGCCTTCCTCTTCCTCCGTCCGCTTCCGGCCACCTCCCTTCTCCCCCAGCATCCCCCTCCTCCCAGTTGCTCCAAGCGACGACGATGGCAACCTCGGCTACGCCGAGAGCTAGCCCACCAGCGGCGAATGAGACGCCGACGACAAGTTCATCATCGACACCTCGCTCTCCAAGCCACCGTCATCGGGCATCTTTGCGTGAGACGCAGCGTTGCCATTGTCAACATTATGTGCGAGACGCTGCGTTGCCACTGTCAACATCAAGGAGGACATCTCCGATATACTCCTTCAGCCATTCCCCTCTACTCTCTTCCTCTCTACTTGGTGATAGCTTGTGGTTGTGGAGAATTAGGGATCACCGCGATGAGAGGCGAGGCCAAGGCTGAGACGGCCATCGACGCTGGTGTGTCGGCCGTACCCCCTTGCCGGCTGTGCTCACCGAGCTGTGTCGGCTCGAGCACGGAACGATATGTCGTGCCGTCCAACGAGTCGGCTTTCCAGGCCCGGCCTGGCCTACCTTTCGTGCCGTGCTACCACGGCTCGTTATGTGGTGTGCTCATACAATGCTTGGGTCATACCGTGTGAGCTTGACTACTACTACGTCTACTACGTTGTGCATTTGAGCTTTATTAGACACAGAAAAAGAGGGCTTTATGATGGCTAAGTTTGGTGTGGTTGTGATTGCATTGATGTGCTAATTGAGATGGTTGTATATTATATATTATATTATTAGAGAAAAGTGATCATTTGCCACTTTGAAGAGTGGGCTTTGCAAAATTGCCACTTTCAAAATTGACGTCGCAAAAATGCCATACAGTACATTACCTCTTGATTACCATGCCATTTGAGCCATTTAACTCATTTAATATTTTTTCTCTAATTCCAGGGGTTGGAAAAGACATTTCTACCCTTGCTAAGTTTTGCACTGCATGGGATTTGGATTGGAAGATGAAACGTCGCCTGCCGAAGCAACGATCTGCACTGCATCCCCGCGCGGCCTCCCTGGCAGCATCCCACCCGGTCTCCCGCGCCGCCCCCGCGCACGGCGGCCTCCCCGCGCTGCCTCCTCGCCCGGCCGGCCTCCCCGCGCGCGCGGCCTCCCGCGACGCCTCCTTGGCGGCCTGCGCGCCGCCCTGTTGGCGGCCTCCCACGCTGCATCCCGCCGCCGGCCTCCCGGCCGGTCTCCCGTGCCGCCGGCCGGCCTCCCCACGCCGCCCTCACGCAGACGGCGGCCTCCCGCGCTGCCTCCCGTCGGCCCGGCCTCCCCATGAGATAAAGCGAGAGGAGAGGAGTGTAAGTTTCATGTGTAAGTGTATATGCATATTGAGATACAATGTAGTGTTTCCTGACGAAGATAAAGCAGAGGAGAGGAGTGGTGTTTCGTTTTGCTTGTTTTGTTGATGCATATTGGTCAAATGTGCATTGTTGTAGGGGTGGCCCCCACCTAAACCCAGCAGGCCTGTTAGAATACAAAGACCAGAGTAGAACATGTGTAATGACTCAAATACCCATAGGGGATACAGATGTAAGGGCATGATTGTAAAGCACCCCCACATGAATATATATAACGATGATGAGGGAGGAAGGCAAGGACACTTCCCACTCCCACTACCACTTCTCTCTGTTTGGTGCAGAATCACAACAGCTTGGCGCCGTCCGTGGGAAGGACGGAGACAAGCTCAAGATCAAGAAGAAGATGGCACCCAAAAAAGCTTCATCGGCGGCGGTAAAGGAAAAGGAGACGGTCGGGACGGGCGCGCGTGAGCACCGTGGCCTCGGCGTCGGCGTGTCGCACCGCGGCGTCGGCGTTCGCGCGACGACGACAACCAACCCCGCCACCGCGACTCGACGATCGCTCCGGCCACCGCCGTGCATCGCTCACCGGCTGCGCGGATCAAGGAGCGCAGAGACCGTGGCGGAGCATCCGACGGCGGGACCTTGAGACACGATCACCTCGCGCCGACCCACCCGCTGGCGCGCGACGACCCGACGACATCTGCGGCGGAAGCGCTCTCGGGCAACCATCCACGCATCCGGCGGAAGATGGGGACCTCAGGAGCCGTCCGAGACATGCGAAGGCTTGAAGCCGCAAGTCACGTCGCCGGTCGCGTCGAGTCCACTCCGAAAGGGCGGACGGCGCGGCGCTCTTACACCGACCCGCTGCTGCGCCGCAAAGACGCCGACTGGGGCCTCCGCTTCGGCAAGGCTACGTGGCGAGGTGGTCCAAGACCGCGAGTTCCCAATATCATTGAGCGGGCAAAGGCGAGACGGACTGGGACTTCGCGCGCGTGTCTGGCGGCAATCGAGGAGCTCTTGGCGACAATCGAGGAACATGCGCGGCCGAGGAAGAAGCGTGGAGGCGCAGATGCTCCCACCCCAACCTTGCCCCGTCAAGGGCTCGCCGCTCGAGGAAGGTCGTGGTTCCTCGGAGCGGGCCCACGATCGACAACTTAGGAGGATACTCCGGGAGCGCAAAGACGAAAAAGCAGATAAAACGCTCAAGGCGAGCACAAGCCCGACGCCACCAACGTAGGCAACAAAGGGCCCACCATGGCTTCGGCATCGAGTATCGCCGAGGACCGACCCCATCCGACGCGGAGGAGCGGGGACGAAGCGCACCGGTCGCGGCGCCCTGCGTGCAACAAGAGCCCTTGGATTACGGCGGTGGTGCGAGGTGCACGTTCTGGCGACCACCGCGACGGGGCGCGCGCCGCGCTCATGACATCTGCGACGCACGATGGCGAACCCGTGCCTCGCCCTCCCACCACTTCCGGCTCGAAGCATTATTCGCGGACAATCCCGCGAGCACCGCCGGAGAGGACACACGGTGCCGCGCCGTAAGCGTCATCATCGGCGGGTCCTTGCCTCGGCCCCTCGAGCGGCCGCACTGTGGATGCCGCCAGTAGTATCACCTTCGGCTGAATGACGCGCAGGAGTGGAGTACCCTCACCAAGACCCTCGGTCATCCAGCCCACATAGCACATTATGAGGTCAGGCGCATCCTGGTTGACGGGGGAAGCTCTGCGAACGTTTTGATCGCAGGGACCCTCGATCGCATGGGAATCCCTCGCAGCCGACTAGAGCAGCCAGGAGCTCCTCTCCAAGGCTTCGGAGGCCAACCGCGACAGGCGTTAGGGCATGTGTCCCTCCCGGTCATGTTCCGCCAAGAAGGTAACAAGGGCAACATCCGGACTGAGCATGTCCTCTTCGACGTCGTGGACATCCCGCATTCGTACAACGCCATATTGGGCCGACCTGCCATCAACTCCTTCGAGGCGGTCGCGCACCCTGCCTTTTTATGTATGAAGCTCCCGGGTCCAGAGCGCGTCATCACTGTCTTCGGCGACTAGGACCTGGCTAGGCGAACGGAGGCCGCCAGCCAGATCCCGCATCGCTCGGTACATGCCCTCTCCGGCACCCCCGGGGAGGGGCCCTCCGCTCCCGGATGGACGCCGAAGCCTCGGCCCGGCGAGTCAAGACGATGCCACTCGCAGAGGAGGGACGATTCGTGTCCATCGGCGAGGGCTTCCGGAAGTCGAACGAGATCTGCTCCAAGTGCTTCAAAACAACGCGGACATCTTCGCATGGTCTCCCGAGGACCTCAAGGGTGTTAATCGAGCGGTAATCGAACATCGCTTGGCGGTCCGCCCCGACGCTAAGCCGGTCAAGCAAAGGCTGCGGCGCATGTCGATGGATCGGCAGCAGGCGGCCAAGGCAGAGGTGGAGAAGCTTCTCCGGGCCGGGGTCATTCGCGAGGTCCACCACCCAGAGTGGCTCGCTAACCTAGTATTAGTCAAAAAGGCCAGTGGGGCCTGGCGTATGTGCATCGACTTCACAACGCTCAACAAGGCGTGCCCAAAGGATAATTACCCTTTGCCGCGCATCGATCAGCTCGTTGATGCCACCGCCGGGTGCGAGCTAATGAGTTTCCTGGACGCCTATTCAGGCTATCATCAGGTCTACATGGCTGAAGACGACGAGGAGAAGACCGGTTTCATCACGCCGATCGGGACTTTCGCCGTCGAATGCCCTTCTCCTTGAAGAACGCAGCGCTACCTTCACCGTCTCGTCGCGGCGGCCTTGGCCGCCCGGCTCGGGAGGAACGTGGAGGCTTACGCCGATGGCGTGGTAGTCAAGACTCGACACCTCGCGCTGCATGGCGGGACCTCCAAGAGACCTTCGACAACCTAAGAAAGGCCGCATCAAGCTCAACCCGACAAATGCGTCTTCGGCGTGCAAGCGGGCAAACTCAGGTTTCTCGATCCATTGGGGCCTCCAGCGAACCCGACAAGGTCGATGCCATCTTGGGTATGGAGCCACCCAAGACGACGAGGAGGTCCAGAGGTCGGGCGCATGGCAGCCCTAAGTCGCTTCTGTCTAAGGCGGCGGAGCGGGCTTGCCGTTCTTTAAGACACTCCACGGATGTGACGGATTTCGTTGGGACAACGAGCGCGCGAGGCTTTCAGCGAGCTTAAGAAGCATCTCGCAAGTCTCCCTACCGTCGCCCTGAACTGCAGGCTCCCCCGCTTTACTACGGCCGCATCGATTCATGGCCGGTGCCGCCCTGGTTCTAGAAGAAGGCGCCACGCAGCGCCCGTATACTTCATCTCTGAAGCCCTCCAAGGTGCCAAGACAAGGTACACGAGCTCGAGAAGCTCGCCACGCGCGCGATCATGGCCTCGAAAACTCCGCCACTATTTTCTCGCCCATCCGATCACGGTGCCTTCCTCCTTTCCCTTGGCGAGAGATGTTACACAACAAGGAGTCCACGGGCGCATTGGCAAATGGGTGCCGAGCTTGCCCGTTCTCCCTAACCCTCGCCTCACGGACAGCGATCAAGTCCCAAGTTCTCGCCGACTTTCGCAGAGTGGACTCGTCGGCTCGGATCGTCGTAAGAACGCCGACCGTGCTCGACGCCACCATCGACGAGAGCTTACTGCGTCGCGGCGCGGGTGTAGGCGCGTAATTGTCACGCCAGAGGCGGCGCCTCTGTATTCGGCGCGCTCGCTTCCGGCTACCAACAATACGGCCGAGTATGAGGCGGCGCTCTTGGCCGACAAAGCTCAAGGCAATCGGGCGCGGCGAGTGCTCGTTCGCACGGACTCGCGTCGGTGGCGGGTCATGTAGACAAGTCTTATCAAGCCAGGACTCGGGTGACCAAGTACCGCAGCGGTTAGAGCAAGGGAACGGCACTTCACAGGTGTAACGATCAAGGCCATCCCGGCGAGAATGAGCAAGCCGACGCCTCGCGAAGGCGGCCACCAACAATCGTCACCTCCCGACGGGCGTTCTACGAGGTGTTGCCACAGCGCCATAGCGCAAGATAGCCGGGACGCGCCGTCGTATACCACATCATCCCACGGCGTGATCGCGGAGCCCATCTTTAACTTCCTACGTGGCATCGCGAACCAGACGACCCGCCGAAGTTACGGCGTTAAAGACCACGCCAGTCCTTCCAGTGTTTGAGGAGACACTCTACAAAAAGGAGTGCATGCGCCACTCTTGCGGTGCCTCTCGGTCGAGGAAGGAGAAATCTCCTTGCGGACATCCACGCAGTGCGTGCGGGTCTCACCTAGCAGCAAGGTCTTTGGTGGTAAGGCGTTCAGCAAGGATTTTATCGCCAATCGCCATCGCCGACGCCTAGGACCTCGTGCGCGGTGTCAAGGATGCCGATGGATGGGCGCATCATCCGCAGCCCCCGACGCACCTCAATCCCATCCCCGGTGTGGCGTTGGCACGCGGGGCCTCGGCATAGTAGGACCGCTTCCCCGAGCCCCGGGGGACCTGCGATTTGTCGTGGTCGCATTGGAGTATTTCTTCAGATGGCGGAGGCGTAGCCTAGCTAAAATAACCTCGGCGGCCATGCAACGCTTCCTCTGGCAGAACATTATATGCCGCTTCGGCGTGCCGTGGAGCTCACCGTCGACAATGGCCTACAATTCGGCGCCACCCTATTCAAAGAGTATTGCGATGGCATGGGCATCACGCCCGATTCGCCTCGATGGGCACCCCATCCAACGGAGCTGGAGAGGCGAACGGCGCTATCTCGGCGGCCGTCAAGAAGCGCTGGTGCCACCGAAGGCAAGTGGCCGAGCGAGCTCCACAGCGTCCTTTGGTCCCTCCGCACAACGGCAACACGCCCGACGGGGTTCACGCCCTTTAAGCTCCTCTTCGGCGACGAAGCAGTGACGCCCGAAGAAATCAAGGCTGGCTCGCGGAGGGTCCTCGTCCCAGCGCCGGAGGAAGAGCGCCGTGTGTCCTTGGATCTCCTCGACGGTATGCGGGCGAGGGCGACCCAACATGCCGAGAAGTATGCAAGATGCAGGCGATGCGTGCTCGGGACCGCTCAGTATACCCACGAACGTTCGTGCCCGGGGACCTCGTCCTCGAGTGGCGCCCACGCGAGGCGTGGGCAAGCTGGAGTCTAAGTGGCAAGGTCCTTCATTGTCCTACAAGCATTGCGAGAAGGGCATACCGCCTTGCCACACTCGAGGGACGGACTCTCGTCATACATGGAACGCCGGCAAGTTGCGGCGGTACTATGCCTAGCGAGAACACGGCAAGTGTAGCGCGCGCGATTTTGTTGCATGGTGCTCACCCGCGCAAACGGAGTTCAATAAAGCTTGCCGTTCCTAAAGTTGCTTACTCCCGCGGTCCACGGACTCTAAATAAGGCGAAGGCCGAGGTCGCCTCGCGCGCGAGTCTCCGACTATAAAGAAGTCGAGCGCCGAGGTCGCCTCCGCGACGCGCCGATCCACGGACTCTAAATAAGACGAAGCGCCGAGGTCGCCCCGCACGCGAGTCTCCGGACTATAAAGAAGTCGAGCGCCGAGGTCGCCTCCGCGCGCGCCGATCCACGGACTCTAAATAAGACGTAGCCTCGAGGTCGCCTCCGCACGCGAGAGTCTCCGGACTATAAAGAAGTCGTAGCGTCGAGGTCGCCTCCGCACGCCGCACACGCCAGTCCACGGACTCTAAATAAGACGTAGCGTCGAGGTCCGCCTCCGCACGCACTCTACGGAGTATAAATAAGACGCAGCGGGGGGACGCCCTCGCGCACAATAAGACGCGGATGTTTTCCCTGCGCACTCTACAGAGTATAAACAAGACACGAGTATCGTGCACGCAACGGACGTTGCCTCCGTGCGTACTCTTCGGAGTATAAAAAGACGTGGATGTCGACCCCACGCATTCTCCGGAGTATAAGCTAACAACCTATTGCTTTGATTCACTGAGAAAACAAGGGGTTCCGTGATTACAAGCATGGGCGCACTCTTGGAGTATAAAAGCATCCCCGACCTCCCCAACCGATCGCTCAACCCTGGCGCGGTCCCGGCGAGCTCGTACCGCCATTGTGGCCGCGGAACATCGCTTCAAGCCAGCGAAGAGGGTCCTCTCCATCCATGCGTCGCCACACGGCAGCCTCGCCGCGTCCTCCCAAAGCGATCCCAGATCCGCCGATGGAAGTTCTGCGAGCTAGGCCCGACGGCTAACAAGCGCCCACCATCACCTCCGCCGCCTAGAAGATCTAGTTGCGGATTCACAAAGTGCATGGGTGTGTCGGCACCCATGAGTATGAAGCATGGCGAGGCAAGGCACGCGCCAACATAACCGCAGATGTTCGCCAAAGGTTTTGGCACCACGAGAGCAACGCCGCCCCTTCTTGGATCGGCTCGGCGTCTCGTCGAGATCCTCCGACCGTGCGTAGTGTCCGTACATTAACGCACAAATCTCGGAGGGCTGGTTCAGACCCTCCATGGCTCGCCATGCGACGCGACGCCTTGCGCCTAAGGCGCCGCTCACGCAATGCACTGAACCGCCAATTGGGTCTTTTCCTCTTCTAGGGCGGCGACCGTTGCACAAAGGAGTCGCGTTCGCACCGCGCACGCTTGATCGCCGGTCTCGATCGCGCTTCCTCGGCCTCGGTTGCCACGGCCTCCATGGCGCCCCGGCCGCGCGGCTCTTCATCCTTCGCTGCGCAAGCGTCGTCCGCGACACGAATATCGCTTCCATAGCTCTCGCTCCGAATGCGGGCCTCGTCAACGCCTGGTGATGGCAAGCAATCGACAGAACAACGACTCAAAGCCACGCGCAGAGGTACCCTAGCAACCGGCGCACATACTTACCCTTATTTCCGAAGCTCGCAGCGCGAAGTGCTAGGTGGTCTCCTTCGCACGAGGACAACGTCGTCGGTCAAGACCGTTGTTCGCACGCTCCGTGGCAGCCGTAAGGACGCGTAGTACCTCCAAGCGTGGGAGGAAGTCCGAGAGAACGGGCTCGATCCCACCGCGTCGAAGCTAACGCGCGGCGCCTCGGCCGCAGCAAGCGCGAAGGGACACTCGCATAGATTTGGACTTCACGCGCGCCGTTGCTCGACCCACGCGTCGGAAGACCTAGTCTCTCCCGAGGTCGATGGAATGAGCGAGCAGTCGGAGAGAGTTTTGCGGTCGCGGAAGAAAGGAGTCACACCTACCTTCTACGCCCCGTCGCAGCGAGAGATACCTGCGGCTCAATCGCAGTCGCGGTGCAAGCGCCTCGGTGCCGGCGTGAGGGCCCCTTCGGCCGCGCCAGGCGTCATCCCGAGGCAGGAACCCGCAACGCCAGACGGCTTCGGAGGCGGCAGGACCGGATCCGAGGGCGCCGCTGCGGCGGTCGCGACTCTTCCGCGACGCCTCAGCGCAGTTCGTGGCACCAGCAATAACGGCCGCAGGAGGTGCATCTTGGCCGATTGTAGCAGCGGTATCGAACGCCCGCCCACGATCCTCGCGGCGCGTGTCCTCCCGGGTTGGCGGGCTCTAATCCGACGGTAGCCGTCGCGCGCAGTCCGCGGGCGCGCGAGGGCTACCGAGGAGTCGAGAGGCGCGCCCTTCGAGCCGGCATCGCCGCCGACGTGCTGGCGGCGCGATATGGGGCCGCGGAGCGGGTCCGCCGCCGCAAAGACGGCGTCCTCGCCGATCGCCATCACGGGATGGCTCGGGCGTCTCGCGAAGCCTCCGCGGATAGCGCGTTCGAGCACCGCAATGCCCAAAGCCTCGCAGTGCGGTTTACCCGCCTTGCTTAGCCACGGCGGCGTGGCCTCGCGAGCTCGGTGTTCTTTCGGCATGTACGGGCCGAGGAGCCCGCAACCGCGTGCTCGCGTCCTCCACCGAGTCACGCGCAGAGGATAACAAAACAATCAGCGAGGACCACGCAGTTTAAGGCGTACATACGGATCGCTCGGCGACTTACAAGGAGCGAAGGCGAAGCAAAGGGAGATGGATGGGCTCAACCCGTCCTCACGGCCGTCGCCCGCCCAAAGATACTTCCACTTGGAGAGTGGTGCCACCCGTACATGGTGAACTCCTCGGCCAAATCACGCATGCTCATCCGACGGCGACGCCGAGCAAGGCTCTCTAGCCTTTGCGTGTCGCCCACCTCCGCCTTCGAGCTCGCTGAATCGTTGAACGCGATCGCCCGCCTTGGCAATGTAGGCCGCTCGCTCGGTCACAAGATAGTAAAACCACTACCGCGTCCACCCGGATTCCCGTTTCCCCGGGAAGGCTGCGGCAGGGAACAGCGTCGAACACGATGCCCGGAGCACGAAGTCCACGTTGCCAAAGTTGGACACCGCCCCCTCAACTTTCCGAGGCCGCACCGTGCATCGTGCAGAGTGGCGAACAGGCTTGCACTGGGACGCCGCCCTTCTGTCCGCATCGCCCAAGCATAAACAGCCAGGCGGATTATGGCGTTTGGCGTCAGCTGGGCTACCTCCAACTTGTAGGCCCGTAGCACTTCGCCCACAAACAATGTGGAGGGAATCCGCAGGCCAGCGTCGAGGAAAGCGACGAAGACAATCGCCTCCATTGCCCGGGGCTTCGGCTCCGTCTCGTCACGGCCGGGTAGGCGGGCCCCATTGCGATCGTGGATCTTCCCTTTCCGCTCAAGTCGCGCGGCACCTCTTGATTCTACGCTGCTCCTCCCTATTACGCGGAGCAACGCCCCGAGTGCTCCATGGCGTTCCACCACTGTCGCACGGAGCTCACCGCGGCGCAGCAGCATACCCTTAGGCGGTGGCACTCCTCGTCCGGCCGGCAAGGAACGCGCCGGGTTGGCGCGGCGTCGTCGAGCTCGGCCATTACTCTTGCAAATTGCGGCGAAGAAAAACGAGCAGCAGCGCGCGCGGCGAAGCGAGAAAAGGCAAAGCAAGGTAATAGGCAAGAAGGAGCGCCCACCTCAACAAGGCGCTTTATAAGGCCGCCGCCTCCCTTGCGGTTTGACGCAGCAGCCAAGCATACAACGGTTCGGATACCGTGATTGGGAAAAAGGGTCGCCGGGGCCTAGAGGCGTGCTCGTAGATGGCCGACAACGACGGACGCCACCACGCTCAACACGCGCCCCGATTTCACGGGAAGAGGCGAACGGTCGCAGTCATGCAACTGCTCGCATCCCACGACGCGCCAATGGCGAGTCGGCGCATGCCAGACTGCACTGCGACCTCTGCCAGGACAAGCGTCGGCGCAATTCCAGCCGCCATTAAAAGCGCACTATCCGTCCACGTGGCCACGGTAGCCCCCAAAGCGGCAAGGCCAGCGGCGCGCGCGCGCCTCTACTTTGACTGGGCGCCAACTCCGCTGCCACCCGTTCGAAAGGTAGGGGACGGAGCGCGCGCGCCTCTACTTCAACTTGGGCGCCCGGCTCGCGCCACCCGCTCAAGGGTAGGGAACGGAGCGCGCGCTCTACTTCAACTTGGGCGGCTCGCGCCACCCGCTCAAGGGTAGGGACGGAGCGCGATGCTCTGCTTGACTTGGGCGCCACTCCGCGCCACCCGCTCGAAGGGTAGGGGACGGCGCGCGCGCCGACTTTGGCTTGGGCGCGGCTCGCGCCACCCGCTCAAGGGTAGGGGACGAGCGCGCGCGCGCCGGCGACGGCGCGCGGCTCGCCGCCACCCGCTCAAGGGTAGGGGACGGAGCGCGCGCGCCGACTTTGGCTTGGGCGCCGGCTCGCCACCCGCTCGAATGGTAGGGGACGGAGCGCGCGCTTCACCGACTTGGCGCAGCTCCGCCGCCGCCCGCTCAAGGGTAGGGACGAGCGCGCGCGCCTCTGCCGACTTGGCGCCGGCTCGCGCCGCCCCGCTCAAGGGTAGGGGACGAGCGCGCGCGCCTATTGCCGACTTGGCGCCGGCTCGCGCCGCCCGCTCAAGGGTAGGGACGAGCGCGCGTGCCTCTGCCGACTTGGGCGCCACTCGCGCCACCCGCTCAAGGGTAGGGACGGAGCGAGCGCGCGTAACTACTTCGACATCGACCACGGCCGCTGCGCAGACGCCCAAGCACGTTAACATTATGCAAGACCGAGAAGTTCACAGGCGCAGGACGGAGGGCCAAGGGACTCGGCAACATGGCTTCGGCCCGGTGAAGCCCTTCACCATGAGAGGCTCTGTTGTAGGGGTGGCCCCACCTAAACCCAAAGAGCTGTTAGAATACAAAGACAGACTAGAACATGTGTAATGACTCAAATACCCTTAGGGGATACACGGATGTAAGGGCATGATTGTAAAAGCACCCCCCACATGAATATATATAACAGGATGAGGGGAGGAAGGCAAGGACACTTCCCACTCCCCACTACCACTTCTCTTCTGTTTGGTCTGTAACCACAACATGCATGATTGTACTCAACCTATTTTAATTCATGTAGATTGTTGTTGAGTCTGCAATCCGTGAATGACAGGCGCGACGCCTGTCGACATGGATGCCGATAGGTATCTCCTTTATCCGGTATTATAACAGAGTTTACAAATTGCATGTGTGAGACATATATAACTTTTGGCATGTTTCGTGTAGGCATGATGTGGAGGTCACGGTGAGGAGCTTTTCTGAACCCCTCCCAGAAGTCAAATTGGGATAACTTACAGATAGTAGAGACACATGATGACGAAGGGAGAATTGAACTTATGACTGAAGATCAGGTATATGTGCTTCTGGGCTTGAAAGATGAGGAGACAGCAAAGTTGGCTGCACCAAATGGCCGTAGGATGGATGACCAGGGTGGTGATAATATGGTGCTGCCATTCATGTTAGTGATGCCATACCAGATGAGATGGTGATTACCTATGATAAAGACCACCCAAAAATGGACCTTGGCACTATGTACCCATCAATGAAAGATTTCAGGATGGCAGTGCGGCAATTTGCCATCAATGAGGAGTTCAATCTAGTACGAGAAGTCGATAAGACGAGATTTAGAGGGTTCTGCAAGTCCAGTGAAGATTGTCCTTGGAGGATTCTTGGCAGTCTACAAGATGATAAAAGCACTGTAAAGGTGAAATATAGCTAACTATCTGAATCCATTCATTTTTCAACCCTATATGTTTTTAATTCTCATTGTCATATTTTTTAATGTGCAGGTGACAGTTTTAGTTGATCGACATGACTGCACTTCTAGCAGCAGGGTCAAGACTATAACACCATCTCAAAATTGGGTTGCTAGCAAGGCTGTGAGCATCTTTAGGGATTCTCCCAATATGGGTGCTAAAGAATTGCAAGAGAAGTTGCAGAAAGAACACTCTGTCACAATTTTATATGACACGGTTTGGAGGGGTAGAGAAAAAGCTCTCGCAGAGGTTTACGATAAATGGGAAGAGAGTTTTGAGCTGCTATATAGATGGAAGGCTGAGGTACTAAAGAGATCACCTGGAAGTGTTGTGGAGATTGAAGTACTGGAAGTAGATGGTAATGTTTATTTCCATTGATTTTTCTGTGCACTTAAACCATGCATTGATGGTTTTTTGGAAGGTTGTAGGCCTTATCTGGGTATAGATTCTAGAGCACTTAATGGAAGATGGAATGACCATTTAGCCTCAGCTACAGCAGTTGATGGTCGCAATTAGATGTATCCACTTGCTTATGGCTTCATAACTTCGGAGACAGAAGATAATTGGACTTGGTTTATGAATCAACTAAAGAAGGCAATAGGAGATCCTCCACTCCTTGCAGTGTGCACAGATGCCTGCAAAGGTTTAGAGAATGCAGTGAAGAATGTGTTTCCAAATGTAGAGCAAAGAGAATGTTTTCTCCATCTTATGAAGAATTTTGAGAAAAGGTTCCAAGGGTTTGGAAAGATGTATCTCATGCAAGGGCTTACAGGAAGAGGTATTCATAGAGCATATGTCGAAATTATTGAAGAATCGGAAGTGTATGGATGCAGTTAAGTGAGCACCATAAACTCATGTGGTATAGGTGTACCTTTAATCAAGAAATCAAGTGTGACTACATCACTAATAATATAGCAGAGGTTTTCAATAATCTGGATCCGAGACATTAAGGATTTACCTGTTCTTGAACTTGCGATAAGGTTAGAGAGAGGATCATGTGTTTGTGGAGGAAGAGAAGAAGGATTGGAGATAGACTGCCAGTTGGAAGGATACTTCCAGGAATTATGGTTCAGCTGAAGGCAAATACTAGAGGATTGGGGCACTTAAAAGTTGTGGAATCGGCTAATTGGAGTGCAAAGGTTTGGGACAATAGCAAGAACTGTGAGAGGCATATTGTTAAGCTAAGTCAAAAGACTTGTACTTGTCTTGAATGGCAGCACACTGGTAAGCCATGTCAACATGTATTGGCTTTTGTAACTTCACAAAAAGGAGTAGACATTGAACAATTTGTCCATGAGTACTACTCGGTGGATAGATTCAAGGTTGCTTATGGGAGAGAGATTGAGCCAATGACAGACAAATCATAGTGGCCACAAGTGCATCTGCCATTTGTTGTTGGTGCACCATTGGCTAAAAGAAATATTGGAAGACAGAGGAAACTGAGGATTAAAAGATGTCTTGAAGGTGGCTAGAAAAAGAAAAGTGCTAATAATGGCGCCAATGAAGGTGGCGTTGATGGTGAAGGTGGCGATGGTGGTGCTCCAACCAATGCTAAGGGAAAGAAAATGATTAGAGGTACAGTGACTTGCAAGAGATGTGGTGAAAAAGGTCATAGACAATCTAGTTACAAGTGCCCATTCAACGGGACAAAAAAGAGGTAATCGTTGTTTTTTCATTCATGCCTTCAATTACCACGCGCATTTCAATAAACTATTTTTTTTCTTGTAGGAAGAGGAACCCTAGAAAGAATGTTACAAAAGCTAGGCAAGGTGAGCCTAGCACCCCACAAAGGCCAACTAGAGAACAAATACTACAGGATAGTCCAGGCAGGGTGACTAGAAGGTGAGAAACAATGACACATATCTATGTCCATGGATGTACAAATATGGAAAAAAAGATTAATTAATTGTCATAACACATATGTGTGCAGCCGTCTTGCTTTCTTGCTTAGAGAGGGTAGTTCTTCACAAACCTCAACCACTACTCCTAAGAGGATGCCTCCTGTAGCTGCCCCGAAGAAGATGACTCCAAAGAGAAAGTTACAAAGTGGATGAATGATATTTTGTGAACCCACAAGAAGTTTATTTTGTTAGATGTGAACACAATTGGAAGTTTGTATTATTAGATGTGAACTCACAAATTATTTGCTTTGAGATGTATCCTATTTAATTTGTAAGATGAACCCATTTTTATTCTAGTGTCGTTTTGTTCGGCTCGATTTGCTTCCTGTATGCAAATCTCCTTTAAGTTTGCTCGTTAGTTTAGAAAATAAGTGCTATTTTGAGCCACAGGATATGTAATCGATCGTAGTGCATATGTTTTGGTGATTGATGTGGTAATCTCGGCTCCTTGCTTATATGGTTATATGCATGTATGATTTGTTCATACTAAAGATAAGATGATCTAAAGTTAGAAATCAATTTTGACAACATGATCGGCTAGATGTGAAGCCGCGCAACAACAACACTGAAGTGCGGATGTTGAAATGTCTAGCATTCAGGGACATTTCTACATTTATGTTAAGACTTTAAGACTTGAGAGCATGGAGCAGCGAGAAATTAGTACTCTATACTAAAATTGATACCATCCCATGTTCTCACAATACTTCTTTTCCCACTAGCGATGTAGGAAATTATTGCGGATAGGATTCCTGAAGACCTGAACTGCTGGTCGGAGTTGCTCAGCAGCGCATGGACGGGCTTCCAGCCCCTGAATGAGTGCAAAACTTAGCAAGAGTAGAAAGGTCTTTTCCAGCCCTGAAATTAGAAAAAAAAATATTAAATGAGTTAAATGGCTCTGTATGGTATTTTTGCGAAGTTAACTTTAAAAGTGGTAATTTTACGAAGCCCACTCTTCAAAGAGGCAAATAATCAATTTTCTCTACATTATTACTACTACTATAACGGAAGGAATTCCGCGAAGCAGAGGGTATCAGCGCTCCTAATGGCGAATCGCTCGGCGCCGTGTGTCCCTGCTTGTCGGCAAGCGGGGCCGCATCGTGTGTCTGTGGATTGGGCCATGTCGTGTGTGTTGTGTTCGCTGTTGTGACGGTGCGGTCTGGATGGCCTCGGGTGTCGGCCGATCGATGTTACGGCGGTTCTCCGATTAGTGCCTCGTCGTTGCCTCGTTGGTGCGCCACAGCCACTGCGCCTAGCCCGGTTGCGGTGGGGAGGGGTATTTGGTGCTGCCCTCCTACCTCGCCCGGTCCGCCTGCATCGCATGTTCCACCATTAGGCTTGGCTTCATCCTACTTGGGGGCGGCGACAAAGCACAGGGGAGAAGGCAGCGCCACCGCTGCCCCCTCTCTGCGCGGCCTTCTCACCGCCGCTGCGCCGTCTTCTCCCCTCTGCTCCGTCCCCACCCCTTGATTAGGCAGTGCTGCTATGCTTTGTTGAATGGCTTGATATAGAGTTCACATTCTTCTTGATTTTATCGATGTTATTACTTCAGAAATTGTGAACATCAAATGTTTGCATGTACCCTTAGTTAGCCTTAGTTTGGTTTGTAGTTTCTATCTGCTCGCTTTCAGGTACAATCGAGATGCTTGTGCTAAATTACGACAGCCAATCAAACTGTAGAGATATCTGTTTTTGCCAACAATATCGTGCGGCATGTTTCCAAGCAAACAATGAAGATATGTTGTTTCCATCTTTTTAGGTATGTTACCTGAAAAGCGCCATCTTGATTGTTCCTATCCGTTAACCTGCTGAACATTGTGGAATGTGCCTACAAGGGATGAAAGACAATGGTTATTTTGCTTCAAAGGTATCTATAGCAGAGAAGAGATGGTCAAATGCTTTCTGTATTGCCCATCCATCTCTGTTTGCCTTCAGAGAGGGCATTGCTGCTCACGGAATTCATCTTTTTTTATGTTTTCCTATTTGGTTTGCCAGCCTAGATAAATTTTGAGAGATTAAACCAACAGATCGTTGATGTTTTACTAGAGATACTTTTCTTGAGCTAGAAAAGCGTAGTAACATCTTTCCTTAGACATTTCTGATGCTCCCCTTGCCTGTTTTCTGAAATAGAAAAGGTAATATCATTCCTATTGCCACCCTTCTCTGTGAATTCGCAGTGAAAATATATTCTCTAAGTCTGTTTGGTCCAAATAATCTAAACAAGCAGTGTGCTTTAGTGTGCTATGGTATGCTATAGATGAACATATTTTCATATCTATTTATGTGCCTTTTTTTCTCTCTAAATTTCAGATTACCCACTATTGGCCTCTTCCTGTGAGAAGAAGCACCATATCTCAAAATTGAAGGCTATGTGCCAAGACCAACCAGGTTAGTCCTACTTGAAAACTCAAACCTGCTCTCATATTCCTTTTTAGAAAACTGCTCTCATATCTGAACATTGTCTTTTGCTACTGTGGTTTGAGCTGGTTTATTCTTTATTTCTATTTTTTGTGTTAGTTTTGGTATCACATCAAGTAGAGCATCATAATGGAAAATCTCTAAGAAGATGATGCATTGATAAAACAATATGTTCTTTCTGAAGAAGCATCCTCACTTTAAATGTCCTCCTGTGCAGCTCCCCCGTTCCCCATCTTCCATGTCTTTCTTCAGTTGCATCATTAGTTCAGCTGCTTTGTCGGTTACCCTATGCTATACATCCCATATTCGATATTCCTATATATGCTTGCACTTGCTTTTTTCTTACTAGAATAGCCTAACAATATTTTTGGATATTAGTTAAATCCATTAGGTTTTAGTTCAATTCATCAATAATATGTGCTGACTCTTAGCTAGCATCAGTACCTAGTTTATTCATTTGGTTAATTACCATCTCTGCCACACTGTGAAAGCTCAATGTGTGCATCCTCTTCTATGCAACATAATTTCTTTTGCATGTTTCTTTTTTTAATTTAAGTTGATGTCGTTGCAATGCATTGGACTACTGGACATTCTGCAAAATTAGTTGTACAAAATGTTTGGATCAGTGCGATGATATATTTATTGGTTTTTAATCATGATTTCCCTCATCTACATTTCCTTTGTTTTCTCCCATCCAGGATTTTTACCTTACCTTGGAGATTTAGTAGCAGCGGTTGACGTGCATCTTCCACCTGCAGATATTTATGCCTAATGGCATTTGTAGCAGGCCAAGTTATCTGTTGTGCTAGAGTGTAACATGTGCTAGCCAAAACATTCTGTTAAGAACTTGAGATATTATTGATCCCTACATTGCTTTTGCTGTACATATCGTTTTCATTCGTTATGACGCTGCAGATCCAGCATGCTTTGCATACTCATCTCAGTCACAGCTGGCTCTTCGAGCGCGGAGTGGCTAGTGATTTCTGAAGGCTCTGCATCTATTTGGCTTGTCAATAATTTGTCAGCCGGGAAAGTGATAAAACTTTGTCGTATTAGTGTCATATTGACGATGATGGCTTGCCAAACAGTTTGTTCAATTGTTCTCTTATCCTTTTGGACAGTTCTTTTTGTTAGAATTTTTGTTGAATATAATCACGTTGATAGAATACGGGATCGTGTTAAAATTCTTCTAATTGGCTGGAGTGATAACGACTTGAGGTCGTACTATACTACTATCTACTTTTTTCGCTTGGCTGGAACGCGCCGGCGAGTAGACAAGTCATGGGTAAAAACGCTTTTACACTTACGGACAAACCAGGCTGATTCCAGGCTAGAAGAGCACACCCAATTATGAGCCTGTTCTTTTAAGTCAAAATCTGACGGCTTTTAGTTTTTACTATAGTATTTAACTTTTAAACGGTGTATTTTTTCAAGATGGGATGTACAAGTTAAACAATCTACACGTTAAAAGCCCAACATCTGTACCAGCTAAAATCGCAAATGAGTATCTATCTCTCTGTAATCTGTACCATAAACAGCCAAAATTTAAAAATTTTAACCAAAATCATGCCCTATACCTTCGGGACAGCAGCACAGCACAACTAGCTACTACAGAGGAGGCCCACCGACTTCCCCCGTACTGCAGAACATTTCGCCTTCTCCTCGAGTTCATTCGTCGCTTGTGCAGCCGTCCGTAGCGCTGCATCAGCATGGTTCCCTGTCAAAAACTTCGAAAGTGAAATCGCTGCCGACGGATCACTCCTGATTCCTGACGAACACACAATCAAAAAAAAACAGCAGGTGAAAGGCAACATTATCCGGCGTTATCCTCATGGAGACGCGATGGCCGTACACGTAGGCCTCTATGTACGGCTCTTATCCGGCGTTATCCTCAGTCATGGAGACGTGATGGCCGTACACGTCGGCCGCTTTGTACGGCTCCGACCGCATCCTGGCCGCGTGGGGAGTGGCCCCAGGTCGCGGGAGCTCCGGCCTCCGGCCCCAATCGTTGCCTCAAAGGTCCAGAGCCGTCGGTCTCAGATCCCATGGCAGGCACGAACCGGTGGCCAGCGCGACAGCACAGATCACGTCCAAAACACTCGGAAAACGACGTCCTTCCCGTCGTCCGGGCCCGTCGCACCGCCCAAGCCGCACGCGACGCGAGCGGCGGCCACCGCTCGTCGATCGGGTAAGGCTGAAAGCAAGCTGGACGACGCTGCCATGGTACGTACGTACGTACGTACGGCGCTTCCTTTCTTCCCAGTTCTGAGGTCGTTTCACGGCTCACCTGATGATCTGTGTGTTGTGTCTCCTTGGACAGTGTTGACCCGCTACTGAAGGGTAGCAGTACGAGTGTGCAGGTGGTGTCATACTGACATCTCAGACAGGAATTGTACATTGTACCATCTGCTTATGATTCAAGCGGGTTCGCTCATGCATGCTCATTCAGCACGTTGCTATCCTTTTGATTTGACAAGGCAGCTAACCTTCTGGGCGTATAGTGCCATAGCTTCTGCTCCGTCGTTAAGATTTGTAAGTTAGCTAAGATTGAGATTTATAATAACGATTTAAAATTTGAGTGAGGCAACTTGCTTGCATCGGTCAAGTTCAGTGAATAGTCTCACGTGAGGACCATGTCTATAACCGTCCGATCGGACGGCCAACAGCCGTTTTTTTTTAACTTCTTGTCCTCTTTTAACTGGGTCTTTCAACGTAGACACGTTGATAGTATACATAAATGGAAGTTGTAGTTCGAAAGATTATTGTGATTCAAACAGTGACGAAAAGTAGTGGCAATTTGTTGATTGTCGGCGAACATCTGAATTGCTCCTTTTCCCAATCACCAGTCCATGAGCTGCTTCATTTGCTTTTGTATTGGAATATGCATCTTGTAGTTTCGGCGTTTTACTGAATATGTGAGCTGGAATTAGCCTAGGAAACGAACAGAGCTGCTTCATTTGCTTTGTCTTGGAAATATACATACACTATAAAATACACGGTAAAAATAAATGATTAAAAGAATAGGAGATACGGATTTAACGTAAAAAAAACTCCTGCGGAAAAATCACGAACGCATGAAGGTGAAATTCACTAACGAGGAGATATTATAATAAGACTCTTACTCTGCTATGGACCACTGGGGTACATATATAGGATAAGAAAGACAAGTTCTACACAGAGAGGAAACCGATCAGAGTTGGTTACTACAGGTTAACACCATGTCTTATACAATCTGCACATGGTCCTAGCATCGATCATGCCACGTTTGGCATGAGATGATGCAATGTCCTACACGGACACGGTAGAAATTTAGATCAATTTCAACAATCTTCACCTTGAGTCGAAATCTCTTCAGTAGTCGAAAAATCGCAATAAACTTCTCCAATTAAATCAGAATAAACACCTTATAAGTCAAAAGTTCATCAGACTAATCTTCAACAAGAAAGACTAGAATGCACCGTCTTATCTAAACACTTTTCACAAAGCAAAATTGAGCAAATCATCAACAAATCTAAATACACAACTATCAACAAAGCAGACGAACAAATTTGGATCTTCAATAATTCATAATTCCAGCAAAGTATGAGTCTGTACAACTAACCCCCTAAAACAAATGCTTAATCGTCGAATGACATAAGTAAAAATATCACATGTGGCGCTGGATAGATAGCGAAAAACTGAGCTGTGCTGAGAGCCATGCCTAGGCCGAGAGCGCGGCACACCGAGCAGGCACGACATGGCCCGTTTGTGGACGTGGGCCATGCCGACACGGCATGACACGGCCCAGCCTCGCTAATATAGCCGTTTTGACCGTTGGGGTGTAAAAAATCAGAAAAAAGCAAAAAAAATATGAATTTTCTATAAATAGGGGGCATCCAGCCTCCATTTTCCACACCTCAAACTTCACTCTCATATATCTGGTTAGCTATGAAAAATCCGGTAGTGTTTGTGTAAATTTGGCAAAATTGGTGAGAAATTCGTGCGAAATTCAAAAAATTTAAAAATCTTCAAAGAATTTTCTAAGAGCTGCAAAAGAGGTAATAGTGCTGTCTTATTTTAATTTTTTGGTATTATTTGTTGATTCAATAGTAAGTTAATTGTTTTTTTAACTATTTCAATTTGCAAGTGATTCAATGGAGAACTATGATTTTCACCTCTCCTAATTCAGCCTCTCGGTGGAGGATATGCAATCTTTTCAACAAGGATATCCATCTACGGAAGGTCCACATCCACAGCAAACTGGAGAGACAGAAGAAGTGACGACCCAGGTGGCGCAAAGTCCAATCAATCCATCTTCTACTGGCTCAACAAGTGAATCCACAACCATATCACGGGTGCAAAAAGAATAAGAGCTACTACATCAGGAGTCTGGAACGATTTTGACAAGAAGTTCAAGACTAACATTGATGGAAATTTGGTGAGGTATGCTGTTTGTAAAATTTATGGTAATGAATTGTCTACAAAACCTTTAGGTGGGACGAGTCACCTGCAACGACATGCTGTAAACTGCAAAAGAAGGCAAGGAATACAAATGCGCCAAACACAGCTGCAATTAGGGGTGGAAAAAAGCTCGTTAGTGGGGCTCGTTGGCTCGATTCAAAATTACTTCAATTATACTTGTTAATTGGTTAAACATTAAAATGAGTCGATTTCAAATAAATTTGAATTTTGCTCAAGCTCGGCTTAGCTCGTTAGCTCGTTTCTAAAAATACTTTTAAATTATATGTAAAATGATATTAAATCAAACTATGCCATTTTTAGGAAAAGCTCGATAAGATGAGGAGTTGGCTCGATATCCACCCCTAGCTGCAATATAACCCCGACTGTTCGGTACGTACTTGGGAGTACAACCCTGAGGTAGTCTGAGAATCTCTTTGTAGATTAATTGCTTTTCAAAATTTACCTTTAAATTTTGGTGAGTCTGATGCTTTTCAAAAATATATTAGGACTGCTCATAACCCTCAATTTAGTATTGTATATAGGCAAACCACAACTAGGTATTTAATTAAATATTATAACAATTATCATGAAAAATTGAAAGAAATGTTTCATGACTGTACATTCTCTATTGCTTTGACATTAGACATATGGAGTGGTAGGGCTAAAAAGGATTATATTAGTGTTGTTGCTCATTATGTTAATGATGATTGGGTAACGGAAAAAGAATTATAGGATTTAAATTAATTAATATTTCACATACTACAAAATTATTGTAGAATGTATCACTATAGTTGTAGAAGATTTTAGCTTCACTGATAAGATTTTTTTCTATAACTTTAGATAATGCAGCCGTAAACATTAAGGATATGAAAATTCTTACTCCTTTGTTTAATACTTACGCACAATCTTTCTTATTGCATCAACGTTATGCTTATCATATTATTAATTTTATTGTTAAATCTAGCTTAAAAAGATTAAATGTTTGTATTGATTCTTTTGGCGATGCAATTTCATATATTAATTGTTCTAACCAACGAATAGCTGCATATAAGAGCTTTTGCGTAGCAATGAATGTCTGTCTTAGAAAATTTGGCTTAGACATGCCTATTAGATGGAACTCTACTTACCTTATGCTTAAACATATATTGCCATATAAGAGTACCTAAAATGTTTTCCTTCATACCCAAGATTATCAATCTCGTAGCTCCTCTAGTATAACCCAAGTTAGAGACCATGAACTTACTGAGGACAATTGGTTTGTTGGTGGAAAAAATATTTTCTTTTTTAGAACTTTTTCATAAAGTTACACTTTGTTTTTCTGCAGTATACTATTCAACCTCTCCTCTAATTGTTCATAACATTCTTGAAATTTTCACTCACCTAAAGGCTTTTGAAAATGATCCTGTACTACAGGATGATATAGTTGTCATGAAAACTAAGTTTTTAAAATATTGGAAGGAAATTCTTATTTTATGTGTATTTTCCTTTATTTTGGATCCTAGGGCCAAACTCCAAATGATTCATAAATGTATTACAACTTTAAAGTGATGCTACCGGTTTAGATTATTGTATATACTATAGAGTAGTTAAAGATAATTTATATGAGGTATATGAAAAATATGAAAATAAGTTTAGGTCCATGCGTTTGGAAAGACCCACCGGTAGCCCCTAGCACCTCTAGGGGACTATGCAATAGGGCAAGATTTTTGGTTCTTCCTCTATAGATTCTCGTGCAGGTGCAGGTACACATCAGTCATGAGCAGAAAGGCGACAAAAGCACTGGAGACCTATCAAGCTATCTCAATAATGATAGCGCCAGTTTTGAGCAAGAGTTGAACATCCTCTCATGATGGCAAACCCAGAAAGTAACATATCCAGTGCTATATTAGCACGGGATGTGTTGACTGTTCCTGTCTCTACAGTTTCCTCGGAGTCAACCTTCAGTCTATCTGGAAGAATAATCGAGGAGCGATAAACAAGTCTCTCGAACGAGATGGTCAAAATCCTTCTGTTCGTCAAAGACTGGGAACAAACTGAATCAAGATTTCAACATACTGCAGAAAATAAAGATTTAGAAGAATTTTTTGAGAATTTATGTCTAAATAGCAATGAATAGGATTTTCAATATTTTTCTTCACATGTAGTCACTAATGAGCTTTATAGTCTGTACTCTTTTTTATTTACCAAGATTTTCTCAAATTGAGTTTTTACTTGGTAAAGTTTTTAACGAGACAACCATCCCATGTAATTTAATAAGTTAATAAAGCTCATTATGTCATTGAAAATAATTATCTTGATGATTAACAATGTCTACAATTTTTTATAGTTTTTCTGATTTTTTTCTTAATTTTTTAATATTGTTTTACAATTTTTCTTAATTTTTCTAATAATTTTTTCTTTTCCCAGTTTAACGGGTCAATCGGACCTGGGCTCGGACCGTGGCCCAGTAGAAATTCATGGGCCGTGCTTGGGCTCGGACCGCGGCCCGTTTATTTGGTGGGCCTTAACGGGCCGTGTCTAAACGGACCGTGCCGTGGCCGGGCCCGTGCCGTGCTAGCCCAGCACGACCCATTGGCCACTACTAGCAACGCCTTCCCCTTGTTGCCGCTGTCTGCCTCCTTATCTCCTGGCTGCCGCCCCAGCCAACCTCTTCCTCCCTTGCCACTCGTCTTTGTTGCTCCTACCCCGCCCTTTTTCCCTGTCTCCGACGGCCACTGCACACCGCCGCCTCCTAACGTCTCTTTCTTGTCTCCTCTGCGACCACCGTCATGCCTTTGCCGCCCCGACCTCCCTCTAAGTTCGAGGGCTCCGATGAATCCAAACTCTAACCCTAATTCGGTAACCCTCGTACTAACTCGCCGTCGCCACTGAAGAAATGGCCACCCTGTTGGCTGGAGCATGAATCTTCAAGTAAATTATAAGGTCAGAAATAGATTTATTTCACAAAAATTTTCGTGTGACAGATGTTTAGCATTTCCGATAAAACATCTACTCCTATATCTGTGTTGGAAATTAGTGTTCAGGTGGCAGGCGATACTCCTATTGTTGGAAATCAGTGTTCAGGTGGTTGAGGCGAGGAGGATCCCATGTACCCCTGCTGTTGATAAGGCACGAGCCTCCACGTGGTCACGACTAGCACCGGCAATCTGAACTGCGTAGGGACGTTCCCTAAAGCAGGACACAAAAAAAATCCTAAAAATCCGAAATCCAACACTATACACTCAGCAGCGAGCCAAGTGAGCAACCAGCCACCAACCATTCCCTCCCACTCGAGACAAGCGAGACCTGTCTGAAACTCTCACCTCGCCGCAGCAGCACAAGATGCCGCAGCGAGCGCCGCCGCTCCATCTCCTCCCCCTCCCCCTCTTTCTCCTCCTCGTCCCGGTGGTCGCCAACGTCCCCGACAGCTACACCGTCCGCTACGCCCCGCCGGCCGGCGGGGCCAATGCGGCGGCCCAGGAGTACCTCGACCCCACCTACCCGCTCCCGCGGCCCCCGCCCTTCGCGCCGACCTGCACCGTGCCTGTCCTCTCCTACTCCTTCAACGATACCTACGGCGCCCCCCCGGCCAAGGCCGCGTACGAGGCCCCCGCCGGGTGCCCCGCGCCCTGGTCCCTCGTCGTGCTCTCCTTCTCCGCCGCCTGCGCCGGCGAGCAGTACGACCGCGTCGCGGCCGTATGGCTCGACGGCGTCGAGCTCCTCCGCACCACCACCGCCGAGCCCACCCCCGAGGGCGTCCGCTGGACCGTCCGCAAGGACGTCACCCGCTACTCAGCGCTCCTCCGCTCCCCGCCCGACGGCGTCCTCTCCGTCATGCTCGAGAACGTCGTCAACGACCAGTACACCGGCGTGTACAACGTCAACGTCTCCCTCGAGTTCCACGGAACCCCGGCTTACCTCTCCGACGCGGCCTCCTCCTCCTCCTCTGCCGGCGTCGCCGACTCCGATACCCCGACGCTGCCGGAGTCGTACTTCCAGCCGGCCGACCTGATCCTGCCGATCTCGGAGGTCACCGGCGATAGCGGCTACTGGTTCCGCATCCAGAACTCGTCGGACTCGCGCTCCAAGCTCGTGACCATTCCGTCGAGCACATACCGTGCGGTCCTCGAGGTCTTCGTGTCCCCCCACTCCAACGACGAGTACTGGTACTCCAACCCGCCGGACCTCTACATCAAGGAGAACAACCTCACCACGCGGAGGGGCAACGCCGCGTACCGCGAGGTCGTCGTCAGCGTGGACCACCACTTCGCCGGCTCGTTCGTGCCGTTCCCCGTCATCTACAACGGCGGCATCAACCCGCTCTTCTGGCAGCCCGTGGCCGCGCTCGGCGCGTTCAACCTACCGACCTACGACTTCGAGTTGACCCCGTTCCTCGCCATCCTCGTCGACAGCCAGGCCCACGAGATCGGCATCAGCGTGGTAGACGGCATCGCCGAGTGGCTTGTGGACGCCAACCTGCACCTCTGGTTGGACCCCAGCTCGTCGGACGTGCACGCCGCGCTCGGCCGGTACCGGACGCCGCGCCTGTCCATCTCCCGCCGGTACTCGACGCAGCTGCTGGACGGCAAGTTCAAGATCCGCGCCAAGAGGAAGTCCTTCTTCAGCGGCTGGGTCAAGTCCTCGCTCGGCAACTTCACGACCGAGGTGGAGACGGAGCTGGAGGCGAGCAGCGTGGTCGAGTTCACCAACGACGGCAAGAACAAGACCGTCCGGCTGGAGGCGGAGCAGGAGACGGAGGTGCTGTTCCGGTCGGACAATAGGAAGGTGGTCGGCAAGATCAAGGCCGAGAACAAGTACCCGCTCTGGTTCTACGCGGAGACCGACGACGGCGAAAACGGCACGTCCGTCGTCACGGGGAGCCTCTCCCACAGCCTCAACCTCGAGACGAAGGTCGAGACCAAGAGCTTCAAGAACAAGGCGCGGCTCGTCGACAAGCAGACCGCCGATGGCTGGATGGTCGTCAAGGACCACGACGTGGTCAATGGGTCGGTGGCGACGAGCCAGGTGTACCAGTACAAGGACGACAAGTGGCGGTACGAGCGGATGATCGACGTGATGGACGGCGCGGTGCTGAGCGACAACGTGACCGAGAGCTACCGCGTCCAGGGCGCGGCGGGCGCTTGCTGCCGTGGAAGGAGCTGCGATGGAACGGCGGCGGCGGCGGCGGAGTGCTGGGTCGACATTGCTGCGATGTAAGGCATTTAGAACACGAGAATTGAACCATTTCCTATAAAATCCGTGACTTCCAGGTGGTTTTGGGGGTTGAATTATTCGTAGTGCGCCATCCATGCCGAGATGGCTGCTATCTGTAGTGCATTGTTGGCCTTGTATACAGTATATAGTCTGTGGTTGATTTGTATGGATGTTATGTCTTTGTATTTTCCAAATAAAACACCGCGATGATTCTAAATAAATTAAACAAAGCTGAAGATGCCGTGTGGCTTTATTTTTCTTGGATCAGTTGGAGAATGGCCTGCTTGCAAACGGTGTTGATGTGTTTCCCCTGTGTGCTCTGCAACTCTCTCCATATTGCCATGGCAACTCTGTGGGTAATCAGTACGAGGGCGGCGAACTTTGGTCCATGGACAAACCATTTGTACCGTTAATTAGTACGAGAAAGGAAGCGCCGTGACGCGAGGGGACGAGGCACCATGCTGTGCAAGGAGTCAGTGTCATCCAAGGACGCAGGTACCAACCAGTTGTTCCCTGTACAGTGCTCCTATGCGCACGGTGCCAGCCGACTCATATTCAGAGTTGTAAACATATCTCACAAAAAAAGAGTTGTAAACATGGACCTGTAATCCACGCCGTTCGATCGGCTTGGCAAGGATTGCCATCCGTTCGATCGCTGATAAAGTAGTAGTACTAATAGAATTGTTCGGATCAGAGTACCAACATACTCTGCGTTCTCCGAACTCTGTTTGGGTCAGAGTCGCTGTTAGGGTTGAAAGTAGGATATGAATTATTTAGTTATCGTATTCAATTCAATAGGATGTAAATATGGTATATATTTTTTTATTTAATTAACAATTTTTATCTTATTTGTATTCACATAAAAAAATATATGGATATAAATAGTATAGATTTTTACCATCTGAAAATGTTATTTTATTTGGATTATCTGTATCCATGTTCGTATTCGACGAAGCAATATGTATATTTTATTACAATACCACTAATTAGTTCAATAAGTTTTTTAATTTAATATGAATTCGTGTTTCTTTAGGTGAAATACATGAATTAGAATTATTAAATGTGACTATACGAGAATAAAAATAACATTAATATTATATAAGTTACAAGAATATCAAAATTTGATCGAGTTAAATAAATATTTAATTTGAATTCATATTTATTATAATATTCGAAATCACAAATGTGCCGCGCCGCGTCCGCGCCCACTGCCCCTCAGCCGGGTCCCCGGCACGACCGGCTGCGCCGCTCCCCAAACAGAGGGCCTGGCCCGCCTCGGTTCCGCACTAGCCTCTCAGCTGCGCGGAATTCGCCGTGCCGCAAGCCCACTATGCCCGGCCTTCGTGAGCCTTAGCCCGCGCCTGCTTTTTCCTGTACGTTCACGTGGACCGCGCGCCGTTTGACTTGGGCCGGTTGCCTGTGCAGCGGCGCACACACATGATGTCAAAGCCCAAAGCACATGCTGAAAGGCGAACCATTTTCTATGGCCCATGCATTTACTTTTGGGATGTAGTTATTCAGCTACAGGCTTGAATTTCCGTTCATAAATGGAAAATGGGGAAAAAAAATCCCGTATATAAAAAAGCTACAGGCTTGAATTGGTTCTGATATTCTTTTGGGGATCCTAGGGTTTAGATCTAACGGGTTCTCCTTTTCTATTTGAGTTCTTGAGAGATACCGAGAGGGAGAGGGAGACTGACCGTCGGACGGCGTGGAGGAGGAGGTGGCCATCTCGGTTCGTCGGTGACGACTGCGCACGGGCAGCGGCGGTCGGGGAAGAGGTGCGGGGCTCCTCGGTGGCGGCGCGGCGCGGGCGGCGGCGTTGAGCAGCGGTGGTACTTCCGTCGCCGCGCCCTCTTAGATCGGTTAGGGTTTGTTGGCGGGAAGGTGGCGGCACGGTGAACCTGCGTGCGTGCGCGTGCGCCCGCCCCACCTCTGTATTTATAAGCGGCGGCGACAGGCCCACCACCAAACGGGTGGCGCCCATCGAGGCGCTGATCGAGGATGGGCTTTGGCGGTTGGGCCAAAGCCACGAGATCACTCTAACATCTCCCCTTGATCTCAGTCTATACTTTTATCTTTAATTACTTTTGACTTTACACATTCCATCACAGTTAGTGCATAGAACATGTCTCATCGTCACGGTCAATCGCGATAGATTCAGCGATTACAATACACCTCTGCTCAAACAATTACTTTAATCTTTGGGCCATCTTTTAGTCCAGAATCATAGGCTTTCCTTAAACCCATGCCGGCTACATGTTCTCTGAACACGTTGGGTGGTAAGCCTTTGTAAGCGGATCCGCTAACATCTTTGCGGTACTTATGTGCTCAAGACTTATAATTTGATCCCGAACTTTATCTTTCACAACATAGTACTTTATGTCAATGTGTTTGGCAGCACCACTTGACTTATTGTTGTGGGCATACGTTCTGCGGGTTCGTTATCGCAGTACAACTTAAGTGGTCTATTGATGTCGTCAACCACTTTTAAAGCGGGTATGAACTTCTTTAGCCGTTCACCGCCCCGTAGCCTCATAACATGCTACAAACTCGGCATACATTGTGGGCGATGTAGTGACGGTTTGTTTTGAGCTTTTCCACGATATAGCTCCTTTAGCGAGTGAATACATATCCGGATGTAGACTTTCTATCTTCTCCGCAAAATCGAATCAGTATACCCCACTATATGGAGTGAGTCCGATCTTACGTATGTCATCATGAGGCCTTTTGTCCCTTGCAAATAACGCAAGACTTTCTTTATCAATTTCAATGTTCTATTCGGGATTGCTCGGAATCGCCAAATAACCCGGTAACAAATGCTAAGTCGTATGTGCACACTTGAGCATCTTGTAAGCTTCCGACAGTGAAGCATATGGAACCGCTTTCATTTGATCGATCTCATATGGTTCCCGGGCATTGAAAATCCCCATATCTATCGCCCTTGACTATAGGTGCGGTGATGGACTACATTTATGCATACCAAATTTCTTTAAGACTTTCTCTATGTATGCCTTTTGTGTGATCCCAATACCCCTTTGTTTCTATCTCGGTGAATTTGATCCCTAGAACGAATGAAGCTTCACCAAGATCTTTCATATCAAGTTTGAGGACAAAAACTTCTTTGTTTCGATGAGCGCACTAACATCACTACTAGCTAGTAGGATATCATCCACATACGTGATTAGGAAGATAAACTTCCCATCTTTAAACTTTGCATAAACACAGCTTGTCCTCTACATTCTCTTTAAACCCAAATTTTCTTATTGTACTGTCAAACTTCAAGTACCACTATCTTGAAGCTTGCTTTAACCCATAAATCGATTTCTTTAGGCGGCATCCCATTCTTTCATTTCCTTCCATGACAAAACCTTTTGGTTGTGCCATGTAAACATTTTCCTCCAAATCCCCATTAAGAAATGCCGTCTTTACATCCATCGATGTAACTCTAAATCATAATGTGCTACTAATGCCATTATGATTCTCAAGAAATCTTTACATGAGACCGGAGAAAAGGTCTCATTGTAATCAATCCCTTCTCTTTGCGTGAATCCTTTTGCCACAAGTCGCGCTTTATATCTTTCTATATTCCTTGGGAGTCATGTTTTGTCTTGTAGACCCATTTCTGACCCTCTACTGTTTTGGCTCCTTTAGGAATAATTTCCAAGTCCCGGACTTTATTAGTCTTCATGGACCTCATTTCCTCTTCCATGGCCTCAAGCCATTTTGAGGAATTTTCGCTTCATGGCTTCTTCAAATGAGGTGGGATCATCCTCCATTTGAAATTCCTCTGTATTATAAATCGATAATCATCGAAATAGCTGATCTTCTTACTCTTTGAGACCTCCTTGGGGCCTCCTCATTTGGTACATCTATTGTTTGAGGTTGCTGTTGCTCCCTCATCCGTGGCAATAGGTTCTATATGTTCTGAAGAACAGGTTCTTCATTCTCATTCATTGTTGCCACGGGAGGAACAATAACAGTCTTGGCACCACAGTGTCTTGCACCGTCGGTGCAGCGACAGGCAGTAGTGTGAAGAATGGCTCTTGAATCATCGAGTGGCGCAAACACCGCTTCTCTTCAAGGTCAATCTCTCGAGCTATCATGCTCCCCTCATCATTTCATCCTCTAAGAAGACAAAGATGTCTCGTTTCTACAAATTTTGTGTATCTCATCGACAGATAAAACGATAACCTTTTGACTTTTCAGGGTAGCCAATGAAATGGCAACTTCATCGCTTTGGGATCAAGTTTCCCAAGGTTTGGGTTAAATACTTTAGCCTCAGAGGACTCCCCACACACGTAAGTGCTTTAGTGAGGAACTCTTCTGTCCACAACTCAAATGCGGTGTTTTGGGCACCGACTTACTAGGCACTCTGTTGAGAATATGAATAGCGGTTTTCAACGCCTCCATCCATAAACTCAATGGGAGTGTGGAGTAGCTCATCATACTGCACCATATCCATCGAGAGTGCAGTTGCGTCTTTCACTACTCCATTTTCTTTGAGGTTCGCGGCATAGAATCTTGGGCCACTATTCCATTTTCCTGTAAAAACCTCGCAAAAGGTCCAGGAACTTGTCCATATGGGGTATGTCGACCGTAGTACTCCCCCCCACGATCAGATCGGACTATCTTAATCTTTAAATCGTGTTGGTTTTCAATTTCAGCCTTAAATATCTTGAATTTATCCAAGGCTTCATTTCTTTCTTTAATTGGATAAATATATCCATAACGGGAGTAATCATCTGTGAATGTTATGAACGAGTCATATCCATCCACACTTTTCACAGGAAAAGGACCACAAATATCTGTGTGAATAATTTGTAGAACTCCTGTGCTTCTTTTAGCGTCTTTTTTAATTTTCTTTACATATTTTCCTTTAATGCATTCTCTGCATTGTTCTAAGTCTGAGAACTCTAATGGAGGAAGAATATCATTCTTTACTAGTCTTTCTATTCTCCCCTCAAATATGGCCTAAACGACGATGCCATAATTTCGACGACTCATCTAGAGTTCTCTTTCGTTTCTGTTTACATTCGTGACGAGGATTCAATCACTTTCTCGCACGCAAGCGTTCTCATTATCGCATACGACATTCACATCATCACACAATGATAACAAATAAAGCTCATTCTGTAATATGGCAATACCAACACATTCTTTATTAAACATTATTTCGCACTTGCCATTTCTAAAATTGCAATCATAACCATCTTTGTCCAAATTTGACACACTAATCAAATTCCTGTAAAGAGGGTACAAAAAGGACATCTCTAAGTAGAAGAGTGGAGCCATTAGCTAATTCTAATGAAAGATCGCCAACGGCTTCAACTTCAGCTTCGACTCCATTTGCGACTTTAACGCATCTTTCTTTTCTTTGCGTAGTCCTCGTCGAACGGAATCCCTGTAATGAATTAGCAACATGAACAGTTGCTCCTGAGTCAATCCACCAAGTGGATTTCGAATATTTCACATACAGGCATTCATTAATAAAGGTAATAATGTTCTCACCTTTCTTAGCCATTATCATCTTTAAATAGTCAGGACAATCCTTCTTGTAGTGTCCCGTCTTCTTGCAGTGAAGGCACTGGTCTTTGTCTACAGCAAATTTGTTCTGTTGAGGTGATGTCTGAGGCTTTGCCCTTGTTCTTTGAGAAGGGGTTACTGTTGTAATTCTTTTTCTTGTTTTCCCTCACAAAGTTGATAGCACCACCATGTGAGGATTTGATTCTTTCCTCCTCTTGCACGCACATGGCTATGCACTTTTCCATGTCCCATTTCTCGGGCTGCATATTATAGTTGACAACAAAAGTGTCAAACTCTTTTGGCAAAGAAGCAAAAACCAAATGAATAAGGAACTCATCCTTGAGAGCCAAATCCATCGATTTCAGTTTAGATGCCAAGTTGCTCATTCTAAGAATGTGCTCTCTTATGCCATTGCCACCGCAGAATACCTCTCTGTTACCAACTGCTTAATCAGCTGTGTAGCATAAGTCTTTGAAGAGCCAGTGAACTGACTCTTTATTTTATCAAGGTATTCGGTGACAATGTCACACTCGCAATTGAGCCGAGAATAGCGAGGCTCAATTGTGTTCTTTATCACTGACCATACATTTCTTGTTGGTGTGGTCCATTTCTTATGATCAAGATCATAAGACATCCGTAAGGAGCATGATCCTCTGTCTTTTCGCCATGCGGTGTCATCCTCATTCTGTTCCTCACGGCGCCAGAGGCTCGGTGGGGACGTCTTGTAGTGAGGACCCAGTCCACCTCGACCAAGATAAAGCTAAATCTAACTTTTTCTTCCACTCTCCATAATTATCACCTTTGAGAGTGGGGATTTCTCTAATACAACTCATCAAGTTGTATCCTCCTGAAAAAATATTTCAAATACTGGTGAGAACGTAACATCAAAATCATATGCCTTATTTCCAACGTTGGTCAAAAATACGACATACAATTTTAAAACAATTCTATCATACATTAAATCTACATCACCGTTGGGCGAAATAGAAATAATGCATGAAATCAACATTAAAAATTTATAATCACGATATTAACAACGTTGGTCGAAAATAACGATATCATAAATCTCGGGAATAATTATCTATTTTTCCAAAATTAAATTCTCCGTTGGTTGAATTTAATAATGAAAATCAATTAACATTAACTTTGCAGTGAAACAATAAATTATTCAAAATAATTCATTATTCAAAAGCATTAAACTGTTCACATTTAATCTCTGGAAAAATTAGCACGTTGGTGCAAAATTTCCGAAATTTTGGATCAAAATGCATTCAAATTCAATCAAAAATGCTTCAAAATCAATAAAAATCCATTTTGGAATTTCTGTTCAAAATTGGCTATTTGGCCCATTCCTTCGGCCGCGGCCCGCCCGGCCGCTCAGTAGCGCCTTGCGCAAGGCTCCCGGCACTCCAGCCGCCCACTCAGCCGCGCTTACGCACGCGGCGGCCCACTCGCCATGCCCACTCGGCCGCGTCTCACGCGCTTCGCCGCGCGCGCGCGCCGCCACGCTCCCCGCGCCCACGGGTCGGCCAATGCCCACTCGGCACCGCACTCGGCCGGCTCAAGGGCGGCCGTCCGTCGGTCGGACGCGAACGGCAGCGCGGAGGGGATATGACCCAAAACCTAACCTAAGCCCATTTCCACGGCCTCCCCGGAAAGCGGACGGCGGCGGCGCGCGCGCCCGCGCGGCGGCGGCGGCGACGACCGCGACGGAGAGAAGCGCATAGGCGGCCCAATGAGCGCCACGGCGCGCAGCGCGGGAGAAGCGCGCTGCCCGGCCCAGCGGCGGCCCTAGCGGCGGCCAGCGCGCGCAGCGCGACGGCGACCAAACGGGCGGCCCCAGCGCGCGCGCAAGACGACGGCTCAGCGGCGCGCGCGCGTCACAAGAAGCGGCGCAACCGTGAGTCCCCTCTCTTCTTTCTTTTTTTTTGTTTTCTAGGGTTAGGGGGGGCTCTGTGCTTTTCTTTTCTTTCCGCACGTCGGTTAACCGACGGCGGCCGTTCATCTTTCCCCGTCTAGATCTATGCCTAGACAACCTGGCTCTGATACCATTGATATTCTTTTGGGGATCCTAGGGTTTAGATCTAACGGGTTCTCCTTTTCTATTTGAGTTCTTGAGAGATACCGAGAGGGAGAGGGAGACTGACCGTCGGACGGCGTGGAGGAGGAGGTGGCCATCTCGGTTCGTCGGTGACAACTGCGCACGGGCAGCGGCGGTCGGGGAAGAGGTGCGGGGCTCCTCGGTGGCGGCGCGGCGCGGGCGGCGGCGTTGAACGGCGGTGGTACTTCCCGTCGCTTCAGCGCCCCCCTCTTAGATCGGTTAGGGTTTGTTGGTGGGGAAGGTGGCGGCACGGTGAACCTCGTCGTGCGTGCCGCCCGGCCCCCACCTCTGTATTTAGAAGCGGCGGCGACGAGGCCCACCACCAACGGGTGGGCGCCCGATCGTATGATCAAGGGATGGGCTTTGGCCGTTGGGCCAAAGCCCTGAGATCACTCTAACAGGTTCCAGTTATCCAACTACAGGCTTGAATTGGTTCCAGTTATCCAACTACAGGCTTGAATCACATTTCACATGTATGATTGCAGGTCAGAAACCGGAAAGGAAAAACAAGTGTCTTTGGCCATGGGCAAAAATTAAACACTACGCGCCATCCTCTTCCTTCCAGCTACTGGATTGATAAGACTTGCGCAGGGGCAGGCCGTGCGGCGTCACAACATGTACTGGATGGCTCGCGCAAGGCCGTACACATTGATCGTTTGATGCTGACTTACTAGGCTCCTAAGTATTCCGTGCCTGCATCTTGCGTATTGGACATAAAGAAACAAGGAACGGACAAGAGCAAAAAGGAAAACCATGTCGTAACGCGTACGTACATGTAGAGGTGGGACTTGGGCCGGGCTTCTTTGGGCGGCCCGGCACGGCACGGCACGGCCCGGCCTAAGCGCGGCACGCCCGACCGTGGCGGGCGTGCGCGCACCGCACTTCGAACGGTGGGCTGGGCGGGCTTCAAAATCCGGCACGGTGGCGGCACGACACGCACGCAGATCGGGCGTGCTTGGCGCGACGCGGCACACAGCTGCGGTTGGCGAAACTATTTAAAATTGATTTCTTAACTATAGTAAATTGTACTCATGACTCTCCTTGAGCTTTTCTATTTGACTAGTTGGGTAGACCTATGCTAGATTGTCGGGCGATGTCCACGCACGCCATAGTCTAATTTGTACTAAGATATGCATTCCATTACACTAGATGACCAAGTTCGAAGGTGAAATGGCATGAGACAATAGAATCGAATTTTAAGTAGGTTTTTAATAAAGGCGGATACAAGAGAAAGGAAGATAGCGCCACCGCTACCATTGTCATTGTCGCTTTTGTCGTGTATAGTTACTTTGGGTGGGCTTGGTGGCACGGCACGAAGCGCCGGCACGGTGGGCTTTGGGCCGTGCTTGGGCCTGACCGAAGATGAGGCGGGCCAGCACGGCACGGCACGACGGGATGACTGGGCCGAACCGGCACGGCACGAAATAGCCCGAAGCCCGATGGGCCTGGGCCGTGCCGGCACGGCACGGCCCAATTCCCACCTCTACGTACATGCAATACATCTACATATGCTTGACGAAGACGTACGTAGAAACAATCAATGGTCGGGCAAGTGTATTTTCACCGATCAATGCATTTTTTTTGTATTGGTAAGGATGAATCGGTTGGAAGGTTGCTAAGACAATGCAGATTGATTTATCCTAAAACGTATGTCGCTGCCTTTAAAAAAAATTGCATTGTTGGATCGCCTTACGAGTGCCTGTCACTTCCCCCCACCATCCGTTGCCTTCGCTTCTGGCCTCAAGTCCGTCTCCCACTGCCCTCACGAAATCTGGTTCCCATGGTCAGTGGCGCCTCCGATCCGCCGCCTCTCCGCGTGCACCACCAGCGGCCGTCGCCTACTATCGGCCCCTGGTCGAGTAAGTGCTTGGTGATCTAACGACTTAAAAATTGAAGGGTTCTTTTTGGAAAAAACTTTGATTGTTAGCAGCTTCGTTGCCCACTTCAGTGTTTACACAGGACCAATTAATTGAAGGCATACACCGCAAAGAACAGAAGGCAGCTCTAGCAAACGTCTCTCTCTCTCTCTCTCTCGTATTAACCTCAGCAATGATATATCCAATTGCCGAAAATGTACCAGCTGTTGAACACTGGATCAGCATCATCAGTTACTGAGAAGAGCGCAAGAGTTGAGAGCAGTGCATTGTGCATGCAATGCAGGCCTCGTCCACAAAAGATCCTTAAAAATCTAGGAAGATGATGATAAGCTTGCGGGCACTTGGCGAGAAATGGCTCGTAGCAGGAGCAAATTGGCGCCTCCTATGCTGTTTATGGTCTCCGGGCGCGCAACGTCGCCATGCAGACAACCTCCACTCGCCGTGGGTCTCGTTGCAATCAGCAAACAGCTTCCAGGTCCTTCAAGTTGGGGACCTGTTCGACCAGGTGTTTGTTGCTTTTAGTGTCGGTAAGCACAGCGTTATGGTCTACCAGCTCGAGTTTCCACGCGCCCTTTTTTTAACGCAGTAAAATTCACAACTCACAAGTAATATAAATCTGAGAAATTCACAACGTAGGACCGGATAACCAACAGAAGGGATGGGATGAATGATGCCTTAAAAATTATTCTCAAAGTATTTATTTATTTTTTTACTCTGATAGCTACAGAACTATAAAGATTAGGATAGTAATCTCTACTGAAAAACCAGAGACTCTTAGAGCTAAGCAAAACCAATCAGAAAAATAACGTGGTCGAACTTCGACTACGTGGTCGGAAGTCTCACAGAGCTGAGCGCAACCTGATCGGAAACCAATGTGGTTAAAATTCGACTAGAGTGGTCAACGACCAGAGAGTGGTTGAAAACCAATATGGTCGAAAACCAACGTGGTCGAAGGCCAACGATGGTCTAAATCCGTCGTGGTCGATGACCAGAGTAGTCATAACAGTTCAGAATATGACTAGAGTGGTCTACGAGTAACGAGTGATCAAAACTAAAGTGGTTGAACCAAACCGAATCTTGACTAGTGAGGTCGACGACTAATCAACGGCCGTAATCGAAGTGGTTGAAACTCGTTGAAACACTGCCAGTAAGGTTGACGACTAGTGAGCGGTCGAATCAGACATGGTCAAAAAGAGACAATGTGGTCGAAAACCTGAACGTGGTCAAAAACTTGAGCATGGTCGAAAAACCAGAGAAAACAGATGATGCACAGAGGTTTTTAGTAGGGTTTCAAAAACTAAATTTGATGTAACTTTTGATTCGTAGATTCAAATGGTATAAAACTTTGCAGGGATCTTCTCTAGGATATTGTAAACCTATTTCAACAAACGTTCATGAGAATTACGGCTAAAGTTGAGACATTTTTTAGTTCGTTGGAAGGTTTCACCAAAACCGAGTCAAAACCAAAATTACCAAAATTGGCGAATACAACTTGCTCGTAGGTGGATGATGAGTAAGATGGGTCTAGATGTATTCTCACATGTCACAGCAAGTTAGAACACCAAAGAAATCAACTCAGATACCCTCGGATCAATAAATCACATTTTGAGGTCAAATCAAATAAAAACCGGATTTCCTCAAGAACTTCCTCTAAATCGTGCCTAGATGGATAGGATCTTGTCTCCAAGAGACATCACCTCTTACACATCCTTGGCACAAGAAAATCTCAAGAGAAGAGAAATCTAAACAAGAAGGCTAAGAAAATCAAAAGCACATAAGGGGATTCATGGCACAACTCACTTGGGCAAAGTTTGGATGTCTATTTCACTTAGAGAAGAATATTTTTTATAGTCAATCCCTTAAGATAGCAGAGCTATAAGTCTAGAGCACACACACAAGGCTCCAACCCAAGGAACTTTAATCCCACATGGGAGTGAGGAAGAGCTAGCCACCACAAAGACTTAGCTAAAATCCTCAAACCTTAACTCTTGCCTCCCCCTTTTATAGCCTCATAATATGAATCAAAACCTAATGGATCCCCATTAGGCCAAACCGAGATAACCCGTTAACCTCACATGACACAGGATTTTACTCACGCACGCTTCTCAAAGCGGCTTACAACTATTAACCCATCAGTGAATCAATACTTGATCCACTTTACATTTTCAGAACATACAAACCTAAACCACTTAGGCCAATACCGCGGTTTCACATACCACCACTTTTCTTATCGGGCAATTTACCAAAATGCCCCTCTACCGTTTTCTATGGAGCCTCCCGCTTCATTTTCCACAAAGCATCGCCCATGCTTCACCATCTTCCACGTGGCCTCAATGACTTGCCACTAAGTCTCTCACGCATCTGGATCCTACAGAACCGTCCTTGCTTGCAAACGACCCAAGTCACTTGGTGCGTCACATGCCTCTCTCAAGCATGACGGTCCCGGCATTCTTGACTGCACAGGACCTCGACTCCTCCCTGAGCCTAGTCCAGGCCTATCTTGCCGTTGCTTATCATGTCCATCACTGGTAGCTCCCGCTTCGGTTCCTCGTTGTCCTGACTTGCAACCACCCCGCAAGCCTCAGTCATCTTTAGCGTTTTCTTGACCGTTCTGGACCTTATCACTACCTTGTGCCTAGTCCCGGTCCACATACGCCTCACCATGACGTAGCTCCGAAGTCCTGCAACCAACAATAAATAAACCGTCACGTAGCACCATACAATACACAAAGTCATCAATTGACAATATTTATCCATACAAGGCATAATGCAAAATATATGTACCCAAATAATGATCATAAACCTAAGATCAAACAATAAACCCATATGCATATAAGCAACAACATCCAGGTGAAACCATGACCAAATCCCCCAAAAGCCCTGCTTTTCTGGGAAGATCGGTAGTATCGCTTTTAACATGCAGTACTACCGCTCCCCAAAGTAGTACTTCAACACCTTATAAACCCGCACTTGATCTCTCTGAAAAAAACATACCGCAACTCAGAGTGGAACTACCACCTTACGGTACTATTGTGTTTACAACTACAATACTTTTGATTTTTTTTGACACTTTTAGAAAATAGTCCAGCTCAAATGCAATCCTTGCAAAATCCTCAAAAACTAAATTTAAACTCTACAAATACTCTAATTCAAAAGTTGATTACTCCTCACAACCATGGGGTGATCTTCAAGGGAAGGAGGAATTGCTTTACACATGATTTACGACGTGTGAAATCATTTCCGATCCTATCTATACAAGAGAGATTTTTTCCAGGCCCCCGTTTAAACGTAAGAATTTTACCAATCAATTGAAGTCCTCTAGAATTTCTCACAAACCTATGTTCCAGACGGGGTACAATTAAGAGCCTTGCGGAGCATGCATCAGACATCGCATGCAGCACTCGGGTTATTGTCTTCTACAGAACAAATCTTGGACTTACCCATGCACAATAATCACCTACATCAGTGTCATCTGTCGGTGACTCCTACTTGACCAAATTTGTCGGCAGCTAGTGCGACTACACCAGGATATATCCAACTTAACTAGTGGTACAAAATCGCATGCATTGCTGCACAGAAAATGCGCCGGCCTGGAGGAGGCCTGGGCGAAGCTAAGCTGCTCGTTGAGGTAGCAGTGGATGGTGAGCCTTAGCTGCAGGGGGAAAGCGTAGCAATCAACGAGGTCTTATCTGATGATCCAAGGGAAATGACGAAACAATATCCGTCGTGGATCGATTTCCTCGATCGTGTAGTCACTAGCTAGTGGTTGGTACGGCCAAATGCTAGCTCCATCTAGCACCTCGTGCATGCTCCAAGATACGAGCTGGAGTTTGTGGATCCTCGGACTAGGGTTCTGAAAGAAGTTTGTGGACCTTCTTACTAGGGTTCTGAAAACTAGGGTTCTAAAAGAAGTTTGTGGACCTTCTTATGGCTGTTCTTTTTGGCTGCGGTTTGTGATTTTAGATTGCGGTTTGTGACTTTTGGACTGTTTGTGCAAGAGATTACAGAGTAACATAAACTCACGTGCGGTTTTGGTGATATAAATAAAGTCAGTAAAGTATGTACTACAATTAACTAGTAAACTCTATCTTGAAAAAATACTTCGTTTAAAAGCTAGTTACTGTAGAAAAGCTGAAAAGCAGTTTTTAAAAGCTGAAAAGAACAGAGCGATATACCGTCAATTTTCGATAATCTCGGTTATTAGAGGGATTTCCCATACCATCACTTGGTTAATTAGGTCCCTATTGATCCTCTCAAGGCGCAACCAAACAATATATTGTGACCAAGCCTTGTCGACAGTTGTCATTTTGGTATTATCCACCAAATGTTATTATCAATTGCTTATAAATACCTTTAAAGTGGATGCTTTAGCTTTTCTTGAAGTGGTTCCCAGCTAGAAATATTGTCTGGATTCATTACCACCAATAATTTGATGACGTAGCATTGAACAATGAAAGAATCTGCCATAGTTGAAAACCTAGCGGATTCCAGACATGCCACGTCGCTTGAATAGGCCTGTGGGGTTCATTGCTCGCCGCTGGGGGCTGGTTTACACGCAATCGGGTCTGCAGTCCTCGATCACGGTTTCATTTGGCTTTTTTAGTGGCTTATGACTGAAAAGTACTGTATTTGACTGAAAAAATATTGTAACTGACAGAGGTTTATTTAGCATAATTAAATTTAAAAAATTAAAAAAAATATAAAAAAATATGTTAGCCCATTACATATAATACAAACAAATACGGGAAAAAAAAGAACCGGCAAAAAAGCTCAACAAAAAGCCAAAAGTTCAGAAAAAGATGAAATTTATGAATAGTAAAAAATAAGCCGAAAGCTGAAGCCAAAACGATCACAACGTTGATTGTGTCCATAGTTTTTGGTTTTAGTTAGGGTTGATAGTTTTTATGTATTTTTTAAAATAATGATAGATGATAAGTAATCGATGTAGATGGTACGTATGTTTTAACCTCGAAAAATTATTTAAAGAAATGGTTTAAAAAACTGTTTGAAAAATCAATTCCATTTATTTCAGGTTTTAGAGGGGTCGGAGTTAAAAGTAAAAGAAAAAACTAAAATTAACAGGATCGTTGAACATGGATGCAAGCTGATGAGTGATGGCTAGTGCGGCCTAGGGAGCACAAGGGCTAGCTCCTAGTTTTCAATGCAAGATTTGCTCTGGTCGGAGCTTGCAACATAACGACGGAACGGCGAGAAATGGATGCAGAATATCTAGTACGGACACCACTGCATGCAAGGTGTGTAAACAATGTTGGTTCAGGTATCAAATCAACACAAAAGATAGCTGGAAAAAACAAAGAGAAAGGCAGCTCTCCTAAATAATCTACTAACATCGCATGTACAACCTCACTTGGTGCTTGGAAAAATAAAGATAAACTTACGACAAATGATAAAGCACACATATATACAAGGATAAAAGTTACTATAGTAATATACAAAAATTAACCTTACTTTTTTCCCAACACTATTTAAGGGCTTGTTTGCAATAGATAAATGGAGCAATTTTTCAAGGATTCTTAAAGGTCTATTCTTTTGAGCTACATTTTATACTTTTTGACTATGGTTTTGGTTTTTGGATGTTTACGAGGGAGAGTACGGAGAGGTAGGGACCCGTGTGTGATTTTGACCGATATAAATGAAGTTATTGCAGTGTGTACTTTAATCGACTTGTTGACCCTGTCTTAAAAAGATACTCTGTTTGAAAACTAGTTACTATAGGAAAAACATTTTACTAGAAAAAAAGTGGCTTTTGAAAGTCAAACAGTAGAGGGTCTAATCATGTAAGGAAGTTTTCTGCATGGCTAGCTATTTGGAACAATGAATTAAACTTTTCATCCCCAATGACTTCAAAGAAATTTAGGAGAAAAGTAAAAATATGGTCCAATGCCATGGAAATTTTCCTTTGAATCTTGTCGAAGGCATCCCTTGATCTCCCCAAATTCTTGTATTTTTCGTACCACTCATGCAAATTAAATACTAGTTCCCGTTTCCAGTCATATATTTTGACATTTGCATTCTTATACTTCTTTTGTTATGCGTCTTTTATTCCTGCATTCAAAAATGGATCCCGATTGAGTTTAGATTGGACGTTATAGTCTGTAGGCCACTCCATAGAGTGCCTTCTTAGCTCCTTTGATAACTATTTTGTGGATATGACGCCCGAACAGATGCACTTTGACTGTTTCACCAGATGGATGCTTTAGATATTTCCTCCTAGCCAGATGGATAAGAATCTACACAGTGCCAATGTTCAGGGGATTGGATCATATACCCCTCTTTAGTTGGAAAATTCAAGATTTATCCTCCTCATCTCAATGACACGTTGGGTCATCATAAGTCACTGACACATGGGTCAGGAGAATAAATTCTAAATTTCCATCTAAATAGAAGGTATATGATCAATAAATCCATGTTCAGGGCTTCACGGAGGCAGGTGGACCACATTTTGTATGGATTAGGGCTGATTTCTGAGGGTTGTGATCATGGTGTAATGTCGTTCTTATATGAAAAGAAAATGTGGACTATCCTTTTGGGTTTTGGCAATTTAGTGCATTTTAACCTTTCATTCGCATTAAGATTTATGTTGCTTTTCCACTAAAAAAATTGAGTAGCCTTTTCATGGTGCTTGAATTAAGCATTATCTCATTCGAAATAATGGAGCTATTTTATTGATAGCCGAAATGAGCCATGCCAAAATTTTGGTACAGCTAAAACTTAGGCAATGCCAAACCTTGGTAAAAAAAATGTTGTTTGGATCATGGCTAAGCCAAAATTTGGCATTACACAAAATTTTGGTGAGCGTTTTTCTCGCACTCAGATTGCCTGCATGTGACATTGAATTTCATTGGCATTATCAAATTTTATGGTGCTACAAAATTTTGGAAGTAAACCAAACAACAACCAATTTTCGCTAGCGTTACCAATATTTGATTTTGTTTGCAAAGGTAGCAAACCAAAACAAGCCTATTAATGTTTTAATACCGATCTTACGTATGATTTGTTTGGATTTGAGGAAACTTTTATTTCTAAGATCTAGTAATGCAGAAGGAAAACATGAGAATTTTTGTACAGGTTCAAGCCTTCTCCAGGGAGAATAATAACCCTACACCCTATGTTGCTATTGCTCATAGAGAAAAATTACAAAGTGTGTAATCAGAAATGCCTAGTACTATCTCTTGCTTTGATCTCCTAGATCCCCTCCTTCTCTGACTCTAACTCTTATATAGTTTGTGAAGCGGCAGCTGTTGTCTCGCTCCAGAAGACGCCTTAACGCTTCAGATGATAACTATCTGACAGAGGTTATTGTTAGAGAGACGTGGTAATTATTTGCCGTGTAGCGGTTGTTGTTAGAGAGAGATCATGTGCGGTTATCAGGAATAAACGCACGTTCTAACCGTTTTGTTAGACACCCCCACAATGTAGTAGGACGTCGTTAGACAAGTCGATCGGAAATACATGACTCGTGGGAAGGTCTATGATCATAAGGTGATCGTAGGTGATTTTATGAGTACATGGTTGTAGAAGTACTTACGACAATTTGGTTGTAGCAAAAGTTACGACTATGTGGTCGTAGAAGTATTTACGACTTACCTGATCATAGCATGACTTATGACTAAGTAGTTGTAGAAGTACTTACGACTATCGGGTCGTAGCAGGGCTTACGACTATGTGATCGTAGAAGTACTTACGACCATTGGGTCGTAGCAGGACTCACGACTACGTGGTCGTAGAAGTACTTACAACTTATCTGGTCGTAGTAGAACTTACGACTAAGTGGTTGTAGAAGTACTTACAACTTACCTGGTTGTAGTAAGACTTATGTCTATCTGATCGTAGAAAGATTTACGACCAATTCGTTGTAAAAGTACTTACGACTTACTTGATCGTAGCAAAACTTATGACTAAGTAGTCGTAGAAGTACTTACGACTATTAGGTTATAATAGGACTTATGATTATGTGGTCATAGAAGTACTTACGATTTATCCGTAAATTTCCCTTTATTGATAAGTGATATACTCGGATAATTCAATGACGTAATAATTTAAGGATTATTCTATCCTCGTCAAAGCCTAATGCTGTTTTAAGTTATTATACATAGGAAAAAGTCCATTCATGGTCTGCTTTAGCACTTTGAGCGGGAACCCAAAGTCGCCGTGCCAAACTCGTTTTTCCTCACCGCTCGCAAGATGAACATGGGAGAATATCCCCTAATAACACGTGCTGATGTGGGGAGAACGCACCAAGTTGGCATGGAGCTCGCTAGCGTGGTGCAAAATGAAAGCATAGGGTAAATCTAGCGCAAAGTGAGGCAACAAACAAAAAACCTTGTGGAAAGTGTAATTTATTCTATAATTTAGTATGTTAAGCAATAGCTATACCAAAATATAAATCTTATATGATAATGCATAGTGATGCGTAAAAATGTATTTTCTAATAAAATGATGGGATGCTTTTTAAAAAAATAAGAATGGTTTTTCCACGCGTACACATAGTCACATATTCAATCACTACCATCAAATATGTCTCGAGATTGATACACCCATTCAAAATCCAAACCAACCATCCCATTTCCAATCATTGTAACGCCTTTGCACAAATCTCAAAGCGCTTTGGAGGGCTAGGATAGTACATGTACCTACATGTATATGTGGTTTTGTATTTCCAATTATTACTTGTTAATTTATTTTTTTAATACGAGAGGATATTAAAATCATGTTGTGTCTTGAAGGTAGTAGTACGCAATATGGCCTAGAATTATATTACGCAAACCCGAGATAAAAATCACCAGATACGTCGTCCGATATCTGAAACATTGGATTTTTCTTAAGAAAAAGGTAGGCACCCGAGCGAATCTTAAGATTCAACCGGGTGATCAAGAAGACAACGCCACTTTAACAACCGGCCACAGGTCGGTTCCTAAACATTGGAGTAGTTTAAGCGGTACAAACTTATCTCTGCTACACCTCGTGTGGAGAAGGATGCCACCGCCACCACTGTCCAGAAATTGTAACTGAGACTCGAGAGGTTCATGTAACAGTAATATGTATAATTTGTGTTTTCGCACCACCTATGGCATCCTTGGATCCAATCCACGTTACTGACAGTTGAGCTCATACTTGGCCAGCCCGAGACTCACCAGTATTGACATGTTGATTTGGCCCTTCGCCATTGAGCTCTTGTTAGACAAGCACTGAAGCATTACACAGCTTACACTGGAGACTACGGCAGTGAAGTACACACGTTCCTCTGAGATTACCTTTTCTATGTTTTGCTGTGTACCCTGCATGCATATATGGTTTGTACAATGATATAGGAGTTTTATATGGTCGACGTTGAACAGTTGAGTTGGATGCGTCCAACACAAATATGGTTCAGTTTCAAAAAAAAAGTTGATTTCACTTGTCAGAAATTAGCACCACCTCTCCTTTTTCTTTCGAAGGTAATGCAGTGGCCACCAGGTCATGCAGCTCTCGTCCCATCATCCAGATCGAGACATCGCGAGCAGGCTCCTTTTATCCGCTCTGCCTTCGGAACCTCCTGTGCGTTCGGAAGTTATCAAGCAGAGACATATAGCTAGCACAACTCTCTCTCTCTCTGCTTTGCTCTGCTCTGCCCAGGAGTCTGCTCTACTCGGCGCGTGTGTCTGTGGGGTGAATGTGGAAGAAGCTGAAGAAGATGCAGAGCGCGGCGCAGCAGCAGAAGGGGAGGCTGTACATCATTGTCGCATGCATCGCCCTGCTCATCTGCGGCTGCAAAAATCGTATGTACACTGAGCACTAAGTCCTGCAATTTGTATGCACTTCCGTTGGCTTATTACTCCCCCTAGTTTAATAACATTAATTAGTGCTCTTGTACCTACAGACGCATGCTTGCGCCGGAGTTCAAAATGATACTCCATGTGTGCGCAATGAGGTAGCACAAATGAATGTGTGATATGCAGCATTCGTAGTAGTTCATTTCATTTGATTGTTAACAATGCAGCATTTGAACCGGATCTCGAATGTTTGGAAGCATTCCTTGCTTCTACTCGGTTGTGTTGTGGGTGCTCTGTTTTCACTCTGAAACGGTAAGATCACATGTCATTTACTGCGTGTTGCTTTAGCACGGCTTTCTGTCTTTCTTTGTTTCTTTCAGCTCCGTGATCTTTGCGATGGTTCTGAGTAGTATTACCTGTGTTCATAGAGTTAAAACCTGTTCTCAACTGGAGGGAGTAGGTTATGTTACTAGTTGGAAGAAAAAAACTGTTCCTATAGAAAACCATGGGGGTTAAACCATCGAGGATGATAATTGGGAGATTATGTACTAAGGCCTCGTTTGGCACAGCTCAGCTTCACTAGTGAAGCTGTTTTTTTTTTGTTTCAGCTTCACGGGTGAAGCTAAAACTGTTTTGGAAAACTGTTTAGCAAAACAGCTTCACCAACAACTTCATGCATAGCTGAAAAGGACAATTGTCCAAGATGCCCCTATCTACCTTGTTCTAACATTTGGAGTTGTATGTTTGTATTGATAGATCTAGTCTCTTTAGGATCTCTAGGCTAGATCTAGCGGGGTCTGTTTGGGTTCGTGTTCTTGAGGTTCTACCGAGAGGAGGAGAAGGGGTACCGACCTTCGGATGTAGAGGAAGCAGAAGCGGCCATCGCGGGTTGGGTGATGAAGATCTGCGCACGGCGGCGGCGGTCGGGAAGAGGTGCGGTGATCTTCGACGGCGGCGTGTCCCGGGCGGCGGCGAACTGACGGCACGGTGGGGCTTCCCGTCGCTGGAGCGCTCACCTCTAGATCGGCTAGGGTTTGTCGGTGGGGTGACGGCGGCACGGTCAACGTTGGGATGCGTGCCGCCCGGCCCCCACCTCTGTATTTATGGCGCTGGCGACAGGCCCACCACCAACGGCCGGGCGCCCGATCGTATGCTGGTGTCAAGGTGGGCTTTGGCCGTTGGGCCAAAGCCCTGAGATCACTCTAACATTCTCCCCCTTGATCTCAGTCTATACTTTATCTTTTAATTACTTTTGACTTTACACATTCCATCACAGATTAGTGCATAGAACATGTCTCATCGTCACGGTCAATCGCCGATAGATTCAATGATTACAATACACCTCTCGTTCAAACAGTTTCTTTAATCTTTGGGCCATCTTTTAGTCCAGAATCATAGGCTTTCCTTAAACCCATGCCGGCTACATGTTCTCTGAACACGTTGGGTGGTAAGCCTTTGTAAGCGGATCCGCTAACATCTTTGCGGTACTTATGTGCTCAAGACTTATAATTTGATCCCGAACTTTATCTTTCACAACATAGTACTTTATGTCAATGTGTTTGGCAGCACCACTTGACTTATTGTTGTGGGCATACGCTATCGCGGGTTCATTATCGCAGTACAACTTAAGTGGTCTATTGATGTCGTCAACCACTTTTAAACCGGTATGAACTTCTTTAGCCGAGTTCACCGCCCGTAGCCTCATAACATGCTACAAACTCGGCATACATTGTGGACGATGTAGTGACGGTTTGCTTTGAGCTTTTCCACGATATAGCTCCTCCAATGAGAGTGAATACATATCCGGATGTAGACTTTCTATCATCTCCGCAAAATCAGAATCAGTATACCCCACTATGTGGAGTGTATCCGATCTTACGTATGTCATCATGAGGCCTTTTGTTCCTTGCAAATAACGCAAGACTTTCTTTATCAATTTCAATGTTCTATTCCAGGATTGCTCGAATCGCCAAGTAACCCGGTAACAAATGCTAAGTCGGGCGTGCACACTTGAGCATCTTGTAAGCTTCCGACAATGAAGCATATGGAACCGCTTTCATTTGATCGATCTCATATGGTTCTGGGGCATTGAAAATCCCCATATCTATCGCCCTTGACTATAGGTGCAGGTGATGGACTACATTTATGCATACCAAATTTCTTTAAGACTTTCTCTATGTATGCCTTTTGTGACAGTCCCAAGACCCTTTGTTTCTATCTCGGTGAATTTGATCCTAGAACGAATGAAGCTTCACCAAGGTCTTTCATATCGAAGTTTGAGGACAAAACTTCTTTGTCTCCATAGTAGACTAACATCACTACTAGCTAGTAGGATATCATCCACATACTGGATTAGGAAGATAAACTTCCCATCTTTAAACTTTGCATAAACACGGTTGTCCTCTACATTCTCTTTAAACCCAAATTTTCTTATTGTAATGTCAAACTTCAAATACCACTGTCTTGAAGCTTGCTTTAACCCATATATTGATTTCTTTAGCGGCATCCCATTCTTTCATTTCCTTCCATGACAAAACCTTTCGGTTGTGCCATGTAAACATTTTCCTCCAAATCCCCATTAAGAAATGCCGTCTTTACATCCATCGATGTAACTCTAAATCATAATGTGCTACTAATGCCATTATGATTCTCGAAGGAATCTTTACATGAGACTGGAGAAAATGTCTCATTGTAATCAATCCCTTCTCTTTGCGTAAAGCCTTTTGCCACAAGTCGCGCTTTATGTCTTTCTACATTCCCTTGGGAGTCATGTTTAGTCTTGTAGACCCATTTACACCCTCACTTTTGGCTCCTTTAGGAATAATTTCCAAGTCCTGCACTTTATTAGTCTTCATGGACCTCATCTCCTCTTCCATGGCCTCAAGCCATTTTGAGGAATTTTCGCTTCTCATGGCTTCTTCAAATGAGGTGGGATCATCCTCCATTTGAAATTCCTCTGTATGATAAATCTGATAATCATCGAAATAGTGATCTTCTTACTCTTTGAGACCTCCTGGGGCCTCCTCATTTGGTACATCTTCTGTTTGAGGTCTTTGTTGCTCCCCTCATCGTGGCAATAGGTTCTATAGGATCTCAAGAACAGGTTCCTCATTATCATTCATTGTTGCCACGGGAGGAACAATAACAGTCTTGGCACCACAGTTGTCTCGCACCGTCGGTGCAATGACAACAGTAGTGTGAAGAATGGCTCTTGAATCATCTGAGTGGGCGCAAACACCCGCTTCTCTTCAAGGTCAATCTCTCGAGCTACCATGCTCCCCTCATCATTTCATCCTCTAAGAAGACAGCGTGTCTCGTTTCTACAAACTTTGTGTATCCGTCGGACAAGAGAAACGATAACCTTTTGACTTTTCAGGGTAGCCAATGAAATGGCAACTTCATCGCTTTGGGATCAAGTTTCCCAAGGTTTGGGTTAAATACTTTAGCCTCAGCAGGACTCCCACACACGTAAGTGGTTTAGTGAGGAACTCTTCCTGTCCACAATTGCATGCAGTGTTTTGGGCACCGACTTACTAGGCACTCGTTGAGAATATGAATGGCGGTTTTCAACGCTCCATCCATAAACTCAATGGGAGTGTGGAGTAGCTCATCATGCTTCGCACCATATCCATCGAGTGCGGTTGCGTCTTTCACTACTCCATTTTGTTGAGGTTCGCCGGCATGGAATCTTGGGCCACTATTCCATTTTCCTGTAAAAACCTCGCAAAAGGTCCAGGAACTTGTCCATATGGGGTATGTCGACCGTAGTACTCCCCCCCACGATCTGATCGGACTATCTTAATCTTTAAATCGTGTTGGTTTTCAATTTCAGCCTTAAATATCTTGAATTTATCCAAGGCTTCATTTCTTTCTTTAATTGGATAAATATATCCATAACGGGAGTAATCATCTGTGAATGTTATGAACGAGTCATATCCATCCACACTTTTCACAGGAAAAGGACCACAAATGTCTGTGTGAATAATTTGTAGAACTCCTGTGCTTCTTTTAGCGTCTTTTTTAATTTTCTTTACATATTTTCCTTTAATGCATTCTCTGCATTGTTCTAAGTCCGAGAACTCTAATGGAGGAAGAATATCATTCTTTACTAGTCTTTCTATTCTCCCCTCAAATATGGCCTAAACGACGATTGCCATAATTTCGACGACTCATCTAGAGTTCTCTTTCGTTTTCTGTTTACATTCAAGACGAGGATTCAATCACTTTCTCGCACGCAACGTTCTCATTATCGCATACGACATTCACATCATCACACAATGATAACAAATAAAGCTCATTCTGTAATATGGCAATACCAACACATTCTTTATTAAACATTATTTCGCACTTGCCATTTCCAAAATTGCAATCATAACCATCTTTGTCCAAATTTGACACACTAATCAAATTCCTCTGTAAAGAGGGTACAAAAAGGACATCTCTAAGTAAAAGAGTGGAGCCATTAGCTAATTCTAATGAAAGATCGCCAACGGCTTCAACTTCAGCTTCGACTCCATTTGCGACTTTAACGCATCTTTCTTTTCTTTGCGTAGTCCTCGTCGAACGGAATCCCTGTAATGAATTAGCAACATGAACAGTTGCTCCTGAGTCAATCCACCAAGTGGATTTCGAATATTTCACATACAGGCATTCATTAATAAAGGTAATAATGTTCTCACCTTTCTTAGCCATTATCATCTTTAAATAGTCAGGACAATCTTTCTTGTAATGTCCCGTCTTCTTGCAGTGAAGGCACCTTGGTCTTTGTCTACAAACAAATTTATTCTGTTGAGGTGATGTACAGAGGCTTTGCCCTTGTTCTTTGAGAAGGGTTATTGTTATAATTCTTTTCTTGTTTTCCCTCACAAAGTTGATAGAACCACCATGTGAGGTTTTGATTCTTTCCTCTTCTTGCACGCACATGGCTATGCACTTTTCCATGTCCCATTTTTCTGGCTGCATATTATAGTTGACAACAAAGTGTCAAACTCTTTTGGCAAAAAGCAAAAACAGATGAATAAGGAACTCATCCTTGAGAGCCAAATCCATCGGTTTCAGTTTAGATGCCAAGTTGCTCATTCTAAGAATGTGCTCTCTTATGCCATTGCCACCGCTGAATACCTCTCTGTTACATTTGCTTAATCAGTGTGTAGCATAAGTCTTTGAAGAGCCGATGAACCGACTCTTTATTTTATCAAGGTATTCGATGTGATGTCACACTCTGCAATTGAGCCCGAATAGCGTGCTCAATTGTGTTCTTTATCACGACCATACATTTCTTGTTGGTGTGGTCCATTTCTTATGATCAAGATCATAAGACATCCGCAAGGAGCATGATCCCTCGTCTTTTCGCCATGCGATGTCATCCTCATTCTGTTCCCTCACTGGCGCCAAAGGCTCGGTGGGACGTCTTGTAGTGAGGACCAGTCCACCTCGACCAAGATAAAAGCTAAATCTAACTTTTCTTCCACTCTCCATAATTATCACCTTTGAGAGTGGGGATTTCTCTAATACAACTCATCAAGTTGTATCCTCCTGAAAAAAATATTTCAAATACAGTGAGAACGTAACATCAAAAATTATAGCCTTATTTCCAACGTTGGTCAAAAATACGACATACAATTTAAATCAATTTTATCATGCATTAAATCTACATCACCGTTGGGCCGAAATAGAAATAATGCATAAAATATCAATTAAAAAATTTATAATACTGTTATCATCAACGTTGGTCAGAAAATAACAATATCATAAATCTCTGAAATTATCTCTATTTTCAAAATTAAATTCTCTGTTGGTTCGAATTTAATAATGAAAATCAATTTAACATTAACTTTTGCGTGAAACTATAATTATTCAAAATAATTCAATCATTGAAGCATTATATGTAAAAATTTAATCTCTGAAAAATTAACACGTTGGTGCAAAAATTTACGAGATTTTGGATCAAATTTCAATTAAATTCATCAAGGAAATGCTTCGAAAATCAATAAACATTCTTTTCGGTTTTCTTGTGCAAAATGGCAGTCGGCTGTTCCACGCGGCGCTGCCCAACCAAACTGCTCGCTGCGCTCTCGCGTAGGACGCGACGCGCCGCGACCACGGCGGCTCGCGCTCGGCCGTCTCTCGCGCGCGCGCCGCGGCCTCACGCGACGCTGCTGCGCTCGCGCGCGCCTCGCGCTGCAGCGCTGCATGGACACCGCGTCGCCCCGCGCTCCGTCAGCCGTCGGATTCGCATCCGACGGCTCTCGCTCCTCGCGGCTGCGCGATCTCGCGCGCAACTGGGCTGGCGGATTTTCGCCCGCTGGGCGAAGTCGCCCGAAGCGTCGGCTCGATCTCAGCCGCCCGATGCGATCCGACGGCTCAGCGGGGTTTGCGCCCGATCAAAACCTGCGCGGCGGACGCTCCCCGAACCCTAAACACTTCTCTCCTCTCCCTCTCCTCTCGCGCCCGAGCGACCGCGAAGCGGCGGCGGCGGCGACTACGTGCACACCGCCGGAGAAGAAGAAGAAGAGTCGGCGCCGCCGCGGCCTCTCTCGCGGCGCGCGCGCGCTCCCGAGAGGAGCGCGCCGCCGTCAGCGGCCCCGTCGGCGCCCCATCCAGCCGCTCGGCGACGGCGCCGCGACGTGGAGCGCCGGCGAGCCCACGGCTCGGCCGGTCTCCCGCACGCCAGCGACGACGACGGTGGTCCGGTAAGTCCGGTCTGTGCTTTTCTAGGGTTAGGGTTAGGGTTTAGCCCCAGTTCCCCTCTCTTTTCTTTTCTGTTTTCTAGGGTTCGGGGGGTTTCTTTCTTCGCTTTTCTTCACCGCACGCCGGTCAACCGACGGCGATCTCATTCCCCTTCTAGATCTACACCTAGATCTGCTCTGATACCAATGATAGATCTAGTTTCTTTAGGATCTCTAGGCTAGATCTAGCGGGGTCTGTTTGGGTTCGTGTTCTTGAGGTTCTACCGAGAGGAGGAGAAGGGGTACCGACCTTCGGATGTAGAGGAAGCAGAAGCGGCCATCGCGGGTTGGGTGATGAAGATCTGCGCACGGGCAGCGACGGTCGGGGAAGAGGTGCGGTGATCTTCGACGGCGGCGTGTCCGGCGGCGGCGGCGGCGACGCGGTGGGGCTTCCGTCTGGAGCGCTCACCTCTAGATCGGCTAGGGTTTGTCGGTGGGGTGACGCGCACGGTCAACGTTGGGATGCGCGCGCCCGCCCCACCTCTGTATTTATGGCGGCGGCGACAGGCCCACCACCAACGGCGGGCGCCCCGATCGTGGCGCTGGTCAGGTGGGCTTTGGCCGTTGGGCCAAAGCCCTGAGATCACTCTAACATGTATATGGTCATATGAATTGAAAAATAATATATTTGAATGAGTATGAATTAAAAATTAAAATAAAAATTAAAATCATTAGAGAAGTGCGACGGTAGGAGGAGAGGAAACAGCGTGGGGACCCGGTGGCAAAGTGCTGTAATTTCACAACTACAAGGGCGGTGGGTTCCTAGAATCATGAGCTGAGGAGAGAGCTGTGAAAAGCTACTATTTTCAGTTTCACCCCACCCCATTCCCTTGTGAGAGCATGATTTAAAGAGCTTCATCCATGAAGCTGTTTGCAAAAAGGGTGTTGGCAAAAAACAGCTCACAACAGCTCATGAAGCTGTGCCAAACAGGGCCTAAGTTTAAGATATGCTTATGATAAATAATTAGTGCTTTGGTTGAATTGAATTTGAATTTTGCGAAAGTTTCAAAAATCTCAGAGTTCAGATTGTGCTGTCAGGGCTCAAGCAATCTGACCGCCATGGGTCGGCAATCTGACTGATAGATGACTGGTAGTCTGACCATTATGGGGCAAACGGTCAGATCGGCTATGGTCTTTTGGTAAATGAACACTAAACTCTTGTGTAGTCTTGTTTGGGTGTGAGTTTGGACATGGTGCCACTGGAATTGGAAACTGGATCTGAATCTAGATAGAGTTTAAGTAAAATTCCAGAGAGGCTATTCTCTGGTGCAGTTAAGCAGTCAGACCGGCCAGTGGGCGAGGGTCTGACTAGGGCGGTTTGACTGACATGGTGTCAGACTGTCAGTGGTTAAACATGCTCCAGTGGTCAAATCGTCCTGGTAATGGTAGTCAGGCCGAGTATGGCGATTTGGCTTGATCAGGGTGAGTTGAATTGAGTTGGTTTTTGTTCAGTTCATGGCTTGAGAGCCACAAGGATTTGTGTTGCATTGCATGATGCATAGTTTTGATTGACACGAGTCAAGTATATGGAACTTGTGTTCAATATGGTTATTTGATTTTTGGATGCACAGATGGCTTGGAGGACACAGCGATCAATGGTAATAGATCGGGACTAGGCGGGAGAGAAGACAAGGATCATGGAAAGGCCAGTTAGTGCATGTGTTGTGCCAAGTGACGAGACTGATGCACGTAGAGATAGTTCAAGGGGGTCAGAATGTATGAAGACGTGATGACTAGTCATTAGACACTACAGAGCGGTGTGTCAAAGCATGTGGAGATGCTTTGATATGAAGATAAAGACAGAGTCAAGAGAACATGCCCGGAAGCTTTATTAGGGGCGTTTTGGGAAAATTCCCAAAATCGGAATTGAGGCCTGCATCAAAAACAGCGGCATGGAGAGGCACAAAGAAGGTGGTTTAGGGTTAGGCTAGAGTTGGTTGTGTGGAGTGGATTAAACACTAGTGTATTAGTGGACTGATCCTTGTAAGGGCTTTGAGGAACGTGTGTGTGTAAAATCCATATTAGTGGGGTTGATGGGTTTTCCCAGAAAGCTTAATGGGTTGGACCCATTAAGAGGTGTGTTGAATATTAGAGGGGAGATGAGGAGGTGGTAGTCTCAAAGATTCTAGGGTTAGGTTTTGCCGTACTACATTGTTACTTTCCATGGTTGTGTGAGAAAGACCTTGAGAGAGGAAATGGTGGCGCTTTGGCTGCACCTTTTAATCTTCCATTAGCATGTAAACTTCATTCTCCTTTGAAATAGATTAAAATTCTATCTCAATCATGTTCTTACTTGTGTTCTTGATTTGCTTCTTTTGTTCTAACTAGATTTATGATTTCGGGTTCGTGAGAGTTCTAACTCAATCTCTTGCTAGGATATGTGAGAACAGATTTGAAAGACATCATGTCTTAGATTCAAAGATAAGATAGTTTTAGATGAGTTCCTACATATCACAGCAATCTATTTCTCCTAAAGATTCAAAGCAAAAATCATAGGATCAAGAAATATCAAGACGTAGTCAAATCCAAGCAAAACTGAGCAGCCTCGAGAACTTGCAAGACTAGGTGCCTGATGGATGAGAGTTGATTTTCATGAGTTATCTCTATCATTTACACGTCCTTGGTACACAACAAGATCAAGAAGAGGAGAAAAGAGATCAAAATCAATAAGAACAAGAGCAAATCAACCAAATCAAAAAGACACCATGAGTGATGAACAAAGTTGATGTATTGCTACTTGAGGATAAAGGTTTTACAGTCACTCCACCTAGAGGATAAGAGAGCACAACACAGCAGCTCACTCTTCTAACCCTAACGCTAGAACACAAGATTGGAATAAGAGATGGATGGTTAACTTGCAAGCCACCATCCCAACCTGTTAAATAGATGTGACAACCAATCTACATCTAACTCTAATGGATGCTATCTATTAGCACATACGGGGGAACCCGTTAATCCCACCTAACACAAGTTTTACTTACATACTTAACTCATGAATGTTTTTTTAAAGCACATAAGTCTGAATTTGCTAAGTCCTTAGTGTTTGATGCACTTGATCTTATCAACATCTCTTTGTCTTGCACCGCTTTCCCAAATACTGCTCAAACGCCACGGTATTGATCCACATGGTTTCCGGTATTGGGCAAGCTTACCAAAATATCCTTCCATGACCACGCATCGGCAAGTCTATCCCATTCTGGCTTCACTGGACCACACCTCACTTGGACCGACCAAGTCATTTGATGCAACTCATTACTTGAACCTTCCCTTCAACATTTCTCACATTCATTGAGCCATGCTTGAGTTTAGCCATCTCACCCGACAACCTTGATAGTTCTGGGCCTCGGCTCCTCTTGAGCGTAGCCCCAATCCTCGCTGTTGACTAAAGTCAACTCCAAGCCTCCCTGCACATCAAAGACCAAGACACCATTTTTTTGGTACAAGTTCTTCACAACTTGAGCTATGTTAGTCAAAACATGCTTCATGTAATATAAATACACTAAGCTAGGTCCAAACAAACCCAACCATGACCAAATTTCCCAAAATACAAATTTTCGGCCAAAATCAATATCTAGTCGGTTAGATCGCTGGCTCCAACTGGTCTGACCACTGATGGCTGCCGGTCAGACCACTGGTGCCGGTCGTGTTGACCGTTAACCGGTCTGAATAACATTATGAAAAACTGCTGATTTTAGCACAATTCAAAATTCAACTTCACACATTTGGCAGTTGTTCATCACAAAACATTGTAGACCCTTTTTTCATGGTCTCTCAATCTGCTTCCTCTTCAGCCAGCAGAAGCATCTGCTTCAACTACTTCACTTTCAGCTGGACAGCCTACTCCTACTTATTTCTCAGCACTATGTGGCTCTACTCCTACCTCCATAGCCCACGAGGTAGAGGCCACCTCAACTTCAGGAATGTCTCAACATCTCTAGCGGCGACATCCTCCAGATAAGATTATTGGAGGTCTTCATGAGTAAGTTACTTGCTCCAGATTTATCTCTCTTGATTCACATGCTCATTCTGCTTCATTTCTTCCTTTGAGCCCCATGATGTCACCCATGCACGTACTGATGAGTTTTGGATCAATGCCATACATTGAGTTAGAAAATTTTGAGAGAAATAATGTATGAACATTAGTTGAGCTTCCCCATGATTCTAATGCTATAAGAATCAAATGGTTTTTTTAAGAACAAATAGAATAAGAATAGGATAGTTGTTAGGAAGAACGGCAACAACACAACCGAAAGCAATCATGCAATCGGGAAGAAATAGAAAGAAACAAGTACATGCTATGTATACATCCGTGCAAAACAGGAAAGAAATAACAGAGGGCGCGACACTATTTTAACAGTGCGTGGCCAAATTAAGACGTTATATGCAGGTTAGGCGGCATAGATTTGGAATAGGCGGCATAGATTTGGAATTAATATGCATGATGCTTGATATAGGTAGTTTTATATATCACACAGCTCTTCCAATAATACACACACACAAACACACTGCTAGTTTTATCACATAAAAGAATGAAGAAAAGTGTATAAGCTAGCTACTTCAAACTTGCATTAATTACATGATTATATTGCAGGTGAGAAACGGGATAAGAAATAGCAATTGCCAAAAAGTAAGCACTGTATGTCCTGATCCTCCAACCTGGATAGTACAAAGTGATCGAGTGCATGTAATTGACATGCATAGATGGCATGGGAGCAGGCTGAACCATATATTTTTTGCCCTGATACCGTCCGTGCTGCTTGAGTGCTTGTCCTATCCATTCCTAGCAAGTTTTTACCAATGTGTACATACAGCATAACTATTTACGTACGTATGCGTAACTGGAATTCAGCGTGCAAGAGTATCACACACCTATTGGTGTAAAATTCTTTTTTTGGAAAAATAATCGATGTAAAGTTGATTTCATTTGTTGTACTTTAGTGAGCAGGGGTTAAGAAATCGGTAGCTGAAGTTTCCCCGACCAAGTTCCAAGTGGTTTTCCGATTATGTCAATTTTTTGTCTATCTTTTCTCCATGTTTTCTTCAAATGTTTTTTTTTTGAAATTTCAAGTTTTCTTCAAATGTGGTGTTTCTTCATTCTTGAATTAGCTTTTTTTCTTGTTGCAACGATTCTTGAATTATCTTTATCAACGAGTCCCCAAAATACCAGAACACCGTTTTTTTTTTACATTAGTCGGATTCCCGTGGAATTTTTATCCCTGCAGTAGTGATTGTCTAGTCGAGAAATTTCGATATTTGACCGTGGAATTTTTATCCGAATTCTTTTGATTCAAGGGATTCTTCTCATTTTCTCTCATTTTCTATTTTGACACTTGTCATGCGAAAATAAGGAGAATCCTTGAATCAAAAGAATTAGTGACAAACTGACAGGTCGACATTACCTGGCTACAAAAGAATGTTGCATGTGTACGTTAGATATTTCGGGCACCTTAAATTCTGTTTAGTACTCGCCTATATTTAATATTTAAATAAAATTAGTGCCAAAATTTACAACGTCCATACGTATACAAATCGCTTCCAGAACAGCTAACAAGTTTTGGCGTTACCTTGAGCAACCAATACATACATAGTGCTTAATGTAAGTTGAATTAATTATAGCATATAGAGATCGATAAACCTAACAAATTAAGTAGCAAGCTAGAGAGTAGAGACTGAGCATTCTGTGTTCTGTAGTAACAACAGTGATTCAGGACTTCATTGTGCCACTTTGACCAGCATATGGTCTAAATGCAGTGCTTCTGGACATTTTCAGAATGTAACGTGAAAGCATGTGCAATCCTGGACAACTGGAAAAGACGCTTGGGGAATCTTGTAAAAATCCAAGTAATTACTAGCAAAGTTAGGGAAGTGAAAAAATTACGTGCATGCATGTCTATAAGGAAACCCAGCAGGTGTAAACTTGAGGGTATACATACACAACCTTCTCGCGGGTTGTTCTTGAATGCAAGGTTGAAACAAACCAAATTTTCAAAAAATTGAAAATTTCCATTTGAATTCAATTCCTTGAGTTTCTTAGCCAAATTCTCCTCCTATTTCATGCCAATTGCACCCTAATCCACTGCCAAATCACCCAGTCAACCCAATCTCGCTTGAGCACTGTTCACCGTCAAACATTTTCGCCGCCGCCACTGTTTTCAGCCTCCGCCGCCGCCGGTTTTTGCCCCCGCCGATCTTCCTCGCGCCTTCGCGGTTCTTACCAGCCACCTTCATCTGCCAACCATCTCACTGATTACCGCCGCACCAGTATTCGCCGCCACCAGTTACTTCCGCCGCTCCTGCACCCCGATTTTGCTTGCCGCCACCGGTTGCCTCTGCGAAGCCACACTCCCTCTTGTGCCTCCTCTCACGGCCGACCTGCCACCACCCCAGCGCGCCCCTTGCCCACCGCATCTCCACGCCCAGTCTAACAAGCAAACCGTGAGCCCAAAGCCACCGCCGCCGTAGTTTCTCCCTCCCCTCTCGGTGCCAATCCAACCCCGAGCTGCTATAAAGCTGTAGGCCCCTTGAACCTCTCCTCACACCCCATGGAAGCTCCCTACGCGCTCAATCGACCTCTCATCGGCCCCATTGCCGACAACCTCCAAAAACTCCATCGGTGAGCCCTACTTCAATTCTTTCGATTTACTCGATAATAATCCAATTGCTTCCATGCATAAACTCCCTAGGCTCCCAGGAACCTGTCCAAACCACCGCTTTTAGCTCCCGAGCCCTCTACTTCATCGCCTCCGAGCTCCTCCGCCCGGTCATGGCGCTCTACCGTGGCCGGCCTCGCACGGCCTTTCCCGGCGTGAACCACCACCTCTCCAAGCCTCCCCTTACTCTAGACATGCTCAAACACCAAAGACCCGGCCCTCTAAACCCTAGAAACTAGCTATTGCCGTCAAAAACCGTACCATGCCCCCGAGCTTGTTGCCGGCGATTGCCGCCTCCCTGGCCGCCACTAACCTAAAAAATGGAACACTTAGGATGCCAGCAACCCATTCATGGTCTCCGTTTTCGTCGCAGCTCGCCGTAGCACCGCCGGTCGCCGCCGCCCTCTCCTTTGTTCTCTGTGCGCACGCTCGAGCGGGAGGAAGAAGACGATGCACAGTAAACCTCCGACCACACTGCTTCCATCCGGTTGAACTGAGTCCGTTCGGCCGAGTCCGATCCAACCGACCGAGCCAGGCTGGCTTGATCGCACCGAGCCGCCTAATCAAGCCGGGTTCAAGCCCGATGAATAGTAACCGACCGAGCCCGATGAACAGTACTTGATCCAAGATTCAAAAATACAAATTTATACTCTTTTGAACTGTTTCGAGCCCACGAATCCATTCCCCAGGTCCATTTCACCATTTGAACCTCCCAAAAATCCCTAAACCCATTTTATTTGGTTTTTCTTGAATTTTATTTATTTATTTATTTTATTTCTTTATTCCTAGCTCATTTCCTTCGAGTGTGGAATTAAATATTATTTCTCGTTTTGCGCTAGTTCATGACATTGAAGGTCAACCAAGTCAAGAAGGAGAAATCCCGGATCAAGCCCCAGATCAAGAAATTGAAGAATACAAAATAATCGAAATCGTAAATCCGCAAGGCAAGTCACATGTTTTTTATCATGTTGAACCTACTTTCCGTTAATTACTATTTATTAGTATTTTCATTATACTATTTGTGCACTGTTATTTTATGTACAAATATTATTTAAAATGGCATGATATTAGTTAATGTCCTACCACCCGAAAAAGCTCTGTTTAATTTGATGACCATATTCACCTTGACAAAACTTAGTAAATAATAAAAGTATTATTAATGTAATCATGTAGTTCAGGAACTCGGCATACATTTATTATTAAGAGTCTTGATATTTTTGCTAATAAGAATTTTGAGAGATTCATCAATGTGATGATACAGAAAGCCATGAGTTGGCTGATTCCATCTCAGAATGGAAGGTTGTGTTGTGAGTTGATAGCAGTGCTGCGGGCGCTGGAGTGTGATGTTGTATACAAGAGTGTTTCAATGAATAATAAAAACTAAAAACCTTATGCCAAGTGAAGAGCATAGTGATCGCTCAACCACAAGTGTTGACTTGTCAAACCTGGTTAGTAACTGCTCAAATCAATTGAATCTTTAACGGAGTACAACCAGTTGGTATGGAAACGGTAAAACCATACTGAACAACGTTAGATCCTTCCAGGACGGGTAGTCTGGCCTTGGTGGGCGGATACCCGGGTCTGAGTTGTGATCTAACGGGTACCGGAAAGTCGGTATGGAAACGGTAAAACCATATTGGACAACGATAAATTCCCTCAGGACGGGCAAACACCCGGGTCTGTGTTGGAGTTTATCAGGTAGAGTTTACATGAAGAGATGAGCAGTAAAACGACCTTGTTTTCTTAACTCTGTCGCGGGAGTTGAGAAACCTTGTGGGTAAAGTTGGGCAGCTCTGCAGAGTCATTTATAAAAAGTATTCGAATACACTATACTGTGTTTAATGGGTGATTCCAATCAGCATGGCATAAGTAGATTTGAAAAGGTGTTGGAAATGTTTTGGAATTGTTTTGGGTATGTGAATGTGTGAGTTAAATCAAGTGTTAAACCCCCCAATTATCTTAAGAAGTTTATAATTTAATATTTTATGTTCGAAAGCAAAGTGTTTACAAACAAAATTGCATCCACATAAAATAATGAACCATTATACCCCATTTCATGGCAATCCCCTGCATGTAGTTAAATAGTATTCTCTAAAAACATTAAATAGAGAATGCTTGTCAAGATAATGAAGGAGTTTCCGAAGACGATGCAGAATTCTACGAAATAGACGACGCCGAGTGTTAGGGTTTATTCTACATGCAGGCCTGCCTGTGGAGTTTCTTTTGGTAATGTATCTCTGGGCTGTACGCCCCTTTATGTAAAACTTGGCTGCTAAGCCTTACTTTTGTAATAAAGCTTGATTTTATGTTTAAGCTTGCTTTAGTAATGATGCACATTCTTTTCCAGTACTCGCAGCTGAACAATCCTGGGCAGTTGCGAGGTTATCCTAACGCTCCCAGAAATGGGGGTTGTTACAAAGGTGATCATGATCATCAGCATACACATGGAATTTAATTCGCACATACGGATCCATCCGTTCTGAACATTATAATGTCATTTTAAACAATTGCATACAAGTTTTTTAAACTGCAATATCAAATGCACATAATGGCATTTAGATTGAACATACGAAAACAGCACATTAGTATATTTATCATAGAAACTTCCACGAGGTTATATTTTTAGAATATTTACTAATACATGACTATATAAACCAAGGGAATGCGTGAGATGTTATAAAACACATAACAAAAATAGAAGATCAAGAGACACATATTTTATGAGGAAAACCTTTGCAGGGGAAATCACGAACGCATAAAGGCGAAATTTACTATATGAGAAAAAAATTATAAGCACATGGCTATTTGATACATCTAACCGTACGCTACGTGGGTATATATATAGGATATGGAATAAAAATCTCTAATGGAGAAGAAAATTAAGTCAGAGTTGGTTGTAAGAACGAGGAGGCCGACTAGAGAGGGGATAAATAGGCGGTTTTAAATCTGTTTGGCCAAAACCGAAGTTTATATGCAAAAACATAAATAAAAATGATTTTGTGCAATTAAGGTCTAAATCAATTAGTCCCACTAAGTGCTCCAACAAACTAACCTATCTAGTGGAAGTTTTGCTCCTAGTATTGCACAAAGCGGAAAAAATGCTGCAACACCAATTACCAAGAAGAGTCCAGCACCTTCGTCTTCATCTTCAGTGGGTTCTACAGGAAGAAGTAGTGACATCCAATGCTTCAAATATCTTGGACAAGTTCATATGCAAAAGGATTGTCCAAATAACAAGGTTGTGTTGCTATTGAAAAATGGAGAATATGACTCTACTAATAAGGAGAAAGGTGAGGTCCTTGCTAATTTTGGAAGGTTTGGAGACGTACATGAGGAAGGACAAGGAGAGAAGCGAATGAAGATGGTGTTTGTGATCCTGAGGCTGGCTCTATACTTGTGTGTACACCGACGATATTAAGTGTGCAAGCAAAATCAAATCATAAATAGTGATGCAATCTTTTCCAAACACGGACTTAGGTGAGTAAATATGGTAAGTGTTACAAAGTCATTATTGATGGTGGAAGTTGTCACAATTTAGCTAATAAAGAGCTTTATTCTAAACTTGGTTTAAAATATAAGAAACACCCACATCCATATCAAATTCAATGGTTAAACAATGATGATTCAATGATTTTTTAGGTATACAGTTGATGTTAGCTTTCAGATTGGTTCTTGTCATGATACTGCAGAATGTGATATTGTGTCCATGGAAGTATGTCATTTGTTATTAGGTGGGCCATGGAAATATGATTATTCTGTGATTCATGATGGAAGAACTAATCAATATAAATTCACGTGGAACAATAAAGAAATAGTGCTATGACAATTAACTCCTCAAACAATATATGATAACATGCAAAAGATTGATATGAAAGTAGAGAGTGAGAGAGGGAAGGAGCAAAAGAGTACGATTCCACAAAAAGGTGAGTGAGAATCACAAACTAAAATTGAGTGGAAAAGAAAAGGATGAGGGGGAGAAAAAGCTAATCATGATAGCCACTAAATCTGATTTGAGAGAGATGAGAGATAATCCCACTTTGGAGCATTTGGTATTACTGTGTAAAGATATTTTGCTTTCTACTAATGACTTAACCTCTTTTCTTAGTGTGGTTTCTGAAGTGTTACATGCTTATGAAGATGTCTTTCCGAATAAGGTATCCGCTGGTCTACCACCCATTCAAGGCATCGAACATCAAATTGACTTGGTACCGGGAGCTCCACTTCCTAACTGGCCGCTGTACCGCACAAACACAAAGGAAACAAAAGAAATTCAGCAGTAAGTGCAAGCGCTCATAGAAAAAGGGTATGTATACGAAAGTCTTAATCCTTGTGCCATTTATATCATTCGTGTTCCTAAGAAAGATGGTATATGGAAAATATGCATAGACTGTAGAGCTATCAACAATAGTACTATTTGTTATCGTCATCCTATTCCTAGTTTAAATGATATACTTAATGAACTGAGTGACACTATTATCTTTCCTAAGATTGATTTGCGTAGCGGATATCATCAAATTAGACTGAAACATAGTGATGAGTGGAAGACAACTTTTAAAATAAAATTTGGATTGTATGAATGGTTAGTGATATCTTTTGATTTATCTAATGCTCCTACTACATTCATGCGATTAATAAACCATATTTTGAGACACTTCATTCGAAAATTTGTTGTAGTCTATTTTGATGATATTTTGATATATAGCCGCTCATTGGAAGAACATGTTGAACATATTAGACAAGTGCTAGAAGTGCTAAGAACTGAACAATTGTATTCTAATCTTGAGAAGTGTACTTTTGCACAAACAAAGTGGTGTTCTTAGGCTATTTTGTGTCAGCTTATGGAATTGAAGTAGATGAATATAAAATTGAAGCTATTCGAAATTGACCTACTCCTGTCAATGTTAGTCAAGTTTGTAGCTTCCATGGGCATGCTAGTTTTTACCGACGTTTTGTGAAAGAGTTCAGCCCCATTACTGCCCCCATTAAATGAATTAACTGAAAAGGGTGTTGCTTTTGAATGGGGAGAATCACAAGAAAAGGCATTTATTGAATTAAAGAAATGTTTGACTGAAGCGTCATTGCTTGTTTTACCTAATTTCACTAAAACTTTTATGATTGAATGTGATGCTAGTGGAATAGGTATTGGTGGCGTTTCGATGCAAGAAAGGAAACCTGTTACATAATTTAGTGAGAAACTTAATGGTGCACAATTGAATTATCTTGTTTATGCAAAGAATTATATGTTCTTGTGCGAGTTTTAGAGACTTGGCTACATTATTTTTGGTTTAAGGAATTTATTATTCGTTCTGATCATAAAGCTTTGAAATACTTGAAAGGTCAAGCTAAACTAAATCGTAGACATGCCAAGTGGGTTGAATTCGTTGAATTTTTTTTCATACATTGTTAAATACAAGAAAGACAAAGAAAATGTAGTAGCTGATGCATTGTATAGAAAGAATGTGCTTTTAACTCAGTTGGAAGTAAATGTACCTAGTTTAGAAAGTTTGAAAGATTTATGTGCTTCTGACCATGACTTTTCAGAAATATATTATAAATATAAAGATAGAAAAGGATAGGATAAATATTATATACATGTTGGGTTTCTTTTTCGTGCTAACAAACTATGTGTTCCAAATCGTCTATGCGTTTGTTATTGTTGCAGGAATCTCATAAAGGGGGATTATGAGACATTTTGGTAGGAAAAAGCTTACATGATGTTGGCCAATCACTTTTATTGGCCCAAAAATGAGACAAGACATCGAAATGTTTGTTCAATGATATATCACATATTATAAAGCTAAATCGAAACTTAATCCACATGGTTTGTATACTTCGCTTCGAATTCTTAGTGCACCTTGGAAAGATATTAGCATAAATTTTGTATCAGGATTGCCTAGAACTAAGAAGGGACGGGATTCTATTTTTGTAGTGGTGGATAGGTTCTCTAAAATGACTCATTTTATTCCTTGTCATAAAAGCGACGACGCGTCGCATGTAGCTGACTTGTTTTTCAGGAAAATTGTGAGACTGCATGGCATGCTAAGAACCATTATTTTAGATCATGACATCAAATTTATGAACTACTTTTGGAAGACCTTGTGGGCCAAGCTTGGGACAAAATTGCTTTTTTTTGACAACTTGTAACCCACAAACCAATGGACAAACGGAGGTAGTGAACCGTACACTCTCAATGTTGCTGTGAACAATGATAAAAAAGAATTTAAAAGAGTGGAAAGATTGTCTACCGCATGTTGAATTTACATATAATAGGGCAGTACATTCTACTACTCAACTGTGTCCATTTGAGGTGGTGTATGGTTCCCAACTGATCACTCCACTTGATTTATTGCCACTTCCATTACATGAACATGTTAATATGGAGGCTTTGAAGCGTGCTGATTTTGTGAAAAAGCTTCATGAAAAGACTAAAGAGGCAATTAAAAGAAGATATATGCTTATGCTTTTAAAGGTAACAAGTCTAGAAAGAAGATGTTATTTAAACCAGGTGAGTTAATGTGAGTACATCTTCGCAAAGAAAGTTAATGCCTCACGGTGATGGTCCTTTTAAAGTACTTGCCAAGATCAACGATAATACATACAAGATAGAGCTTCTAGGAGACGATTATGGGGTAAGTACTATTTTTAATGTTACTGACTTGTCACCATTCTTTGGGCAAGGCAATACAAAGTCGAGGATGACTCTTTCTCAAGAGGGGGAGGATGATGAGGGCATCCCTACTACTACCATGTCTACCTCTCCAAATTGTCTAAGTGTTCATGAAGCATCAAAAGGTCCAATAACTAGAACGAGAGCCAAGCTTTTAAATAAACAGGTGAATTTGTTTCTTAATAAATTTTCTTGTATTGATGAAAACAGTATTCTACCTCATGCAAGCTCTTTGTGTATTATCAGGTTTAAACATATTGAAGACTTTGGAGCCACGAGGGAGATGGAGACTGGGAACCAAAACCATGAAGTATAAGATGATTCGACGTCTTTCAGCTAGCACTCAAGTAGCAAATCCAAGCATCTGAGAGAGGAGTTCCATGCAGCTGGTTACATGCAGCCGGTTCAAGGAGAGGTCCATGTAACATGCAAAGTCTTTTCGGCCAAAGTCATGTTGGACTTGCTCTTGTATTTTGTTTTATTGCTGAGAGTCTGAACCCTGTTGGTTGTATTGACTCCTGACATGTTAGACTCATTCATCAAATTGATTTCGATTCACTTGGCCGAATCAACTAGGCCTCGGTTTTAGGCCCGTCGTGCGGGTGAGAGACCAGGAGTAGCGCTTATATATTTGTACACTATTTTATTTTGAGAATAGACCACCTTTTTGCAAAATAATAGATTGAATTGAGATTGCTTTATTCTTCTTGATGACCGATGTTGTTAATGGTGAAAATTGAGAGTTCTTGCTAATCGAGATCGTTCAACCTTTCCGCTGGAAATTGGGAGCACGATAGGGTTCGCTTGGTGGTCGTGAAGTTCGACGAGTGTGTTCTCATGAATTAAAGGGTGTTCGTTCTTGCATTAGCAATAGAAGATTACTACGATTCGAGAGACTACACGTAAGTATCTTCATCCTACATTGAGAAGATCGGACGACCCCGTATCACCCTGCTATTTTATTCTCTTTTTATGATCGGTTGATATGTTGTGTTGCGCCAAGTTCAACTTACACATATTTTTTTGGAGTGTTTTGTTTGGTAATGTTCTGCGTGTTTTTCTTTTATTTTCTCTCCCTGCTTGTCAATGTGTTTAAGCATTTTTCTTATAGATGTAGTTCTTGACATGTGGGGGCAGGGGCGTAGCTACAGGGTATGCCGGGTATGCCCCGGCATACCCTGCAAATTCGGCAAGTGAGCATATATATATATACGTATTTCTATATAGACATATTATTATCCTGAATCAACATATATATAGCAGCCAGCGTCAGGCCCACGACACGAGAGCACGCGGCCCATGCGGCCAGCGACGGGAAAAATTTTCCAGGCGTGATCCGGCCGACGGCGCGAATTTTCCAAGCCCACGCCTGCATTCACGCTGCATTTTCCAGGCGTGGTTGCGTCCACCGGATCACGCTGCATTCAGGCGTGATCAGGCCAGCGCCGTCGCGAGTGCGAGTACAGATTAATCTCGATCGAGGCAGCGCGGCCGCCGTATCGCGACTTCGACGGTTCATCCTCATCACGCGTCCTGCGTCTGCGTGGTTGCGGCCACGAAAAATCGCCAAGACGCATCGTTGCCTGTCCCATCGTTGCGTGGTTCCTCGTCTCGTTCAGCCTTCCGCCTGCGGCCTGCGTGGTTGCGTCCACCGAATCACGCTGCATTCACGCCGTCGCCCGTTGCCTGTCCCGTCGTTGTCCAGTCGACTAGTCGTCCTCGTCCCGTACGACCGCACCGGCATCTACGTGAATTTGTGATCGGAATTGTTGAGGTGAGATTCAATCTTTGCTCTTCAGCTTTTCGTAAAAAAATCATGTGTACTTTAATTGCTAAGCGCTAAAATCATAAAATCATCTATTACGCAGCGAGGTCGAGGATTTTCCCCCAACATCACTACATCAGAGTCGATCGAGATTGATCTATTGTTCAAGACATACGTATCATGTGAGTGATCCATAATCACATGTGAGAATTCAATCGTGCAAGCGCAATTTATTTAATTTTTTGGCATTGTGTTCTTTGTAATATTTATGCAGTTATGAAGAGAAACGGGGACATTGCATCTCTTTTTCATAAGCATACAGCAAAGAAGGCGGCGGCGGCTGCTGCTGCTACTACAAATGTTTCCCCTAATCTGGTTGAAACAGTGGTGGAAGAGCAGCCTCAAGAGAGAGTAATGGAGGAAAATGAAAATACTATTCCACCGCCACCGCCAACGCCACCAGTTTATGACATCAATCGCCTTCCACATGATCCAGGTGAAAGACAACCCATTCTAAGTTATCCCGTTAATGATCAAGATGCAATTCGAAGAGCATATATTATTAAAGGCCCATTCAAACCTTTTGCATATCATTTTCCAAAAAGAAAGATTTCAGATAAGGATCGAGGATTTAATTATTGTTGGATGTACAATCATGATTGGCTTGAGTATAGTATTAAAAAGGATGTTGTTTTTTGCTTTATATGCTACTTGTTCAAGAAGGGTACTGGGTCAGACAAATTTATCATTGATGGTTGGAAGAATTGGAATATAGGAGAGAAAACACTTCTCAAACATCTGGGTTCTAAGGCACATATTGCGGCTCAAGAGAGATACATTGGCTTTAAGAATCCCAGGGTGGCAATTGATTATAATATTGAGAAGTGGAGCGACGAGGATCTTCATCTTTATAAGAAAAGGTTGACTTATTCACTAAGGTGTATCAAGTTTCTTTTGCATCAAGGATTGGCGTTTCGTGGACATGATGAAAGTTAATGAAGATGATATAATCAAGACATTTATGTCCCTTCGAAATCGTCGGATAAAAAAATCAGATAAATAGCATTGTAAGTTTCTTGTACTCTTTTATGCCTATATTTTGAACTTTCGGTATGGCTTTTGAACTATTTATATTGTATTTTGTGAATGGTTTCAACTTAATCCTTGAATCTAAGCCTTATCATGTTACTTAGTACATGTATACCGAATCACATTGCAAATTTTACAATTGTTACCGAATTGCTAAAATAGATTTACTGAATTGTATATGAAAATTTTTGGGCGGCATACCCTTAAGTAAAATCCTAGATCCGCCACTGTGTGGGGGCACTAGTTTTTGATATGTGTAAGTACATATTGTGTAAATTTAGATTTTAAGCAATAAAAATTAAAATCAGCACAGGGCCTGTGCCCCCTCACTTATGCATGTGCATCTGCCCTGGTGTCAACCATGTAAATTGTTCAAAGAGTTGGGCCAAAAAAAAAAGAACACCAAAATGGAAGAGGAAGAACAGCCTAGCTGGATATCTCGTAATCCGTGCACAGATCCACATAATTTGACGGCGAATGCAATGCCCATAATCCTACCCCTAATATCGGTTGAAGCAAACGCTAGAAGAGAACACCTAAACACCTAATTAACGCCCTCACGCAAAAAAACAACAGAGATGCCTTGCCAAATCTTGTTTCTGCCTATGGGCCTGCCTAAGCTGCCAAATCCAGATGCCTCGGCTTAATGGCTTGTTCTGCACGATTAGGCCTTGGCCCATTTTTTGTTGCGCCGAACAGTGAAAGTCACATTATGATTTTTCACGGAGGCGCTCTGATGCACGCCTTTTTAGAAGTAAGAAGCTATTTTAAACGTGTTAATTTTTTAATGTAGTTTTTTTCTATTTTTTCTTTGAATTATCTGTAAAGATATAATAGCTTTTTGTCATTTTCACTCTTTTTCTTTAGATGAATGTCTAAGTAAAAAACTAACTACCGCTACGGTGCCTATTTTAGCCAAAAGAAAATATGTATAGCAAACATCATTAGCGAACAGGCTATGTGCCTGTTCTTTTGGATGGTTGTGGCTTATAACTTTTATCCGCGGTTTATTAGTCTAATAAATAATACTTGCTAAGAGAAATTAAAAACAAAAAATCACTAAAAAGTCAAAAAGAACAACATACTAAAAAAATAAAAATGTATAGGTCCTGCGTTGTCCTTTCTTTTGGTGGCAGACTCGGGCATACTTATAAATTTCGTGGCGGTACCGGTCGGAATGTGCCGTGCTGGCACGCAAAAGCCTCAATCCTGCGTCGACCTCAAGACCGACCATTTCGACCAATTTTAGGCATTTCAGACAGCCGTCAATTTCGGTCCTGGCTGGTCCCAAGGTCCACTAGCATGGGCCTGTTGTCCCAAGGTGGGCGCCCATGTCATAACAAAGCCCAAACTCCTATGCAAAAAAAAGTAATCGTTTGTTTTAGTAGCACAAGTCCAAGATGTCTAAGGCTTTTGACCCATCAAGTCTATACCTAACAACATGGGCCCTTCTTGAGAAGGCCCACCATGTGACACACGGCCCAGCATGATACCTGTGTGGCTGTGTAAGTAGGCTTACACTTGGCAAAGTGCATGCATTTTTTTCCTATGGGTAAAGTGCACGCTCTATCATCCAATAATTACAAACACCATCCAACATTACTATACTATTTAGCCATTCTAATAAACATATGTATTACTCTAAGAAATAAATGTATATATTTATAAAAATATACAATTATATTATCCTTTTGAACGGTACACCGGAATGAACCAGTACCGTCGCATTCCATACCAAGAGGCAAATCGGAATGGTCTCCAAAACGGAATTGACAACTATGAACTTAAGGCATCTCCAATAGTACCATCTCAGATGTCTCTTAGCTATATTAAATAAGTAAAATTTTATGTGGATAAGAGAGGAGGTGAGAAGAGATAATGTGTTGTCTCTTATACAAGAGACGACTTGAGTCCGCAAACCAACATAAATAGTGAGAGGGTGTGAGACAGAAAGTTATGGCAAAATAGTATAAAATAATTAGAGAAATAATTTAATATTGGAAGGATTGTCTCTAGTACTATTTTTAAATGAAATAGAAGACTTATAAATAACATTAAAAGATAGACTATTGCGCATACCCTCATGAAAGTCAAGAGATTCAGTGCTTGCACTCTCGGATTTTGTACATCTCAAAATTGATATTTGCTCTCTCACTCATTTTGGATTATATGTAGGATTACGTGTAGTCAAATATTATAAACTTTAGCTATGAATTTTGTCTTGAATATTTGAAATGGACTTGTGAAAATGGTGGATCGTCTTAAAAAAATATTTTTATAATATTATAGTTTTAATAAATGTATAAGTATGTTATAATAAAAATAAGTAATTAAAATTGTATTTTAAAGACCAGGTGAAAGCACAGAGAAGTAACACGGTCACCCCTACATACCTACCGCTCTGAACGGTGTGCCAAGTGACGGTTGGTCCAAGCACAGAGAGGGAGGTAGCGGGCGCCTGCAGATCAACACTTTTGTTTTGACTATCCGATCTGATCGGCGCGTGAGACTCATCGTGCGCCGCTCGTACCGGAGATCAATACACGCGGGCCCGTTGCTCAGCTGCTCCGTTCACTTGACACTGACATCACCGGTGCACGGCACCGCCAGCGCGGCTCCACTTTTCCATCGAGACGAAAGCGGACACCGGGAAAGGAAAAGGGAAAGCCACGCGCCGGCGCACGGACGTAGGCGTCGTTCGACGCGAGCCGTCCGTGCATCGCCCCCACACCCTGGTCCCGCGCCGTTCGCCGTCGCCAACCCAACCGCCCGCCTCCGTCTCCTCCGCTCCCGCCCCCCCGTTCCACGTGGGCGCTGCGCCTCGGCTCCTTCTCCACTCCACTCCACGTCTCTCTCGTGCCCCTCCCCTCTCACTCCCCAACATCACTCACCTCCCTTAGGGCATCTGTAGTATATAAAAAAAGAGATCTTAAATCATTTTAAGATCAACCTTATACATTACAGGGGTGACCTTAAGCAGATCCTAAGCAAAAAAAGTTAAGGCTGATCCTCAAACTAAAGACCTAGCCACAAGCATTAAAATATAATTTTTTTATCTGTCAAGTGGGATCGTCTTAAGGCCTCTTAGGTTATATACATTATGGAGTTGGTATATACACTACAGATGCCCTTACAAGTAAGCAGCATTGCCCACCCACTGCTCGGCGCAATTCCCCACCGACTGATCGCGCCGCGTCCCATGGCCTCCCTCCCCGCGCCGCCGGCCCCGCCGGCTTCCTGGCGAGGCCTCCTGCCTCGCCGCCCGCCCCCGCGCGGCCCCCTCGCCCGCGCCGCGCGTTCTTGCTACCGCTTCCGGACCGATGACGACGGCGTCTTGGACGTGGCCGTCGCTGGGAAGAAGGGCGGCGTCGGGGGGTACACGGTCGGCGTCGAGGTCCTGCCCCTACCCGGTGCCCGCGGGAGGGAGGGCGGGCTAGTGCTCCGCCCCGCGGACTCCTCCGGCGAGGGCGTCGTCGCGCTGGCGCCGGCCGCGTCGTCCGCGGGAGGCGCCTGCCTCGCGGCCGAGCTGTCCTTCGACGCGTCCCGCGCGCCGTTCTACCTCTCGTTCCTGCTGGTGGACGCGGCGGGGGCGGAGATACGGATGCACCACAAAACGAGCTTCCGCGTGCCGGTCGGCGTCGGGCCGGGCCGCCCCGAGCCGCTCGGCGTGTCCCTCTCGGAGGATGACGGGGCCGCTAACTTCGCGGTGTACAGCAAGAGCGCCAAGGGCGTTGTGCTCTGCCTGTACGGCGGCGGCGGCGGCGACGATCCCGCGCTGGAGATCGAGCTCGACCCGTACGTCCACCGGACGGGCGACGTCTGGCACGTATCGTTGGAGAGCGTGGAGGGATACGCCAGCTACGGCTTCCGCTGCGGGCTGTTCGGCATGCGCCGCCCGCTGTTGGACCCGTACGCCAAGGTGATCGGGGACTTCGTCCCCGTCAACTCTGTCTATGACGAGGGGGTCACCGTGTCGTCCATGAGGTGCCTCGGATCGCTGGCGAATGCGCCGAGCTACAATTGGGGCAGGGACAAGCGCCCACGCTTGCCATTGGAGAAGCTGGTGGTGTACCGGGCAAATGTGGCTTTGCTCACCAAGGACAAGTCGAGCGGGCTGCCAGACAATGTTGCCGGTACTTTCTCTGGGCTCGCTGCAAAGATAGAGCACGTTAGGAGTCTCGGTGTCAATGCGGTCTTGCTGGAACCGGTGTTCCCGTTCCATCAGGGGAAGGGACCCTACTTCCCGTACCATTTCTTTTCACCGATGAACTCGTATAGCAGTGAAGGTTGCAGTGTTTCAGCCATCAAGTCTATGAAGGATATGGTCAAGGCATTGCACAGAAATGGAATAGAGGTCCTCTTGGAGGTTGTTTTTACGCATACGGCTGAAGGAGAAGCGGAGTGTCAGATGATATCGATGCGAGGCATCGACGTTTCCTCGTATTACATTGCTGATGGGATTGTTGGATGCAAAGCAAGTGTACTGAATTGCAACCATCCGGTGACTCAGAAGCTGATTTTGGACAGCCTCCGCCATTGGGTGCTTGATTTCCATGTTGATGGGTTTTGCTTCATCAATGCCCCTTTCCTTGTCAGAGTTCCGAGTTGTGAATATCTGTCCCGGCCTCCCCTTCTTGAAGCTATTGCTTTTGACCCGGTTCTTTCCAAGACAAAGATCATTGCAGATCCTTGGTCTCCACTTGACATATCTAATGTGCAATTTCCATTCCCTCACTGGAAAAGATGGGCTGAGATGAACGTGAGATTTTCTATTGATGTGCGCAAGTTTTTGAAGGGAGAATCACTTATTAGTGATCTTGCTACACGTTTGTGTGGCAGTGGGGATCTATTTTCCTCCAGAGGCCCAGCATTTTCTTTTAACTATGTATCCAGGAATTCTGGGCTTAGTCTTGTTGATTTGGTAAGCTTCAGCAACGATGAGCTTGCTTCTGAGTATAGCTGGAATTGCGGTGAAGAAGGACCATCCGAGAACAATGCAGTCCTTCAGATGAGGCTAAGGCAGATACGCAATTTCTTATTTATTCTATTTGTTTCGCTTGGTATTCCTGTTCTGAACATGGGCGATGAATGTGGGCACTCTGCTGCTGGTTCGACGTCATACAAGGATAGAGGGCCTCTGAACTGGAAAGGCTTGAAAACCAGTTTTGTTAAAGAAGTTACTGGATTCATTTCATTTCTAGCTGCACTCAGGAGTGAGCGAGGTGACATCTTTCAGAGAAGAGAATTCCTAAAACTGGAAAATATACATTGGTATGGGAGCGATCTATCTAAGCCACAATGGGAGGATCCTACTAGCAACTTTCTTTGCATGCACATAAATGTGGAGGTCGATGAAACTGCGCCAGATTCAGTCAGAGGTGACTTGTATATTTGTTTCAATGCAAGCAAGGAATCGGTGAGTGCTACATTACCAGCACTTGCAGAAGGATCTGTGTGGCTACGCTTGGTTGACACATCACTGGCGTTTCCAGGTTTCTTTGCAAGCCAGTTTAGTCCTAAAGTGCAACAGGTGCTAGGGTTATCCTCTTATCAAGTAAAAGCGCATAGTTGCGTTTTATTTGAAACAAAGAGGGTTCTTTCCTAGTTTCTGCAGTCAACATAAAGGTCGCACTTTCTATGAAAAGTAGAAACTTTGTGGATACCGACTTTCAGAAACCTTTGGTCCCAGTGTATTGTAGATGAGGATGATCCCAGTAAGTTGCAGTGTATTGTAGATGAACATGTTTATGATAATAAAATTTACCATTTTCCCAAATGGATGGTATATAATGGCTTGCTGCCTTCTTGTTACTTCAAATCTTGGTGTTAATTGAGCTGCGCTCTAAATCTTTTTTTTCTGTCTTCGAAGTTTGCCGGTTGTAGCCATTACTTACTGCTGCTGAAGCCAATGAAGATTTTCTAGTGTCATTTCCGAAGGTATATTTAAAGGGAAAAGACAGTACAAGTAGTGCAAAACAAAATTTCAGAAGAAATCTAGGTATCTAGGTACTGCCCTGATTTCGACGACATGGCCTTTTTGTTGATCAGCCATGGAAGAGTTTATTTACTCTTTCAAGTCTACTCTCTTGCTGTCTACGAAGGCAGTAAGATTCTTGTGCCTTAAATAATACCTTACAACCATGTCAAGTGATCACATGCCATCTAGCTCTGTTTACTTCATCTGTACTTCCAACTCATGTCTTCTGAAAGCCTGTACTTCTACTGTTGATGTATAATAGCTCTTGTTATTAATTCGTACTACTGTTTTGTTTGGTACAGTAGTGAGCATCAATTGTTCAGTAAACAAGCACTTCGTCTGTGAGACTCTGGTTTCGTTTTCCGTATGCAAAGGAGAAACAATCAAACCGGGGAATGTTATATTACGTGCTCCTATAGAATCATACAACACTATTTCGGTTGATTATCCTCTTGACATGTTAAAGCTCACAGATTTCAATTGTCGATCTGCATCAAAGTTGGTACTCCTAGTTTGTGTAGTTCAACATCAATCATTTCGTCACAGAGAAAAATAGGCCATGATGTAAGTGAACAACATAATTTCTGTGGATGGTAACTTCAAGTAACCTTGATCCCGATAGCTTTGATTTCAACATACTGTATATCAGAATGTGAATGATAATCAAGTTTATCATAATCATGCAAGATGTAGCGAGGATCCTGTCGTCGTCGGCTGAAGAGCTCGAATCGCCGTTCTAGGGTTTTCTCCGTGCGGTTTCCTTGAGCCTTTTCTTAGATCTGGCCGAGAGAAAATGTGTGGGGTTTACCTTTAGAGGTTGATTTGGCTCGAACTTGTGCTGAGTTTTGTGACTTGTTCTTGGTGTTCACAAGCGTTCTCGGCCGGAGCTCTCGTTGGTCTTGTGCGGCATCCCCTTCATCTCGGCTTTGTCGGCTTGGGGATTTCTCAACGGCAAAGGTGGGCATTGTATCTCTGTTAACCATACTCTTCTTCTGTGGCAGCACAGAGGGGTGCTAGGTTTTCTAGGACATCACCCTCAGGTGTGCCTTACCCGGTTTTTGTTGATCTTCACCGGCTTGATTTTCTACTGGACGGTTTTGAGTGCCGTTTACACTGTGAGTTTCTTCTTCTACTCTTTCTGCAAACTGTGTGAGCTGTGCTAGTTCTTAGTCTTTGTCACTTGCTCTAGTACTGGGAGACATAGTTTGCTTGTGGCACAGTGTAAGCTCGATGAGGATAAATATGGTCTAATACTAAGATTGAATGTTTAAAACTTGAGCTCTAGATCATTAGTACTGGTGATAATTGGCTCTATGTTCTGCAGAAAATTTCTTTCGGAATTTATACACATAGTAATCTTGATTTACACACCTTTGTTAGCCAATTCAGCTTGTTGCATAACTTGACAAATTTGTGATCTTCTCTCTGTCAGTATATCAAGTTATTTGGCTAAATTGGTGTATTTTAGTGATTACATTTGCTATATCCTGTTTGCTGGCCGAAAGCTTGTACTGCTGTTAATTTGTATTTAAGATTGACAGAGTGGTCTTAAGAGCTCAAGTTTTAATCCTACTTGTCATATTCAATTAGTGAAGAGTATAGACCATAGTAGCGGGATGGCCAAGACTATATCTTTTGTAACCCTACATCTGAGTGCACTAATCAATAATTAACATTATTGCTAATTGCTAGCTGTCTCAATGTTCATGAGAATGTTTTATATGGTTATTCCAGCTGTGATTTTGGCTCATATGATAAATATATGCTCTTATATAAATGACATGGTAGAATTACATGTTTATATGCAATTTGTGTCATTTATATTCAGCTGAAAATATGTTTTAATAATTATTAGTTATGCTGGAATTAAATACAAGTTTATGTTTATACCGTATATTTTACAACAATGCTGACTAGCGACGAGGGGTGGCCGACGGGCCTGAAGGGGGAACCGGCGGGGAGTGTGGCCGTCAGGCCCGGAGGGGGCGCCAACGGGGAGAGCGGGGAGAGTCCTTACTGGCGACCTCTAGAGATTTTGAAACATGGCCTACCTCTCACCGCGTTTAGTATTAAGGTAGATTGCTATCCAAAACATGCATAACTCTGGGTACTTTTACAAGTTATTGTAATGTTCACTGTTTTTACTCGCGTTTTCCTCTTGTAGACTGCTCTTCTTCTTTTCTTTTCTTTTCTTTTTTTTTTGAAGATAAGCTTTACACAGTCTATGATTTTCTTGTAGAAACTATACGACTTGGAAACTCCAGAGGTCACCTCGCTTGTTTTTTTTTTCTGGTTCTGCGCAGCAGATACACAAAGCTTGCTCTGGCTTGCAGCTCACCTGACTTCCGCTGGACGCCCCCCTGCCTTTGTCTAAAACATGAAGTATTTCTTTCTATTAAATCTCAGAAAATCCGAATTTAAGTATGAAATAAATTTACTACTACATGATTCCTCGGTCAATATACCACGCCAGTGGCTTTTAGTTAAGTTAAAAATGAGTGCAGTAGTGCAAATCTAACTGGACTTGACACATCAAGGCAAGTCAATGGCTTCTAGCCTCTACACGGAGAGCAAAAATCATACTTCTCAGTCCTCACCATTTCAGCGTGGCTGCCAACTCCAAGAGCGCTTCCACTTGACGTATAGTCCGCAGCTTCTCTTCTTGCTTCAACATGGTCGCAACAGATTCCAGGTCATATCCAGTTTGGAGCTTATTCTTTTCTTGTTCAGCTTGAACTTCTTTCAGCAGCTCATCGACTTCCCTGACAAAGTCAACTCTCAGAAGAACATCGTTGTCCTGAGGTGGCAGCTTGATCTGCCCTTCATGCTGACAAAAACAAGGAAATAATATAGAAAACTAAAAATTCAGAATTGTCTGTAGCATATGAGAACCAATATGTAAAAAAAGCAATTTGAAAAGGCTGCAGGAAATCCAGAATCCAATTATGAACTGATAAGGCGACAACTGACTACCGCTGGACTCAATTTATCATGAGGGATGTGACAATATCCTTGCCCTGCAATATTTTCTGGGCTATTTATCATGTATGCTTTGCTTTAAGGGAAATTGCATTGCTGTATATGTCAATGGTTGCAAAATGTACAGCTAAAATTAAGAGGTTCTGCGTGACAAAAGCGTGGAATAATTATGTTAAGAATGGTACCATATAAGTAAAAAGCTGTGATGTTAAATGCCTTTTGCATAAATTTGTCATGCTTGAGTCTCAAGAATTCTAATACTACCAGTGTTGTGAAGAAAATAGGAACTTGCATTGAATTAACATACTTTCTCCATGTTGAACCCAGAAGGAAAGACCATAGTGAATGGGTCCTCTCTTGGAAAAACCTCAATCATGCGCTTTCTACATTTCTTTAACCACTTGTCATCATCAGCCCCATCATGAAGATTAAGAAGTTCATTGAGTAATCTCATGGCAGGAGTTGCTTCACTCTTTAGAATCTCCGTCTGCATTCAGACATCACAGACCAGTGAGGCAGTCAAATAAGGAGGATTGATTTCAATACTCAAAAGACTTTTGGACAGAAACGTGTGAAAAGCTTAATGAACTCATCTACCTGTGATAAAGAAAAGGACAGCTGTGCCACTTACCTCTACCTTTCTGTACAGGAGATCAAGGCTTCTGATGGCATCCTTCTCATCCTGCAGGTAGAATGTAAGGTCAAATATCTAAATAGACTTGATTTACATTATAACTTAAAACAAAGGAACTTCTCGGATATATTTCTGCTATGCTTAGAAATTTGGAAACATAAATATCAATTATTTAGCAATAGAAGTAACAAAAAAGTTACAAGCCATGAAATGAAGGAAACAATGTTTACAAGTGTCAAACTATGGTAATGCTCTAGGAATTCAAATGAGTAGCACTACCAACCTAACTCTACAAAGATTAACACAAACAATACAACACAATTAAGAAAAACAATATATGGGATTTTGTCATTCTAGGAGCTTCCACAAGGTATTTTTATTTGGAGAATTCTTCAACAAAAGAAACGATTGTGTGCTTTAGACTTTAGAGTTATGCAGTCTCAAGTCAACTGCTTTTCCACCAAGACTTTGACATGCAGCTTCAATGGGTTTGTTTATCAGAAGTTCATTTTCCAGGATTTCTGGAAAGGTATTTCTTTACCTTCAACTATGGTTATCTAAAAGGCCAAACAACACATCAATCAATCAAACTTTTGATAACAGAAGAGTACATACCAACTTACAACAAGATCCTGTGTTGTACATAATATACATAAAATTACATACTAGATTTAGCAGATGCAAACTGCAAGAACTTGAACTGTACACAAAAATAAACAATCCGCAGAACCTATAGGCAACATGATTCAAAACAGAAGATTTACATACATCACGACGAGCAACATCAAGTCGATTCCAAATGACCATAAGAACAAGTTCAGTAAGTTCTCCTCTTTCAGCAGCCCTCTCAATTTCCTGCTTACGAAAATACAGTAGCACTGCATTAGTAAAATAAAATGTTTCATAATCCATAGAATGAATTTTTAAAAACAGTTTCCCTAGGTAGCAAAATAAAAGGCAATACTAAGTTCAAACATCCTTTTCTGTGATTTGTAAGTTCAAACATCCCTTTCTGTGATTTGTATTTAACTTTTCCCTGTATTAGTATAAGCAAATCTTTCAACAAAACTTTGATGTGTCCACTTGGAGTTAACTTTTGATTAGTCAGAGGCAATAATTTGACAAATAAAAATAGATAAATTGCAAGGATCATAGTGGGATGGACTTGGACGACATCCATGGCCAATAGCCCTGGCAGCCTGACTGCAGTGAGTGCATCTTATGAGGCTGGAGCATGGTGCAGGATGCACATGCTGGCCCTTGGCGTAGTTGTGAGTTGCGGGTAAGTAAATCCTTAATGTGTGGATCACAGCATAGCTAAAATAGCCTATGTTTTTCCAACATCAAAATGTGTCTAGGTTACTGAAGTGCCCATGAAGTCAAGAATCAAGAATGCCTACTTTGTCCATTTGGATTACATTATTTTTCATACATGAGCATTACTTTCATACTTACAATTTATAAAGTAATGTCATAACCTTGTAATACTTGATTAAAAATTCCATAAATATATTTTTTAATATTGATGGTTCGCATTTTTCTCATCTTCTGTTCATGTATCTTCTGTGATTCCCCAAAATCACAGTCTTTGTTGTAACACAAAAAAAAAAGGGGAGAAACACGGGATAGCAGAATGGTTTAAGTTTTTAAGAAAGCACAATAAGGCATTCAGTTACCTCTTCAACATCTTCACCGGCTCTTATGAAACTTGAAACTAAAATCCTAGCTTTGCGAACTTCTTCCTGTGGGTAAGCTTTCAAACGCATGCCTATTTCTCGGTATTCGTTTGTTCTTCTTTCCTCCTCAGCTTCCTCTTTCTGCCGATATGCATGCCATTCCTTAGTCCTCTCCTGCTGACGGGCTTGCCACTCCTGCATGTGGAAGTATTTGTGATGTATGGTTGCAGAAAAATATTTCCTGCTGAAATTAAGTAAAATCATTGATGCCATTGGTCAGTTCATATGAGTATAACAAATGGATGAAAAACTAATGGTTATGGTGTATAAAGAGATTATATACGTCATATGGATAACATATGCTGAGAACATCTTAGAGGAAAGCAAGTGGTTTACAGACGTTACACCAAAGGTAAGTAAAAGAGAAAATTGCATTGGGGCTCCCTAAACACAATTGTATCACTTAGTTTCTTGAACTTGCAAATTACTTTCTCGGCTTCCTGAACTTGAATCTGTTTGCACAGTAGGTCACCTTCATTGTTAGATGACTGTGTTTGCTGAGAAAGTAATTTACAAGTTCAGGGACCTAAGTGATACAACCGCGAAAGTTTAGGGAGCTCCAATGCAATTTATTCTTAATAAAATAACTGATTCAATTAAGCACAATAAATCGCCTCTACAGGGATAGTAATGAGTTCATCAATGTGTTGCAGGGTATCGAGATGTACCCTAGTCACTTTTGGGTGAATGTAGATGAGTGGCACTGGTAAAATACCATGTTCTAATTTCATGCCAGTTCAGTGTGGAGCGAGCAATCTGTGAGGAAGTTCCCATGATTGTTCTATAAGCTAGAAAATACCAACAGTATGATCAGAACATGATATGTGAGGAACCATCGACAATGCATCTTTAGTATGCTTATTGAGCAAAGATTTGGCAATTTGGTTATTTGCTAATGAACAACCAAAAGATTATAGGACTTATTGAAAATATTTGTCCGCCACAGACAGCACCACTGCCCACTCCCCAAACGCCAAAATGTGCTAGTCCATGACTCATTTACAAATGGGACTAATAACAGGAATGGTTAATTACAGGACATCCAAGAAACAGAAGATTTCTAGGTGGGATTATAAAAACAAATAATAGCCCAAGTAAAATGTTAATACAGGTATAGACAAAACAAACACATCCTATTGACCCACAAATGGAAAGTTTATAACACAAGTACATGCACCATGCCATTTTTCCCAGTTCATTACATACTTCTACCAGTACAGTGAGACGAGACGAACTCACGCTTGCACATCACCAGCACGATGAAATGCCTCTGAGAACGAATCACGCAACCCGCACATACCTCGTCGTAGAACTCCGGCGGCATCCCCTCCAGCTCGCCCCCCTCGGCAGCCGCGGTGGCGCTCTCGGTCTTCTCCACAGCTGCAGCGGACGAGACACTTATCAGCCACCAAAGGCACAGAAGAAAGCCCACCCGAGCTTACCGGGGGGTGCCGACCTGCTGGTGTACGAGTACACGAACCTGATATGGGAGAGAGGGGCTTCACGGGGCGGAGTGGACTCAGACGAGACGTAAAAGCGCGCCGCGGACGGCGGCGGTCCAGATGAGGGCTGGAGGAGGGGAAGGGCGCCGCGGGGCGCAGCCGGAGGATGGTGGGAAGCGCTGGCGCCGCGGTGGCCATCGCATGAGTCACGGGCTGAGCTGATGAGTGTGCCGGCTGCCGACCCGGGGTTTTGGGGGTGGGTGGGGTTCCGGATGATCTGCGCTGCGGTACTGCTCCTTCCTCCACAGATAATAGCCGCGGGAATTTTTTTGTACGAATAATTTATTTTTTTATTTAAAAATACAAAAAATATAACTACGGAAACTTTTTTTTTACAAAAATAGACTCAAGTCACCCAATAGGAGGGCGACTGGAGCTTATCGCCCAACCAGGAGCCGACAGAGTCCCCATCGCTCTACCCTCGGGCGACTGCATCCAGTCGCCCTCCCATTGGGCGACATTCATGTAGTCGTCCGAGGGTAGAGCGACAGGGACTCTGTCGGCTCCTGGTTGGGCAACTGCACTCAGGCCCCATGAATGTTTTAAATTTTGTCAATTTTGTAGTTTTAAACTGATAAAAAATCTGCTAGAGTTATAATAAAAGAGAGGAAAGGGTCCATTTATGCCGAAATTTGGAAAGTGTATCAAACCTTCGCCAAAAATAGTGAAAATTGGTGGAGTTGTTCTTCATACATTCAAAAGCCCTCAGAAAAAATTTGAGCAATTTCGGCCACGGGATCAAAAGTTATAGCAGTTTCAATTGAGGCCGAGTCCGTTTCCGACACACCTTCAGTAAAACGGGCATAACTTTTGCATACGGTGTCCGTTTTTGACGTCTTTGTACTCGTTGGAAAGCTAACGACGAGTCTGATCCAAAAAAATGACCAGATTTTGCTATTCATCCTCCAAGGCCCCAAAAATCGGCCATCTTTGGATCTAAACCTGTGTCGTAAGTTTTTGGTTTCTGTTTTTGCCCTTTCTCTTGGTTTTCCCTTTGGAATTTGGATTTTGCTTCAACTGAAAAGTTATAGATCTCATCGAAACCTTACAGATGAGTATATATAAGCCATACAAAACTTTGCTATTTTATCTTTTGAGATTAGTTGTTTATATTGCATCGGTATATAAAACTTGTGATAGAGAATATTACAGATGGTTTGTATGTAGAACCGTATGTGATAATCTGACTGCTGGGCCCGTTGATCCTCCTCAACCCAATCCTAGCTTAGAGACACGAATTCTCAGTAACATCAAAATATCACTTACCATCGTATGTACCGATCGTTCTACGGTCAATCGTTCCTAAAAAAATTTCCAAAATTTTTTACACACCTACAATATACAATGAACATAAAGTTTTATTACAATTCCAGCAGATTTTTTACCAGTTTAAAACTACAAAATTTAAAACATTCACGGGAGCCTGAGTGCAGTCGCCCAATGGGAGGGCGACTGCAATTAATCGCCCAACGGTTGGGAGATTTTCCAGTTGTCGCTGCTGGGTTGGGCGAAAGGCTCCAGTCACTCAACCATTGGGCGACTGGAGCCTATTTTTGTAAAAAAAAATTGCGGGTATATTTCTGTAATTTCGAATAAAAAATAGATTATCCGTACAAAAAATTCATAGCCGCGGTCTCAACACTGGCAGACAGCAGTACAGCACCAATCCTATTCCTAACGCGACTGTAAGGAATGTACAATAGTTTATATTTTAGGGTTTTTTATGTATGTACTGCTTATCAACTAACAGTGTCAGAGAAACAGATTGTCTCCTAACACTAACCTACACAATAAACACTATATCATTTGTAATTTTCTCACCATAAGACCCATGAGTTAGTGTCAATAACTATCTCTTTCTTTTACCTCTCCCCCTCTCCAAAGCTTCAGCCAACTTCCCCCAACCACCCGAGCTTGCCACCTTCTCCAACCCTCGCCGCTACCTGTCACCTCCCCATCCCTCAATCGTTCACCATCCACTATCGCCGCCATGTCCGGATTTTGCTGTCGAAAAGCCTCGTGCTCCGTTGTCGCTGTCGCCCAACCTCCTCTCCCTCTCCCTTTCTCTTTTTTCGTCGTCGTGCCGCCTCCAGATCTGATTGAATCCGCTTCGTCGGAGTCAAGATCCAAAAAAGTTGACGAGGTTAGACTAATCCTTAAATTATTACGTCATTGTATTCTTCAAGTTTACCCCTTATCAATAAGAGAGAAATTTCATAAAGTGATCGTAAGTTTTTCTACAACTACGTAGTCGTAAGCTCTCCTAAGACCACATACTCATAAGTCCTTCTATGAGCACACTCGTTGTCGAAAAGTACTATAGCCAAGAACTCTTTGTCAAACTTAGACCTACAAGGGTTAAAGGCATACATGAAAGGTTGTATGCGTGGCCAAGACAGAATTTGATTACATAAACCAGTAACTCACAATGCCGCAGCCTTCTTGAAGAGATTAGCATTTTCTTGTCATAGAAGCGTGAGTTGTCTGTTGTATTCATCCATGGCTGCCATGTCTTCTAATTCTCTCTAAACAAAGAAGGATAGTGAGCGACAAGAAGAAACAAGTACGAATGTTCAAGTTCTCGATACTTACATTTATGCTCATACGAGCAAAATTGCCGAGTACCCACCTATAATCTTTGAGTTGGTTGAGCTCTTCGACTTTGTCCCACCACACCTTCTCAAGATGTTCGTCATCAAAGATGTACCCTGTCGTAGGGATGGCCCCCACCTAAACCCAAAGAGTTCGGTAGGAGATTATAAGGCCCGCAATGTGCCATGCGTAATGACATAACCGCCTGCAGGGGATAACTGATGTAAGGGTATAATCGTAAAAGCACTCCTCATGTATGTATATATACGAGCAAGCCATAGGGAGGAAGGCAGCCATTACACTTATCTTCATCACTCTCCACTACCATCTCTCTCTGCTTGGTCAAGAGCCACAACAGCTTGACGCCGTCCGTGGGGAGGACGAAGACAAGCCTGAAGACCGAAGGAAAAAGATGGCACCGAAAAAAGCTTCACCAGCGGCGGCGAAGGGAAAGAAGGCGGCCGGCCGAGCGTCAGATGAGTACCGTGGCTTCAGCATCGCTAGTGGCGACGCGGTGCCGGCGCAGCGCGTGAGTCGCCGAGACGCCGACGTTCGCGCGGCGGCGACCAACCCCGCCACCGCATCGCGACGACCAACCCCCGCACACGGCACCGCGACGACCGCCGCCACCGGCGTTGCAGGGGACGAGCCTCGCGGTCGAAGACGCCGACACGGCGCAGCGACAACCGATCCCGCCGACGCAACGACACCGACCCGCCGCTTCATCGCAACCTCGCCGGCGACGCGACCAGCGGCGCGAGGTAGCCACGACGGAGCGACCGCGATTCGGGACTCGCGACGCGGATGCGTCTCGCGCCGACCCGCCCGTCGGTATCGGCGACCCGCCGCACCGGCGATGGAAGTGCCTGGCGGCGGCTCTCAATGCATTCAGCGGAGCTAGGGGACTTCGCGAGCCATCGAGATATGCAGGAGGCTCGAGTCGCAGCCGCGCTGGTCGCGTCGAGCCCACGCCGAGAGGGCGGGACGATCGCGGCCCCCACGCCCAGCCGCGCGCGCGCGCGCGTGTGGATCCGAGTCCCCGCCTCGGCGGGCTGCAGCAAGCGGCATGGCCCGAAGACTTCAAGTTTCCTAGTGCCATCGACTCGCATAAAGGCGACACGGACCCCGTGAGTTCGTGACGCAGATCTGAAACCGCAATCGGAAGCGCGGCGGCGACACCACGGCGAAGGACTCCTCGCGCTACAAGGAGTGGTGCTCTCTTGGTTCTTTACCATAGAGCCGGCCCATCTACGCTGGGAACAGCCTTCGTGTCCGCCTTCACAACAACTTCCAAGGAAACTACGTTGACCGAGTCGATGCGACCAATTCTTTGCCGTAAAGCAAAACCTTCTGAGAAGCTCCGGACTACTTCAAACGCCGCCAAGATTCGATGTCGTGAAAGACGCCAACGAGACCACCATCGCCAATGCAGCCATACAGGGCCTTCGTCCGCCCGATGGCCGAGTACAACGCGCAAAGCCAATCAAGACGGTGGCGAAGCTCTTCGACAAGATGGAAGAATATGCTAGGGCGGAGGAAGACGCGCGCGAAGGCAAGGTGATGACTCGACACCAACCAGACGAGCTCGGCAAAGCCAAGACCCGCCGAGGCGGTTCTTCGGAAGGAAAGCGAAGGTGAGTCGCCCGGACGCGCCCGACCGTAGGGACAACTCGCATAAGGAGTCGTCCGATCAGCCCAAGCGCGCCGCAGAGGTCGAGGAAATCGTGACGCCCTCGACATCGGCGGTCCGACGAGGATGCTCCAGCCGCCGAGGCGGTCGGGGCGCCGTGGCGGGCGCGGTTGTGGCGGGGCCGCGACGATAAGAGTCGTGGGGATTACGACGACCAAGATCGTGGATCGTGGTGCGTAGTCCACGGCAGCGGTAATCATGATACCGCGCCGCACCTCCATCGCGCGCCCGCGCAGCGTCGCTAGGGACAGAACCTGCAGGCGCGCCCGCCGCGGTGGCCCACGCCCACTCCCATACGAGGCCCCATGTGCAGCGCAGGATGGTGCACAGCGCAAGGGATGCAACCCGTGAAGGCGCCTTATGGATCCAAGCTCACGCATGCAGCCTCGGGAGGGCCTCCGCCGCTGCGTGCCCCGACGCAACCTATCGCAGGTCATTAATGTCATATCCGAGGCTCAGACCGAATTCGCCCAGACGGCAGCAGAAGGCCTACGCACGAAGACCACATCACGTGGCGGCATACCCAGCGCAAGCACCGCCGGATTGGGCGCAAAGACGGTTACATTCACACCCGACGACGCCCAGGGTGTGGACTTCCCTCACCAGGACACCCTGGTTATCCGAGTCACCATCGCGGGATGCGACGTGGGGCGCGCCTTGGTGGACGGCGGTAGCTCCGCGAACGTATTGTTTGCGGCGCCTTCGACGGATGGGGATCCTCGGCGCCGCCGGGCCTCGGGAATCCCATCGCAGGCTTGGGGACAACCGCGCGCGGGCCAAATTGGCCTTCAAGTCTCCTTCGCCGAGATGACAATGTGCGGACCGAAGATGCCACCTTCGACGTGGTCGACCTTCCGCACCCCTACAATGCCATACTAGGACGCCCAATCCTCAACTCCTTCGCGCGGTACCACATCACGCTATCTCGTGCATGAAGATCCGGTCCCCGACCACCATCACCGCCCGAGGCGACAGGATATGGCCCGCAGACGAGCCAGCACCAGTGCCGCGCCGCGACGCCCAACGACGCAGAGCCGGCGTCACAAAGACGGAGGTCCGCGGGTCATCCATAGGCGCCGCGCGGCCCCGCAGACGCCTAGTGACTAGAGGTCGCGGCGCACCAAGGGCAAACGGCCAAGATATTCACCCTTTGTAGTCGCTCACCGCGCAAACGGGATGTAATGAAGATCGCTTTTGCCGCTAATCTTTCTTCATCACACGCAAGCACGCGGTGAGGGCGCGCGCGTCCCCGCAGTATAAACCAAAGACGCACGTTCGCGTGTGCACTCGCCCGCCGGGGCGGATCGAGTATAAACCAAAGACGCACGTTCGCGTGTGCACTCGCCATCGCCGGGGCGGGGATCGAGTATAAACCAAAGACGCGACGTTCGCGTGTGCACTCGCCGCCGCCAGGGGCGGATCGAGTATAAACCAAAGACGACGCTCGCGCGTGCACTCGCCGCCGCCGGGGCGGGATCGAGTATAAACCAAAGACGACGCTCACGTGTGCACTCGCCGCCGCCGGGGGGGATCGAGTATAAACCAAAGACGACGTTCGCGTGTGCACTCGCCGCCCTGTGGGGCGGATCGAGTATAAACCAAAGACGACGTTCGCATGTGCACTCGCCGCCGCGGGGGCGGATCGAGTATAAACCAAAGACGACGTTCGCTGTGCACTCGCCGCCGCCTGGGGCAGGCCCGAGTATAAACCAAAGACGACGTTCGCGTGTGCACTCGCCGCCGCTGTGGTGACGGGTCCGAGTATAAACAAAAGGCGCACCGGGACGCCGCGGCACAAGTCCACGGACTTTAAATAAGACGTAGCGCCAAGCCCAGCTCGCACGCGCGAGTCTCCTGACTATAAAGAAGACGAGCGCCAAGTCCGCTCGCACGCACTAGTCCACGGACTTTAAATAAGACGAAGCGCCGAGCCCAGCTCGCACGCGCGAGTCTCCGGACTATAAAGAAGATGTAGCGCCGAAGTCCGCCGCACGCACTAGTCCACGGACTTTAAATAAGACGAAGGCCGAGCCTAGCTCGCACGCGCGAAGTCTCCGACTATAAAGACGACGTGGCGCCAAGTCCGCTCGCACGCACTAGTCCACGGACTTTAAATAAGACGAAGCGCCGAGGCTCGCCTCGCACGCGCGAGTCTCCGGACTATAAAGCAAGGCACACCGCGGAGGTTCGCCTCGCATACGCCGCCCCCATGGATCGTCCGCTTTACGGAACCCCGCACACTATTCGCCAACAATGCATCAACACGCAGCGCATTCTTAAAATGCCGCAAGTCGCATACCTGGAAGAATCACATGTACAAAGGTCCGGCAACATCCCGGCCGCTTAAGCCGCTACCCCGCGGGTTCGCCCTTAACACGCGCTAAAGTGGGAGCTCGCCAAGAAGGCCGACTCGCCAAAAGTCGAGCGACTCTTGACCTTCGCCGCGTCGAAGGCGTCGCCGGTCGAAAGGTCGGCCGCAGACGGCCGGTCCCAGCAAGGAAGCTGCCCGATGTAGGTGAAAGTCGAATGCAAGTAGCAAGTGTGTACTTTATTCACAAAGATAAGGAATAGTACAACACACGCCTACACCTAAGCACCACGGGCCGACCGCGGGTTCGGCGCGCCGGAGGGCCCAACGCCACCATCGCCGCGCCGAGGACCCCGCCCGAATTGGTCGAGGCTCCCGCCCCGTGAGCGACTTCTCGAGCTCGATTCGCAAAGATCCGCCCGACGTGACCCCTGATCCGGCCAAGAAGGGCCCGATGGCAAGGAGAAGCGGAGCGACGGCGCCGGACATTACTCCGGCCCGCCGGCATCTCCACTGGGATCATCCGGTAGCGGCGGCGGCGCATAAATCGCGGCAGCTGCAGAGCGCGCACACCAAGCATGCCGACGCGGTACGCCGCTAGCGGTGCCGGCGACGCCGCCGCCGCCGCGCACGACGTTGGCGGCATCCTCAATCCAGCGAGCGTCCGAGACACTCCTCGGGCCGGCGCGCCCCGCACCTCCGCTACCAGCCCTTGGAGATGGCTCTCCAGCGCTTGCATGGCGCCCAAGCACCACCGAGGCGTCGCCGGCGTCGGTTGCGCTCCGCTAGAGTCAAGGCAAGCTCGCTTTTTCCTTGTCTCTAGCGGCGACCGCTCAGAACCCGCCCCGCTCCGCCGCGAACTTTTGTTCAGCACCGCCGCGCTCGACTCTCGCGCCGACGCAACAAGCCCTCGGCGTGCGCGCCGCCGGCGCATTCCGCTCCACCGGTGGCGGATGCGGGCGCCTGGCAGAGCGGCGCAGAGGCTTCAAGCAGCTCCTCCTGCGGCACGCAGCCTATCTCGAGCGCTTTTGGCTACGAGCATAGGCCGTTTGCAGGTGGCCTCGCCCAAAGACAAGTGTCGTAGAAGGGAAAAGACTTAGCACACTTAGCTAAACTCAGCGTGGTCGCACGAGTACTTACCTCACCCCGACACCTCGAAAGCGTCCTCCAGCGCCCGCACCGTAGGCTCGTAGCACTTGCGGTCGACGCCGTGGCGCGCCATTTACAATCCCGCCACGCCTCGGCCTCTCGGAGGCGACGGAGTCCGCAGGCTCACGTGCTCGAGGCCCCGTGTTCCGTCGGTGCTCCCCCTCCGGAAGGAGCAACGCTGCAAACAAGGATACGGGTGATCACCCCAAGGCATAAAAGCATACACCAGAGTAAGCTAAGTCACCCTACCTTGGTAGCGTATGAATGGTCCCGCCGCGAGCGAGGCCTCGCGTTCGGGAGGACGACGGCCGTCCTCGCGCGGCGGGTGGCAGAGGGGCGAAGGCGATAGGCCACGGGGCCCGGTGCTTGCGCTGAATCCCACAAGCTCGATGCTCGTAGCCACGACGAACCCGCGGTGTCCGGTGGAGCTCCGACCGCACACATGGCCGCTTGGTCGGGCGCTAGCGGCGCCATCGCCCCGCAGCCGTGGGTCGGGAAGACCTCGCGCCGCCGCGCCGGGGCGAAGGTTCCACGGTGGCATCGCCGAAGGGGCACCTCGCCCCCACCGCTGTTGGTAAAGACAAGACGGCTACGCGCGCCCGCGAGGGCGCCCCGGCACCACGCCGCCGCGGTCGAGGGCTCCACCTCGGCATCGCCGATCCGCATGGGGTCCGCCGCGGCGACCGGCGGGTGGTGAGGTTTCTCCGGCCGCGCGCGCAAACCCGACGTCCGGACGCTTGCCGAAGACACCCGCCGCACTCGCGCTTACCCAAGCCCGATCGGCGTACTCGCCGAAGTCGACTCGCGCGCCCGCGCTTCTGAAACACTAGCAGCAGCGCGCGGCGCCTGCTGCGCCCTCTTCCGAGACGAGGCCTTCTTCTTCTTCACTCCACCATCGGCCGGAGCGACACGGCCCGCACGGCAAGGCCTGTGACTCGCACACGCGGTTTATTCGCCCCACCCGCCTTGGCGATAGCGAGAGCGCCGCGCGTGCTCCCGGCGGTGTACGGCCTCAGAACACGCGCGCTTGCTCCGCCTCCAAGGAAATCCTCAAGCAAAGGAGAACAAAGACGCGATACAACGATTTCGCGTCAACAAAGGAGGGGCGCAATCGAGGCTTACGGGGACCGGCGCGCGCAGAGCGAGCAAACCCACGGCAAACATTGTCGCCTCGATGCCTATCGCGGCAAGATGCCGCCGAGGCAGCGGTGCCACGCCGTACATCACGTAATCTTCGGCAAGGTCGCGCATGTTGAGGCGGCGCACCACGCCACGAGCCGCTTGACCCTCCGCTTGTCCTCATCATCGAGCCGCTCGGCGGGCGAGGGCTTGAACGCGATTGGTCGGCCTGTGCACTCAAGGCCGCTCCCACTCTCCACACGGTGGTAGAACCACCGCTTCATCGAGAAGACTCCCACTTCCCGCGAGTTGAGTTCGCAGGAAGAGCTTCTGCACGGCAGGCGAAGAATAAAAGAGACGCCACAGAAGCTCGACGGCGCCCCGCCCTTCCGCCCTTCTACCGCATCGTGCCTCGTGGAGATAGGCGAATAGCGACGCGCCGGGCAGCAGCAGCCCCGAGCGCAAGGCCCACCAGACACCGCGAGCCGGCCACGGCGCTTGAGTCGGCCAGCGGCTCCACCAAGGTCCGCAAAGACGTCGCCACCACTCGCCGCCGGGATCCGGAGCCGCGCCGAAAAGGCAACGAATACAACCGCCTCGACCTCTCGGGATGCGGTTCCGTCTCGCCGTCGGCGAACAATCGACGCCCCGCCGCCCGACAACTTCCGCGCGCAAGAGCCCTTGGATCGTCTTCTCGGTCACGAGCGAGGGGCCTAGCTCGCCAGAGAACGTGCCTTCCTCCTCCGCCACCAGCCGCTCCTGGTTAGCCGCCGCCGGGTCGCGCTCTTGGAGCGCGTATTTCACCTCCAACGGCGACGATCGCCGGCGAATGGCAGGGCCACCAACCGCCTGCCCGCGCTCGCTACTGGAGGCCATCGCTTCCCACGACGAGACTGAAGTGGTGAGGATAGCGCGAAGGTGTGGAAGGCGAGCGCATGCAGAAAGAGGGCGAAGGTGCGGGGACGCCGCCACGGGGCTATTTGCCACTCGCCATACCGCCGCCATCGGTTGCCGCAACGATCCGCGTGCGGATGTAACCGCAGCGGTGTAAAGGCCCGCCCGCACGATTCCCATAATCGAAAGTGAAGGGTCGCGAGGTCCGTGCACGAGGCGCGACCGCAGCCGCATAAGCGCCGCGTCGGCCGCAACGCCCCACCTAACGCCTGGAAGGTCATGATCACAGCGCCACTCATCGCCCGCCCGTGTCCCCTTGCCTAGGGAAGAGACGAAGCGGCTGCAAACACGCAACCGCCCACATCCCGCCGCCACCGATCATAGGCCGCCGCGTGCCTCGGCGCGTCGGGTCGACGCGACGGAACCTAACCTCGCGCATCAGGCCGGCGTGATTCCGTGAACTCGCATGCAGCAAGGCCGCATCAAAGACCCGTTACCGCCACGCGGCGGTGTCCGCAGGCGGCGCGCGCCGCCGCCACCCGCTCGAGGGGTAGGGGACGAGCGCGCGCGTCTACGCCGACCAGACGCCGGCCAGCCGCCACCCGCTCGAGGGGTAGGGACGGAGCGCGTGCCTACTCGACCAGGCGCCGGCTTCACTACCACCCGCTCGAGCGGTAGGGGACGGAGCGCGCGTCTGCCGACTTGGGCGCGGCCGGCGCCACCCGCTCGAGGGGTAGGGGACGGAGCGCGCGGCTCACTTTCGACCAGCGCGCCGCCACGCCACCCGCTCGACGGTAGAGGACGGAGCGCGCGTGTTCATTCGACCAGGCGCGCCGCCGCCACCCGCTCGAAGGGTAGGGGACGGAGCGCGCGCGCTCACCGACCAGGCGCCACAGCGCCACCGATTCCGAGGGGTAGGGGACGAGCGCGCGCACCTATTTCGACCAGGCGCCGCCTTCCCCGCCACCCGCTCGAGGGTGGGGACTGAGCGCGCGCGCCACTACCGACCAGGCGCCGCCTTCCCCGCCACCCATTCGAACGGTAGGGGACGAGCGCGCGTCTCGCCGACTGGGCGCGGCCTTCGCCGCCACCCGCTCGAGGGGTAGGGGACTGAGCGCGCTCACCGACCAGGCGCCGGCCAGCGCCACCCGCTCGAAGGGTAGAGGACGAGCGCGCGCGCTCATTTCGACCAGCGCGCCGCCACCGCCACCCGCTCGAAGGGTAGGGACGAGCACGCGCGTCTGCCGGACTAGGCGCCGGCCGCCGCCACCCATTCGAGGGTAGGGGACTGAGCGCGCGCTCGCTGACCAGGCGCGGCCAGCGCCACCCGCTCGAGGGGTAGGGGACGGAGCGCGCGCCTACTTCGACCAGGCGCCGCCTTTCCCGCCACCCGCTCGAATCGGTAGGGGCGAGCGCGCGCGTCGCCGACTTGGGCGCGGCCAGCGCCACCCGCTCGAGGGGTAGGGGACGGAGCGCGCGCGTCTACGCCCGACAGCGCGCCAGCGCCACCCGCTCGAGGGGTAGGGGACGGAGCGCGGCTCACTTCGACCAGGCGCGAGCCGCCGCCACCCGCTCGAGGGGTAGGGGACGGAGCGCGCGCGTCTCGCCGACCAGGCGGCGGCCGCCGCCACCCGCTCGAGGGGTAGGGGACTGAGCGCGCGCGCCTACTTCGACCAGGCGCGAGCCCAGCCGCCACCCGCTCGAGGGGTAGGGGAGGAGCGCGCGCTCATGCGCCGACCAGGCGCCGCCCGCGCCACCCGCTCGAGGGGTAGGGGGGAGCGCGCGAGCGCGCCTGCTTCGACCAGCGCGCCGCCAGCGCCACCCGCTCGAGGGGTAGGGGAGCGAGCGCGCCTAGGGGCCGAGCGCCGACCAGGCGCCGGCCAGCGCCACCCGCTCGGGGTAGGGGACGAGCGCGCGTCTACCGACTAGGCGCGCCGCCGCGCCATCCGCTCGAGGGGTAGCCACCCGGGACGAGGCGCGGACCGGCGCGCTTCACGCCACCCATTCGACGAGCCAGGCGCGCCGACCAGGCGCCACCCGCACCCGCTCGAAAGGTAGGGGACGAAGCGCGCGCGCCTGCCGACTTGGCGCCGCCCGCCGCCACCCGTTCGAGGGGTAGGGGCGAGCGCGCTCTACTTCAACTAGGGCGCCGGCCAGCGCCACCCGCTCGAGGGGTAGGGGACGCGCGCGCGTCTACTGACTAGGCGCCGCCGGCGCCACCCGCTCGGCGGTAGCGGACGGAGCGCGCGCGTCTACCTCGACTTGGGTGCCGCCGCGCGCCACCCGCTCGAGGGTAGGGGGCGAGCGCGCGCGTCTACTCGACCAGGCGCCCGCCGCCGCCACCCGCTCAAGGGTGGGGGCGGAGCGCGCGAGTCCGCTCGGCCGCGCAAAGAAAGACGGGGTTTTGTCTCGCGAAATCTACCTCGCTTTCCTTAACGCACCACCTACGGTGCATCAACATACAAGGTAATGCCGCGGGTTCCCTCAGAATACCGATCGTAGGTAGGCTGTTAAGAAAAAACAGGCGCACTCGCCGCCGCCTACTAAGCACGCACGGTGCGGGTCGAAGCGCGGTGGTCGTCGATAACCTACGATAAAGCTCCCGGGAAAAATAGACCTTCGTGCATCAACATTACCCTGCCGCTCAAGATCACCCAGAATGTTGATGCACCGCAGGCCCATTTTAGGGAACACTTCTATCGCAATATACGCAGAGCAACGCCTCACGGCGCCATATATATACCCCAATCAGCAGGGGAACCAACCGGCGGAAGGCCAATCGGCAGAAGTCCAACCGCCGGAAGTCCGCCGCCGTATTAATGGTCACAACGCCTCAACGCCCGCACCACGTGGACGCCCGGAAATCCGAGCGTCGCAGCAGCGCGCACGTCTGCTTCGGCCACATCGCAGCTCCGGCAGCTTGGAAAAGTTCACAGGCCGCGGGGACGGAGGGGGCCAAAGGACTCGGCAACATGGCTTCGGCCTTGTGAAGCCCTTTACCATGAGAGGCTCCTGTCGTAGGGATGGCCCCACCTAAACCCAGAGCTCGGTAGGAGATTATAAGGCCCAGAACAGGCCATGCGTAAGACATAACCGCCCCCAGAGGGGATAACCAGATGTAAGGGTATAACTGTAAAAGCACTCCTCATGTATGTATATATACGAGCAAGCCATAGGGAGGAAGGCAGGCCATTACACTTATCTTCATCACTCTCCACTACCATCTCTCTCTCTGTTTGGTCAGTAGCCACAACATACCCCTTATTCGAAAGGTCTTTGTGGTGTGGGACTTGGATCGGAGCTCGATCAGAAGAAGATCCCACTACAAAGGCAGGGTTAAAAAATGAGAAGAAGTTAGGTTGTTCTTCTTCTCCTCCGGCTGTACCTTCTCGAGAATGAAGAGGAGCATCCTCGATGATTCCCTCTTCGCCTCGGCAGTCGGAAGGATTTCCAACCTCTTAACTAGGTATTTCTACCGCATCTTTTGCCGCTTGTATTCCAGTCGCTATGACCATAGAGTCTTTGCAGCTCCAGCCACAACTTCTATTGCTGTAGTGGTTGTGTCCTCGATCACCTTCTCCACTGCTTCCTTGATTATGGGCAAAGCCATAGGGGGCTTCTTCGCAGAAACATCCTTGAGCGATAGAGAAGTCGAGCTGAAATTACAAAGAATGAGTCGGCATTTGAGAAGACATTAAGGTAAAAGGCAATATTTATACTTTTATTTTCATACCTTGATATCGTAAACTTGAGCGTGAATTTAGAAGAAGCTCTTCCAGAGAGTTTTTATGATTTCTTCTCTTCGACCATGTCTGATCAAGGAGGAATGAGGGCTTCTTCAACCATGTTCGGTCGAGGGTCTTCAACATCCTTGACCACGTCAGATCGAGGGCCTTGAGCAAGACTTGCTACTTCTTGTCTCTCTTGCCCCTCTATGTGGTCAATGCCAGTTTGACCACTTGGAGGGCAGCCTTCTTTTCGATCTCAGGTTCTGTTATTGCAGTAGTCTCCTTTACAAAAAGATATAAAACTCTTCTAGTTTTCCTTTTTGAATCGCTTGCTAAAGCCTTGAAAAGTGCCAACTGAGTGAGTTTCAGTATCATAGTAGAAAGGGTACCTTGACCTTAGGAGTCGACTGCTCTAGTACGGCTACCCCTATTTCTTTTGCGGTACTCACATCTGAAAGCATCTAGGCCCCTAAAAATATTGGTTTTGGTAATTAATGACATTATGTGATCATGGGACTAACATGTGTGTTAAGTGTTTAGAAGGATTAGTCTCAAAGGCAAAGTAAGAGGTACACAAAAAGATTTCACAAGATTCAAAGAGTTCCAAGATGACAAGGTAAATAGTTTAGGGCTCTTTTATTTTTACCGGTCTTAGGAGAAAGGTTGGAAGACCGGATTATAGGTTAGATGCCGTACTATTAAGAGGGATTATGGTTAAATGCTTGATCATATGTTTATGTGACTTATGGATCAATTTAGGATCATGCATGCACTTAGAAATAAAATTGAATTAAAACTGTGCATTGTCAGAAATTTCGGAAGCACCGGCGTTTAAAAAGCGGAACTTCCGATTGGCCAGAAGCTCCGGCTTCCAGAGCGAAACTTTTTTTCCAGAGAGCGACCAGGATTAAACTTAGCCTCTTGGAAATCGGAAGTACCGCTAGTTGAATGGTGGAACTTCCGCTAGGTCCGAAGTTCCGGCAAATGTGAGCGGAACGTTTTTTTCCAAACAGCAACCTTTTCAAAACTTCAACTCGTGGAGATCGGAAGTTCCGGGGCTATATCGGAACTTCCGAAAATCCGGAAGTACTGCAGTTTCAATGGCGGAAGAATCGCATTTAATGTCAACGGTTACTTCTGACTCTCTGACATAGCCGTTATGTTGCATCTGCAGAAATCCGGAAGTTCCGGGTTTATACCTACCGACCTGCGAAACTTTGATTTCCCAAAATTTTCAGGTTTAATTATTGTAACGGCTATTTGAGTTTGGTGAGGGTATAAATTCGACCCCACCAGCACAAGACATGTTGTTGAACCTTTATTGAGCATCCTTTAGCATAAAGCAACCTCACACACCTCATTTCATCTCTTGTGCATTCAATTGAGGTAGTTGAGCAAATTCAAGTGCATTTCATCCGTAGATTGATCCTTGGCACTTGAGTGAGGTCAAGCACGCTGTGATTCATTACTCTTGGTGTTTGCCGACACCTAGACGGCTTGGCGGAAGTGTTCGGTGATCTTCTCAAGAAGGTTGTGAGAAGGCCCGACAAGATTGTGAATGTTGGAGCTCGCCTACCCGGAGAGAGAAATAGCTACCGCTAGTGATCGAGGTGATTCGGCTTAATTTGTGGAGCCGGTTCGATTCGTTCGGGCTTACCTCAACATGGACTAAGGGAGACCGGCAAGTCTCCGAACACCACGGTAAAAAGTGATCGTGTCATTTGTGGTTTGCTCTCTTGTGCTTCATTTACTTTCAAGCAATTTATTTCATTAGAATCATTTGATTGCTTGTATTCTTAGAGTAGCAAACTTGGACCTAGACTAGAGTTATTCTTGCTCTTAGGATAATTCATTTGTTCTAGCATCTATTTGAGCCATATTCACTTGTTTTTAGTCTCTACATTGTTTACTTGATTTAGGCAATATATTAAGTCATAATTGTTAGCTTAAATTAGAAGAAAATTTTTAAACCGTCTATTCACCCCCTCTAGTCGGCCTCCCTGATCTTACAACATCCGCAATGAACTATTTGAGGGGGGTGCTCAGAGAGGCGGGAGGAAGAACGGCCGAGGGAACGACAGCACTAGCACTCCCCTTGACCTTATCGACTACTTTGGTCAGTCGATGTCTCTTGGCCGAAGGAGCCTTGGTTTTCTTCACTTCTCCTCCGATGACCATCAGTTCAACCCCTTGGTCGTTTTGACGGTAATTCATGCCTATACTCTATGGAAGAGAAGAATACTGCTTAGTCATTCCCTACAACTACATAGTTCTAAAGATGAAATCAATTCTCCGATTACTTTTAGGCGTTCTTCTCTCTCTTCGGTAGATACATCATACATCCACCATAATACAAGGAGCCTCCACCTCAAGCGATGGAGCCTTCTCACAGATAGACTTGACCCGGGAGTTGATTTCCCCCAAATCAAGATCTGTTCATACAGATAAGGTGATTGATACACAGTGCTCGAAATCTAAAACTAATTATGAATATGAATACGAGTATGAGTGATACTTACCATTCTCAAAGTCCTTGGTTGGATCCAAGGCACCCGAGTACATCTACATGGGATGTGCTTATCACTTCAAGGGGCTGATTCGACGCGTAATGAAGTCATTCACCACATGTCAGCCCGTAAGACCCCCTGTCCCTTAGCTCTTTGATAGCTGAGATGTAAGGGGCTATTTGTGTAAAGTCCTTAGGGGCCGAATTCTGCAGATTGTTCTTCGCCGCAACCTTCCCCATGAAAGAAAGGCTATCTTCTCTGGTCATCTCCCAGTAGAACCATCGCTTCTTCCATCCCAGCCATGAAGACCGAGTGAACATCTGAATGTACAGCTATATCTTGCTATCATGGAGCTTCAGACTGTAGCTCCCGGTGATTCCAGTCTGTCCGCTCATTTCGTAGTAATACCGAAAGAGCTTGAGATCTTCTGAAATACCCAGATATGCTTTGCATAAGTACATGAAGACGCTGCGCATTGTGATTGAATTGGGAACCACGTTCACCAATTCGACCCCAAAATACTCGAGCACTGAGGTAAGGAAGGGGTGACCAGGGAGGCAAAGCGCACAATCACAGTAGGCCTGAAACATTGGGATTTATCTAATTTGTCCCGACGGCCAATTTTGTCCCGCGACTTCAATCCATCTAACGAATCGCCATGGAGGAATCTTCTCAGCATCTTCCAATGCCTTCAATTTCGCATAATCCATCTCCGACACCACCCAGTTGGACAATGGCTTAGTCATTTTCTCGGGTGATTGGTGTGGATTTGGAAGAGATTGAGGGAAGAAGATGACCTTGTCAGCGGCGAAAGACTCAAAGTAGTTTGGAGTAGAAGGGGAAAGTAAGGATACCAAAAGTTACCCCACGGTAAGCTTTTATAACCATAAGAGTCATTTGCCCATCTCGAAAGCCGAACGGGTATCTCGAGAACTAATCCGATGGACAAATCAGCGGAAATTGATTGGGATTCTCCTTTTTTTTAAGTTCGTTTATCTTTAAAACTCAAGCGAAATTACTTTATTGACTAAGATCAATTTGGGTCGTAAGAGAGTCGAAAAAGTTTTGCTTTTGACCAATTCTTTGTCTACGACATCTCTTTCTCAAATAAGTTACTTTCACTTGAAGTGGGGGGCTAGATGACAAGGATAGGGTAATCCTCAAATTATTACATCATTGTATTCTTCGAGTATATCCCTTATCAATAAGGGAGAAATTCATAAAGTGGTCGTAAGTCTTTCTATGATCACGTAGTCATAAGCTCTCCTATGACCACATACTCGTAAGTCCTTCTACGAGCACACGGTCGTAAGTTATTCTACAACCACCATATGGTCCTAGATCTTCCTGCAACTAGTCTATCTTCGATCAACTTGTCTAACGACGTCCTGCTACATCATAGGGTCGTCTGACAAGACAGTTAGAACGTGCGTTTATCCCTAATAATCGCACACGATCTCTCTCTCTCTGACAACAACCACTGCACAATGAACGGGCCACTACATCTCTCTGACAGTAACTTCTGTCAGATGGTTATCATCTGAAGCGTTAAGGTGTCTTTGGGCGCAAGACAACAGCCGCCGCTTGGCCAATTATATAAAGGTTAATGTCGGAGGGAGAGGGAAGAGATCAGGAGATAGTGCTAGGTATTTCGCATTATTCTCAGTTGTAAACATCTTTCTGAGCAATAGTTACACAGGATGTAAGATTATTATTCTTCCAGGAGAAAGCCCAAACCTATATAAAAATCTCTATGTCTCTACTCTACACGTTCATACACCGAGTCTTCTAGAGTTTTCCCAAATCCAAACAAATTATACGTAAATTGATTTTAAAACATTGACAAAAGTCTTACCTGAATCGCCTCTCCAGCGTCTTGATGTGGCCAGACCTATTGTGTCTACCGCCCTCGTTTGTCTCTGCAGTCTCCCTCTATGTGGCATTGCCATATCACCTTCCTTGCTGCTGCTATTGGATTCAAGCTACCGGTGTTTGGATCCGGCAACGGTGAGGCAGAAGGAGGCTAGCGTGGTGCGCTGCATCATGTTCATCGGCACGGGGTCCACAGAACGCTTGTGCAAAAGATGGTCTCACTCCAATAGCAAAACGTGTCGTTGCTTTGATCTTGGTTCACACGATGCGCTTGTCGTATCTGGAATGACAACTTACATCTCTCGCCTTAAACTCTATTCTCCATGTAGAATTTTACTGATATGATATTGCTAAAATGATACTATTAAAGATGTCCTAAGAAGAATTGAGGTGCAACGTCCTCGGTTCCACCCACGAGGAGCCTTCGTCCAATTCCAAACTAGAAAAATATCCAAATTACAAATTATAAAAACAGACGTTTGAGAGCTAGTTTCTCACATGAAAAATCCTCCGCAGAAGGAGATAGCCAAAGAGCACTACAAATCTACTACTGCTCAGTAGCTTGAGCACATAGGCGCATAGGTAAGTGGTTTCAATCACAGTATCAAATATCTGCAGCGCAGGCACAAGAAATCATATGTACGAGAATGGTACGTGCACGGCAAGTAACATCTGACCTTTGAACTAGCATTACTGTGTAATTTCCTGTGGAACAATAACAACCAGATAGTAATCACACAGTGAAACAGTGCATCTACCCACCAATGCACCTACGACCGTTTAAGCATAATGCTAGTAGCATATTGTGCAGGGCACCGTATACCGTGAGAAAGGCAATCAACACAATACGCACACGTATAGCAAAAAGGCAAAGGGCAATTGAAGCATCATGATAAATATATCTCCAATGTTTTATTTTCTTTGCTAGTTTTTTATTATTGCATCGTTTGGCTCATATCAGTATTTCTGTTGAGATTCACAGCATCCCGTCTAACAATACAATCATGGCACAACCATTTGTAACTGATGTATCTTTCATTGGAAGTATTATTCAACAAATCCATGGCAGTCTAAAGCAACGATGTTGCTATTGGTGACAGTATGCTTTCGTTCACCTCACCCCTCCGTCGAGGGACGAACCTTGCGTGCCCCTGCAGCCATCATAATTCAACACAAAACAGGAATCTGGTTAGTCTTTTGGAGAAACAAAACTGAAGGGCATATATTTTCCTACCATTAATTTGGGCAAGAATAAATGTTAGCAAAAGCAATTACGCGATTGGGTCTAAGAATGTACTGTCATAACATTGCTGACCAATCAATTTTGCGGAAAAAAGAGTTGGGTCGTTTCCTGCAGAACTATTAACATCTGAGGAACAACAGCGATATTAAACGTGAAGCCAGAATTTGCAAAGCAAAGTTTCTGTAATCACAAGGTAGCACAACGTAAAAGGTTGAACAAGCAGCGTGCAAAAACAGGTTTAAATCTAACGAATGGCAACTTCCAACAAATATTAGTCATTAGGATTAAAAAACAAAATATTTTTTTCTCACATTCTCTTTTCAGAAGCTGAGATGTACAGAGTGCCACCAACCAACTCATCAAATGTAATTCCAGCGTATTAGTAATTTTCCAGTTAAATCCAACCAAGTCAATATGTAAATTCAAATGTAGTAGCAATTTTCAAGTTACATGCAACCAAGCCAACACTTACGAAGCAGGAGTACCAAGTACAAGTTCATACCTACCTGAACACCAACACTAAGTGTTACAACTCTTTCACTACAAGCAAAGTTTAAACAACCAAACCTCCAAAACATTGGTAATGGTCGCTTCAATTGAGGAACATTTGATGGTAATGATAGTTCATATACCCACATGTATATGTGGAAAAACCATGTTCCTTCACGAGTATGACTTTACATACGAGGACAAGTTCGAGATACAAGTATGACCAAACTATGCTACTAAAGTGTTTTGGAGAAACTGTTGGACCCAGATTTTATCAACCCGAAATCCCCTGTGATTCCACCGCACTATTCCCTAAATAAGTAGATAATGATCACAGATACATTTCTGGATCATTTCATACACGACAAATACCATACTATTACAATACCAGAGTTCAAATAGACCACGTCGGGTCGAGTTTACAATAGAGTCATCAAGCCAAATGTTTACATTACATAAAGTTCAGAAGTGGAAGCGGAGGCAAATGTGGTAAGGCACAACCCCCCACCACAGGCAAGCGATAGACAATTTAGGTGCCACCGATATTAGCCAGAGACCTGACTAATATTGGAACCACCCACAAGTTAACCTGGTCGGCTAGACTGAGATGAGAGGCAAGACTTACTAAAGGCTACTCTAGTTTCCACCGTCTTCACCACCTTCATCGCCCTGGTCCTCGTAATAGACATAGTGACCTTGGTTCACGGACTCTGAAGGGGGGGATTGAGAGCGAGGGTGAGTACAAACAACCGTGCTCCGTGAGCCAACACACAGAATGCATATAATTATAGATGCAAAGCTAAACAAGGATAGCTCAAGTTATTTTATTTGCTTAAAGCGACATTTGCAATAACCATTATTAAAATTCCTATAACTTAGAGTTTTACAAACATGCTTTAAAGAGTTTGAAATTGTGCAATATTTATAGCGGTGTAGGTTCTCTCCATCTATGCTAGATTTTGATCATTAGGTTACTTCCATCTTATTAACAACGTTAGAGTATACCTCTCCAGGAAAATTTTGAAATCAGGTTTACATCCGCCAGACAGTTTTCTTCCCTCCCACAAAGATTTTGAAATAGAACTAACTCGAGTAAGATCCCATATCTGCTCTTGACCGTGGGCACGGTTGTTCAAACAATTTATACTCTGCAGAAACTATACATCTTTACCCACAAGAAACAGTCAACCCGATGGCCTACGCGATTCCTTGGTCACGCAGATCGAAAGATTGTCATGAGGCCTTTACAATACCTCGTCTCAATGCCATTTCACGCTTATGGAGAACCATCGGTGGTAGCCCCCTTAAGTTAGTGTAGGAAATCATATCCTAACATCATAGTGGAGCGGGACCACGGCTTTTCCCCTCCGCTAGAGAAACGGATACACATCACCTTTACACGGTGTCCCATTCATGTCGGACTTTTCAGTCCACACATGCACAACTTCTCCCCCACCTGTGAAATGACTCTGAGGCGCGGTAAATTATTTAGCCAAATCTACATTTTGCCAACTTGTGGTTAGTACTATTTTACACGAGGAGATCATCACATGATTAAGTCCTTAATTTGTCCGAGCGGTTCATACCATAAACCACAGATTCTCGTGTTACATCCACACCAACCTCTCTTACCATCCGTCCAGTCAGGTATAACAAGTTTTTAGGGTTTTGAGAAGCATAAACTAAGCTATCACAAATTACCAGTCACTTCCATTCCGTGATTGTCCCGAAACCAGTTTTCATGCTTAGAGATTGATGTTTAGGGCAAGCTAGTGCCCTGGACTTTAGACAAGACCCTTGTACGGCATTTAATTTGACTTATAGCTATCAAGATTAATAGTATTACCTAGGGTGACAAGGTTCATAGATATTTAAGTGTCAAGGATGGGGTATTATATTACTAGATCGACAAGCGGGTGTTTAGCTACTTTATGAGTAATATACGTTTGCATATAAAGTAAAGCATTCAGTTTTGATAATTTAAATGAACACAATTTCACACGAAATATATGCTCAAAATGATCAAAATGCTAACTCGCCTGGATCAAAAGCTTAGGGTCTTGGGGATCTTGTGCTGCTTCAATCGGGGCTCGTTCGCACCTTCAAACTCTACTCGGGAGAACGTACCGGAAAAAAACCACAACTGAGCAAACACAAATAAATGCCAAATAAAATTCAACTGAACTCCAACTTGAACAAAACCAGTACCACTAGGTGGATTTCGATTTTAGAAAAATTTAGAAATAACTTTCGTTAAATTTTGAGCTACGACGAGAGAGAACGAGCTCCTCAAAATTTTATTCTCAGGTAAAATCCCCAAAAGAAATAGAGGAATGTCTCTCTAACTGGTGGGGCCCAGGAATTTTTAAATAGTTTCCAGATTATTTTAAGACTTTGAACAGCAGTGAATGACAGGTGGGCCCATGGTTTAAAATAAAAGGATTTAACTGGAGATGCCCGGAGGGGTTGACATGGGGGACCCTCTTGTCGGGCTGACGTGGCTCAGAATTAAGGGAAGGGGTGGCCCACTGTTACTGTCTACTAATAGCCAAATAAGACATTCATTAGTTGGGCTAATCACATATGCTAATTAAATCACGCAGCTACAGAGATGTGCTACAGTCTCTTCCCTGCCGTGAGGAAGACGAAGCCGGCCGGCGGTGAGGGAGGCCACGGCGGTGCGATAGCATTAGCAAAATGGGTTACCTGGCCTTGTGCATGTCCCCGAGTGAAGCATCACGGCCTAATTTGGCCCAACAACGACAGGGCGGCGAGCTAGGCGGTGGCTGGAACAGGGGACGGCGCGTCCCGGCGACTCGAGGCATTAGAGTTCGATTGACCAACATGGGAGCTTCTATGGATGGTTATGAACTCACCCGAAGCTTGAGCTATGGTCGGGGTGGAGCAGAAGGAGCTGGCGACGGGGATGGCCTTGGCGGCGAGGTGGGTGACGGTGCCAGCTCACTGGAGGAGGGGAGGGAGCTTGGCGAGGCTAGGGTCGGCTTCGTGGTGGCCGGGCGGTGCTCCAGGCGCCGGCAATTGACCCGAGGCACGACGGTCCACCGAAGAGGCTAGCGCCAGAGTCGGTGAACGAGCTCGCCGGCGGCCTGCAGGGGGAAGAAAGCCGATTAGGCGGGGAAAGAGAGAGGAGTAGTAGTGAACTTGGAGAGAGGCTCAGGGGGTCCTGAAGTCCATCGAGTGGAGCTGGTGGCGGAGACTACCGGTGGAAGAACTTGCGGCCGAGGCAGCGGGAGTGAGGCACTAGCTTGGGAAATGTACAGGAAGGTTGAGCGAAGCTGGTGTGGAGCAAGGGGCTCGGGCTGCTTTCTTATAGGCGAACAGGAAGACTAGCACGTGGAGCCTCGACGTGGCTACAGTGCGGGGCACGGCAACCGGAGCTCACCACAATAGCTCGGAAAGACGGCATGTACCACGGGTTGTCGCGGCATGAAGGCGTTGTTGGCCAGGGTGATGGGGCATGGCTTGCGCGGGGGAGGCAGAGACTGGGGAGTGGCGCTGTCGCGGCAGAGCTTTGGCAAGGGTGGCACGGGCCGGACTACAGCGGCATGGGCGCAGCGCAAGGGAGCCGAGGCGGGATGCGACGGAGCGTGCACGCACAGAGCCTGGTCGGGCACTGAAGCGGAGGTCGGGCGCACGCTTCAGCCCAACGGTTCCATGGGAGAAGTCAGTGATGCAGGCGTGGGAACCGAGACGAGGAAGCTCTGTCGTGGCAAGTGAACTGAAGACGAGGCGCTGTCGTGGCAGGGGTTGGCAGAGGTGACACACCCGGACACGGCTGTACATGGGAATTCACGGGTCAACAAGGAGCAGTGCTAGTTGGGGAAAGAGAGAGTGGGAGAAGAGGGAGAAGGAGATGGAAGACGTTGGGTGAAGACAGGGGTTGCAGCCCAACAGAAAGTTTGAATTTTTACACTCTTTCGGATTCCCACCAATTTTTGTGAAGAAGCTTTGAAATCCAACTCAAACCTTTGAAAATGAAATCAGATTTTTAAAGTCGAGATCATTCAATGAAGCTTTGCGATAACACCAAGATTGTCCCAAAAATGGGATGTTACAGAAACACAGATATCACTAGTTATAATTGGCCTACAAATTGCACCAGGCAATGCTCTTATAACCAATGCTAGCAAACCAGGTTATATTGGTAGCCAGTACCCGTTACATAATCGGTCAGCTACGACTAACGAGCTAAGACAGCCAGAACTCCAGTGAAATCTGGATAATCCCACAGGTATTTTTCTTGTGGAAGTTATCTGTTCTTCAACGAAATTTTAACTAGAGCCTAGAGGTAAATTGTCTACAGGAATCCTTAGTACAAAGTATTCTCTAAACTGGCCAGTATTCAGAAAACAAGTCTGAGCCAGTAAAAGCTGTTACCAGTGATAACCTGAATCTGATACTTTATGGAACCAGAGACATGTTTAAGCATAGTAGTGATAACCTGAATCTGATACTTTATGGAACCAGAGACATGTTTAAGCATAGTGCTCTTGAACTATAACTCATGCATCAACCAACATTTAGTTGTGAAAAAATTAGCAAAGTAATAATTTATATAGACCACAGCATGGGAACTACAATAACAAGGATTATGCAACAGCAACCATTATAAACATCACCAATTTAGATAATGTACAATTATCACTCTCTTAAGATTGATTCACTAAAAATGGCTACAGATGTCGAGCTATGAACTGAATTTAAAGAACATTCTAGGCCCAGACAGCTATCAACAGATTGTACATGATGCACAAACCATCTCAATCAAAGTGCAACACTCTGTCCCATCCATGTCAATCTGAAAGAAAAATGCCAATGGCCGACAATATCACCTCTTCCCCTGTCAAAAATTGAGACAGTGGTGCTAGTGCCTCTAAGTCCCGTACCCTCCATTGTCCAAATCCATTACAAGAGAAGATAAAATAACACCTAAAGAACCCTATAGTCCCTATCTGATATCCTAGAGAATGAGAAAAACATATGATAGGTGATAATTTAGTTTTTTTTTATCCATTCAGGACGATGCTTAAAACATGTCACTGCGGATGAAGTAAGAGAGGTTAGTTGAGCTCATGGTTGGCAGAGGATAACTGCAATCCTGTAGTCATGGCTTATATAGCCAAACAATGGGAGCCATAAAATACTTTTCAGTCACACATTTAATGAGAATGTGTTGACAGTCTACACAACATCACCCCTCTCCAGTAATCCAACGGTATCCATAACACGTAGTACTTGGTCTATTGGGTCTAGTACATTCCTGTCCCAATGCCCACTTCTGAATTTTTTAGCACCACAGAACTTATGGGTGGAATCCAGAACCATTTGCCACCATTCCAAGAGGATCTCATGGCTTGTGAATTTCTCGAGTACAACACCAGAACTGCACCCTTTCAACTGTAACTCCCAGCACCCCAAATAACATGGTAAAGTAACAACTTATTCCAACTTGGTGAGCAATAAAATCAACAAGTTGCAAAAGTCTACAAGCTCTCCTCAAATGGGCATAGGTTTTTCCAGTTACGAGACTTGAGCTTCTCAAAGAGAAGCTCCCAAAACATCTCCTAGAATTTAGTGACCTTTTAATATTATGTTTAACATCAGCCATCAATGAAATTATATTCATCAGATGCCACTAAGGGTCATTCATCTTAAATTTGGAATGGGGACCTTCCTTTAACATTTCCATAAGTCATCCCAAACCCATTTGTGTGGAACAAATCATATAGTTACAATTGAAAAAGAGAAATGTAGTCAGGACTCGGGAATCCTGTGCCCAAATGCCAGACAGATTAGTAAAACTACCACAGAATGGACATAAATCACATAGAACTAGATGATCCCAGCATAGAAGTATAGAACTACCTATCTGCATATACAGAAACAGAAAATAGCTCCCCTTAGACACCAAAGAAACAAATCAAAGGTCCACCGTTAAGATAAGTTCGAAGTAACAATATGTAATTCCCATCCTTATCCCCTTCGGCAAGCCAGAAAACACATTTTGTATCTAAGTTGTACTAAAGCACTTAATTCACATCCCTCCCATAGAAATTGGACGCTCACAGAAGTCCGGATGATGTATAAAATCCCTAAAATCGCACTCCTCCCACAGAAATCGCGACATTCTCAGAAGTTTAGATGATGAAATTGAACTTATTTCATAAAGTTAAAAAGAAATGAGAAATGGCCAACGAGCTCTCACTTCTTGTTGCGCCGCTTGCTCTTGGGGGTGCCCCAGCCCTCGAGCTTAGCAACAGGGCAGCCGCACCTGTTGCGGAAGAGCAGCACAGCGCGGCCGTTGGGCGGCGCCATCCGGCGGAGCTCCGCGCGGAGGCACTCGTAATCCGGGTTGTTCCCACCCTGCCCACCCTTCCACGGCAGCGCCTCGATCTCGCGCCACATGGCGGCGTCGGCGCCGCCTACGGTGCTCCCCGCGCCGGCGCGCACGGCCTCCTCGGTCTGTAGCTGGACGTCGAACTCGAGCGCCATCCGGAGCCCGCGGCAGCGCGGGTTGCGGCACCGGCGGCGCGGGAGACGGCGGCAGGAGAGGAAGGCGGCCGCGGCGAGCACCGCCGCCACCGCGAGGTAGGGCAGAGCCGCGGTGGCGGAGGCAAGCGCCGCGGCGGCGGGCGGCGACGCGAGGAGCGGGGAGAGCGAGCGTGAGACGTGCGCGAGCGAGGAGGCCAGGAGGAAGGCGAGCGAGAAGAGCACGAGCAGCAGAATAAGGAGATCGAGCGTCGCCGACGACGGCGTGTGCTTGCACGTGGAGGGCGACGGGGAGACGGAGACGTGGTGCCCGTGGTGGTGGGCCCCGCCGCCGGCCGGGGAGCGGGAAGAGGAGGGGGGCATGACTGCGGCGGCTGCGGCCGCGGAGGGGGTAGCGGCGGCGGTACGGTGGGGGGAGGGGAATGGCCGGAGCATGACGCGGCCGCCGGGGGGTGATTAATCGGCTGGGTTTGGGTGACTAATCGGGATCGGATACTTTGCGTGCCTTGTTTATGGCTCCCAATTCTGCCTTCCGGGATGGGGTTTTGGTTTTGGACTTTGCTTTTTCCTCTTTTTTCTAATTAAGATTAGTCTAGTTCATTTTATTTTAGGGCTTAATTTTTTAGAATATATTTTAGGGACTTGTTTGGCAAAAGCAATCCCGACCGGGATCCAGCCGAATACCCGGGCCGGAGTCCCACGGGGCATTTTTATCCGGACCAGTCAGAAAGCCCATTTGGAAGCCCGGTCCCATTTGGAAGCCCACCTGACGGGGATTACCCAGCCCCCATCGCCGCCTCGCGACCGTCCCCTCGCTCGCAACCGCCTCCGCCTCCGTCGTTGGCCTCCCTCGCTCGCGACTGCCTCCGCCTCCTCGCCGCCTTCTCTTCCTCCTCCTCCTCCTTCCACTAGGGTTCTGCATCTAACCCATTTTTTCTCGTCGGCTTCCTCTTAGATCTGCTGCTCTAGGTACCTGGAAGGGAAAGAGGAGGGGTTCTCTCAAATCTGCTGCAGTACCTAGAGCCCATCACGACCTGAAGGTAGAGGATCTTGTGAAGGTGAGTCTCTCTCTCTCTCTCTCTCTCTCTCTCTCTCTCTCTCTCTCTCCTGTTATTCTTATGTTCATCTTGATCCGACTCATGTGGCTCTTTACATGGTAAATGGTGGTAAGAAATGGAACTGAAGTGTGACCATTAAAAGCTAAAGTTCTTTGACAAAGTGGTAATTCTCTTGTGGGTATATATGTTGAATTGGCGATTGAGCTTATGGAGTCCAAATTTACAATGATCATCATTAATATTGATTAGTTTAGCTGAGAATATGACAGTCCATGCTCTTTCTTGATCTCTTTTACATGACTACCAGAACTAAATTTCCTTTTGATTATTTGGGCTTTGGACATCAGCGTCTGTCTTTGTAATGAGTACATAATGTATTATGCACTACATTATATTTAATCTTCTTACTGGCATGTAATGCACGCCTCAGGTGCGATAATTTTCTTTGTCAAGTTTCAGACACCATGTTTTCATCTAGTTTTGTTCTGTGAATGGACTAACCTAAAAAGAAGCGATGAAATTTTAGTATGATAAGACCAGGCACTGAAATTCACTGTAAGAAATTGATCATAATACTCTTTTTTTGGAATCTTAGTTTATTCAGAGTTCTTTACTATGTGCTGTGTGTTCAACTTCATACTGTTTTGTCTGTTGTTTTTGAATTTACCTACCACATAGAATGCGACAAGGGAGAAGTACAAGACGCACCTTTGGGATTCTGGCTTTCTTGCTTTCCCATTCATATCATCCTTTGGGCTTCAGTGCTGCAATAATTGTGAAAATCTTGAGCCATTCTTCATCTTTTCCTTTTTTTTTTCTCTTGGAACATATGTGCAGCCTTTTGTGCAACGTTTGTGTTAGGACAAGAACGCCATTGACACAATGCCAAACGGATTTCATAAACTTTCGGACAGTACATATTAGCTGTAGCATATTCTTTTTTCCTAAAAAAAGCTCCTCAACTCTGTAAAATCCTCTCAAGCTCTCATAAATATCTTTAGACATCCCCCAAGTCATGTCCCACTCCTCTCTAGAAGGCAAATTTTCCTTTAAAGCAAACTTCTGATGCACAGCACTATAGAAAACATCTTTATAAGGTAAAGCAGATTTTAGCATTAAATAAGTTGATCTCCATCCAATTTTGATATCAATATGTAGAAATATCCAATTGCCACGCACAATCCTCAAATAATTCTCTTCTTTTTACATAAAGCAGTCTGACCTAAGAGATAAGCATAACATCCTTGTTGCTCACAAACAATAGTTAAGCAAATGGTTGAAAGACCTGGGAAAGTAGGCAACATAAGCATATCCTTGTAAGCCATCATGACTTCATCTCCTCATCTTCTTCGATCTTTGGAGCCAGTTAAAATCTAATGTAGCCCGTCTCTCCAATCTTGTACTCAACCACCACTGGCAGTTAATACTTGGATTTAAAAACTACTGATTATCAGGCAGTCAGCACCATTTGCTAATTTTACCAGTCAGGACCAGTACTTGGTGAATTGGTTGGTCTAATGTCTGAATTTTAGTGCTTTTGTGATTACTTAATTTTAATTGTATATGTGGAAAGTGATTCCAGCCAAGTCTCATTTAATTTTCATATTGTTTCATATAGGCAAAAGACAGCATTAGGGAGATTGGGAGAAGGAAGTGACTTGATCTAGACCAGGTGGACGCTTGAATTCAACTTTTGTATGAATTGAACTCGTGCATCATGTTATAGATGATTAATTTGGTTGTATGAAACAGATGATGAATGCTCTAGGTACAAGTACTAGCTAAACAAGTTTGGATTTTACCCTTGTATGAATATGATCTACATCCGTGAATGTATGGATCTGATTTGAATGTTGATGCATATTTTAGCACCCTCTTTCTCAAAATTTTCATGATTTTTATTTTTATTATCCTATTTGAATTTTTTTCGTTTTTTTATTGCCTTTTCGAATTGTTAGTGTTTTTTTTGAATTTGTTGTTTTTCTGTACGTTTCTGACTTTTCCTGGATATTTCTGATTTTTCTTATTTTCTGGGTTTTTAAAATATTTTTGAATGTCTGGCATTTTTATCCGTATGGCTTCCAAATAGTGATAGAAAATATTTTAAGGTAGGGATTATTATCCCAAGGGGTTGAGAAGGATTTCTTGTGCCCTCAAAATCCTCCCTAGAGGAAATATTCCCTGATTTCTTTCCCCTAGCATCCAAACAAGGCCTTAGAGATTATTTAAGGATGGCTGATTGCGATTGGATGGAAGGAAGGAAGGGTCGAGTCGGAGGCTGAGGGTGGGGTGGTGGATCGGGATCCATCAAGATCAAACCCAGGGGCAAGTTGTACTTAAGAGCATCTCCAAGAGACTCTTTATCTTACACTTTTTCTCCAAATTAGATGACCCAAGGAAAAAAAAAACACCCTCCAACAGCTCTTTTATCCTGTTATCTATTTTGCAGTGGAGCCGAATTCCACCATCTCGCTCGCGAAACCTGGCGAGGCATCGCGGCTCGCTAGCTGCTTTCCTCCCGCTCATTTTTCCATTTTCCCGCGCTAGTCGGTCGTCTTCCCACGCGGAATCCTCCTCTCGCGCGCCTCCCGTGCGGACCTCCCCGTGTCGAAGCCTCCGCGGTGCCCTTTCCTCCCCTGCGGGCGCAGGATTGAGGCGCCGCACGCCTCTGCGTGGTCCCGGCGGCGCCCTCCTCCGCGCCGCGCGGTGCCCGGCCGCCCCGTAAGCTCCGGCGGTCGCATCCCATTCTTCGTTTGCTCCACTGACATTTGTTTGCTCCGCAAGCTTGTGATGTGTAAAACACTACAGTACATACCAATATAAACGGCACATATATTTTGCCATTTATCTAAGTAAGTGTCTTGGAATGCTTTTTGAGGGCACATAGATAACCACGACAGTTATATGTGCCTTTATTTCCTAATGAAAGCCGGTACATGCTATGTGCCGCGATGACAATTCACGGCACATATATGTGCCCCTGTATTCAAAGATAGCTAAAATAGAGAGTCTGCTAGAGTTGGAGGAACAAAATATAAAAAAAGGGTTGGGATGACTCTTCAAAATACATTATGGGTGTCTCTATTTTAACAAGACTCTTGGAGTTTTATATATTTATTTATAGTCCAAAGTATTGATTTTAATATATTTATCTATTAAAGAAATATGGTTATTATACTTTTTCTCTTCCCATCCCTGCTTAAATGCTTTGGAAGAGCTTAAGTGATCGAGATTTGTCATTTAATAGAAGTATGGTCATTTCTCATTACCTATTTCTTTTATTTAATAATTTATTGATCTGTGCATATGGTAGGTAATGGACAAATATACCGAAATTGAGCGAGCACTGATTTGAATTGAACGGGTGTGCAAATTGACTTGCTCAGGGTGGGTGTTATTCTAATTAAAACCATCTAATAAATTTGAAAACAATGTTGTCCTTAAGAGCATGTATTATATGTCTAGGGATTCGGTGTATGTTTGATTTAAGGCAACACTTGATAAATTTTGGATGTGGAAATTTCATCACGTTGAGTAGAGTACAGCTAGTATATTGTAGTTTATTTGTTATCAAAAGTATGGTAACGTTGCGCAAAATGAGCACACCAAAAAAAATCAAAAAGAAAGGAAATGTTGAACCAAATGAGCACGCGCAAAAAAAAACGTAATACACTAATACTGCGCCAAATGCGCGCACGCAAAAAAAAGAAGCTAACCTGCTTCTTTGATTACATTTGGTACCCAGTCCACCTTCAAACTAGCTTTGGTAACATTATGCTCACATTGGGGGCAGAACTGGAAAATTTCGGTCAGGCGAAATTTTAAAAATAATTGGGGATAAACTTTTTTAAAAAAAATTGGTGGACCAAAATTGGAACATGTCAACTTTTGCTCAATTCTCTCTCTACTGTATCAAAAGGTATTATTGCTGGATTAACCACACTCCTAGGCTACTTTCACATGATGTTATGGGCCTGTCCCGCCCAGCTTAGCTTCGGTTGAAACTAGCCACATACCCCTCCTAAACCATGTTATGTCACATGGAGCTTCTTTGGCTTTTTCGAGGCCATAGAAATTGAATAAAAAACCAATTAAAAAACCGGAAACCTGGTGCATCTATATACGGCACCTAGGATCGTCCGCATCACTCCCACTTTAGCGAGTCAACAGACAACTGACCTCCGCCTCCACAAACACCGCGCCACTCCACGCTCCGCGTGATCGCCATCATGCCTTCAATTTTCCCACTCACCGCCGCCTCCACTCATCTAAAGTAGAATTGAACCATAGAATCACGATTCTATCAAACTTATATATATATATATATATATATATATATATATATATATATATATATATATATATATATATATATATATATATATATATATATATATATATATATATATATATATATATATATATATATATATAAAATTAAATTATATCTCTAAATATATAAGTCTATGGTAGTTTTAAAATTTAATTTTATAATTTGAGTACACGTATTCATGTTGTACTAAATTAAAGTTGATTTTTGAAACTTATGTAATTATTTTTAATAAACTAATAATCTAGAAATGCAATATGTCAAAGATAATTTTTTTTTACCTTAGAACAACATGTAAATAATAAGACAAAGCAAATTAAACTAGTGTAACTTAAACAAGCAATAGATAATATTAAATTTTATATGTTAATATAGTTTGTTGCCAAGATCACGATCCTACGGCAATCCTACTGTGATCATATCCAATCCTAACGGTTCTATGAGTAGAATCGCGATCTCACTACAATACTACCTAATTTCAATCCATATTACAATTCTATCATCTACCTCTAATAAAATCGTAGAATCGTTCGATATTATCATACATACCACGATACTAACAATCTTGTGCTTGGCCGCTAGTGGCAAGCAGCATGCATTACCCTGTTCTTTTCAGCTTCTAAAAGCTGCTTTTCAGCTTTTCTACAGTAACTAGCTTTTAAAAGAAGTATCTTCTCAAGATATAGTCTACTAGTTAATTGTAGTACCTATTTTACTGACTTCATTTATATCATCAAAAACTGCATGCTGTTACTCTGCCACAACCAAAAGCCACAAACCGTAGTAAAAAAGAACAGACCTATTAACTTGTGTCAGCCGTTGCGGATCTCAGCAGCGTCCACGCTAAAAGCCTGCCATCCGGTGGTGGGGTTTTCTCCACCACGCACGCATTGTGCTAACAAGTCAAAAACAGGTAATAGAGCACTATCCACTAGTCAACCTCGATGACTCTTCTCTAATCTCTACATTCATGGAGCGTAAAAAGCCCAGCTCAGCAACAACCGGAAGATTAGCCTTTACTAAAGTTGCTACACAGGAGTCCTTTTGTTGTGTGAAGGATTAGGCTTTTTTAATTTCTAGTCCTCCTCCGGACTTGGGGTCTGTTGCCGGCCTTTGTACATATGATCTTGTTTCTTCCTTCCTATACAAAAGATACGGCAGTGCTCCTGCCTTCCTTCCAAAAAATAAAAAGCTCAGCCAGTCACAAAGGCGGAGCTTGAACCAAAACTTGGACGAGGCCCATCTAACAAATTGTGCTCCAAATGGCCAACTTGCATCTTGAATTCTTGTTTAGTGTATATGAATTTCAACTTGGAGGGTTGGCGGTTTGGGCTAAACTAAGCTCTACCTCGGGGTAGTCACGAATTATTGTAACTTCCCTATTTCTGGAGACGCTAGTAATCCCCATAACTGCTTTGAACTATTTAGTTACGGAGTACTATACACTAGTGTGCATTACAACAATACATGCTTATAATAAAAGAACCAAGCTTTATTAAAGAAATGTGGTTTAACAACTTAGTTTTGGCATAGCGAGCATGCAAGGCCTTATTTTACAATACAAAAGAAACTCCCAGATAAACTTGAACGCGGATAAGACCTAAAACCAATCGTCTTCAGTGTAGTAGGGTTCTTCTTGAGATTCGTCAACAGTTTGATCACCATAGTTCCATTAATCTTCTGTTTATTGTTTAGCAAGTAATGAGTACAATTGTACCCAACAAGTCACAAGGTAAATCCTAACTTAAATACTTACAAGGATATTCAAAGGAAAGAAGTATACTGATTCTATTAACTTGAGTGGATGCAATTTTATTTGCAAACAGGGAAAACAAAGAACCAGAACTCCTTAAGATTAAAGGGGTTTTCTTTCAACAGTTATTTACTCAGCTTATTCATATTAAAACATAATGAAATTTACTTATGTTTCGCTGTTGAAATCACCCATTAAACACAGCTTCATTTACTGGAAGCATGGCATATTTGAATACCATTTATTTCACTCTGTAGAGTTGATCAGCTTTACCCACAAGATTTCTCACTCTCAATGTCACATGATAGACATGCTTCAGCTAACGTGTGGTTGAGTTGAGAAAACATGGTTTCTCACTTCTCAATTCTTTATATAGGCTCTACCCGATATATCCATTTAGACATGGTCTAACTGGCTAGTCCTAACACTTCTATCTATCCTGAGTGGCCCCTAATGTTGTTAGGTATGGTTTTATCGATCCACATACCAACTCCCCATCATCCACACTCGCCTCCTATAAAGATTCAATCGAATTGAGCAGCTACTAAATTAGGATTGATAAGTCAACACCTGTGGTTGAGCGATCACTGTGTCCTTTACTCAGCATAAGATTCTTGTTCTTACTTTTCACTTGAGGCTACCAACCACATCCCCAACATTTGTGCCCGACGGCATTACCACCCATCTGCTCAAACCTCTACCCTAGAGCAAGGTCATGGACTCCAACCATCTCGTAACTTTCCACGATTTCTCCTTACCCTAAAGCCATTTTAACAATTCTGCTGGGCAAAAGCTAAGTCACTTAGTAGTATAAAATTTTGAGTGAACTACTTAGTAGTATAAAATTTTGAGTGAACTACTTTACAGTTATTTATACAGTAATTAAACATTACTAAGGTTGCCAAGATGAATATGGCCTCAAATTAAATATGGCATTTTTTAGTGGTAGGACATAACTAATTAACAAGTGATTCTAAACATTTATTTTAATTAAATAGCCTTTCACAAATAACATTAATGTAAATACAGTAATTAAACAATTTAAATTTAATGAGATTCAATATGATTAAGAACTTGTAACTTGTTTTGCTGTTGTGCAAACTCTACTATCTCGTATGATTCGTTATCTGGTTTCGGTCCTTGTACAATTACCTCAGAAAGGTCAGGAGCTAGTGAAAATACATAAAATAACATAAATCCGTGCTTGAATCTAATCAAGCTAGGAAAATAAATTAAAATAAATAGGAATAAAATGCAATAAGAATCAAATGGAGGGATTTGGATTTATTTAGAATTCAATTTGGTGGCAAGGAGGTCAAAAATAGATTCATGGCGTTGAAACAATTGAAACAGGGTATTTTTGGATTTTGGGGTTTGCGTGAACAGTGGTTTTGAATAGTATCGGGTTGGCCCAAAGAAATAGTGCAGCCCGATCGCGATTTCAACCCGTTCACCAAACGAGCCGACCTGCCTCGGCCCACGCTACGCGCGTGGCCGAGTGGCCCAGCGCAGCGCTCACACGCCCGATGGGCGACATGCGAACGGCCAGGATGCGGTGCATGTGAATAGCCTGATCTAAACGGCCACGGCGCGTGAATAGCTGCGATGCAACCACGCCGCGCCGAGATCGTCTTCAACCTCTAGCCTCCTCTCAGCGGTGAAAAACAGAGGAGCGGCAGCTCAAGCGTAGCAGCACCCGGCAAGACTCTCTGGTGAAAGCGAGCAGCATGGTTGGGCTCAACTTGAGCTTGGGGTTTCATTTTGGGGCTTTGGAAGGCAGTAGCATAAGTGGTGGTGGCTAGGGAGAAGGCGGCGGCTCCTATGGAGGCTTAAGGCTTTTCTAGTGATCCTCCGGCGACGTGGGGAGCGGTTTGACCATCTACGAGACATAGGATTCAATGTAGTGATGGTGGTTTGAGTCGGGGAATACTCGACTGAGATGTCCACGGAAGAGGCTTCTCAGCCGGCAGTAGCTTCCGCCGCCTAAGCTCTCAAGAAATGCTCACAGCTAAGCGAGTCCACTAGCATGATCAGGAGACAAAGAAGATTATGTCAGTGAATGCAATTGAGTTTTAGTCGAGTGATAAAAAAGATTAGGATCAATGGCTCACCGAACTTAGGGGAGGTCGTTGGTGGTGCTACGGGGAGCACGAGTTCGATTCAGTGGTTCTAGTGTGTATCTAGGAGTGGCGTCAAGCTATATGTGGATGCGAACGAGCTTTAAAAGTGAAGCGAGGCGGTGGGAGTAGTAGGCGGTTCGGCATGTCTCCTATGCATGGTGAGGAGGCGGTGGGAGGCTTGTCGATGCAAGGGGACCAGGGGAAGTGGCACTAGCTCTCTACAAGAGTTGGCGAGGCGCGCGACAACGATGTGGAGCGCGCGCAAGCGAGAGAGGAGGTGCGGGAGAGAGAGGCGCGAGCAGCATGTAGAGCGAGGAGGAGGCGGGGAGCTGGGTGACTGGCCGGTAGGCCCTGGACGTCAGCGTGGAGCAAGGCGGTGTGAACGCGAGGGGGAGGCACGACTATAGTTTGGAGCGGTGATGGGAGGGCGCGTGGAGCCATGCAACATGGAGGCGGTGGGGAGGCATCTTCACCGCTGGGCGCCAGCAGAGGAAGGGAGGCAGAAGGGTGAAGGAGGAAAGCGAGTTTTCAAGGAAGGTTGTCAAATTGTGTAAGGAACTGAGAATTTAGGTAAAAATCCAAAAGAATTCAAAATTTTGAAATTTTGAGGTTGTTTCAATTATGAACCACCCTGGTCCGTACATAAGATTATGCCAAAATCATGTAACAGTATCCTTGCCAGTCCAAAGAAAAACCTTACGTAATAGCAGAAAAATTATGTCTTTTCTAAGGGGTGCCATTTGAAAAGCTCGTGGCTTATGTAAAAGTATCAGGTGATGATGCTTATTTAGCATAATTAAATTTAAAAAATTAAAAATAAAAATATGTTAGCCCATTACGTATAATACAAACAAATACGGGAAAATAGCCAGCAAAAACTCAACAAAAGCCAAAAGTTTGAAAAAGACGAAACTTATGAATAGTGAAAAATTTATGTCGGCCGAGTTGATCGGGGCTATAAATCTTTCTGGATGAAGTGAACCATTTGTGCTTACAAAACACACGAGGTGTTTATGTGTTGCAAAACTACTTATATGAGCGGGTACATCTATATCAACTATCCAGTCCTGTAAAGTGCCTTGAGATTTGTAAAGAGCAGGATGGGTTTTTTTAGACTATGTAACTTTTGACTTTAAAATTCTGGTTGTTTGCAAGAAAGATTACGAAGAGAGAAACTGTCGTATATAATTTTAACCAATATAGCTAAAATCAACACAGTGTATACTATAATAAACTAGTAGACTTTATCTTAAAAATACACGTTTAAAAACTAATTACTATAGTAAAAATAAAAAATATATGCGACAAGACAATCCAAACCAAATAGAATAGTGTTTTGAATCACACAGGAGAGTACAAGATATATTTGAAGTAGATACAATATCTATTATAATTAATTTATAAATCTTAATTTAAAAATCGCATCTTTTAAAACTATTTACTAAAACATGAAGCCCAAAAACCGAGCGCAAGAGTCTTTTTCTCGAACCCTAACCCATGCGGGGCCTGCTTACCCGTATACTAGGCTAACAGCTACTATATAGCTGGTCAAAACCCTTGCCACAGAACGAATATCGATCCTAATCCTCCGCCCGATCCAGCGCAAGCGCCGCGAACGCGATCCAGCAAGCGGTGGCGAACGTTCATGCTGGAAGCATCGTTTAGTAGCAAAATAGCATCACGATCTGTTTTACGCTCGTAAACCAGATGACAGATGACCAGTATTTTGACGTTAAGCATTCAATTCTAGTTTATAATGTACCGGCTATAAAGTTCATCAAGCAATGTAAACACTGTTCCACTTTCTTCCTGTATCCCAACCTTTTGTACTGAATATATTGACAGCGTAAACTACAGCAAACTGTACAATCAGTATTATGTATCTTCACCGGTTGATGCCAACCGCTTTGACTGGGTCTGAATCATTTGACTGCTATCTTGCTTTCATGTACAGAATGGTAACAAAATCTTGGTATGGCCACCCTAAAAGAATCAACAAACTCTCCCGCTACCTCTGAATTCTGTTGAGTACACTTACCAAGTGTTTGCAGAAGATGCTTCACTGTCCTCCCGGTGGTTTGGGAAAGTGATTCCCCGGAAGAAATCTACCAATTAAATGAAATATAATTAAGAGGTTCAATGAACATATGATCCTTAGTAATACAGGACTTTCTGGTTAACGCCTAAAATGAGACTTACTGGAGAGTCAATCCTTGTTTATCCAGCAAGTTCTGCGGAACTGCTCCAATCAGCTCATTGTTCTGCAAGAATCTGAATGAAGAAAAACATTAAACATATTGGCAAGTGACTATAGCTACAGATTGGTTTAAAACAGAAAAGAATAGAATAGTACAGCTACAAGCATGAACCTCAAGGAAATTGACAGCTTAAATTGTATATCCATGGTCAAACAGGGTACTGAATGTTATTCATGCAATCAAGTGGATTCCCAATGCTTCATTAGATCTTTTTTAACAAAAGGTATAACTATTATTTACACCCTTAGAAGGTGAGGAAGCCACCAATTGTAGCAAACAGAATGCAATTGGCAACCGAGGGGTCAATCAAATACATCCCAGGAAGAAATTGCTTACAACAGAAAATAAAGACATAATACCATGCACATACTGTGTACCCTCCAAGCAAGAGTTCTTTTTTAGGATGAAACAAACTATTGAAGATCAACATCAAAAAATGGTTTGTGGCTTGGAACATACTCCAAAGAAAATGAGGAATGGGATGGAATATTTGAATAAAGACAAGATAGGTATGTCCAAAATGTAACAAAAGGTGAGGTCTGTCAAAGAATATCTCGGCAGAAAACTGACCAAAGCGCTCGGTGGACCACATTCAGAGCGCAAGGTGCATGTAGAGATAACCTTAATCTAGGGAACTCTTTTAAAAACATGCCTAATAACATATCATATCATTATCGTCCAGGATGGGCCTCAACCTAAGGCACTTATCAGTTAGGGTAAAATAGTGCCCGACAGGCAACCAATTTTTATTTTTCTATGGCAAAATATTATGAATTTCGTTGCAGACAGGCAGCTATGGAATCAGGAATTGTAGCATGTAGCTGGCAAGCAAAAGTGATTCAATTCCATTTCCTTTCCCAACAGTACCTAATTATGGATGTCTCCAGTTAGTTGCATTAAATTGTGATTCAGGGCTACTGTATCGCAACAGACCAATCTCTTGGTGCAATTGACAACCAAGGTTTTAAAGGCGTAAGAAGAAAAGAAGTGGAAAGAAATAGTTGTCTGTATTCCCCTATTGTTTTGTTGTAGTTACAAACCAGTTTCCACATCATATACTCCCTCCAATTTGTAACACCTTGTGCGTGCAGACCAAGGAGGCATTGATCAAGGAAAAAAAGAAACACTGCTATACCACGCTACCCCTATTAAGTGACTTAATCTAACAAGTCAAATTCCTCTCTCTGAACTTTAAAAGCATAGGTAGATATGCAAGCAACACTTTATTTCATCACATATATTGTGAAACAATGGTTTCCAGTAAACTGGAAAGATATTGTCAAATGGAGGATAAAGTCAGTAAGATCCTATATATTACAAGTTAGACCTTGATAATATATCTTTTGTCATTGCACCGTGTCTATTTTCCATCTTGCAACACATCATAAAATACAAACGCTTACCACAAATTCACATCTAATGTGAACTTTGCAATGATCTCCAAACATGGAACACATTTATTTATCACCTAGAGAAGTGTGGCAATTTGAAGCCAGAACTTCCAACGTGTCAAATCCCAGCTGTTTTCATGCCGAGTATAAACATAATATGCAGGGAGCTGTATTCGTTGTATTGACATGACAAATATTGATGGCAAACAATGAGGTGTTGAAACTATAGTAGTAAACCATAAGCACAAAGTTACACAAATCAACTCACAGTTCACGCAAAGCCATGATTGTCCCCAATGTCTGAGGAATTGTTCCATTCAACTTGTTGTCCTGCAGGTGCCTACAAGATAAATTCTTTTCCTAAGTAATGCATAACTTTATAAGTAAATATGTATTCAAACAGTTTGGGAATTAAATAGCTAAGGATTAGCTTACAGTCGTTGAGCCTGCTCAGGTTGCTGAGATTTGGAATAGGTCCAGACAAGCTATTATTTGTGAAAGATCTGTTCACGGTAACAGTGTTAATCTTTCTATTTTATTCACTTTAATTAATTTTAAATTGGACTTACATATCATTCAGAGCAGTCAGCTTCGCAATGTCAGATGAAAGAGATCCAGAGAGGCCCATACTTGAAAAGTTCCTGGTGTGAACCAATACAATAAATTGGTATTGCAAAGAGGAAAAAGAATCAAATAACATAAATGGAAGCACAATGAGTTCAACTCACAATGAGATGACACGTATTCTTGATCCTTCATCACATGTAACTCCAGTCCAAGCATATCCATGAGGCATACATGGATCTCCAATCCAATCATCCGGTATATTTCGAAGGCTTCTCTTGACACTCTCCAGGGCAAGTACTGTGAAAAATGATAGAGCAATTAACAGGTTAATTTAACAAAGAGAGACATATGCAGGCTGTTGCAGAATGATATGCAAGTTATAGCAACCTGCTGCATTACAAGAACGCCAAGCAATACAAGTTCTTATGCTCACGACAATATTTACTGGATATTAAGTTGAGGATAAATAATAAAACACTTCAACAACTAGATGGCGCTGAATTGTTAACACCTCAATGAATTAAGGGTGTGTTTGGTTGGTGGAATGGGGAGGAATGGGATGGGATGATTCCAGTTTTTTGGGATGGGATGGAACGGGATGGTTCTGTTAGGATGTTTGGTTAGTGGATGGAATGGTTCATTTTTGTTTGGTTATGGGATGGAGAAGAATGCAAGTTATAGCAACCTGCTGCATTACAAGAACGCCAAGCAATACAAGTTCTTATGCGAAGGCGGCGGGACGAGGCGAGCAGCGGGGGCGCGGCAGAGCACGCGAGGCGCAGAGGACGCCGCAGAGGCGAGGCGGCGAGGCGACAATATTTACTGGATACTTTGCTACCCCCTAAAGTTGATGTGCACACTGGATAAATAACAAAACACTTCAACAACTAGATGGCGCTGAATTGTTAACACCTCAATGAATTAAATTGAGGGGAATGGTTTGCATGCCATTCCATCCCATGATCCATGATGACTCAAAATTGGACAGAAATGGCCATTCCACCAACCAAACACACTAAATTGAGTGACATAATAGTACATGTACCAACAAATTTACCATAAAGCACATTCTGAATGCTGCTACGTATATAATACTAATGTGCCAGCCACATAAGCACCACCAAAGACATAACATGGAAGAGGATTTCATTCTTAGTAATAGTATGCATTGTAACATGCTGGCTAGGAAACTCTTCAATAATTCTATTGATGTAATATCACGTTTAAAAAAATTGATAAATGTAGCTATTGATGTACCATCCTGAGCATGTGTTAATCTTCCTAGGGGGAAAAGTCCAAAGACCTCGCCAGCATTGATAAGTGGAGGGAGAGCAGAAGCAGAAGTAAATATCACTCTGGTCAAGCCTGAAAGAATCCATTGTGTAGCAAAGACAGAAAGGCCGGCTGATGTTATTGTTAGACCTTCATAAAAGCGGTAGTCATTTATATAGACATCAAAGATCCTCGAACTCTCAGGTAATGTATCAGCAAAATAAAGAGCAACATAATAGCTATCATTCTGGAGAAACATCGGAGGCCACTGCAACACCAAGGGTGAATTTTGTTCCCCCACCAAAGCTGTATTAAACACATCAGGAGGAGGAAGATTCCAGAATTCATCTGACGTAACATTGTGGGTACTACTGACTGCATGTTTGCTGTCAGGAAATGGCTGCCAGTGGCGATCAAACCTGTCATCAGGGTACCTAAGTTTGAATGAATGAATGGAAGAAAATGAGTTAGAAATCTATACAAACCTTGTGATTTGTACTTTTGTGCAAGTACAAGAAATAAATAAATGGACATAACATAGGCCGCCACTCTTCATCTTTCTTTTTTGTGTTTCATTTAGCGAGCATCTAGTTGGCAATGTACATATTTCTTCCTTCAAATACACAACTAAATTTCCCATAAAATCACTAGTGCATGCACATGTTTCTATGAGAAACGAGATTTAGGAACTTCTGGTTATATGATAGCTTAAAAGCTAGGGAAGTAAATCCTATGTGTCAAGTGTGACTTGTTTGGCATTTGTGGACCATGGAAATTGCTATATATGCTCTAGGAGCTAAAGCAACAACAGCACACACCGTTACCATAACATTTAAATGCTAAGGAACACGTGAATGAAATGAGATACCCTTCAAGTTTCATCTGACATTTACTTTGAGAAAATTCTACTAAAAACCCAAACAGCCCCCTGATACATTGCAAAGGTTCTCAACAAGAAGAATTGGATTCTCTGGAGAGAAAATCAGCACAAACATAATAATCTTCATGTTGGAACCAAGGCTCCGGAGATTGTAGTCGTGGCAAACCGGAGGATTGGGCTGGTAGTTCTGGTGCCCAGGCGCCGTGATGGCGACCTTGGCACTCGGCGGAAGAACTGGAGGGCGAAAACAGAGGACAGGTAGAACTAAAGATAAATCTTGGCTTAAGCTTTTATTCATGGCGAGGACTGCTCTTATATATAGAGCACAAACCTTCCAAACCGGATTACAACTGAAATAGGAAACTTATCTCTAATTATAACCCTTTCCTAACAACTCTAACTATAGCTGTAGATAGACTCAAAAGACATATAGAAACCGACTCAATCAGGACTTCGCTCCTGCCCTACGGCGCGGCCGAATCCATCTCTGCTGCTGGCTGTTTAGATCTCCTTTGATACTTAATTCCCCACATAACACTTCATGTTCTAAAAGAACGAAAAAACATCCAATCCACCTGCATCCACCCAATAAATGCTGTCAACCAGGGACGCTCTACATTAACCCTCAGATCAGAAAAGCTAAAACCTAGAGTTATTCAGTCCACCAGAAACTGATCCAATAGGGACTATCTATGACAAAATTTGCGTAGCCCTGTTAATGACAGGTTCACGGCATTCTCCACCATGCCCAGATTGAGTCAGCTCTGCAGTCATTAAACCTACCCAATTGTAGTAAATTACAGAATCTCCAACATTTCATCACTAAGCATAAAAGGGCGCTGGAATTAAGGGCAGAGAGATCGACAACTCACCTCACAACGTCGCCAGTGGAGCCAAACTTGGTGCGTGCAATGAGCCCCATGGCGCTGCCCCCGAAATCCGTCGCGTTGTACACCGAATCATCAAGCTGGATGACCTGCAGCGCGTTGATGAACGGGCCGGCGTCGGTGTAGTCGGGGTTCACGCTGAGGCAGAAGCTCATGTTCCTGCCCCTCGCCGGGAACACGCCCTCGTAGTACGAGGCGCTGCCGGCCAGGCTGTCGTCGGTGGTGTTGACGGCGGTCCAGACTGTGCCGTCAACGATCATGTCGAAGACGGGAGGCGGGGACGAGGGGGAGGAGGCGCCGTAGAAGAAGGTGGGGCGGAGGAGGTAGCGGCGGCGCTTGTCGACGGGGAGCGCGTAGCAGAACTTGGCGGCCGGGCGGCGCGGGAAGGCGCGGAGGGTGGAGAGGGTGGGGTCGAGGAGGCCGTGGACGGGGAGCGCGCGGGGGGAGCCAGCGGAGACGTAGGGGCCATCGGGGACCCAGCGGAGGCCGCGGGCGGGGTCGGTAGTGGGGGCCGCGGCGCCGCAGTCGAGGAGGTAGGAGAAACCGCGGAACCGCTGGCCGGCCGCGAGGGGGAGGAGGAGGAAGAGGACGGCGCCGAGGAGGAAGAGGAGGGGGTGGAGAGGCGGCATTTTGGTGGGGTTTCTTTCGGCGCTGGATTTTGGGTGGAAATGGAGGGGAATAGGCATGTTTTCGCGTTGTGCAGGTGGGCAGGCTCGACCGGCCGGGATGGTGGGCGCGGTGACTCAAGAGGCGAACAGGCGGCGGGGTGTCGTGGGGGATGCGGGCTGGGATGGTCTGGGCTGGGCCACGCGGACCCAGCCCACGCGGGATCGCGCGGACAGTTTTGGCATGTCTCCCGTACCCGCTCACTTCTGTTGGGACTGCACGGGAGGTTGGCACGCTAAGCAATCTGACCCAAGTAAACCGCTAAAAATGTGTGTTGCGTGCGAGTGGGCTGTGCGCGTTCAGCGTCTACGTTGCACTCTTCAAAAAAGTAAACCGATCAAATGTCAGATCTGACGAGGCAATGAGACTATTAGCTTTGTTTTTATTGGTTTTTCAGCAATTTTTATTTTTATTTTTCTCAATAATTACTATTTATAAAACTAATAAGTTATAGATAAAATTATAACTCACAGTCCAAAATCACAATGCCAATTATAGAAAATCATTGTGAGTTATAACGGTGACTATGCATCTGGAGATTGATTCGGTAACTCTAGTGTGCTTCTCTGCAATGTGAATGGGAGAGGCGGAGGATGAGATGATCCCGTTCTGCTCCAATAGTCGGTATAGATTTACATAACAAACGTAAAAAAAATCATCTCTAGTTTTACAGCCAATGCTCAAACTGAGCTAAAACCCAATTGTTGAAAGCCTTTAGTTGATTAGAATCTGATTGTGCTTTTGTTGTTTCTACAGGATTGTTGCACTTACATTTAACGTGGATTTCACGCCATCACATCCATCCTCCTTGTGTCAATCATTTTGGGTTGGAGATGACCTTTTATCTTTATATCAAAGGAGCAATTTGGGCGTTTGAGTTTTAACTTTCGGTTTCTGACTTTTAATTTTTAATTTTTATTTTTAGGTTTTTATTTTTGTTTTTATTTTATTTTTCCGTATTTTTTTACATTGTTTGTGATGGACTAATTATTTTATTTTAAAATTTAATTATGTCAAAAAATCATTATTACATTACAGAATAAACCAACTATAATACTATATATAATACCATATAGTGAAAATTTAGTCATAACTAAAAAAACAAATGAGCAGGCTTCGTGTCAGGTTTAACGTAGGGCATGTATGTGACTTACGTACGGTACAACTACTACTGCATCACTACCGCACGATTTTGAAGCCAGCGAGCGCGACACCAAAATATTTAATAAAATCATTAGTAGTCCGACATTGGGCTAGCTTTGTCCGGTTGGCCATTGGGTGTCTCTATTTTGTTTGTTTTCTATTTTAGTGCAGATATACTTTTCAAACTTTCACTTCATCTGAAAATTAGCTTAACTATAAAACCATTTGGAATATAACCTTAAATTATTGAAACTCACTTACCCCCACAAGCCACTCCACCTCAGTCTTGAGCTGCAACTTGGATCCTTGCCGTCAAATGACGCCACATCATTTTCTTCTCTTTTATTCCTACGTTTCTTCTCTGTCTTACTCTCTCCTATCGTCCCTACAACGCCACTTACTCACCCTCCACCTGCCGCTACTCCTCAACTTCATCGCCTCCACTAGATTCCACTCTATCGACCGACCGCTCCACTGTTTGAAATCTTCAACCGCTTCACCGCTTGAAATCTCTGGTCGCCATGTAATCGAAAGAAACTTCGGTCCGTATCACTTCGAGTTTTGAGCAACACCACTTGAACGCCATCTGATGCTCTTAAGCCGCTCGAACATCGTTCAATGCTCTTAAGCCGCTCAAACACCGTCCGACGCTCTTAAACCGTTCGAACGCCATCTAATGCTCTTAAACCACTCAAACGTCATCCGATGCTCTTAAGCTACTCATACACTATCCTCACACTTGAAGTCAAATATCGACCGTCCACCTGACTTCATAGTTGCACCCAAAACCATTCGAGTACTCGAAACTCCTCTTTTCTCCGAGTACGGCGACGACAACCCGATTGGGACTGTAGCAACCAGACCCGTTGTAAACAGTAAAAACCCACTATGAACAATGTCTTACCCGTTACTATTCACTAAACCCTAAAATACACACACACACATATATATATATATATATATATCCATTTAATCTGTCTTGAGCTCGTCTACCCATTTTCTAGCTATGTTTTCCCATATCACACACCGATAAAATCCAAAACCACTAAAACACTACTTTAACCCCTAAACCCAATACAATTATTTTATTGTTTGCTGAAATCTATATATCTGTCCTAGCCATTTTAAGCCGCGAAGTCCATTTTCAATTTTGTTTAGCTCAAATATGCTTTGACAAACCCTAGCCAGCTATATGTTATTCTGAATCTATGTCCAACACTATGACAGCCATTACTATTCATCGAAAACCTATATACAACTGTTTCAACCATCTTGGACCCATATAACCCAATTCCAACTTCTAACAACCAAACCACACACCACCTAGACCCTGATCACTCAGACCTATTTTATTTTATCTTTTGGTTATCTATTTGTCTTTTGTTCCCAGCTTGCATTCTGTAAGGTAGGAACTTGTTCGTCTTTCACACTAGTATTCGGACCTAACGAACTGATCGTCAAAAAAGCTACAAGAGCAATTAAAGAAGTCAGTGTTCTATGGATAAATAGGCAAATCACATGTCTTTGATCATGTTGAACCTACATTCCTCTAATTATTTATTTACCAGTATTTTCATTATGTTATTTACGCACTATTATTTCCTATACAATAAATATTTAGAATGACATGATATTAGTTATGTCCTACTACAGGAAAAACCCTGTTTAATTTGATGGCCATATTCACCTTGATAAGACTTAGTAACACTAAATATATTACTTAAATATTCATGGTAGATTAGGTATTCAAATGTTTCAAACTACTAAATGATTCAGCATTCATCGATAAGTTATTGATTTATGGTTGCAAATTGTTTCAGTGAACAGTAAGGACTAGAACTTTATGCTAAGTTAAGAATATAGTGATCGCTCAACCATAAGCGTTGACGTATCAAACCTGATCTAGTAATTGCTTAAATCGATTGAATATCTACTATATGGATATAATACACTGTTCCAGAAGAGAGAACAGCTGGCGAGAATGTGGTATGGAAATGGTAAAACCATACTTTCACAACAGTAGGCTCCGCCTTGTCAAGCCACCGTATTCCGTGACAGGGGTACCTAGTCTATCAGGTAGAGGCTATATAAAGAGATGAGTAGTGAAATAACCTTATTTTTCAACTCAGTCATAAGGGTTGAGGAATCTTGTAGGTAAAGTTGGGTAACTCTGCAAGGCAAATTATAAATAGTATTTGAATATACCATGCTTCCAGTAAATAAAGCTATGTTTAATGGGTGATTCCAATATGATACGGGGTCGCCCGATCTTCTCGACGTAGGATGGATACTCATGGGAGTCTTGATGAATCGTAATGATCCTCCAATGCCAATGCAAGGGACGAACACTCTTTAATCCGCCAAAACACACTCGTGTTGATTTCACGACCACTGCGAAGATCTATCGTGCACCCAATACCCAATGGAAAGGTGAACGATCTTGATTGAAGAAGATACTCCTATTTCCATAAGGAATTTCAGCAACAATGCTAAACTCGAAAACTTTAGTAGATTGATTTTTCTCAAAACGTGGTCTCAGCCCTAAAGGCTGCCAATACAAGGCTTATATAGCCCCTTGGGACGTCCATATGGTCCCCAAACCAAGTACAACTCAACCCTATATGGTTTTAGATACAAACTCTCACAAAAAGGAAACTATATTTTTCAGCCGTCATATTGTTTCGGTCATAACTTTTTATCTGTGGCGAATTTGAAGGTGGGACCAGATCCATTGCGTAGCCCTTGCAATTATCTTTCCAACGAGTACAAGAACACCTGAATCGGACTCCGTTTGTGAAAGTTATGGCCTTTTTAGTAACTACATGTCAGGCTGTCCCGAACCGAATCCGAATTGAATCCTGAGTTGAATCCGAGTTGAAGTTGGATTGAGCACGTGGGAAGTCCGAATTTGGCTTGAAAATCTTATCCAAATCTTGTAGTTTAAGTCCTTGGGCTCCTCCCTTTTGCTTTCCCACTGCATGGGCTTCTTTCCTCCTTGATGAGCTACATGAGCTGCTTGGTTTCCTCCTTTCCATTCTCATAGGCTTTGAGCTTTTCGCTTTTGGTAGCAAATATGATCACCCTCCTTGTGCTTCTCCATTGCTTTGGCCCCGGAATCATCATAATATTCAAACCTAATAATAAACAAGAATTTGACATAAGATAGTATATCGTTCCCACGAATAGAAGGAAATTCATTAAGAAACAAATTCACCTGACAATATTTAATGCGGCCCAATACTTCTTTCCAGTGAAATAATGTATTTGATTGAAAAGTGCTAATCATGTGCGTATCCGCATCAAATAGCGAAGTATAAGTAGATTTGAAAATGATTTGAAAATATTGTAGTCTGGTAATCAAGATGTTGAAACCCCAAATTTCTTAAGAAGTATATGATTTGTTTTGTATTCAAAATTATTTACAAATAAAATTCCATCCACAAATATTTTAATAAAATCAATATATCCCCATCACTTAGAAATCCTTGCAAGTAGTTATATAACATTTTCCCATGTGACTTGTTGAGTACGGTCAGTTGTACTCGGTCTTTCTTCGTTTTCTACCAACACAGATATCAGAAGAAGAAATGATGTTACAAATTTTCGTGTTTGGGTTACAACTGGATGCAAGCGCTCATGTGGAGTTTTTTGGTTCTTCTGATTGTAAATTAAGTTTTGGTTTTGTACGTCCTTAAAGCTGTTAAAATTGACCATTATGTTTTATTTTAATCAAATTAATCCTTTTAAAATGTTCGTGAGTAGATATGGTACTTTTTCTATCTGTAACTGAACTCCTGGGCTATTGCGAGACATATGACGATCCAATTCTAAAAAACAGGGTGTTACAAAAAATGTCTGATTCTTGAGACATCATCAGCATACGGTGGTAGTCGGCGATGGAACTCACGAAAAGGCAAAGAGCTAGTGCAGCGAAGGGTGTGTGTGTGTTTTGCGAGGAAAGCAAAGGTGGTGTTCGCTAAGGAGGTAGGAACCGGAAGAACCAAAGGCCTTTTCGAACTGCAAAAATTCAGAGAAAATCGTTCAAATCCCGTGAGAATCCGAGAAAATTCCATCTTTTCAACTTGGGCGAGGATTCGCATCCTCTGCACAAAGGCATCATGCTACAGTGCTGTCTTTGCTTCACTGGCACCGGATTAAAAAGAAGAGGTCAAGATACCGTGCCACTTTCTGAGTACTATTTCAAATCACTGTAGCGATGAATCTCGTGCGTTGCTCGCTGGATTGAACATCTGCAACGAAGAAAAAGGCATGCTACAGTACTATCTGCCTTTGTGAAAACTCAAAACAAAGGCAGGGGATCATCACTCGCTCACTCTTTACACCGCTTATCATCTCTTTTCAAAAGTCACTTTTTTTTTTCACTTACCACTGTTCGTTTTCAACCGTCAAAAGCCATCCGGCTAGCCAAAGACCAACTCTCAAGGCGTACCCAATTCGCCAAGCTTTGCCCGCCCACTTGGTGCCGTGACATACCTGGCAAGAACTACGGTTCGTAAAGAACCCGCAGAAACAGCCAAGCGGGCACGCGGCACGAGGTTCACATGCCGAGCGTCAGCGAGCTGTTGTTTCGCGGGGCCCTCGTCACCGCACCGCGTCCAAATATGAACGTTGGCGGGCTAGCCACACGACGGACGCGAGACCAGAACGGCAGAGCTCCGGTAGACCAGCCTGCGCGCGCGCCCCGGTCTCCCCCAGCCGTCCCCCGTCCGTCCTCGCCCTCTCCACCAGCGCCCCCGCCGGCCCCGCTGTCCAGTCTCCAGGACCAGCGACTGCCGCGCCACTTTGGACTCGCGCGCGGCACGATCTCCCGTCGTGCGCAGTACGTGCGGTGCCACCAACCCGAATCGAACGGCTCGGAGCCCCGCCGTCTGCATCCCGTCCCCCCTCTGCGGTGACGTCTCCATCTCCTCCTATTATATCCCCCACTCCTCGCTGCGCGGTACGCACCCGGCGCACGCCGCTTACACAGCTTGGACCGACCGGATTAGTACCAGTAGAAAGCGCGGCGCCGGGGCGAGAAGATCCCTTTCGGGCTCTCTGTGCTTCCTTGGGATCTCATCGGCCGGGGAGGAGCGATGGCGGGGGACGGCGGCGGCGGGGTGGACTGGGAGAGCCTGGCCGAGGCGACGTCGGGGGCGGTGGGCGCGCTCGTCAGCACCACCGTGCTCTACCCGCTCGACACCTGCAAGACCAAGTTGCAGGCCGAGCTCGAGACGCAGCAGGGCGCGCACAAGTACAGGTAAGCAGCGGCTCGTCCTTTCTCTCTCTCCCTCCCTCCTTCGCCTGACTGCCCTGCTTGATTCGTACGGCGCGTGTGCCTCGTCGAGCGGATCGCTGATCTGTTGTCCGTCAGGAGCTGGGATGATCGCCGGCTCGAGGACTGGGGATCTGGGGGTTGCTGATTTTGCAGAGGGTATCTGGGATGGTTTGGATTTTCTGTGGATCGATGTGATGTCTGGGAGAAATCTTGGGTTAGGGGACGAGGATGTGTTGATTTCCACGTAAGCCGATCGTGAATTCTCTGGGATAGAGCTATACTTGAGATCTACTTTGGTGGTCAAGGATGCCAACATCTCCGTCCCTTCTTTGTTGTTAAAAAAGGGAGAAAGGGAAAAAAATTACCCCTGGTCTTTGGAGCCGGTGCTAGGACTATTGTTTAGGTAAAATGGGCATGAATGGATGGATTGTGACTCCATATTAGGTTCACATGAAGTTCATTTAATCTCGGAATCGTGTAATATAGGAGGTTTTAGGTTCAGTTCTCACCATGGGGTTATGTATAGATTACTATATCTGGAAGCTCTAAAAATGGTAACAACTATCGTCGTAATCAACCAACAACGCGGTGGAAACAATACATTCTCATGCACCCACAGGAAATGCTTTGATCTTAACATTTTGACATGTTGGGAGATTATTTGACTGCAATTTTATGCTCCAGAAAGATTAATAGGTTTTGGAGCTTATGAAGATGCATTTTTTGCTTGTGGTTCATGTATGTCCTGGACTTCTGTGGTTGTTGCTGAAGGAGGTTTTGCACCATGTTGTTGCGTCTCTAACATTGCATTTGTTTTCAGCATCTATATTGGACTTCTCTAGGTACTCCATTTTACAAACTAAGTGGCCTCAAATGCTTTTTCAGGAACCTTTCAGATGTCTTTTGGGAAGCAGTTCGGAAAGGACAAATTCTGTCCCTATATCAGGGCCTTCAGACAAAGAACATTCAATCTTTCATTTCGCAATTTGTTTACTTCTATGGCTATAGTTATTTCAAAAGACTCTACTTGGAGAAGAGTGGAGCAAAGTCTATTGGAACAAAAGCCAACTTGTTAGTTGCAGCTGCTGCTGGTGCTTGCACAGTTATTGTGACACAGGTAACTAATGCTATAGGCTCACTGAAAATCAATAATAGTTGTGTGATCTTATGATCGTTTCTCTTTTCCTTTCAGCCACTTGATACAGCATCTTCTAGAATGCAAACAAGTGCCTTTGGAAAGTCCAAAGGGCTGCGGGCAACTCTTGCGGAAGGTACTTGGCTTGAGGCATTTGATGGCTTGGGCATTTCCCTTATATTAACTTGCAATCCTTCTATTCAGGTATTAAACTTCTGCATCGTTCTTATACAGTAGATCTTGTAGAACTTAACATTGATCCTATGAGCTACATTTTCCAACTATGCCCCTTTTTGTATATTAAAACATAAATATTAAATATTTTTTAAAGGGATATTTATATAATTATCTATCAAAGTCACAAATTCTTTTGTTTGAAACTAAATATGGGAGGCATTGCAAACAAAACACTCGGGCAGGGGCAAAATTCTTGGACTATTGTCTGATTGTGTACTATACTGTACTTGTAACCATAGCATGAAAAACCGGACCGGACCAGCGGTTCGACCAGAAAAAATGGGACCAGTGCCTAGTCCGGTCTGGTCATGTGTCAAGACCGTTCATGCAAGCAAGCCGGTCAAAACCAGTGAAAAAACGGTTAAACCGGCATTAGACTAATTAGATGGGAAAAATATTTGGAGGCACCGGGATTCAAACATGAGACCTCTAGTTAGAGACACTAAGCTCCCGCTGCCCACGTAAACCAACTGGGCAAGGTTGGTTTGGTGTGTTAGATGGGAAAATCAATAAACTTAATCCTTATTTTCTCTACCAGACTAGTACCAGCCACTATTTTATTGTATATTATTGAACCGGCGGTTGGACCGGTGAACCGGCAGTCCAACCACTGAACTGAGATGTTCACCAGGTCAACGACCGGTCCGGTTTTTAGTACTATGCTTGTAACGTTGCAGTTGATTATTCAACACCTTTTTTAAAAAGAAATGCAGTTCTTGTACTTATCATGAAAAAACACGGGACAATATCTTGAACTAAGCAACGAAGGAAGAACTACAGAACTTCATTTGTGGATGTATGCTGCTGTCAAATGTCTTTTCATAGAACAAATTCATACACCAACCTATTTAGTTCTGGGAGATGTTGTACAGCATTGCCCTAGCCTTTTCCACCTTCCCAATTCAGTAAAAAAACATTGGGCTGTAAATGTTGTTCTAGTTCTGTAACTGTGGAACCTTCAAATATATTTCAAGTATCATCGAGTATATATTGTCTGCCTTAACATATTTCAAGTGAAATGTATAATAAGCATATTTCTCATCTAAGATCACCTTAACGGCATCACTCTCTGTTGCAACTTAACAACAGATAAGCTTTAATTTTGTTCTTTCTGTGCACAAGATGACAATTGTTTTATGACTGTCGTTTTCTGTCTTTTGCAGTACACTGTATTTGATCAGCTCAAGCAAAAGCTAATTAAGAGGCAGATACGTAAAAACGCAGAATCAGTGGGCGATTCTTCCCCAGTTGCTCTTTCTGCTTTCTCAGCGTTTCTCCTTGGTGCCATCTCAAAAAGTGTTGCTACAATATTGACTTACCCATTAATCAGGTCTGTAAACTCCAATTTGGCAGCAGATGTATATCTGGACCTTCCACACCTGCTTTTATTTGTCAATGCTATCTATAAATTCTTATTACCACTGCAAATTATCTGACATCATTGTCAAAAAGGTGCAAGGTCATGATTCAGGCTGCAGACCCTGATGAGGATGATGACAATGAATCTGAAAGGCCAGGGAAATCAAGATGTCCCAAAACAATGTTGGGTGCCTTGCATGCTATGTGGAGCAAGGAAGGCATCCCAGGCTTCTTCAAAGGATTACATGCTCAGATACTTAAGACAGTTCTAAGCTCTGCATTACTTCTGATGATAAAGGAGAAGATCTCAAGGTTTACATGGATCTCGCTGCTTGCCCTGCGGCGATATCTCTTTGTTTCTCAGAAGAGAATCAAGAGTGCATAATGTACCATTATCCTCGCTTGAGAAAACCAACCTAATCGTCCATGGGTTTTGAGATATTATACCAAAGAATAAATCTGAGAAACAAGGAACAGAACTACGGAAGCAAAGCAGCACAATGTATATGTGGGAATATGGTATCACCTTGATAGCGTCAGGGAATGTTTCTGAATAAATTTGTTCGTTTCTTTTTTAGCTCTGAATCTCTGATAGCTACTGAAATGAAATAGGTGTTGCCCATAATTAGTTGCGATAATGTGGTCTGTAATGTGTAAACTACCAGTTTTGTAATTTTGTTAATATTCCTTCTTTGGTTGAATCGATTGCAATAAATTCCCCATGTTGTAATGTGAAAGAACCCTAATTCTTAATCAACTTGAAACAGTCTAATTAAATTAAAGTAAACAGTAAATTGAAATTAATTAAGTTAATTACAATACATGCATTACAAGAATTCAATGCAGACTTCTAAAAATCAAGCTAACAAGAACTATTCACAGCATGTAATTATTTGCAAGAACTTAATATGCATTAGAATATAAACAAAATTACATTGCAATTGTTGCATTAAGTAGAAAACGAAATAAAAGTTGCAATTGCATTCTTCACTATTTGCATCCCTGTGTATTGTTCGATGAGTGGCCCCCGAAGACCAACCCAAAACCAACCATTTCATTTCTACAACTAACATGACAAGGAGAAAACAATCCAAGGGATAAAAAAAAAAATAGATTGCCGTCAGAACCCGTTCAGTTTTAGAATGTCGATTCGATTAGTGCTCATCAAGGTTTCCAAACTGTCCAAAGCCGGTCGGCGCCTTTCGCTTTAATGGGCTTTATCACTTGATAGCAAGAAAATCCAACTCCTACATTTTTATCGACTTACCTTTTGTCATAGAAAATCCCCAGTATAGTGCCAAGATCGCCCTATGGACCACCGGTCCATGAGCAAATAGTAAACTAAGAGAGACAGGAAGATAAGGGAGGGGCAACATCAGCAAGAATAAGCCAGGAGAGAGACACCACCTGAGCGCCCTCCCCCTAAAAAGCAAAGTCCGTCATCACCCCCACCTCACCTCATTTCTCAGCCGAGAGACCACCTAAGACAAAAGCCAAGCAAAGAGCTAAACATTTCTGTCTCACTCAGCAAATCCCAAAGCCAAGCCGAGCACCTCCATCAACCACAAACCACCACAGAGAGGAGGCAAGAAAGAAAGAAGTGGATGAGAGGAGTTAGGGAAGTTGGGGAAGACGAAGGAGAAGAGCAAGGACCGCAGATGACATCCGTGGGCCAACCACGACAACAAGATGACTCTATCTGCAACAACAAGAAAAGGCCATCTCTATCATTAAGCACGTGAGGACCACACTATGACCATCGCAAAAGCCACCCTTAGCCCTATTGCCGTTTTCAGCCCGACAACAAGTAAGCCCCACATTCTCCCCAAATATCTATTTTCTCCCCTTTATCAAAGCCCAACAACATCGCATGGCCCGCACACCACACACCAGTACGATCGACCAAGCAAGGTAGCCAAGGAAGAGGCCACCCAACCACAGTCGGCACGGCTACCACACCACCGGTGGCGAGGATGTAGCCATCGTCCCACGCTCTTGAAAAGGAGGACGTACTCCCCGGCGCACGCCTCCCTATCAAGCACCATCGCGATGACGACCGTAAGCCTTCTCAAAATCGAGCATTGTAAAGAATAGAGCAAGGCAAAAATAGTAGCTAACCCAAATATGTAAAGTAAATAGGGAAGGAGGAATGGATCATCTCAAGTAGGAGTAGAGGTGAACCGGTGAAGCCAAGGAAGGAGTAGCTGAACCAATTACATGGCGCTTGGCCATGACCAAGCTGAGCCCTAAGGCCCAAATCGCTGAAGACCAAGGCCAAGAGCCAAGGTGGAGCCGATGCTCAGAGCTGAAAGGGGAGAGTCTGAGGCCGTTGGCGAGCAACCACCAGTGGGAAGACCGGTGGCACATACCCAACGACTCACTTGTAGAACCAAATTAAGCCACCAAAAAAGTGGCGGATTAGAGGGGAAACTTAGGGGAAAACCGCCACAAGGACTCACTAGAGGCCAAGATCGACTGGTGCAATCACAACCCAAAGCCCAAGACAAATCTTAGCCCTGAACCAGGGGAGGGCAACCAAGCGAAGCTGAGGATGAAATGAGGGGCGGCGCGTAGATTCGGAGAGAGGGAAATTGAGGGAGGTAAGTGAGCAACCATAGTGCACCTGAGGGCAGCTAGGGCGATGGAGCGGTGCCAAATCGGAGGGGAAGGAGCACACCCGAAGGCCAGAGAGAGGAGCCTAGAAAAAGGGGAACCCAAGTAGATCCAGCGAAGGTGAACCACCAGGGATGAGCCGACGAACAGGAGAAGGCACACCCAAGTGCCCCTGGTGACAGCGACAGTAGATCAGGGAGGAGCTAGAGGGGAGTTGAGAGGGGGGAAGAGATAGGGAGGAGAGAGAGCCAAGTGTGTTGAGTGCGTGCATGGTGTGTGTGACTGGGTGTGTTGTGTAGGTGTGTGCGTGCATGTGTGAGTGGGCCGTGTGCGTGAGTGGATCACATGCATGTGTTGGGCCAGGCTAGTGGGCCGTGTGAGTATTAGGTCGGCCAGGAATGTAAGCCGAGCTAATGGGCTGCATAAATCAGACCGGCAGTAGGCCGACTAGGGAGAAGGAGAGAGAGAGAGCATAGGAAAAATTAATACCGTGGAAGACACTAACTTCACCAAATAAACAAGAAAATTTTTGAGCAAATAAAATCTACTAGAAATCCACAAATAGGGAGGGATTAACTAGATGAAACTTTATAAATCACTCCAAACTATTAAGTATATATTTAAGATATGCTTATGCCTTATAAATGCAGAAAACAAACCGGTTCCGACCGAGGTAGTCAATCCGGTCACAGTTGACACCAAGACTTTCTACGACTACGCGGGCAAGCTTGTTCTTGATCATTCACATAGTTATATTAGATGATACAAACTACATTCTTGTACCATTTAAATTGTGTGTGCATCAAAATTGTATTTCAAAACCAAATCAGATAAAAGAAATAAAAGAAAGAGACATGAGAAAAGAGCAGTCCAGTTGAGAGGAGCAGTGGGACTGTAAAAGTAACTATTAAGATGGTAAAGGGATCCCTAGTTAGGAAAGACAGGGGAGATAGGACCCTTTACATATAGCTAGAACATAAGAACCAACAAACTCTCACTCGAAAAGGGGGTCGTATTTAAGTGCCATCCATATTTCCATTTTTTTACAGGTACAAAATGCTACCCTGTTACATCACTATTCTCTTCACAATGGGTAAGTAGCATAAGGAATGGAGAAACCTAGTCCAAAAGTGGGGGATCCGAGGTGCATATATTTGCGTAGGTGGAGTGTTGGGTGAAGGGATAATTAGCCCAACCAACATTTATTTGAGGTCGGTGGATACCGGGTGAGGGTGAGAAACTGCTTTGGATCATCGATAGAATATTTGGGTGGAGATTTAATAACATAACAAGGGAAAATATTCCATACTCTGAACTTGGCACAATATCTAAGGAATGCAGGATATCTAGTTTCAAGAGAGCTCAAAGTAGCTATGGGTATAGTGGCACAAACCTACGCAGTGCTATATATAAAATCATGAATTCATGCCTGTCTCCTAGATTGGAGGCTGCGGAGACTACTATGGGTCTTTCTTGTCACCAGATGACTAGTAGTCTTTTCATTAATTAAATTTTGTAACTTAATTTGATAAAGTAATTTCCAGAAAAGAGATGATTCTTGCTAATATTGCTTTCTGAGAATACTAGAACTCACCCTTACTATTATTTTCCTTTATTAAACCTCAGTCCGACTAGGGAGTACCCCGAGTGGAATATGGGATACGCAGGCGTAAATGAGGTCGCGTGGGACGAGAGTGATCACGTTGAGGATTAGGATGAGGTGGACACTTTATACGACTGTTGGGACGGGTAGACGTCCAGTGGAGCAGGATTGATAGGGGATAGTGTATAAATCTCCGTCTCTCCTTTGTAATTAAATAATTTGCATCCGAGACTATAGCCCTGTGTGGCTAGCAACTATATGAGTGCATAATTTTTATTTATTGACAAAAACTTGCTATTCATTATAGCGGTGTTCTATTACATAAATAAATAGTAATCTGTTGCTTAAATATTATTACGCTCGGGTAATGACACCAGGCGGCACAGACGGTGTCAAGCGGAAGGCATAAGTACCATTTTTGGTTGTGGCGGGGAGATTTGGCTTCGGCTTTTCTTGTGAGCCTAAGCGTAGAGCTTGGCCAAGCATGTAATGGGTTTTTATAGTTTATTTGTTGGTGAAGTGGTCGACAAGACATGATCGAAATGCCATGGTCCAACAGTCATGGTCATGAGGCATGGTCGAGACATCGTGATCGAAGAAGGACTCGAAGCATAGCAGGTCCATGTGTAGTCGTAGACTAGTCAGGTTGCAGTGTGTCTGTTTCAGTCGTATCCACTAGCTGTGTTACTTGGTTAGTGGAGTGAATCTTTCAGGTGGTGCTCGATGTGTGTAAGTCGTACTTGTAAGTCGGGTAGCTGAGTCAATGAGTGGTCGAGTCACACGGATCGTGGAGAAGATCCGGGACAGTGGCATGAAAATATGTATTAGTTGTTAGTCAATTTAGTGTGTGTGTGAGGTTTATTTAAGCCGTGTAATCTGTTAAACATTTTGAGGTGTTGCGAGTGAATAACGGAGAGAAGAAAAATACATGTGTTGTCGAAAAAGAAGTTCCTTCTATCTTTGTTCGTTCTCTCTACTCGAGTGCATATGTTGCTTCAAGAAAGAAAGCAGATGTGTATTTTCTCCTGACGAGTAGCGATCAAAACCGATGAATTCGGTTCTAACACTAATCATGTCCGCTTAATTATCCGCCACTGTGCTCGGTAGCTCGATACCCTTCACACAAGTAGTCCAGGAGTGTATTCGATTGTTAAGCATACTAGCCACATAGGCGTGGCACCACGCCACGCCAGCCACCGTGTGGACTGAAGTAAAAGAGGAAAAAATTCGCAGAAAAAAGAAAGCGTAGGGGTTTTTTTGCAAAAAATCGAGGGCCTTTTCTCAATAAAAGGAGAGTGGAGGGGTTTTTTTGCAAAAAAAAAACCGAGGGTCTTTTCGAAAGAAATAAGGGCATGTTCGTAATTACGGGAAACCCCGGGTCGCTACCCAGCAAAAAAATGTGTAGGGGCTTTTTCGCAAGAATCTAGGGACCTTTTTTGTGAAAATCGGGGACCTAAATGTAATTATCAAATCTTTGCGTGCTATTTCGCGGAGGCCAACACGTGGATACCCTCCCCGGGCGGGGAGTCCCCGGGGCGTAATATAGTATAATGCATGGAAAGTATCCTCGACTACAACTCTAATTAATTATAACGGAGCTTTCAATCTTTGTGTCAGCCCTTCTCTTTTTCCTAGTCCGACAGGACACACTACAACCTTTGGATCAGATCGACCTATGCCACCTACACTACACATATAGGCATCATGTTCCTCAGTGCCCTCAATACACTCCATGTTCCCCAGTGCCCTCAATACACTATCACATCTTCTTTCCATAGCCCGTTGTTATTGTTTCTGTTTTTATTTCTACTTAGAAAACCTAAAAATTAATATCATTACTTGTCTTCTTAAAACGGCTTTTCCACTCTTGCTACTGTCTCGCTTCAAAGATAAGTCAGGAGGTCATGAATGCATTATCCACATCACTTCTTTCGCTCTCGTCACCACACGTATAAATCTCTTTCACTTTTTATATCGCTCACCCATTCCTTCTAAAAACCACTTTTTTAGTTATTATTATTTATTTTCAAATAAAAACATAAGGCACAATAAAAAAATCAGAAGAAAAACCAATATGAACACCCACTGTAGGGCTGCAACGACAAACCCTTGGTGCTCGTGTGGATTGTGGTTGTTAGTAATGACCCTGCTTACTTGTCTTGTCCTTCCTATTGCTTTTGCCTTCTACGACTCATAAATCACAACCTTCTTCCCTGCATTAAAACCTTTGCATCTGAATATGAGGTATGTAATTATGATCATGATATTTTTCTAAATTTGAATTCTAACATATATGCAAATAAATTATGAAAAATACCCAAATAGGTGCCAGATATATAGAATATGCATTTTCTCATATACAACATTAGATATATGGTAATGATACGATGCATATGTCTAGAGTGAGAAGGAAAAATCGGACGTTTCACTCTAGCGACTTATTCACATGGGCCTGCGAAGACTCACTTGTAGTCTAGCACCACATCTACATGCACCAAAATGAGAACCCCTCGTACACTCATTTCTTATCTAGTCTCCCATCCATGAGGGTTGAGGCCATGAGTATCTCTCTCCCTCTCTTGGTTGCTCTGGCCAAGCGACTAAAATCGAGCTCTGTGACGAGCTATGTCTAAGAACCTCTCTCCCATGAGCAAGCACACGATCTCCTTCCTCCCCTCTGTCCCCACGCATGGTGGCGGCGCATCCTTAGACCACCAGCTAGCTCCTCTATCTCTTTCTTCTCGGGTGATCGTGAGGGCCAGCCTTGTCTTGCCAAATCTATGCCTCCCACCCAATGCCGAGAAACTGAGATTCACCGCTGCCGCCTCCTACTTTGAGATCGTGCCATTGGCACCGGTTACATCCATCCATCCTAAGCAGGTTGTTGCAAGTGTTTTTCTCAATTTCTTGCCCACTTTTCTTAATTGTTGCACAAAGCATTTAGCTTCGTTGTGGTGTATTCTCTTGAAATGTTATAGTAAGTTGTGTTGTGTTGCAATCAAGGTGATAATTTGTTGCACTTGAGTTTTTTTTGTTGTAATAAGAGTGGTATTTTTTGCAACTTATTGTTGCCATGGACTGTTGTAGTGTATTTTTCTCAAAATATTGTAATAAGTTATTTTTTATGTTGCAGTTGGTGATTTGTTGCACTTGATTATTTTTTGGTTGCAATAGGAGCTACATTTTTTGTTGCACTGTGTTATGCTATGGGTTGGGTTCTTATTGCATGTTTTAGTAATCAACAGCGGCAAGAAAACATGGACTAGGCATCGCCTGAGGCCATGATGATAGCATCTGAGATCCATGGAACTATTGATCAACTTCTCTATCTCTTCCTTCTCTAGTGGCCGCAAAGAGAGTGCATCACGGTGGCAGCAGCTAGAAGGGGCACCAAGCGAGCTTTACTCCATCAGGCTTGTTGCTCCCACTGACGCTGAGCCCTCGAGATTGACCACTGCTGCCTTCTGCTTTAGGCTCGTGGTGTTGCTAGCAATCACACCCAGATGCTTAATAAGCAAGTGCGAGAAAAAACAGCGGATGTGGTGTATTTGTTGCACGGGAAATTGGATGGTGGAAATCACTCATGGAAGGGTACAATGATAGACGAGGGCGTTCGAAGCTAGCATCTAGATCGTACATCTGATCACTAATCACTCCATTAGATATATTGTGCATCCAATCTCGTCCAAGCTTATGGGCTTGCTTTTATTGAATGGTGGGTTCTCCTTTATGTCAGGCCTTGCCCATCTCCAAGATCTAGTTGGTCCTAGCTAACAACGCTGGCCTTAATCGCGTAGCCCATATATCCCCTTGTGTTGCCCTAATTATCTTCACGTCGCATATGTCCTTACAACTTATACACAAATCTCCTTTCGCGATTGCGACGCAAATATAGGAGAAGATCTCCTTCTGTAGTTGTGGTGTGGACACAAATATAGGAGAAGATCTCCTTCTGTAGTTGTGGTGTGGACACAAGAGATGATGGTCCCAGATCTGATACCTCCTAGTGTTAGACAATATTTCCCAGTGTTGCTCCCTTGCATCTCCTTTGGGCCTGTTCTTTTCAATCGAAACTAGCGGCTTTTGGCTTTTGCTACAGTACCTAGCTTTCAAACAGGGTATTTTCTCAAGACGGGGTCTACAAGTTAATTGAAGTACACGTTAAAAGTCTAACATCTGTATTAAACAAAATCGTAAGCGAGTATCTCTCTCCGTAATCTCTATCGTAAATAGGTAAAATTCAAAAATTTCAACCATAAGCCACAGCGGCGCCAAACAGGCTTTGTCATCCTTGCTCCAACGTCCAGTGGCTGCAATGGAGTGCAAGTCATGCTACGAGTATGTAGCCGCGTGCGTGTAGATTTCCCTACTGATTAGCCCCAGGCATGTAAAACTTTGCTGGAACGAAAATTTTACCAAAGCCAGCCGATAAGTCCAGTTTCCACAAGTCCGGCGGCAGCAACTCCTTTGGCAGCTCCTCTGACAGCGGCGGCCTCCATGTCTAGGGTTTGCTTCGGGGCTAGTTGGGAACCACACAACAACGGGAGGTTGGGAGCGCACAACAATGAAGGGACTAGAGGAAGAAGATGAGAGATTGAGGAGGGAGAGGAGAGCTTGAGGGCTTGAGCAGCCGTCTCCCAGATTTTTGGAATGGGGAGCATAGGAGCGAAGCTAGGACATTCGGAGCAGGCTAGTTGGGCTTTTGGGCCAGGCTCAAATGTCAAGTGCATCCGGATTTTCCTGTCCGATCTGTCTTTCTTTACCGCGCCCGGCCACCGAGATCGACAGTAACTGCGAGATTTCGTGGGTAGCGTTTTCCCTGGCCCTAGGTAAGACATCCATGTCATATGACCTGTTTATGCGAATCAAGTTCCTTTTGGCGGTTGTAAGATCTATTAGTATTTATCACATGTTATGTTCAAAATATAGATACAGATCAAAAGGCATTTGCTTATCACATTCACGTTTTCTCCGATATGAATATCGGATAAAATGGGTTCCTAGCAGTTTGCTGATTTTTCACCGATTTTTGACCAATTACTGGTTTTAAACCACCTAAATTCAAATTTTGAATCACAAAATTTGTGCGGGTTTTTCATGGGTTCTAGAAACGGATCGAATACAAATTGAATAGTCTCGAATACGAATACGGATACGAATATTCTCAAAGACAAATGTGAATATGAATATTCTCAAATACGGATACAAATATTCTCGAATATGAATATGAACATTTTCAAATACGGATTTTGCTTACCACATTCGCGTTTTCTTGAATACAAATATCGGATAAAACAAATTATCAACAAATGCCAAATCTTTTAATAGTGAAAAAATTTGTTGAGTTTCTAAACTACAATGATTACATTAATAATACTTTTAATATTACTAAGTCTTGTCAAGGTGAATATGGTCATCAAATTAAAAGGTGTTTTTTTCGGGTGGTAGGACATTAGCTAATATCATGTCATTCTAAATATTTATTGCACATGAAATAACAACTTGTAAATAACATAATGAAAATACTGATAAATAAGTAATTAAAGGAATGTAGGTTCAATATGATCAAAGACATGTGACTTATCTCTTTATCCATAGCCTCTGGTTATCTTTACTGTAGTCTTCAGATTGGATACCGACTTCTTTAATTGCTCTTGTAGTCCTTCTGTTGACCAACTTGTGTGGTCCGAGTACTAGCATGGAAGACGAATACATATGAGTTCCTGCTTTGCAGGATGCAAGCTGGGAACAAAATACAATTAACTAACCAAAAAGACATAAAAAAGATAGGTGGTGTGGTCAGGGTTCAGGCGGTGGGTGGTTCGGCTCAACGGGATTGGAATTAGGTTAGGTGGGTTCGAGATGATCAAGGATGTATATAGGCGTTGTATGGATTTCGGTGAATGGCTAAAGGTATGGATGGTATTAGATTTTAGGGTCGAAATATTTATCTGGGTTGCCTAGAGTTTTACTAGAGTCTAAGGTGGCAGAGCGAAGTTGGAAAGGTGTAGACGGTCTCAAGACGATAAAAAGGGCATATGTGTTTTTAGGGTTTCGACGAACGATAAGAGTTCAGACTGTATTAGGGTTTAGAGTGTGGAAATGTGTTTTAGTGGTTTTGAGTATTATCGATGTTCGGTATGGGAAAATGGAGCTGAGAAATAGGTAGATGGGTTCAAAATGATCAAAATGGATGTATTTTGTATTTTTGGGTATGGATGAACAGTAACGGGTATGCATTGTTCACTAAAGTTATGATACTATTTACTAATGGGACGGTTACTGTTCATATTGGGTCGATTGCTACAGTGTTGGGTTTGTACTATTCATTCTGGGTCTGTGTACTATTTGCTAACGGGTCATGCTGCTACAGTATCGGGCCGAACACTGTTCAGTAATGGGTCGGACGCTACAAGAACAAAACAAGAACCGAGATTTGGATTTACTTGCGGGTCTCCGGCGATTGATGGCGATGCGGTGGTCATCGGAGCAATTGGGGGTGTGCTAGGGGCTATTGGTCTCCAACGGGATTCACAGGAGGGGCTTGGAGCCTAATATAGCGGCTTAATGCGGTAGAGAGAGGTGGTGGAGAAAATATCCGAGGCAGCAGCGAAATCAAATTTGGCTTTGTCCGGCGCCGGCCAGGGTTCTTTGAGAGATGCTGTCAAACAAGTTGCAGAGGGTGGCAGCGGCGAGAAGGTGCGGGAAGGCACGAGAGCGAGCGAAGGAAATTAGGCGGCGGTGGGATATTTTCGGGTGATGAACAATGATTGCACGAAATTCAGCCGCAGGGGCAATGCTGTAAGGAATCCATGGGAGAGATGGAGTGATTGGGTGCAAGATTTGGCTAGGAAACTCAAGAGGTCAAAATCAAACTATTTCAAACTTCTTTTGGATTTTTCGGTTTCGTTTCACTTACCTATCTTGTTGCTACTGCTCTTGCATCCTACGACTCAAATAAAACCTTCTTCCCTGCATTAAAACATTTTATTATTGCAACCAACATATCTGGCTTTGTGGATATTTCACCAAAGGAAAATAAGGAAAAACTATGAGGTGAGCCAGTCTGAATCCAGATACAACAACAGTAACTCCTCTCCTGGTAACGCCGTTAGGATGACATGATGCTATTTTTAAACATTCCTATGTATCATGACAAATCTAATGATCCATAAATAAAAAAAATCTTTTGCAGATATTGAAATATAAAAGTGCATATACTGACAGTACCCACCAAAACCGCCGCGGCGCGCACACGCACGTGACACACTGATTATACAGATGTAAGCACAATTGCCATGTTCGTAAGGTATGGACAAGAACACAAACGGAAACTGGACCAGCCAAAAGATCGTAGCAAACAAAATTAAAACAGGTTTGACCGAAACTAGTCTATTTATTCATATTAGGACTGTCTTTTATTTAAAGAAATATTGGACCGCCTGAAATGAACCAACAGCATTATTATGGGTGCCTTTGGTTGAGCTTTTGGGAGCTGCTTTTGCTTCCAAAAAGCCAACCAACCAAAGTGGAACTGAAATTGCTTTTTGAAGCACTACTTTTTAGTAATCTGATTTTGAAAGCATCTTGGATCCTGCTTTTGGCTTTTGGCTTTCTGCTTTTTGAAATGATGAAAATAGAGAGCTGTTTCACAGTTGTTTCAAGGAAAATAGAAATAGGAGGTAAGTTTTATACTTGTTTGAACCAAACAGCTTACAGCTTTTCCACAGCCCACAACCTACAGCAGCTTTTCCACAGCCCACAGCTCACAGCAGCTTTTTCAGAAACTACAGTTCAACCAAGCACACCCTATACTTCACATCTGGAGAACACTATAGACGAGGACTGCTAGGCTGCAACCTTGTGCAAATTCCGAACACATTGATGCTCTGCCCACCTATTATTAACTACTGCTTTCAGTCCTCTCCTATTTGAATGACTGCATGATGGGTGACCTAATACAATCGCAGATCCATTATGTGATGGAGTATAGGGACCATACAGTCTGCTGAATCAGGAATTCTTCTGTGCATGTCATGCCTACAGAAATGTTGAAGTATATTGCCCACCTGTCCATCCACAAGAAAAAGAATGATAATTAACAAGCATCAGACTACTATCTTTTATGCAAGTATTTAATTCTACAAAATTGAATAACATAATGAAGTCAGTGGAATAAACTTACAAACAACTAAGGAACTTTTGAAATCTAGAGTACAAATGCCTTAGCAACAGTATGTGCTTCCAATGGAACTTCACCAAGGGTTCACCTTATAATTAGTGTGAGTCATCAAATGTAACAAAAGGAGCTAAAAATTTGTGCTTTATTTAGTCTTTGTCCTCAAACTAGCTAGTCCGTGTTAAGGAGATAGTGTTGTATTAGGATATAGAGTTTGTATTCTATTCCATATATGCCTTATCTCTATGTGGCATATCCTCTTGTACTCTCCTATATATATATGGCCCTTTGGGTCTCATATCAACATGCACAATATTCATAACATGGTATCAGAGCTTAGGTTGAAACCCTAACCTCGATCTACTTCTGCTGTTGCCGCTGCCCCCGGGAGGATCGATCTTCTCTCCCAGGGGCAGCCACCTCTCCCGGTCGCCGTGCTCATGCTGTTCGCCGGCCGTTCACCACCGCTGCCGCCTCCTCGGATTCTTGTCGGTGGCCGCCCCGCCCACGCTGGCTGCTGTTGTACGCCCGGATCTGGGCGGATCCGACCTGCCTCGGCCATTATAGTCGCGCCGCCTCTTCTCCAATCGCCTCTTCTAGATCCAATCGCCACCGGATCCTACCATCTTCATCCGGGCCATCTCCGACGCCGACAAGTCCGGATCCGGCCACCTCCGGGCCGGATCTGGCCGTCTTCGCCCGAGGCCGCTGCTCCCCGCTCGGATCCACCGCCACCAAGACTGGATCCGACGAGATCCATCCGGCGCCGGTCCTCTTCGACATGTTGCTCCATATGCGGCTCGTCTTCGCACAGATCCAAGATCCCAGCCGCCGTGTGCGCCTCTTGTGTCGTTGTCTACTTGGATCGGACGTCGCCTCCCGGCCGCCGGGCCCGCGCCGCCGCCTTCGGATGTCGCCTCCCGGCGGCCGTGCCCTCTCCGGCGTCTCTCTCCTCCGGCAGAGAGAGAGACGTGAGGAGGTGAGAGCGTGGAGAGAAGTGGGAGTGCGGGAGGGGTGTGACGAGAGTGAGGGGGAGAGGGGTTTTTGAGTGAGCCGCGGTCAGTTATCTCGTTCGTCTCGTTGAGATCCGCTGTTTTGTTTTAGTCAGTGTTTAGTTATTTTTCGTGAGTCCTTCGTTGTGTCCATCCAAAATCCGTAGTTTCTAATTTTTAGTTCGTTCAAGTCGTGTGAGTCCACAAATTTATTGTAGTCATAGAAGTGTAGGAATTTTCTTTTGCATGGCAGCAGCCACCGCTCTATTCTCTGAGCCGCGTGCAGATCGTAGAAATCGTTATGATGCCGCCGCTTCTCTTTAAGTTGCCACCCCGAGTTTCTAAAGCCGCCGCGCTTCTTTTGCACTGCGCCTCCGTTGCGCTTCTTGTGCATTGCGCCGCCACCATCTCGGGCTTCGATCTGCGCCGTCATGCTTTGATATATTCCTCTTCGGCTTGATTTGACAGTTTATTCAAAGGCTGCACGCAACGACGACATCATCAAGATTCAGACTTCAGATTTTTCTTGTTTTAGTGTTTGCCCTTTTTCAACTGCAATGCTATTGCATACGCCTTGCATTTGAGGAGGGGTGTTAAGGAGATAGAGTTGTATTAGGATATAGAGTTTGTATTCTATTCCATATATGCCTTATCTCTATGTTGCATATCCTTTTGTACTCTCCTATATATATGGCCCTTTGGGTCTCATATCAACATGCACAATATTCATAACAGTCTGCAACTGCTACAAAACTGCATCCTGAGCAGCTATATTCCTAAGTTCATCTTAAGAGAATTTCACATAACAGAGAAGAAAATTCATGCACATCTTGTTCCTTACATATTTTATCAATCTAGCACTATTAAAGGCAGACATGCCCAAAGAAAAATCAACAAAATGGTTTAACTACAGAGAACTCATTGCACTGTAGCACAGAAACTTGGCATGCCACATCACTTTTCTGTAACCCCTTACCAGACAGAAAAATAAACATTAATGTGGTACAATGCTACTCTCTCTGTCTAAGTGTAACAACCCGTTTATCCTCTGGGCCTAGAGTGCTACCATAATTGCATAATTTTATCATTTTTCAACAACTGATAATCATTTTAATCAAACACTACTCTATTCATAATGCAACAATCACTTACATCATATCATTTTAAGCAACTATTCTAGCATACTAGTGGAGTTTAAACATACTAACAAAAACTGATATGTGAAGTGGTGCTAGTACGTGAATTTATTCATATGCTACTCCCGCCCGTGTATGACGCCTTCACTGATCACCTAAAAAAACCAACAAAGTAAAGGTGAGTCCGAAAACTCAACAAGTATATAATAGAACGATAAACGCTACCAAAACGTGTAAGCAATTAACCATCCTTAATATACTCCACATACATTATCATGTTTATATTATCATTCTTATGTTCCAACATTGTTATACCATTAGTACAATGCATCACTACTCTACATGCTCATTTGCTCATCTCATTGTATGTACCGGTATTGCCGAGTGAACACCTGTCGATGTTCACCCAAATCTTGGGCCCGCCCTTATCGGCACAGGGTCTCTCCACTCCCATAGAGACCTAACAAAGTAGGTCTTACTCAAGAGCACTCCGGATTAGTCAACTAGCTTTACTCGTAGTTAGAGACTTTCTCACCGCCCTCACTCTTAAGTGCACATGATGCAAATGCAGATGTCCATTATCATTATCATTGTCATGTTTATCAGTATTACCATTGGTAGGGTGGTATCACTGCTCACTCCATTCCATTAACATTATCATCATTATATCGGCAACATCATATCATGTAAACATCGCAATTTCACATAAACATCATCATATCATGTAAATATCGCATATTTCAAAACGTCGTATATTTCATAAACTCTACGGCTTACCACTCTACCATGCACTTGCTTGTTAACCGAGTGGAGCGGGGCGACGTCGATCCCGGACCTCCACCTGAATAGGCAGTTAACCCGACTCAAAATAGAATATCGGTACATGCGCTTAAATGAACAGCACCGATTCTACACATAAGACCCGACGCTAGCATAAAACGCTCGGGATTAAGGGCCCAACACACAGACACCAAACCCCATTTTTTCTTTTTCTCCTCTTTTCTTTTCTCTTTTTTGCCTTCCTTTTCTTTCTTTTCTTCTCTCTTTTTTTCCTTTCCTTCCTTACCTAGTCTTATCCCTTCCTATTTCTTCACTCTCTCTTCCAGGCGTGGAGCAGGTGCATGCAGGCTTCGGGCACGCCAATCGTGGCTCCCCGCCGGCCATCGGTTCACCGTCGGTGAGCTCCTCCTCCACATCCTCCGCAGCGCCACCCTCTACTACTCCTCTAGCCCTTGGCCTCTGCTCCTATGCGCGCGCAGCAAGGGCGCTCGGCGCCGTCAATCGCCGGTGCGGCGCTGGTGAGGGGCTCAGCCGCCTCCTCGAGCTCACCGCTCCCCGCGGCGCCACCCCTACGCCTTCGGTACTCGGTGGCCGAAGCTCGCTGTCTTGGGGCCATGGGCTCGCAGGCCTGGCCCACTGTCGCCCCCTATGGCTTGTCGCCATCGGGTTTACCGACGCCGCCTCCCGCCGTGGCGCCTTCTTGGCTCGGGGCGGCCAGCATCATGGCTTGGCCCCCTATCTCTGGCGCCACTCCTTCGACCTTGGTGCTTCCGACCGTTGCCCCTACGCCAGCCACGGCCACCCCTCGGCCGCCGCCACCCGCCCGTGCTCTCGGTCTTGCTGGCCATGGCTTGCAGCTCCAACCAACCATGGCTATGACCATGGCCGCCGAGTGCCACTGACTCCTACTCTCTCTAAGCGTTCATTACTACTGATGCCTAGGTTCATTCTTCTACCATGCATGGTTTTTAGGAGGCGCAAGCGGTAGTGTTGTGCAACAAGGCTTGCTTATGGCGGGGCTCGAGGTCTTCCCGTGCACCGGGGGCACGGGACAGCTATCGGGAGCGCGTAGCTCGTCGGTGATGGCACGCCATTACCACAACGTCCTTACCTTTGGTATACTCCTTCCCTTACCTCCTCCTTTCTACTCCTGGTGCATGAGCGTGGTAGATGGTGATGCTTTTGGTGATGTTCCAGTGGCTGGTGGTATTACCTGAACTTACCTTGTGCTAGTTGAAGGGGATGGTTTTGAGGGAGTGGATCAATGGGGAAAGAAAAGGGAAAGTGATGGGGATAGCTACTCTCTGATGTTAGCTCTAGTGAGAAGGGCTTTCTCTCCCCTTTCGCTAGCTTTGCTCTCTTGAGGAATTCTTGGCTAAGGGAAGAAAATGAAATGAGGCTTTGGTGTGGCTGGTCTGTGTTGAATTTTTGGCTTAAGAGGGGCATGGGGCATGGTTGGCCAGGCTTCTCCCCCTGGTTTTGCAATGACCAGAGTGCCCCTCACTTATCCTCTTACTCCCTCTCAAGTCTGAGGGCTTTAAGGTTCTTTTGGTCCAAAAGGTGGGCTTACACTGTGCTTTGGGGTTCTTTTCTACTGCGGTAAGTAAGTCAGATTTTTCGCCGAATGATGAGAACCCAAAATGTGAGATAGTGCCGACCGGTCGGGGACGGTCTAGAACCTCAATGGGTGCTACTTTTATTTGGTATTCTAAAAGCCGATGGGTCTGACAGCAAAATCATTTTATTCTCCCTTGGGTTGTTTCATTTCTCACTTTTCTCCTCTTTGTGTTCTAGTGATATTACACTAAGTTTATAGGGTGTACCTTTTTAATAGTCTTGTTCATAAATATAGAGTGTATTTCATATTCCAATGCAAAATTAGTGTAATGTTCTCTTTATATCCTTAATAAATATGTAGCTTTATTTGTTATTCTCTGCATGTATGCATTGAATATAGTGTTTAGAGATAATAATTAGGGATAATTTAGCCATTTTTGCTATCTTGGTTTATGTGTTAAGAGGAAATACGCTTTATAAACTTGGACGGATGGAGTAGTTAGGAAGCTGTTGGGAAGATTACAAAGTTCATGGGTCTAATTTGGGAAGTGGTACAAGTTTACGAATCTCCAGTGCAATTAACTCTCTTTTTTTACATTTTCCCCTTATGTGGACACGAGATGCAAACTTACTACATATCAACTATGAACAACTTATTGCATCTATGGCATAATTATGGCACATTACTTCGTGAACACTGTGTTTTCACAAAGCAATTGTATTACCCAAAACATCATATTGTGAAAATAGAATGCCAAGTAATGAAATATTCTCCAATTGTAATTATAAACACCATCTCATTTTACATAAAAAAGGTGCGGAAAAGGACCTTGTATGACGGAACTTTAATCTATGTCCGGCACATGCAAAGTGAAGATAGGCAGCACCACTTATGAAGTAGTAAGAAAGAGATTACTGTTATCCTAAATTTTGAGAAGAAGCAAGTCAGTCATCAAAAGAACAAGCTTGTCATTTATCAAGTCTGTAACAAGCCAGAATCAGAATTAAAATAGATTGTGCACAGGAATGATGGTGGCATAAAGTTCTTTTTGATGCATACTGTTGTAGGGGCAGAATCCTGAAATTTTATATTAATAACAATTAGACGAAACAGCACAGGATAACATACACGAAACAGCAGAGAATACAGCACAAAACAAAAAACACAAGTAAACAATAAATGACAGGTGGAAATACAATCAATACCCAACGTCGGACATTGACCACTCAGACAATTTATGCTACAACGAAACTCTATACATGACGGCAGTCAAGTCACAGGTGTAAAACCAAACGAGAGGAACCAAGGTATCGCTTGCATGAACAGAACTAATGGAGTGCTGCAACACTAAGATACTTCAATGACATGAACAAGTCACACGTTTAAGAACATACCTTGAAGTTAGAATGGATCAATCTGATGCCAATGGTTACCATCAACTTAACTCAGGGGCAATCTGGTTGTAAGTAAAAACAATGTTTGACTCAGTTGGTGGATAATGAATCTTCAAAAACATGCCTTTTAGTTGATCGTGGGAAGTCATCTCCTCCAGAACCTTATCGTCAGAGATCAACTTAGAACAGTGCTCCATTTCAGCTTTTGATAGCATGTTCCTAACATTATTGAACTCGTCTTCTGTAGAGAAGACCAACTTGGACAAGTGATCCTTTTCTGCTTGCCTGTCATATTTGTCACCTTCACCTGTTCCATAAGTTATTAAATTGTATGTATATACAAATTTCTTCTGTCCTATCCTAAATGCTCTGCTGATAGCTTGCTTTCCAACAGCTGGGTTCCAAACAACATCTAGAAGAACAACTCTTGAAGCTCCTGTTAGGCTAATCCCTTCACAGCAAGCTCTTGTGGATGCAAGTAACACCCTCGCATCACTATCTGGGTTATTGAAAACTTCAATTGAAGTCTGGCGATATCTTGGAAGGATCTTCCCATCCATTTGGAGAATCTCCTTCCCTTCTCTCCATTTGAAAAATTTGCGAAGATGCTCTTTTATCAGTTCTAATGGCTGAATAAATTGACTAAAAATCAATACCTTTTCTTTCAGTGCTTCACACAAACGAACAACTTCAATAACAAATCTTGTTTTTACCCCTTCATAGGGATTTGACCTCAATTTCTCAAGCATAGTTTTATCAATAAGTGAAGCTTCCTCTTTAGACATGTTGATGGCAGTTACAAGGGAAGGATGTGTGGAGGCTAAGGAAATAACATATTCATGTTCAAAATTGTTACCAGACCCAATGTTTTCCACCTTTCTAATGATACTCTTTTGAAGGGGAAGAGGTTTCAAAACAATCACACTCTCTCTGAGCCCTGGAAGAGTTCGAAGAATGTTCCCATTATGGATATGAACGAATGGTTTCAATATTGATCTTACTTTCTCTGCATTATCATCAGTTACATTACTAGTTAGTGAAGCCCAAACTCCTTTTTCATACTTATCAGAAAATTTATCCCGTTGCTTCTTTGAGACGTAGTGCCTTCGACCCAATCTTGTTTTAGTCAAAAACATTTCACCAAACCTGGGCCTTACCAAACAGAGTATATTGTAAAGCTCAAGAAAATTATTTTGGAAAGGAGTTCCAGATAGAATTATGCGCTTCTCAGTTTTAACATTTCCCAATGTCTTCCAGATGACACTGCGTTCATTCCTAGGTGTGTGCCCTTCATCTAGAACAAGCAAACCAGGGTTCTCGAGAAGAATGCTTCTTACTTTGTTTTCTTCAGTGCAGCCAGGCTTTTCAGATGTTAGTTTCGTATATAGACCATAACTTATTCCAAGAATACCATGGCCTTTGTTCCACGAAAGCAATTTTACTAACCTTGTCAACTTTTCTGTCCGATGCTCTTTCTTTATTAACTTACATATGTCTCTGTCTTCTTTCCCAGAGTAATCCGTAGTGTTCATCATATGAAAAGGAACATTGACATTCCATTTCTTGAACTCCTCTTCCCAAGCAAACAGCATCCCGCGAGGTGCAATAATCACTGGCCGGCAGTCTGGAAATACCTTCATATATGTCTGGATAAACGCAATAGCTAAACGTGTCTTTCCTGTCCCTGGGGCGTGACAGATCACACATCCTCCAACAACATCAGGCTTAGCACCATGCTTCAGCTCATCAAGCCTAATATCACCGACTAAATTTGTCCACATAAATTCAAATGCTTCGCGTTGATGCTGATACATAGTACTAATGACGCCAGGAATGAGATCCCACACCGTTCCATAAAGATGGAAATCTTGAGATTGCCCATTGCCGCTCCCTGGTTGTCCGCAAAGATCATGATACATCAACGCATTCTTCAAACCAGAGGAATTTCGCCATACAGGTTTCTCTGCAAAATTTGACACCTGGAACGAAAGGAGTTACATGATGGAACTTATTAACTTTGTGTTGCAGAAAGTGAGCTAAATTCGTTGAGAGAATATAAAACTCACCAATGATGGTAAAATGAATCTAATTTCCAGATTTACCAAGTTGCAGTATTTGCATCTGATTCCTATTTGCTCATCAATAATAAATTCATGCTTCCCTGGAGAACAAGGTGCTATAGGAGCAAGTGCAAAATCTAGCAGATTGCTCTCTTCTTGGCCCTACAAAACAACAAAGCTAACCATTTCAATTTGGTTGCCTCAACTCGAAGATGCCACAAATTAAAGAATATCTCACAATAGAAAGTCTTGGAGGAGTATGAAACATAATATAGTTAAGATTGACAAGAATCTCCTGGATGTTACCTTCAAATGGTGTTCTGCTGTTAAACAGAGATAGCGTAAAGGAATGTTTAGTTTCTAAAAGAATGAACAAATGTTTCTTGTTGAAGAATAAAGAGTACATATTTGCCAGTAGCATCAAGTATGCATGCATGCTATGTATGTGTGTGTTAACGCGATAGGTGATCATGCCAGGGTTGAGACTATCATTCCCTAAAAAGTGTGACATTAAAATACTGGTAAACATTAAACTTTGCAAATTAGACAGAAGTGATGATGAAACATCTAACAAAAACCTATTTTGAACACATCTGGTTCTTTTGTCTGAGAATATAAGCAGCAGTGCAATAAACACATAATACAGATAGTTTGCCATGCTCCATAATCAAATCAATACCACTACAGAAAACAAAAGAATGACAGCATCTGAAATGTCAAAGACAATAGTCATACTGCAATACAGAAGTACCTCATCATCATAATAGGTTCCAATATTCTCTGACTCTAAAGCAAAGTCAAAGTCAGCCCACAGCATACCCAGTGTAGCATCTTGCTCTGGCCTATCAGTTGGTATAGGATCTTCATCCCCAAATGAAAACACCAATGGATGCAAATCCTTGAAATTATACTCAATCCGAGGGTTTTGGTCAAAAGGAGAAGATTCTCCATCTTTATTGTTACACATCTTATCCATCAGAAGCTTCATAAGAGACTGCCGCTTTAGCATGGTTGAACGGCTGGATTTCTTGCCAGATTTTAATGATGGATGCTTCTTTTTCCTCCCAACTTTGTGATCGCCACCTCCTTGAAATCCGTACCTTCGATTCCGACCGGAACCCGATGAGTTGGAATCGGAGTCCAAGTCCCGCTCATACAAACGGCGGTTCTTCATTATCCCAAGCTTCAACTTTTTCCTCCTCTCAAGCTGCCAAGTAAATCGCGACAGCTTCTGTTGCTGCGTAATCGTGTCATTGCCCACCGGGCCTTCACTGCCATATTTCTCAAAGTTGAGTGGCCGAATGAGATCAACCTCTGGATCTTCATCCTCCTCCCACTTGAGACAATATCTTCCAGTAGCATCAATTATCTCATCATCGGATGAGTCAATTCCTTTCTTGTGTTCTCTCCTTTCAGCCTCTTCTTCCTCTTCATCATAACTACCACTATTGTCATTGTCATCCTCCTCGTCTTCCAGTTCGACTTCTGTATCATCATCATCCCCTTTTGGCTCATCAGACAATGCCTCAAAATATGTATTGTACGAAAACCTATCTTGCTTTATCCCCCACAATGACCGAGTTCTCCATGCAACACAAGATGGCACAATTGGTATCTCTGATTGCACCAGTGGTTTCCATTTCAAGGCATTACTTGCATCATTGAGCACTTTGACTTCCTCATCAGAATCAAGAATTTCTATAAGCAAGCTCCCGTGGTTAAAACCCAGAGTTCCTTCTCTCTTTGGCTTCACCTCATCTTTGATAACCTCTTCCCCCACCTCATGACACCACACTCCACCAGGAACAACCTTGTGATCCACCAAATCTTGTGTTGCCACCTTAGCATCGTCATGCATTGGTTCATACATGCCACATTCATCAGCATCATCCATAAAATCGTCATCATCAAATTCCATCTCATCCTCAGCTTCCCAATCCACTCCATTTGCATCCAAATCACCACCATTGCTGTAAGCACGAATGACATCCCCGACCAGCTTTTCCTCCAACATCTCGTCGTTGTAGTCATCTTCACAGGGTGCCACCTCCTCAGTCATCACATCTGCAGTTGATACCACCTCCCTGTTCCCACAGTCCCCCGTGTCCTCCTCATCCACATCAAAGCCACCATCTTGGCTACCACCCTCGTTCTCACCACCTTCCACTCCCTCCTCATCACCTGATACCACCTCATTCATCACATGATTCAAATTCAAAACACTGACCTCCCCATTCCCGCGATGCCCATCAATTCGATCTCCAGCAGCAGCGCTGAGATGCACCCCGTTCCCCTGATCAATGCCACCTGCGTCCCCCGTGCGAGACTCGCTATTCTCATCATCTGAAGCATCATCGGCTCGCCCCCTGTTCTCGCACCTATCAACCCGTGACACCTCCACCCATTCTCCACAAGCGGGCGCCTCCGCCTCCGCCTCTGCCTCCACCTCGTTGCCCTTCCGCTCCAGAGCCCCATCCGCTGGCTCCGACGCTCGCCGCGAGCGCCCACGATGCTTCCCTCTCGACGCCGGTTTCGAGGCTGGCTTCGAGGCCGCGGCGCGATTGCTCCCTCCGCGGCCCTCTGCCTCCTCGCTCGTCCCCTTCCTCCGCCTCTTCCTCCTCGGCGCCTCCTCCGCCACCATCGCCGCCTGCATCGCCAGCCTCCGCGATCGCGTCCGCATCGCCACCACCACGGCAGGCACCAGCGGCGGCGCAGCCGAGGAACCGCGCCTGCTCGCAGCCGCCGGCGCCGCTCCGTCGTCGTCGTCGTCGTCGAGGTCGATGACGACAATCCCCGCGTCACTGCGGCGCGCGCGCGGGGAGGGCGCTAGGGTTTCGCCGCGGCGCGCGGAGCGGTCCATGCAGGGGAAGGCTTTGCAACGGCGCGGGCGTGGGGCGGACTGCGGAGAGGTCGGGGTCGTTGGTGCTACGTAGTTTAGCGGAGGGGTGGGGGGTTTATGGCACGGGAGTATGACGGGTGGGCCCGGGCGGGCTCGGGTAGCAGGGCTCGGGGGCGGGCCCGGTGGGCCCGAGCGGACAAGGAGAGAGAAAAGCCCGCGAAACGGCGGCCGGGCCGGAGTCCGAGGAGGCCGGATCGGCTGCGGCCGCGATGTGCGCTGCTCCCACTGTGGCCGGATGCTGCCACGGGAGATGAGATGATGCTGATGCCCGTCCCGTGTCCCCTTCCGCCCTCTCTGGCTTTTCTGGAGCTATGTGATGCGAATCCCCTGTAGTGGGTTCTTCTGCTGATTCTTGACTGCTCCTTCACTCAATTTTCAGCTGTTTTTTAGAAATATTAGATGCGCGTAAAGCCGTTACTAGTGCTCCTACAATTTAGCCGTGTAATTAACGGGCAGTTACTTGTGATTCTTACTATAAGCGCAATAACCTTAGTGACACTGTAGCGGCAATTATACCTTAGAGTTTATGTTATAACAGGTCTATTTAGCAAGTCAAGATCATATGCGTTATGAAACTGGCCTGTAAAGTTTTAGTAGTATTTTTTTTCTTGATAGATTACATCTTAGCCAGTGTCTTGCTTTTGGGTGGTTTTGAATCGTCCATTAAAAAAAACCATTTAAATTGATTGTAGAAGTATGTCAACTGCAGCGGTGCCGCTATAGTTCACTATAATACTTTTGCTACTATTCTTTGCCGTTACACCTACAAACTATTGTTTGCCTCTGCCTTTATTGAAGCAAAATACATAAAGGATGCTGGCCTTTATCATAGATGACTTTGTCTTCTATTAGAAACATTAGGGCTCACAACCATGAGATAAACATGTTGTCGTAGTTCAAAGATTGTAATGCATTGGAAACAAAAATATATGCATATCTTATCTTTGTTACAAGAATTTGTATTTCAAAAAGGTTGAGGCATAAAAGCATTGCTCTACTCGGTTTTGTTTACCATTTTTAAGGCACATATGTAGTGTGACTATTGTCTAGGAATCACCTCTAGAGCTAGCAAAAGTATATTTTTTTTTCTAAACATGAATGCATCTTATAGTGAAAGATTATCCTTACTTGTCTCTATTATAATATTACAAGTAATCTTTAATACATAAGTTATGTGCATACCTAAGGGACAAATATATAGAACTTTTTATAGATTCACATATCGCATGGAGTGCTATTTAGTTAGGTCCATCTAGTATCACAAGTTCACATGTATTTACTGCACACATCACCTCTAAAGTTAGCAAAAGTATCTTTTCCACAGGGGAATTGTCCTCTAGCGGGTGGATTTTCATATGACATGCATTGAAATCAACCATCTTACCTATGGCCCCCATCGATTCTCCTAGGCACTTGCATTTGTTTGTGCCCTCGCTGACAACACCCGAGTTTAACATTGCTCATCAACCATTAGGTTAATGATTTCCTCACAGCATCACTAATAAACCTTTCTTCGTTCTTAAACATGTTTAAGTTTAAATATTTTTGCTTGTATCTTTTAAATTTTATATATATATATATATATATATATATATATATATATATATATATATATATATATATATATATATATATATATATATATATATATATATATATATATATATTCAGTAATCAGTAGGATCCTTAATTTCCAACTGTTAAAAAAAAACATGTTCAAGTTGGGAGGGAAACGAACAATATATTCTGAAGTGTATTCTTTTCTATAGATCTAAGCTATCTTATAAATATTCTATGCATTTTTACGTGTCCTCACATCAAACACAAAAAGGCTTAGGGCCCATTTAGAACACAAGATTTTTGCTCCATTTTCATTTTTCAGCGTGATTTAAACTACTTCATATGAAATATCTGTGTTCTAAAAAGAGCCTTAATCGATTATACATATTAATGCTAATACCACGTGCTTAAAAACAGATAGCTGGTAGACTGGCACACCCGTCTCATAGAGAAAATGAATAGTAATCACTTAATTTGAGCTCAAGAACTACACGTAACCTAGCTTAGAACGCACAAACAAGTCCCATTCGCTTAACCCATCCCAATTATCTCTTTCAACAAAATTTCAGTAAGACACTTAACACACATTGTTTATTGTTTAAATTAAAAAAAAGGAAATATAACGTTTACATTATAAAAATTTCTTAACACACTGCATTTACCAACAGTTCATAGTAAAACAAAATTCTCTCTCTCTCTCTTCCTGTTTTTGCCACCCATGCATTGTTACATCGTCTTACAGGAAGATGTGTCAATATAATATAAGCCTTTCTTGGTTACAAGAATTACTGTACTAAGTTGTCCGACTAAACAACACTCAAAACTCAATCCATACAAGAAGAATGAAAATTGACACCGCAGAGAATTTAGGACCAGACACTCCGTCACAATCTTTGCAAACACTTACAATTTACAAAGAAACACATCCTCACAGTAGCAAACCCATGTATCCAATAAAGATTGCAGATTTAGGAGCCTTCCTTATGGAAGTCGGCATTTATAATGGCATGTTGACGCCCCGTGTAAATTAGCATTATATCTCTTCAATTTCCTCTTCATGAGCCGGCTGGGAAGTTAAACAACCACAGTGCAGTTGACTGTCAGTGAACTTCAGTGAAGTTTTTATGGCTTTCGTGGAACTGTCAACCAAAGAATATTTAAAAAAAAATCAGCATGCCAGTAAGGGAAAAAAAAATGGAGCATGTAAACCTCTTCCTTTTACTTTGTGTAGCGAAAGGGTCTCTAGCCCAATGGTTAGAGGCTTGAGTAGCACCCCCCAGGTCCTGGATTCGACTCCCAATGGGAGCGAATTTCAGGCTTGGGGGAAAAAAATCTCCTCGCCTGCTACCACACCAAAGCACAGGTCTAAGACCCCGCCAAGGCGTTGATCCAAAGGATCCGCCGGTAGTCTCACAAGGTCGGACGATGGTGCCGCTGTGTAAGGGTGGAGCAGGGGTTCGGGGGTTTTCTCGGTCTGCGTGAGAAGATCTTCTTCTTAAAGCAATGCCCGGGGGATTCTTCCCCCCGCAGGTCGAGTTTTTTTTTTACTCTGTGTATCCAAATTCTGGATCCGTATCAAGTTTCCGTTTTAAACGTGACTTGTCAGCACTGCAAAATAGGAGGTTAATATGTTCAATTATTTCACACAATAAAACAGCTGAATACAGTAGTACAATCTAGCTTCATTGGTGATTTAAACATTGATACGAGTTCCGTCCATCAAGGATAGTGCTGTTGACCTGTTTAACGTCGGTCTAGGAGCTGGTCGAGTGCCAAACACAGCTCCAACATCAACTGACATTGGTATTCTAGCACTCTGACCAGACATGTCATCAATGTGCCTCACCCCTGAAGGATGTTCTTCCGGTTTGTCTGCCCAATGCATATTGCCTTCCATCCCTTCATCGGCAGTCACCCTGCGCAACTTTCTCGGCGGGGACAGCACAACAGAACCGTCCTGCAGGTTCAAGTCTGGTATCTTGTTCCCTGAGTCTCCCTTCCGCGGTGGCCTTGGAAGTTGTGATGGTTTTGTTGGCGCTGGTACTGATGAAAAGTACCTTAACACCAAATATAAACGTAGTTTTGTTATGCATGCTAGTAAGAGAGAAAAGCTTGTGTCTCCAATCAATCACAGTATCGCACTGGCATACCTGTGTTCTAGAGCCTGCTGAGCAGTAATTCTTGCTTTTGGGTCATATGTAAACATTTTCGACAGAAAATCCAAAGCATCATCACCAGCCATCGGAAACAATGAACGAAGTGGAGGTGTAGAGACATATTGGTATTCAACATAATCGGGAAGATAAACCATGTCTGGCCATTGAGAAGACTTTGGAGTTCCAAATGCTGCAAAGATCTTCCCAAGTTGATCGATGTCACTAGAACCCTGCAGCATTAACTTTTAATGACTTGGGTGCTTCTTAAAGCTCCTAGCATTATCGCTACCAAAATGGCAATTGCTACTCATTGACTTAGGTCCACCATTCAACAAATGAGCAACCAAAGCATGGTTCTCTGTCACTCCCCAAAAGAATGTCACCCTCCCCACTCTTTTTGCAAATCAATTTGTGTTCTTCTCTTAGTAGCACACATGCAAAAAGTTACCCCAAGTGCAAAAGATCAAACGGGCCAATGAATCCAGGAAAGAAGGCCATTCATTAGAAGTAGCATCCTTACGGGTTTAAGAAACAAAAGCTTACAAAAGCCATAGGCAGGACCGCAGGAGTCCTATGTTAAGTGGTTATTAAACTCAAAAAACTTTACAGGGTTCTTGTATTGGCAATATGAGGAAGTTGCAGATTTGCAGGGCAGGATTACGCAATATGAAGAAGTTGCAGATTTGCAGGGCAGGATTACTTAAAGCTACAGAGAAAAATCTTATCCTGAAAACATGTCCACTGAAAATCAGATATTTTTAGAGCCTACTATATGGAGGCAATTAGAGATAAATCTAACAAATATTTTCAATCAATTCCAGCTTTGCACTCAGAAAACGACGGAAAGTGACATGAAAAGGCTCAACAAGGTTGCTTTCCTCGTATGGATAAAGGAACTTCAAACCAGCAGATATATAACGAGCATCTTGAACTTCTTAAAATTGACTAACATTGACACCTCTGCAGCTAGTAAGAACTCATAACTTGGACAAAAAAGAAGCCCATAATAGTAAGCGTGTAATGAGGAGGACCACAAAAAAGTAAGCATTTAATGAGGAGGCCACATACTTATTCCACAAGTATATTGGACTCTGCATTCTATATTTTTGGAAAATAGACAAGATAGATTGGGGCAAATTAATGACCCAGAAAGCCTGCAGCAAGATAAGAAACCTACTGCCAGAACTGGCCTTAGTAAGATGCTGGACCATTTCAATTGATTGAAACAGAAATATGGACATTATTATCAGCATTAGAATATTCATGTTATCTAGTCTCAAAGATAACTTTTTTTTTACCTCGGATCAAATCCACAAAATTTACGTTGCAAGCTGAATGATGACCAGTAAGCAAGTTCAAGCTTAATTTTCAAAGGTAAAAGCTGTTAAGGGTATTAGAGATAGAATAGGAACTGTATTGTATTATTCCTTAACAAAAGCACCCAGTAATCAGAACAGTATATATTCGCTCAAATGAAAACCCTTCCCAGCCAAAATATGTATGACTATAACAAGTAGGTAGCCAGCTCTATGCCAGAGCCTATAAAAAAAACTATGCTTAAGGCAATGGAGAACAGGAATAACACAACCAAATGAAAAAAAAACTATGTTACACAAGAATGGAGAACAGGAATAACACAAAGCACTAGTTCTACATAAAAGAGTTTGGAGAGACTAATTCAGATCCATCACATAAGATTAAGGCCTACGAGCACATGCCACAAATTCACCTGCCAAAAAACATGGAGAAGGCAAATACAATGAAGAAATAGCACCCCGGTGAGAACCTAGAATGTTCAACACTTTTCTTCTCAAGCATAGGTTTCAAGAAGTAGCTGCCTTACTGAAAACGATGATAGATTTCACATAAAATAAACAAGACTATAATATGAAAAAAAAAATGTGAATTTGGTGCCATTTTTTTATAACATTGTATGGCTGTCCATATATGTCAATTTTTAACTGTTGGAAAGGTCCTTCATATGTGCACTTTCGTAGGAATGCTATAATTTGTTTATTTTGATACATATGGCACAAAAGATGATTGAATGTTGTGGCTAGGTGCAAATACCCATCCCCTTGACACAAACTAAAGCGAAAGATTTGAATACTCACAGAAGCAATTTTTTATGTTATCCATTAAAGTTATCTGTCCAATTTAATCCCTTAGATACTTCAAAGCAGTCTGATTGCAGGAACAATCCGATCATATCACTAGGGCCAGACCCTTTTCCAGTTTTTCCCAGTTAAACCTAATGTCTAGTCCGGCTTTTAAAACAATATTTTGAGGTAAAAGTCAATTTGAACTGTGCAGTTATCACATCATCAAGGAACAATGCCATGCAGTCATGCACATTGCATTCAATGAATAACCAAATTTACTTCATCGAGGAAACTACGAGGTTGTTAAACCTGGAGAAACGGTCGCCTAAGAAGCAGTTCAGCAAAAATACAACCAGCAGCCCAAATATCCACTGCAGATCCATACTGCTTTGTGCCAAACAATAATTCTGGAGCTCGGTACCATCGTGCAAAGACCTATAGGGGGGAGGTCAAATTCAAATGCCCGCCGGCATCAAGATAATATAACTCTAGTGAAATAAAAAAAATAGAAAGTATAAACAACACTGTGATAAGCTGAGAGGAGGTCCTTTACATGATACTCATTGTTACTGAATAAAAACAATGGATTAACACAACTTTCAGATATGGTGATTCTGGAAGAAACTGCCCTTTCTAAATCAATAAAATTTAGGATCTTTTCTAAACAGCTATGGTGACTCTGGAAGAAAATGCCCTTCCCAAATCAATATTGTTTTTAACATTTTTTCTAACAGGATCAGGATCATCCAAGAAATTACCAAACAAGCAAATGCAATCTAAATGCTCACATACATAGTATGAATCAACTGGAATATCCTGGAAATACGATAAGACCTTCCTCACAAGTATATATTTTGTTCCATCCAGAAAGTTTAAGCTTTTCAACTTTCTAGGAAAGTCAGCAGCTACAACTAGGATCCTTAGTTGGTTTAAGATATTCTATCTTTTCAGTTTTCACATTAGCAGACAATTGCTACTGAGAGGGCTAAAATAGTTCTCCAGATTAGGTTACATTAGTAAAAAAACCTACAAATAAATTTATATATGCCACAACACAAATTATTATTGTTATTGCAAAAAGAATTACATAAGATCAACAAATATTGCCAAGCATGTGTCGTGTTGTCAGGGGTGTGGGCCTTGGGCCCAAGGCCCAGTCAGGGTTATTATTAGGAATTAGATATTAGTTTTTATTTGAGTTAGAGATTGGTTTCCTTGTATTAGAGATATAGTTAGAGATATGATATTAGTTACTATATCTGTTAGAGTTATAATTGGGAATAGATTCTATCTGTTAGGAGGAGTCATCTATACAAAAGGGCTACCGCATGCTATTGTAATCAATCAGAGAGTAATATCAAAGTCTTCCCATCTAAATCTCTAGTCTCTCTCCCTCTCGTTCTACGCCGACGCCATCCGGCTATCTTCTTGGTGGTGTTTACCCCGGTTCATGACACGTGTTTTATGGATAAACAGAAAATTAAAGCCATCAAAACCAGAAATATCCACATGGCTCAAAAGTATACACAACATAAGAAATAATAATACTACTTGACGGAAGTGCATATTTTGTTCCTGCGACCAGCTTCTGGGAGTTCAAGGACAGAATTAACTGAATGTATAGTACATAATTATATCAAACCTGGTGTGTGAAGTTCCGTTCTGGACTCCCAAATATGCGTGCTAGACCAAAATCTGCAAGCTTGAGCTGCCCATCAGCGCCGATAAGTAAATTATTTGGCTTCATATCCCTGCAACACAGTTTGTGTCAAATATTGCTTTCTTTAAAAGAAACTAGCAAGATAGTACGTACCTGTGTAACACCCATTTCTTATGGCAGAACGCTAGACCTTTCAACATCATCTGAATATAAGATTTTGTGTCAGCTGGAGATAATACAATGTTCCTATCTCGTATGACGGCTTCCAAGTCAGTCTCCATGAACTCAAATACAAGGTGCAAGTTTCCCTTGTAAGGGAAAGCGTCAATTAGCTCTATAATATTAGGATCTTTCAGCTCCTTAAGCAGTTTGATTTCCCTCAATGCTGTGAAGTTCACACCTTCCTTGTACTTCCCTAGCCGGATTTTCTTGATCGCAACTGTATTCCCAGTCTGAAAATAAACAACAACCAACAAATTGTGAACACTAGCTCAAACAGACTGAAGTGCCACTATGAAATCTGAGCAAGCATCATCAACACAGGGAGAGTAAACTGTCGCAACACTAAAGTCACAAGCGTTGGTACTTGACAAAGTTAACTTAAAAGCACTGCAAACACACCCTACATCTGTTGAATGAAATCTAATACCCTGCTATCCAATGGAATACAGGCGCAAAGCAACTACAGCCTCCTATCCATTACCCTAACCCCTTTCACATCAAATGGAACAGCCCGTGATTTCAGTCATTCGCAGCCCACGATTTCAGTTATTTGCTACAACCGGGATGCCAAATCCAGCACAACAGCGTCAACACCGCCAGCTCAATCAACACACTCCTGGACGAGACCAAGTGAATTCCATTCTCAACAGGGCTAATCACACATGGTGGGTGGGAGAGCAGCCTTGCCTGCCTCTCCTAGCCACTTCAAAGGGAGCCCAGCCGCTCAGTGAGGCGATTACACGAGTTACAGCGTCCAAAACCCCTAGCCCTAAGCTCAACCGCACGACCACCTGCCTCCTCACCAAGCAGATGGATGGAGCAAGGGTGCCAAACTAAGAACTACTTCTCGAGGGGCACCCGCAGATCAGCGCCGTGAGGGTTTAGGGGCGGGGGCGGGGGGGCGACCTCGGTGTCGATGGCCTTGAAGACGACGCCGTAGGTGCCCTCGCCGAGGACCTCGCGCTTCAGGTAGCGGTCCGCCACACGCTTCACGCCCGCGTCGTCGTCGCCGCTCGCCATGGGGCGGGCCCCACCACCACCCCCGGAAGCGGCGGCGGCAGCAAGGGGGAGAGGGTGCGGCGCGCGGGTCCCCCGCGCGCGCCGGTCGTGGGGGTGGACACCGCCGGAGAGGGAAACGGAGGCGAGACGGAGTGCGGTGCTCTCTCGGCTGCGCGTGCCGCCTGCCGTTCGGCGCCGGGGAAGAACCTTATGCTCCTGCACACTCCGTATTGCGGCTTTCTAGGTAGAGGGATTGTTCTGCGATTTCATCTCTGCTTTTTTCCACCTTCTTTTCGACCGTTTCGACGCCCATTTGGTTGGGTAGGGTGGGCAGGTGGCTGCGTTGGAGCGGGTTAACTGCACTGGACCAGCTGCTGAGGGTTTTGTTGCTCCGGGCCGTTCGAAACGCAAGCAAAACCGTAGATGGCCAGTTCAAAAAAAAAAACCGTAGATGGCAGAACAGAGCGAGCAACACGTTTTTCCCCCTATTCTTTTTGAGAGTGAGCGAACACAAATTGTTGGTTCAGTGTTCGTGGGTGGTTCGTTTCCATATGTGCTTTAGCTTTCTAATTTGTTACTATAGTAATTAGCTTTTAAATAATATTTTTTTAAAATAAAATCTATAGATAAATTATAGTAGACATTATATTGAATTCAATTATACTGACCAAAATCATATGCAATTTTTTTCTTCTGCGTACTATCTCTCACGAATAGTCAAAATTTAAAAACTATAAACTAAAAGACAAAACCAAAGGAAAAAAACCCAACCATATATTTCTCGTGATGTAAAATGATGTCTAAAGACATTTTCAAGGGAATCAATTGTCCCGGAAACATCTTTTACTGTTTTATCTTGATCTAAGTTGTAACACCCCCGTTTCCGGGAGTATTTTGAAATCCTCGCAGCTGCCCAGGACTGTTCAACTGCGAGTACATCCATCGAGTGTATAACATTGCCAACACAAACTTAAAGCAAAAGCGAACTTTATTATAATATAAAGGCTAAAAGTCAAGCATTACAGCAGACCAACGGCCTTTAGTTACATTACAAAAAAAACTGCCACAGGCACGCCTGAGCGGAGAACGACCCTAATTCCACGCTTCATCAACCTCGTACAGTACCACCTCATCGTCTTCTCTCGCATCCTCGAAATTAATTGTTTCTGTTTATGTTTTTAGCAAGCATGAGTACTACCACTTGTACTCAACAAGTCACACGGAGCTTAATAATAATTTCATGCACGGTATATCAAGAAAAAAAGGGGATAAAGTCTATTATTTTATGTGGATGCAGTTTTAGTTGGAACCATTTGAAAACCCTAAAAGGTACTTCTTTAAAGTAAAAAGGGGGGGTTTCAAGCTTGATTATCATTACTCAACATTACCCAAACATTCCAAAACTACTTATGCCTTGATACTGGATTCACCCACTAAACACAGCTTCGTTAACCGGAAGCACGGCGTATTCGAATACCATTTGTCATGACTTTGCAAAGTGCCTGCTTTACCCACAAGATCCCTTAACTCCACCAGAGAGTTAAGACAACAAGGATGTTCATCGCTCAATTCTTTGTATAGACTCGCCAAGTGAGGTGTTTAATCTCGACAAGCCGGATGACCCCACGGATCTCGTCCGACTTATCGCGACCCTACGATTGTATGGTTAACCACCTCCCATACGAACTCACCCTCTGTCTCTCCCTTTCCAGTTGCAGAGATTCAATTGAAGTTGAGCAGTTACTAAGCCAGGTTTGACTAAGTCAAGTTTGACAAAATCAACGCTTGTGGTTGGGCGGTTACTATGTCCGTTACTCAGCATAAGGGTCTAGTCCTTACATTTTAATTGAGGCATCAACCACACACGAACCCAAATTCAGTACACACTGTACTGCCACCAATCCACAACCAGCCTCCACCTTAGGATAAGGTCCTCGGATCCACCTCTGCGATCCTCATTTATCCTATTCCCAACTTTTCAAAATTCTAGACTAACACCAAACCTTAACAGTATAAAGATTTAATGTGATCCTAAACTACCATGTCATTAATAATCTTATATTTTATGTTACTAGGTCTTGTCAAGGTGAATGTGGCCATCAAGTTAAACTGGGCTTTTCGGGTGGTAGGACATAACTAGTATCATGTCATTCTAAGCATTGATTGTACATAAAATAACAAAGGCGCAAATAACATAATGAAAATAGAAGAAATAAATAACTTAGGGAATGTAGGATCAACATGTTCAAAAATATGTGTGACTTGCCTCATGGATTTTCGATTTCGATTATTTCGTATTCTTGATGGTAAGTCGGACTTGAGCTTTTCCTCTCGCTTCATGAAATCTTGACTTCGTAAACTAACGCAAAACAAATAAAATAAAGTTAATTCCATGCCCGAAGGATTGAGCTAGGAATAAAGAAAATAAAAGAGGAAAAGAAAATCCGAAAAACTCCATTAAATTGGGGTTTGGGGCTAATGGGAGGGCTATATGGGGAAATGGGCCTTGGATTTGGGTTGGCGGGCTCGAAACGAATCCGGGGAGTATAAACTTGCATTTTTGGGTTCAGGTCATTCACTATTCCTCGGGCTTGGCACTGTGCATCGGGCTCGGTCGGTTTCGGCGAAGCGGCTCGGTGCAACCAAGTCGGGCGGGTTCGGGTCGGGCGCGTCGGGTGCGGGGCGGTGGCAGTGCGCGGCCGCGTCGGCGGTCGGTCGGCGCGGCTGGCGGGCGCGGCGGTGCGCGCGAGTGCGGCGGCGGGTTGGTCGAGCGCGTCGCGCGGACTCGGTCGGGGCGGGGCGGCGCGCGCCATGGCTCGGCTCGGGCGCGAACAGCACGGCGAGTGGCGCGACGCGCGCGCTGAGTGCGGCGGCGGTGGGTCCAAACGCGTCGCGGCGGGCGGCATCGTGCTTCTTCTTCCTCCGGCTGCGCGCAGCATGCGATGAGAGAGAAGGCGGGCGATTGGCGGCGGCGCTAGGGTTAAGTGCGACGGCAACCGAGAGTATGGGCGGGTTGAGGACGCTAAGGGGGTTCCGTTTTGGGTGGTGGTCGGGCCGGCGGAGGCGGCGTTCGCCGGCGGCGAGGTCATCTCTCCCACGGCCATTTTTGGAATTTGGGGTGACCAAGGGGTTCATAGGGCGATCGGGCCGGTGCTAGAGCATCACTACGGTGTGGGGAGGCTTAGGGATGGGTTGGCCGAAGCTCGGGAGGTCCGGGATAGGCTGGCCACGGTGGCGGTTTTTTTGGCAGCGGGGTGGCTCACGGTGTCGGGGAAGGGGAGGGGTCAAGGAGCTAGGGCAAGGTTTTGGGGAGGTTCTGGGGGGCTCGGGGGTGATGATGGAGAAAGGAATCGGAGGATGGACGGCCGGAGGTTGGACACTGAGCTAGGGCTCAAATTTGGGGATTTTTTGCAATTACCGGTAATGGGGCGGTGGTGGGGGCTTTGGGGTGTTCGGTTAGCTTCAGGGGAATGGATGGTTGCTAATGGAAGAGCTAGGGTAGCTTAAATAGCTGGGGAATGGCGGTTCACCGAGAGAGGGGAGGGAGGATATTTTGGCGGCGGTGAAATAGAGCTCAAGGCGGTGCCAGGGCAGGGCAGAGGATGAGGTACGGCCTGCTGACCAGCTGGGGTAAGGTGGCAGGGACTCAAAGTTGCGGGAGGGCTCGGGACGGCTTGGGAGTGAAGAAAACGGGAGCGGCGGCGAAATATCAGCGGCGACGGCGGGATTTCAACCCGTGAACAGTAGCCGCGTTTTCTCCTCCGTTCATGGCAGCTAGGGCAAGGATTTAAGGGAGATTTGCCTCTAGATTCGTGCGGATTAGGGTTATAGAGGAGATGGGCAAAGGAAAAACGGGAATTCAAATCAAATTTGAATTTTGCAAATTTTCGGTTGTTTCATAAGTTTTATTGGATATAAATTGACAAAATGAAATTCCGTTTATATGTATTTAAAAAGGGTATTTGGCTTGGCTAGGATCAATGTGTTTTAAAATGTTGTGTAAAGAACCGAGCATTGCTCGATTGGTGGAAGGCGTCGTCCAACATCCCACTCATCCGGGCTCCAACTTAGATGCCTACCTTCTTTCCTAAGTGAATACTAAGCTCTTAACCAAATTAAAAAATAAAATGTTTTGTACTCCAGTTCCTATCTCTCTCATGAGGAAAGTTTGTGTATCATTTTGAAGTGTTATAGTAGCCATGCTAAAAGTTTGTTGCCATGCTAAAACTAGCTAATTGTATAATGGCAGGGTGTTTTATAATGCTAGTAGAAGCATGGTACTCATTTCTCTTTTTTTTTAAAAAGGTAGAGCAAAGGTTTTAGAGACTGCTCCTTTGGACTGAAAAAATATAACTTATGACTAAAATTACACTATAGTTAGTTAAAATTACACTATAACTGATGATAACTTATTTGGTGTAATTAAATTTAAAAAAATTAGAAATAGAAAAACAGATTAGCTTAAAGACGAAATTTAAAAATAGTGAAAAATAAGCTAAAGCTGAAACTGAAATTAGCGAGACCTTAATACAGTAATTTGCATATCAAGATGCTACTCTTCTCTCAACAACTCCTAGGAAGTAGGACCACACCCTTTCTCTCTCCCTAAACCATCGCAGCTTCAGCAAGTCACACTGACCCTCTGCAAACCACCGTCTATTCTTCCTCTCTCATCCACGGTGGATGAAATTCATCGCGGACCTGTGAGAGGCTACCATCAAGCATGAAGCATCGTACCTGCATGCTCTCACGGTAAAGAAAACCGCAGCACAGAAACCGTGGAAGAGGTTCACGTCACGGTTGCACCGAGCGCGAGCCAAGCCCTGCTCGAGCTGTCGTCCCCACCCGCACACCGGCGAGCCCAACCAGCCGCGCGCCTCCTCCCTCCCGGCCGGCGCCACACAAAGCGACTACGGCCGCCGTGATGCCTACCCAACTCCGCTCCACCGCCTTGCTGCCCGTCATACCAGGAAGTAGGCACCAGCAGACTAAACTTTCTCCTGTGCTTGCAAGTGTTGCTGTACTTTGTACTAGTTTACTTAAACCGAACTTTTCACCAGTTGTCCAGTTCTTTTCACCATGCACGATGTAGATGACAGGAAGTTCAGATCACATGGCATTGAGCCTGAGCTAGAGGCAAAGCTGGATAAGATGTTCACATTCGCAGGTGCGCGATACGGATTACTCCAACGATGCAACATTTTGACACAGACGTTCAGGAAACCACAGAAGAAGAGAATAGTCGAGCAAGATGCCGGTGATCCTTCTGCACTAAGTGGAGATACGGGCGTTTATGCTGGGCTTATTTGTAGCTTATGGTTTTTGACTTTTTGTAGTATGATACTATTGGTTAAATCAACTTGGTTTTATGGCAGTCCAGCGAGTCTTAGGTAGACAAGCATTTCTGGTGAATTACTTTCTATGGGGAAGTTTGCCAAAAAAAAAATTCCTTCTACAATCGATGCATGTGTGCTTAGGTTGCTGCTTACATGTAAATATAGTGCGGTAATGCACCCATACAATGATAAAAATGAGTTTGCATATCTTTCAAAGCTGACTTGTCTCCTCAAAAAAAGCTTCCAACTTCCTAGAACAGATATCAAGCATGGACTTATAACTCTCACGCCCAGAATGGCACGGAAAGGGCGTATTTTCCATGCCAACGGTACAGATGACACAAATTATGAGCACTTGCTATGCCAATACACTGATATACTCCAGCAGCAGCAAAAATAATGCAAATCAAGGATAGAAAATTTATTTTGCACTTATGGTTTCCCCTTGATCAGAAGCTATGGAATTAGCTCCATTCACTGCGCCTGACTTGTGACAAACATAAATGAAATGCGACTCTGGATCTTTAAGAACATAGTCAGGCGGTAGTTGGCCATCCACTGTCAGTGCAACTTCCTCCATGGTGGGCTGTGGAGCACTGTTGCTCCATTTCAATTGGTATCCAGGTGTGGCTGTGAGCAGAAAGAATAGATTTGGTGTCAAGGTCTATATAACAAAAATAAAATTCTTATGTCCATTTACTTGTTTCAGATTTTTCAATTAATGTTGCCCATTAATATCAGTCAAACAGGAACATTCATTATTCAGAGTTTCGTTTGGAGTTTCAGACATTTTTGAGTTATGAGAACTGAGAAGTAATGGAACTAAAAAAATAGCAGTTTTGAATTAACTCTTTCCATTCAATGAAGCAAATACTCAAACACAAGAACATGTTATATAAGAGTAACAGAGTAAAAACACTATTTGGGCAGAGTTCTCCCTCTTTAGACTAAATACAGGGTATTTCAAACTTACCCATAATGTATAGTCCAATTTTCCAATGGCATCCGCCTTGGTTCAAAAGTGACACTCGTTCCTTTGGAGCACCATATGTTATCTGCCAAATAACACTATCTCATCACAAAATCATCTAATAGGCATTCATAGCAGAATAGCTTTTAGTTTTACAGGATGTACCAACATGTAGATCCCACCAGGCCTAACAAGCCTGAAAAGGCAAAATACGATTGAAAACAACAAAATGCATCAGTTGGGGATCAATTGGTATGCAAAGAGTGAATAAACTTTTTGTGCCTTACACCTTGCCACTTCTGCTAGCATTTTGGAAGCACCATGAGGGGCATCATCGCCACACTAAAATATGTAATAACAATACCGATACCGTAAGATCGTTTCATGCCTAATCAGAAAGTTGAAATGTAGTTTGCTCAACAGACAGAGCTTACCATCATAGCATCCAAGGTCCCTACAGAAAAAAGTTTGACAGAATAACTGGTAAATAGAGTTGCAAAAAAAACCATAAATGGATAGATTTGGATGAGCTTCATAAAAAGATTTTTCAAGAGCACTAACATATGAAACAATATCAAGTGCTTTGGAGTGAATATGATGCTTACCTTTATCAAGGACACAATCAAATGATTCATCTCCGAAGAAACTCATGTCCCTAACATCCATCTGCATATCTTAAAGCATAACACCCAAGTAAATAGACTGAACATAGAGGTCATAAGTTACGAAAATGAAACTATCAGCAACACTCTACATGTAAGCTGTGGAATATCCATGTGTTTCTCTCTCATCTGATCGATAACTACGGATGAAATGTCTATGTTTACTATGTCCTCATAACCATCCTTCACCATGTCCTCCGACAAAACTGCCCAAATCAAGACGAAAACAAGATCAAACAGCATCGTACAGTGGATAATAAGTATGTAACATTGCGACAAGATAGCTTTTAACAACAGAACTATTAGAATTGCTTCAGCAAGACAAATCTTGCACCTACCATAGACGAGCAACCCAAGTAACGCCTAGTTAGCAAGCATGATGAAGACTGTATCCAACATGAAAATTCGTAGAACAAGTTGTATCAAGGGAGCACTGAACATGCATGTTCCCAATCAGAATGCACGGGTACTTGGTGGATGAACTGGTAGAAGCTCAGAGCATTGCGAGATTTCGGAGCCTGGAGCACTCTGTCTGCATCTACAAGTGCCGGCCCAGAATATATGGCAAGAGCTTCGAATTGGCAGCTAAATCGTGAGAAGTTGCATACTTGCATCATGTAATTGGAGGGAGACGTACGGGAGTTGCCGCAGCCGAGCATGAGGACGCGGGAGGTGGTGGTGAGGCAAGCGCGGAGGAGCGGCCGAAGCGCCGGGTACGTCTGGTACCAGTCGAAGAATCCGCCGCCGTCCTTGCCGCCGGTAGAGGAGGAGGAGGAGTAGCGGGCGTCCCAGTAGGCGGCGGCGCCGTAGTCGTTGCTCTTGCACTCGCCGCCGCCCATCTTCGATCTCACCGCTCTTGAGGGGAGAAGAGAGGATTCTAATCCAAAGCTTGTTGAGGGAGTGTGTTTTGGGGGAGGCGTATGCTGATGCAGCGGCGCCGCGGTCTGGACAGATGGCACACACCGGCGGCGCCGCCGATGGAATGGATTGGACACTAATATAGGCCACCCGATTGGCAATTTCTTCTCTACTTATATTCGTACTCTAATTTACATAAAAGTACATTTAGCGTCCGAAATATTATTTTATTCAAACTATTCGTATTCAAAGTCGAATTCGATAAAAAAAACAATATGTATATTTTACTGTAATATCTTAATTTGTTGGACAAGTCTTTTAAGTTTAATATGAATTCATATTCCTTTTAAGTAGAATGATTAGATATACTATATACGAGAATAAAATATCATAAATATCTTAAGTTACCTTAATATGTTGGCCGCACTTTAATACATATTGGATCCGTTAGACACCCGTATACTTGCAACAGGTTTGTACTGCGTGCGAATCAAGAGTAAAATTGCCCATAAAAAGGCCGTAGACATTCAAGAAGGTGGGTTAAACTTACACGTGATTCTCGACTAGTAACCGCCAGAGCTTGTTCTCCTACTGGTCCGAGAGAAAAATACGGCGGGTCTACATTTACTTTGTATTCATTTCCTTAGGTTCCATTTGCTAATACCGCAACCATTTGGTTTCACATGCATGGCGGCTTGTTAAAAAAAAAAGTAGCGAAGAAGAAGCAGCAGAGAGCGATGTGAGCAAACAACGAGCAATGGCGGCGGCGGCAACAGCAGTGCAGCAGCGGCTAGTTTCTTGTTTATTATATGGATCGAGCAATATTAGCAACATTCTTACAATTATTGAGGAGGATGTCATATATAGGAAAATGTTATAAATTACCTTCAAATTCTTCATTCCACCGGTTTTTCTGGTAACCGGCCGATTATCGGTCCAGTTACCGGTCTCCTCCCGCCCCGCCCAAAAAAATCATTTGGCAAATTTTATCCGATTTGAATCCAGAATTTGTGAATCGCGATAAATCCGATTCACGCGATGCCGTCGTGGCCGGATTTACCGGTTTCGGTTTTCCGATCCTTGTTCAGCACTTACCCACTGTAGCATGCTGGTTACTATTGTTCCATGTACTTCTCGTCTTTCACATTGTTCAATCAGTTTCAAACAAAGAAATTTAACAGGATACAGCTTAATTCCCGAAAGAACATAGGGAAATTCCCACATTCCAAACATACCCATATCGCCTATTTTCATCTTTCACATTGTTTAGTCAGTTTCAAACAAAGGAATTTAACATGAAACAGCTTAATTCCCGCAAGAACATAGGGAAATTCCCACGTTCCAAACAGATCCATATCATTTTTTTATAACCTTGAGGAACAACTTTCCAGCACATAATATCAGTTTACAGAACTACAAAGGACGTTCTCGACATGTTAGTATGACATGAAAATGTCGATCTTTAACAACCATATCGTTGATACAAAAGTTACATCGTTGGTGTCTAAGTGGCATGAACCAGTACAGCATAGCTCTGCATTTGCTTAATTTATACCTTAATTTTACAGGAGAAATACAATGTTTGATGGCTTCAAAATCTCTTTGGCCACTCAAAGAGCAAACCATGAATGTGGCTGCTGCCAGTGATCGACTATGGCGCGGTCAGTTCTTGATGCACCAGCATCAGCCTCTCTCACTTGGTATAGCGTAAGACGTCAGCTCAACCATTATAAGACGCTTTGTCGCTAACATAGAAGTCTGTCAAAACAGATCTCTCTCACACAGCAGTTGTCATTGCCGGAATTTTGTTTAGGAATGAATCTAGTCTGTTGCACCAGAGAGCTGCTCCACATGCTGAGTTATTGCATCGGGGCAGGGAGACTGGGCACGTAGAAGTTCCAAGCGATGGAATGGATGTGCAAATTGCAGAACATAGTCTTCATCTGTAACAGACAGGACAGACAATATCATGCGTGCAAAGAGTATTATTCAAGATTATGAATGTCAACAAGTGCATATTAAAAAAGTTAATGAAAATGCAACTAGTTAGAATGGCGAAGGAATTCTTACTCTCTCTGACAGTGCCGTACAACCAGCATAAAACCTCATCAGCGAAGGCCAGGCAAACACCACCCTGAAGTACAGATATACTATGTTGTCAAGACACGTACATTATACTGGAAGTTGCAAGAAAGTAATTGAAAATCAGGTGTTTAATCCAAACGAATCTAGTCTCATATGTTACATAGCAAGTCATTTGATGTAAAAGAGGGTAGTTATCTGTAATAATGTACACTCCATTGACTATGACAGATTGGAGAAGATTCACAAATCAATTATTCAACTTGTTGATAGGCCCAGTTTTCCACCTAGAAGTGACACTCGTGTTCTTCCTTCAAAATCGCTAGACTTCACCATTGTGGATAAATAATAGAAAAAATAATTTAAAATACCTGCCAGTAGTTCTTCGCTTTCACTTTTTGTGTGATATCTTTGGTTCTTAGTCTCTTGGTTCGTATAAGTACGCCAGCATCATTCCTGTAGGCAAAATAAAAAATGCACAGTGAAACTTAATTAAGTTCAAACCAACATGGATCAGTGGAATCAATGTAAATATCTCAACCACCGTGAACAGAGTCGGATAAAAAAAAAAGGTAAAATGCACTGATTTTCCTAATGCTATCAAGCAGTTGGCCAAAGTGAAAGGATTTCTGGTCATGTCATCTGGTTGAAAACCTCATTAGTAAGCAAGAACCTCAGGTTATGCAGCAAACGATGTGTTAAATGTGTAGAACAGAGAACCTACTGAGTGAGAATATGTTCACATTACTAACAGTCCGCATAAGGTTTGATCAAAGTACATGTGAAGTGGTCAAACCTATTAGACTAAAGGAACTATAAAACTCAAAGAATACATGTGCTAGCCATTAGGCATATTAAAATGGATAGCTGGATACATATCAAGAGAAATAGTAAGTGAAGCTCCGGTATACTATATCGGTATATCCAAATAAAGAGTATGGAACTGGTAACCCAATGAAGAAATCATGTGATGTGATCATTTGAACAAATAGACTCTCGAGACCTGTGTATATGTGGGAAAAAGATATGCTTAGTATCAACTATTTATTGTAACAAGTAAGCAAATCAAGACATCTGTGAGAAACCACAGAAATAACATAAATATGGGTTTGCTTCTGCATCCAAATGACAGCAATAGGATAGAAATTATCCTTAAACCTTATATCCATACAGACTTGTGACAACCATGGCATGTTCAATCTTATAAGCAGAAATGCTACAAGGACCAATGCTTTTGTCAACAGCTTTTGCAAATTTAATTGTAACAAAAATATTTAATCTCAAAAATCTGATTTGATTGCACAATGCCAGCTGCCAGGTGACAGAAAACTAGTGACACTAACCAAGAATGCTGTGATGATGTAGAGGAAAAATAACTAAGAACAAATACTACCTGAATCCAACAACAACATACGGAACACCGGCAAGGAATGATTGAATCTGCAATATTAGTCAAGTAAAAAAATTAATGTTTCAATTATGACTTCTGAAGATAAAATACTAAGCAGCTGAATAGTCATGGCAGACGGACTCATAACAAGATCACAATGTTATCATGTACCCTCAGTCCCGCACTTTACAATGCAAGGAGCAAATTATTCTCAATGCTTAACAAAAAGTGAATCAAATAACAATGTAAGAAATATAATAAAAAAACAGTTTTAAGATCATATGAATCGCAACTCCAATACAGATTTTCACACTGCAGAAGAGAACAGAACAAGAAGTTGCAAATGATACCTACAAAAGCACTATAAAGTCTAAATGTTATAATACAATAGCAAAGAAAAAAAATAACAGGACTAAAAAATTACCCAGAACCTAAGCAGCTTCTCTTTCTCAAATGCTTCCACCGTATGATACTCCTGCTGTTACATCAAGTTCAAAGATAGTGAACACACGCACACACACACATATATGTATGTATATACACACATATATGATATATCTATGTATATGTATATATACATATATGTATGTACATATATATCTATATGTATATATACATATATACATATAGAAGTATTATTCAGTAGCTACGCGTAAAATAAGCACACGACCCTGACCGACCCAACCAGCTAATCGCCCCACCATCCCACCCCACGGATGATTATTAGCATTTATTAATTATGGTAAAGTTACTATGGTATACACATTAAGTTATCATTTGTAATTCATGAAGTTACTTACAATTCTCACGTGTGTTACTATCTCATGCGTATAAAGTTATCATCTATAATTCATGAAGTTATTTACAGTTGATAAAGTTACTATCTCATGCACAAAAAGTTATTGTTTATAATTCATGAAGTTTCTATCTCATGCACCAGGAAGCCCAGTAGTAAAAATAACACGAATTTTGTAACATTGAAATATACTCAATATGGATCTTGTTTTGTTAAGCTCATAATTTCGAACATAATGATGTAAATGGATCGCAGATCGGACTTTCGATGAAACAGTTATTTTATTTTTTTAGTTTGTAAATAAGATAAAAATTAACACGTCAAGTGCATTTATTCCCTTCTTTCTCCTGTTGTATACATGCATGTGTCAGACCATAACTACCCAGCGCAAAAGACCCGCGCGTAGTTATTATCTTATGCACAAAAAAGTTATCATCTTAACTCAAAAAGTTACTTATAATTCTCACGTGATAATTTTCACATTGCAATGCTACGGAAAGTTATTATTTCCTGAACATACAATTATCACGGTAATTCATCAAGTCACCTATATTTGCAAAGTTACTATCTCATGCAAAAGTTAGCATCTATAATTCATGAAGTTACACACCAACCGAGTTATGCACCAACCGCATCAGGAATCTAGTAGCGACCCGTGTGTAGCGTGCACGCATACGCTCGTTAGTGCACATGTGTCTGTGTGTATGTATGCTACCAGGACTATAAACAATCATGAAAAAGAATAACAACCTCTCTACTTGTTTTCAACTCCACATAGAACCGCCTACCATCATCAGTTGCATCACAGCAGTCCATCTCAGCACCCATGATAATACGATGTGCACCCAATTTCGTCTTTATCACAGAACAAAACTCTACATTTGCATCAATACCTCTTCCATCTTCATCAATAGAGTTCTCAGTGGCAAGATTTTCAAAAGAATAGCCCCAATAACATCTGAGAATAAAATATAGCGAAAGAAAGAAAAGATACATCAAATTAATATAATGTTTTAAAGTCTTCCCTTGTAATGATCACAGGAATTCTGAACATACAATGACAAACATCAAGGCAACATTAACAATGGCCAATTTGACAGGTACAAAATGAGAATGGTGATGCGGCCCGTCTCACATTTTCAAACTTCCCACCAAGTCTAACAGTTTAGATGACTATATCTTGTCACATCAGATCAGCAAAGATGCCAAAGAACTAAATGAGCATCATGAAACTGAAATTGGACAAGATATCCCTTGTGTGATAGACTGATAGAAAATAAACTGTAACTGACAATTCCTGTAAGAAGTCAAACCATCCTATCCAACTAATGAAGTGGAGGGAGAGAGAGAGAGAGAGAGTCACCTCCTGCGCTCTACCTCACTTTTTGGTCTTTCAGGGAGCTTATGGACATCAAGGTATACAACACCATTTCTTTTGTGCACACCCATCTTCCATGGTTCTCTTAGATAAGCTGTGGCCAGTATCTGATGACCAAATTATATTTTCTGTAAGCATGCAAGTATATGAAAAGAAATTACTGAAAGCAATGTTTTGTTTGAAAGTCACTGTAAAATAACTATGCATGCATCAATGAATTAAACTATAGATAATTAGATACTACACAAACAGTGGTAAGTTAATAGTTTGCACTGTTGCACTGCAAGGACCATACCTTGTTAAGATTGTTGCGGTACGTCTGCAAGAAGAGCACACATAATCAGCAATTCCAAGCATAGTGTACAAAAGTAACAAATAAAAGGATGACAACAATGTATTTACCACAAAATGTATATTCTGAAGAGGTACATTCGAATTTCTTATGCATGCGAGAAGATCACCAAATCCTTCAGAACCCAAATCTGACATTAAACCATATTAATAATAATGCATGAAGCAAAGTGGATCCACATGTAGAATTCAAGAAAGGAACTTCTGAATTAACTTCCATAACTTCTTTTCCTTACCCTTTGTCTCTATCAGAAACAGCTAGACCTTAATTCTTAAATATGTCATTTCTTCCATGTCCTTTTTTTATAAAGAAACCATAAATTATCCAGTGTTGCCCAAGACACAACTTCAATGTCCCTACCGAAATTTAGTATGTGTGTGATAAACTCATTCTAAAGAAGATTTATCTATGTAGATGCCTCCATTCAAGGTTACTCAAGAGTCAAGACCCAGCTACAACATAAAACATTGATTTATACCATATAGAATAACGGGAAGGTGCCATGCTGTCATGACCTTTCTATAAATGTGTGTAAGTTAATCTATGATAATAGAAACAGAAAGTTTGCATGGCATAAAAGAGATAATAACAGATTCTATATTATACAGAGCTGTAAATATCATCTGAAATGTAGAAAAGAAAAACATGAGTTCTGAAAGTACCTCTTTTCTCTATAAATGATCCAAATCCTTTATTGAGATTTTCACCAACATAGTCACAAATGTTACGTTTGAAGAGCCTCTAAAAGAAATAAGGATGTTTAGTATAACAGCCATATTTTAAGGCAAAACATTTTTTAAAAAAAAAAGGTTCAAAAACTAGCGTACATACTACATAGAGTCATAGACAAACTTTTAACATAGAGATGAACTAAAAGGGAAGTGAAATTGGTATCAGAATTTAGCAACTCTGAGATCCTACCAAGCTGCGATCATCAAAATACACATCCCCACCCTCAACACGGCTGTAGCATGCGATCTCACAAGGCTGCATGAGTAACTCCATTGATATCAAAAACATTAAATAAAAATAATAATAATAATAATATAGTAATACTATGCACCTCCTGAAAAGCAACAGCTTTCCTAGATAAAGTTTCTTCACTCTTATTAAGCTTCATTTCTGAAACAAAACCTTCAACATTACGCCCATTTCCATGTGAAAACCTCCCATAGCCAAAGTTATGTCGTCCTGGATGGCCTCCTGGCCTCGGAAGAAGAGGTGGGCCTCTGCCTCCTCGTCCTCCAAAACCACCCCGAGAATGATTGTTGGTGCTCCGTATTGAGGGTAGCACTACAAGGAAAGCACATAACGAAAGAAAGTGTTAATGCCCCATTTCAAACCTAGATACATCCAAACCTTTTCAAAGCACTAGCTGCCCCAAGCCCCCAACACATCAAGTATCCAAGCCAGGAAAATAATCCAATCATCACATTCTTTATCACAAAGCATTGGCGTTATCCATCACTAATGGAGTACTGGTAGGTTCAATGGGCGGTAGACCAGTATCAAGTAGTTACATACAACACATGGAAATGCTTCTGGCACTAAATCATCAATGAAAAGTGTAGTGAATTTTAGGGAGCTTCCTATCACAGATGCAGAGCATATGTCAAGAGTTCTCGATGCATGGCGAATATAGTTCCATTTTCAATGTTTTCTTCAAACCTTCATGACTAATGAGACGGTACTGTGAAAAAAGGATAAATTTATTTTGCAAACAGATTCAGATTAAATGTGGTCTTCTTCAGAATTGTAATTTACTGTAATATTAAGTTCAAATTTCAGTCATTTACAGATTGACATTCTTTAACTGCTGTCCAGCTTTAATCAAAATAGGAAACAAAGATAATCGGATGCATCTTTTCCAACTAATAACAGATACCCAATTTTGAGCCAAAAAAACCTCTTTTATTATATGGTTAGACGGTGTTCATTCAAGTACTCCCTTCAACAATTTTGCTAGATGCTGCTGTAACTCAAAATCTCTCGGAATCTACAAAGCAACCAACAACCAACAGACACTAGCCGTAACATACAATTCAATCCTACGCCACATTACGCTCGACGTAACCTGACATACGCTCACTGAAAATTTGAAATAACAATTCAAGCAAACGCCCACGACAAGACGAGTTCATCATGAATTGATGCGAAAAGGTGAAATTTTCTTCACACTTAACGCGCACTGCATCTCCCAAAGCCCTGCGAACAACCTACTGACAACAAAAACGAACCAATAAAAAAACTTGGGTAGGGTTTTGTAACAATCTCCTAACTAATTCCAGTCACCAACACCGAGGTTACTATTCGCCCAAACACTGGTCCTTGGCACCCAAACATCGCACAATTTTTTAGCAAATACAACTGACGAGGGAGTAGGGACGGACCTGGGACTAGGTACCGGCTACGCGCGGGGGTCTTGACGTACTTCTCGTTGTCGGAGCCGAACAAATCCCTCTCCTCCTCCTCCCCCCTCTCCTCGTCCCCGTACCCGCCGGCGCCGGCGCCCCTCGTCGCCACGACATCGAATGAGCCGTACTCGCCGCCGTCCCCCTCGTCGGCGCCCTCCTCGTCTCCGCCGCCGCCAGCGCCGCTGCTGCTGCGGCTGGATGCCCCGCTGGAGGAGGACGAGGACGCGGCGGCGGAGGACGACGAGGAGGAGGACGGGGAGGAGGAGCCGGACGAGGCGCCGCCGCCGCCGTCCGCCTCGGCTTCGGCGCCGTCGTGGACGTCGTAGTCCTCGCCGAAGACGTCCACGTCCTGCTCCGAGAAGTCCATGGCGCGCGCGGCGGGGGAGGGAGGCGGAGAGACCGAAAGGATCTCTTCTTCCTTCTCTGGTCGAGGGGAAAACGAAGGGTTGTCAACGGGGAAGGAGCAGTGGAGTGGAGGGGACGCGCACTAGGCTAGAGGTTGGTCGGGCCGCGCTTCTAAACGATAGGGACTCTACTCTCTATAATAGTATTAGGATTTGAACTCAAATTATTTTGATTTTCGAATTTTATCTCCTCCATATGACTAAACTACCCTTCCTAAATTTGTTTAGACCTAATCATTTTTCTTTTCTTCCCACACGAGAGTTTTTTGCAACGATGTGGAGCTTGAGCGACGTTTTGATTCTAGCTTGTAAAGCATTTTGGATGAGAATTGTTGTGTATCTACTGAGAGATCTGGAGGATATTGCCATCGTCAACGAAGGGGTTCGGTTTTATCACTGATTCGAAACATCAGAACACAAAACGCCTCGTAAGCAACCGAATTGAGGAACTAGGCTTCGGTCCTTTCTCTAGCTGAGCCATGCATCGGCCAGTAAATTTCACGAATTTTCAAAGAATTTATTGCATATACAACTCAATTCCAACTAACTATCCCAAAACCACGCCATTTTCAATTGCATTCGCTTGAAACACATGAATTTTCGGTGAATTTCGAAATATCATAAGAAAAGGTCTAATTTCCACAGAATCTCAAAATTACCTGTTCCAAATGGTCGACTGCTCCTCCAAACCACCGCAATCCCAAACCCAGAACCCTGCATGGGTAGTTTAGTCATATGGAGGAGATAAAATTCAAAATCAAAATAATTTAAGTTCAAATCCCGGAATACTATTATAGAGAGGACACTAAATAGGTATCGTTTAGAAGCCCACGACGTGGATACCGCTTTGTCGAAGCCATACTTAGGACTGTTTGTTTCACTTAAGATTATTATAATTCAGCTTATAATCATAAGTGGAAACAAACAGACTAAATTATAAGGTAACTTATTATAATCTAATAGCCCAGATTATTATAATCCAATAAGCTCAAAAAAGGAGCTTATTTCAACTTATTTCTCACCCTTTATCTTAATGACCATAAAACTTGACAACAATTACCCACATTTGCCATTGGGATATTTCCCGAACGCTATCCCCTCCCCTCCCCTCGCAGCGCCTCTCTGGGACGCCTCCTCGCAGCGCGCTCTCGACGCCCCTCCTCGCGGCGCCTCCTCCCAGTCCCAGCGCGCGCTCCTCTCCTGGGCCGGAGCGCGCCTCCTCCTCCCAGCGCCTCCGTCGCGGCGCCTCAGACGCCTCCTCCCGCCGAATCCTCCCACCGCTCTCCCAGACGCGCCTCCTTCCTCTCCTCTTCCCAAGATGGATCCCAAGATTTTGATGATGCGGAGGCTGGACTTGCCGTGCTCTTGCCTCACGGGATTCCGCTTGCGGCCCCGGTCGCCGAGAAGTCGCCGGGGCGGCGGCGCTGAGGCGGCGGCGCGGCCGGGCGCGTCGGGGGGGCGTGGTGCCGGGAGAGGCCGCGAGTCGCGGAGGCGAGGCGTGGTGGTCGGCCGCCAGGCGCGGCGTGGAAGGCCTCGGGCGGCGCGCGGCCATGGCGGCGACCTCGGGGCGACGACCTAGGCGTCGGCGGCCTCGGTGTGGGCATCGGCCGGGCGGCGGGTGGGCACGCGGCGCGCCAACGCCGGCCTCGGGTGGCGGGAGAGCCGCGAGTCGCGAGCGCGCGCCTTGGCGGCGGCGTCGAAGGCCTCGTGGCGGCGGCACGGGCATGGCGGCAACCTCGGGGCGACGACCTAGGCGTCGGCGGCGGCCTCGGTGTGGGCATCGGGGCGCGGACGGGCATCGGGGCGCCGGCCTCGGGGTGGCGTCTTTGGGATTTGGTATGTGCAGATGCTTGATAAACTACTTGCTGATAAACTTCGAGCATTTTTGCTGTGTATGTTCGTAAGAACATGGATAAATTTTTGTATGCCTCGGTGAGATCGATGGTTGGTGATTTGTATGTTGGAGCAAATCGTAACATGGATAGTCTGTATGGTTAGTAAACTTCGAGCATTTTCTTTGATAAACTTCGAGCATTTTTGCTGTGTATGTTCGTAAGAACATGGATAAATTTTTGTATGCCTCGGAGATGATGGTTGCCTGATTTGTATGTTGGAGCAAATCGTAACATGGATAGTCTGTATGGTTAGTCCGAATGGTTACTCTGTATGTTGGAGCAAATCGAACATAGTTGGCCTAGGTATACGAACATGGATATTCTTCCATTTCAGAAATTGAGCTCACTTCCCATGACTATTGAAATGTCCATATTCTTCCATTTCAAGAAATTGAGCTCACTTCACATGACTATTGAAATGTCCATATCCCATGACTACTGATTACGAGCACAGGGGGTGGTTCCTCTTCTCTTCATCAGTCTAAACACAAAGGTTACTCTCAAGAACAACTACACCCGGTGAGTACATAGCGCTACACATGTACATAGACATTCTCGTCGTCACTGTCTGCAGCTCGGCCTCGTCTTCTTCTCGACCTCATGCGATTGGCTTGCTAATTCTTGGTTCATTTGTTACTGCTGTTTGGCTGATTATTGAGGGACGGTCGGTGTTGCTGACCTCTGTGCGATTGGCTTGCTAATTCTTGCCTGTTTGAATTTTGAGTTTATGTTATAGCGTTATGTACTAGCAGTGTGCATTTGATTGCTTGTGTGGCCTGCCATTTGATACCTATTATTTTCCTCAGAGCGGCCACAAGACCTACTTGGGGATGAGGACCTCGAGCCTACGGTGTGGATGACGGTAGCTCCCACCTTCGTGCAGCGTCGAAGACGGGATCTCTGAAGGAGAGGATGCCGACATGGTAAAATTACTTAGCTTTTACTTGGTCATAGCCATCTTTGTGTATATCCATGCAACTGCACATAAAATTAAAATTTATATATGTATGTGTTGTATCGAATAGAAGGAGGAGTTTGACAAAGCAGATTGGTGTGCATCGAACATTAGGACTTTTTGTGAAATTTGCATCGAAGAAATACGTGCTGGTAATAGGCCTAATGGGGTTATGAATAATAGAGGCTACAAGAATATTGCTGTTAAGTACATGCAAAGGACAGGCTTACGTCACTCTAGAACACAGTTGAAGAACCGATGGGATTTGCTTAAAGGCTTGTACAACTTTTGGCTAAGCCTTCTCAAGGATATAGGGCTTGGTTGGGATGATACTAAAGGTACAGTGGATGCTACTGATGATTACTGGAAAAAAGTAACCAAGGTAACAATTAGCTGACTATAAACGTTTTATGTACAATTGAAATAAAGAAGTGTGCTTACAAATGTTTTGTACCATCTTTTCAGGGACGTTCAGAGTGGAGAAGCTGCAGCATGGTCCACCGGAGTGTGAAGAATTGTTGAAGGAAATGTTTGGCATGGTTGCAGTTGATGGTTCATCTTCCTGTATACCTGGTGAGTTTATTGGAGGAGAAGGTGCAGGGGCTGTTGGAGGAGGTGCAGGGGCTCATGGAGAAGGGGTTGGAGAAACACATGTAGGACATGGATCATTGGGGAGCAAATCAAAGGGTACCAATCCATTAAAGAGAGGTTCAAGTAGCACTGCTACTAGCCCACAAAAGATAGGAAAGAACCACATGGTTAAGATAATGAAGGGTATTCATAACACTTTGGAGAACAATTGTGCTATTGCCAACAAGGTGATGCAAGGTGAATTGAGGTACAATTCCATTAAAGAAGTGATGAACTTGGCTGTGGAGTGCGGGGCAGCAGAGGGAACTGCAGAACATTTTATGGCTACCCAACTATTTGTGAAAGCAGAACACCGTGATATGTTCAAAACATTTACCACCAAGGAAGGAAGGCTTGATTGGTTGAAGAGGTGGTGTGTGAAGGAAGGCTTGAAGTAGTAGTCAATCCAAATGTTTGCAATCACTTTGTGTTAATTTATTATTTGCATGAACTTATCTACTTTGAGTTGGTTATGTAATTTTTGGTTGAACCTTTGTTTGACAACATATGGTTTCTATATACTTATCTACTTTTAGTTAATTATGAAATATTTGGTTGGACCTTTGTTTGACAATATTTGTTGCAATGTATGTAGATTGACTTGTATGAGAGTGATGAGGATGAAACATTTGTGGTTGCACGAAATCAACTTGACATGATGAAACAATATGGAGCAGTAACTTGTGCATTTGGTATGTACTATACTGACACTTATTTGAACAAATTTGAGAGAATTGAACCTGATGAGTCTGGTCATGATTGGGTTATGAAAACTCTTAGAGTTCCAAAAGATTGCTATGATATGTTTAGGATGAGTAGGCCACTATTTGATAGATTGCATGACTTGTTGGTGACGTCTTATGGTTTGAAGTCAAGCAACAAGATGTCTTCTATTGAAGCTTTGGGTATGTTTCTATGGATGTTGGGGCTCTCGGTCATTCACTCAAGTGAAAAACAGATTTGCGAGGTCAAAAGAAACAATTAGTAGAAAATTCAATGAAGTGTTGGGCAGTGTTTACCTCCTATCACAGATATTGTCAAACCTAGAGATCCAAACTTCACGAATATACACCCAAGACTGCTAGGTTCCGGTTTTATCCTCATTTTAATAATCAGTATAGGTGCAATAGACGGCACTCACATACTGTTGTTGTGCCTTCGGCAAAGGTGGTTCAACATGTTGGTCGGTATGGTTATTGCACTCAAAATGTGTTGGCGATATGTGACTTCGACATGAGGTTCACCTTTGTTGTTGCGGGATGGCCTGGTTCAGTACATGACATGAGGGTGTTCAATGATGCTTTACGTAAATATGCCACACAGTTCCCACATCCTCCAAATGGTATAGTAACATTTTAACTAGTTATCTCAAAAAGTTGCATCTGTAGCTATATATCTCATTGTGTATGTTTACATTTTGTAGGAAAATTTTACCTTGTCGACTCAAAGCTATCCAAATCGACCGGTTTTCTAGCTCCATACAAAGGGACCAAGTACCATTTACCGAGTTTGAAATGGACCACGCCTAGTGGCAAGAAGGAGGTATTCAACCACTTGCATTCATCACTTCGTAATGTGATTGAGCGATCTTTTGGTGTGTTAAAGATGAAGTGGAGAATTTTGTTGGACTTACCAAGTTATCCAATGCTCAAGCAAACCAAAATAATACATGCATGCATGACACTCCATAACTTCATTCGGGATAGTGCGTTGAGTGATGAAGAGTTTGACCAGGTGTGATCGAGATGAAAACTATATGCCGATGCCTTCCTCTCATGTGGGTTCAAGTCAATTGGGAGATGAAGAGGGGCATGAATGCCTCCGTGATAATATTGCTAATGCTTTATTTGCTAGAAGAGAGTAATTTGTTTGTAAGAGCATATTTGTATGAACATATGATCATGGATATTTGAATAATTAAGCTTTTCTACCACTTATGTATTCAAATTCTTATGTTACTAATGTCTTGCAAGTCCAAACTAATAAAAAACATGTCATAAAAGAATAAATAAGTCACCAAAAAAGGTCAAGGGCATTGTAGTCTTTAAACATTCGAATACAACAATCCAAAACTCTGATAATCCAGGCTGCCAAACACCTGACAGCTATTTCCCACCATCTTATTATAATCTAGCTTATATAATCCCCCACCTATAAGCTGGATTATAATAATCTTAAGTGGAAACAAACAGGCCCTTAGTTTTAACTTTTGGTTTCAGATTTATTTTATTTTATTTTTAAAATTTTATTTTATGGTTTTAGATTTTTTATTTTTTATCGATTCTTTTTCCGTATTTATTTGCATTGTTCATAGCAGACTAATCTGTTTGTTCTATTTTTAATTTTTTTAAAATTTTGTTACACGAAATAAGCCACCATCAGCTATTTTAATTGGGAGATTGGAGGATTTGCCCCATGCATAAACATGGAATTTAATGATTTGCCCTATTTGTCTCGTTGACATGTGGGCCTTGGCCCCACATGTCAATAAGACATCATGGGGCAAATCATCAAATGCAAATAAAAGGTATGGCAAAAGATCAAATATCTCATTTTAATTAGTCACAGTATAATTTTAATTATAAATTAATTTATTTCAGTCTAACCAAACGGCACCTAGATCTAAGGAAGAGGGTGCATTGATGGGAAAGTAGGATCTACTACCGGTTGTATCCACAACCCTGATCTGGACCACTAACATTGCATCGAGATTTGTGCTTTACACGGTATTTAAATGCGTATGTGTTTTTTAGTTGGCCGTATTTTGTTGTATTTGGACCATGATTTGACATATGGTGGGACCAATGGGGGGATTTGTTAATTGATTGCACATCGCTTTGGTTCAAAATTTAATTTTTGTACTGTGATATGCACGACTGTAGTGTTGTACTCCAATCACATTTGGCATTGTGATACGTACAAATGAATTCTACTCCAAACAAATGTATTATACCTATACGTTTCATGTACTACTGCAGTCAATCAAACACATCTCACAATGCATAGTACAAACACATCTCACAATGCATAGTACATGTACGTATTTTACAAGACGCATAATACATGTTCTGCATGGTACAAGCTAAATGTGCAATGCCTGTATCAAGAGAGTGTAGTGTACACACATACATACTGCACAATCCAAATACACACTTTTGCATACCAAAAAAATGAAATTCACAAACTCAAAGTACATTGTATAAGCACTGTACAACAAACACTTCTACTTTTTGCATGAAAAATAGCAGTCCAAAATACATTTGCATCCAACAAAAAATCAATCAATAATGGGTGACAGGGATGAAATATTGCGGTGGTGATGTACTGAGGTGTTGGAGTATTGTGCACCAGAGAGAGACGATGTGCATCGGGGGGAGAGAAAGTACTCGATGGTGATGGGAAGTACTCATGCCATGGCCCACAAGGTAGTACTCAACGGTAGCCATGGGTGAGGAAGACGTCGATCACTAGGGTTGAGGACGATGCTCAAATCCAGCGACTCGCCGCCGCAAATGGAATTAGCTGCTGAAAAAATACTGTAGTTGATAGAGATTTATTTAGCATAATTAAATTTAAAAAATTAAAAATGTAAAAAAAATATGTTAACCCATTACGTATAATACAAACAAATATGGGAAAAAACCGGCAAAAAAAACTCAGCAAAAAACCAAAAGTTCAGAAAAAGATAAAATTTTATGAATAGTGAAAAAAATCAGCCGGAAGCTAAAAGATGAAGCCGAATTGATCACCACTCATTTTCTAGATGATGTCTTGTATTGCTTAAGATTAATTGTAAAAAATGTTGTTATATAAGGTCGTCATTGTCTTTCTTCCTCGTGCATTATTCCTTGCATTCGTGTTAAAAATGCATTTATTTGAAAAATAGAGGGAGTTCTGTTCCATTTAGTAGTTGGGTTTCGCCTCACATAACTTGAAATCCAAATAATTTTAATGTAAAGATGTCATACAAAGCTAGAGAAAAAACATGCATATACTAAATTCATTATCCACTATGTGGCTTTGATAGGTCACATGTAACAATGCTCTACCATTTCTCCACACTTCTAGATTCTTATTAGTCTCGACAACCTCACATTTGTTAAGATGCCAAACCGATGTATGGTGGTATTGCATGCCAATCTCATGTAGACGAAATAACAATCAATCAACTCGTAGCCCAGCAACCATAGCAACCGAATCTAATCTCCTCCCTCTAGTCAGAAATCAAATGCGGAAAAGAGGTGCATACATCAATGTTGTGCTCTCCATCGTCATCACGGAGTGCCGTCTCTGTCATTATAGTGCATAAAATGTTTGACGGTGGTCGTATCGGCTGGGTTCTTTTAAATTTAAAGTTGGTTTGTATTTATACTGTCTATAGTAACTACCTTTTAAATGATGTATTTTTTAAAATATGGTTAATAGGAAAACTGTAGTAAAAAATATACTAAATTTAGCTATATCGACCAAAATCACATGCGATTATTTTTCTCTACGTACTGTCTCTCACAAACAGCCAGAATACATAGTGCAGTTCTCATCTCTCTCTAAGTTATCTTTTCCTTTCCAGCTCGAGAATACATGCATCATTAGTATAAAAAAAAGAGTACAAAGCGACAATTATGATTTTGAAAGTAAGAAACATCAACAACCAAACTGCAAACACACAAAAACCAAATAGACCTAAAACACACAAAAATATATATGAACCACTAGATCTTTTAAATCATTAGTTAGTACACAGGTGAACTATAAATCAAAGAGAGACCATATAGACCAATGAGCATAAGTGAGAGTTGAAAACCATTGTAAAAACATCGGAGAAAGCCACATACTACAGAAGAAGCACATCTAGACAGGAGAGCTCCCAACCCTTTTCGACCTGTGGCAATGTTATCTAGCTAAAGGAAAGAGGAGTTTCTTTTAATATTTTGTTATAATACAGAAATACTAACTCGTTATTTACCAACATAATTATATATAATGAAGCCCAAACTAAAGAAATACATATAGGCTATGTTCATATTGATTTCTAGAAATTATTTTTTCTACCGTAAATAGTTTTTTTACAGATATAGCTTTCAAACGGGGTGTCTTTTGAAGACGGAGTTTACTAGTTGATTAAAGTATATATTATAGTGATTTTATTTATATCGACCAAAATCACACACACGTTTCTCTTTTTCCGGTCAGACACTCTATAAACTGTTATTATTTATAAGCTCTAGGTTAAAAATGTCATAGAAGCTTTCTTTCAAGTTTCAACATGGTGTTATTGGGCCTGTTCTTTTCAGCTTCTAAAAGCTGTTTTTCGACTTTTCTACAGTAACTACCTTTTAAACGGAATATCTTTTCAAGATAGAGTATACTAGTTAATTGTAGTATATGCTATACCGATTTCATTTATATCGGTAAAAACCGTATGTGACTTTTTGTTACCCTATAATATTTTACATAAACAATTTAAAAACTACAAACGACAACTAAAAGACATATAAGTTTAAGTTAAAAAGAAGATGCCTATTTAATTGTCCAAAGCTCCAAAGACGAATCACTCAGATCAGAGAGAACGGCACCGCCGAATACACGCGCCGCACCACCACCATTCCCAAGAGCAGGAAAAGGCGGGTGGGCGGAAGCAGGCAGGCGCTTGCCTGATTGCTGCCCCTCCCAGGCTACCACCGCATCATCACCAACCCCCCCTCCCACGCCCCTCATCGAAAAATCCCACTCCCTGGCTCACCACCCCTCTTACCCACACGGATCTACCCAGGGCACCGCGCGCCCCCAAAACCCTCCTCCGCCCCGCCCCCGCCAAGGGGCGGCGCGATGCGGGTGCCGTGCTGCTCGCTATGCCACGTCCGCTACGACGAGGAGGAGCGCGCGCCGCTCGTCCTCCACTGCGGCCACGGCTTCTGCCGCGCGTGCCTCGCGCATATGCTCGCCGCCGCGCAGGGTGCCGTGCTGCCCTGCCCGCGCTGCCGCCACCCCACCGCCGTCGGCAACTCCGTCTCCGCGCTGCGGAAGAACTTCCCCATCCTCTCGCTCCTCTCCTCCTCCCCGTCCTCCCCGTCCTTCCTCCACTCAGACTCCGGCTCCTCCTCCTCCTCCTCCGACGAGGACGACTTCTTCGCCCGCACCCGCCCCGCCGCCGCGCCCGCGGCGGCGGTCGCGCCGCCCGGCTGCACCTCGTTCGACCTCGCCTCGCACCCGGACCTCAAGCTCGCCCGCCGCATCGGGAGCGGGCCGCCTGGGCCGGCCGGGCAGGAGGTGTTGGCCGGCACGCTGTCCCGTGGTCGTGGGGGCGGTGGGGCGAAGAGGTGTAAGCACCAGGTGGCGGTGAAGAGGGTGCCCGTCCCCGCCGGGGAGGGGCTCGAGGGGGTTCAGGAGGAGGTGGAGCGGCTCAGGCGCGCCTCCGCGTGGTGCCGGAACGTGTGCACCTTCCATGGCGCTGTGAGGGTCGGTGGGCACGTCTGCTTCGTGATGGATCGGTACGTGGGATCTGTGCAGGCGGAGATGCGGCAGAACGGTGGACGCCTCACGTTGGAGCAGATCCTCAGGTGCGGCATTGCAATCTAAACAGGGATTTTAAGTAGTATATATTTGTTATTCTTGCTGCTGTCGAACTTGTTGATCACTGATAACGAGAACGCACCCTCGAAACATAGATTGAGTTTGCAACATCACGTGACAATTTATCGTCTAACTGCACGTGTTCATGCTCATGAGTTTTTGAAGCTGGCTCACTAAGCAGCATATCTAGCTAGAATGATGATTAAAGGTGACAAATTGTGGTAGTATGGTAGTTTGAGCCGTGACGTGGAAAGTGGTTTCTTGATTAATGGTGCTATTCAATTCGATCTCAACGAGTTTTCGGTATGGTACGTGTTCGGCTATGTCTGGGTGAGTGCTGCCAGCTTCGTTGGTCCCCTTTGGCCTGTATCTATTGTCGAGTTGTAGCATAGGAGCTCTGAAGAAGCTAAAGTTGGTCTTAGTTAATGCTTGGAAGATTGAAGGGTCTGTGCTTTGTACTTCAATTAAAATCCTATTGGTGGATTTTGCTGCGCAAGAAGTTCAGTGAATAACATAGTTTTGGTTTGCAATATGTTTTTTTGAGTCAATTCCCAGCATGCTGTTGAGCTGTGAAGCTTTAGTTGTCTTAATTATCCATGAACAGAGTGATCACCATGCTTGGATATGCTGAGAACATTATACTCTTTAGAGTGTGCATGCTCATAAGTAAAATTCCTAGAATAGTGTATTTGCTGCCAACAACCTGTGATATGCTGAGGTTTTCCAGGTCATATTTGGCATTGGCACATCAGGTATTTATCCATAAACTGATGTGGTCTTTAGAATGGAAGGGTCGGAGCAAAATTCCCACTGATTTGATAGTCCATGGAAGTTGTCTGCTGCAATAAGATCATTATTATCAGCTCTAACTTTGATTTCCAAGGATCTGTGGGATATCTCTGTGCAACGGACCAATGGAGGCTATTCACATATTTGACTGTTACTTGATTTTTACTATATGTTAATGATGTCTATTTCAGCCAACAGGTCAAGTAGCTTGCCTTTTTTTGTTGTTGCATTCCAAACCACCAACAGTCCATGTTTCAAGATTTGCTATGCAGTTGACTATTTAGCAGGTCTTGTTAAATTATAATATCTTTGGTCGATACTTAATTGCATGCCATGATTTTCCAATTAATTTCTTTCCCCTGCTGTGAAAACTACCTGTATAAATTCACATCCTAGATATGGGGTTTCTTTGTAGTGTTTTGAACATTTCCCAACTCAGAATACATACCAACTCAGGACTAGACCCAAGTTCATGATCAATATAGTAGTGTGATGGTGATACTTTGCCCCCCTTCTATTCAGCTTATGGCTTATAGTTTTCTCCAAACAAACAAACGAGACGACTTTTCTGTCACCTTTTTCAAAGCGGCTTATCGGGATAGTCTTTTCGAAGTGGATTATTATCTTATCGGCATTCGGTACATTCATACAAGTGCTTGCGCTATGGCAAAGAACCATCAGCTACAACCATAACTCATCAGCCACAGCTGTAAAGAACCCACCCTTTGGCACTCAACACAACATGATGTGTTCACTAACCTGCATTGCGTCACATAAGTTAATATCCTAAAAATGTTGAGTTAGCTTTGCTAACAGTTTGTCTCAAAATTCCAGGTAGCGTTTGATGCTCCTACCAAAACTATTGTGGATATTATCAAAGAAATGGGTGCGACTAAAACACGCTATTTTGTTGGATCCTGTTTCGACGGGATAGACAGTAGCCATTCGATGGAGTTCCAAACTTCCAATCATGCACTCTGATTTCTTTCACTCACGACCTAGTTCTGTTTGGCTTTCGTCCATTCACCTGCATGCGGCGGCCTCCGTGCCTTCGTTCGTGGCATAGTCGATATGAAACTTAGCTAGCCCTTCCTCCGCACGTGGCGTGGCTAGATGGCCTGAAATTTGTCATCTTCTTCCGCGCAGTGACTTGGTGACCTCCCTGGCCTTCCTTCATATCGTTAGAGGCTTGAAACTTCGCTGGTCCTTCCTCCGCGCGTGGCATGTATGGCCTGAAACTTCACCAGCTTCAATGATGCAGGGATGACCACCTCTTGGCCTTCCCCTATGTCGCGTTCTTAGTGGCCGGAAATGTTGCTGGTGCTTTGCTCCTACGGCCGTTCTGGGCACCTCTCTATGTGATGAACGTTTCAAGTGTGTGCCGTGCGTGTACTTTGTTCAATGAAATGCTTAGCCTAATGATTTGACCCAAGCGTGTTTAGTGCTTCTTCTTTTCTCAGCCTATGCTGCGACATAATTTACACTAATTAATGTTGCTGGTTGTTGCGACATAATTCCTAGTTTCATGTGGTACAAAGATATTGAGAATTCTGGAAGTCGATACATCAACACAATGTTTTACTTTTTGATGAACCTTATGCAAGATGACCTGATGCATCATTTACCATTCATAGAATCCTGAAAGTTGATACATCAACGAAACGTATTACTATTTGATGAACCTTTTGCAAGATGACCGGATGCATTATTTACCATTCATATACCTGTGATTGATTTGTAATGAGAAAGTTACATAGCTTACCATTCTCAACTTGATTACTGAATGCTGAAAAGTATTAGCTTGAAGATATGTATTGTCTCTTGATGAGAACAAGTTTTTTTATGTCGACGACAAAAGGTTGAAACTTAGGTTTTGAAAAGACTGTTAGAAATGATTATAACGGTATAGTCAAATTTCACTGGGTTTTATCTAAGTTTCATAAGGTTTCAGGGAGTTTCGAACGTGCTTCATAAAACATAGTCAACTTAGGCATGAAACTCTCTGAAACTTTATGAAACCCCATTTTTTTTCCTCGAACGACGCAGGAGAGCTGCGTTGTCATATCATTAAGGAAGAACAAAAGTACAAAAGGCTGGGTAAAAGAAACCCAGCCTAAGAACAAACTCACACCACCACACTCCAGAACCTAAATCTAAATAGCTAGAGTTAACGACCAAGAGAAAACAACTCCAAGCTTAGATGCCCCGCCATACACCGAATCGCACTCATCCTTAATGGTCCAAGCAACTTTGTGGACATTAGGTAGAGAACCTTCAAACACACAAGAATTCCGATGCTTCCAAACCTCCCAGTCCACTAGGATGATAAGGGAATTTAGTCCCTTACGCAAGTCCTTAGGCACTCCCTTGATGGTCTTGATCCACCAGCTAGAGAAACGAGAGGAAGTTGTTGGAGGCGCTGCAGCAGTCAGATGAAGATGTTGGAAAATCAAAGTCCAAAGTTGCCGCGTGAAGACACAGGCAAGAAGAACGTCTTGGATGGTCTCCTCCCTTTGATCACAAAGGGACAAGCGGTGGGTGAGGCGGACCACGCTTTGCAAGGCGTCCGTCGCCCAAAGACCGATTGTTGATAGCTAGCCAAATGAAAAATTTGCAACGCAGCGGGCCCACGACTTCCAAAGCCGCCTCCAGGAGCAAATTTGATAGTCCCCACAAAGAATGCCGCATAAGTGATTCATCGCTATAATCTCCGGTTGTCGACTTCAGTGGTGTTGGTCTGAACATCTTGTTGAAGAATCATACCATCCACTAGGTCCCAAAGAAAAGATATTCCACCAACACCGAACAGAAGAGCCCTCGATGTCAAATACCCACTATGGTTATGTAAAGCTTGAGCAACTGTTGGCTTTTGACAATTCGTTTTGGAATCTTTTGAGCAGGTTGGGGCAATTTCAGCGATGGTCTTACCATTCAGCCATCGGTCGGACCAAAAGCAAGTGGATTCCCATCTCCAACTATAGTTTCTCTCGCCATATTAAAGAAAGCTTGAGCAATTGGAGGCACTTGAATTGGAAGACCAGCCCAAGGTCTAGCAGGGTCAGATTTTTGAGCCCATAACCACCGAATCCTTAGTGCCCAACCAAGCTTTTCCAGATTGTGAATTCCCAGACCTCCATATTCAAAAGGCCTCTGCACCCGCTCCCAAGAAACGAGACAATTACCCCCATTCGCCTGTTCTTGACCTCTCCAAAGGAAACCTCGACGTTTCTTATCAATGAAACCCTATGAAACACTATGAAACATAGATATATGATCTTTAAAACTTAGTCAACTTAGGCATGAAACCTCTTAAAACTTTATAAAATTTAATGAAACACTATAAAACTTAGTCATGAAACCTCATAAAACTTAGTAGTTATGAAATCTCGTGAAACTTTATGAAGCCTTATGAAACTTGGAATTCAACCTCATGAACCTGCTACAAAAAAAATTCAATTTCATAATTTGCTACAAAAACAATTTTATGAAACTTCATGAAACAGAAGCAGTTGTACCTCTTCAAGGTAGCTAGCTATATAGCTAGTCCCTAGTAGATATAATAAACGCTACTTTTCAAGTATATCTCATGTAAATATATTTGTAATTTGGGGATGCTAGCATACGGTATACTGTTAGAATCCTTTCTAATGGTATAGGCAAGTTTCATCGGGTTTCATTTAAGTTTCATGAGTTTCACAAGGTTTCATGAAAACTTAGTGATGGAACCTTATGAAACTTAAGTCAACTTAGTCATGAAATCTTCTGAAACTTTATAAAACCTCATGAAATACCATGAAACTTAGACATAAAATTTTATAAAACTTAGTCAATTTAGGCATGAATCTCCTTAAACTTTATGAAACTTAATGAAACACCATAGAACTTAGTAATGAAATCTCATGAATTTCATAAAACATAGGCATAAAACCTCCTGAAACTTTATGTAACCTCATGAAACTTGGAGTTCAACTTCATAAAATGAAGATTACAAGTTTGAAAGCTGAAACTTAAGTTTTAGAAGAGTACACCATCAGATGGTTTCAGAAAAGATCGGTTAGTCTATCACCATATATTGACATCTTTGACAACTTCACATCTACCATTTTCAAGGTCAAAGGTGAAGAGTAGGAACTGGCGGCTTTCATCACCAATGACGCCCAGCTATTCCCTTCGTGGAAGCATCTCCCCTACCTATGTATGTGCACTCCAATCACTGCAACCACCGAGCAAGAACCACTTAACAAATGGCCACAACCGCAACAACCTCTTCTTCGGCGCCGGAGGCTACGCTTCCCCTCGCCGGCCGCGCGGCCATCGTCACTATCGCATCGCGCTGTATTGGCCACGCCATTGCCACGCACTTGGCCTCCCTCGGTGCCAGCCTTGTCCTTGGCTATGCCTCCAGCTCCAAGCAGGTCGACACACTCGTCGCCGAGCTCCCACTGCTGTGGCAATCAAGGCTGACATCTTTGATGAGTCGGTGTCTAGTCCCTCTTCGACGCCATGGTGGGCGGCGAGGTTGCTGCCGTGGTGTGGTGGAAAGGGCAGGTGGCGAGTGATGTGGTGTTCACGAGTGTGTAGAAATTGGGTCGAGCAACTGGCATGATGGAGATAAATGACGCTTTAGGATTAGTGCAATACTGCGATGGGGGGCTAACCAAACGATAAGATCCTATCCCGTTAGATTTTGGAGGAACGGTATACCGTTCCGTAGTATTTCACAAAAAAAAACCATTGTGGATCATTTATTGTTACATTGTCAAGCTAACAGTGCAAATTAATTATGAGTATGTTGTATTGCTGTGATACGTTTGATAAAATTTTGCAAACTTTTGTTTGCCAGTAGAAAGTGCTAAACAACTACAACTTAAGTGTGAAGGACTCAATAGAATTCTTCTACTCAGAATTTCTGTTTTGTCCCATTACAATCTGTGCCATAAGCTAAGTAGGATAATGGAATCTCCAATGATATACTGAACCTACCATGCCATACATTGGAAATGTTACTTATTTTGTCACATCATTTCAATTCTTTTTTTTTTGCCACAAAGGAGAGTTGCTGCCTCATCTACCAACAAGTATATTGTTATCATTCTTTAAAGCATCATAATAATTGATTTTTTTTAGCATGCTTATGTTTGATGATCCTTTTGTTATTCAAATCTGTATAACTTCTGAGTACTTTTTTACTGGGCTGACTTTGCAGGTATGGAGCAGATATTGCTCGTGGAGTAGTAGAGCTCCATGCGGTCGGTATTGTTTGTATGAGCATAAAGCCATCGAATATTCTTTTAGACACAAATGGTCATGCAGTCGTTTCCGATTATGGTCTTTTGGCAATTATGAAGAACCTTACTAGTCGGAGAGTACCTGACGACTCCAACATGGCTGGCATGGATGCTACATTGCTTAGCCCCAATTATACAGCCCCAGAGGCATGGGGACCATTGAAGAAGTCACTAAATCTGTTTTGGGATAGTGCTAATGGAATATCACCAGAGTCTGATGCATGGAGTTTCGGATGTACACTTGTGGAAATGTGTACTGGTGCTGTTCCGTAAGTAGCCTGATTATTTCATTTGTGTTTCTTAATATTTTACGAATGGTGTGGTTAGATGCTAATTGAAATGCAGATGGGCTGGGCTAAGTGCAGAGGAAATTTATAAGTCTGTTGTAAAAGAAAAGAAGCCACCTCCACAATATTCAAGGGTAGTAGGTGTAGGACTTCCTGGGGAGCTGTGGAAGATGATCGGTGATTGTTTGCAGTTCCGAGCTTCAAGAAGACCATCTTTCCAGGACATGTTAAAAACCTTTCTTCACCATCTTCTAGATATACCAAGAAGCCCACCTGCAAGTCCTGAGAAGTAATTTCTTTATCTGAGTTTGTATTACTTTATGGTAAAAGCATGATATATGGAAACTACTTCGTCCGTTCTCTTTTACTTGTTTTATACATCGTCATGGTCTCCAATACACACCTTTGACTATTACTTTTTGTAATTACATGCTAGCAAAAATAATTAAAAATACAGTAACACGCATATACTTTTGATGACAAAGCTAAAAGTTCATTTCCACGTGAGAAGTCTAAATATTTTTTATGTATATTAATGGTCGACGTTTCATGCATTCTAGGACGACATCTATTTAAAAATGAAGGGAGTGAAAGTTTCTAGGAACTTAGCTGAAGTGCAGCAGCAAATAGTGAAATATCTTTTGGAGTTACCGTGTTTACAGATACTGTCATCGTCAATAAGATGCATGTATTATTTTTCCCAACATTTTTTTTTGGAGAATGTGAGCTTTCTGATATAAAAGGATTCTAATACATTACTTGCTTAAGCAGTGATTTCACAAATGTAAGATTGCCCAATGGTTTGGAACCACGACCATCCTCCATTCTGGACATCGTTCATGATAATCCGAATGCTTTACATCATCTTGTATGTGAAGGAGATGCTGCTGGTGTTAGGTTAGTCCTTGGAAATTTTTTATGGCCGTGTTTACAGCCTATACTGTTTGACACTCAAACCTTTTGCACCTGCCAGGGATCTACTTGCGGAGGCTTCCTCAAAGGGAAATGGTAGCTTAATTCGTTCTCTCTTAGAAGCACAAAATGCAGATGGACACACTGCCTTACATTTAGCATGCTGCCGAGGCTCGGCAGAGCTTGTGGAAACTATTGTGGCTTACCAAGAGAATGTAGACATATTAGATAAGGACGAAGACCCTCCAATAGTATTTGCTTTGGCTGCTGGTTCTCCACAATGTGTTCGTGCACTTATAAGGAGATGTGCTAATGTTAATTCTAGGCTTGGAGAAGGCCTTGGTCCTTCTCTTGCTCATGTCTGTGCTCATCATGGTCAACCGGAGTGCATGCAAGTACGTTATCGTGTTCACCTCTTACGTGTCAGTTTGTTGATTCCTATTTTTAGAGATTCTATGTGTCATGCAGGAATTGCTCATGGCTGGAGCTGATCCTAATGCAGTAGATGGAGAAGGTGAATCTATCCTTCATATTGCTGTGGCCAGGAGATATACTGATTGTGCTATTGTCATATTGGAAAATGGAGGTTGCAGTTCTATGGGCATATCAAATTCTCAGAATAAAACGTAAGAATACTTGTCTAGCGGAAAGGGCAAGCTGGTGAATTAGCTTCTATTCATGTGGTTCCTTTTGATGCTGTTGTCTGCCACCAGATTTTCTGTTAATTCTTTTGATCTGTGGCAACATGAAATCTTCTCCTTTTGGATGTTTTATCTGTCCAGTCGTTTTCTATCTGGTGACAATTCGTTCTTCTCATGGTGAATAGGCCATTGCATTTATGTATTGAAACATGGAATGCGGCTGTGGTAAAAAGATGGGTCGAAGTTGCATCTAAAGAGGAGATAGCCGAAGCAATTGATGTACCTAGCCCTGTTGGGACAGCTTTGTGCATGGCAGCTGCCCTTAAAAAAGAGCATGAGAAAGGTAATTGTTGACTTTGCTTATACCACAACAGATATTAAGACACATCTCTCTGGTTGGTTATACTGCTACAGGCAAACTTGGATTTGTCAGTTCCCTTAGGATGATGACAGAACAGACAAAAGCCTGTTCTTTTATCCATTGAATGTTGTGTTTGTTCTTATGGTATGATTGACATATTTGCCAGAGGGTCGAGAGTTAGTAAGAATATTGCTTGCTGCTGGTGCTGATCCTACAGCACAAGATGACCCACACTGTCGAACTGCACTTCATACTGCATCAATGATCAATGATGCAGAATTGGTAAAGGTAAAGCTTATCTGGTGGTTAGATTTTTTCCTACACTTTTCTGCTGTTTCCGCTTTCTATTAAAATACGACTTGTTTTCGTTTTGATATTTTTAATGACAGATTATTTTGGAAGCTGGAGTTGATGTAAATATAAGAAATGCTCAAAACACAACACCACTTCATGTTGCACTGAACAGAGGTGCAAACTCATGTGTTGGCTTGCTTTTAGCTGCTGGAGCAGACTGCAATCTACAGGTATTGTGGCTCACTGCCTTTTTCAACCATTTTCAAAGATAACACTAGATAAGTTTAGAAGCTTAGTTCAATAAAATGCTCTTGTGCAAGTGGATATTGGGAATTATATGGTAGTGCTCTTAAATGGGAGCTGTTCTTAACCTCTTCCTATTCTATTTTTCATTCTTATTCACTTATTTACGATTTTTGTTTGTACTAATGGGAATTTATGTAATTTGCATCATCAGTTCTTGGCACTTTATAGTTCAAGCTTGTGGTGGAGTATTATATGTATGAATGGCATCTAGTATTTCAGTGTATGACTTTTTTTCTCGATATACAGCTGTAATATGTTTTCTCTATTATAATCTAGTCAAATGCTATAATCCAACATATTTCAGCTCGCTGTCAAGCATTGCATCATATTTGTGCATGGCTATATGTTAGAAATTTTGATGTTGTGCTATTTTATCAAGACAATAGATTGAATTCTATAAAAAAAGAAATACTCGGCCAAGCATACGTGTTTTTCTATGACTTGAGAGCTGTCAGGGAGGACCCTACTAATATATTAAAGACACAATTGACTGTACAAAGGATTAATTGCAGAATAAAAGAAGAAGGGCGTACCTAGTGCCGAAGCTCCCACACTGTGTGGGGGTCTGGGGAAGGGGATTTTCCAAGCAGCCTTTCCCCTGCTTTGCAGAGAGGCTGATTCGAACCCGCGACCTCCAGCGCACAATGGAGAGACTCCATCAATGCGCCAGGCCCGCCCTTCTAATTGCAGAATTAAAAAAAGGAAAAAAAAGAAAGAGCATCCCAAACCACTGGGATATAGCAGCCTCTATAAGAGGGGAAGCTCTGACTTGAAGTAGTGCTGCAGCCGCTAACAACAACATTTTTCAAAAACCTTTTAGGAGGCACTCTGTTAAATATGTATTGATTTCTTTGAAACCATATGTGCCAATGTTTCAATTTTACATGTTCCAGTGCTTTTGCACCCCAAAGCATATCAAGCTCTACTGAATTATCCCATGACATCCAATTCCCCAAACAATCTTCAGAGCATAAAAAACAGGATCAATGTTGGATACTTGGAAATGAACTATTTTATTACCTAATGATTACAGGACTAAAATGCGTCCTTTTTTAAGTAATTTGTAGATATGTTGACATATAAAAAATGCAGTGTTATAAAAAAAGGTCTACTAGGACGTGTACAAGGAGCGGGTGCCCCTACCTATTACTGTATAATCACCAGTTAGGCCGTATAATCAGTACTAGGTGGGTGACTGAACGAATACTGGTTACCAATTTTAGAACCCTGAAGAAATGCTTACTTGCTAACTTAATAACTTAACCAACGCACAAGACTTAGTTGTACCTGGATTACTTAGTGCTATTGATTATCCTTCTGTTCAAGCTCATTTTGTGCTATGGATTTCAGAAAAAGTTAAGGATATTTTGAAACTGATTTTTGGATTCTCTGCAAGAGGGACACTTCTATGCTAGTTTTTGGGTGTATTAAATTTGAGAAATGTATGCTGATATAAATTATGATAAATAATTTACATCCACTAAATTTACTGATAGTAAATGTTGGTACTTGTGAAGTTAGAATTACTGTAGGAAGGCCTTGTCTTCTGCATGTTTTCTTTTGCTTTTTTTTATTTTTTGGGGTTCTTTTGGACCTTTTTCAGGTCTGTAGCTATCGTACACAACTGAAATTCTGACGTCTTTTTTGTTGTCGCTGCTTCTATTTTCTTTTGTATTTTACCAATTTACCATGATATGTTAGCACCAAGTAATTATGTGTATTCAATGTTTTTCTATTTGGTTAATCAGGATGATGATGGTGATAACGCTTTTCACATAGCTGCTGATGCAGCCAAAATGATACGTGAAAATCTGACTTGGGTTGTTCAAATGTTACAACAGCCATCACCCGCTGTTGATGTGAGAAACCACAGGCAAGTAACTAATGCATGAGTTAGATTCCCTTAGTTTCTCCCTTTTGTCATGAGTTGAGTGTGGGTGTTGTCCTCATTATATTTTTTTGGAGGAATCTCTGTCAGGTTATGCCAAACTATTATTGTATGGTGACAATGACATTGAAGGAAAAACCAAGCAACATCAGATGAAATATGATGTTTGGTTGTTTAAATATTTTCATTTATTTGAAGCCTTTTTTTTTGCATGGCTGTTTGAATTCTCCTTTTTACTTTCCTTTGAATTCAGTTGTGTGATTGTGTGAAGAAAATGATTCCATGGGTTAGTTTGTGTTGTGCAAAATTTGATTCTTACATTAGCATTATTCCTATCAACTACAGAGGCTGGACTCTGCGAGATTTTCTGGAGAGGCTCCCACGAGAATGGATTTCTGAAGAACTGATGGAAACACTTGAAGATAAAGGAGTCCATCTCTCTCCAACCATGTAAGGAACTCATGCTGTAATGTTTTATCTATCTTTTGCAATATGTTTTAGTTGTTTCCTTGATTTTCATTAGGTCTCATGTAGATTTTTTGTTAGTTTGGACTTTTAGTACCTTGGGAAAAGTTGCTGTATTCTTCTTGCTGGTCATTGTGAATACATATTACTTCAAAATTATCTTTAATGCATTTTCTTAATGCTGTAACCAGATATGAGGTTGCGGATTGGGTGAAATTTAGAAGAACAGTTACTTCGCCGGCATTTGGCTGGCAAGGTGCAGGACCCAGAAGCATTGGTTTTGTCCAGTCTATTGTAGACCATGACCACCTTGTTGTGTCATTTTGTTCTGGAGAAGCCCGCGTTTTGACAAGTGAAGTTATCAAAGTCATTCCATTGAATAGGGGCCAACATGTTCAGCTCAAACCTGATGTTTTGGAGCCAAGGTAAATGATATTTGATCCTTTGTACTTTCGGTACTTTGTGCCTGGTGTCTCACTGTGAAGTGGAGAAAGCGATGCTTAATAATATGTTTCTAAGGAAAAATAGCTTTGTTTCTGTTGAGATTTTTTTTGTTTTTGTGGGTCAGCACATTCCCTTAGCCTGTTTGAAAGCAAGGTGATTTTTTTTCTGGTTTATGTGGACATTGAAATAATAACAATAATGAACATGAAAAAAAAATGATGTTAAGTTTGGTTTGTACTGATAAAGATAGGGTTTACTGGACTGGATATTTGTCCCATGTATTTGTCGGTACCTGCAAGTAAAAAGCCCAGATGATACTTGTCAGAACTTAGGTTGGGCAGTCCGGAATGAAGTCCGAAATGTTGGTTCTGACAATGCTGCCAGCAGATAAATTATCTAATACTTCATACGTTCCATCTGCCGGTGCTAGTTTTATACGAGTGCTGATCATGCTAAGTTCAGGATCCAGTGGAGGAGACCTGTCAGTCTCTGTTGTCTGTGCTGAATATATTTGACTGTTTAAAGTTTAAATTGGTGTACTAGGATATTGTCTAATCCCATGTGGTCAATATGATGATAGCCTGCAAAGGGTGCTTTGCTTCTGCCCTTAGCAAAAACTGAAGGTGCTGCTTCTGTCTACTGCAAAAAGTAAAGTTCAAAGTTTGATGGACTATGTGGTTGCCATTTGCATTTCAATGTGACTGGAGTGATCTTTCAACAGAGATTAGTTTAATAGTTTCTATGGCATGTCTACTATCACTATGTTAACCTAATAATTTGTGAAGAATGTTTCATAGGAAAAAAATACCATACTGATTTTATCAAGTTAACCGTTCGGTATGTGAATATTGTGAATCACCATCTAATATAATCTGTTTTCAGATTTGGATGGCGTGGTCAGTCACGAGATAGCATCGGTACAGTTCTCTGTGTTGACGATGATGGAATCTTGAGGGTTGGTTTTCCAGGAGCTTCTAGGGGATGGAGAGCTGATCCTGCTGAAATTGAAAGGGTTGAAGAATATAAGGTTGGTAACTGGGTTCGGATTCGTCCCTCGCTAACGATTGCTGTACATGGCATGGAGTCTATTACTCCTGGAAGCGTCGGTGTTGTATACTCTATTAGACCAGACAGCAGCCTTTTATTGGGCCTTTGCTATTTGGGCAATCCATGGCTTTGTGAACCAGAGGAGGTTGAACATGTTGATCCCTTCAAGGTAGTTTTTTCTTGCACTCTTTACCATTTTATCCCTTATGGTCCATGCTCATGTGTGTTGACACTTACTCCTTACATTAGGGTTCCTTTGGTATTGTGGGGGCTTTTATATGCACTTTTATTTCATTACCTTTTTGGATATATAAACTAATTGATACCTCTTTTAAGGGCCATAGCAGACATATTCTACTAGAATTTGTTAATCAATTTGGTAAAATTGGTTAATCAATTTGGTAAACATTCTCTTAACTAACTAGATTCCACAGCGCAGCACAGCAATGACAAACTGACCCTTGCACACATCTTTGATTCTGCGATCTTTTATGTCCTACTTAGGTTTTGCTTAGTGTGTTGTTCTGATATTCTTGTGTCTACAAATTTTCCAGATTGGTGACCAAGTATGTGTAAAGAGATCTGTTGCGGAGCCTAGATATGCCTGGGGTGGTGAGACTCATCACAGCGTGGGAAAAATAATTGACATCGGGAGTGATGGTCTACTCATAATTGATATCCCTAATCGGTCTGCACCATGGCAGGCGGATCCATCAGACATGGAAAAGATTGATAATTTTAAGGTATGAAGCTCCCTAATATTTCCTTTTGAGCTACTCTTAGTTCTGCTATTAGTATAGAAAATTAATTGGATCCTCATCTTTTGTTTCTATTTGCAGGTTGGTGATTGGGTTAGAGTCAAAGCAACAGTACCATCCCCAAAATATGGATGGGAAGATGTTGCTCGTAACAGTATTGGTGTGGTTCATAGTCTAGAAGAAGATGGGGATACGGGTGTTGCTTTCTGCTTCAGAAGCAAGCTCTTTCTTTGCTCAGTTGCAGATGTGGAGAAGGTGCAGCCATTTGAGGTAGGGGAAAAGGTTCATGTGTTACCTTCTATATCTCAGCCACGCCTTGGATGGTCAAATGAAACTGCAGCAACCATTGGGGCCATCTCAAGGATAGACATGGATGGGACTCTAAATGTCAAGGTTTCCGGCAGAAATAGCTTGTGGAAGGTAGCTCCAGGTGATGCTGAGAGGCTTTCAGCTTTTGTGGTTGGAGACTGGGTGCGCTTGAAACCAAGTATTGGGAGCAGACCTACTTATGACTGGAACAGTGTTGGGAAAATAAGCATTGCAGTAGTCCATAGCATTCAGGACTCTGATTACTTGGAGTTGGCAGGTTGTTTCAGGAAAGGGAAATGGTTAACTCATAACACAGACATTGAGAAAGTACAGCCCTTTAAGATTGGCCATCATGTTCGGTTCCGCGCTGGAATTTCAGAGCCCAGGTGGGGATGGAGAGATGCAAAGCCTGATTCTAGAGGCATAATCGCTGGTGTCCATGCCGATGGAGAAGTAAGGGTTGCCTTCTTTGGTGTGCCTGGGCTGTGGAGAGGTGATCCTGCAGATCTTGAGATTGAGCAAGTCTTTGAGGTTGAAGACTGGGTTAGGCTGAGGAATGATGCGGATGTTTGGAAGTCGCTCAAACCAGGTAGCATTGGTGTGGTGCATGGGATTGGATACCAAGATGATGTTTGGGATGGAACCATTCATGTGGCATTTTGCGGTGAGCAGGAAAGGTGGATAGGGCCTTCTAGTCAGCTTGAAGGAGTCAGCAGGTTTGTCGTTGGGCAGCGTGTGCGGATCAGAGGCTGTATCCGCCAGCCAAGATTTGGGTGGTCTAATCATAGTCATTCAAGTATAGGGACCATCTCATCTATTGATGCCGATGGGAAGCTTAGGATTCATACACCAGCTGGTGCCAGGGCTTGGTTAATAGACCCAGTGGAGGTGGAAAAAGTGGAGGACGAGGAGGAAGTTTGCGTTGGAGATTGGGTGAAAGTTAAGGATTGCATTTCAACTCCGACATATCAATGGGGTGATGTGAACCACAACAGCATAGGGGTGGTCCACCGGGCTGAGGATGGAGATCTCTGGGTTTCTTTCTGTTTCTGTGAGAGACTATGGTTGTGCAAAGGTTGGGAGGTGGAGAAGGTGAGGCCCTTCCGGCAAGGCGACAGAGTACGGATACGACCTGGCCTTGTAACCCCACGGTGGGGATGGGAGATGGAGACATATGCGAGTAAAGGCGAGGTTGTAGGTGTTGATGCAAACGGGAAGCTGAGGATCAAGTTTCGGTGGAGGGATAGACTTTGGATTGGGGACCCTGCTGATATCATTCTTGATGATATCCATCATTGACGGAGGCTTCTAATGGCTTTTGTTCATAGACTTGTGGTATTCTTTTAACCCCATACCTGATTTCTTGCTCCCTTCCATTGTGCAGTATTTCAAATTTAGTAAGATATCAATATGCCGTGGAGTTGCAAGTTGCATATAGGTATCATCGCATAGGCATGGTGGGCTGTATTTGCGTGTTGATATGTGCAGGGAGGAAAGAATGAAAAGAGGCTGAGAAACTTGAAATAGACATGATAACCACCACCTAGGTTTTTACATGTATAATTATGCACCTGACTCCCTTTTCTCTTACAGCGTATCGTACACCAGTGTACAGGTTTGGACCTGAACATTAATTTAATTGATAGTGTCCTTGTATCTTTACTTGTTTGGCGGATGTGCTGATAGGTTTTGTAAGCTCTGGCTCAGTGTGGATTGTGGAGTGTCAAGCCGTGCCCCATGTCCAGGAAGTGACTACATCCTGCTGCGATACAGATCAGATGGTGTTGTGTTATCCCAAGCTGTTGCATCTGTTGTTATGCTGTTCTGATGGTTACCAGCTAGTAATTACAAACTGTAGTGCCATGTATGTATGACAGCTTAGCAGAACTTCAGGTTTCAGTTGCCAAGCAGAAGAGAGGATAGCTTTGTTGTTTTCTGTTCTGGGGAATATACCAGTATAATAGACAATAGTTGTGTTCCTTTGTTGTTACCCGTACAGAAATATAGGCTTTTCAGTTTTCTTTTAGGATCCGCTCTCTTAATGGCACTGTGGTACTTTTCTGGCAGAGGCAGATTGCTCCACTGCAAGCTGGAGGAAGGGTTGTAGTTACACTTGGGCTTGGGTAAAACTAGAGCTTTTGGGATCATATTTGGTCAATGAAGGGAAAATTCTTGTAAATGTCAGTAGGGACCAGACATGCTAAGCCGATCTGTTAGAAAAAAGATGAGCAATGCAGATGTTTATGAAGCATCGTATCAGCTGGTGCAGCAAGGGCTTATTGAAACCCCGCATATAAGCCACTAGTATCGCGTCCTCACAGACTGACTAGTCATAGAAATAGGGTGAAAATGGATGGAATATGGACGGATAATGGCTGTTATATTTGTTTTCTTTTTTTTTTAATGAAGATACGAATATAGATACTCTAGATATGAATATAAATACGAATAATGTTGAATATAAATACAGAGAATATGAATCGAATTGAATATGGATACAGATATTTTTTGGAACAAGAAAAAATTTTAAATTGTATACACAAAATAAATAAAAATATAACTAGTTTATTTGATCTAAGTATTCACGAATTCTTCATATATTCTAATGTTCTTTCTTTAACTCTGTATTGATGTATAAGGTGGTGATCATTTGGGCTTATTTTTAATGGCTTATGGCTGAAAAGCACTGTAGTTGGCTGAAAAAACACTGTAGATGACAGAGGCTTATTTAGTATAATTAAATTTACAAAAATTTAAAAATATAAAAAATATGTTAGCACATTACGTATAATACAAACAAATATGGGGAAAAAAGAACCGGCAAAAAAACTCAATAAAAAGCCAAAAGTTCAAAAAAAGACGAAATTTATGAATAGTGAAAAATAAGTCGGAAACTAAAAACTAAAGCCAAAACGATCACATAATATCTGATGAACTGCTAAAGTATTATATAAATAAGCTAGATTAAAATATAAAATGTAGGTTGCGGGTATTATATAAATGAGCTAGATTAAAATATAGAATGTAGGTTGCGGATATCCGTCTCCTGAATATCTGAATAATGTAGATCTATATTCGTATTTGATGAATAGTGACAATTGAATTTGTATTTGTACCCAACAAAAAAAATCAATATTTAACCTAATCATATCCAAGCCGACAGAATCTACATTCAAAAATATCCAGATCGGTTAAAAACTATCCATCTGCTTTCACCCTTGCATGGAGGCGCTAACGAAAAGCTCAACAAATATGGTCCAGTACCAGTAGGCAGTAGCACGAACAACAACACGGCGTACGAGCAGTAGCTATTTTGGGTAGTGTCCACTGTCCAGTGTCCGCACATAGCCAGTTACTATTACTAGTACCGTACAAGAACAAGATAAGATGCGATTGATCACAGCTCCATTAGCTGCACATGTATTCTAGTGAGTGCAGCTAGTAGGGGGGAAAAGCCACTTTTAACTGTATTAGACATGTTATTTACAAAAATAGCATTCTTTTAACATCAATTACAAAAATAACATTACCTGTTGCAGGGACAACATGCTTTTCGGATTGACACGTGGCATCTACCGCTCGGTCACCGAACGGCAGGTTTCTCAGGCCGACAAGTGGCGCACATGCCGTTCCATCATTAGGCGACAGTGCCTCACGACCCGTTGCCATTTTTGTAATTAATACTAAGAAAATACTATTTTTATAAATAACACGTCAAATACAGTAATTTTCGCTAATGATTCCTGCTAGTAGCACTATTGTATTCATCCCAAGACATGATTGGCTCGTAATTTCATACGTGCATTGAAGAAGGGAAGACGATTCGAACCGCAAGGCACCTTTGGACCCTGAAAAGTAGAGCCCTGCTGAGTCCACTACTCACTTTCATGGAGGATATATACTCAAGGACCATGCTTCCCGGCCCTTACTCCTGTCGCGTCCACCACCTTACCGAATTTTTTTCTATTTTAGTTCTTTTTTTAAAAAAATATTCACATTTAGACCCCTGGTAGTTTTAATTCCGTTTCTGGACCCAGGGGGTCGGAGCCGTGACCCACGGCGCCGAGGTAACACATCTCGGCGCTGAGGCGCCAGGCCCGCACCAGCGTGGCGGCCTGCGTGGCGCCGACATGGCAAGCACCTCGGCGCCATGGGTCGTGGCACCGAGCTCATAATGCATGCCTGGATTAACCGCTTTGATTGCATTGAAGAGTGCTGACAACTGCAAATACCCATCTTCCCAATCCCCATATATCATCTTCCAGATGCGTTGCTTTGCCCTCCATGCTTTCCCATATCTTATCTCGTATCCAAATTTCTCCTTAACAATCCCAGCAAGTGTCTTCACCTTCATATTGGGTTCTCCCTTTACTATGTGCCACAGTGACTTGGCTATAATTGTAGAGGTCAACTGCCGATGCTTCTGTTTGAGCTCTGCTTCGGCACAAGTATGTGGGCCAACGATTCTTGTGATCTTGAACTTTCCCGTGTCCTTCTGTTTCCTAGCACAAACCCTCCATTCACATATTTCCTTCTCGCACACAACTGTGTACCTCCGCTCCACATAAGAATGCCTCACCTTGAATGACCTTTACGAATCATCAATACTCCTACGACCACCTTTTCAATGTCGACAAGTCCTCAAACACCATGCCCTTCTCAATGTCATGCTTGACCGGCCTCGGGAGCATCTAGCAACTCGTCATCCCTTCCTTCGCATAAGCCTTATGGGAATGCCTAAGATCGCTGAATTCATAAACCGATGGATCCGGCCAGGCAATAACGCTGATCACTCAATATCACTTTCGGTCGCTCTCCAAAAGGGCGGTCATCATCGAATCAACGGCCCTTGCGATCTCGTAAGGCTCGGATCATCCACAATTTGAACATCCACACCGTTGGAGTCCCGCAGACTTCTTCAACGTTGCGGATGGAGCAACGGAGGAACACCCACATTATCAGGAATGTCTCCTGCATCATAAGCACGGAAACGATGGGATTGAGACAAAAGAATGGAATGACGGGAAAAGGCTAAAGTGTTGCTCGACACTTACTGGGATGATTCTGGGTCAAAGGGATCTCCTGAGGGGCCGGCACGACATCATCAGCCCGACATTCAACTCGAATCGGTTGAGAAATCAACCTCGTTCGGCGATTGAGCATCGCACCTCGGGCACTTCTTCCACATCCACCGCAAGGTCCAGAATGAGGGTCAAAGGGTGCACGATGACCTAGTTCGTGAATAACCGTGAGGGTGGGATCAATGGACACCTTCCGCACAACAAGGTCCAAACATTGGAACTCATTCCTCATAACCAATTTGACATATTTGTCCCACTGATCCTCACAACCAATTAAGATCAACCGCTTTAGAATTGTGTCTTTCGAACCGAAGTGAAGTAACCCTCAACCGTGATGCTCTCCTCGTTTCCATGACAATGTAGCTCCTCCGGCCCTAGCAACCAACTCACTAAACGACGATCGATCATCGAATATCAGAGGCACCCTTTGCATTTCAACAAATCGAACATTTCCATAATCATCACTTGTCACACTGCCTCCATGATATAGGGTGACTAGGTTGTCCATCTACTTCATACAGAAAACCAAACTTAATACCTTTAAGTGAAATTGGATACTGGCTAACTAACTAAGTACCTAAATTAACTAACTACTACAGTATAATTGATGCTAGTTAACTAACTGAATTGCATAGTCAATATTACCTGTCCGACGATGGTAGTGGACAAAGCGGGCAATCCAAGAAGGTATCGTCACACAGTAATTCCTTCCCTCCTGCATACAATCAATAAGTATGAGCTCATAACAAGCATCAGCATATGAATATCTTCAAAGCATATGAATATCTTTCAATGAAACTGATTGATGGAGGCATTATTGGTGGAGGCATTATTGTAAATACATACTCAGTGGTTTATTATCATTAGTACTACTATTGATTGTCCTTAAACAAGCCAATCCAATTATAGATTGCAATCTATCACATTTAATTTCATGAAAGCCAACTGCATGTCGAGCTTTCTTGTTCTTGGGAAGTTGGAACATACTGTACTAGTACTGCCTCCATTTGCCAAAAGCTGGCCGGCACTAAATATTGCTATGATCCTATAGCTTTGCAAATGCATATGATTGAACAAAATTTTAGAAGACATGTTGAAATTAAGCTTCTGAGCTGACAGATTCATCGTATGAAATTAGAGTACAGGACTAAAATGAAAATTTCAATTATAGTAAACCAGACTTTGGAAACTACTTGGGTCTACAATATAGACAAATTAAGTTTGTCACTACTTGGAAGATGATAATTTCTATCATCTACTAGTAAGCATTTTTTAACCATTGGTGGTGGCGCTGTGTACAAATATTTAGTCCTATAACCCACATTGCTTTGTACCAAAATAGACATCAATTCGTTCACATTTATAATCCATTTCAACAACTTTAATAAAATCATCTACAGCATGAGCAGCTATACCAGTGGCGGGGAGGCGGCGGGGCGGGAGGCGGCGGGGCTGGAGGCGTTAGCGGCCGGGAGGCGGCGGGGCCGGGAGGTGGTGGCGCGGGAGGCGGGGCGAGAGTCGGGCGGCGAAATGAGCAGCATGCGCTCGGCGCTGGATAAGTGCCCCAAGCTCGGCGCCAAGATCTACGGCGCCGAGCTCGGCGCCATCGCCACGCGCCGAGGTCGGCGCCATCGCCACGACGCCGAGGTGCTGCCACGTCGGCGCCATGCAGGCGACCACGCTGGTGCGGGCCTGCCACCTCGGCGCCGTGGACCACGGCGCCGAGATGTGTTACCTCGGCGCCGTGGGTCACGGCTCCGACCCCCTGGGTCCAAAAACGGAATTAAAACTACCAGGGATCTAAATGTGAATATTTTTTTTAAAAAGGACTAAAATAGAAAAATTCGGACCACCTTACATTTCGATACTGGTGTAAACTTGCCTGTACCATTTGTAGAGTGCAAAAGTTGCAACTTTACAACACTAGATATGTGTGTACAACATAGATAATTCTACAAGAACCAAGAAGAAAATAACTGGAGTTCTTATCAACAAAAAGGGGAAAAGATATGTCTTGAAAAGCGACTAGTGCCATATTGCCACATCAGAGCCACTATTGTTTTAAGTTGACGGCAGAATTATTCGTACACGACATCTTCTCCAATTAACTAGCAAAGTTCGGATGATGCATATCATACTAGGCCATAATAAGTGCGAATAAGGATATTATGAATGGGTTTATATGTACCCACTATCTCATCAGTCTATGATATTTTGAGATATTGTAGAGTTAAGTATAACTGACTAAAAAGGTGAATAAGATATTTTTAAATTCTTTTAACTAAACCCTAATTTTATAACAAGTTAATTAAATTGTTTTGTCTAAAAACATAAATCCTCTAAATTTCACTAAGGCACCATAAAACCTATGTCTACACTAGATATAATTCTAGCTACACAAGACAATTCAATAATTGCTAGAAATATAAATATGAAAGTAAAGATAAGAGATAAACCACGTAGTCTCGAAAACTTGATGGTCTCCCTTAATCCACGTTGAGATAAGTCTAAACAAATTAAACCGGCTCCACGAATTAAGCCTAACCACCACAATTCTACTAGGGTTGCTCTTCCTCCACTCCGAAGATGGCAAGCATCACACCACGCACAATCATGCCGGGTTTCTTCACAATCTCCTTTGAAGAGATCACTGTGCAAACTCCTCCAAACTGTCTAGTTGTCACCAACCACTAAGAGTAATAAGTCAATAACGCTTGTTTGAAGGTTTTCAAGTGCCACAATGATTAACTAGATGATGTAATATACTTGAATGCTCTTAACAACCTCAAAATGTAAAAATAGAGTAAATAAGTTGAAGAGAGAGTATCAACAACTCAAGTGTATTCAATGAGGTCTAAGAAGAACTCTTTGCTGCTAGTGAAGAGGTATTTATAGTCTCCACCCATCAGAATGACCGTTAGGGTCGAAATCCCCAAAAATCAAGGGATGTAGCACTACCACCATGTGATGGCTGATACTCCCCAAAAATCAGGAGTGCAGGATACCTAGAAAGAATACATCTACTTGAGCTTAATTGTGTGGTCGCAGTTCACGAGAACAGAGCATTCTCTAGAAAGCTCATGAGCAGATAAGGAAGCATGACCATATAACGCTTCGTTTAGTTGTGGTTCATTAGCAGCCTAATACTTGTTGAGATCTCAAGTGAAATCTAATCACGAAAATCTGTGAATTTAAGGCATAGTCTATTCTCAGCTGTGAGAAGATGAATCTTATCATTCTAGGTGCAAGTTCAACCCGTACGGGACTTATACTAAAAGATTGGTATATTAACAGTACTTTAGCACCAATATCTTTGATATCTTTTTACTTCTTGCTTTGAAATTGGTGGGGGATTGTTAGAAATTGGCCCATGTGAGTAAGGCCCATTTTCTTAATTCCAAAGTATACACGGTTTAGTACCATATTGCTAAGGCGAGGTGGATGAGACCAATTTATAAGGTGGAGCCCTTGCCACTTCTTGAATCATGTGACACATGGATGGGGATGGCACGAGGAGGGCTATAGCTAATCACACACACGTGCGCACGCGTATTCGCGCATTTTCACGTGAAAATCGTGTGACTTACGTGTCACGCCACTTAGCAGAGCAAGTCCACCTTTGTTTTTGCTGAACCCTGCACTACTCTCTCTCTCTGTTTGAATGAGATTCAAACATTTGAATGAGGCTTTATTGGGTTTGATGGCAGACAGTTACCCGTGGGTAAATGGCTGGTTAAATAGATCAGTTATCAAAGAGTAAATGACTATTTTAATCATGTCAGTTTTCAGTCTGTCTATTTATATGTCTGGAGACGTCCAGAGTATGGGTGAGAAACTCACTGCCTCTATTTCCTCCTCTCTGCGATCTTGTGCTTTTGTACTGTGCCGTCTAAACTTTGCCAACCTCTCTTCCCGGTGTGCACCTGTAAGGAGGAAGAGCGGCTATCTCTGAACCATTGCCGCAGAGAGTTCCTGCATGGGGTGGCAATAAGGTTTCTGGGTAGCGCACATTTGCGCGACCGCCCACTTCACTGCATCAAATCTGCGCTGCTTCCTGTTCTTCAATAAGCCCAATTGTAAGTCGTTCGCGTATTTGTTCGACTTTGTTAATATAATTTATTTGTGTATATTCTGAAATATGATGAGTAGTCTGCTGTTAGTTGCAAATTTTGCATCATTAATTTATTATCTTTGTCTTCTAATAAAACTTAGAATTAAAGTATTACCCACATTTTGAACAGAACTAAGTTCTTCTCGCTCCATCTACAAATAGGATTTCTGATCTTACTCGGCATATATTCGAAGCCCTCTTTCGTGGAGCGACCAATATCTATCGGCAAGCCCAGATATTTTTCCGCCAAAGCTTCAGTCTGAATATCCAGTCCCTCAAGAACCTCTTGCTTCATAGGTTGAGTGCTATTCTCGCTGAAAAAACACAGCCGACTTTGCCCTGTCGACCAACTAGCCAGAGCATCTCCCATAAGCATCCAAAATGTGTTGGAGCCGATCTGCCCCTCTCCTTGAAGCCTCGGTAAACACAATGCAATCATCCGCAAAGAGGAGATGCGAAATCCAGGGTGCATGAACGCCAACCCTAGCTCCATTTGCCAGATAAGCTGGTCCATGGGATTTCATCACGCAAGATAAACCTTCAGCGCAAAGCACGAAAACCTTCCAAGTAATTCCACTCCACCCTGTCGCACGCATTAGCCATATCCAACTTCACCGTGCAAGCTCCATTCTTCCCCTTCTTTCCCTTAATATAATGTGGACATTCCAAGGCAGTAAGAACATTATCTGTAAAAAGTCTTCCAGGAACAAAGGCACTCTGCCATTCAGATATAATTTCATCCAGAAATTTCCGCAATCGATTGGCCACCACCTTAGAGCGCAGCTTGTACAGCACATTACATAAGGAGATTGACCGGAATTTAGCCAAATCTTGAAAATGCTCCATTGAGCCAAATCTTGAAAATGCTCCACCTTCGGGATCATGACCAGTACTGTTTTATTTACTTCTTCAGGCATATAACCTCCATTCAAAAAAATTAAGGACCACCTTTGAAATAGTCAGTCCAAATAGATCCCAATGTGTTTGATAAAGGATGGCAGTAAAACCATCCGGCCCCGGCGATTTATTGGCACCCATCAGGAAGAGAGCTTTATGAAACTCATCTTCAGTATAAGGTGTACGGAGAGCATTATTCATCTCAGTAGAAACCCTCGAGGGAATATGGCACAGCACCTCCTTGGTTATTTCTCGCAGTTGGTAAGTGTAGAAACTTCCCTTCCAATTATTGCTCCTAGTTTAACTTGAATTTGTTCCCTTTTTGCTATTCATTTCTTTGATCGACCGAATGTAATCTAGAGTATATATTTGGCTTGGCTTGTGTTAGCTTACCAAACTTTCTGATCGAAGCTGATTGGAATGGGCAGGTATATAGTTAATCATGTAGAAGAACATGACAAAGGAAATGGAAGACTTTAGGTAGTTAGTTTGGGTGCTTTTATTAATGGAGCACTTCTTTGTGACAAGTGCTTAGAATCTTTGGGTTGTTTACATTTTGATTGTATAGTTTGTTTTGTCCGTCCTGTATTTTATTAGTATTGTTCATTTCACTGAGCACTGTTTCAATTGAGTTGGTGTGCATGCACCGGCCTATGGTGCTATACATGCACATACATTACTAACCAAAAAATTGCTTGGCCTGTCAAAATAATTTATTGGCAACTTTTTGTAGTATATTCTTGTATATAGCTCCCTCATTTAAAGACTTTGTTTATATTGATTTCTAAAAGTCGTTTTTTCTAAAGTAAATAGTTTTTCTACAGTACCTAGTTTTTAAACGAAATGTCTTTTCGAATCAAAGTTTACTAGTTGATTATAGTAGATATTATAGCGACTTTATTTATATCGGCCAAAATCGCACACGAGTGTCTCTCTCTGCAAGTTTCTCTACAAGCCATTACTATTCATTAGCCAAAGCTAAAAGCCAACAAAATCCAATATAAATGCATCATGGTACTCCTACTTGAAAGCCCACGATGTATTGAAAATGAGAGAATCTGAGCCTATCATTCCAAGCTGTCGATTAAGGTTCATTCTTGGGGCCTGTTCATATTGGTAGTGGTTGATGAATAGAAGCTGAGACGTTTGTATTGCATTATGGCTTTTTTACCGAGTGTATTATGTAAGATAGAGAACAAACAACAGTACAACGCAAAGCACTACAATATTCTAACCGCCACACAATTTACAAAATTATGACATAATAAAATACATAGTGCGTTACAGTATGAGAAAACGCAAAGTGATTGACAACAGTGGCTAATAGAAGCTGTTGTTACTACAAGGGTATTTCGGTATTTTCCCAATTGAAAAAGGAAAAAAGAGAAAGAGGTAGGGCCCACTGTCAGTGGGCCGACTGAGAAGATAACAGGGATGCGACTGCATCTCCTCCCATTCCCAGTGCGCGTTCACGTCTGTTCGTCTCCTCCCGTGCAAATGGAGCGGCGGCGTCCGCATCTCTCGGGTGACCAAGTCGAGCGGCGGCAGCAATGGCGATGGAGGCACCACCGGTGCGGGCGCTTCGGCGCCAACCGTGACTGCAGCCCGCCGGCTTCCGCCCTGCTCCCCTTTAAAGGGTGCCTCTTCTCTCTATGTTGGCCAAATGCATGAGTAAGTCCTCCTCTCTCCGATCTCAAATCTCTCGCTGTGGTTCTTCGTGCTTGAGCCTTGAGAACCGTCGGCCGGGTTTTCACCTGTCGCCGTCAGCTCTGGAGCACGAATCGCCGTTCTAGGGTTTCTCGTATAGTTTCCTTGAGCCTCTTCTCTGATTTGGCCGAGAGGAAAGGTTAGGGAGAACCCCTAGAGGTTGATTCGGCTTGGGCTTGTGCTGGATTTTTTAGGGAGATTTGTAATCTGTTCTTGTGGTTCGTGAGCGCTCTCGGCCGGAACTCTCGGTGGTCTTGTGCGGCGTCAACCCTAACGCTCGTCTCCCGTTTCGGCAACCAAGGTTGGAGTGGGCATTGTATCTCCGTCTACCTCACTCCTCTACTGCGAGCGGCACAAGGGGATGCTAAGTTTTCTGGGTCAGCGTCATGAGCGTGCCTTGCCCCTTTTGATTTCTTCACGGTGATTTTGAGTATCACCACTAATGTGAGTAATCTGTTTGTTACTTCTTTGCAATCTGGTGATATATTTCATATATCTGTGAAGCCTCTTTAGCAAAAAAATTGCAAAGATATTCATGTGAATTAATTGCTTTGTGATGAAATGACATATTGCTGAGATTATATATGGATGTGATGGTAGATTGATCTTGAGCTTTAGCTAAGTCTGCTATTTTACTTCTACCGATCTTTGAACTTGTTGTCCATTTGACGTTCTCTGTTTGGGCAGAGGTGAGTTTTACTCATTTCTGGTCTGTGCCAAAAGCTATTAATCTGGTGAATCAATCGTACTCTCTGTGAGTGCATGGAAGGTTGATTTCTGGAAAACTTTTGCACTGTCCAGTGAGCTGTTTTCTTGATCTATAGATTCTTGGTAGTAGCAAGATTTAATTTGCTCAAGATCTAATCTATAACTGCCATATATAATCAAGATTAGGGTTTGTCATGGTGGAGATGGCCAAGATTAAATCTTGTGCAACTAGCCGTCTGAGAGCACTAAAAACAATTCAATTTGTTGAACATATGCTTAATCTGGTCATATATGTTAAGTTCTCAATGAGATTGGCATTTAAATTCACATGTATGCTTGATGCCATGCTACTTTTGAACTCCTATATGACAATTTTGTTGAGCATATGTTTCTTTTCAAATGACTTAAATGATTCATATGTTAATATGTTTCTATGCCATGTTTATCATGCTTGGACTATTATTATTATTGCTGGAATTAAATTAAGAATTATGCTTATACCACAAAGCTTATAACAGAAGCGCAAGTGACTTGTAGAAATTGAGGTGTTCGTATTAGTTTTGACTTCTGGAAGCAGAAGCAGGCCCTTGGTGTGCTACGACAGTGGCATTGCCAGCATCTCATGGGAAATTAACTAGCAAGTAGCAACACCTTAGCATCCAAAGGTATATATTGGGTCATACAATTCATTCCAAATAGTTCAACCTCCTGGAAGCCGACACTGAATTGCTGAAATGATACTATCAATTGTCGTATAAATGCGGCATGCACGCACAGTGGGACACCACCTGATTAAGCAGTTCCACTTAACCAATTATTGTGTCCTCCTGGGCCCTCGATGCATGTACGTATGAATCTGCAGCTACAAGCTTACAAATTCCAGGGGCTCATGCATGCCGAATGTACGTACGTTGATTCATATAGCACAACCGCCGGGATATCACGTAGTCCTTCGCATGGCGATCGATAGAAACCTTGGACGAGGTTGACGCATCGCCGCTTCGAGCTATCGTTGCCATGCTCATGCATGCATGCATGCATGCATTCATGCGTAGGAGTAGCAGTCTGACAGCTGATCTGATCTCCCCCCTCATCCTGCGGCTGATGACGCTCAGATCGATCGTCTCAAGCGTAGGGCCCGTATGCATAGCATGCTGGAGCATGACGGCTCACCAGTGGACTTCCATTCGCAAAACTGGTCGAAAACGGGTCATGCTCATGCATGCATGGTACTGGCTGTAAACTAGCAGAACAACTCATTTACAGCAAGATGAATTTTACGGTCCTCGGAGAAGTACCGCCGAGTGCTCGCTTTGGGCTGAAAATCCAATGGAAAACCGAAAAACAGGTTAGTTTCAGGGAAAAAAAACCTGTGGGTGGCCAGAATGTGTATCATTCGTAATTCCAAAGAATTCAGCTCATTCGTATTAGGAATAGAAAAGAAATTAAACCATATGCGAAGTAAACTGCCAAGTCACACTTCATTTCTAGAAGATCTGAAAGCTTGGAGCAAATACGAGTTTCTTTGAATTTGACAAGTTACTACCTACTAGTGCTTGTTTTTGTCCCCGCTCCCCTGGAACGACTTGATTGTTCACTCATGCTTAGTCTTCTCTTAGGTTTAGGTGGAGGGTGACGTATTTGTTGAAGAATTGAGGGACCGACCGTTCTTGATGGAATTGCCAAGAAGTTGACACGGGACCTATATCATTGATGGGTTTTATTAGACTTATGGTTTAACTTTCTACAGTAATTCGCTTTCAAAGAAGTGTCTTTTTAAGATTAAATCTATGCATTATATCTTCCAAAAAAAACTATAACATCTCCTCCATCTGGTTTAGAATATTTGGCACTGTTGACTTAGATAAGTCAAACTTTGTAAATCTTCAACCAGTAATTATTTTTTAAATATTCGGATTGATCATATTAAAATGATATTGTAAGATTTGCTGTAAGATATATTTTTATAATATTTTGCTTTCATGATGTTTCATAGATGCACCAGTGTAAAATTAACAACTAAACTGTCAAAAGCATTGATCTAAACATGTGGCGTATCGAAAAAACTGATCATATACCCTCCATTTAGATGGAAATTGAGGATTTACCCTCCTGGCCCATGTGTCAGTGACTTATGATGACCCCACGTGTCATTGAGATGTGGAGGGTAAATTCTCAATTTCCCAACTAAAGGAAGGGTATATGATCCAATCTCCCAGTAAACCTAACCTGATCAAATGACTCCCATTGCGAGTTCATACTATGCCAGTCTGATTAAGAGGTACATACAAATAAAAACAGTAAATGCCCGCTTCTCACATGTCAATAGGTTTTTTCAACAATGTGATAATGTACAATACGCGGCGAAAGACCAGCCATCCTGCATTGTTGCATACTCCCTATATTAAACTTAGGGGATTCCCGGCCTTCCCCCACACCACATCACCGATCTTGCGAAAAAGTCCTCCGTTTTCCCTCAATTACGAAAAGGTCCTTATTTTTAATATTCCTCCCATATACGTCCTTACTTTGTTTTGCAGAAAAAATCATTCTTTGCATCGTTGCTGCGTCAACCGTCCGATCAGGTAGACTGCGCGATGCATGACCTTCTAGTCAGCTCCACGTTGTGCAGCCCACGTTGGTTCGATTACGTTCGTCCGACCATGTTGTTTTATCCACGGGGTGCGGGCCACATTATTTCAATCACGGCGTGTGGACCACGTTATTTTGACCACGTTGTTTCGACCAGGATGTTTCGACCAGGATGTTTCGATCATGCTATTTCGACCACATGGGCTCAATCACGTTGTTTCGACCATGTTGGTCAACCACGATGTGTCGACCATGATGTTTCGACCACCTGAATCGACCATGTCTTTTCGCGCATGTTGGTCAACTACGATATGTCGACAACAATGTTTCAACCTCCTTGATCGACCACGATGTTTCGACAATGATATTTCAACCACTTTGGTCGACCACGATGTTTCAATCATAATGTTTGACTCGACCACATTGGTCCTCCACCTTAGTCAAACACGATGTTTCGAACACGTTGCATCGACGACGTTGAACCGAGCACGTTATTACGAATACGATGTTTTGACCATGCTGTATTGACCACATTGCTTTGATCACGATATTTTGATCATGTTAGTCAACTACATTGTTTCGATTACCATGTTACGATCACGTTGGTTGATCACGATGTTTCGACCACATCGGTCGACCACGTAGTTTCAACCACGTTAATCGACCATGATGTTTCGACCACATTGATCGATCACGATGTTTCGACACCATATTGTTTCGACAAAAATATTTCCACCACGTTGTTTCGACCACGTGGGCTCAACCACGTTGTTTCAATCACTCTAGTTCGACCACTACATTTCGACCAGGATATTTTAACCATATTGATTCGACCATTATATTTTGACCACGTTATTTCGGCCATGTCCGTTACATCACATTGTTTCAACCACGCTATTTTGACCGTGTTCTTTTGACAAGTTGATTGGACCATGATATTTCCACCACATCGGTCAACCACGTTGTTTCGATGACCATAGTTCGACCACCAGTTTTCGACCACGGTGACTTGCCCACGCTGTGTTGAGTTTTCGACCATGATGTTTTGACCACGGTGACTCGCCCATGCTGTGTCGACCACGTTGGTCAACCACATTATTTCAACCACGTTGGTTTGAGCATGTTGGTCGATCACGATGTTTCAACCATGTTTATTGATCATGATGTTACCATCACATTGTTTTACCACGATGTTTGGCTCGACCACATTAGTCGACCACGTTGGTTGACCACGTTGTTACAACCATGATATTTCGACCATGATAGTTCAATCACGTTATGTCGCCCATGATGTTTTGACCACGTTGTTTCGATCGTATTGTTTCGACCACATTATTTTGACCGCGTTGATTCAACCATGTTGGCTTAACCACATTGTGTCGACCACGTTGGACCGATCACATTGTTACGAGCACGATACTTTGACCACACTGTGTCGACCACATCATTTCGATCATGATTTTTTGACCACGTTAGTCAACCACCTTATTTCGATCACGTTATTTTTACTACCATGTTACGACCACGTTGGTTGACCATGATGTTTTGGCCACCTTGGTCGATCATGCTGCTCGACCACGATATTTCAATCATGTTTGTTTGATCATGACTTTTTACCACGTTTGTCTACCACGTTGATTCGACAACGTCAACCACGTTGTTTCGATTACGATGTTTTGACCACCTTGTTTCAATTAGGATGTTTTGACCACGTTAGTTTGATCATATTGTTACAACCACGTTATGTCCACCACGATGTTTCGACCATATTGATTGATCACGATGTTTCAATCACCTTGATCAACCACATTGGCCGACTATGTTTTTTCGGCCAACACGTTTCGACAACGTTGTTCAATCACGATGTTTCAACCACGTTGTGCTGACCACGATGTTTCGACCATATTAGTCGACTACGTTGTGTCGACTACAATATTTTGACGACGTTGGTTCGATCACATTGATTAACCACATCGTTTCGATCACGATATTTCGATCAAGCCTTCCAATTTTTTGATATTGCATACGAGCCCTCCAAAATTACATATAGATCCTCGATTTTTTTAGAAAAGCCCTCCAAAATAAAGGCTCATAATTTTTTTTGGAAATTACGGACCAGTCCTTGATTTTTTTCATAAAAACCCTCCTTTATTGAATTAAACCTTACTTTTTCAGAAAAACTTCCTTATGAATTGTCTACTTTTTTTTATCCACGCGATCGTTAGTACGGTGTGACACCGCTTTCCACGTCTAGTTATTAGAATGGCTGATCTTTCCCCCCATCAACTCAAGTAATTACCTGCACTAGCACGGTATAACACGGCGCTTCCACATCCAGTTATTAGAATGGCTGGTCTTTCCCATCAACTCAAGTAATTACCTGCAGTGCAGTGTACTAATGCTCCATCTACGACCAGTTCATTCGATATGTACAATTCAGACAACTTAGCACTGTTTCAGATCTGTCGGTCTAGAATGCGTGAAGTACCGATGCCGTGGCTTCTCCGTGACAGCAGATCCGCGTACATTCCAGCATATCCCAGAACCAGCGCCGGCCTAGAAACATAGGACGTTGTTCAGCCTCGTGCCGTCTTGTCCTTCCCTCTGTAACCCTCTACCGAGAAGACGATGGATTTGGCATGTTGGGTGCCGAATCAGATAGGTGAGAGAATATTTTACTGCTGAGGCGCAGTATGATGGTTCCTTTTCGTATGTGACATATGGTTTATGTTTATTACTTATGATTTTTATGTATAACATGAATATTTATATAAATAAATTAAATAACGATAAATTATTTTTAAAAAATTATTTTAATAACTCGTTTCAAAATAATAACAAAAAGTTATATCGTCCCGAGCGCATCAGAGGGTGTCGCAAGCGGCAGGCCGCGTTGGTCCCCTTGTGGCTTGTGTTAATTGGATCCCCCCTCTCCGCTGGTGAAAACTGAAAACTACTCGTGCAATAGGGAAAGAGAGAATGACAACGTGTTGGCCACTCTCAGTTCTCTCTACACACCGTCAGATCGTTTCAGGTGGCTGCACAGCATGTGCAGATAAAATTTTTACGAGCATGGACCATGCAAGAAACCGGTCAGTTCCGTATAACTACCTTATTTTACAGTCAAGCTAGGATGAACCGATGTTAGATGTATATGTTTCTACTGCTCTATGGGAATTGGAAACTATAAGATCGAGGATCGATGCACACGGAGTAAAATTCGGAGGGCCTGCTGGACAATAATGTCGTGAAAAGTTCTGCGAAAATCTGGTTTTGTAAGCACTGATTGACCAGCTTACCGGACACCATTTTGTTAGCATCGGTCTCACTTTAAACAATTTTAGCTTTTAGTTTATTTAAGTTAGAAGCCACTTGAAATTATAGCATCGGTCTCACTTTTTAGGTTTTTCGGATTTTTTTGTCTTTTCTTTCTATTTATTCATTTGTATTGTCTGTAACGATATAATAGTTTTTTTCTTTTTCTATTTTCTCTATGTTTTATTTTTTTTTCTAAAAACTAATAATTGTTATAGTGCAATTTTAATTATAAATAAAAATCACAGTTAAAAACTTAAGCTGTAAATCAATTAAAGCAGCACCACTGTGTAACCAGCTTACCGGACACACCATTTTACTAGCAGATTTTGTGTACCGGGCGGGGGTGAGCTGGGCGTTGCCTCGCGTGCACCGAACCGACCAGGTGCGCTTGGCGCCCACAAATCCTATCTAGCACTGGATGGTGTGCACTTGACGCTAAAATCATGCGTCGATCCGCACATGACGACAAGACCATACTTCCAGACCGACGCGGTAGGCCCCCGAAAGTCGCACAATCATACGAGGACCTACCAGCACTCACAAACATTCTGCCACGAGCATTCTTCCAACCCGAGAGATCACGTTACACACCTGACACTGCAGCAAATATACACCGTGATGATTAGTCTTGTAATTAGTAAATGGGGAGGGCTAGCGCACGGTTTCTATCAATATGTTTAAGTTTCATCGGGTTTCATCTACAATTTATGTGTTTCATAAAATTTTATAGAGTTTCGAACATGTTTCATAAAAATTAATTAATTTAGTCATAAAACCTTCATAAAACTTTATAGAACTCTATGCAACACTATAAAAGTTAGATATAAAACCTTATAAAACTTAGTCAACTACGTCATTAAACCTTTTGAAATTTTATGAAACTATGAAACATCATAAAATCTCATAAAACTTTATAAAATTTAATTATGAAACATCATGAAACTAAGTTATGAAATCTTATCTTGGAGAAATGGTGGACAACCTTCGTTGGGAGACCTGTGTCGACCGCCACCATGGTGACCATGCGGCGGGGGAGCAAGAGCTTCACTTGCGCGAGAATCTGAGACACAGCCTCCAACTCTAAATGGCATCGGTGCAGGTTGAATTCGTGTTGGATCCAGCACATGTTTGAGTGGAGGAGGCCAAATCTGGTGCAGATGAATTCTGGTGAAGATGGATGGGCCAGATTCGATGAAGACAAAGCTCGACGGCGATGGAGATGACACAATCTAGTATCAGTAGTGATAGGGAAGAGCAAATCCAGTGAAGATGGATGTTCGACAGCGATGGAGAAGGCCATATCCGGTGATGGAAATGCACAAAGTCCAGCATGTTGAGGCAACCTAGGGAAGACACGCACGGTGGTGGTGACCATGGGAGGCGATGGAGGAAGTGGGGGAATAGGAGAGTGTGGAAGACAAAAGCATGACGGCTGGATGGAGTCAGCACACCGGAAGGCAAGCGATCGACGCCAAATCCACATGGGATTCGTGAGAAAGAACCACCGAGCAGATCTGAGCTCCCAAATTAGTGGAGGAAGCCCACACCGGCCAGATCTAAGAGCAATCGGTAGCTACCAACGGTGAAGATAGGGACTCCAAGTGCTTTGCAACGCCGAGCAGGAGGTAGACTTAGCTGTGATCGTTTTGGCTTTAACTTTTAGCTTCCGATTTATTTTTCACTATTAATAAATTTTGTCTTTTTCTGAATTTTTGGCTTTTTGTTGAGCTTTTTTCCGGTTCTTTTTTCCCGTATTTGTTTGTATTATACGTAATGGGCTAACATATTTTTATATTTTTTTAAATTTAATTATGCTAAATAAGGCTCATACATTTATAATGTTTTTCAGTAAATTCTGATGCTTTTCAGTCATAAGCCACAAAAAAACCCCAAATGATCACCATCTAAGAGCAAGAGCTTTCCATGACCTATTTCTTGGATGGCAACGAGAGACAAGCACTAAGCTATACATTAGAAGACAGGAGTTTGGGAGGAGAGATGTGACAGCGACCAAGCGAGGACTCACAAAAAAAAACCTTACACTCATATGGAGAGTCGAGATGTTTCTATCGGTTAATGTCTATCCCGTTGGTTTGAAAGGCAACGGTATAGTGTTCCTTAGTGTTTCACTTAGTAAATTGCAACGCTCCAAATCTCCAATCTAAATGAGCAAGATACTGGTGGTAATTCAGTTATTACAGATCCTGCGTTACGCTACTGCGGCGAAATGAATTTGGCGCAGCGGCAGGTAGGGGCTAGCTGGGAGGTTTGCAGGCAAGCAGCCACCAACCGCTCCTTGTGCAGCGTACTGCGGACGCCAGTTTCGATTTTTTATTACTGCTGCCGCTTGCCTCCGCTGCGGCTGCGAGCGTGGGCCGCCGGCCGGCAATAATTTCCGTGCCCAGCCAGCCGCCTGCCGTGCCGACGGATCGACGCGGCAGGTCTGCCCGTCCGCCCGGCGAGATAGCGGTGGTGCCGTAAGGAATTCCCTTGGGCGACCGTCCGTGACGCCGCGCGTAATACTACGCTACTGTTGGAGTAACGTGAGGTGAGGAGAGAGGTGAAATGTGATGAGAGCGAGCAAGGTCACTAATAACAATGGAAGGATTCAGAGCGCCGTAGCAACTAGCGCTACATACACGGACGGAGCTAGGATTTAAAAATAAAGAAAAACAAATAATCTATATAATATAATTATATTAGATAAGGAGGGTTAAATAGCACTAATAACAATAAAAAAATTTTAAAATATAAAAAAATATAGTATAATTTTATCCAACCATGAGGGGACGATGGCCCTGCATTTGGACTCATGTGTTTTAAAAAACATGTATGAGTTAAGTGTGAATGTAAAATCCATATCGTGTGGGTTTAATGCGTTTCTCTAATTATGCTAATAGATGGTATCTATTAGGATTAGATATGAGCTGGTTATCCCATCTACTTAATTGGTTGGGATGAATGCTTGCAAGCCAACTATTTCATTCTTGAGTTCTACTGTTAGCATTTGAGAGAGAAGAGTCAGTGCTGTGGTGTGCTCTCTTGTCATTCTTATGGAATAGTCGTGAAATCTTCATCATCAAATAGCAATAGATTAACTTTGTTAATCTCTTATAGAGTATGCTTGTCTTGGTTGGTTTGCACTTGTTTTTATTGGTTCTTTGCCTTTTTCTCTCTCCTCCTTAATTTTCCTACGTGCTAAGGACGTGTAAATAATAAAGGTGTCTCACGTAGATCAAATTCCATATATCTAGCCATTGTGATTTGCAAGATTTTGAAGTTGTCTAGTTCTTAGTTGATTTGGAGCTCTTCTTAAGGAATCTTGATCCGGGGGTTTTAGCTTTGATTCTTTGGATGGTCTTACTTGCTATGACATGTGAGAACTTATCTAGAGCCATCTTGGCTAATCTTAATCCAAATAAGTTGGTTTTTCAAGTTTTTGATATTTGTAGGGGTGAAAACGGGTCGGGTTAATCCCGACCGATCCGGCACCGAATCCGATTGGTACCGAATCCGACTAGTACCGAATCCGGAGAAAACAATATGGGTTAGGATATGGTATGACAATATCCGTCCGAATCGAATATCCGTCCGAATCCGATACATCTTCAAGTTTGATTTCAGGTTAGTGCTACTATTTGACGTTTCATTTTCTTTTGCAATGGTAAAATAAAATCTTCCACATCACTATTAAATAGTAACATCAAGTCGGTCGTCCTACTCCATTTATCGTGATTGTATGCATTCCTTACAAACAAGTAGGTGCAAACAAAATGGGTTAATCGACCGATCCGACACCGAATCCGATTGGTACCGAATCCGATTGATACCGAATCCGGAGAAAAATATGGGTTAGGATATGGTATCAGTAATATCCGTCCGAATCCGACCCGTTTTCACCCCTAGATATTTGCCCAATTTTGATGTAATCTTACATGTTTTATGGAAATCTTAGAATTTTGGCAAATCTCCATACAACCTTTAAATGAAATAGGTTTCGAGACTCTCAGCAAGATGTGTGCAAAATTTCGCTTCATTTGATCATGGATCTTGAAGTTTGCACCAAAAGTGATTTTGGCCCGGCTGATTTTTTGTTCTGGAAACATGAGTGTAGTTAGACCACTCTTAGGCCCGATTAGACCGCCCATCAGTTATACCGACAGTTTGTAGCTGGTCAAACCGTATCTCTAGTGGCGGTCAGACCGGTTAGGTGCTGAATTTGTGAGTCATGGCTGTTTTAGGTTGTTGTTTGGATTTAGGCTAGCAAATCTGATTTTTATAGCTCTCTAACTATTGGAGTGAATAATTTTCAGGTATTTCTTGAAAAATTTTGAGGATACATTATTCATCTTTCTCTGTTGCCATTGCAGTACTGTACCTAGAAAGAGATGTAAGTGTCTGTTTTTTATGTTGTAGTTTATGGTTTTTATCTACGGTTTATTAATCTAATAAATAGTAAATACCAAGATAAGATAAGAGCTAAAAATCACTTAAAAGCTAAAAAGTATGGAATCTAAGTAGTCAGGAAATCGCAGTACATGGATCTCACCGGTGCATGAACCTACTGGAGAATAGGGCTGAAAACGGTCAGAAACGATCGGTAGGAGGTCAAATCACTTTCAGTTTCACATTATTTTCTCGAAAATGAAATCGATACGATATTGTCGGAAACGAGAACGACATCGATATTCCGGTAAATTCGGAATCGAAACTATTCGATCAAAAGTGCATCGATAACGATCGAAAATCATGAAAGCGATATCTAAAATACAATAAACACATTACACACCAATCGCACAGCATGACAATAGCTGTATATATTGACCTAGGTCACATGAAAAATAATACTGTAGTAATGATCCATGGCACAAGAGGCAAGACACATATATTATATAGCAATAAAAAGACACGACACAAAGCCACAAGCCTACAACCCCAAGTGACATCATGATCTTTATACAATAATACTTAGTTAGGTCTCACAAGCACACAAAGCTGACAACCACATGACATAGGCGTAGTCACAAGTAGTGGCGGACCCAGGAATAAAATGTAGCTAGGGCAGACTTCGAAGCGTGAAGCAAACAGTATTATCCAAAAACAAAACAATCCATACTGTAACTACATTGCAATTACACTAATAAAAGTATATGACAAAGGCAGAGAACCTCTTCACTTACAATTGTACAAAGGCCACTACAATTCTCAGTCCAACAGATGAACATATCTAGGCAACTGATCTAATATAGGAACTCATGAACATGCATCTTAAACAAAGCTAAGGCATCCAACTGATCTAATATAGGAATGATCAAAGGCTCAAACTCAAAGCCTCAAAGGCTCAACAGTCAAACACTCAAAACTCAACTCCACCAAGTGACCAAGGCACCGACTACTCTCAAATCCCCGACTCTCCACGATCTCGACGCCTCCGGCCCGGGCTCCCGCCTCGAGCCCCGGCGGCTCGCCTCCGCCTCCGGCCTCCGGCTCCGCGCTCCCGGCGGCCCGGCCACCGCCTCCGCCTCCGGGCTCCCGAGACCCGCGGGCTCACCGCCTCCGCCTCGGCCTCGGCTCCCGCGCTCCCAGCCGCCCAGCCCACCGCCTCGCAGAGACCCGCGGGCTCCCGCCTCCCGCGCTCCCGGCGGCCCGGCCACCGCCTCCGCCTCTCGGGGCTCCCGCCTCCCGCCTCCCGAGCTCCCGCCGACTCCTCGCCTAGGCGGGCGCGCTGCGCCGCGCCGTCCTCGGTCCTCCTACAACTCCGCTGGCATTGCCGCACCTGGCGCCGCCGCGCCTTCCTCTGCCGCCCGGGATCTAGGGTTAGTGCGTGCTCTGTGCGGAAATGGGGACTGGGTCTCAGGTCTGGGGAAATGGCCGAACGGAATGGCCTAACGGGCTTGGCAGGCTGGCCCAGCCGCCTGGGCACTGGCGTGGCGCGTGGGATCGATAATTACCGACGGTAATTATCGATTAAATACGGTATTTTTCGAAAACGATCGGAAGAGAGCTAAATCGTTTTCGTTTTCATTATCGGATATTTTTACCGTTCTCGTTTCCGTTTTATCGGTTACCGTCACCGTTTCCGTTTAGAGGAAAAAATCGGTAATTTCTCGAAAACGATTTTCGGTAACCGAGAATTACCGTTTTTGTTTTCAGCCCTACTGGAGAATTTCTTTTCTTGTTTTTCCCATGATGGAAACTTCGTTTCGCATACAGTTAGCCGGTACACTGGACACTGACTCCACCTCCTCTCCTGTCAGGTTATCATCGTCATCATTTGGGGTTGCTAGGGCTGCCATGTTCGATCCGGCCTTAGCCCTCGGACGTTCGATCGCAACACTTTTCTCTCTCTCTCTCTACTTACGTACGTACGTACATACATATATATACATAAAAGTTATGTATATAATAAAAATATTTAATAAAAAATATCAATATTACACTAGTTACAATACCCTTGTTATATATATATAAACATGTTGCATACATGGAATTAAAATATTATAACAACAATTTTGTTTGTGTAATTTGTTGACCATTTCAGAGTAATAACTTTATGCTTCTGATATGTCAATTAGTGCAGGAAGAAGAACTAAACATACCTATAGTTAGCCTAAAGGATGACGCTGCGAACCCTGCATGCTGTGCTGGAGAGCATCAGGCTGTTGAGGCAGCACCTCAGGCTTGATCTAACTTGGACGAATCCCCGCACTGTCATGAGTTGGATGCCTTCGATCATAAAACATTGCTTCCTTTTGACTGCCGAATCCCGTCCCAAGCAGGAATGAGACCCAGCCGAGGTATGCAGAGAAGGGAGTTGGTAGCAGCCGACCAAGTAGAGAAGCCATGGGGCAGAGCGCTGGAGAGGCGCGGTGGTCTGGGGCCGAGCCTAAGAGCAACTCCAGCAGAGCCCCTACTTGAGCCATCAAATCTCATATTTGAGGGTTTGAGGCAAAAATAGAGGTCCAGCAGGGCCTCTACTAGAGCCCTCAAATTTAAGGAGCCCCTCAAATCCCCCCTCAGCCCTCATTCCTAGGGGCCCCCTACTCCGGCTCTCATTTTTCAGCTCTGCTCGTTTTTTCCAGCACACTGAAACGTCCCGCGCCTCAATCCCCGCCACGCCCCTCCTGCTCCACCTCCAATCCCCCGGCGCCCCCTCCTGCTCGGCCTCCATTCCTCCGCCGCCAGATCCCCTGCGCTCCAGCTGCGCCAGATCCCCACGCTCCTGGCGATTCCTCCGCGCCGCCACCGCCCTCCTCGGCGCTCCTCTTCCGCTCCGAGCGCATCTCGCCCGTCGGTGGAGAAGATGGAGTGGTGCCAGCGGGAGGATGGCGGTGATGGCGCGGCGATGTAGAAGGAGTCGGCGTCGATGTTGATGAAGCGGAGGCGGCCGTGAAGAGTAGAGCGCGGTGAGCGGATGACGCGCCGCGGATCGGTGCTTGGTGGCGCGCGGAGAGATCTGCGGCGGCTGAACCGAGGAGAGGAGGCGCGGAGTAGAGTGGTGAGGCGCACGGGTGAGGGTGCCGAACCGAGGAGAGGAGGCGCCGGCGGGCGGATGTGAGGAGGAGGAGGAGGGGGAAGCGGAGGCGGCGGGAGGTGGGGATGCCTGGAGAGTGGAGACGACGGGGGGTGAGGGAGAGATGAGGAGTGGGTCCCATGTGTCAGTTGTAGTGGAATGGATTTGAGGGCTTAAATTTGAGGGGTGCTGTTGGAGTAGATGCAAAAAAACTGAGTCCTCAAAAGTAGGGGAGCCCTTAAATGAAAAGTAGAGGCCCTGTTTTGAGGGCTACTGCTGTAGTTGCTCTAAGGTGCCCGTGGCCGAAGGCGCCATAGTGATCCGGCTAGAGGAGTAAAGAATTCAGAAGAGCAAAAGAATAGAGAAAAGTCGTAGGAAGGAGAAAGAAGAGATAAAGAAAAGGAGAAAAAGGTTGGACAGGACATCTGATTTTTTTAATTCAACTGGACGTCCGTATACTATTATTACCGTCGTCATTTTCTTTTCCCGAAACAAAAGCCATGCATGGCTCACCTGCAACTCGAGCAGTTCGTGTAACGACCCAATTAGAGAGCGGCATATGGCACTGTAAGAGCAGGTCCAACAGGTAATGTAAATACCATTTCAATGCTATTTTATATTATTTAAGGGCTAATTAGTTCTCCAACAGGTACTGTACATGTCTCGCTATTTTGCCTCGCTCGCTATTCCTTTGGTTCCGCGATGTATTCTGGCGCACGGACTTCGCTTGCCGATTGCCTCCTCGCGCTCTCTGGCGAAATCGCCCTCCTCTGCGTTCCTTCCGCGCCTAATTCACCTCCGCGCTCCCGCTCGAGCTCTTCCGCTGGTCCCTTCCACTGCCGCCTTCCCTTGCCCGCCTCACCCTGCACCCCACCCGCACACCCCACCGCTCTGCACCACCGAAGTGCGCATCGAGGAGGCGAGCGTGACGAAGCGCTGCGGCGGCCGCCGAGGAACGCAGGCGGCGCGGGCGCCTTCCGAGGCCGACACGGAAGGACGAGCGGCGGCGGAGATCGTATTATTCAAGGCTGCTTCTATCATACTATATGTCGTCCTATAGCACGATGAGGGCAAAAACATATGCCGGCAAGTAATGCATGGCACATATTATTAGCTGCGAAAAGATTAATTATGTGCCACTAAAAAGTACCATGGCATAAATCATGTGCCGACAATCCTTGAATACAGGGGTATATATATGTGCCTTGAATTGTCATAGCGGCACATAGCATGTGCCGGTAATACTTGAATACAGGGGCACATATATGTGCCTTGAGTTGTCATAGCAACGGTCCAGACCCGATTTGAAACTGTGATAATCCAAAATAGAAAGGCTGCTGTAGAGGGGGATGTATAGGAAGTATAGATTAGCCTTTTGACTATCTAAATATGAAGTTTAGCCTACCTATTATGGATTATCTCTTGGAGATGCTCTAACTGTAGCAAATACTGTAGTAGTATTGTAGCACAGGAAAACTTGCTGCTGTGTTTTCTCATGCCACAGTATTTTTCGCCGCATGTCGCCCTCTGATTAGCTCGTTATACAAACTGATTTCTATCATCGTTATATACTAAAATATCTCAACACGCACACACGAACCAGCTTACGACATCTCCCCAGAAAAGAACAACACACAAAATCCCCTCAGAAGAAAACAAAGCAGCCCTGGAATAAAAAAAACTGTGACATGTCCAGCATCGGCGTCGCTACTACTAGTATTTTTTAGCCAACGAATTTCCACTAACACCTCCGAACCCCAGAATCTAGTGCACTCTTAATTCGCCCAACCACCACTTGTTTAATCTAATAATCAATCATCAATCCTTGGTCTTTAGAGAGGGCAGTGCTAATCCGCGTCGGACCCCATCACGACTAAGCACCGTTTTTTCTTTCCGCTTCTCAACTACCCTTTGCATTATCCTCCGTAGTAGTAGTGGAGGGCATGTACAAGTCACGTACAGACCAGACGAACTAATCACCAAGCTAAATAGCTAATCTTACATGGGGCGTATTCTGTGTTCATTAGCCATTAATACACATTTCGCCCATCCATTCGCGGCATCGCGGCTGTCAATCGTCATCTCGGATTCTCGGTCAGGTACTCAGTCAGGCCCCGCCTCCTCCGCTTCCGTTCGCGTCGGTTCGTCTGCCATTGCTGGCTGCGCAGCACCTCTGCCTCTGCGTGACTGCGACTCTGTAACGCCCCCGTTTCCAGGGGCGCATACGGACACGGCATTCCGTAACTATTCAAGCATGAACAGTTATGGAGTGTCGCGCAAGAGTATACCATTGCCTGCTTACAACAAAAGTCCAGCATATATTTGACATAAGGATTAACATCCAGGTTTTTACAGCGGGGCGTGCAAGCCCAAAGCATAATTACATTACAAAAAGAAACTTCCAGAATCCGCTTGAGCGCGGCCGAGACCTACAGCCAAGGGTCCTCGTCGAAGAAAAGGTCCTCCGGGACTTCTTCAACGGGGAGACCTTCTCCTTCGTCTTGATCCTCTAAAGATTAGATTTAGCAAGCCGTGAGCCAAACAACCGGCTCAGCAAATCCCAAAGGGATCTTAACTTACTACATGCACGGAACTTCAAGGAAGGAAATATATTTAGTTTATTATCTTTCAGTGGATGCAATTTTATTTGCAATCATTTTAATAAGACGGACTCAAAACTTACTTCTTAAGATCTCAGGGTTTTCCACAAGAGTTCATTAACCAACCTAAACAAGTTAAACGTTTACAAAACTACTTAAGCTTTCTTCTGGAATCACCCAAGTGACACGGCTCAATAAGCGGAGCACGGCGTATTCGAATACCATTTATTTGACTCTGCAGAGTTTGCTCGGCTTTACCCACACGATCCCTTAACTCCGCTAAAGAGTTAAGAAAGCCAGTCGTTTCAACTGCTCAACTCTTTATATAGGTTCTACCCGTAGAATTCACTCAGTCCGCTCTCACACACACACACACACACACTCACACAAGAAAAAGCGGTGTCCGCTCGAGTGAACTCTACCGTTGTTAGGCACCCAAACACGGCTTGCCTAACCTCACCGCTAAACCTCTGTAGAGTTTCAAGCGAGTTGAGCAGCTACTAGACAAGTGTTGACAAGTCAACTCCCGTGGTTTGAGCGAGTTCTATGACATTTGCTCGGCATAAGGGTTTCAGTCCTTATATTTTCACATGGTCCACAACCTCGCGCAGCCCGCGACCCAACCTAAGGTAAGCGGTGGCGAGGCAGTCTCGCGATTTCCCACTCACCCTTACCCTACTCCAAACCCTAGGGTAAAGATGGGCGAAGGCCGTCTCGCGGCTCCCACTCCTTACCCTACCTTGTGCACGCCGGCACTCTCGCTCTAAGATACGATGTCCCATACCACCCTACCTTAGAGTCGGGTTTTCCAAATTCTATTGGCCCTGACCACAACCTTATCAAGTGTAACATTTTGCATGATGATAATAATATACTACAATTATCTAGAATAACAGATAATTAATTCTAGGGTTTCAATGGCATGGCAACAAATTTTATCGGGCATTTATCGGTGGTAGGTCTAACTATATCACATGTCATTCCAAACATTTTATTTTATTTCAAACTAACATTTCACAACTAGCATAATGCAATTAGCATATTAACATAAATAAACAGCATGGGTTGCAATATGATCAAAGGATTTTGGGACTTGCCGTCAATCCGAATGATTTCCGCTAGCTCGAACGAAGAATCTCCTGGCTCCTGAGGCTGCAACTGAACTTCCGGAGTCTCCGACACTAGCGCAAACATACAAAACAAATTAAATCCAGCTTGAGACTAATCAAGCGAGGAAAAAAATAAACTATTTAAAAAGGAGTAAAAAGCATAACCACGCCAAATGGATTTTTAGGAATTTATTTGGGGAGGATCTGTGGAAATGGAGGTCACCAATGGGTCTGGAATAATATTTGGAGCAAAGTGGTGAAGTTTGGGAATTTTTGGGATTTTCTGTGATTTTCTAGGATTTATTTAGATTTTCTGGCATTTTAGAAATTGGAAAAGCCTCTGGAAAATCGGGTGAACAGTGCGGCCCGGCCGCTTTGCTCTGATCTTGCCCGCCCACGATTTAAGCATGCGCGCGAGAGAGAGTGGAGCGCGGTAGTGGGCTCGGCCAAAGAACGCGCCCCACTGGTGGCGATGGCGCGACGCGTGGGCGCGCGAGCGCGCGGATGCGAGGTGGACCGAGGGTTCGGATGGAGCGGGCGGGGATCGGACGGTGGCGAGTGAGAAGGCGGGCGGAGCGGGAGTTGGATCGGGCGGTCGAGGAGGCGGGTTATAATCATCGGACGGCGGAGAAATGAGGCGGGCGAAAGCAGTGCAGAGGATCGAGGCGACCTCTGTTAAAAGCGGCGGGCGAGATCAACGGAGGAGGAGGCCACGTCGTCGTCGTCAACCTCGGCCGGCGCGAGTGGCGAGGGGGGAGCGGCGTAGCTACGGCGCTCGGCCACGGCGATGGCCCCGAAGGCCGGGAAGGGTTTCTTGGCTAGAGCTCGACTTGAGGAGTTCATTTTTGCACTGGGAGGCGAGGAGCAACGAGAGAGCGGGGACAAAGGGGTGGTTCGGGAGCTCTGAGGTGAGGAGGTCGCCGCGCGCGATCGAGCTCGATCGGCTGCATTTACACAGAGAGGGGATCACGGGGCTCACAATGGCGGTGGCGGCAGAGGCTGGGAGGCGGCGGGGAGAGCTGGCCACGGGAGGGTGGTTTCGGCCGGCGGTGAGCAACGTGGCTGGAGCTCCTCGGGCAGGCACCTGTCCAAACAAAGTTACCGGGCGTGATCGACACACGAGGAGGAGCTCGGGCAAAGTGGTGGGGAATGGGAAGGAGCGGAAGATCCGCTTTACGGGGTCGCCGGCGCAGGGGGAGACGACGGCGGAGCCTCGGGCGATGCGGCGCCGATTGGCAGCTCAGGGAGAGGCGGGGGAGCGGTGGGAGGTGAATGGGGGTGCTGGGAGTGTTCGGGAAGCAAAGGAGTGAGGGGGAGCCGGAAGGGGGTATTTGTACCCGGGCGGAGGGAGGGGCTCCTTCGGGGTGAAGGCAACGGCGGGCTCCGGGGTCAACAGGGCATGACGGGAGCAGGTCGGGGAGCGTCTCCTCCGCGAGACGGGCGGTGACCGGGCGCTGCGCGGCGTTTATGGCGACGGGACAGCACGGGCGGGGGTGGAGCTGCGGCATGGGAGGGGAGCGCGTCCGCGCGCGGGGAAGTGACGGGCGGGGACTGCCAGGTGGGGTCGGCCGCAGAGGAGTGGCGCCGCGTGGCGTGAGGGTTCTGCGGCGGTCGGGACAGCGGCGGGAGAACGAGGAGCCGGGCGCGGGGCGTCCGCGAGAGAGGGAGGGCGGCCGCCGCCATGCGGGGCCAGCGCAGAGGAGCGGCAACGCGTGGCGCGGAGCGCCACGGTTTTGGACCGGGGTGGTCGGGGGCGCGCGGTCGAGGCGAACCCGGCGCGCTGTCGCGCGTCCGCGTGAGCGAAGAGGCGCGTGCGCAGCGCGCCGCGTGCGTGCTGAAAAGCGGAATCGGGGCGCTAACGCGAGAGAAGAGCGGAGGCGCCGGGAGGAGAGGAGGCGGAAAGGAGGAGGCGCCACGCGAGGAGAAGGCGCCAGCCGAAAAGGAAAGCGGAAAAAGGAGACTTTCGAAAGGAAAGTTTCCAAAATTCACCCAAAAACCGGCAAAAATTCACAAATTTTTGGATTTTGAAATTTTGGGGCTTTTCAACCTACCCCCTTAAAAGAATCTCGACCCCGAGATTAACTTGGTCCAGGGAGTAAGTTGGGGAAATCCCGCTGCAAGTCTGATTCTCGCTCCCAAGTGGACTCATCCGCTGTGTGATTCTTCCACTGCACTCTGCAAAATCTGATATTCTTGTTTCTGAGCTGCCTCTCTGATGTTTCAAGTATTTGTAGTGGTTCTTCAGCATACGTGCAGTCATCCTGTAATTCAATATCTGACAATGGCACTTCATCTGTTGGTTGACGTAGACACTTTCGAAGTTGAGATACGTGGAACACATTGTGCATCCTTGACAAGTTGGGTGGGAGCTGCACTTGATAAGCTACTTCCCCAACTCTTCCGATAATCTGAAACGGTCCCACATATCTTGGTGCTAATTTGCCTTTAACTTGAAATCTCTTAATTATTTTGAATGGAGTGACCTTGATGTAGACGAAATTTCCAACTTCAAAACTCAAATCCTTCCTGCGGTTATCTGCATAGCTCTTCTGTCGGTCTTGTGCCATTTTGAGTCTGTCTCTGACAATTCTAACATGTTCTTCTGTGTCTTGAACAATCTGAGGGCCAATAAGTTGTCGCTCTCCTGTTTCTGTCCAATTCAGAGGGGTTCTGCATTTTCTGCCATAAAGTGCTTCAAACGGGGCCATTTGGATACTAGCTTGGTAGCTATTGTTATAAGAGAATTGAGCGAATGGTAAGCAAGTATTCCAGGCTGCACCATACACAATAGCACAAGCTCTCAACATATCTTCCAAAATCTGATTTGTTCTTTCATGCTCATCCATCCGTGCAGGGTGATAGGTGAAGCGAAATTCAAATCGGTGCCCATTGCTTCATGTAATTTCTCCCGAACTTAGATGTAAATTGTGCTCCCCTATCCGACACAATTTTCTTTGGAACTCCATGTAGAGTCACAATTCTTGTCAAGTATAACTCAGCAAGTTTATCTTTCCCATACGTTTGCTTGATCGGGAGGAAATGAGCCACTTTGGTCAATCTATCGACAATGACCCAAATAGCATCATATCCCTCACGAGTCTTGGGAAGTCCAGTAATAAAATGCATGCCGATACTGTCCCATTTCCATTCGGGTATTGGCAAAGGTTGCAACAATCCGGATGGTTTCTGGTGGTCTATCTTGATCTGCTGGCAGACATCACATTTGGCTACATATTCTGCCACTTCCTTCTTCATCTGGTTCCACCAATACTTCTTCTTGGATCTTGGTACATCTTAGTACCTCAGGGTGAATTGAGAATTGGGACGAATGGGCTTCAGACAAGATTAACTCTCTTAGTCCCTTCTTGTCGGGTATGCAATAACGACCACGGAAGGTAAGGATTCCATGCTCATTTATTGCGTACTCTGCTGACTCTTCTCCTTGAATATCCTTTTTCAGTTTTTGAATCTCTTCATCTTCATCTTGTGCTGCTTTAATCTGATCTGTCAGTAATGGTTGAATTTCTAATGTTGTTTCTTCACCCTGTTCTGTGATCACCAAGTTCAGTCGTATTATGTCCCTTTGCAATTCTGGCGGATACTCTGATTTGCTAGCTTTGCTTGGACGAGCCTTGCGGCTAAGGGCGTCGGCAACTACATTGGCCTTGCCCGGGTGATACTGAAGATCAACATCATAATCCTTTATCAGTTCCAGCCATCTGCGCTGTCTCATGTTTAATTCTGGCTGTGTAAATAGGTACTTTAGGCTCTTGTGATCAGAAAATATCTCACATCGATTCCCAGAGTAGTGCCGCCAAATTTTTAGTGCATGCACTACAGCTGCTAGTTCTAAATCGTGTGTGGGGTAATTCTCTTCATGTGGTCTCAACTGTCTTGAGGCATAAGCGACAACCTTTCCGTCTTGCATAAGTACACATCCCAAGCCTTGCTTTGAGGCATCGCAGTAAATCTGAAACTCCTTCTCTGGATTGGGTAAAATCAGCACTGGTGTTGTTGTCAACTTGGTCTTCAACATCTGAAAGCTTTCTTCGCATGCATCAGTCCACGTGAACGGTTTGTCTTTCTTCAACAATTGAGTGAGTGGACGAGATATTCTCGAGAAACCTTCTATGAATCGGCGATAATAACCCGCCAATCCTAGGAAGCTTCTCACTTCAGTCACTGTCTTAGGCTGTTTCCATTCCATAACTGCTGATATCTTCTCTGGATCGACTTTGACTCCATCTTCAGATATAATGTGACCCAAGAAAGCAACTTCCTTCAGCCAAAAGCTGCACTTATCAAATTTGGCATATAATTGGTGCTCTCTTAATCTTGTCAATACCATGTGCAGATGTTCTTTGTGTTCTTCTTCACTTTTGGAATATATCAGGATATCATCAATGAAGACAATCACAAATCGATCCAATTGGTCCATATGCACCAGGTTCATAAGATTCATGAAATAAGCTGGCGCATTGGTTAAACCAAAGGGTACGACCGTGAACTCAAATAATCCATATCTGGTAATGAAGGCTGTCTTCTCTCGATCTTGCTCTCGGATTTTAAGTTGATGATAACCCGAGCGCAGATCGATCTTGGAAAACACTTTGGCACCCTTGAGTTGATCAAACAAATCATCAATTCTGGGGAGAGGATACTTGTTCTTGATGGTGTGACATTCAAGCCTCTATAATCAACACACATCCTTAATTCTCCATTCTTCTTTTTCACAAATAGGGCTTGGGCTGACCAAGGTGAGACACTTGGTCGAATGAATTCTTTTTCCAACAGTTCATCCAACTGCTTCTTCAACTCTTTCAATTCACTAGTGACATTCTATCTCGATGTTTGGCAATTGGCTTGGTCACGGTACCAATTCAATAGCAAGTTCCACTTGTCCGCCGTGAGGTCTTCCTGGTAATTCTTCTGGAAAAACGTCTGGATACTCTTGTACCACTGGTACTTGATTAGGTGTGGCTGCTATCATGTTGATCATACGCTTTCTGGCATCTTTTAGCACTTCTCGATCTGTTTTCACCACTATTTTCGGCCTTGAGTTAACGGTGACACCGTCTTGATCTCATGATCCACCTTGCCTTTATTCTTGGCTAGCAGTTCATGCCTAAAATGGCATCTAACCGGACATATCTAAGCGCAATAAGTGCGCTTTAAAGTCTACCCTTGGATTTTTATGTTAAGTCCCGCACACCCCGGTGGGACTCCATTCTAACCCGGGGTTTCAACCACATAAGGTCTTGGAAGTGAAAGCAGTGGCGATTTCTTGCGGCAAAACTCTTTGAAATAAATGAATGCGTTGCACGGGGTCAAATAGAATCAATGCGGTATGGAATTGATTGGGAACATACCAGCAATGATGTCACTTGCTCCAGCGGCATCCTCTGCAGATCGTGGTTCACTCTGGCATAAAAGTAGGTCGACATTATACGCCTGCGCCTGCGCTGTAGTTGAAAAGTTCGCAGCGCTGCAGAGGCGGGGGTGGCCGCTTTGTCTGCAGATATCCTCCTTTGGGAGTGCAGGGCTTGAGCTGCGTCTTGTTCTCTTCTTTGTTCTTGACTCTGGACTTGAAGCTTAGCGGCATCGGATGGCAAGCTTTTAGGGGACATTGATCTCTGTAGTGTCAATTTCTCATGATGAAAACAAGCATTGGATCTCTTTGGGCAATTACTAGCAAGATGATTCCCACCACAGGTGGGGCATTTGGCGCTAGTGGCAAAGGAGAGTTGTATTGCGTGGATCGCCGTGATCGAGTCTCGGTAACCTCACGAATAGCGGGAGGATTGGGATCGATATGAGGTGATCCCGATGTCACGAGTCGTTGAGCATTATGTGAAGCGATTGAGATTTGTGTACCGCCTTACGCTTTCGTAGTCCTCCATTTCTCCTCTAGCTTCTTACGAGTTGATTAAACTGTTCACCATGTCATGTAAATCCTGAAACTTGAGCTAAAATATGAAATTTCGAGAGATCGCTGTAATCCACCACGAATCTATTCATCTTCTTGTCTTTGTCAACATCTTGAGGGCAAACTCGGACAAATGGTTGAACTGATGTAAGTACTCCATAACGGTGCGTCCTCCTTGCTTAAGCGCAAGAAACTCCCGACGCTTAGCCTCCATGACGCTATCCGGTATGTGTGCCTTGCGGAAGGCCTTTGAAAAGTCCTCCCAACTAATTTCTCTGTTCGTAGGGTGCGTTGGTAGTTGATCCACCACGTAGGCTGCGGCACCGCAATCTGGTGGGATGCGCACAACACCTTCTCTTGGTCATCGCATCGTCTTTGTTTGAAGCTTTCTCTCCACGTCCACAAGCCAATCCTCGCCACCGTAGGGTCGCGGAGGTGGAGAAGACCGGTGGGCGTGTTTTGAAAATCGCCCACCGGGTGGAAATTTGAGAACCATCCCGAGGAGCATTACTCCCACTAGGAACAACCGGAGGATCGGGTTGCCATCCGCTCGAGAAGCCGAGCTTGCTGATCTAACACTTTCAAGATGTTCGCTCTCCTTGATATCGATTCTTTTCTAACATTTCAATAACCTTTGCAAGTGTGTTCAGTGGTGGCGGTGCACCGCGCGCTGGTTCGACCTGCCTCGCCTGCGCTCCATCTGCTTATTGGGAACTTGAGGTTAGATTTGCAGGCTTTGACAATTAAGAGCGGGTAAGTAAGACTTTGAATTTCAAGGTAAGTATAGAAGGCGAAACTAAGGTAAGATCAAGAACGAAAGGGACAGAGAAAGCTTTGAACACATTGAAGGAAATACGATAATTTAGACAAGCAACATAAAGGATTAATTAACATAAGTTCCATAATAAAGCAAGCGATGCACATGAGACCACTTAGGGTTCGAGTGTGCACTTGCATTACATACCAAAAGTACAGCTATTACAAAGGGTCGAGCTACCACTAGCGTCAGCGTCTACTCCTCCTGTCCCAGTCTTTGGGAGGGCAGCGGGCTGCCGGCGGGAACCGGCACGGTATTTCACGTGGTCATCACGGCGCTGCGCCTAGATCGCAGTGGAGCACGAGGATCGGCGCTCGGCTCCTCACCGCGATCCACGGCCTCGATCTCCTCAAAGCAGCGCGGAGAGGCTGCGAGCTGCCGAACTCGCTCTCGAGCCTCCCGAGCCGCTCTGGAACCTCTGGACTCGGCGGCGGCGGCTATGCCGTAGCGAACGATCTGCTGTGCCCAAAGGACGGCGATGCCGCGAGGCGAGATCGTCATCCTCACCGAATCGAGGCACGGCCAGGCCTCGCGACGCTGCGTGGCACCAGTCGAAGGAGTGAAGGAGAACTTCGAGGCGTAGTAGTCTCGCAAGCAGAACGCAGCCTTACGGGCGCGTCTGAAGCTGCGTCGTCTCGGTCCATCCTCCTGGCGACGAACTGCGCTCTGGTGGGGCGGATAGGCAGGTGTAAGGACCACCACGCCTTCCACTCGTGAGAGTCGCTCTCCACGGTGCGGCTCACTGCATGGAACACTGGGCTGCGGTGCTCCTCGAACCAAGGTACCTCCTCATCTCCCAAAGCTTGTATGGCCATCCCTCCATACGGTCGGTCGAGAGAAAACATAGTGCACCATCTGCCGGAAACGAAATTTTGAAGTTAGACAAGTAAAGCGATAAACATTTTGCATAAAATAAAACTTAAGCAAGATTAGACTAAGATAGAAAAGGTAGCACAAGAGAGGAAAAAGACAGCAATAATACTTATGTTTTTCAGTAAACCCTTTTCTGACTTAAATTAAATTTTGCGATAAAATCGCTTCCTAGCGCCTTAGGTCTCAACCTACGGTCAAAGAGCTGGCTCGATACCACTTCTTATAACGCCCGTTTCTGTGGCGCATACGGACACTGACATTCCGTAACTATTCAAGCATGAGCAGTTATGGAGTGTCGCGCAAGAATATACCATTGCTCGCTTACAACAAAAGTCCACATATATTTGACATAAGGATTAACATCCGTGTTTTACAGGGGCGTGCAAGCCCAAAGCATAATTACATTACAAAAGAAACTTCCGAATCCGCTTGAGCGCGCCGAGACCTACGACCAAGGGTCCTCGTCGAAGAAAAGGTCCTCGGGACTTCTTCAACGGGAGACCTTCTCCTTCGTCTTGATCCTCTAAAGATTAGATTTAGCAAGCCGTGAGCCAAACAACGGCTCAAGAAATCCCAAAGGATCTTAACTTACTACATGCACGGAACTTCAAGGAAGGAAATATATTTGGTTTATTATCTTTCATGGATGCAATTTTATTTGCAATCATTTTAATAAGACGGACTCAAAACTTACTTCTTAAGATCTCGGGGTTTTCCACAAGAGTTCATTAACCAACCTAAACAAGTTAAACGTTTACAAAACTACTTAAGCTTTGTCTTTGAATCACCCAAGTGACACGGCTCCAATAGCCGGAGCACGCGTATTCGAATACCATTTATTTGACTCTGCAGAGTTTGCTCACTTACCCACACGATCCTTAACTCCCGCTAAAGAGTTAAGAAAGCCAGTCGTTTCAACGCTCAACTCTTTATATAGGTTCTACAGGTAGAATTCACTCAGTCAGCTCTCACACACACACACACACTCACACACTCACACAAGAAAAGACGATGTCCGCTCCGAGTGAACTCTACCGTTGTTAGGCACCCAAACACGCTTGCCTAACCTCACCGCTAAACCTCTGTAGAGTTTCAAACGAGTTGAGCGGCTACTAGACAAGTGTTGACAAGTCAACTCCACGTGGTTTGAGCGAGTTCTATGACATTTGCTCGGCATAAGGGTTTCATCCTTATATTTTCACATGGTCCACAACCTCGCAGCCCGCGACCCAACCTAAGGTAAGCGGTGGCGTAGACAGTCTCGCGATTTCCCACTCACCCTTACCCTACTCCAAACCCTAGGGTAAAGATGGCGAAGGCCGTCTCGCGGCTCCCCACTCCTTACCCTACCTTGTGCACGCCAGCACTCTCGCTCTAAGATACGGTGTCCCATACCACCCTACCTTAGAGTCGGGTTTTCCAAATTCTATTGGCCCACACCACAACCTTATCGATGTAACATTTTGCATGATGATAATAATATACTACAATTATCTAGAATAACAGATAATTAATTCTAGGGTTTCAATGGCATGGCAACAAATTTTATCGGGCATTTATCGGTGGTAGGTCTAACTATATCACATGTCATTCCAAACATTTTATTTTATTTCAAACTAACATTTCACAACTAGCATAATGCAATTAGCATATTAACATAAATAAACAGCATGGGTTGCAATATGATCAAAGGATTTTGGGACTTGTCAGTCAATCAGAATGATTTCCGCTAGCTCGAGCGAAGAATCTCACGGCTCCGAGGTCGCATGGCTGAACAGGAGTCTCAGACACTAGCGCAAACATACAAAACAAATTAAATCCAGCTTGAGACTAATCAAGCGAGGAAAAAATAAACTATTTAAAAGGAGTAAAAAGCATAACCACGCCAAATGGATTTTTAGGAATTTATTTGGGAGGATCTGTGAAATGGAGGTCACCAATGGGTCTGGAATAATATTTGGAGCAAAGTGGTGAAGTTTGGGAATTTTGGGATTTTCGTGATTTTCTAGGATTTATTTAGATTTTCGGCATTTTAGAAATTGGAAAAGCCTCTGGAAAATCGGGTGAACAGTGCGGGCCGCTTTGCTCTGATGCGGCCCGGCCCACGATTTCGCAGCCGCGAGCGAGCGCGAGCGAAGCGGCCGTGGGCTCGGCCCGAACGCGCGCGCCACTGGTGGCGATGGCCGCGCGTGGGCCAGCGCGCGCGCGCGGATGCGGTGGGCCGAGGGTTCGGATGGAGCGGCGGGATCGGACGGTGGCGAGGTGAGGAAGGCGGGCGAGCGGGGAGTTGGATCGGGCGGTCGAGGAGGCGGGGTTATAATCATCGGACGGCGGAGAAATGAGGACGGGCGAAAGCAGTGCAGAGGATCGACGACCTCTGTTAAAAGCGGCGGCGAGATCAACGGAGGAGGAGGCCACGTCGTCGTCGTCAACCTCGGCCGGGCGCGAGTGGCGGGGGCGGAGCGGCGTAGCTCTGGCGCTCCGCCACGGCGATGGCCCCGAAGGCGGGAAGGTTTTTTGGCTAGAGCTCGACTTGAGGAGTTCATTTTGGCACGGGAGGCGAGGGAGCAACGGAGAGCGGGGACAAAAAGGGGTGGTTCGGGAGCTCGGAGGTGAGGAGGTCGCCGCGCGCGTCGAGCTCGATCGGCTGCATTTACAGAGAGGGGATCACGGGCTCACAATGGCGGTGGCGCAGAGGCGGGAGGCGGCGGGGAGAGCCGGCCACGGGAGGTGGTTTCGCCGGCGGTGAGCAACGTGGTGGAGCTCCTCGGGCGAGCACTGTCCAAACAAAGTTACCAGCGTGATCAGCACACCGAGGAGGGGCTCGGGCGAAAGTAATTGGGAATGGGGAAGGGAGCGGAAGATCCGCTTTACGGGGTCGCCGGCGCAGGGGGAGACGACGGCGGAGCCTCGGGCGTCGGCGCCGATTGGCGGCTCGAGGAGGCGGGAGCGGTGGGAGGTGAATGGGGTGCTGGAGTGTTCGGGAAGCAAAGGAGTGAGGGGAGCGGAAGGGTATTTGTACCGGGCGGAGGAGGGCTCCTTCGGGGTGAAGGCAACGGCGGCTCCGGGTCAACGAGGCATGACGGAGCAGGTCGGGGCGTCTCCTCCGCGAGACGGCGGTGACCTGAGCTGCGCGGCGTTTATGGCGGCGGGACAAGCACGGCGGGGTGGAGCTGCGGCATGGGAGGGGCGCGTCGCGCGCGCGGAAGTGACGAGGGGATCCGGTGGGGTCGGCCGCGAGAGGAGTGGCGCCGCGTGGCGTGAGGGTTCTCGCGCGGCCGGGACAGCGCGGCGGGCAGAACGAGGAGAGCGCGGGCGTCGCGCGAGAGGGAGGCGGCGCGCCATGCGGGCCAGCGCAGAGGAGCGGCAACGCGTGGCGCGAGCGCCACGGTTTTGGACCGGGGTGGTCGGGACGGCGCCGCCGAGGCGAACCCGCGGCGCGCGCCGCGCGCGAAGGAGGCGCGCGCGCGCAGCGCTCGCGCAGCGTGCGTGATCTGGCGGAATCGGGCGGCGCCAACGCGAGAAGAGCGAGGCGCCGGGAGAGAGGAGGCGGAAAGGAGGAGGCGCCAACGCGAGGAGAAGGCGCGGGCGAAAAGGAAAGCGGAAAAGGAGACTTTCCGAAAGGAAAGTTTCAAAATTCACCCAAAACGGCAAAAATTCACAAATTTTTGGATTTTGAAAATTTGGGGCTTTTCGGACTCAGCGAACGCCGAAGCGGCGAGCTCGCGATCGCGACGCCGCCGTCTGCGATGCGCCATTGCCAATTTGCCATCGCTGCATCGCGAGCTCGGCGATCGCGCGCGCATGGCGGTTGGTACTTGGTGCGGTACTAATAATTTTATTTTCATCATCATCACTTTGCGATTCGCGATTCGCCTGATTAAGTAGTTGCCGCGGTGCGCCACGGTACTAATAATTTCCATTTCGCGATTCGTTGGATAATCGGATTTCATTTTCGCGATTCATTGGAGGATCGAATTGGGATTCTGATTTTTATTTTCTCGTAATAATAATTTTCTTTAAATTTTTCATTTTTGGCAAAGAGATTAAATATATTATTTATGACTTTAACGACTTAACGATTTACAACTAGGGTTCCAAATTGGGATTTTAAAATATCGATCTAGTTCATTGCAGTGGTTCATCGCTTCATGAACTTGAAAGAACGTAAATTCTAAAAGGTAATGCATTTACCTTTATTTGATCGTTTTACTATTTTTCTCAAAATTTTTAATTCAATTTATTCTCTTTTTATAGTCTATTGTAGCCGGATGACGTATTTTGTCAATGTTGACCATCTTTTGTCCGTGATTTCACTCTTATTTTCTTCACTTCACTGCAATTAACCATTAATATTAATGGTTTTTATTTATTTTGGTAAGCATTCTGATCGCAACTTCTTTATTATTGTATATTGCTATAATGCCATTGGTTATGTTAACTTATTGATGCTAAAAATTATCGAACAGATAACTATTTAGTATAATATTGCTTCAAAATTATATATGATATTATATGTATGGTAAAATAGTGAACCCTGGTCATTTTCGTTCTAGTTCCGCCCCTGTGTACAACGCCACGAAGCCTCCCGCCCCGTGCAGCGGGAACAAGAGGATATATTCTTTTCGGTTTCTAAAAATAGTTTTTGATTTTTACTATAATACCTAACTTTTAAATGGAGTATTTTTTAAACAGGGTAAGTTAATTATAGAGCATGTTAAAAGCCCAATATCTGTAACAACTAAAATCGCAAACGAGTTTCTTTCTCTCCATAATATTTATCATTAACAGCTAAAATTTAAAAAATTCATCGAAAAACTAAAAACCGCAGCCATAAAAACAGGCCCGGACGATGGCCTGCGAGTGGTGCACTGCGACGATTCCATTCCATGCTTTCTTCGGCCGGAACAGAACGAACGAGCGTACGCCGAAATCCAATATTTCCGTGCGCGGCAGGGGGTGCGAAAAGCCGCTTTCTATTCCTTCCTTGGGCTCTCCTCTCGCAGCCGTGCGGCGCGTGGAATGGGATGGAGTGGCGCGGTGGTGGTTCCGGTTGCTTGCGACGGCGGCCTCCCGCGGCATTCCGCGCGGCCGGCCTCCCGAGTCGTAAGCAACAGCGTGTTTCGCAAGCCTGGCCACGGCCGAGGGGCGAGTCGCACGCTGCGAGCCATTCCTCCCTGCGAGTTATCTGACTTGTGACCGCGCCAAGGAGCAAACCGGAAAGGAAAACCGAGTTGTTTTGACCGGACTGAAAAGGTACACCGAGTTACAAACTTGTAACAGTGTATAGTCACTGTCACCCCAGTTTTGTCGCTTGTGTCTGCCGGTGGGAGTAACGGTTGAGCGGAAGATCGTTGCTTATTTGGCAAGGTAAAACCAAGCAGCACCCTAAACAGGCAAGTGGTGGTTCACTAGGACTTGTGTTTGTCCCGACCAAAATTGCAACTAAATCCATGAGACATGCATGCTAAATTGAAATTTTCGTTTCACTATGACTTTTTATTTATCTTCAGTAAGATTTCAATCCTGAAGTAGTCAATCTCACAGGGTTTACCAACGATTTAAAATCAGATAAAAGTGATGAATTTTTCTGATTATTCCAAGGTGGGCAACTCTTGCCATATTGCAAAAGGTGATGTAAATGTAGACGTCAATGTAAAGTAAATCGATTGAACATACATGCTAAATTGGAAAGTAGTAGTTCACTGCAACTTTGCAACTTCCATTTAATTGATCTTAAGCAGCAAATCCATAGTTTTACCACCTATTTGAAGTGTAAAAAAATCATTGAGTCTTTGGGGTCACTTGCCACATTACAAATGATGATGCCATTGTAGATGTGAAGTTATTAAACTTTGTTTTAACACAAGTAGTCATATTGTAGATGTGAAGTTATCAAACTTTGTTGCAACACAAGTAGTCATATATCTTAGCATGTCGTGTACACTATATTATTGTAGACATTAAGTTGTCATGTAGCTAGTTACAATACAAATAGTCCTTGATGAGGTAACTCTTGCCACATTGTGAATAGTAACGCCATTGCAGATGTTAAGACGTCATGAGTCCCACTCACAACGCAAGTAGTCACAGATCTTGGCACGCTGTTGTAAATGTTAAGTCGTCATGGAACCAGCTATAATGCAAGTAGTCCGGTGAGGCAACTCTTGCCACGACACAAATAGTGGTGCTATTATAGATGTTAAGTCGACCAGTTGTAATGCAAGTAGTTCTTGGTGAAGTGCCATGATGTGAATAGTGATGCCATTCTAAACGTTAAGCTGTTATGTAGTTAGATGTAACATATGTAGTCTGTGGTGAGGCAAATCTTGCTACGTAGTGAACAATAATACTGTTACAGACGTTAAGTCGTCGTGAAGCCAACCACAACACAAGTAGTAAAAAACCTTACCACGTCATAAAATGTGATGTCACCATAGACGTCCAGTCGTCATATGCAGTCGCTTGTAATGCCAATTAGTCCTAGGTGGGTGATTCTTTCCATGTTGCAAACAGTAGTGTCATTGTAGAGGCTAAGTTGTTGTGCAATCAGTTGTAAACTGTAATGCGAGTAGAACTGAACAGGGTAACCAATGCCACATCGTGAACAAAACAATAATATCATTGTAGCGTTATCATGGAGGTAGTCGCAACCCTTTTAGAGATGTAATGACAATAAAGAACATATATCTTCCACAAAATTCATTTTAAAAAACTAAGATGTAGAGATCATGGCTGAAAAAAATCCAAAAAAAATCAGCACAAGGATTTGCAAAACACACACACACCCAGACACGGTCAGTCTCATTTTGCACACAGAGCCATTCGATTTTGACCGGGAGTTACCGATGCTCATTTAATTTTAATTTTTCTTATTTTTCTTATTTTTATCTTATTCTTTTCATCGTCCGTGATAACATAACTTATTTAAAAATTTTAGCTGTGCTAAAATAATTAACAGCAGCTATAATATAAAATATCTTAAACAATACCAATAAGTAAATTAAAAGCTTAAGCTAGAAGGAGCACCCTAATAGCTGCGGACAGCGCGGGGGGGATATTACAATTAGCACCCGTGGGCGCACATAATTAGCGTCATCAAACATCTGTTTCCCCTTGTCCTCCCATGTGATTCCAAGTGTTCTGCTGTACTCTCTTCATTTCTTCTTCCACCCCCACCTGCTTGCCATGAGTATGATCGTGAGGAGCTATTACTATTAGCTCGCGTCCAATTCTCCTCCTCTCCGCCATTCACCCACCTCGCCACCTCGGCGAAATCCCCTGCGCTGTATATATCCTCCTTCCCCCCAGTTAGGTTGATACTGTGTCGCTGAGGTGTTTAGCTCAGCTCGCGCGCGCCTGCCTGCCCACTTAGAAGAGCGGCGGCTCGGGAGTAGGGAGCATAGCATGCGGCGGTGAGAGCGCGGGGGAGCCGAGAGAGCGAGAGAGGATGCAGCTGCCGCAGCATCATCATCACAAGCCCAAGCCCTCCGTCTCCAGCTGCTCGTCGTGGATCCGGAGGTCCCCGCCGCCGTCCCCGCCGCACAAGAAGCCGTGGGGCGCCGGCGGCAGGAGCCGGTACGCGTGCCGCCTCGTGCCGCTGCTCGTGCTCACCGTGTACAGCGTCTTCACTGTGCTCCGAATCCCCAGCTCCTCCCTCGTCGTCACCACCGCCGATTCAGGTAGGTACCCCGCCGGCCAGCCCGGCAGCTCGACTGGAATTTCTTCTTGCTCTCGATCGCCTCCGTGGATTCCTGAATTAAATGCTTCCCTTTTTGTGCTGCAATCGCGACTCGTTTCCTCCGCAGAGCGCGTGGAGCGGCGGGAGGACGTGGAGGCGTTCAAGACCCACCTGCCGTCGAACCAGAACAGCCTCGAGGCCCGCGAGGAGACGCGCTCGCCGGCGTCCCTCCCCTGCTCCGCACTCATCAACGGTGAGTTCGTTGGATCAGGTAGTCAGTTAGGAGAAGCTAGCTAGCTTGCTTAGCTAGCTAATTCGCGGCGGCTGGGGATGCTAATCGCGAGCTCTCTCTACTCTCTGTTCGGTCGAATTGGTGCGCAGGTGAGGCGGGCGGCGGGCAGGCGGAGGGGGGCGTGCTGTGCTGCGACCGGAGCCACTACCGCAGCGACGTGTGCTACCTCCGCGGCGACGTGCGCACGGACCCGTCCACCTCGTCGGTGCTCCTGTACAACGCGCCCCGCGGCAGCGCCCCGGAGAAGGCGCGTCCGTATACGCGCAAGTTCGAGGACAGCATCATGAGCTCCATCGACGAGGTGACCATCGTGCCCGTGGGCTCCTCCAACGGCACCGGCGACGACAGGGACAGCCTGCGGCGGCGGTGCGACGTGCGGCACCCGCCTGGCGTGCCGGCGGTGGTGTTCTCGACGGGCGGGTACACGGGGAACGTGTACCACGAGTTCAGCGACGGGCTGATCCCGCTGTACATCACGGCGCAGCGGTTCGCCGGCGAGGTGGTGCTCGTGGTCCTCGAGTACCACTACTGGTGGCTGGGCAGGTACGGCGCCGTCCTGGAGCAGCTAACCAACTACAAGGTGGTCGACTTCCGATACGACCGCCGGGTGCACTGCTTCTCCGAGATGATCGTCGGCCTACGCATCCACGGCGAGCTCGTCATCGACCCCAAGCTCATGCCCAACGGTACGCCCCGTCCCCTCCAAATTCCCCAATTCGCCTTGCTAATCACAGCATAATCACTGCCATTAGCTGTGCCGCTTTGCGTTGCGACGTCCATTTTCACAGTTAGAAGTGTCTCCTAATTCGCGTGGCGATTTCGACTGGTTTTCCGTTAGAATTTCGGGATCCACCGCTTGTTAGCGCCAGTCGTTAGCTTGAGGAGGGGCATGGCGAAAAAACTGAAAAAAAAAGGCGTGCTAGTTCTTGTCGGATAAACCATTTCAGTTTGTTAGGTCGGTTAGTAGAGTAGAAATGTAGAAGCATGGTTAGATTGCAAGTGACGCATCCAGCCTTCCATGGCGCGCAAGGCACCGGGCGGTCAGCGAAAACGACCGGCCGGTGGCTGTTCCGTTTGCGCGACATGCCGCACGATCGCGCGCACCGCCTTGCCGGTGCTAGGTACCTGCTCCACGGCGGCTAAACGGCAGGTGCGTTCGCGGCGACGGCGTTCTTCTTCGCTGGGACAAAAAGGAGAGGAAAACAAGTGCGCGGAGGGGGAGGAATCTCGCGGGCGGCGATCATGAGGGCGAGATAATGGCGGAGATTGTTGTACGGGAACCCCCCGGGGGGGGGGGGTGTGGGCGAAAGATGGCTTTTGCAAAAGCGTCGGGGAAAAACGGGTTTTGCTTCGCATCGCTCGAAGTCCTATCAAGTTCACAGAAAGCTGATATACCATTGTACGTGCCACAAGGGAGGGCAACCAGGAAACGCTTGTGCAACGTGCACCACCACTTGCGTAATTGCGTTAATATTGAAGTTACTAGTAGTAGTACTAGTGGGTTAATTTAATTGGGATGCAGTAACAGGAGCATTTGAATTTTGAAAGCGGCCGCACTAATTTGCTGAGAGCAGAGGAATTAAGTAGTGGGTTTTGAAACGTTTAGGTTTGCTTTAAACGGCTTTAGTTTTTAGTTTTTTTTACTTTCGATTTATTTAAATTAGAAGACACTTCAAATTTATCTACTTTTAATTTTTTTAGAAAAAACTATCAGCCATTACAAAATAATTTTAGTTAAAAACTAAATTTAAAAATTTAAACAAAAGCTAGCTAGAGCACAACCTACGTCAGATTTGCACATCGATTATTTATGGGGTAGGAAAAACAATGGGGCTCCACAGCAAGCGTACCTACCTCCACGTTCCAGTCCAATTAATCCGGCCGACCCTGAATTATTATGACGTGTTTCACTCATTTATAGCCCAATAAAACCCTTGCACTGGCCGGTACACCAATAAGATAACCTACTGTTGTTCCGGCGGCAGATCTTTTGGACTTGCCGTGGTAAACTAGTGCTACACATCCCTACATGGTAAATCACACCATTACAGCACGTTACTCTTGCAGTCTTGCAGAGCGTAGTAGTAGTATACTGCGGCAGCAAAACAGAATTGGAGATGATGCATGTGCAATAGAATTTTTTTTTGATCGAACAGGCATGTAGGGTGAGCGAGGCGTGTCTGCAGTCTGCAAGCGAATCACCTTTCGCTACATGTCGGAGGCAATCCGTACTCCCAAATTGCAGAAAATAACAACTTGTTTCTAAATCAAACCAGTAGGTGTCTCTCTCTTAGTATAATAAAACATTGGCAATGGGTAGGGGCATTCGTGACTCGTGTTGGTGTGCTTGTCTTTTATTTTTTTACATGCTGCCTTTTTAAATAGGTGTCCGGTTCTCGGCCATAGTATTTATACTACCCTGGTGTGATGAAGTGAGGCAGCATGAGGCATGGGAGCCCCGTACAGCAAGGCCATCTTTTTTTTATTTTTCATCACCGTCTGTCTTGCGGGTTGTCATTAGAATAGACTGGAGTTCACCCTGGCTTGACTTGCGGGTGTTTGCGTAGGCATGGCGCTACAGCCCCACGAGTACTATATAGCAATCAATTTGGAAACACGGCCCCGATCGTTTCAGCTTCGACATCTGGTTTATTTTTCACTATTCCTAAATTTCTTTTTCTGAATTTTTGGATTTTTTTGAGTTTTTTACCAGTTCTTTTTTCCCATATTCGTTTGCATTACACGTGATGGGCTAATCTATTTTTTTCCTATTTTTAAAATTTTTTACATTTAATTATACCAAATAAGCCACCTTCAGTTACAGTGAAATAAGCCATAAGCCACAGCTCAACCGATCTCCACCCGTCCTACTACAAATAGTTTCTGCCACTGGTTTCTAGAATGCGTTGGTTTTTAATTTTGTTTTTTAGTTTTTTTAAGCTTTTTTATTTTTGCTTTTTATTTTTATTCTTTTGCATCATCCATATTGATATAATTTTTTATTTATTTTAAATTTAATTACTTAGAAAAACTAGTTACTGCTATGCTTTTTAGCCATAAGCCAGAAGCTACACTAAGCGCTACCTTAGATTGCACGAAGTAGCTAGTCAAAGGCACACTAATGTAGCTTCTTGCCTTTAGAGAAACCAGTGGAGAAGTACCACCATTTAGCATGAAAACAATGTTCATTTCTCAGTGCCTGACAATGGTTGTAGTTGCGTGGGAATCTCTGGGACGATATAAATTGAAATGCTGGTTTTTTTTGAGAAATGAAGGAGCCTTTCATGAGGTGATAAGAGGATATGTTAGATTTTGGGTTTGACTAGGACATGTAGGGACTTGGAGCTGCCGGCCGGGCGGCTAGCTACGCGACCAAAGTGTCAAGTGTGCTAAGCCTCGTGTCCTAATCAGCCGAGTGGATTAGTTGTTGCTTGTTGCCAATGGGGGAGGATTCCCGGTTGATGGATGGGCATTGGCAGGTACGACATTACTGTCAAGCGAGCAAAGCATCAAGACCTTTATTTTTACGTGCTTGTAATGTGTGTGCAAGCATGGAGGGAGGGTGACCTATCTCGCTGGGACCATGTGGACTTGGATACAGGAAAACAACAAAAGCTAGAGAGAGGAGAGAGAGGATGAGGTAGAGAAGGGCGATTAGTTAACTAATGCCACCAGTCCACCACCAAAACGGCTTCGTGATCCATCGTCCTTCCTTGCTCGCCTTTCACCGAGGATGGGCGATGGAGTCTCTCCGGGGGTGACGTATGGAAGCGCCTCACGTAGGTGTGTACCTCCTACAATGCTCTTCTTCTTTCGTTGTCCTCGCTGACTTGTGGGCCCGACCATATGGTCGGGCCCCTTGTGGGCCAGGGTTAGTATAACGTCATGCTGTCATGCACTCCGCAGTGCATAGCATTGTGATGTAGTGCCACAGTATAGTGTAATTCAGATAACCGTATCCGAAAATAGCATGCCACACGATTTTTCTTGGACGTGTAGTACTGGCCGATGGAAGGGAGTGTGAGATAGATCCGTAGTTAAGCTGAAAAGTTAGTGTCATTATTTTTGAAGTGCATGTTGAGTGTTTGTAATGAATGCACTACATTGTCTTAGGGTTGGACAGAAAAAAAATTCAATGTTTGATAGCTGACCTTCAAGATAAAGAAAAGGAATATACAACACAAACATAGCGCGCATTTTTATTACACGGCTGAAGTAAACACACATGGTTGAACTAAGATAGCTAATCCATGTGATCTGATAGTTGAAAAAATGAATCGGTTTAATAACTGTGAGGCCCAAAGCAAAGGTTCAAGATTGACCTAAGGCCTTATAACTCTTTAATGAAAGGAGCTGGGGACTTGAGATTACCACAGAAAGGCCACCGGACCAGACTGAAAAAAAGCTCTGAAAGAAAAACAAAGTTCTAAAAAGGGGAAAAGAGGACAGGAGAGAGATGGGATGAGTCATGAGTCTGAGAGTAATAATGGATTTAAAGCAAACTCCAGTAATGCCACATTGTGTCGGTGGGCTTGAGTCGGCACAGTTTGGTGGACGCTGAGCTAGCCAATGTAGAGTAGGTAAAGAAAGTAGTGATAGCTTTTTGCAACGTTTATCTCTGATGTTTTGTTCTCTCTTTGGATCTCAACGTTTATATCTGATAAGGAGCCCACTAACTCACCACTTTCGCTTTTTTAATTAGGATTAGTCTCTGAAATGCATTGAAAATCATAGAAAGTACCACTAGCGTATGATAGTTACTAGTGCAGTAGTGCTAGTCTCTTGCACGTTGATATGGAGTGTCAGATGGCTGCGGAATCTGGAATTGAGCGCGCAAATAGCCTCTAGCCACTTTTTTTTTAATTTTGGCACTCGCACAGCAACGTGCCGAGCTACAGTAGCCAGATGCTACTGTAGCGGACATGCCTCAGCAGCACAGTAGCTATAGTAGCTGCGAAGCTACTGTAGCTCGCTAGGTGCTGCCGAGCAAGATAAGCCCTGTATATGGAGCTATTTTTGAGAAAAAAACGAGCGTTCATGCGCTAAAAGTGAAGAAGAGTGCCCAGGAGAGGCTATTTTCAGACTGACTGACGGAATCTGTCGGGCACACATAGTGTTAGTGCATTTTGGAAATGAAGTTAATAACTAGTTGAGGGTAAATCATAGATGGTTGACTTAATTAGTATGCTATCAGTGAGTAAACATAAAAAAGTACTAGAGTTGACTTAGGAGCGTATTGGCTTTGCTGATAATTTTTAATTATGGCTTATGACATAAGTTATCAAGATTACTTCTAACAGGATTTGCTTGACCTATCCATGCCTGATGCCTTATGGGTGCATTCTCGGACATATATAAAGCATTTCTTTACGATCAGACAGCTTCCGCGACTTCCTACCATCAGTTTTTTTTGTTTTGGATTTTTTCAGTAATTATTATTTATTAAATAAATAAAATATAGCTAAAAATTATAAACCATAGTTAAAAAAAAGGGTATTGATAAACATCTCACGTGGGTCGCGGATGGTTGGCTAATTTTCATAACCCGTCGTACCGGAGGCTAACAAGGCACACGCCGCACGCAAAGGCATCTCGGCAGCGCGGAGCTAGCTGGCCAAGTGAGATGGCCGCTTGTCCTCATTTAATAAAGCGGGTCAGTTAATCTGGGGGTACAGCTAGATGGATGGACCATGGCGTCGCTGAATCATCGTGGAACGGAAGGGGAGTATTGCTGTTTTCCTTGGGTGACTGATGATTGATTTGCAGAGCCTAGTACTAATCCTAACCACCCTGGACTGATGATTGACGTGCGAGAAGAGATGGTTTCCGGCCCGATCGGCAGCTTATGTAGGCCAATTAATTAGAGGAGCATATATAGTGCTAATTTCTATTTAGATGCTAACATGCTAATATGAACGTTGGCCGTCTAATCTTAGAATGAACAGTCACGATTCATACGGTTGAAAGGTCGCTTCTTATTTATGCATTTTGCGTTTACACCCTCACCAGGTTGATCGCAATCGCGAAAATGTCCTTTGGTCATTCCCTTCTTCCCCATTGAAGGCGTTGCCATGGGAGAGCTCCATTCGACCCGCTGGCCTCCTGGGCACCGGCGGCGCTCTCCTTCCTTCTCCCAGTCACTTACCTCCATCTCTTCGCATCCGTCCCCGGCGTCGCCCTCTCCGGCCTCCCCTGGCGCCCTTCCCATCCTCCCCTGGTGCCGCCCTACCACCACCCTCGGTCTCCCTCCACCACCGACGCGGCCCCCGCCTCCCTTCACCCCCTTCGGCCTCCCTCGGCGCTGCCCCCTGGCCTCCCCAGCGTCGCCCCTCGGCCTCCCCTGGTTCCCTCCCTAGCTTCCCCCGGCGCCGCCCTCTCCTCCATCCGTGCCTCCCCTCCCCGACCACGCACTGCTTCGACTACGGTGGTCTTGACCATGGCGATTTCGACCACGACGCTTGGCCGAAGTCGTGTTCGAAGCCGCCGTCGTTGAAACCATCATGGTCAAAGCCGCTGTGATCAGGGAGGGGGAGGGGAGGCGCCAGCCGCCGGAGTGGGAGACGCTGGGGGAGGCCGGAGGGGGCAATGCTGGGGAGACCAGGGGGCAGCGCCGGTGGAGACCATGTGGCGGCGTCGGGGGAGGATTTCGGGTAGGGGCGACACTCGGCAAGGGAGGAGCTAACTCTTGTGAGTTGTGACTGAAGGCAAAGGAGCGACGGGGGGTTTCTTGTAAATAAGCATAAGTCATCTGGTGGTTTCCACCAGTTTGGATCGTGCCCGTCCGGCTGGGATTTGACGGTCCTAGGCATTTGTTAGCATGTTAACACTTAACCGAGCATTAGCACTAGATATGCTCCCATTAATTAGTGGCAACCTGTTGATCATTTGGTAGAGTACTGATGTAGTTTGGTACGTGCTGGAGTGAGCAATTGGATTAATGTCCCAGGCTCAAAACAGAAAGAAGATGGCATTCACAAAGGCAAAAAATACGGCTTTTGGATATGCCATGCGTCCCGGAACACACCATTCTCCGAAAATGGTTAATTGCTATTGCTAGGTTCAATGCTCGCTTGCGTTGCGTGGGGAGTGGGAACTTGGAAGGGAAGATGCTTTTGCGTCGCGTCATAGTGCTCCAATAGTTCAGTTTCCAACTGTCCGAACCCCAAATTAGGAATAGGGAATACTCTCAGCGCTCCTGCGCATGTGGCTATGTGAAACTGCGAACTTACGAAGCTTTCTGTGTAGTTACGTTGTGCAAGTTTTGTCTGACTCTACCAGGATCGAGTGAATGGCAAAACTGCATGCCAGATGCTGCTAATCATCACTTTATTACTCCAAACTCTTTTACTTACAATGTGCACTGTAAAACTGATGCAAGTATGGTACTCAATATTGCCGATTTGCACTTGCTTGCAGGCAAGGGCATCCAGGACTTCCAGGCGCTGCTCCACCAGGGCTTCAGCCGGACGCCGTCCTCGTCCTCGTCGGTGCTCCCGCTCCCGCTCGCGGCGCCGCCGTCCCGGCCGTGCCTCCGCCCGGACGACCGCGCGAGGACCGCCAAGCCGAAGATGGTCATCTTCATCCGCAAGCAGAACCGGGTGCTCCTCAACCTACCCCACATCGTCACGGCCTGCCGCCGCGCGGGGTTCGCGCCGCACGTCATGAACGTGCGCCGCCAGACAGCGCTGCCCGCCATCCACGCCGCTCTCGCCTCCGCCGACGCCATGGTCGCCGTGCACGGCGCGGCGGTCACCCACTTCCTCTTCATGCGGCCCGGGTCCGTGCTCCTCCAGATCGTGCCCGTCGGGCTCGACTGGGCCGCCGACGCCTTCTACGGCAAGCCGGCGCAGCAGCTCGGGCTTGAGTACCTCGAGTACAAGGTGGCCCCCGAGGAGAGCTCGCTCGCCATCGAGTACGGCGTCAACAGCACCGTGGTGCGGGACCCCTCCGTTATCAGCAGCCGTGGGTGGTGGGAGATGAAGAAGGTGTACATGGACCGGCAGAACGTCACCGTCAACGTAAAGAGGTTTGGCGAGCTGCTCCGGGCGGCGAGGCTGCACCTCAAGAACGCCACCGCCTGCGGCAAGACCACCGCCGCGAGCGCGGTGGTCAGGTAGGCGGGGGCTGTGCTTAATCAAGCTTCGTTAATTAGGTGTTAATTAATCTCTCCGTGTTCTTGTTTTCCTTTCGCTTTTTGTTACTGTTTTTCTCTTCATTTTTAAGTTCTTTTCTTTGGTTGGTTTGGGGGAGGAGGAGTATAATTAAGGATAAAAGGGAGATCCTGTACATAGAATTGAATTGATCGCCTCCGTGCACAGTGCATTCGTTCAGTTCATGTTATTAGGAGGAAGAACGACAGGAATTTATGGTGAGGGGCACTCCTAAGACATCTTCTTGTTTATTTAGTTTTACAGTAGCAAGAGTTTCCCCCCTTCTCTGCTGTTTCTTTTTTATTCTTTGGGTGTCCTGATGTAAGAACAAACAGCATTCTGTAACATCATCTTGTTTATTTAGTTTTACTGTAGCAAGAGTTTCCCCACTTCTCTGCTGCTTATTTTTTATTCTTTGGGTGTCCTGATGTAAGAACAAACAACATTCTGTAACAAGGGCAATAGAATCCAGACTTTTCTTTACAGATCATGTGAGATTCCAATTCGGCATTTTCTTTTCAGTACTAGGACTATAAATTGTCATTCACCATGGAAAGGATCCAAAGAGCTCATGCGCTAGTCTTCTGGCTTTTTTTTTGATATTGTAATAAAGGCTAAAAATTTACTTTAGCTAATGTTCGTTTTTCTGTATAATTAAATTAAAAAATAAAAAAGTGATAAAGTAAAAAAGAAAGAGAAAAAAGAAAGAATAAAAATATAAAAAGTAAAAAGATAAAAGATAAAATTAAAAAGTTAGATGCAGAACTTTGTTGGAGCGAAGTCCAAAGCCTTGTGTAAATGTGTGAAAAACGATAATTACTCATGCAGTGCAGCTCACTTGGATGCAAAACGATTCAGGGAAAGAAAAGTCAAGGGAGATGGCCACATGGAGAGGACAGTTTTGTCCATTCGCGTGCTTTACCGTCGTGGGTTCCGAGGCGCGGGCGGCACGTGGCAGGAGAGAAGAGCTGCGTGGTTGGAGGGGACGTGATGAATGGCACAAGGCGTGGTTTACTATGGAATCTGACAGCTAGACCGTTGTCCTCTCACGCTGTACCGCTGGGAGCCGCGGCTTACCGTAGCGATGTCGCTATTCCGTACTGCAGAGTTGCTTGCTTGCTACGATCAAAAGCATTAAAGCATCTAGGATAGCGCAGATAACTACTATATACTCCTCTGAATTATCTGAATATAGGTTTAAAGATAATTTTATAATGGGTTTGTTTCTTAATTTTGTTTTATAGGATCTTCAATCTTTTAATTATAGCATGAAAAATATTTGTTATAGACAATAACTCATATAATGATATTTTGTACTGTTCATGGGCCATAAATTTATGGGCTTAGATCATCTCTTTATGAGCTTAGATCGTCTCATTACGAAAAAAATAGCTACTCTCTTCCCTCTCCTCATGTGAGTAAAAATCCTATGTGTGAAATGTTAAAGATGGCTAATATCACATCATTATATATACGCTTACTAGAACCTTAATGTTAGGTTTATCGCTCTGACTGTCGGGCCTTATATCAAAGATAGAAATTTAGGCCTTGTTTACAAGCACATGAACCTTTGCAAATTCTCGTGCAAATTAAATCCCTTTTATGTAAAAATCATGCACCTAACACTCTACAAAAGTACAAATTTCACAACAAATAGTTTAATTCCCGCAGGAAACACGAAAAGTATTGCATTCCAAATGAATCCTTAGCGAACCCTTTAGAATCCGAAAGAATTTTCATATTCTAAATGTGACCATAACTTGTACTTGAAACAAAACCGAATTTCAAAAGCAATTTGAATTCTTGTTTGATTTTGATTTCTCTTAAATCCTTGACTTAATCTTGCACCAATCTCAGCCATCCACGTCGTGATTTCATTGCCGAGCCATCTCCTCTGTCCCTCTGTGTGCAGGCATCATTCATTGTCAAAAACTCACGCTGCCCTGATATTTCCAGCCGCTGCGACTTCTGATGTTTCCCCACCGCTGCCACGCCATTGCATTCGATCAGAGACCGTACCACCTTGTCATTCCCGTCTTGACATCCTCTTAAATGCTCCATTGCAGATCAGCAGCGCCGCTGCGTTCCGCTTCCCGCCATTGCCCTCGCTTCTCCTTGTCTCACGAGCGACAACCCTGCGCCGCAAATTCGAGCACCCTGAATCCCACCTCTACCAACAAGAGCCACCGTATGCCCCCTTTTTCATGCCGTGAACCTTACCTGGACCAGCACCGTAGTCATCTTACATCCCACTGCCTTGCTGACCTCCTATAATCCTCAAACCTATTTTATTTGATTTTTCTAGATTTTATTTCTTTTATTCCTAGCTCAATCCTTCGAGTATAGAATTGATTTGTTTCTTTTGCTTCGCAATAGCACATGAAGTCATAAACCAACCAACATAGGAAGGAGAAGCTCAAGCACAAGCATAAGACTCAAAAGAATACGAAATCGTAGAATACATTGATCCACAAGGCAAGTCACATGTCTTTGATCATATTAAACATACATTCCTTTAATTATTTATTTATCGGTATTTTCATTACATTATTTGTGTACTTTTATTTCTTGTACAATAAATATTTAGAATGACATGTTATTAACTAATGTCCTACCACCTAAAAAAGCATTGTTTCATTTGATGGCCATATTCGCCTTGACAAAACTTAGTAATATTAAATATACTATTTAAATAATTATGGTAGACCAGGAACTCAACTGTTTTATACTACTAAGAGACTTGACACTTTGCCAGTAGAATTTCAAAAGTGGTTCTAGGATAGGAGATATCACGGGAAGCCACGAGATGGTTGGGTCCCATGACTTTATCCTAGGTAGAGGCTTGGACTGGAAAGGTGACGGTGCGGATGGACACTGAAACAAGGGTTTGTAGATGGAAGTTGCCTCGATGAATATATAAGGATTAGAACCTTATGCCAAGTAAAGCACATGATGATCACTCAACCACAAGCATTGATTTGTCAAATCTGGTTTAGTAGTTGCTCAAATTCGATTGATTATCTATAAAGGTGGAGGGGGACGATCGAGTTTTTGTGGTATGGGAGGGGGTATAACCATACTTAACAACAATAGAACCGCTTTAAATCGGGTGAGGCTGTGGGTCACCCGAGTTTGCTGGGAAACAATACCTACTAGGTAGAGGCTATATAAAGAATTGAGCAATGAAAAGCCTTGTTTTCTTAACTCTATTGTGGGAGTTAGGGAATCTTGTGGGTAAAGTTGGACAACTCTGCAGAGTCATTTATTAATGATATTCGAATACGCCGTGCTTCCGGTAAATGAAGTTATGTTTAATGGGTGATTCCAATAGTGAAGCATAAGTAGATTTGAAAATAATTTGGAAATGTTGAGTCTGGTAATTAAGTTTCGAAATCCCCAATTCCTTAAGAAGCTACTATTCATTTATGTTTAAATATGTTTACAAATAAAATTGCATCCACAAATACTTTAATAAAACCACTATATCCTCATCCCTTGAAAATCCCTGGTAAGTAGTTATATAGCACTTTCTCATGTAACTTGTTGAGTACGGTTGGTTGTACTCATTCTTGCTTTATTTTTCCCCCAACACAGAGATCAGGAGAAGAGAGAATGTTGCAAGTATTTGTGTTAGAGTTACAACCGCATTTAAACATTCCTGTGAGAGTTTTCTACGGTTTTTCTGATTGTAAATTAAGTTTTAGACTTGAACACTTATTAAAATTTCTATAAGGTTGACTGTTAGGTCTTATTTTAATAAAACCAACTTTCGATATGTTCGTGAGCAGGTATGATATTTTTTCTATTTGTAACTAAACTTTTAAACTGTTACGGAAGGTAATGCCATTTTGTTACTAAAAACGGAAATGTTACAGTACTAACGATAAATGATACTACCGTTCCTGCTTAAACTAGGTAGAGCGAGTAGGCAGGTGAGCATGGTACATGAATTAATTGTGATATATAGAAATCTAGTGTTTTGTGCATCTCATTGGACATCTGTTGCACAAAACACTAAGTATTATCTTTCTTTTCATGTAGCGCTGTGTAATCTTGTAATTTGTACGTTTTGTATTGGGTAATGTCTCTACATGGATTTGAGGTACACGTATCTCTTCATCATTTCTTTATACTATTCATCATTTTTTTCTTCTAAAAACTATTTCTTTCGATCACATCTTTATACTATTCATTATTTTTTTCTTCTAAAAACTATTTCTTTCGATCACAGCTAAAGCCATAAGTAAATTACAATACGAGCACTCGCTAGTTCCCACCGAGCAACGTGCGCGTTTCCCAGAAGAATCCATGAAACGACTACTTTTTTACTGTCTCGAATTATAATAAACCCCAAACACAATATCCCTACTACTCCATATTCTACTAACGAGGATGACTAATCACTTCACTTTGTCTTGCCCAGCATCAAGGGAAAATGATGGAAGCAGGAAAAAATGGATCGAAATACAACCACCGTTTGTGCCGCTGCATTTGGATGCAAGGGCCGCTGCACATTAGGACACTAGTACTACAGTGTGGCCATTTGGTTCTGGCCCAGACATTGCCTGACCTGTTGGTTAAGTCTGCCAGTATGGGCCTGAATCGTTCAACACCTCCGACATCGTCAACGCATAGGAACCTAAAATCATCTTGAGGGCACCACAATAATTCACAAGCACTGCTCATGCAATATCAGTGTTAAGGACAGAATTGTTGAACCAGTTTGATAGGAGATAGCTTCTATTCCTAACTTGTACATGATCCAGATCTTGTCACCTGCATACGTAGTTCTGTTAGTTGTTTAGATCATGGAGACCAGAACGTGTACGTATAGTACACTGTAGCTTGTGTGTGTGTGTGCACACACATACCATGCGACATCGTTTGATGTGTGCGCTGAGCGTTCCAAGAAACCAATCTTCTCCTCCTTGTTTTTCTTCATGGCATCAGTGTCATCTTCTTCCTCTACGTCGTGATGTCTACACCAAGCTCTTCCTCCCACTTGGCGACAAGCGGCGCGGACAAATCGGTGGCCAGTGGCGCACAGAGCGTATTCGCTGGCCTCCTCCCGACGCCAAGCTTCGGACAACTGATCAATGTCAAGTTGTCGCAAGAACAAGGAAACTACCTCCTCTGGAAGACTGGAAGGCCCAGATTGTCCCCTATCTGCGTGGACTAACGTCTTCTCGGTTTCGTCAATGGAACAAGACGTGCACCAGCTGCAACCGTAGCCCAGATGGTTGATGGCGAGACGACGCAAGTTGAGAACCCAGATTATGAAGCATGGATCAACAGGACCAGATTGTCCTAAGTACTTAACTCTCGTCAGTGTCACCTGAAATTCTTTCGCAGGTTATGTTGCTGGAGACTGCAGCTGAAGTATGGGGAGCATTAATTGGAGCACTTGTTCTCATCTCAATCAAGGGCACGACTCATGCAGCTCCGCATGCAACTCTCCAACACGCGCAAGAATGATCTCCCTGCAGCAGTATACTATGCCAAGATGAAGAAACTAGCAGATACAATGGCGTCTGCAGGCAAGCCACTCGAAGATGAGGAGTTCGTGTCCTATCTCCTCGCTGGGCTGGATGCAGATTACGGCCCCTTGGTGACGTCCATCACGACCAAATCCGATGTGCTAAATCTTAATGATGTATATGCACATCTGTTGAGCTTCGAGATGCGTCTTGATCAGCAAAACAACGTGTCTCAGTTCTCCTGTTCCTCTGCGAACTTCTCTTCTCGAGGAGGTGGTCGGGGAGGACGGGGTGTGACCAAGGTGGACGTCAGTGGCGGGCAGTCGCGGAGGACGGGAAAAAAATGAGGTAGGGTGGATCGGAAGTAATACCATTCAAGCTCCTCCAACCCTGTCAACGTCAGAATTTGCGCGCCGGTGGCTGCCGCCGCTTCGCCGCCGCCGCCGCCGGTTACGCCATCGCTTAGCGCGCAGCGCCAGCCGCCATGCGCCACCGCCGGCTGCGCCGCCACCGCCGCCGCCGCCGGTTACGCCATCGCCTGTGCGCGCAGCGCCGCGCCGCCGCCACCGGTGGCTGCCGCCGCGCCACCGCCGCTGCCGCCGCCGCCGCCGCTACGCCGTGCCGCCGCGGTTACGCCATCGCCACCGGTGGCTGCCGCCACCGCCGCTACGCCTGTGGTCCAGCCGCCCAGGAGGTAGGAGCAGGCGAGGCGAGGAGCGATCTAGGGTTTACATTTACATTGACTAGCTAGTAGCTATTGGGCTATTGGATACTAGATAGGGGCGGTATATGGGGGCCTGCTGCAAAAAAAATCAAGGTATGACCCAAGCCTTACCTTGCCCTATCGGGTCCTCCGCCACTGGTGGACGTGGCGGTGGCGGTCGACAAGGTGAAGGCAACCGGCGGACAGGAAGTGTAACACCCCGGCTCCTTCCTGAGCCCAAAGTGCTACCACCTACACTATAATGCTACCAACTTTAACTTTTGCCGCTGGTCTTGCGAAGCAATTATTTTATTTAAATAGCGACCAGACGACAAAAGTCGGTACACTTGACCCTAAGCGCAGCAGAAATATAACTTTGATAATTACTAGAAAGGCACTTAGACTATCCAAGAGTAAATATGTCAGCTGTAGATGATTTGTGGATTACTGTGATACGTGAATGACTGCACTACTCCCGCCCATGCATGTCGTCTTTCTTCACCTAAAAACAACAATAAAACAAGAATGAGTCCGAAGACTCAGCAAGTACAAAGCAAAACAAGAAATAATGAGGCTCACAAATCAGTCCATAGCCATCATGGGTTCAATCACTACTTGTTTCCAAGTAAACTCTTTACACTCTTATCAATCAATCATTATGCATATGCACATGCTCAACTCTTTCATGAATGAAATGCTCACACTCCACGCTGCTTTAGCCTATACCGGTATAGCGGAGTGAGCACCGTCGATGCTCACCCAAGTCCGCCTCCTTGGGCGGGTGGGGACCTTAAGCCCGTCCTTTTCATACGGGGACCGTAACCTCCACCTCCGTGGAGTACCTACAAGTAGGTCTTTTCCCACTCCGTGCAAGGCCCACACAAAGTAGACCATCCTCTCCACTCCCGTGGAGTGTCCACACAAAGTAGACTATCTTTCTCCACTCCCGTGGACGGTCCACACCAAGTAGACCATAGATGCCATGAAGGCCATCTATTTCCATGACATGAATGCAATGCCAATTCCACATTTATGCATATCAACATATCATGTCTCAACAACCATTCTCACTATGCATCCAGAGATAGCTAACTTACCATCACATGATAAGCAATGCATCATTAATCATATATCAACAAACATTACCCGTATTTACCGCTTTACTATGCACTTGCCTGTTAACTTGGCGGACGGTGCGTGGACGGCACCCGACTCGAACCGCCACCTGAACAAGCATTAATTATCTCAATCCATCACTCATGCAATACATATGAGCAAACGATATCGCTCTAACGTTCAATCGACATAACCCAATCCTGTCCAACCGGTCAACCTCTCATTGACCCGATGCTTAACCAGTCTATAAATTGAGCGATCAAATTATTTTTACTCGTAGATCAAATTCTACCCACTCAATCTCATTTTAATTGGTTATGCTGTTTAACCTCAAATTATACTCTCGTTCCTCCCCTGCCACGGATCAACTAGATCAACAGTGGCAGTACGGATTACACCGATCAGGCATTTATATTAATAACGATAATTAAATGATCACATGCATCAATCCTAATTATCGACATAAACTTATGCCTGACTCAGTAAAATAAATAGGGAGAGGGTTTTCGAGGCGTTACCCTAGTCCCGAGCGATCGGACCGGGACAGCCCTCCTTTGACTCAGCCGGATCGGGCAGATTTGTCGGCGGGACGGACTTTCCCCTTTTTTCTCCTCTTTATCTTCTCCCCATAGCCAGCACCCCCTTTTCCCTTCTTCTCCAATCGGCCAGCTCTCGCGCCTCCTCCTCCTCCTCACGGCCGGCGCCCCCCTGCGGCTCTTCCCCCTGGTCAGCCGGCGCAGGCCCCCCTCTCCTCTTCCCCGCCGGAACCTGGCCCTTCCCCTTGCTCCCTTGCACGCGCGCGGCGGCGGAGAGGCGAGGAGCGCAACGGCGGCGGCCAGAAGGCGGCGACACGTGCAAGCGGCGGCGGGTGGCAGCAGGAGCGGTGGCGCACAGCTGGTCGACGACGGCGCACACACGAGGGAGGACGGCGAGGCGACGAGCGGCGGCAACGCAAGCGAAGACAGGGGGCGATGGCTACAAGCGGCGGCGCAGGCGTAAGGGGAGACGGCGACGGCAGCCAAGGGCGGCGACGCAATGGCAAGAGCGGCGGCGCGGGCGTGGACGGCGCGCGCGAGCTGGGACAGTGCACCGAGTGACGCCCGTGGCGAGGCAGCAGGCGCGGCCGCGAGCGGCGGCGCTGCGGGCTAGCGGCCTGGCGGCGGTGGCGGCAGCAGCGTGCGAGAGGGAGCAACAGCTGCAGGAGCCAAGCGAGCACGGGGAGGTGGCAGTAGCGAGAATACTCGGGAAGGAGGAGAAAAAAATCTCAGTTTGCCTCTCCCTCTGGCTCTCTCTCATATATATAGCGTAGGTTGGGTAGAATGGTGGGCTTTGCGGCCAGGTATTACATTCTACCTTCTTAATGAAGTCGACCCAATTCGCAACTCAAGAATCTGTACAAAACTAAACAACGGAATCAATTAGAAATCAACTGTAACTCGTACCCGTAGAGAACAACTCTGGGTACTTCTCGCGCATGCGAGATTCCAATTCCCACATCGCTTCTCGCTTAGTCTGATGCGACCATAGAACTTTCACATACTTTAACGTTCTGTGCCTCAACACTCTCCGATTCCTCCAGAATCCGACCTGGACGGGGCTCGAAGGTGAGGTCTTGCTTAAGGGGCAATGATTCTAGAACAATCTCATGTTCGGATCCTTAAGTACTTTCTCAACATAGACACATGAAACACATTATGCACTCCTCGCATCGACTTGGGAAGACCCAAACGATATGCCGACTTTGCAATTCGTGCCTGAATCGGAAACGGCCCAATATACCGCGGGCTAAGCTTTCCTTTAATACCAAATCTCACAATCCCTTTAGTGGGAGACACCCTCAAAAGCACATAATCCCCCACTTTGAACTCTAAGTCTCGCCTTCTAATATCTGCATAACTCTTCTGCCTACTCTGGGTAGTTAGCAGATTCTGTCTAATCTCTGCCATTCGTTCCACTGTCTGTTTGATCCAATCTGGACCCAAAACTGCCTTCTCGCCTACGGCATCCCAACAAAGTGGCGATCTACATTTCCGCCCATACAGAACCTCAGATGGCGCGGCCTGAACACTGGAGTGGTAGCTGTTGTTGTAGGCAAACTCCGCGAGTGCCAACTGATCCTCCCAGCTACCTTTCCACGACAACGCACAAGACCTCAACATGTCCTCTAGTGTTTGAATGGTCCGTTCAGACTGTCCATCTGTCTGTGGGTGGAAAGCAGTACTAAACTGAAATTTTGTGCCCAAAGCACTTTGCAAGCTCTCCCAAAATTTGGAGACAAACTTGGCATCTCTGTCTGAAACTATCGTCTTGGGCATACCATGCAATCTCACATTCTCACGCACGTAGACTCAATTCTCACGTCATCCTACGTCTGGTCTAACACGACCACTACCTTAGGAATCTTTAACATCTCATGCCTCGGCATGAGTAAATCATCAATCCTCCACGAAAATCACTTTCATCGCTTGCACAAAAGAGATAACGCTACTTTTGTTCGCAACAAAGAGAGCTCTTCTCTTTCATGCGAGAAATATCACATAACCCTCATAAACTCGACTCGCTTTTACAAAGCAAAGTCTTTTATAAAGGTAATCCAATCATAGGATCAATCTCTTCATCCACCAATAACAATCTTCCTTCTAAAATAATTGGGAATTCATTTCCCCACAGGAAATCATTTCATCACAATAAATCCACTCAGAGTGAAACCGAACAGACATCAATTCTCATCCTAACAAACAACTTTATGCCGCATATACCATGCAACAATTCATCCTTCCAACACCAACATATGAGTTACAAAACCAATTCAATCCTGGAGCAACATTCACACGAATCTGGGGATGCTTTAGTACGTGTCTCGCAAAGTACTCAAGCAAACCTCCTACACCAGTGACATACTGTCGACAGGTACCCTCACCTGTCCTATCAAAATCCGTATTCAATTCTATTAATTCGATTCCTCCAATACCCTTATTCTCTAGAATTTCAACTCATGCTCTATTTACACCACGATGAACTCCATCAATGGTCAACTTCATCTCATGAAATGATTCATATCTCTAACTATTTCCTCAGTCAATGATCACCGCACACAGTGAATATAAAAATCACCCATCTGTACTCAATTCCTCATATCCACAAAATGAGGTAAGCTCTACTCAAGATCTTAGTTAACATCTGATAACTAAACTCTCTAATAGCTCTACTTCAAAAAAAATTTCCAATCTTTTAGCCTCCAATAGCTATCAACAAATATGAGGCTCATAAACCAAGATTTCCAATATTCCTCCAATAACTCCGATAACATTATCATCCTCAATCTATGTTATGGGAATCAAGCAATCTAAAACATTAACACCTAATGATGATTACCTCAAAACATAGGTCAGGGAAGTTCTTTCACCAAAATCTCATACTCTCGTCGCTATCCATGATTTACCAGCTTAAATGTGACATCAGTCACCATTATTTCCCATAGACGCTACTAGTTGCGATAGCACAATCGACAACCGGTTTTGCCTTTAAGGCCGATTTTATCCCTAATTAATTTCTCGCTAGGATGATGGCATAAAATCAACTCGTTTTCTATTATCCATAAACAATAGACAAATAACACCAAAGAACAAGGAGATGCAACAAAATCCAAATCTTACATGACCCTAATTGACGCGCCCGGCTCACTTTAGACTCCCAATTCAAAACAACCGAAATTATGCATTTGGGAAACGCTCAGGACTCATTCCTGAGTATGCCTAGGACTTCGTTCCTAGGTACGCCCGAAACTTACGCGTTCGGGAGCGCCACGGACCACTCGTCCGGGAAATCTCATATGCAGAAGTGAGGAAAGTCATATAGCACTCATGACACATGCACATAAATCAATCTGTGAGTCGTACGGATCTCTTACCGTACCTCCAAGCATTCATCATTATTAGAAACTGAACATGACCTCCCTCGAGTCATGAACTCCAAATGCTAGTGAACATCAAAACACAAAACATTTCTTCCAAATACCAACATAGAAATCAATTAAAATTCTTTTCCCCATACAATGACAAGCAAGTACCTCTTGTACTGCCTACACAGATTAGCAAATGTCAATTCGCTAATACATAAGTCATTGACTTTTAGTATCCCATCTTGAACCTTTCCACGGCTCACCGGATACTTTATTCCTCTATATTTACTCAATAATTCATCAAACACTGCCACTTTACTATACAAAACAACACAATCATAATGACTACCAAGTGTGCATACCACAAGATATGGTCAAGGCTCTTTGATCAAAAGACCCACTATTAACAAATAATCCCCTGAGCACCCAATTCCAAGGCGCTAATTAACCTCCACCAGCTCAACTTTAAGGATGATCAATCACCCGGATTTTAGTACACATCATATGTACTTCCATAAACCATAATTGCTTTTAAGCATATAATCCGTCTGTTTTACTTCCGTAGGCGTGCACATGATTTCCTACAAAATGCAGTGGCAACTCCACCAACTCATGCTTAAATATTGCCACCAAATCTCACTAAAACATTATTAGCTTCATACCTCAGAATTTGAGTCTCACTCAGCTGTACAATAATTCTTCTCCATCAAATTTAGTTGGGAGATTTATCCGACATCAAGATCCCCATTCTTATCCTCCCAACTAATCCCAATAGTTCTAACATTACAACTATTTGAGCCTACCAAGACATCGGTCGTGATTATAATAATCGATCACGGTGTGAACTTGGTAAACTTAGGTTTAAGGTCACTCGCCTATTACTGATTGAAAGGATACCTCCATGAGAGATTTTCCACCAAGACAATAGATTAACACACTTCCTAGCATGCCTAGATTGCACGATTGGGCTAATCAATTGGGACCATCATAATACCAGTCGTTCAATGTGGCTCAACAGTTTAAGCAACCATAATCACCGACTGGTTCATCAATATTTTAGGTCCCACTCTTAAGCAGGGATAGATATACTTTGCACCACTACTTCTCATATAATCACTGGACCCCCATTGCATTCAACTCAACATTGATCCCATGGGCATTATTAGAGTCAATTACTCTCCTCATATCTCATCATGTGGGGTTCCATGCCCTACCAATCTGTTACATTAACTACCATATCCCACGTACGCTGAATCAAACACTTCAACCAATATTAAATATTGCCTTCTCCAAAACATTGATCTCCACACGCAAGTCACTCCAATCATTCATATAATCAAAATTCCCCCGGATACCAGACTTGCATGGAGCACTCACCACTATCGGGTATTTCCATACAACTCAACGAGTTGCTAACCAAAGGGAACCAGCTTCCCGAAACTGAAGCAAAGCATCACTACCTCACTGTCACAAATGGCAACATGACCATGCCTCCGCCGTGGCCACGGTCTCAGTCTCTATTGCATCGGTACGCGACACAATCACAGCAAAGTCCCATAGGACACACAAATAACTTCAGATGCTTGCTATCAACTCACAAGCATCAATCTCAAAGCATTGCAAATCAACAACATGACTAACAGAACTGAAAATGCAATGCTTGACCCAATCCCATCCTACTGTGCACCAAAGTGTGTCATGTTTTAGTTCATAATTAACCTAGGTTATCAATTTATCCAGCACGGACCTAACGCCCGCTCTGATACCAACTGTAACACCCCGGCTCCTTCCTGAGCCCAAAGTGCTACCACCTACACTATAATGCTACCAACTTTAACTTTTGCCGCTGGTCTTGCGAAGCAATTATTTTATTTAAATAGCGACCAGACGACAAAAGTCGGTACACTTGACCCTAAGCGCAGCAGAAATATAACTTTGATAATTACTAGAAAGGCACTTAGACTATCCAAGAGTAAATATGTCAGCTGTAGATGATTTGTGGATTACTGTGATACGTGAATGACTGCACTACTCCCGCCCATGCATGTCGTCTTTCTTCACCTAAAAACAACAATAAAACAAGAATGAGTCCGAAGACTCAGCAAGTACAAAGCAAAACAAGAAATAATGTGCTCACAAATCAGTCCATAGCCATCATGGGTTCAATCACTACTTGTTTCCAAGTAAACTCTTTACACTCTTATCAATCAATCATTATGCATATGCACATGCTCAACTCTTTCATGAATGAAATGCTCACACTCCACGCCTGCTTTAGCCTATACCGGTATAGCGGAGTGAGCACCCGTCGATGCTCACCCAAGTCCGCCCTCCTTCGGGCGGGGACCTTAAGCCCGTCCTTTTTCATACGGGGACCGTAACCTCCACCTCCGTGGAGTACCTACCGAAGTAGGTCTTTTCCCACTCCCGTGGGGCGTCCACACAAAGTAGACCATCCCTCTCCACTCCCGTGGAGTGTCCACACAAAGTAGACTATCTTTCTCCACTCCCGTGGACGGTCCACACCAAGTAGACCATAGATGCCACGAATGCCATCTATTTCCATGACATGAATGCAATGCCAATTCCACATTTATGCATATCAACATATCATGTCTCAACAACCATTCTCACTATGCATCCAGAGATAGCTAACTTACCATCACATGATAAGCAATGCATCATTAATCATATATCAACAAACATTACCCGTATTTACCGCTTTACTATGCACTTGCCTGTTAACTTGGCGGACGGTGCGTGGACGGCACCTGACTCGAACCGCCACCTGAACAAGCATTAATTATCTCAATCCATCACTCATGCAATACATATGAGCAAACGATATCGCTCTAACGTTCAATCGACATAACCCAATCTCGCCCAACCGGTCAACCTCTCATTGACCCGATGCTTAACCAGTCTATAAATTGAGCGATCAAATTATTTTTACTCGTAGATCAAATTCTACCCACTCAATCTCATTTTAATTGGTTATGTTGTTTAACCTCAAATTATACTCTCGTTCCTCCCCTGCCACGGATCAACTAGATCAACAGTGGCAGTACGGATTACACCGATCAGGCATTTATATTAATAACGATAATTAAATGATCACATGCATCAATCCTAATTATCGACATAAACTTATGCGACTCAATAAAATAAATAGGAGAGGGTTTTCGAGGCGTTACCCTAGTCCCGAGCGATCGGACCGAGACGACCCTCCTTTGACTCACCGGATCGGGCGATTTGTGTGGCGGGACGGACTTTCCCTTTTTCTCCTCTTTATCTTCTCCCCATAGCCAGCACCCCTTTTCCCTTCTTCTCCAATCGGCCGCTCTCGCGCCTCCTCCTCTTCCTCACGGCCGCGCGCCTGCGGCTCTTCCCCTGGTCGGCCGGCGCGAGCCCCTCTCCTCTTCCCCGCGAACTGGCCTCCCCTTGCTCCCTTGCACGCGCGCGCCGGCGGGAGCAGGAGCGGCAACGGCGCGCGCGGCGGCGACACGTGCAAGCGGCGGGTGGTGGCAGGAGCGGTGGCGCCTGGTGGTCGACGACGGCACACACACGAGGGAGGACGGCGAGGCGGCGAGCGCGAACGCAAGCGAAGACAGGGGCGATGGCTACAAGCGGCAGCGCAGCGTAGGGGAGACGGCGGCGGCAGCCAGAGCGGCGGCGCCGCCAAGACGCGGCGGCGGCGTGGACGGCGCGCGGCGCGCGAAGCCGGGACGGCACCGAGTGACGTCCGTGGCAGGGGCAGCAGGCGCGGCCGGCGGAGCGGCGGCGCTGCGGGCTAGCGGCCTGGCGGTGGCGGCAGCAGCGTGCGAGAGGGAGCAACAGCTGCAGGAGCCAAGCGAGCGCGGGGAGGTGGCAGTAGCGAGAATACTCGGGAAGGAGGAGAAAAAATCTCAGTTTGCCTCTCCCTCTGGCTCTCTCTCATATATATAACTGTGGGTTGGGCCGAGCTGGGCTGGGCTTTGCAGCCCAGGTATTACAGGAAGTCCCGTTGGTGCGCCCGGAGGATCACGCCCCACTTGTCAGATCTGTAGCAAGGTGGGGGCATTGTGAGTCTGTGACGACCGTGTTATTACATAGAGATAGTAACACTAGTCAACAAATTATTATTCGTTTAGCCGGTAGAATATCGCTTTAATAAATAAAAAGTCTATTAGAGTATTACAGTAGAATAATAATTAGAGATAGTACAATATTATTACAACACTATACCACGCAGGCTTAATATCTCCTACAGAGTTTAACAGATACACGCCGTTATTACAGCTCCCTTATAGAGGCGCACCTAGCTTTATTTATTCTTGGAGCGACGTAGCATCTACTAACATAGGTAAACTACCAGCGTTCTCTAGACATCCCATCCTCCTTTAGAGCTATTCAGATCATAGGCAGCATTTCCTCGGTCCATCGCCTCCCTATCATCATAGTAGTAGTCATCCAATGAGTATCTTTCGCCTGGCTCAGTGAAATTATCAAATTGCTCCAGTTCTAACAAAGTAGGGTTAATAGCAAAAGTGAGTGCAATGTACTCAGCAAGTATAGTAGCAAATGCATGTTTATGACTTTTATGGCATCCCATCTTCTTCCTAGCTTATTCTCCCCACTTTATGAAAATACACTTAGTTGAGAAAGATTATCCATTTTATGTTTCAAAAATCTACTCATCACTTGTATTTAAGAAAGAGCCTCCGATAGGCTCCTGTAGCCTTTAGTCTAGGAGATAGCCATGAATTCATAATTTATTCCTTGCGCAGGTTGGTACCACTTTACCCATAGCTACCCTGCCTTTAATTGCCATCGGATTTCTCACATTTCCTTGGATGCGATGCTCAAGTTAGAGTATAGAGTTGTTTCCTTATTTCCATATATTATACTTTCACCCCGCTAGTCATAGTCGTTGGCCCGGGGCGGTTTCTTACCCTCACCCAACACCTACCCGACTATGAGCTAGTTGTTGATTGGGCCGGACTCACCTTCACCCGACACTTCTCGCGCTAATATATACGCTCAGATCTCGCCCTCACCTCACCATTATACACTCCTTATCCATGTGGAGTGTATAGTACCTTGATAAGGTAGTTTAGACCATGGCCAATATGATAAATACGGCCTCTACACGAGTGACAGTTGGTTTGTCCTTATATACTATCCATATATAGAGGGGCCCCCAAATGTCATTGTTACCTACTATGGGTACCCTCTACCCCCATTATTATTTAACTGTAGGCCAGTTGCTCCATCAACTGAGCCTACCCTCAGATACTCCATCCCATCCATCTCACTTGTTTATTTGTTTGCCAAAAACATTTTTATGCATATGGTACTAATAACATACTTGCAAATAATTTGTAATTAAATTACTTATACTCGACATGATCAATGGATAACTTGCCTGAGATTCCTAGGTCGAGCTCAGACTTAGTTGTGATCTCCCGAGGTTCCTTCTCTGGTGATTGTCCACTTCCTGCATTTTGGTACATGTACTAAATCTTTTGTGGTAGCTGCTGATCCTTTCCTTGGTCTGGTGACTCCCCCACATGTTCACAACTCCTTGACCTCCACCTTCTTCGCTGGCTTGACTCCTTCTAGGCCCATCTTTCCTCCTCTGGTCTGCTGGTCTTGGCTTCAGGTGGTCACCATGGTGGCAACAGTGTATAAGGACCACTGGTCATGTAGGGCAGTGGGTGGAATGCTAGATTCCCAGTACTAAAGTTCAACCTTGGTGATTTTTGAATGACACTTTGCTCTATCTATTTCAGGTGTTACTGTGGCCCTCTTTTTATAATCCCTTGCTCCCTTATCTCCTCGTTATGGCTCCTTGCTGTTGTCAATCTCCCATTGGCTCCCTGCCTAGCAACAGTGAGGTGTCAAGCTCCCATTAGCTGGTGGAGGCTTGACTGGGCCCTCTTATGATGATTTGATGAAGTTGGCTTATGTTTGGCTGGATCTATGTGTGGTTCTTGGCCTTTTTCCTAATGTGGCATGTCCGTGGTTGCCCCAAAGAGGAATATTCCTCCTAGGCTTCCTTTGGCTGCCCTGGTGCTCTGTGGCATTCGGCTATCCAATATGGGCTTTTTGAGGTTGGCTTATGTAGACTTTCATGGCTGGTTTATGTGGGATTTTGTAGGATCATTTAAATAGTATTGATAATTATTGGTTTATAAATATTTATGATTTTGATCGGGATTTACCTTTATGTGAAAATAAGGATGTTTCATCCTACCACCGTTAATAAAAAATTTCGTCCTCGACACGGAAACAAGAACTCCACAATCCACATATGGCAAATGCGTGTCCGCATCCTCTTGGTCTTAATTTTTTTTTCTTGACGCAGGTGTTTAGCTCCAAACTACAAGCATGGTTGGTACATGTATTGTATTTCGTGAACATACGGAAAATATTGCTGCTGAGTTTAGCTATACTCCATTCCATAATTTAGTATGAAATGGAGCATATGCATGGGCTAACGCCAAAAAAAAAAATTCATGATTCATGCGGCGTTAAACGGTTTTCTACCAAACTCATATAAAATTCTTATAAAATTTCTACGTTTTAAACAGAGGCTAAGGTTAGCCATCAATTTACCAGGGCAAAAGTGTTACAGAAGTTATGGTGCAAGATAAGTTGCGAAAAGCCTGTAACGGCAGCACATCTTAGCTCGATGATTGGTTCATGACAATGCTGCAGATATCGTCTAGATCTACACCACCGATCCGAAGAATACTGTTTCCATGTGCAAGGAATGCAGCTCATGTTTAAGCTCTCTTTAATGATGAACGATGATGCAGATCATTCCAGCCCATTCCGATTTTCCATTAAACAAGCAGAAAAGGGTAGAAGGCAAGGCAAACCAGACAGCCCCAATCCCAACAAACTCCCTCTAGCCTCCACACGCCTCGGCTAGGCGCTTCTCCCCCGCCGCGACCAGGAGATCCCACCAACCGCTCGGGCAGCCTTCTTCTAAAGGATTTATATTTTTTTGGCTTTTATACAACACAATAATAATTTGTTTTTAAACGATATATATTTTAAGATAAACTATCTAAATCGATTGTAATAGATATTATATGACTTTAACTGTACCGACTAAAATTATATATAACTTTTTTTTTGTAATCTTGATCACGAGCGGCTAGAATTTAAGAGCCTTTATCCACGGCCAAAACAACTCCCTCCGAAGTAACGCGCACTCTACTCGCCGACCGACACCAAGCCTAGCGTCGGTGCCGGCGCCTCAAATCCCAACAAACTCCCTCCAGCTTCCAACCTGATGGACTCCCCACGGCTCGGCTCGGCGCTTCTCCCCCACCGCGACCAGGAGATCCCACCAACCGCTTAGGCTGCCTTCTTCTAAAGTTTATATTTTTTGGTTTTTATACAATACTATAATAATTCGTTTTTAAGCGATATGTATTTTAAGATAAACTCTCTAAATCGACTGTAATAGATATTATATCACTTTAACTATACCGATTAAAATTATATATAACTATTTTTTAGTGATGTTGATCACGAGTGGCTAGAATTTAAAAGCCATTATCCACGGCCGAAAATAATTCCCTCCGGAGTAATACGCACTCTACTCGCCGACCGACACCAGCCCCAGCGCCGGCGCCGGCGCCTCAAATCCCCGGTTTTTCCCGTCATTCCCCCCGCGCCGATCGCGACTCCCCACCCCACCGCGACACCGATCCCCCGCCCTTCCCTCCCTGCTGTCTATCACCTACCGGGCCCAACCCAACCACCCCAAATCTCGCGCCCCCCAAATCCCCAACCGAAACCGCGCGCACTCACGCCCCGTGCCCCCCCCAGATCCACCCCGCCGAAAGCCGAGATGCTCGTCCAGGACCGCGCGTCCCCGCACGCGGCTGCGGCCGGGGGAAACCACGGCCACAAGCCGCCCACGTCCCCGCGCGGCGGGCCGGGGGCGGACAGGCGGCACCCGCGGCCCTTCGCCAAGAGCCTCGACTTCGCCACCTGGGCGTCCGAGCACTCCTCCAAGCTGCTGCTCCTCCTCTTCGCGCTCGCCTCCGCTGCGGCCGTCTTCCTCCTCCGCGGCGCGGCCCCCGACGCCGCGTCCCTCCTTTGCCTCGACCGCTCCCGCTCAGCCTCCGCCTCCGGCCCCGCCAGGCTCCCCTACCCGGACGTCGCGTGGTCCGCCGTCCCGCCGCTTGTGATCGCGCCGGCGGCCCCGTTCGCGTCCTTCCGCGCCGAGAGGTGGATCGTAGTCTCCGTCTCGTCCCCGCCCACCGCCGCGCTGGCCGCGCTCGCGCGCGTCAAGGGGTGGCAGCTCCTGGCCGTCGGCAACTCCCACACGCCTTCCGGGTGGGAGCTCAAGGGCGCCATCTTTCTCTCCCTCGAGCTGCAGGCGCAGCTCGGGTACCGCTCCGTGGACTTCCTGCCTTACGCGTCCCACGTCCGCAAGACGGCGGGCTACCTCTTCGCCATCCAGCACGGGGCCAAGGTGATCTTTGACGCCGACGACCGCGCCGAGGTGCCGGGGAACGATCTTGGGAAGCATTTCGATGTCGATTTGGGATCTGGCGTCACCAACCACCCCGTGCTGCTGCAGTACAGCCACACGGATCCGAACCGGACGGTGGTGAATCCCTACGTGCACTTTGGCCAGCGGTCGGTGTGGCCGCGGGGGCTGCCGCTGGATAAGGTTGGGGAGGTGGCGCACGAGGTGTTCTACACTGAGGTTTTCAGTGGCCAGCAGTTCATTCAGCAGGGTTTGTCGGACGGGTTGCCGGATGTGGATGCTGTGTTCTACTTCACTAGGAAGCCACCGACCGCAGCGTTCGATCTGAGGTTTGATTCGGAGGCTCCGAAGGTGGCGCTTCCACAGGGCATGATGGCACCTGTGAACTCGTTCAATACATTGTTCCACAAGCCAGCTTTCTGGGGGCTCATGATGCCTGTTTCAGTGAGCTCAATGGCATCAGATGTGATACGTGGGTACTGGGCACAGCGGATCTTGTGGGAGATTGGTGGGTATCTGGCTTTCTATCCACCAACTATTTACCGGAAGGATCATGTTCAGGCGTACCCATTCACAGAGGAGAAGGATCTGCATGTGAATGTTGGTCGGCTGATCAAGTTCCTAAATGAGTGGAGGTCAAACAAGAGGACGCTGTTTGAGCGGATTCTTGATTTGAGCTATGCCATGGCTGAGGAAGGGTTCTGGACAGAGCAGGATGTGAGATTAACAGCTGCCTGGCTGCAGGACCTGCTCGCGGTGGGGTATCGCCAGCCTCGGCTCATGGCATTGGAGATTGACAGGCAGCGGGCAACCATTGGAGAGGGTGACATGAAGGAGTTTGTGCCCAAGAAGCTGCCATCAGTGCACCTTGGGGTGGATGAGATTGGCACAGTGAACTATGAGATCGGAAATCTGATTAAGTGGAGAAAGAACTTTGGAAATGTCGTGCTGATCATGCATGTTAGTGGGCCTGTGGATCGCACGGCACTCGAGTGGAGATTGCTATATGGACGGATATTCAAGACAGTTATCATTATTGCTGAGCAGAGCAATGCAGAGCTTGCCGTTGAACGCTGCACGCTGTCACACGCATACAAGTGAGTGGTTATTACTCCCAATAACTCTTCTGACTTTTTTATAACTCTTCTCTGATTTCCACTTGATATTAAATGAAACTACATAATGTTAATTTAAGATCTTTATTTTCATGTTCTGTCGTATTTTTCAGCCAGATCCAATGTCATCTAAGTTCTTAACCGGTTCATCTAGAAAGGCTCCTAAGTCCTAACTACTTAGTTAAGGTGGCAGAATAATTATTGTCACACTTTTCATGAACGCCAACAAATGAGTCTTGACACATTAACCTATAGGGTTGCATTTCATAACCATATGCATGTCCACATTCTGAAGACGTTCTCTGGAATTCTTTGAATTACCCAATATGAAATTCATCAATGATGACAGTCTTTTTTTAAAAGGATTTTGTTTTTGAAAGGATAACGATGACAGTCTTGGTCCTAGTGTCAATTACATGAAGGATTTGTACTAGTGGAGTTCTTATCTTGATGATTGAACCCAGACTTTATGCAAATAAAAACGTTTTGCTAATTTGACATTGTTCTTTGATTTGTTTGAACTTTGAAGCATTGAATGTAATACTATCATCTCATTACATTCTAGGACAACAAAATTCATCTCATTACATTCTAGGACAACAAAATTCCTGCAGATGTTAAATTGAACTTAGATGAGAGGAATTGCTGTGGGAAATTCCAAAATTTTGTCACATTTCTTGACTGTTTATGGTCACTATCTGTATGATCTTATATGTGATATTGTCCAGGCAATGAACAACCATTTTCATTTCAACAATAAAGTCTACAAATCATAACGGGATTGCCTCCATTTTCTTCATCATTTACATGTGTCTTAGATCAAGACTTCACTGTTAATTGTGTGGCTAAGCCTGATTAGACTAATTATGGCATGAAAGCGCCTCTTCAATGAAAGGGCTAAATAAAATGCATGTTAAGTTGAGGGTTTTGTTAGTGTGGAGCTTAGCATAAAAATACTGTTACAATATTTGGTTGGTAATTATCAATCAGAGTGATTTTTTGCATGTTCTTCTTCAAGGTTCTCAGTTTAGTATCTAATGAAGCAAGATGAATCAAAGGGTTAATTAGGAATTCCAATGAAATGACAACTAGTTGTAGAGTTGCCCTACCCTGCCTGTGGGCATTTAGCAAATAGACAGTCACACTGGCGGTCACGTTGTGCATGAAGTCATGAACAACTTCTGAACTCTTAGATTCAATATGCATGTTCTGTAACTCAAGTGAATTCGTTCCAGAACAATAGCCTGTGCTGGATTGTACATCAAATAAAAACCTTTTGTCTTTAGCTATGCATAGTAAAATCAATGACCTTAATGATTAGGACATATCTACAGCAAACCAATAACTCAGTAGTCTGTAATGGCTATAACTAATTAGCAGTGATATGACGACAAAATTTCCTCATGTTTTTCAGAGTTCTGTTTTCTGGATAAGTGTATGGTATTTCATTCAGCACATTTATGCTAATCATGCTGTAAATCTTATGCAATTTCTTCATCAGGTATCTGCCCAAGGTGTTTGGAAGATACAGTGGTGCTGATGGATTTCTCTTCCTCCAAGATCACATGATTCTTAACTATTGGAACCTGCTGCAAGCCGACAAGGAAAGACTTTGGATAACCAATAAGGTTTGTATGCTGTACCCAGTTGCTTCCCTCCACTTCTTTATGTACGTGTTCTTGTTTGTGTTATCAATCAATGCACAAGATACATTAGGATTCATGTTATACCTTCTCATACTGCAGATTGCGCATTCTTGGGTTACTGTTCCATTGGAGAGCAATAAAGAGGAATGGTTTGTAAAGCAAGGTGCAATGGTTAAGCAGGTCATTGGCAGTTCCCCTGTTCATTTCCAGACCAATTACAAAGAAAGCATGGGTGAAGATAAGATCGTATTCTGTGGCAGTGAACTGTTCTACGTGCCCCGACAGTTTGTCGAGGACTTTGGTGATCTTGTCGGTCTCGTTGGTGATTTGGATTTGCACCATAAGATTGCGATCCCAATGTTCTTCTTGGCGATGGACTCACCTCAAAATTTTGACTCCGATGCTCTGGCTGGAACAGTGTTCAGGACCAACTTGGCAGGCAATGAGACTTTCTCAAGTATTTATACAGCTCAAGCACCTGCTGTTTTCCCACTGAAGGTACAGAACGAGATTGATTTTATAAAGCTAATTCGTCTTATGTCCATGGGTGATCCTCTTCTGATGGAGTTGGTATAAATATATAATCTGTAGTTGAAATGCAAGTTTATCCTTGTGGCAATGAGGACAGAGTGAACAACCATAGTTTTTGTGTTTTCAGGGGGTTCTCCATTGTTGTTGTAATTTCATTTATTCTGCTTATTCTGTAGCTGTTCATTTGTCTTCTGTTGTATATTGTTGTATCAATAGTGACAAGGATACTGAGGATCAGCTCGGTCCAGCTGTCCTGGTTAAGGAAAGGATAGCTACGAGTTCACTGAGAAGAAGAGCTTGTCAAGGATAGTGACAAGGATACTGAGGATAGCTACGAGTAAACTCTTGAACGATCTGTTGTACCCTTTAAAACTGGCAAATGAAAATCATACATATTCTTTGAGAGGAATATCTTGTGTTTATTAAAGCAAGCATGATAATGAAAGTTGGCTGTTGTTTGGAACGTAAAGCTTACGAGAGTTCTGGATGTATGCAGTGTGCTTTGCCTTTTCTCTTCTATAGTAGTAACCCGTTGGATTGAACTTGTCTCAGCTCTAGTTCTCTTCCTGTTGAGTAGTTTCTCAGCAGTCAGCATACGTTGTGAGCCAATAATTTTTCTAGCGAAGGGTTAAACTTTTTTCTCTGATTTGTGACTTGCACGTTAGCTCATGCTCCTTTTACGGAGTACTGAACTTTGGATCTCCGTTCAAAACCGGCTGTAACATGTCGCGCCAGGGGAAAATATGCGCTTGTGTCGGCCTAATGTGTGGGACACTTGGGGTGAATCAGAACACTTCTGAAATTTGAACAGGGCAGAGCACCGAGATTTTCTGACCGAACTATTTATGTTCTTTTTCCGTTTTGTTTGAGAGGAATGTTCTTTTCCATTTTGGAAGGAGACCTGTCGGCTGCCTTGATTGTTAAGGATATATTTTGCAAGGCCCAATTCGATATGGTGGGGTTTGTATGGTTCTACATCTTTATCAAGGTAGCCCATTGGAAGGCAGGTAGGCGGCCCACACCTGATTGTTAAAACTCCAGTGCGCTAATTTTAGGCGCACCAGTTTTGTAAGATCCGGACCGTCCATCAACCAACGGTCGGATCACGGGTCAGGTGTCGGCGGAAATGCCGTTACGTATCCGTCGACGCGCCCGAGGACAAACCGCCGTGCGCGTTACCTGCAGCACCGTCAGTGTCCGACCCAAGATTAAAAAAATAGCTACGGCGGATTACGGCTGTGTGAAAGCAAAAGAATTAATTCACAAAATATATCGCAAAACACAGTTATAAGATGGGTTATAGAAGAATAGTCACTAAGGGTACGTACAATACAAGATGTTTATATATGAATGTTTAAAGAGATAGAATATAGCCACAACATCAAGCACTCATGCAAAAGTTATTTCCTCCAATACAAGCATATCTTCTGTGGGTGCTTAGATGCTATATTATCTATTAATAGATATAGTTATACACATAAGCACCTACTAATCACCGATGCTTATTTAAGCATCGATGCTTCAAAATAAGCACATTATCTATCCTATGTGGCAAGGAAAAAAAAATCAGTTTTTCATTTCTAAGCATCTCTCCAAGCGTCTGCATTGTACATGCTCTAATAAAGCCAACACAATAATTTACCACCAAATCTTACATAAAAGCAAAAGAATCCATACACAAAACATATTGCCAAACACAATAATAAAGTTGGACATAGAATAATACGTCACTAATGAAACTAACTGTTATGACCGGCGTCACGTATGCGCGCCGGAAGCCCGCGCAGGGAGGCGCACACACCGGCCATTAGGAGCCTGGGCCCATAATATTTATCTTTAGAATGTTTATCTCCTGGTTATCTCCATAAAAATAGGATCTAGATTGCTTTGTTAGGGGATATAAATATCCTAAAATGAATATGGAATAAAGAAGCAGAGCAACTTCCGTTGCCAGGCTTCCCTGCGAGTTTTCTCTCTCTGTCCACCCCAGCCCTCACGGCTCCTCGCGCGCCGCATGGCTCAAGCCCGCCGCTCAGATCCCACCGCTACTCCCTCCGGAGTCTCCGCTATTCCCTAAGCTCTTCCAATCTGGTATCAGCGATGCCAGGTTCTGATGAGGGCGACCAGCAAACGAAAAAACCGCCGCCGCCGGCGGCTGATTCCATCGCCAAAGCGCTGTCCGAGCTCGCCCTGCAGATGGCATCCGTCTCTCGCCGCTTGAAGCTCTGGAATCCGGCCACGGCGACTACCACCACCCCTCCATCCACCCTCCCACCCGCCGCCACCCTTCCGATTCCCATCCACCACATCCAATTTCCCCCACTGGCCATCACCGATTCCCAGTGTGCCGCCGCTCCCGTCAGGACTGGAGACAGGGTCCGGTAGTGTCGGCGCCGGTCTGGGCGCCCCTCGCTTCCACAAGCTCGAGTTCTCCACCTACGACGGCAGGGAGGATCCTCTCCATTGGCTCAACCGGTGCGAGCAATTCTTCCGTGGCCAGCGCACCCTGGCCTCGGATCGCGTGTGGCTCGCATCGTACCACCTCACGGGTGCCGCCCAGACGTGGTATTACGCCCTGGAACAGGACGAGGGCATGCCTTCCTAGGAGCGCTTCAAGGATTTGTGCCACCTCCGTTTCGGGCCGCCGATTCGCGCCAATCGCTTGGCGGAACTCGCTCGGTTGCCGTTCCTCTCCACTGTCCAAGATTACCAGGAGCGTTTTAATGCGCTTCTCTGCCACGCGCCGCATCTCTTACCGACCCAGAAGGTGGAGTTATTCACTGGCGGTCTTCCGGAACACATTAAGATCGACATCGAACTCCGGGAACTGCGCGATCTGCAGACAGCGATGCACCTAGCGCGGGCGTATGAACGCCGCGCCGAGACGACACCCCCGGCGCTGCTGCAGCGACCGCCCCGACCTCCTCTGCGCGCGCGCTGCCTCGCCACGCGCGCAGCCGGCCGCCACGGCACCCTCGGCGCCGCCACCACGATGCCTCCAAAGACCATCTCGTGATCGCGATCGCCGCTCCGTCCGGCCGTTCGCCGCCTCTCCCCGGCTGGATTGGCCGACCGTTGCCGGCTGGGGCTTTGCTACAATTGCGACGAGCAGTACGTCCGCGGCCACAAGTGCCAGCGGTTGTTCTTCATTGAGGTGACCGACTACCTGGACGACGACACCGCCGAGGACTCCAGCGGTGCGGCAGTGGACTAGGCCGCGTCCGACTTGCCGGTGGTCTCCCTTCATGCGATAGCCGGCATTCGCATGGAGGATACCATGCACCTCCATGTCCACATCCAGGGCCTCTGGCTTTTGGCGCTCCTCGACTCCGGCTCCACCCATAACTTCATCAATGCCGAGGCCCTGCGCCGACTCCAGTTGGCGACGGCGGACAGCGCCAATATGCGCGTAGCAGTCGCCAATGGCGACCGGGTCCCCTGCAAGGGCTTGGCCCGCGACGTCGCCATGAGCATCGGTCCCGAGGACTTCTCCATCAACTGCTACGGCATCGACCTGGGCGGGTTCGACCTCGTCCTCGGTGTCGACTTTCTCTGCACCTTGGGACCCATCCTTTGGGACTTCGAGGACCTCTGCATGGCTTTCTGGCGAGGAAACAGGCGGGTCTTCTGGAAGGGCCTGGGCTCCTCCCGCGAAGACGCTCTACAGCCGGTCCTTTGCGCCATCACTGGGGCGCCTCAACAGCCCCTCTTGGACCGCCTCCTGCACCAGTACAGCTCGATCTTCGCGGAACCACGGGGTCTTCCACCAGCCCGACCCTATGATCATCGCATCCACCTTTTGCCAGGTACTGCGCCGGTGGCTGTCCGCCCATACCGCTACCCACAGCTGCAGAAGGATGAGCTGGAACGCCAGTGTGCCGCCATGATGGAGCAGGGCATCATCCGGCCGAGCACCTCACCGTTCTCTGCTCCGGTACTCTTGGTCAAGAAGGCGGACGACTCATGGCGGTTCTGCATTGACTACCGTGCACTAAATGACAAGACTTCCAGGACAAGTTTCCGATACCGGTAGTGGACGAGCTCCATGGCGCTCAGTTTTTCACTAAGCTGGACCTCCGTTCTGGTTACCACCAGGTGCGCATGCATCCGGCAGACATCGAGAAGACGGCCTTCCGCACCTACCACGGCCACTTCGAGTTCCTCGTCATGCCCTTCGGCCTGTCTAACGCGCCAGCGACGTTCCAGGCCCTCATGAACGACGTCCTCCGTCCATTCCTCCGCAGGTTCGTGCTTGTGTTCTTCGACGACATACTCATCTACAGCTCGTCGTGGTCCGAACATTTGCAGCATGTCCGCCTCGTCTTCAACGCTCTCCGCGCCCACGCCTTGCACTTAAAGTGCTCTAAGTGCTCTTTTGGGGCAGCGTCGGTCGCCTACCTCGGCCACGTCATCTCCGTCAACGGCGTCGCCATGGATAGCGACAAGGTGGCCGCCGTCACCTCCTGGCCAGTGCCCCGCTCGGCCCAGGGATTGCGAGGGTTCCTGGGCCTCGCTGGCTACTACCAGAAGTTCATCCGCGACTTCGGCACGATCGCAGCGCCACTGACGAAGTTCCTGCGCAAAGACGCTTTCGCCTGGACGGACGATGCCGTGGCAGCATTCCAGGCGCTAAAGCAGGCTCTGACAACGGGACCGGTCCTGCAGATGCCCGCCTTCGACCAGCTGTTTATCATGGACTGCGACGCCTCAAGCGCTGGCTTTGGCGCCGTCCTCCACCAGGGCGCCGGCCTCGGCTTTCTTTCAAGAGTGCGTTCGCGCCCGCCATCTCAAGCTGGCGGACTATGAGCGGGAGCTTATCGGCCTTGTGCAGGCCGTCCGACACTGGCGTCCGTACCTGTGGGGACGCCGCTTCCTCATCCGCACCGACCACTTCAGCCTCAAGTTTCTGTTGGACCAGCGACTCTCGACGATTCCGCAGCACCAGTGGATCAGCAAACTGTTCGGCTTCGACTTCACCGTGGAATATCGTCCCGGGCGCCTCAACACGGTGGCGGACGCACTTTCGCGCCGCGACTCGGACTTCGCCGCGATCCATGCTCTCTCGGGACCTTCGTTCCACCTCTTTGACGAGATCCACGCCGCAACGGCCACCGACGAGGAGGCGGGCCGCCTCCGCCAGCAGCTCCAGGACGGCACCATTGGGGCGCCCTGGCGCACAGCCGACGGCCTCCTGATCCATGGCTCGCGCATCTTCGTGCCGGCGCAGCAAGACTTGCGTAATCAGGTGCTCTCCTTGGCCCATGTGGCGGGTCACGAGTGCATCCAGAAGACACTCCAACGCCTGCGCGCGGACTTCTACATTCCTGGCGACAGGGCGCTTGTGCGGGACTATGTGCGCGCCTGTCTCACCTGCCAGCGCAACAAGACGGAGACTTTGCAGCCGGCGGGCCTGTTGCAGCCCCTCGACGTGCCGTCCCAGGTGTGGGCCGACATTTCGATGGACTTCATCGAGGGCTTGCCGAAGGTACATGGGAAGTCAGTGATCCTCACCGTCGTCGACCGCTTCTCCAAGTACGCACACTTCATCGCGCTCGGCCATCCATACTCCGCCGCATCCGTCGCCCGGGCATTCTTCGAGGAGATCGTCCACCTCCACGGTTTCCCCGCCTCCATCATCAGCGATTGCGACTCGGTCTTCACCGGCCACATGTGGCGCGACCTCTTCAAGATGGCCGGCGTCAAACTCCGTATGAGCACGGCCTTTCACCCCCAGACGAACGGCCAGTCCGAGGTCGTCAACAAGGTCATCACCATGTACCTACGCTGCGTCACGGGTGATCGGCCTCGCGCTTGGGTCGACTGGCTGCCATGGGCGGAGTATTGCTACAACACTTTGTTCCACACCGCGCTGCGCACCACTCCTTTCCAAGTGGTCTACGGCCGGCCTCCTCCGCCACTAGTGCCGTACACGGGGGGTGCTGCCAGGACTGACACGGTGGACGCTCTCCTGCGCAACCGTGATGACTTTCTCGCAATGGTCCGCGATCGCCTCCTGCAGGCACAGCAGTACGCCAAGCGCTACTACGATGACCACCACCGCAATTTGGAGTTTGCGGTGGGCGACTGGGTGTGGTTGCGTCTCCTCCACCGACCGGCACATACATTGGAACCCCGGCCCAAGGGGAAGCTCGGTCCACGCTACGCGGGACCGTTCCAGGTCCTGGAGCGGATCGGGCAGGTGGCCTACCGTCTCCAGCTTCCGGAAGGCTCCCGACTCCATGATGTCTTCCATGTGGGGCTGCTAAAGCTGTTCCACGGCGATCCTCCGTCGACGATGCCTCCGATGCCGCCTACGCACGATGGCCGGCTGTTGCCCGCCCCGGAGCGCGTCCTCCGCGCCCAGCTTCGCCGTGGTGTCTGGCATGTCTTGGTGCAGTGGCGCGGCATGTCCAGCGATGACGCCACCTGGGAACAGCTGCCGCACTTGCAGGAGATCTATCCCGATGTTCAGCTCGAGGACGAGCTGTTTTCGGAGGCAGGGAGAGATGTTATGACCGGCGTCACGTACGCGCGCCGGAAGCGCGCGCAGGGAGGCGCACACGCCGGCCATTAGGAGCCCTGGGCCCATAATATTTATCTTTAGAATGTTTATCTCCTAGTTATCTCCATAAAAATAGGATCTAGATTGCTTTGTTAGGGGATATAAATATCCTAAAACGAGTATGGAATAAAGAAGCAGAGCAACTTCCGTTGCCAGGCTTCCCTGCGAGTTTTCTCTCTCTCTCTCTCTCTGTCCACCCCAGCCCTCACGGCTCCCTCGCGCCGCCGCGCGGGGTTCAAGCCCCGGCCGCCTGTATCCCACCGCTACTCCCTCCGGAGTCTCCGCTATTCCCTAAGCTCTTCCACTAACACAATAATTCGCAACTAAGTTATTGAACATAATAGTTTACACAATAATTCGCAACTAAGTTATTGAACATAATAGTTTAAACAAAAGATGAGACATAAAAGAAGCACTGTTCTTAAAACAATGCTAAAATACCTCTCTAAATCCATTTCTACCGAATCAAACAAGTAACCAATAACAATGCACTCCAAATTTTACAATACTCCATAAAATTTATCACTTAGACACTTACTATTGTAGTTCGGTTAGCTCATTTTCCTAATTTCCTCTAGGTTGCATTCCTAGCCAGTCTCAGCTCGCAAATGCACCTACTGCTTGCATCGCGCACCTAGTTGATGCGGTAAGCCGGCATTTGTCCCCAGCCAACATGCCCCCGGTTGGCAGCGCAACTGGGCTGAGCGCCCGAGCCCTTGGATGCCACGTGCTAGCCCAACTATGCGTCGCACCCCGGCCAGTGCCCCTCGACCTTGGCAGCGTCGGTGCCTCACCTCGCCGCTCCGGTTGTCACATGTTGCCACCACTCGCTGCTCTAGGGTTTGCCTAGGTGAAGGATAAGATACAGGAGAAGGAGCGACTGAACCCACTTGACGAAGACGCCGAGCGAAGGCCTCGGTCAACGCACGCCTTGTCGCTAATTCGCTCGGTTCACTTAAGTTGCTGGGCTAGGCTACACACGCAAAAAGATCAACAAAGCCTTCCACCCAACTCAACAGGTGATTGTCTTCTACCATTGTTCTCAACAGCAGTTTGGCACGGTGTCTCCCATCCTCGTCTTTGTCCTCGTGACCTGACCGGTGGTGGTGGAGGGGGGTCCAGTCGGTAGGGAAGGTTGGGCGGCGATCACCCGGTTTGCCCCTGAACACCGTGGTTCGCATGCGGCGATCGCCTGGCACGCTCTCCGTTCTCGTGGATATACTCCATCCACACCGCCGCCCACGGAAGGAGTTGGAAACTCTGCCCCTCTGTCCCGTTTCCTATCATGTCAAAATCCAAATGGATGGAGTTAGGATTATTTGTCCATCAAACACAAGAATCACAGGAACTGTTTAGATGACAAAGGGTCCCAAGGGTTGTAGGACAACCTCTCACATCCAGATACTATGGCCGTATTTTTTTTGGCTTTCCAGCGCTTCTTAGTTTTTGGCTTCTCTCAATAATAACTATTTATTAGACTAATAAGTTGTAGCTTAAAAAATCTATAGTATCCGAAAGTGGAAGGTTGTCCTATACCGTTGGAATCCTTTGTCATCCAAACAGTTCTTGTGATTCTTGTGTTCGGCTGACAAACAATCCTAACTCTATCCAAACGGCCAACAGGGTACTCATATGTTAAGGTCTGAAATTACATCGTTGGAGAAGAAACTAGGAACATTCTTTTTAAACCGAAGCTAGCAGGAACTTCAGGAATTTGCTTGCAGGTTTCTTTCTGCCACTGTTAGTAATGCGCGATGCACAATATTTCTCTTATCTTCAACTGTTGGACAAGTAACATCATAATCTCTCGAATATCCTGATGTTGGATGGTGCCCCTGCAAAGACGATCCAGCACAAAATCCCTGCGTACAACGGTACAATGTACCACGCATACAAACACCTGGGCCTGCATTCAACGAATGTTATCTATCTATATGTACTCGTATTGATTTCTATTGATAGCATTTAGATAAAAATAAATAAATAGTAACTAAAAAAATAGCTTTCAGAATAAGGAAACAAGTGGTACAAAAAAGCGAGAGAGAAAGAGATACGTGCACGAGATCAGAGTGAGAGAAATAGAGAGCGCCAGTGACCCCTTGACATAACCTCGGAGCGAGAAGAGTGAAGAAGCCACTTCAAGAAATCAAATGTTCATATTGTCTTCTAGCTTTTCTAAGTAGAAACCAGAAGTAGAAACCAATAGGCCTGTTTTTTGGGCTGCGGCTTATGCCTTTTGATCCTAATACGAGTGCTCATGTGAATGAACCGAAAGCCGATAAAACCGCTTCTAAAAGTTTATTCTGATAAACTGTTTTGAAACGGAGGTGAAGAAACCATCTAGTTTATTTATTTAAGAGAAGTTATAAACTATAAACTGAAAAGAACATATTAAATACATGGCCATATTCATTTGGAGTTGCATTTCTCAACAACTCAAAATAGCATCGTGATGAGACGGATGCACACTCCTGCTACTCAGTTCTGCCATGCATGGGCTCCTTAGGGCATCTACAGTGGAGGTTACTACAGGGTGGTGGTCTCGTGAGAGGATTGTGTCCCCTCCCTTCTCTTCCTTGATACTTGGATATGAAGTTTTTTTTGAAAGTCATGCTTGGATGCTTCAAGCTGGAGGTGGATTTGGTGCTGGTCGGGGACAACGGCAAGGAGTGCACCTGTGGCGGTAGATATCTCAAGTGCCAGGCTATCTTCTCCTGCCTCACCTGTGTGGCTGCCGGCGCCACCAGGGTCTGCACCGCCTGCAGCCTCGCTTGCCACGACGGCCATGAGGTGACCTATCTCTGTGTTCCAGTGTATTTTGCCTTATAAATATTTTGTTGCTCTTGTGGTTGAGTGCGTTGGTTTTAGATGTAGCTAGAATGCTGGATTAGTGTTTATTGGGGTGAGGAAGGGAACAGGGCAACAAACGGTTTACGACCATGGCATACGACCACGGTATACGACCACGACTTATGACCACGGCATACCAAAGCAACCAAATAACAGCACATACAATCTAAATAACAAGCCACCAAATACATGGCGCCAATCATAAATAGGCCTACTTTGGTTCATTTGCATTATCTGATTACGCTGTTTTATAGCGCAATTAGAAAATGTTGATAAACTGAAGGAGACATATTTATGATGTCGCGAGAACGCAATCACAGATGGTTCTTAACTAGAACCGTTTGTGATAATAGACTATCACAGATGGTTCATAGTAAAAATCGTCTGTGATAATTGTTATCACAGACAGTTCTAATTAAGAATCGTTAGTGATAATGGTTATCACAGATGGTTCAAAAACTGTTTGTAATGCCCTTAGAGTATTATTGACCCATAAGCACAAACGGTTTGCGGTGATATTTTCAAACCGTATGTGATGAGTTTTTTTGTAGTAGCATATGTTTTAGCTATGTATTATTGTTAGTTTTTATGCTCATGCAATGTCTCATGTAAAACACTACTTTTCTCTCTTTTTCCTTAACTCTTTGCCTCATCATGTCTCATCTTATATTGATAGCTAATTAATTTTATGAATATTGTGCATAATGGAGCATGGAGAGTGCCCCTTACCATCAGCATTCGCCTCATCGAATTCACCACTCACCACATTGCAAGTAGGACAAAAACAAAAACCCTCAAGCATCTAGCTGACCCAACCAATCACGACTAGAGATGGCAATGAGTACCCGAAACCCGATACCCAGTGAGTTTTTACTCTATTAGGGCATAGGTCTGAGTCAATTTTCTAACCCGTGGGTCTTTTAATGGGCAAAAAGCCCAACCCATCGGGTCTGCCGGGTTCGGGTACATTCCTATAGTACCCAAACCCGTAAACCCATGGGTAATATAAACCCGATCCATAGGAGTTATAAACTCAGGCTTCCAGCCTCCCAGGCAAGCCAGCCCAGCCCATTAGCCATTTAGCCCCAAGCCCCCAAATCCAATGCGGCAATGCCCCATTACCCATACGGCTAACCCTAGCTAGCACTCGGTCACGGTCACTACTCACTCCTCCCCAGTCCCCACCTCGATTCAATAGCGCGCGGCGGCGGCGATCTGGCGCTCGTGCTCGGTCTCGGCGATCTCCACGCGCGCCGTCCCGTCTTGCAGCTCCCGCTCCTGCTCCCGCCACTCGCCGCACGCTCGTCCTCCCGCACGCCCTCGCCGTTGCCTCGCCTTCCAGTTCAACCCGCCACCCCCACGGCGACAGCCTGCCGCCCCCACGCCGCAGCCAACGCGCATCGCAGCAGTAGGCCCTTGGCCATGGCGCTGCCCTTCGGCTCCAACGAAGATGGCCGGTGAACTTCTTCCTCCTCTCCATTAACCATTGTTGCAGCTTGCATTACTGACCTCACGGGCGACCAGTGGGTACTCGTTAACCCAGTGGGCATGGGTCTGGGCAAAAATTTGCACCCGTCACAGGCATGGGTTTTTTAGCGGGCACATCCAACTTTCATGGGCACGAGTTTGGGATAGCAAAACCCAGCGGGTTTGTGCCCGTTGCCATCTCTAATCACGACAACCCCACTACACTCTAGTTGGATCACATCCGCTGGTTCCTACATCGAAGCTGACCATCCGAGACTAGAAGCGCGTGGAACACAAGCTCCCGATCGCACAGCCAAAGCTGCCGAGCCCAACGATCTGGGACGAAGTGGGGGCGCGCACCTGCTCTGCTCTACGGTTTCGACTTCAATCACCACCACCTCCTCATCCTCTCTGTCGCTGCTGTCATCGTCGTCGCTGGAGGAGGCGGCGGAGGGATCACCGGGGGAGGTGTAGGTCCAGATGGCTATAATAATATGATTCCAAATTGGCCTAGCCCATGTCAAATGTAAATTAAGACTGGTCCACAATAAAAGGGCCGGACCGGGCCATCCCAGTATGAGGGCCATGTCTCTACGATATTCAAGGCGACCGTTGGCGGCAGCGGGGCAAGCACCGGTGAGGCCGTGAGCATAGTGGAGTCGGCATACATCCCGGTGCATGTACTGCCCAGGGCACGGTTTTGTGGGCATTTTGACTCGACGCGCTAGGTTTGCCCGGATGAGAAATTGAGAGGCTCCTGCCTCGATCCAGGACATCCGAAGCTCGATCCAGGCGGCTTCGAGTCAAGTGTGCCAGGGCATAAGATCTCGGGCATCCACTGCAATGCAATGCTAGGTAGAGATGATACGCATGGCAGCACGATGTAGCCCTCGGTGTGCCCGGTTTGGTCATCCCACCCGTCATGCGTGCAAGGAGGCGCTTCATAGGTGCTCAGATCTGGTGGACGTAGGAATGAGGAAAAGGGCGTGAGTGGGAGGCTCCCACAGTCCCACAGCCGTGCTGCTCAGTTGCTGCTGCCCAGCGCGTGTGGCTAATAAAGGCGCGCAAAACGTGCCGGTGCCACAAGTGCCTCCCCGACGCCGGGGTCAAAACACGGCGCGCGGACGCCCAGTCCTCCACTGTGTATTGCGCCGACCACGACAGTTCTCCATACATCGCACTTCGCACGGTTACTTCCGAGCACAGGAGCGCGCGAGCGATTGAACGCAGGAGAACCACGACTTGACAATATATCTCGCAGCACTCTGCCGTGCTTCGCCTGCGCAGAGCCGAGCACCCCACCAAGATATTGCGCACCACGACTTGACAGTATCTCGGAACTTGGTGGGGTGCCGCGCAGAGCCGAGCACGCCCCCCGACGCGAGCACGCCCCACCAGAGCAAACGAAAATACGTACAGAGAGTGGAGTTGGTTGACGTGGTGGACAGAGGAAATATAATGGATCACGCGGCTCGGCGAGAATGTCAACCACGTGACGTGCAGCAGGCGTGACCAGCGGTAGATCCAGGATTTTTTTTAGAGTGAGTGTTTAGACCTTGAAGTTAGGTTGCTTAGAGTTAGATTGTATAGACACTCCCATATAATAAAAATATAAAAATATAGAAATTAATGATTTCTTATAAAATAATGGACGACATAAGGCAAGCATAATGACATGAATTAAACAATAAATTATAGGGATTAATGACAGTTACATACCTTGTTGATTCTACCTTTTTTGCTCTTTTCCCATTAGCAAGAACCATCTATCTAAGAGGAAGTTGTGTGTTTCTTCCATGAAGCAAAATATAGCAAAAATTAGTATGTAAATATATGTAACAATGGTCCAATTAACTGTCCATTGCTCAAGGCAAAGATAGGTAATTTTGGCATATCGTGATCAAATATTTGTTGAAAACACATTTATATTTCAAATTATCTTTTTTTACTTTATATTTTGTAGGATATAATTACAAGAACTCACAGATGGAGCCACAGATAGCAACCCATCATGAGAATTATGGTTTGGTAAAATATCGGTTTTTGCAGATATCCCAATAGTTAGTAATGAAAATCAGATCGGGCCGCACATAGCATGCTCCAAGTTAAGTCACTGAAACCTCGAGTTAACACAAAAAGCTTTCGATTCAAGGCCCCATAAAGAGAGTACTAACACTAGGTGTTCAAAGCAAGAAATTTTTCGGAAGGTTTCGAAAAGGTTTTTAGTTTTTTACATTAATTGACGGGACAAGAAAGCTTAAAACTTCTTATCTGTGGTACCCACAGAGTGGCAATTAACATATTACAAATTAACATAGATCTGATGTGTCAAAGTAATATCATAGATATGATGATTCAAAGTAATGTTTGGACTTTGGACCCACCTATACTAGCTAGCTCAATTTATCAAACCAAACACAAATTGATGTAATTATGGTCAATTTGTACCGGCTTACTAGCATAACTAAATAAGATGGACGTCGTAAACATTATATCTCCTCATTCCAAGCATCAAAACGAGCTGCAAGGATATACATCGTATCTTCAAAGATCCCACAACACTTCAGGGACTCCGTTACCTGAAAGCCAAAATCACACGAACCATTAACACACCACATTAGAATGATGTCATCATGTAAAATAAACAGCAGCTAAAGTAACCACATGCTTCGACCTGGAGTAGTTGTAGATGAATCCTCTATATACTACTTCATCCTTTCATAGGTAATTCAGAGCCAACTGAAAGAAAGTTTACTTACACAGTCACTCTTGGAATTCCAATCTCTAGCTCCGCCTGCAAATGTGCAGGCCAAAATGCTGAAACCTAAAAGAATCAGTTGATTATCACTTGATCAGTTAACATTGTACTATGTTAGTATGTCCCTCTCTAGTAAATGGTTAAAGATCTAGGCCGGTCCGATCTGCACATGTGAATTGAGAGAGAGAGAGAGAGAGAGAGAGAGAGAGAGAGAGAGAGAGAGAGAGAGAAACTGACAGCAACGCAAGGGCCAGGGGTAGGCGGCGCACTTGTCGAAGGAGTCGAAGGTGAACTATTGTCAGAAGAAGGCAAGGTGCCAGCACTAGGTGGCTGTTGGGAGGTGCAGAGCCACAGACCGCCAGAGCCGGAGGTGAACTGGTGAAGGACATACAAAAGGAGGTGAGGCGCCAGCACCAGGCGGCTGCCGGCCCTCTGCGATCGTCCTGTTGAGTGGTGAGACTGAGTAGTGAGTAATGAGTAGTTAGGGTTAGCCGCCCAGTTTGGGGATCAGCCGATCAGGCCATCAAGGATTCAGTCTTTCAGGCATTCAGGGGATGGCTAGCGGGACCGGCAAATCTGCACAAATGGGCTAGGCCTCCAGGCAAATGGGCCAGCTAGCCAATAGATGGGGTACATGGGCCAAAAAGCTCTAGTGGATATTTCGGCTGATTGGTATGAATACAACAAATTTAGCCCAACTAAGTATATACATATGTATTATACTTTATATATACTAGTTTTTTTGCCAAAAAATTTAGGTGTTCAGCTGAACACACATGAACCATACCAGGTCCGCCCTTGCGCCTGGTCAGGGAATGGTGGAGAAAGCCGGCAGCATGGCCCGACACGATGTCCCTCTCCTCCCAGCAAACAAAGTTGTGGAGCTGACCCCAGAACCAACCACATACTTTGTTGTTTCTGTAGGACAGATATACCAGCAGAGGGGGGGGGGTGAATGGCACCTTCAAATTTTCCCTGAAGTATCCGTCAATCGTTCACTCCAATAGCTATGAGAAGCTATGAAGATTGAAAATCCAAAATTCTAAAAATCTCTATGCTGTAGTAATTTCAACCTTGTAAACGGTAAATCCAACACTATTTTAAAAACAAAAACCAATGAAACTTTTGATCCATAAATCCAAAAGACTTAAAGCTTGAATCAAGACTAGATTATGATCTTAGAAACCTATCCTAACCAAAAATCTTGAAGGAAATAGAAAGAATTAGGATCTTTTGATTCGTAAAACTCTACTGCACTAAAGCTAAGCTAAAACTTAAAATTGAGCTAATTCTCAAAGCAAAGCTTTAGATCACTTAAAATTTGATGTGCACCTTCTCTAAGATATCAGGAACATATTCTAATTAATAATTAAGAAAATTATTGTCAAAGTTCTAACCTTTTCTATTTGAAGGATAGTTGCACAAAAAACGAGTCAAAAATCAAAAACGGTGTATATGACTTACTAGTGGGTGAATGATGATCAAGATGGCTTTAGATATATTCCCACATATTACAGTAAGTTAGAACACAAAAAAAATTGATGTAGAAATAGTTGGATCAAAAAATCACTTAGAGAGGTCATGTAAGTGCCTAAATGAGTGGAGATTGATTTTTAGAATTTATCTCCATCTCTTATATGTTGTTGGCATAACAAGATCAAGGAGAACGGAAAGAGAGGGGGGAAAACCAACCAAATCAAGAGTAAATCAATCAACATAAGAGAGATTCATGGAAATAAACAAAGATTAATGTATTACTATTTGAGGATGAAGGTTTATAGCCATTCCACTTGAAGGATAAGAAAGCACACCACAACAATCAACGTCTTTCAAACCTTAACCCTAAAACTCACAAATACTAGGTCTCAAGATATGATGGTTGGATGGTTAACTATAAGTCTTCAATTGAATCCATTAAATAGATAGGCTAACCAGTCATATATAACCTTCAGTGGATACTATCCACTTAGTATATATAGGGGAAACCCGATAACCCCAAACACATGTGTTTTAACTCATACACTACACTTATACATGTTTTTCAAAGTGTATAAGTACGAATCCACTAAGTCCTTAGTCTTGATCCAATTTGATCTTCTCAATTTCTCCTTGACCTAAATCGCTCTCCCAAGCGTCACGGTTTTTGATCTAATGTAGTTTTCAGTGTTTTGGTTAAACTACCAAAATACCCTTTCTTAACCCAGTCATTTCCTTCCATTGCAAGCAATCATCATGCTTGTCATATGTAGGTGCACCACTGGCTTGCCACGTGTCAACAATCTCTCCTATTCCGATTCTATCTGACCACGTCTTATTTGGACTGACTAAGCCACATGGTGCAATTCGTCACTCAAACTTCTCTTCAACATTTTTCCCATTTCTTATGCCATGCTTGAGCTCATCCATCTCATCCGGCATTCTTGATTATTCTGAGTTTTGGCTGCTCTATGAACGTAGCCCCAATCCTCGCTGTTGACCATGGTTGACTCCAAGTGACCCTGCACATCCATGATAAAGTAATCGTTTTCGGGCACATGTTCTTCACAACTTGACCTATATTAGTAATAACATATCTCATGCAACCTATAACGACTGACCTAGGTCACCAAATCATCTGATGACTCAAATTTTTCAAAATCAGCTATTTCTGTAAGTAGTCTAGAAAAATCTGTAAATTTATAATTTCTAAATTTTTACTTCTTTAAAATAATAATGATTCAGTGTAATAAAACCATGAATCTTCTCGCGTCATCATGCACTTTCCTTTGTTCTGTTTTCAGCTTGACATGAGGCGCACATGCGTTGCCTTGTGGCCTTGTGCGAAACACATTGGAGGCATTATATTGCATCGCGCCCTGCCACTTGCTTGTTCGTCGTCGGCGTGTCTCTCTTGTTGCTCGTTTTGGTGGTGCTTGATTCTGCACAGTCGATCAGAAGGGCTCTTCCGCAGCAACGAAAGACGACAGAAGGGACAGACGCTTAGCCATCCTAGTTGACTAGTGTGACTATATATATACGCACTATTCCGTGCAGGCATATATTGTACTGTTTCCATTGGCTAAAGCGTGCGAAATACAGTACAGTGTAGAGCTAACGGGGAGTATTCGCTATGGAGAAAGGATAGAGAAGCTAAGTATCAACTTTTTCCGTCTGTATTTTGACATGGTATGGCAGCACATTAGGCATCACGTACACAAGCAACACACTTCGTAATTCTAAAATTGCTCTAGCTAGCAATTCACTTCACTTCTCATTCGTCTTAAAAAGGTTAAGCTGGAGTTGCTGGCTCCATCAGCACAAACCTAGGCTGAGGACTCGTCTAATTAAAACTTCGTACGTGGGACTGAACTCCCATACATAACTACACATGAGGCGCTCGTGTCGACGTCAGAATTGGACCAAGGTTCAACGCTAGAGTGGTCAGGTTCTTTAGAGCAACTCTAGCAGTAGCCCTCAAATCTAAGCCCCTACTTTTCATTTGAGGGCTCCTCCTACTTTTGAGGGCCCAATTTTTTTGCTTCTACTCCAACAGCACCCCTCAAATCTAAGCCCTCAAATCCATTCCACACACACTAACACATAGGACCCACTCCTGACAAATCCATTTGGCAAGGACGGCGTCGGCGAGGAGGCGGCGTCGCGCGGCGAGGCGTCGAGGGAGGTGGCGGGCGGGGAAGCGGAGGAGGCGGGCAGGCGGGAAGCGGAGGAGGGCGGGAGGGAGGTGGCGGGAAAGAGGCGCGCGGGGGTGAGCGGAAGCGGCGGCGACGAGGCGGCGAGGCGGGGTGAGCGGAAGCGCGAGGCGGGGTGAGCGGATTTGGCGGCGACAGCGGCGCGACGGCGGACGCGCGTCGGGGCAAGGCGAGGCGGGCGGGAAGTGGCGGAGGCGGCGGGCGGGGAGGCGCGAGGCGTGGGCGAGGAGGCGCGCAAGCGAAGCGCGAGGCGCGAGCGAGGGAGGCGGGCGGCGGGGAAGCGGAGGAGGGCGGAAGCGGGAAGCGGAGGTGGGCGTGGAGGAGGCGGCGGGAAAGAGGCGCGCGGAGTGAGCGGAGCGTCGGCGAGGAGGGCGCGGCAACGAGGCGCGAGGCGAGGGAGGGGGCGGGGAAGCGGCGAGGCGTCGAGTGAGGGAGGCGGGCGGCGGGGAGGCGGAGGAGGCGGGCGGGAGGGGAGGCGGCGGGGAAAGATGCAGGCGGGGGGAGATTCGGCGGACGGGAGGGGAAGAGGAATGAGGGGAAGCTTCACGGTGTGGGAAAAAAACAGGAAAATGAGGGGTGGGGGGGGGGAGCCCCTAGGAATGAGGGGTGGGAGGGTGATTTGAGGGGCTCCTCAAATTTGAGGGCTCTAGTAGGGGCCCGCTGGACCTCTATTTTTACCTCAAGCCCTCAAATATGAGATTTGAGGGCTCAAGTAGAGGCTCTGCTGGAGTTGCTCTTAGGCGAGAGCCTCCTGCTTCATTATTTGGCCCACACGTGTGTTGGTGTAGGACCGGATAGACAATAGAGAGGAGTGAATAGTGCCTTTAAATTTTTCTCCCAAGTAGGATTCATTTATTCCTTTTCTCCGATAACTACAAAGCTATGAAGATAAGGATATGAGGTCTACTTGAAAAACAAAGGAACACAGAGTTGAGCACGACCAGATCAGATCACTTCGTGGTCGGGTTACGACCACTAGTTAGAAATTAACATGGTTGGTTACGACTACTGGTCGGAAATCACTGAAGAGCCGAACTAAACACAACCAGTCAGTAGAGAAAACAACGTGGTTGAAATTCGACTACCAATCGGAAGTTCAATGTGGTCAAAGCGACTATGTCAAAACCACAGTAGTCAATACCAACGAGGTCGAAACCAACGTGGTCGAAATGCCACTACCAGTCGAAAGTTCAATGTGATCAAAGTCACTGTGGTCGAAACCAACATGGTCGAAACCACAGTGGTCAAAACCAACGAAGTCGAAACCAACGTGGTCCAAACCAGCGTGGTCGTAACCAGCGTAGTCGAAACCAACGTGGTTGATACCAATGTGGTCGAAACCAGTGTGGTCGAAACCGATGTTGTCGAAAGCCAACGCTGTTGAAGACCGACGTGGTCGATGACCAGTGTGCGATCAAGAGACCAGCGTGGTCAAGGACCAATGAGTAATAAAAAACCAACGCGGTAAAAGACCAATGTGATTGTAACTTACGTGGTCAAAGACCAATGAAAGGTCGACACCTCCATAGTCGATGCCTAGAGTGCGGTCAGAAAACAATGTGGTTGAAAACCAGTGTGTGGTCGTAATAGTTTAGAATGTGACTAGAATGATCTACGACCATTGAGCGATCGAAACCAAGTTGGTCGAACCAAGCCAAACTTCGATCAGTATGGTCGACGACCAATGAATGGTCAAAAACCAAAGTGGTCGAAGAACTGGGACTTTGGTACTACCGCTACAAGACTTGTGGTACTACCATTTATCCCAGACGAATAGGGTTGTCGTGAGAACCAAAATCAACGGACTTTCGATAAACTAAAAGAATCAGAAGAGGCACATGACCACACAATCTAAGACTATTGATAGATTGAAAGCAGATGCAGTTGTAAACAATTAGAAGTATCAGAGGAGGTGCACGACTATCCGATCTAAAATCATTGAGTGGTCGAAACCAGTTGCGATGTGATTTGAATCTTGACCGTGGTCAAAACCAAAGGTGGTCGAAAACGATTCGGAATAACAGAGCAATTGCACGACTGCAAGATCTAAAATCCACATATCTTTTCATTAAAAGATCAAATGGCCGTGAAACTTTGTACGCAAATTGCTTACTGTCTCAAGAGGCTGATTCAATCTTGGAATGAAAACTTAGCAACAAAGTTAAGAACTTTTTGCGATTTGATTAGGAGCGCACAAAACAGAGACATGAGATTGAAAAGATGAACAGACCATGCTCGTGGGAAGAGAATAGCCAAGATGTCTTTGAGTACGATCCCACAAAATATAACAAGTCAGATCATAAAGATCAAACAAGAACAACCTCTCAAATCAACACAGGAAAGAATAGAAGCGAAGAACAGAACTAAAAAGAACAGAGGAAGAACCAAACCAAAACAGAAAAACTCAATCAGACAAATGATACACAAAAGGTAGATCAAATATTGATGTATTGCTTACTTGAGATGATTAGTTTTACAACCACTCCACTTAGGAGGACAAAACTCTAAAGGTAGAGCACACACCTACTCTCTAACCTAACTTCCATGAGAGGGAGGAGCAGCTAGCCACCAAAAGGCTTAGCAAACCTTCTCAAAGCCTAACTGTTGCCTCCCTTCCCCTTTTATAGACTCACAACCTGAATCAAAACCTAATGGATCCACCCATTAGGCCAAACCGGGGATAACTCGTTAACCCCACCTAACATTGGGTTTTACTCATGCACACTTCTCAAACGGTTTACAACCATTAACCCATTAGTGAATCAATACTTGATCCACTTCACATTTTCAGCACATTCATAACCTAAACCACTTAGGCCAACACCACAGCTTTGCACACTGCCACTTTTCGGTATTAGGCAATTTACCAAAATACCCCTCTACCGCCTTTCTTGAGGCTTCCCGCTTCCTTTGCCATGAAGCATTGCCCATGCTTCGCTATCTTCCATGCAGTCCCAATGACTTGTCGTCAAGCCTCTCATGCGTCCGGATCCCACCAAACCATCCGCGCTTGCAAATGACCCAAGTCACTTGGTACACCACGTGCTTCTCCTTGAGCATGATGGCACCCGACATCCTCGACCATCTAGACCTCGACTCCTGCCTGAGCCTAGTCCTGGTCTACCTCACCGTTGTCCGTCATGTCCCCCACCGGTAGCTCCCGCTCCAGTTCCTCGTCGTCCCGGTTTGCAACCACCCCGCAAGCCTCAGTCATCTTTGGCGTCTTCCTGACCGTTCTAGATCTCAACACCTCCCTATGCCTAGTCCCAGTCCTCCTACGCCTCACCATAATCTAGCATACGCCTCACCATAATCTAGCTCCAAAGTCCTGTAACCAATACCAACAAGCAAATTGTCACATAGCATCGTACAATACACAAAGATCATCAATTTGCACAATTTACCTATACAATGCACAATGCAAAAAGTATGCACCCAAATTACTGATCCTAATTCTAGAACCAAGCAATAAACCCAAATGCACATTAGCAATAACACCTCGGTCAACCCTGATCAAAACCCCAATATTTCGAGAGAACAACTTCAGACCACTGAGAAAAGCCAGTCTGATCGCCTGCTAGATTGACACGAGTACTCGGATGCTCAAGAAATGAAGCACTCGAAGCCAACAAGTACCTACCAGAAGCGTACGACCATCGAAGACACAGGCTACGGTTACCACATAGATCACTACGACTATCGATCACATAGGCTACAACTACCACAATACCACAATCGATCGCTACAACCACCAATCACATAGGCTACAACTTACTACAATAGATCGCTACAACCGCCGCTCACAAAGGCTATGACTATTGATCGCTACGGTTTACGACTACCGAACACCACAGTTTACGACTACCGATCAAGACCAGGCAGTAAGCTACGACTATCGATCATCAGACTACGACTATCAATCACACATGGTCATTCAGATTCAGACACTAAGTTTTCGACCACCCCGTGGTCGTTCTGCCGATCAGACCGTCCGACTACAAATTCATAAACAGCGAATAATCCAGTCAGATGAACTCGTAAACCACAAAGTCATCGGCCAGAAAGCAATCTTTTGCAAACTCCTCAAAAACCAAACTCACTCTCTTCAGATACTGTAATCCAGAAGTCAATTACTCATTACAATCATAAGATAACCTCCGTATGGTCTCGCAGTTGGACACGCTTGCCATCTTAGCAGCTCTCAAAGGCCCCCAGTGACTGACAGTTAGCACCGAGATCACATTCGTGGCCACAATGAAAGACTCTTGTTTGGTTCCGGCAGCGTCACTGTACTGCATTTCTCTTGGCTCCTAGATAAATTCTAGCACTTCAAATAAAACGGTCATTTTAAAGCAAGTTGACACGGCCGGGGAGTATGCTTTTGCTCAGAGCAGCACGGATGATTCCACGTCTCCTAACCAAACATTCAACACAGACCACAGCTTAAGCATAAGTTTACTGAAAAATAAACAAGGACGCGCTCTTTCACGATCAAAATCACAGAAGCCACAAGTTTATACGTACGTATCCAATCCATATATGCAAGCAAACCAAGTATTACTGCCACCTCAATCACTAGCTATTACAACGTTCTTTATCGATCAAGAAGCTAGGCAAGAACCAAGAGATCGAAAGGTAACAGCAAGAAATCCAAGGCCAAAAGTATTAGATGGATCACAACTACCATCTCCCTAGGTGGAGATGGATGAAGAATGCGGCGGCCTGCTCCGGCTCCCACTTCTTCTTGCTGCAACTCGCCGCCGTCGCGCCACCTTCCGCCTCCATGCACCGCCCGCCGCGCACGTACTTGGCGACGCCGTACTCCTCCTCCCCCTCCTGATCAGCTTCTTCTGCCACCTCTTCCTCTGCTTCTTGCGATTCTTGGCGGTTGCACTCGGCGGCATTGCCGCCGCCGCCTCCGCAGGGGGGGGGAGGCGGAGGCGGAGGCGCCCGCCGCTCCGCTCGGCCTCCATCCCGGGCGTCCGCACCGCGTACACCGCCAGCCGTCCGTCGCGCCGCTCGTGGACCATCCGCACACGGCTCGCGCCCCGCGCCAGCGTCGTCAGCGGCGGGGGCAACACGCCGCCGCGGCGCCCCGCCCGGCGCGCCCGCCCCTCCGTCGCCTCTACCTCCGGCAATTCCTCCCTTGCGCGCCTCTTCCTCTCTGCGCTGTCGTCTACCTCTTCAGCGGCAGCAGCATCGACGCCGCCGGTCTCGCACCCGAGCGCCTCGGTGCACACTTCCAGGTTCTTCTTCCTGCCACCGTACGCCTGCTTCTTGGCAGCAGCAGTCGGTGCCACCAGCAAGTGACGCGGCGGCTTCACGGGATCCTGGACAGCGTACAGCGAGCTCCAGGCGCCGGCTGCCGGGAGCTGCGGCGGCGAGTCGAGCAGCGAGGGCATGGTGAAATGAAATAGTGCAGAGGCGATAGTGTTGTCGCAAGCTAGTACACACGCACGCTATCTCCTGGACGCACGCACACGAACCCTTAGGTACCGAGAGTTAGCTACCCAGAGAGAATAATCTGAATGATTTTTAGCGCTGCGCAATGACTTAGCTTTTCATGTTCTTCTATTTATAGGACAATGAGTATACATGCTAGGTATAAGTTACAGGACAAAGTATACATGGCAAGAGATCATCCATTTGATAGCTTTCATATTTTTTTATTGCAATCAGCCTTGTCGGGCACACAAGCACATCCTGTGATGTAGGGGCGTAGCCCGCAGTGAGGCTTGTAGGCCTCAAGCCTACCCTCCGCTGGTATCGATTACCCTGCATGAGGTATCTTTATTGTATTTGTTTTTTCTTTTGGATTTGTTTTTTTTCTATTTATGTATAAATTTAGATTGTATAAGCTTAGTTTGTTATGTTTGTCTCAATTTATCTTAATCCTTCTTAGTTTTAGTTAAAAAAATAGTTTAGTCCTTTGAGCCTTCCCTCCGATTTCATCCTGGCTTCACCATGTGACTAACACTAACAAAAAAACTCTCTCTGTATCCAAGGGTTCGTGTGCGTGCGTCCAGTTGATAGTGTGCGTATGTACTAGCTTGTGACAACAAGTAGTATCAGAGCCTTATTGTACTCGTACCTGTAAAGATGTTGCAAGATGGCTCGAAGTCACCCTAGAAGTCCAAGTCACCACTGTGTCTCCAGATCCGCAATGACGACGGCAGCGGCATCAATGGCCACAGCCTGGTTGTACCGCGGGTGGCTAGGGACACGGGGGGCTCGATGCAGCACCCGATGCTGACGCGAATCAATTACGGAGACGGGGCCCTCATGATGAAGGTCATGATGCAAGCGTGAGGCATATGGGATGTAGTTGAGAACAACGATGCTGACTTCCATGAAGATCAGATGGTGCAGGAGGCGATTCTTCAATCAGTGCCACCGGAGATGCTTTCCAGGCTTGCCATCAAGGAGAGCGCTAAGGAGGCATGGGACGCCATTAAAATCATGCACATGGGGGGTGGCACACGTGTGCAAGGCCAAAGCTCAGTCACTTCACAAGGAGTTTGAGAGCATCGTGTTTCATGATGGTGAGTCGATCGATAACTTTGCCATGAGGCGTACTGGGCTCGTCAACAACCTTCACATCTCGGTGACAAGCTCGACGAGGAGAAGGTTGTGCAGCAGTTCATGTGTGTGGTACCACCTAGGTGTTCCTAGATAGCATTGTCTATTGAGACTTTTATTGATCTAGACATGTTGTCTGTGGAGGAACTGATCGGGCGACTCAAGGCCATCGAGGAGTGTTCGAGCTTGGTGACATGGGCAGCTCTGGGAGTTGTCTGCTCTTCACCGAGGAGGAATGGCTGGCGCAGATGAAGAAATGCGAGCGGGCCGATAACACCTTCGGTGCTGAAAGGCCATCCAGCGACAAGGATGGAGAAGGTAGCGGCGATAAGTGCCGCAGTAAGTGTCACAGAAGGGCGACAACAAGGACGTTGCATCTAGCAGTGGCAAGAATGGCACATACAATTGTGGAAATATCAAGTGCCACAACTGTGGCATCTATGGACACTTCACTCGTGAGTGTCGTAAGCTGCACCGTGAACGCAGGGAGGAGGCCAATCTATCGTGTTCTCAGGAGGACCAACCGACGCTTCACATGGTTGAGCATTGTGAGCTCCTACACACTTCTGATGACACACAGTAGGAGGCAGTCTACCTCAACGAAGGGAAGATGTTTCTAGTGGACGCTGGCAGCAACTAGTGGTACCTCGACACTAGTGCAACAACCACATGACCGGCAACCGGCCAATGCTTACGTCACTCGATGAGACGGTGAAGGGCACCATGAAGTTTGGCAATGGCTCGGTGGTGGAGATTTGCGGCAAAGGCCCTGTGATGTTTTAATGCAAGAATCAGGAGCACCAGGTGCTCACTAAGGTGTATCTCATACCATGACTCGGAAGTAACAATGTTAGCCTCAAATAGCTCGATGAGAGTGGCTGCAAGATTGTCATCGAGGACGTGGAGCTATGCATCTTCGATCGCAAGCGACTAATGCTGGTGTGGGTGCCACGGTCCAGGAATAGGCTATACACATTGGCCCTGAACCTAATTGTAACATCCCAAAAATCCTATATCTAAAAATTTAATTTCAAATTAAAGTATTTGGCTTTTGTTTGGTTTTCTGAATTTTCTGGAGTTTAAAACCTATTTTTAAAATTTAAAAAGTATTTTAAAGTATGAAAATTAAATACCAACATTAGTTGGAAATAATTTTATTAAGTCCAAAATATCTCCATGAGCTTCTATGAATTTTTCTGGAATTTTTGGAGGTATTTTCATATTTTTTCTGAGGCTTAATTAATTAACTGAGTATTTTTGAAAATCTTAAAAACAAAAATAAAATTTAAATCTCCCCTCCACCCTCTGGCCGCCATGTGGACGGCCAGATGCCGGCCGCGTCACCCGCTTCATCTCGCCTTCCCCTCCTCTCGAGCCGCCACCTGGCTGGCCCGATGCACGCCACGTCGCCCACGCCGGCCCATCCTGCCGTCCGCACTCCCGCTCTCTCTCTCTCTCGCTCGCCCGCAGCCCCGCCGTCACCGCCGCGCGCACCTCGCCGCCGCCCGGCCCCGCCTGTCAGGGCCTTCCCCTTCCTCGCGCCACCTTCCTTCTCTCTCCCCCCTTTCCTTCTTTGCTCCGGCCGACCGTATCCGCGCCCAATCCGGCCCTGTCAGTGACCAGCAGCTTGTACGGTCACTGACAGAGGGGTCCCACAAGTCAGAGACCGAACGCAGTGGGCTCACTGTCAAGTGGGTCCCTCCTGTCATAGACTCAGAGAAAACCATAAAAGAAAAAGAATAAAATGTAAATTTTGCAAGTGGGCCCCACCTGTCAGAAATTTAATAATTTATGGATTTATTTAAACTGAGATCTTTAAATAAGCATAACTTGTTCATTTTAACTCCAAATTGAGCCATTCAAATTTCTAAATTCCTATAAAATCATAATCTATCCAAATATGCCCTCTATTTGAATTTTTGAATTTTGCTTGTATTTATTTGTTTTGTTTGCTTCGTCTTTTCGCGCGTAGATTCCACCATTGTCGAAGATATCTCCACTCCGCAGCAAGAAGACCCAGAGAGCGTGCAGGAAGTCAAGTCTCCTTTGATCATTTTGAACCTATGTTTGTGAAATGTTTTAAATTATTTTAAAGTTATGTGCATCGCTATTTGCATAGAATCTTAATTTTGTTTTAGCAAGATAGTTTCTCCAATCATTGTTAAGCCCTCAATTCAAATTGAATGCCATGTACCTTTGTAACCCTAGGATCACCTTTGGCTCAATAATGAGAATTATATAGTTCATTGGTAATACTAGAACGGTAGTAAAATGCTTAGTCATGCTATTTAACCTTGGAATGGGAAATCTTATTTCATTCAACTAGTATTTGTATTTAGAAGTTAGTGGCAATTGGAGTTGTCACTGTTCTTTTAAAAATAAAATAAAATGTGAAAGTTGGTTTAGACTGGGGCGGATGGTTGGTAGGGATTGGTGCAGAAAGCACGAGATCTTGTAAAGTGTTTGTTCCGTCCTAGTCAATTAAGGACCGACGCTTGTGATTGTCCAGACTGAGCATTACCGTACAACCCCAAGTCTATATGGGTACAACCTAGCTGATTAACTTACGATAGTCTAATTTAGGTACCACCAAAGGAACGTGGGTGCCAGGGATTTACTGGTTATTCACAGTGAGGGACAGGGATGTACTGTACTCATATGGCGCAAGAGGGGGCTTCGGACTAGGTGGATGGAACCCTTCTGCGGTGAAACCTCAGCGGGTGGTGTCTAGCTAGGCTAGAGTGAGGTACAGGCTTTGTGATATTTTGTCTGTATCTCATGCCAAAGGAAGTATGGTGACTATTAAGATAATTTATCTCTTGGGGGTAAAGTTGTACAACCTCTGCAGAGTGTCAAATTATTCGAATAGCCGTGCCCACGGTCAAGGGCGGGCAAGGAATGCATTCACCTGGTAGATCTTTGGTTTTCATTTTAAAAACAAAGTTTTGGTATTCTGAGAGTGGAGGGAACTCTCGGATGTTGTCCTGGTGGTTGGAGCCAGTGTGGGTGGTCGTAACCCGAAGTCTTGATCAGTTAGAATTGGTCAACTGGTGTTGGTGGATAGAATCTTCACTATAAAATTAATGGTAGTTTCAGTTAAAATAATTACTTTGTTAAATTAATGCCTTCGAAAATATTTACTGTTATTTAAAACAAAACATTGCTTTGTGCAAAATAACCATATAGCCTTCCTTTGTTAAGCCCTGCATCTATTGCATTTTCCCAAGACTTGCGGAGTACTTTATGTACTCACATACTGCACTCAAAAATAATACTTAGAGGAATACGAAGCTCAAGAGGGAGACTACGACTACTTCGCGGGTGGATTCGACGAAGGATTCCCGGAGTACTAGGTCGCGCTTCCCCAGTCAATTGCCTGTGGCGTATTGATGGGTCTCCGCTAGATTTATTTTTGCTTCCGCTGTGTTTCGTGTGTGCGAGGTCTTGAAACCTCATTTGTAATAATGAGACCTTTCGGTCAGTACTCTCTATTATTGTAATAAAGCGTTGTTGGTTATGTAATCATTTCTGTTTGACTGTGTACACTAGCTTTGATCTTGGACTAGTGCTGTAATACACAGAGGGTCCGGGTTCAGAAATCCGGGGTCCCGACACTAATCGTGCCCGTGTGCCTACTTGCGAAGGTGGATGACATAGCGTGGCACTCGCATGCGTGCTACAGCCATCTGCACTTCTGCTTCTTTGCAATCTCGTCACCAAGAATATGGTGGATGGCGTGCCCATGATCGATCACATGAATCAGTTCTGTGATGGTTGCGCACTTGGCAAGCAGTTCCGGGCTCCGTTCCCTCAGGCTTCATCTTATTGTGCTGAGCGTGGACTAGAGCTAGTGCGCGACAACCTCTGTGGCCCCACCACACCTGCTACATCGAGCAGTAACAAGTACTTTCTGCTGATTGTGGATGATCATAGCATGTACATGTGGGTGGAGATGTTGAGGACAAAGGATGAAGCGTTTAGATTCTTTTGCAAGATCAAGTTGCTAGTCGAGAATGAACATGACATCAAGCTCAAGGCATTCTGCACAGATCACAATGGGGAGTTCAACTCCAATGAGTTCAATGACTACTATGATGAGCAAGGGATTAAGTGGTAAACCACCACTCCCTACTCATCGCAACAGAACAACGTTATGGGACGCCATAATCAGACGGTTGTTGAGATGGTGCACAGCTTGCTGAAAATCATGTGCATGCCGGCTGCATTCTGGGGTGAGGTGGTGAAGACCGCCGTGCACATACTGAACTGGGTGCCGACGTGGAGTCTCGATGGCATGATGCTGTATGAGGCGTGGCACAAGCGGCGACCCAATGTGCGCTATTTTTGGACATTTGGATGCATTGCACACATCAAGAAGGTTGGGCTCGGTGTCACAAAGCTGTGAGATAGGTCAACACCAATGGTATTCATTGGCTATGAGGAGGGTGCCAAAGCTTGCCATGTCTACAATCCCAAGACATGAAAGCTACACGTCACCCGCAATGTTGTGTTCGAAGAGGAGAAGAAGTAGGACTGGAAAGCGATGTCCATTAATTGTGCTCCTAGCAGCATGGACATGTTCACCGTTGAATGCACCACTGAGCACCAAGCGAGTGATGCTCCAGTGAACGGCGATGATGGTGCTGCATCAGGTGCAAGTCTAGTGTCACTGCAAATGATGAAGCCATGCACATCGGCCACTCCTTTAGCAGATGACTCATCCAGCGTCAAGTGGGCTACCCCACCCGCTGGTGCGTCGCATGATTCAGAGGGTGCATCGCTACATTACCAGATGGTGTCCAATGTCTACGACATGACATCAATCCTCGATGACAACTATAGCAGCCTCTGCATGCTAGCCGCCAAGGAGCTACAAGTGTTGAGCAAGCATTGAAGGAGACGTGTTGGAGACGCACCATGGAGAATGAGATGCACTCCATCCACAATAATGCCACATGGAAATTTGTCGTGCTCCTGATAGCACACTGAGCCATTGGGCTCAAGTGGGTCTTCAAGGTAAAGAAAGATCTAGAAGGCAATGTTGTCAAGTATAAAGCTCGCTTGGTTGTAAAATGCTATGCACAATGACATAGGGGTGGACTTCGATGAGGTGTTCGCATTGGTGGTGTGCATGGAGACCATGCGGCTGTTGATCGCTTTAACAGCACAGGAGGCTAGGAAGTTCATCATATGAAAGTCAAATTGGTGTTCCTATATGGTGACATTGCCGAGGAGGTGTACGTGTAGCAACCTCCTGGGTTCATCGATGACAAGCATGAGCACATGTGCTCAAGCTGTACAAGGTGTTGTATGGTCTGCGGTAGGCACCACGGGCCTGGAACTCCAAGCTAGACACTTCACTGGTGGCACTCAGGTTCAAACGCAGCCCAAAGGAGCATGATGTGCACTGAAGGGCAAAGGGCGAGACCTTCCTACTCGTGGGGGTGTACGTCGACGATCTGATCATCATTAGTTTGAGCATCAATAACATTGCCAAGTTTAAGGCCTAGATGATGAGCATGTTTAGCATGAGTGACCTCAGCCTTCTGAGTTACTACCTTGGGATCGAGGTGAAGCAGACTGCTGGGGTGATCACTTTGTGCCAATACAACTGCGCGGGAAAGTTGCTAGAGTCATCGGGTATGGCCGGGTGCAATCCATGCCTGACGCCGATGGAGAACCATTTGAAGCTAACCAAGACGGATCACATCACTGTGGTTGATGCTACTGAGTATCACAGTGTCGTTGTGAGTTTATGATACTTGGTGAACACTAGACCTGACATTGCCTATGTTGAGGGCATTGTCAGTCGGTACATGGAAGTGCCCACCTCGCAGCACATGGCGATCGTGAAGCATATCTTGAGGTACGTAAGTGGCACAGTTGGCTACGGATGCTGCTACAAGCGATGTGGTGCGTTGTAGCCCGAGCTAGTGGGCTACAGTGATAGTGACCTCGCCGATGATGTGGATGATCACAAGAGCATCTCGAGAATGGCATTATTCTTGTGTGCTAGTCTAATCACGTGGGTGCCACAAAAGCAAAAGATCATCACACTCTTGCCCTGTGAAGTAGAATACATCATGGCAGCCACGACAGCTTGCTAGGGGGTGTGGCTTAGCAAGCTACTCAATGATCTGATGGGCGCAGAGCCAAAGAGGGTCAAGTTACTATTGGACAACAAGTCTGTGATTGCATTGTGCAAGAACCTAGTGCACCATGACCATAGCAAACACATCAACACGAGGTTCCATTTCATACGTGAATGTGTCAAGGATGGCAAAGTTGATGTTGAGCATGTGGGCACTGACGGACAGCTTGTCGACATCCTTACTAAAGCCCTTGGGTGCGCCAAGTTCATGGAAGCTTGGCATGGTGGAAGTGAAGTCTGGGCGTCATGATTAAGGTGGTGTTTTGTTAGTGTTAATCACATTGCAGGACGTGTGTGTGTGTGTGTCCACGACAAGGCTGATTGCAATAAAAAATAGGAAAGCTATCAATAAGATGGTCTATTGCCATGTATACTTATACTTGTCATGCAACTCATACCTACCATGTATACCCATTGTCCCATAAATAGAGGAGAAAAACATGAAAAGCTGCAAGTCATTGTGCAGCACCAAAAATCATTGTCTCTCTTGCGTAGCTAACTTTCTTTTATATACAAGGGTTCGTGTGCATGCGTCCAGGTAATAGTGTGCGTGTGTACTAGCTTGCGACAGCAGGTAGGGGTGGTGGAGGAGATGGTTGATGTATATAAAGGTTCGGAGAGATCGAGCTAGGCGAGGCGATCTGATCGAAGACCAGGAGGATGTGGAGCTGACGGTGACGGGAGAGGGACACTTCGCCACAAGAACAGAGCTAGCAGTAGGATGCAACATGGGCCGTGTGCTGTGTGGGGAAGAACAAAGCCTATGCCATTTGTTTATATAGAGCCAGAAGGCAGCAGGAGGGCAGGGGCAAGATTGTAATTATTTGCTTACTTAGACTGAAAATGCTTATGTAAGTTCAAGATCTATTAAATTGGTTTTGGTGATAATGTCAAATATAATTATGAGACTAAATTTGATTATTAACTATAATATTGCCTAGTCTTATTTGGATATGATAATGACAAATGGTTTTGGATAAAATAACATATACAATTGTGAGACTAACATGTTTATTGATTATGATATTACTTAGTCTCACTTGGATGAAGAAGTGAAAACCATAGAAGTATGCATTCCTTGAATCTTACTAATAGTCTAACTTGAATATGTGTATATGTCTTCATTATACATTCTTGTATGTATACATTTAGGAGGAGTTCACTCTATGTTTTGAGATTTTATTAGTATTGATCCATGTTCATCTTTCCACATATTAAGAATCATTACTTTGAAACATATCCCTTGAGTATATATAGCTTGTGCAGTTCATATCTATTTATAATCGGTTGTCATGTAGTTCCCTTATTATGTGTTAATGGTTAGATGATTAATGACAACCAAATAAGTAAGCTTTGCTTTGAAAGCTTATCCTAGACTATATAATTGTTGTGTATATGTTGTATACGTAAAAATCAATATTTATCTTATTATTTGTTGATATTATCATGAATTACCAAAAGGGAAAGATTGTAGAATCTAGTCCCTCTATTATGAGTTAATGATGAAGTTTGATAATTGATAACAATTGTTCCGTGGACTAACGTTTTCCATGAGTTGAATGAATAACTTAGGTTCCACAAATGAGAATGACTTGAGATGACTTCATGTGTTGAAGATCATCAAGTCAAGATGTAAGAAAAAGATGGCTTCATGAGTTCAAGGTCATCAATAAGAAGATGCATCATGAGTTGATGCATCTCCAAGAAGAGATGATCATGTGTTGATCATCAGGTCAAATGAAGACTCATCATATGATGATGGAGTTAAAGTAAAGGATGCATCATAGGTTGATACAATCAAGACAATGACCTAAGCCAAAGGTATGACTAGTTAGGGTTAAGAATATATTCCTATTTTTTACTGGTCTTAGAGTTTGGTTAGAAGACTGGATTGCTAGTATAGGTTGCCGTACTATTAAGAGGGGTCATGTCTAGTAGCTTGAGCCTCATCATGTGTTGATAGCTCAACCTCACCTCTTCTAGCTCTCCTTAACATGAGGCTTGTATTTACAAATGTGTTTTACAAATAGTTAAAGTTCATGTGTTGAATCCTTGTAACATGGGACTATACATTGCGAATGTGTTTTACAAGTGTTTCAAGTCCATATTTCCATTCCTTATAGTATCAGGCTTATGTTTGCACATGTGTTTTGCAAATAATTGAAACTCGTATTTAATCCTTGTATTATGATTTCAAAATTATGCAAATGTATTTTGTAATTTGTTAGAAATTATGTTTGATCCTTGCGTGCATGATATTATAGTTTGAAAATGTGTTTTGCAAAATCTGTTGAAGTATATGCAATTCTCAGGAAAATCAGAACTACCGCAGTGTTGTCCGAGGTACTACTGCTAGTCAAAATTATCGGCAGTATAATCACAAAACTACCGCGTTCATTGGTGGTTGAAGACCTACATGGTCAAGGACCAAATTGGTCGGAACCGACTTGCTCGAACCAAAGTGGTCAAAGACCTGAGTGGTCAAAGATCGATGTGGTCGATGACCTACGTGGTCGAAGATCGATGTGGTTGAACCAGAGTGGTCAAACCAGTGTAGTCAGAACTAACGTGGTTAAGATTTGTGTGATTGAAACCAACGTGGTCGAGATCTATGTGATTGAGACTAGCGTGGTCGAACCGATATGGTCGGGATCAAAGTGGTCGAGACCTGTGTGGTCAAACTCAACATGGTCGAACTGACGTGATTGATACAACGTGGCCAAAGATCGATGTGCTGGTCGAAGATTTGTGTAATCGAAGATTGATGTGGTCGAAGATCGACATGGTCGAAACCTCTGTGGTCGAAACCAATGTGGTCGGGGATCAGCGTGGTCAGAGATCAGTGTAGTCGAACTGGATAACGTGGTTGGAGCCCAGCGTAGTTGGAGACCTATGTGGTCAATCCGGACAGCGTGGTTGGACACCAGTGTGGCTAGAGACATGTGCGGTCGAACCGAACAACGTGGTCAGAGACCTGAGTGGTCAAATCATCCGACGTGGTCGAGGACCTGGATAGTCGACGATCAAAAGTTCTAGCTCTGTGTGAGCGTCTGACCAGCGAGCGGTACTATCGGCTCTGTGTGAGTGGTACTTACGATTTGTGAAACGGCCGGCTTATGTAGCGGTATGTTTTTTCAGAAAGACACCATGGTGGAGTCTTCTCATCCCCGAGAAAATCAGTAGTTTTGCTTGTGTGGCGCAGTACTTCTGATGATCAGCAGTACCAACCTTTGGCCGTTAGAATTATCGGATTCACTGATAACGGCTAGTTCTCTCACCATTGCGAAGGGGAGCGGAAGTACCAGACCTTTGCCTATGGTACTTCCAAAAATCCTATTTTCTAAGGGTTTTGTTTCCAAGGCTAGTTTTTGTGGTGTGGGTATATATACCCCTTGTGGCTGGTTGGGGTTTGGCACTCTATTTCACTCCTTTAAGGTAGTGTGAGGTCCTGCTCTCAATTGTGCATGTGTTGCACCTTGTGAGCAAGGAGGAAGACTCTAGTTTGCATGTATTGCATCTAGAGGTGGATTGAGTATCCACTTGAGCTTGTGCATTCATTGCACGTGGTGAGAGTCAAGCGAGGGACTTGACTTATTACTCTTGGAGTTTACCGACTCCTAGACGGTGTTGGAGACATCATGCACGGTGATCTTCTCACACAAGGTTGTCAGAAGACCTGGTGAAGTGTGAAGGTTGGAGCTACCTACTCAGAGCGGGGAAAAGCTACTACTAGTGGATTTGAGGTGGAAGGCTTAATTCATGGAGCCGGTCCAATTTGTTTGGGCTTACCTCAGTGTGGACTAGGGGAGACCGGCAAATCTTCGAACACCACAATAAAAAGGAACCATGTCATTGTGGTTTATTTTCTTGTGCTTAATTTACATTTAAGCAATTTGCATTCATAGAATTAAATTAATTGCTTGTCTTCCTAGAATTACAAACCTTAACATAGACTTAGATTATTGATGCACTTAAGTGAACTTAGGTGATTTACACCTTATTTGTGCTAAGCCAATTTGAGTTGAATGTTCGCATTCCATAATCTTGGTCTTAGCCAAATAATTGGAAGACAATTTTAAAACAGCCTATTGACCCCCCCTCTAGTTGGCCTTCTTGATCTTACAGCTTCCCAATTAATGTTGCCGCTCATGGTAATGGCTCTTCGACTCTGATTCCGTCAGAATGAAAGAAAACCATACTTATCAATTCCATTCTGATACTAGCCAAAACATACCGTACTGGCACCTAAAATAGCACACAACAACATCAATCCCTATACCAGCCTCAATACTGGCCAATATCAAGTCATTCATTTTGGTACCGGCTGCATATATAGGGTTGGTTGGCTATGCTGTTCCTGACCTGCTTTGTCATCAAACCATGTGTCCTAGCCCAGTTGTTTTATTATGACTAGGTGCATCTGTCAGGGACCAGGTCATCTAGAACACACTAAACAATTTGTAATGCCTGATATTTTGGTAATTTACTCTTAGTAGGTGTTTGAATGAAGGGATTGCATTGGGAATTTGTAGCATTTGTCACTCCATCTATTCCGGTACCAGACATAATTAATGTGACCCCCTTATTTTTATGCTATAGTTATGTATTTAAAGTGAGATTTTCGGTGAAATTATATATACATATAATTACATATATATACTTATGAATAAATATATATATATTATAGTAAAAATTTTAAAATCTAAAATGGTACACCAAAATGGACCGGTACTTGCGCATTCCATACCAAGCGGCAAACCGGAATGGCCTGTAGAATGGAATTGACAACTATGAGAAAAACAAAAGGAGGGAAGAGCATTGGGAGGGTTGTTGTGATGATCTGTGTGACCACTACCTTAGATAATAACACTAGTCTATAGTTATTACTCGATAAAATAGAATAATTCCCATTTCATCGAATAATAAGCCACATCAGAGTGTTACAGTAGAACAATAGCTAGAGACGATGCAATATTATTACAATATCATTGCCACGTAGGGTTACAGTTTTAAATAAGGCTTAACAAGCTCTACCTGAATGTTACAACATTGAGAAAAGAAGTGGTTACAACTAATAATTATACAAATACGAAGACTAGTAGATAGCAATGCCCTAATGCACTAGGGTTCACATAAACGGCTCTCGACTGCTGCCTAATCATCCCAACCTCCATACAGGGCATCCATCTCATACACGTCGTACTCTGGATCCTTTGCACTCCATTCAACGTGGTATTTGTCGTCCACGTAGACTTCGCCTGAATTGAGAAGATCTTTGGACTGACTTACTTCTAAACAAGGGAAAGTAATAGCAAGAGTAAGTACAAAAGTACTCAGCAAGCATTAATAGTGATATGTAATTTTATGCCAATGATTCCCCGTTTCAACAATCCTGTCTCATTCATCATCATTTCAAAAATAAGTTTTTATATTGTAAAAAGTTTCAATTATAGTTTATAAATCTACTAATCACTCATATTCAGAGATGAGGGCATCGATAGGCTCCCGTAGCCTTTAGTCCAGGAGATAGGTATGAATCACATTTTAAACTCTATACAGGTTGGTATCACTTTACCCATAGCTACTATGACCTTAATTGCAATCGATTTCTTCGCATTTCCTTATATGTGTGCTCAAATCAGAGTACATAGTTGTTTCCCTTATTTTGATATACAATACCTCCACCTAGCTAGTCATAGTCATTGGCTCAGGGTGGTTTCTCACCCTTGCCCAAAATCTATCTGGCTATGAGCTAGTCGTTGGTCGAACTAGACTTGCCTTCACCCAACACTGCACCGCACTACTTATAGTCACCTGGGTTTTGCCCTCTTTGGCCTTACCCCAACCTCAGAATCATATACTCCTTACCCATGTGGAGTGTATAGTAGCTTGATAAGGTAATTAAGCTCTGTCCGTCCTTGACAAGACTATGGCCGATATGATAAATACAGCATGTTACATGAGTGAGAGTTGGTTTATCCTTATATAATATTTATATGCAGAGGCCCTGCACCTATGTAACATCCCAAAATTTGGTTACCCAAAAGTAAGGAGTTTTATTTTATTGGAAAAAAAACATTCTTTTGCATTTTGCTGGCTTTCGAATTGCTTCTGAGTATTTAATTCAAATCTTCTGAGTTTTTGGGTGGCATGCAAATTAATATAATAAGAAATAATATCCAAGTTCAAAAGGAAATGATGATGTTAATAAGAGAAATAGAAGACCCAAGGATCTACACACACATTAACAATTAAATATTAAATGATGGAAATAAAAGAAATCAGAAATCAACATACTTAGGTAAAAAAAAAGGGGGCTAAGGAGTTTTAGAACTCACATCCAAATAGCTGAAAGTTTAGAGTCTAAAATTGAAATGTTATGCAAAAACAGAGAGCAATAATCCTAAGGGTGAAAAAGGAATTTAAATTAAAAGTTCGAATTTTAAAGTAATGTCTGAAGTTTTTATTCCCTTTTTCCTTGCCATTTCTTTCTCTCCCCTGTGGGCCCCCACTCTTTTCTTTCTCCCTCTTTCCCTCTCTCCCGATCTCCTTATCTGGCCGATGGGGCCTCTTCCTCCCTGCATCTCTCCTTCTCTCCTATTCCCCCGTGTGCCCACTCCCTCCATTCTTTACTTCTTCTCCCTCCTCCCTTCAGCGGTAGAGCTTGCTCCACGTCCTCCCTCCCCGCGCCATCAGCGCCCCGCCGCAGCATCCTGCGCTCACGTCCCCTCCGCACGCCGAGCCCCGCGCCGCTCCTGCCAAGCGCCGCCCCGAGCCCCGTGCCGGTCGTTGCCCTCCGGTCCTCCCGCTCTGCCGGTCCCCGCCGCACCGCGCTCCACGCCCGCTCGCGCCTTTCGCGCGCGTGTTCGACTACAAGACCCGTGCCGCCTCTACCTTTTCCCCTTGCCCCCTTCTTCCCCCTCCACCGAGAGCCGCCGCCGCCTCACCTCGTCCCGGCCACCTCCGGCGAACACGCCACAAATCGCTCACGTCACGGCGCGCCCCCTGCCGCCCACTTCCTCCATGCGCGAGTGATTGGGAATCGCGCCCAAGCTAGCCGCCCACGTGTTTTCCCCTTTCCGCCGCCACCGCCCTCTCCATTGCCGCCTCCACCTTGGTCGGCTCCGGGGCGATTCCACGCGGTGAGAGCACCTCCTCGGCACCCCGAGGCTTCCCAAGCCGACGGCCTGCGCTCTCCCCTGCCGACGCGACCCCGCCACGGTCGTCTCCCCGTGTTGTTGCCTGTGCTCATCGCCGGTCCGCTGCAGCCTCACTCCGGCCGGTTCGGTCACTCAGGTGAGCTCCTCGCCCTCTACTCGTGCTCGTGCTCGCTCCATTCCATGCTCCTTCCTCTCCGGCTACCGGCGCCCCATCCGGCTCCCCTTCCCCGACCGCCTTCCATCGCCATCAGTTTGTTGTGGCCCCTTCCCTACCGCAGCCACCGCCTCCCTGGGGTCCCTCGCCGGCTGGACGGCCCATTTTATTGGTCGCCGTCGCCTCCCAGGCGTCTCCCACCTGCGTCGCCGCTGCAATGCTCGGCTCTTCCCTCTCCCCTGTCTTCCTTGTCTTTGCCCCCTGCTCTGTTCAGTCAGCCGAGCGGCTCCCCTCTTGCGCCTCTGTCTCTGTGCGGTGGGCCCGACTAAAAGCTTGGCCATAAACTCACGCGCAGCAGTGTGCTCTTCCACTCCTAAATTGGTATCTAAAACTATCTCATTTTACGCAGGGCAGTGAACTGTGTTTTGTAAATAGAGGGAATGAGGAATTAGTGCAAATTGTAATGGGGACTTAACTTATAAACTTGTCTTTAATAAATTTCTTGATAATAAAAAGGTAACAACTAACATATAAATTCTAGTGCAAGACTAACACAAAAGAATGCATGTTCTATTTCCAATAATAAGAAAATCGACAGGGATTCCCTGGAGATGATGTTAGAAATCGAATATGTTAATTTAATTGTAAGGTCATCTTTTGTGAATTAGAGGTAATAGAAGTTGACCTAGATGGTTAAAGTCTCATATTTAAGGCTTTATAAAGATGATTTTAATACTCTCAAAATTCAATGTTCAAGCAAATCAAATCTTAACATCATCTCCTATCAGAAGCTCAAGTGGTCTAAACACTATCTTTCATCCATCGACTTAAACCTATTTATACAAACTAAGCAAATAAATTTAACAAGGTTGTGCCACGTAAAATATTGACCAGGAGATGCTCATCTCTAAAATCATGTCATCTCCCTTATTGTGCCTAAAATAGCCCTTGCCTCATATCCGAGTCTCCAACATTATCTCAGAGTTCAAAAGTAATATTTGGAAATAATTAAAGGATTAACTCCATTGAGGCAACCCCCGTTAATTCATGACTCACTCACTTAATAAAAGTTCGACTATGAAAAATAGAATGGGTAATTAGTAGAATAACCAACCTAGTCCAACAAAATAATTGATTAAATGATTAACTCCATACTTTAATTAAGTTATTACAAGTATTGAGTCATTAAATTGGCGAATGCCATCCTAGATAAATGATGCCGCATGAAATATCAAAACGATATCGAGCATTTGAAATTATACCCCTCCCCTGTAAAACCTCCGCATCTTGAAATCACGAAGTTCTGCCCCTTCTTACTATCTTCGTTGAACTCTTTTATTGATCCGTAAGTCCTGCCTGACCCATAGAACTTTCTTGATAAATGTAAAACGATGATAAGAGAGTTATCAACTAATGATTGAACCTCGCCTTTCCTAATCGGCCATGTATGGCTACTACCTTTCTCCAGAGTGAATAAATGCCTGAAAATACTTATTATGTTGAATCCTCGTTATCCTAAAATTTTCTCTCACAGTAAAGCTTTTCAGACAACTCATTCCCTTGGTTAAATCCAGCTACCGCTGTATTCATGGCACGCGAATCTGAATCATCCTTCAATTCCCAAGTCGTAATAAATGTATAATTTAAATTAAATCGGGTATTTAAAGTGTTTGGATTTATTTGGACTCTTTGAGTATCTGCTTTTATTTGGATTCAGTCGCTAGTCGCGTAATTAGGAGTGGGAAGCCGTGAAGATTCAACGGATCCAGCGAGATCAAGCTCGAAGCGAAGATAGAGATCAGAAGATCAAGATAAAGCATTGTGTGAGCTCAAGACCGCGGTAAACCGCCCAGGCGAGTCAATACTTTGATCATGTTGAACCTACATTTCTGCAAATTATTTTGGTTTTAAATCATCAAATTGCATCTTTGTATGTTATATGCAAATCCATGTTAATTTAAGATTCTAGTTACATGCCTATTGTTTACCTTGAATAATATTACACCCTCTTTGAAATATTTGAATATGTGAACATTGTCGCCTAGCAAAACTATAATATTAACCTTTGAAAGTAAGTCCCTAATTATATGCCATGCTTAGTATTGCATAGATACTCATGGCGCGAGCGCCAAGCATCACTTGTAAACTCGAGAAAAATTGGTTGGGCGGTCATAATGGGAATGACTGGTATATTTTGGAAATGATTATTTTATGCTCTCAAAATCCCCAACTTGCTTAAATATCTGGCGGATTGGTTGGATGGTGTGAGTGTGGTGCGGTGGATGCACAAAATGGGTTAGTGATAGACCGCCCGAGATACCACTAAGGACTGAATCTTGTCATGACCTCCCGGGTAAGCAGTACAACCACAAGTCTGTAAATTACAACTTGGCTAAGTACATTTATCGAATCCTCGGACTCATTTCACGGGTTGGGGTTGAAGGGGTTATGCTATGGCAAGGGGCTGAAGGGACACCGGTGGGGTGAAGTTTCCCACTGTCCCACGTTGCGGAAAGAGAGAAGGTCCGGTGCGTAGTGGTGTGGGAAACATCCCGCGCACTGAGATGGGACCCACCGCAAGTGGGCGTCTCCCATAAAAGTGAAATGAGAAAAGGGACTCGATAATTTGAAAAGTCACTGTGATGGTCGCTCAACCACACTTCTAAGGAATCGTGTGGGCAACGAGTTGATTGTCTCTTGTGGTGAAAGTGTACAAACTCTGCAGAGTCAAAACTATTCGAATAGCCGTGCCCACGGTCAAGGCGGACATGGGAACTTACTCGAGATAGTTCTATTTAAAAATGTTTGGAAAATGGGAATGGAAAAATGGAGGCAGTGAAAGCCCGATTTGAGTTGTCCCGGTGTCGTCCAGATGGTAGGCTAAGCGGCTATAACGTGAAAGATGTCATATGGTGTGAAGCCATATGTATGAAAAATCTTGTTAATATTCCTTGAACATTATGTTTTGTTCCAAAGCTGCTAGGTCTCAGGAAATTTTATGAATTGTATTACAATTAGTGGCATTTCTATTCTTACAAGATAAAATATGGGAAGAATAAATGGAGTCGTAAGAAAAGAATATGGTTGTTTATGGTAATTGCATAAAGAAGTTGGGGGATTCATGTTGATCATAATAGGGATAATGATAGTGTGGATTTTGGAGAAATAAATTGGTGGAGCCTAAATGAATATATAGGCTAGATAGATGATTCAAATAATCTTTGTAGAATTAGAGAGAGTATAAAAGTAATTGTTGGGTTACAACACTGATACTTAGTATAAACTCTTGGAAGATGTTGACAATGATGGGATTAATATGATTTGATCAAATACTAGATGGATAATTTGAATCTTGGGAATTTGGAGGTATGAAAATAACTATGGGAGATTAATCTTAGACGATCAATGATAATCTTGGTGGATATTTATTAGAGAATTCTAGATCGATCAAGGATATTTTGGTGGATGTATACTAGCGATTCGTAGACTTATCAACGATATTCTTGGTGGAGGTACAATAGTGAAGTAGTTAGAGATGGATTATAAGGCGATAAGTGGAAAAGCAAATTATGGTTGTGGGTCATTAACAAAAGGGTTGGATGGTTAGGAATTAGAATACGAAGATATTGATGGATTAAATAAATGATACTAGATAAATGATGTCACTAGTGTTTGGAGTTTTAGGCCCCAATTGATTGCTGGATTGTATAATTGATAAAATTTGCTATTTGGAGTATTTGACAACACTAAATATAGTAAGTGTGAGTCTTTGGTGGATTTAGTCGATGATGTCATTTGCGGTGAGGAGTCTTTAGGTCACAGTAACAACAATATGATATAATAATAGAAATGCTACTAGACGCATTTTATGGCAAATAAAATAACTCGAGCCTCTCCTTTGTTAAGCCATGCATACTATTTATCTACATTCGTGTATTGGCTCGCGAGCACGGGGTCGGAGTGCTCACGCCGCTTTGCGACAAAATTCAGAATCGAGTCAAATCACCTCGCCAAAGCAACAAGATTGGACAAGCTGGCGAGAAGATGAAGATGTCAAGGGCTAGGTCGCGAACCTCCGGTTGGTGCTGTGGGCATGTCTGAAGGTCCCACCTGTGTGCTTCGTTCTTCCGTTGCTGCGATTTAATGATTTCGGCCTAATCGGCCCATGAGTAAGTCTACTATTATATTTACGCTTATGCATGATATGTATTTTGATATTCATTACTGTAACTGTGAGCACTATCTACTGATCCAGGGAATAGTGCAGAAAATCCTGAGAGGAATCGGATTATCAAATCAGGTCTGGCAGGATGGTATCAGAGCATATCGACTGCAGTCGTGACCTAGTTAGCTTGGCCGTTAGTTTCATGACTAGAATTATTTCTTAAATATCTATTTCCAAAAATATAGGTTGTAATGCTCACTCTTATCTCTCTTAGATGATTCCCCCTCATCTATATGCTACCTTAGCCATCTTTCTTCTAAAGCTCTCTTACCCAGAATTCAAAACGATAACCCAGGAATGAGTAAGGATATCAATCAAACTACTCCCAAATACTTCCCTCTTCTTTCTATTGATTTAAAAAGAAAGATTTTGCTCTTCTTATCGTACCCTTACTCCAAAAATTTAAGATTAGGAGCGTTGAAGATATTTATGAAGATTAGGTGGTTTTGTTTTAAACGAACTATGCAGATAAGCCCTATGCCTCTTATGTGTGCTTTCCCGAGTAGACGTTGTTTTGTCGCAAGGTTTTCGTTGGTCCCTGTGCACTGTCTTCTTGCCCTCGGGTGCCCTATTTTGCAGTCACAGGAAAAGCCTGCTTTTAAAAAAAAATTTGTGTGGCTCAGTATCACTCCAGCTTCCTGGATGTGCTCTTTTAAAATTAGAATGGGTTTGGATTACCTTATCCTCACAATTCTATCCTTACCTCATGCTATTCCCTCTCATCTCTTGCTGAAAACCCCATCGGATCCAAAGGAGCGAAATAACAAGTAACTCAAAGCCAGGGCAATCAAGAAGAAGCAAAGACTTTTCAACCTCCCAGTATTTAAGAAAAACAACATCATTGCGAAGAAGATCACCCGCCAGGAGAGAGCCCACTGAGCAAGATCCTTACTTCTGCGAAGGTCAAGACTCTTGCCCCAAGAATTACTCCCAAATCTGTTGTGGACCAAGACAGCTAGAGTACGATGGATGAATAATGACAATCGTCATTTATTTTAAGGGGGGTAGCACTGAGACATAAATGTCAAAGAACTACTACGACGCATATTTGGAGTTGCAACCACCTAGGTTAGAGCTAATCAGACCAGTACAAGGAGATTCGCAAGGTCACCAATCTTCTGCAGATGAGGACTACGAGATGTACCTTTAGCTAAAATTGTCGTGTCTAGCAAAGCTAAAGACTAAGAACGGGATCCCAGTAGAAATAAAAGACCCCACCTAGAAGTACCTCTGCATTCCCAAAGCCCTCTACTTCCTAGGGCACAGACCATTGCTACCCACTTATCCATATGAGAATCTACAATCATATGTCCAATAGGCGATGCAACTACTCCATTCTACGATGGCGTAAAGACAACAATGTCAAAGAGCAAATAATTGGAAGTTTACGACCTATCCAGGAGAGCAAGGTATCTCTCTTCCCTTTGGATTTCTCCAAATGCTAACCCCTATTGTGCAGATTTTCATCTCTCTATGGAGCTAAGGAACTATTTGTCGAGCAACACCCCGAAACCCATTGCTAGCCAATAAAACATTGCCTGCTTCTTTCTGCTCTACCGGAATCTCGGGGTCGAGATTCATTTAAGGGGGGTAGGTTTGTAACATCCCAAAATTTGGTTACCCAAAAGTAAGGAGTTTTATTTTATTGGAAAAAACATTCTTTTGCATTTTTTGGCTTTGAATTGCTTCAGTATTTAATTCAAATCTTACGAGTTTTTGGGTGGCATGCAAATTAATATAATAAGAAATAATATCCAAGTTCAAAAGGAAATGATGATGTTAATAAGAGAAATAGAAGACCCAAGGATCTACACACACATTAACAATTAAATATTAAATGATGGAAATAAAAGAAATCAGAAATCAACATACTTAGGTAAAAAAAAAGGGGGCTAAGGAGTTTTAGAACTCACATCCAAATAGCTGAAAGTTTAGAGTCTAAAATTGAAATGTTATGCAAAAACAGAGAGCAATAATCCTAAGGGTGAAAAAGGAATTTAAATTAAAAGTTCGAATTTTAAAGTAATGTCTGAAGTTTTTATTCCCTTTTCCTTGCCATTTCTTTCTCTCCCCTGTGGGCCCCCACTCTTTTCTTTCTCCCTCGTTCCCTCTCTCCCGATCTCCTTATCTGGCCGATGGGGCCTCTTCCTCCCTGCATCTCTCCTTCTCTCCTATTCCCCCGTGTGCCCACTCCCTCCATTCTTTACTTCTTCTCCCTCCTCCCTTCAGCGGTAGAGCTTGCTCCACGTCCTCCCTCCCCGCGCCATCAGCGCCCCGCCGCAGCATCCTGCGCTCACGTCCCCTCCGCACGTCGAGCCCCGCGCCGCTCCTGCCAAGCGCCGCCCCGAGCCCCGTGCCGGTCGTTGCCCTCCGGTCCTCCCCGCTCTGCCCGGTCCCCGCCAAGACCGCGCTCCCCGCCCGGCTCGCCGCTTCGCGCGCGTGTTCGACTACAAGACCCGAGCCGCCTCTACCTTTTCCCCTTGCCCCCTTCTTCCCCTCCACCGAGCGCGCCGCCTCACCTCGCCCGGCCACCTCCGGCGAACACGCCACAAATCGCTCACGCCACGCGCCCCGCCGCCCACTTCCTCCATGCGCGAGTGATTGGGAATCACGCCCAAGCTAGCCGCCCACGTGTTTTCCCCTTTCCGGCCGGCCACCGCCTCTCCATTGCCGCCTCCACCTTGGTCGGCTCCGGCGATTCCACGCGGTGAGCACCTCCTCGGCACCCCGAGGCTTCCCAAGCCGACGGCCTGCGCTCTCCCCTGCCGACGCGACCCGCCACGGTCGTCTCCCGTGTTGTTGCTGTGCTCATCGCCGGTCCGCTGCAGCCTCACTCCGGCCGGTTCGGTCACTCAGTGAGCTCCTCGCCTCTACTCGTGCTCGTGCTCGCTCCATTCCATGCTCCTTCCTCTCCGCCACGGCGCCCCATCCGCTCCCCTTCCCGACCGCCTTCCATCGCCATCGTTTGTTGTGGCCCTTCCCTACCGCAGCCACCGCCTCCCAGGGTCCTCGCCGGTGGGCGGCCCATTTTATTGGTCGCCGTCGCCTCCCAGGCGTCTCCCACCTGCGTCGCCGCTGCAATGCTCGGCTCTTCCCTCTCCCCTGTCTTCCTTGTCTTTGCCCCCTGCTCTGTTCAGTCAGCCGAGCGGCTCCCCTCTTGCGCCTCTGTCTGCGTGCGGCCCGACTAAAAGCTTGGCCATAAACTCACGCGCAGCAGTGTGCTCTTCCACTCCTAAATTGGTATCTAAAACTATCTCATTTTACGCAGGGCAGTGAACTGTGTTTTGTAAATAGAGGGAATGAGGAATTAGTGCAAATTGTAATGGGGACTTAACTTATAAACTTGTCTTTAATAAATTTCTTGATAATAAAAAGGTAACAACTAACATATAAATTCTAGTGCAAGACTAACACAAAAGAATGCATGTTCTATTTCCAATAATAAGAAAATCGACAGGGATTCCCTGGAGATGATGTTAGAAATCGAATATGTTAATTTAATTGTAAGGTCATCTTTTGTGAATTAGAGGTAATAGAAGTTGACCCTAGATGGTTAAAGTCTCATATTTAAGGCTTTATAAAGATGATTTTAATACTCTCAAAATTCAATGTTCAAGCAAATCAAATCTTAACATCATCTCCTATCAGAAGCTCAAGTGGTCTAAACACTATCTTTCATCCATCGACTTAAACCTATTTATACAAACTAAGCAAATAAATTTAACAAGGTTGTGCCACGTAAAATATTGACCAGGAGATGCTCATCTCTAAAATCATGTCATCTCCCTTATTGTGCCTAAAATAGCCCTTGCCTCATATCCGAGTCTCCAACATTATCTCAGAGTTCAAAAGTAATATTTGGAAATAATTAAAGGATTAACTCCATTGAGGCAACCCCCGTTAATTCATGACTCACTCACTTAATAAAAGTCCGACTATGAAAAATAGAATGGGTAATTAGTAGAATAACCAACCTAGTCCAACAAAATAATTGATTAAATGATTAACTCCATACTTTAATTAAGTTATTACAAGTATTGAGTCATTAAATTGGCAGATGCCATCCTAGATAAATGATGCCGCATGAAATATCAAAACGATATCGAGCATTTGAAATTATACCCCTCCCCTGTAAAACCTCCGCATCTTGAAATCACGAAGTTCTGCCCCTTCTTACTATCTTCGTTGAACTCTTTTATTGATCCGTAAGTCCTGCCTGACCCATAGAACTTTCTTGATAAATGTAAAACGATGATAAGAGAGTTATCAACTAACAGATTGAACCTCGCCTTTCCTAATCGCCATGTATGGCTACTACCTTTCTCGAGTGAATAAATGCCTGAAAATACTTATTATGTTGAATCCTCGTTATCCTAAAATTTTCTCTCACAGTAAAGCTTTTCAGACAACTCATTCCCTTGGTTAAATCCAGCTACCGCTGTATTCATGGCACGCGAATCTGAATCATCCTTCAATTCCCAAGTCGTAATAAATGTATAATTTAAATTAAATCGGGTATTTAAAGTGTTTGGATTTATTTGGACTCTTTGAGTATCTGCTTTTATTTGGATTCAGTCGCTAGTCGCGTAATTAGGAGTGGGAAGCCGTGAAGATTCAACGGATCCAGCGAGATCAAGCTCGAAGCGAAGATAGAGATCAGAAGATCAAGATAAAGCATTGTGTGAGCTCAAGACCGCGGTAAACCGCCCAGGCGAGTCAATACTTTGATCATGTTGAACCTACATTTCTGCAAATTATTTTGGTTTTAAATCATCAAATTGCATGCTGTATGTTATATGCAAATCCATGTTAATTTAAGATTCTAGTTACATGCCTATTGTTTACCTTGAATAATATTACACCCTCTTTGAAATATTTGAATATGTGAACATTGTCGCCCTAGCAAAACTATAATATTAACCTTTGAAAGTAAGTCCCTAATTATATGCCATGCTTAGTATTGCATAGATACTCATGGGCGCGAGAGCGCCCAAGCATCACTTGTAAACCTGAGAAAAATTGGTTGGGCGGTCATAATGGGAATGACTGGTATATTTTGGAAATGATTATTTTATGCTCTCAAAATCCCCAACTTGCTTAAATATCTGGCGGATTGGTTGGATGGTGTGAGTGTGGTGCGGTGGATGCACAAAATGGGTTAGTGATAGACCGCCTGAGATACCACTAAGGACTGAATCTTGTCATGACCTCCGGGTAAAGCAGTACAACCACAAGTCTGTAAATTACAACTTGGCTAAGTACATTTATCGAATCCTCGGACTCATTTCACGGGTTGGGGTTGAAGGGGTTATGCTATGGCAAGGGGCTCGAAGGGACACCGATGGGGTGAAGTTTCCCCTGTCCCACGTTATGAAAGAGAGAAGGTCCGGCTGCGTAGTGGCTGTGGGAAACATCCCGCGCACAGATGGGACCCACCGCAAGTGGGCAGTCTCCCATAAAAGTGAAATGAGAAAAGGGACTCGATAATTTGAAAAGTCACTGTGATGGTCTGCTCAACCACACTTCTAAGGAATCGTGTGGGGCAACGAGTTGATTGTCTCTTGTGGTGAAAGTGTACAAACTCTGCAGAGTCAAAACTATTCGAATAGCCGTGCCCACGGTCAAGGGCGGACATGGGAACTTACTCGAGATAGTTCTATTTAAAAATGTTTGGAAAATGGGAATGGAAAAATGGAGGGCAGCGGAAAGCCCTGATTTGAGTTGTCCTGGGTGTCGTCCCAGTGGTAGGCTAAGCGGCTATAACGCTGAAAGATGTCATATGGTGTGAAGCCATATGTATGAAAAATCTTGTTAATATTCCTTGAACATTATGTTTTGTTCCAAAGCTGCTAGGTCTCAGGAAATTTTATGAATTGTATTACAATTAGTGGCATTTCTATTCTTACAAGATAAAATATGGGAAGAATAAATGGAGTCGTAAGAAAAGAATATGGTTGTTTATGGTAATTGCATAAAGAAGTTGGGGGATTCATGTTGATCATAATAGGGATAATGATAGTGTGGATTTTGGAGAAATAAATTGGTGGAGCCTAAATGAATATATAGGCTAGATAGATGATTCAAATAATCTTTGTAGAATTAGAGAGAGTATAAAAGTAATTGTTGGGTTACAACACTGATACTTAGTATAAACTCTTGGAAGATGTTGACAATGATGGGATTAATATGATTTGATCAAATACTAGATGGATAATTTGAATCTTGGGAATTTGGAGGTATGAAAATAACTATGGGAGATTAATCTTAGACCTGATCAATGATAATCTTGGTGGATATTTATTAGAGAATTCTAGATCTGATCAAGGATATTTTGGTGGATGTATACTAGCGATTCGTAGACTTATCAACGATATTCTTGGTGGAGGTACAATAGTGAAGTAGTTAGAGATGGATTATAAGGCGATAAGTGGAAAAGCAAATTATGGTTGTGGGTCAGTAACAAAAAGGGTTGGATGGTTAGGAATTAGAATACAGAAGATATTGATGGATTAAATAAATGATACTAGATAAATGATGTCACTAGCTGTTTGGAGTTTTAGGCCCCAATTGATTGCTGGATTGTATAATTGATAAAATTTGCTATTTGGAGTATTTGACAACACTAAATATAGTAAGTGTGAGTCTTTGGTGGATTTAGTCGATGATGTCATTTGCGGTGAGGAGTCTTTAGGTCACAGTAACAACAATATGATATAATAATAGAAATGCTACTAGACGCATTTTATGGCAAATAAAATAACTCGAGCCTCTCCTTTGTTAAGCCATGCATACTATTTATCGCATTCGTGTATTGGCTCGCGAGCACGGGTCGGAGTGCTCACGCCGCTTTGCGACAAAATTCAGAATCGAGTCAAATCACCTCGCCTCGGCAACAAGATTGGACAAGCTGGCCGAGAAGATGAAGATGTCAAGGGCTAGGTCGCGAACCTCCAGTTGGCTGCCTGTGGGCATGTCCTGAAGGTCCCACCTGTGTGCTTCGTTCTTCCGCTGCTGCGATTTAATGATTTCGGCCTAATCGGCCCATGAGTAAGTCTACTATTATATTTACGCTTATGCATGATATGTATTTTGATATTCATTACTGTAACTGTGAGCACTATCTACTGATCCAGGGAATAGTGCAGAAAATCACAGAGGAATCCGGATTATCAAATCTGGGTCCTGACAACCTACCACTATCATTCCTTTCCAGGAAACCCTCCACCCAGCTCTTATTTATTAGTAAGACAATGGTTTCTCTAACTGCCCACCCTTTTTGTATTCATCCTCATTATTAATCTCAAGCACATGTTCATCATTATTATCATCAACCACATGATTTCTTTCAAAATTTATTTTATGCAAGGAGTGATATTAATCTAGCATAAAAATAGCTTTTTAACCAAAATTACTTTGATTCAATTATGAAAGGCATGCTTGCCTACGATTTGGCCATAAGTCCCAATCTCAAGTGTGTTAAGATGAAATCCTTCCTCTGGACTTGGTTTGTTTTATGCATTTATTAAATATGCTATGGTTCATTTTGCAGATATAAACAATACACTAGGTCGATGCATTCACGTGCAATTCCTAGGTCAATTTAGCATATCGTAGAATTTATAATTAAGTGCTATCTTAAATCGCCACCTGAGGCTAGTTTACTGCTAACAATTATTTTAGTTTAATATCCACAAACAATTATTAATAGATTTTGTAATTTAAATATTACCTAAATGATTCAGCATGCAACTAAACATGTATCGGAGTACTCACCACATCGCTACACGGTATATACTCCCTGCAGCTCCTTCCTCGCTCCTCAGTTGGCCGACTGACCAACTGGGCTTCACCCACTTACTTCCTACTCTCTCCCCTCCCCTAGCCTCATTCGATTCTTTCTCTCTGGCATTGCTCTCACCGGTTGAATCCCTCACATGTTGCCTCCACTACAGCCGCTACTGCTCCCCTCGGCACTGCCTTCTTGGGCAGGCAGGCCACCGACGCCGTACCTTGGTCTCCCTTCTTGGCTGACTCTCCTCTCCCTTGTCGGTTCTACTATTGTTGTTTAGCTCGCCTCCTCCTGGTCGTTGCCCTAGCCTGGTTCAACCACCATTGGATGCTCGAGTGCCTCGTTAGCTTGCCTCTGGCTGGATCCAACCCTTGGCACCATGGATCTAACGTCGGCCACCGAGATCCGAGCTCCCTACTCTACTAACTTTCCCCTTTTCCATTTACTTTTAGTTCATGAATTTTACTTGATTTACTCTTTGATTTGAGTTTTTTTGGACAAGTACGGGGCGAAGGTGGTGATGGTTGTGGAACCCGTGGGCTTGCCATGGCGGGGCTTGAGGTTCCCATATGCCGGGAAGTGTAGTAGCTATCGAGTGCACACGGTGGCTGGCAGTGCACACGATTAATTTACACCAAATCAGTTTTGTCCAAGCATATCCTCTCTCCATTTATTTTTACTACTAAGGTGCCAGTGTTTTGCACGGAGTCTCAAAAGATGATGATATATATCGTCAAAAATGATCCTATTATTTCATACAGTTTCTTGACTCACCAAAGTCAAGAATATGTTTTAATAATCATTATTTTATGTGAAAACTTATCCTAATCCTAAGATTATTTCTAAGTATGGCTAAGTATTTCTACAAAGTTTTTTAGCTAATACTAATGTACTAACCAGATTTTTATTCTAGAGTGACAAAGAATTTAGGTGATCAATATCAAATGTGGTCATAACAAGGAGTAACTATGTCTTTAAAACTGGAATTTAAAATACATTAAATAAACATATATATGAAGAATAATTTAAAACAATATAATTTTATTTACAAATTGGGATAAACATGGTCAAGATGTGTAACTTGCCTTACTCCGTGAATTGGTGATAAGAATTGTCAATGAAGTAGAACTCCTTAGAAACATCGCAGCCTACACACGAAGAGCCAAAACCAAATTAATTAAAATAAAATTACAAAATAGGTACTGGGAAGTAGATTATGAATTTATATAAATTTAGGAACATGAATCACTTGATTCAGAGTTCAGACAGCGGAGAACGGGTCATCGGAAGTTAGACAGAGGAGAAAGTGCTGAAAAAGAGAAAGTAGGGAATATTTTGAGGAATATTCCATCTGGTTGAAATTGAAAAAAAAAAAGCAAAAGAGCTAACTTGTGGCCATCCTTGCAAGTGAGAGCGAATGAGGAGGAAACAAAGATAACTCAGGCACAAAACAGAGCAACTTGAGGGGCACATGGACATGGTGGCTTCACCAGCAAGGAGGAGATGTGGGGGAAGGGGGAAATGGATTGCTAAGGACTCGAGGAGCATGTGGGTAGTGGCGGCATGGCCGGAGACGCAGTGTGGTAGCTGAAGCGGCTCATGGTGCGGCAGTTAGAGGCGGGTGGTAGTGGGCTATAGCGTTCCAATGGAGAACACGGGGAAATAGCATGAACACGAGCACGGCATGGTCACGTGGAGTATTTCCATGTGGTCAGCTTGACCATAGAGTGGCCGGAGAAGCGAGGTGATGGTGACGGTGTTGGAAAATAGGGTGGCACCGGTGATGGAGTTCCACGGTGATGCATTGGACCAAATGGGGCTTGACACAAGTAGAGGGAGTGGTGGTAATGGTGTAGGAGTGAGGAATCAAAGAATGGCTCATCGGAGATGACGAATCGACGGCGAGGAGCAAAAATGGCCAGTTTTAGGAAAAACTTGATTCCCATCGATTGGCTGCACGAAACTCAAATTAACTTGGAGGATAGATTGCTTAGGTGGTAGAACACGATGTGATGTGAATGGTTTCATCGAAAACTCATCAGAAAGAGAGATGGCTTGGTTGTGGTGATAGCCGATGCAGGGGCACGAGTGGCACGATGGCTTCAAGACCTAGAGAAGGAAGGGAGGGAAGCACACTTTTTTGTGGAGCTGTAGGGTGCGCGGGGGGTTATATAGGGGTGGAGATGAGGCATGGCACGAGAAATCGGTGCTAGGATCACGGTGACAAAATTTCAGTGTTGTTGTTCTTTAGGAAAGTGTTGAACGGAAAAAAATCAATGAAGGAATTAATAGCGAATAGAAATGGAAGGAAATGAATTGTAATGCGGGATTGATGGATATTTGGCATGCATAAAGTTTCCTTATGGGAGGATTTTGAATTTAGCCGGCATGGCAAAGCTCAGTTGGCTTCTACTTGCGCCTGGAGATGTGTTCAGCCAGAATGAGCAAGAGCAAGGAGAGAGACAAGCAGGCCAAACAGTATTCGGCACGGAGACAACCAGAGAACAGGAAAAGAGAAAAGAAGGAAGAAAAGAAAAGGAAGGAGAGAAAAAAGGGAAAAAGAGAAATGGGTCAAGAAAAATAGGTTCAACCCAGAAAAAGAATTTGATATTTTTGGAGATTTTAAATTTTTTGATATTTAAATTTGAATTTTGGATTATTGGAATTTGAAATTGATCTAGGAATTTGGAATTGGAATTTAAATTCCAGGATTACAGTGAGAATCCTAATAAACTCTAACTGCTTTAAAATAATTTTTTACAGAAAGCCAAATTACTATTTATTTATTTACTCATAAATTACTTTTAATTTCAGGAAAAGAGAAAAACATTTTTAAGCAAAAAAATAAGGCAAATAAATTTGCAACTTAGGAAAACCAAATAACACTTATTTTTATTTTTAATTAAATTAAATTATTTTTTAAAATAGAAACCTGGGTTGTTACAATGTCTTAGTCTGGAATTAGCATGATGATCGGCACTACCTAGCAATATTAATATATGGTAGCTGAGTATAGAAAATGGTACTTACAGATGAAGAGAGTAATAAGATCTGAATTGGTGAGGCTCCATGCAGCATTGTACTTGGTGAAATTGCTAGTTGCCATATAAAATGAAACATCAAGACCAACTAAGAGTTCTTTGGTTCCAAAGACACCAGAAAGGTTAACCAATGGATTAGAATTTAGCTCGAAGCTTAAATTGACACCAGCATATTCATGTAGGTATTGGAGTTCAAGTTGTTAAGGCAGACAAAATCAAAATAAGTGTTTTTATCTCAATGGTCATCATATTGGATAAAAACAATTGAGCAAACAGAGCGATGCCAAAATTATACCTTCCCTGACCTCTGTTATAGAAACAACCAGACTAAGAATTGATTTTAGCCTTGGAGTTTCAAACTCATCAACTGTGACGGTTGTCGAAAGCTGAAAGATATAAAATATTCATCAACAAATCATAGGTATCAAGGAATTGTACATTCTCACAAATTCAGGTTATGATGCATAAAAATGGTTGAATATACAAACCAAAAAGGGATAATGTCAAGCAAAACAGCTATGAGATTATCATAAACATGATTCATATAAGAAAAAGAGAAGTGGAGCAAGGCGGCTTACATGTGACTCTGAGGTTGCTTTGACATCAATTGTCAAGTTCTTGTTCCTAAGCTGGGTGTGAAGCTTGCCAAATATGGACTCAATGTTCCTTGTTCCTGAGGCTGTGATTGCCTGTAGGTAAAATAAAAATCATCAACATATAGAGCACAAATGCTATACTCATATATGCCAAAGGAAGCTATATATTGATCCTCTACTCATCTCATTTGTGGATAGTAGGCATCTAATGAGCACGTACTTCAGCTTTGCGGCATGGAAGAAAGAAAGATGAACAATGCAATGATGGGGAGAATCTGATAGTCTCAATGCATCTTAAACAACGATTTAAGATACTATGGATACATGAGGGTCTATAACTTCCTCCCTGGCCAAAACTAAAAACATTTGCACGCAGAATAGGACATATGCCAAAATAAAAACAGATCGATATGGACAATGGCACAATAAGTGCGATGATCACCAAAACAGGTGATGGTGATTTGTGATGGGCTTCTTGATGTTAGCACCCATTCATACTGTAACTACTCAATTAATTAATGTGGCGAATGCAAAACAAGCTGTACATTCAGAATAAGATATACTCAAAATGGTGAATTGTCATGGGAAATGTTGCATCCATTAGTGAGAGAGATAGAGAGAGAGGAGGAGGAGGAGGAGGAGTAGAGAAGAGGAGGGAGGAAGGGTACTCACGATGCCCTCAGGGGTATAGGTGGTGAGGGTGAACTTCTGGTCCGTGGTGTAGTCCTTGTACATCAGATCTGCCTCCAACCATGGTACGCAGAAAGTTGTGCATGCATAGAAGACGGGAGAGCCAAAGAAGGGGGTGAATGAATAAACTCCCCCTTTATATTGGTAGCGATAAGACGCCTGCACATTTTAAGATTAGGACTTCGTAACTTTTGATCAACAATTAGTCAACAGATATATAGGTTCAGTCGGTAGCAATAGATTGTATTTGAAAATACTTTCATATGATCATGATTTTATAATTATTAACAATATATCATAGAAGAAATTACGGTCAAAATTCAATTTTGGAGACAATGCCACAACAAAATGCATGTACCTTATAAAAAGCAACAAAAGGAGTGTTTCCCTGAAGAAGTTTATGTTAGTAATACATAATACATATATAAATCATTCTGATCATCATTGTAATTTGAATGGCTGAGGTAGTTGCATGCTTTAATTTGCATAACATAGGCCTATAGCCCTAGATGACCTATATGTTCAAACTTTTCGCACATGTTAAGAGTATCTAGGGTTGGTTATGTGGTACCGACCTAGATGTCTCTCTCTACATTAGTGCCTGCCTTTTTCCTTCTTAAGTGAAAGCATGTTCTATATATATCTCTACATTAGCCTGCCTTTCGCCTTCTAAAGTGAAAGCATGTTCTATATACATGTCTGCCTCTACAGTAGTAGCAGCCTTCTGCCTTCTTAAGTAGAAAGCATATGTGTTCTTAAGCTCGATCTTTGGGGCTGAAGAAATGGCTGGACAATGTTGCTCCAGGACAGATGACATCAATGCTTTTTCTTTGAGCACTACAATACTCTTTTGCTATTCAGATCCTTTCATGCCCTCACCGTCAAATGAATCCCGTATTCCCGTACACTGACTGAGTGACTGAAATGTGATAATAAATTGGTCTAACTACATCTGGAACTGGCATGCTATACCTCACATTTGGCGTTGCGATATATGCTCTTCATGATCTCCCTTTTGGCACCTGAAATCCCGAAACTTTTTTTTTCTAGATACAATGGTGGGTTTCCGAGAAGTTGGCCGGCAAACGGTCATGCAGTTGCAGCCAGATGCAATGTTGGGTTTTGGCCACTGGTGAGTCAGAAAAGTGATTGCAGTCACTTCGAGCGTAGATTATGCTGTCACCTTCAGATTTGCAAGATCAATCACTCATCCAGCGATGCATGCAGCTCACCGGTTTGGAGCTCAAACCAGAGCCCGGAGACAAGTCGACAAACCTAGCTATGGACGGCTGCGCCATGGTCTGGCACGAGCAGGCCACCATCATTTCGTAATGGCGTTGTTAGCTTTTCACAAATTGCGACATTCCAAGAGTATTTTACTTAGCTAGGAAGCCGTTTCGTCCCCCAAAACAAAGTGAAGCCTAGTCACCTACCCTTAGAGCAAGTATAATAAGAGGTTGTTAGTAGGCTGTATGCTGAGATGGAGGAGAGAGAGAAGGAGAGAGAAGAGAGGTGGGCTGTAAGTTTACAGCCAGCTGACGCACAAGAACCAAGAAACTTTGTGAGAGAAAGGGGTGGGTCATACAGTCTTCAGCTAGCTGTAAACTACTATATGAATGGGCTGATAAGTGGGCTGTAAGTGTCCATACAGCCAGCTGAAGGCAGTATTATTAGCTTTGCTCTTAACACCGCAGGTTCAGCCTCCGACGGAAATGGTATGACATGGCTGACAAGTGAGCCCATGCTACTTTACGTAATTCGGAGAGGTCTGCATGTCAGTGACGACCAATTTAAGAATCCAATTTACACGAAATCTCAATCACTTCAACGTATCCGCGCGAATGATGTCAACTTAAGCGCCTTTTAACGCGAGGCAAACAAGCGCCGTAACCTTTTGCGCCTGTGCTTTGCCTTTGCGTGTGTCCAACGAGCGTTGAGCTGAATCCAGCACCGCAAAGGCAAAGATCCTACCGTGCACAGGTGCACTCACAGCTTCTCATAGATTGTACCCTTAGAAAAGGAAAAAAAAAGATTATGCTGCTGATGCACGAAGGACAAGCAAAAGGGACTCGAAGACATGCTTTAGCGAAATATACATAAACAAGGACAAACAAATGGAATAGTAGGCAATTAGGTACCCCCATTAGGTACTAGTTTTGGTACCATGAAAAATCAACTAGTTGTTAATTATTTGTGCTAGAACATCTTGGATCGCTGGTACATTGCTCGCCGGAATGTTTGAGCTTTATGGTAGCCTTTTCCAATCCTAGAGAGAGAATAAGTTCAGTTTGGCATCTGTTTGCCATAAGTTCACGCATCCACCATGCTTTCACAGGTATCTATGGGGGGCGTTTGAAACGGCTAGAGCTTCTGGCTTTTGGCTCGGATGTAATTGTAACGGTTGGAATTAAAAGCAGTTAGAAGTATTGGTGTTTGATTTAGCTGAGCAGATTTGAAAAATGGAAAAAGAAAAAAATACATTTCCACAGGCAGAAAAGGAAAAGGAAAATGAAAGAAAAAAGAAAGTTGTCTCCATGGACGAAGGTGGCGCCGACGGGGTCAAGGGAGAAAGTGCGATGGCGGGTGGCGGAGGCGGGGAGGTAGAGGAGGCAGAGGCCAAGGGAGAAGGGGTGGTGGCGAAGGAGGTGAGGAAGGTAGGAGGAGGTGGAGGAGGTGGAGGCGACACTAGTGGGGCCAAGGGAGAAGGGATGATGGCAAGCAGAGGCAACAGAAGGCGGGCGGGAGGAGGCAAGACGAGGTGGAGGCAGTGGGACAAGGTGGAAGCGGAAGCAGCGGGATGAGGTGGAGGCGGTGGAGGAGGCGGCAGCAGAGGCGGAGACGGCGGGAGGCCGGAGTGGAGCGTGAGGAAGGAGCAGGGCATCTAAAAATCATGAGTAGAAGCAGCTTCTGAAAGCCACTTTTCAAAGCTAGATGTTTAATTCGACTTTCGTCTTCTCGAAGCCGAAAGAGGAAGCGGAATCAAACGCCACCAATATATCTCCACCTGAGACTTGGTAGTGAAAGGAAGAATAAAGAGCGCGTCAAAAGGCACCGCACGATTGTTGCCAAGCCTTCCGATGAGGAGGATTTGCGAGCATTTGCATGCATCTGACTATATGCTATCTGCTTGTACTCAATAGCCATGCACTAACCGAAAGGCTAGATGCTCAGATGCACGAAACTGCAGTCTTGGAACACAAGCTGTAATCATCCTTTGTGTCTTAAACTAGACAATGGAGAAGTTTTCGCGTACGAAAATGATGATGCGAAATACCAACTGGACTTGAAAGAATACATTTGGAGGATATACAGCTGGAAGAGTACCTTCTTCCAATGCCCTCTTGTGTACGAAAGAATGTGCTTATTAGTGAATGCAAACTGTCGTATAAAGGGTAGCCAAAAATCATCTAAAGCGATCATGGGTTGCATTTGAGTCGAAAGAGTTGTGTACATACTATGCATGATACAAAGTCGATCCGAAATCAACCGATTAGGGCCTAAGTTGGCCTATAATGGTATAGTGCTATGGAGATGTGGGATGCTACCCTAGCAGTCACCAGTTTCGGAAGCAATGCGAGAAAAAAGAAAACAGCAATTGATATGAACCAGATGATTTCCATGTTCCAACACATCCCTCCTGAGGGCCATTGAAAAGCTTTTGCAATGGTCCTGACTCCTGAGGGCAACCACTCGGAACTGAAGGCCCTCGAGCAGTGGTCAATAGAACTTTTGGCGATGCCTCCTTCAATTATTTGATCAGTCTATTATTTGTTTTGAAGATACAACATATATTACAAATATGTCACACAGCAAATGCACTACTACATCAACATCATCACAATACAACACCAACGAGCAAAATTTGATGAGCGTGCAAGACCACTAATTCAAAGAATAAGTGAAAATAAATGAAGAGAATGCCAACAAAAGCGAAACCTCATTATTCATGAAGATTTTGGATTTCGACTTTTAAAGTTTGGAGCTTACGCTCAACAGCCGACAACTCACCCTGAACACCCTGCAACCAGTCAATTTTTTGCTGGCACGCGTCCTGGTATTGTTTGCTGATAACTTCAACAAATTGGACTAGTTTATTAGCACACTGCGAGATATCCTTCTGGATAGCTTCGTCAACTTTGCAAGATAGTTTATCAGCAGCCTTACTGACCTTCTCTAGTGCAAGCTTCCGTCGACGAGGGAAATTAGATATTGCAAAAAACCTAACAAAGGGCAGTTGTCCATTGGATTAATATGCATATAGTTATATATCAGCCCATTCCTTGTCATTGCAAAAAACTATTAGCTATAGAGGGGTTTCTAGTTATCACTCAAGAATTACCCGCCAGCTGAGCAAAGGGCAAGAGCAAGAAGATCTTCAAGTGTAGTTGACAAAACAGATGTCAAAAGAGAAGCTGACAATCCAGCAACGCCAAGCCCTCCAAAAGTTCCCAAAGCCTTCACAACACAATAGCAAAGCTCAGAGCGAAACACAGCCAAGCAAAAGTAAATACAAAGAAATCAGAGACTACCTCTAAAGTCTAAACTAGGCACTGAAGATTAAAATCATAACAGAGCGACCGACAGTTTGAAATTTGAGGTCTTTGCAGACACTCCTATGTGGTTCAAAACTTTTGAATATTCAGTTAAGCCTAGCATAGTAGCATACTTAAAAACCTTAAAATTGGTTGTACTCCCTCAGTTACAACTTATAAATAATTTTCAGATCTGTTGCAAAAAAGGTGCAAAAGTACAATAAATCATTTTTTTGTATCTTACCCTCATTTTTTTCTCTCTTGACATTTATTTGCAGCAACCCACTCAAAGCACTCTCTTCTCCTTTCCAAGGCAGATTTAATAGGGATAGTTTACTCATCTCCCCTTATTGATTCCTCAAATTTATAATCTCCTTAATCCGTGCAAAAGTCCAAACATGACTTACAATTTGGAAGGGGGTACTTGACATTATTTGGTCATCAAATTAGATAGAATCGTTCAGTCATGTTTTAGCTAGAGGAAGGTGCATTATGCCCTGACTATTATTTTGGTGGTTTAATTAATCTCGTAAGACATCTGATGATTCTCTCCTTTTCCCTTTGCAGATAATCTGTTGAGGCATGCTAGATTGCTAGCACTCAAAAGTTCCACTAGATGACTAGACGACAGAAGTTGGGTTATTCACTGGATTCTCAAAAGGCCAGTTCACTTGCTGCAGACTGAAAATAGTTCATTGTCCATAAAGGTACCAGCATGCAGTTTGTACTTAGGAAAATTCATGTAACAACTTTTTCTTTGCATACATGTTACAAGAATCAGAAGATTTCACAACCAATAATCCTAGTCTGTACAGTATAGCCAGCATTCTTTTTTTCTCAAACAATAAACAAACCAATACTTCAGTAGGCCTTTTCAGTAGTTTTAGCTCTTATCCTAGCATACAATATCTGTGCTCAAACTTCAGGGAGTAAGAGCCACATGATTTTTTTTTTCTTGTTGTATTTTCCCCCTTTTTGTAATTAGCAGCAAAGCATATATTTAAAACATTTTATTTGGATAAACTTATTGTATAGTTTAAGGATAAGAACAAACTAAACATGAAAAATTTAGAGCTTTAATAGACATACCACTTCGCGAATTTCTTCTTCAAAATCCTTAGCGGCAGCACTAGCACTGAAGCCGTCCAGTGCCTTTATGCTGAGTTTCTCTCCTTCATTAACAAGTTCATTTGGATCTGATGGAACCCTTTCTTCCTGAGCAACCAACACACCCCATCTTTCATGGAAACACTCCACATATAAATTTGCTTCACGGATATTGCTAGAGCTCAACCATATTGAATATTCACTCAGTAAATTCTAAAGAAAAGAAAGAAAGATTTTTGTTGATACCATGAAAATAAGTATGGTGAAGCAAATAAGCAATATATGGTAAAGTACATGGAACAAAAAAGTAGCATCATTACAAGGATTGTTACATTTGACAACACTGCAAAATGGTAATGCTAAATGAAATGAACTCATTTGAAAAGTTCCGATAGATAAGATATTAGCATAATTTTGCATTGTTTGACTGTACAAATTAGGTTTTGTGTATGGTGGTCATGCATGCGTCTAAATGTCATTGCTTATTCCATGCACCCGTAAAATCTGATTGTACAAGGGACGTCTAGAAGATTAAAATAGGTACCCTGCAGACTGCCTGGGCAATGATCCTCATAGCACGGATGTTGCTGCTGGCAGTAACCAATCAAAACTTCACTAGTCAAACCACATTGTTTTGCACAAATTCAAAGTTTTGACAAGGTTCCGTACGTAAACATAAAGCTAGCATAAGTTTTCCATAAATCAGCAAAAGAACTACAAAAGTACTGACACAAGCCAGTATTGGCCTGTTCAGCACAGCCAAATTTTATGGTTAGTTCCCAGTCCAAGTTCCAGCTGTCCAAATATATTCCTCCAATTTGAAATGTTCACCCAACCTGTTACCACTAGTAACTAGCTGGGAAGCATTACGTCGAAAATGGGTGCTAGACCAGTTCCAGTTTTCCAAACTCTAGTGTAGATTGAAAACATGTTTTTATATGAGCAAGATTTGTAGAAAAAAATAACAGTACCTACCTCTTTTATTGCCTGGCTTATATTGAAAGCTCAGACTAGAGTACAGGGGAAGGATGGGAACAAAAAGGATGCCCCCCCGCGCTGGGGATAACTTACAAGAAGAACCCCTGATGACAAAGCTAAAGAAAGCAGAAATCCCCTAATGATGCATAAACCCCGAATAGGGCATCATAACAACTGCTCTGGTTGGTACACACAAGCCAGGAAGCACACACAAGAAAATTAAATAATGCCTTTCTCTTTGCATCTCTCAAATTATTGTATATAGTTACATCAACAAACTATCAGCAGGGAGACAGCTAGACTAGAAAGCAATACATTATCTTGCCATGCTCCAGGAAGAAGCACGTTGCTTTCAGCTTGTACAAGTTAAGTTTGTTAAGTATGGTTGTAGTAGAGTAAAATACAATAGTCTAGACTATGGAAAATTTTTCTTTCCAGGAGTAAATTATGCCTGCCACTCAATGATATTTATGAGTCTGAGTTGTTTGCAGCAAAGTTGGGAAAATTCAGGCATGAACCGTATGCAAGCAAATTTGGAAAACATACTAAAATGTAAGAAATAAAACTCAAATATTTGTATACGATAAATGTAAGTTAAATATTAAACGTACTACTGTGTCATCAAGGGAGGGACTCAAAATATCATTTTGAACAAATGATGTGGCTTTGGCAGAAGTGCCTTTTTCTCCTGTAAGCATGTATGTAAAAATAAGGTCAATGTTTGACAACTGAAGTGTAGATTCCATGAGTGTTATTGCTCGACTTTTAGCTCTCTCAATCTGCAAGAAAAGAAAGCATGTTCTCAATGAGCAAGAACAAAAAAATGTATTATGCTCTCATCAAATATGAATACTGGGTAAGCAATAGAGATATCAATGCAAAGTTAGGGCATATAACGACCATGCACATAGACTAAGGATGTCTCAATTGAAGGGAATGGCATGTGAAAATGACTAAACTACCCTTCATAATTGCCTTGGGAAGGAGAGAGAGTACCAAATGTGTGTTCGTATAAATGTCGTAGAGAGAAGAAAAAATAAATAGCACTAAGCAGGAAAAAGATCATTAATTTGTGTGTGTGCCATTGTTTTGCAGCAAAACTAGAAAAACTATATGCCTAATGTTTTGCAAAAAGGGAGTATATCACAGCAGAACTGAAAACAAAAAGGGTACAACAGAATTAGTTATCTTTGAAACACCTACAAGAGATGAAATCTGCCTCTGCCACGAATTGCTGTCAGCCTCAATCTTCACAGCATAATCGTTTGCACCAGAAACAAGATCCCTGATGGATGTTAAGTCATCAATAGCTTTCTCATATTCTAGTTTCACAAGTCTTTGACATGAAGTTAGCAAACGATCTGCAATTCCAATTGGTGTTTCAAGTTTCAGCCGGACCCTTTCCTTCCCATTATTTGTTGATCCATCTAAGAAGCTCAGTAGGTAATGCTCAAGATCATGAAACTTGCTGCTTCTCCATCTAGGATCACTAAACAAAACTTCCCCGTAATGCTCTCTTCCATTGTTTTTTGAATATGAAAGTTTGACTTCCAGAGCAGAGCGTGAAGATACAGGAAATAGTGTTACATCCTCTGTGTTAAGCAATTTCCTTGCATTTTCCTTGACAAATGCAGTAGCTTCTTCAAGCTACAACCATTGGATTGAGAAGAAAAACAAGGAAATCAGCAAAATGGAAAATAGGAAAGACAATCTTGCTGGGATTTTGAACACTAAAGATAAGTATCAAACCTCATTACTGTTCCGATAGAGGTCCAATTTGTTTAGAACAAATACAACTTTCTTCTTCCACTGCTGGACATACTGGAGAAATCCAACCTAGAAGTTCCGAAGAAAATTTTTTGGCTCTATTAGAAAGTACAAAGAACACAATGCATCCTTCAAGGATAAATCAGGATTCTAGAACTTAACGTGAAATATGTCATTCAGTAAGGAATCCACACAAAGACACCATCCAACACAATCTATATTCTATAAGCTGGAAAAGGGTCATGTAAAATGTGGATGAACTCATAAATCACTAGATTAATTGTATTACCAAAATGTCACAATTAGGCATTCGAACATTTTGGAAGACAGAAACAATCAACAGTAAAAAGACAGTAATACGTTAATACCGGAAATCTTAATAGCACTTGATATGATGACAAATAGACTAAACCAACCAATAATGGTGAACTAAACTGAACTGCCCAACTTGGACCACTGGTAAACTGATGTTAGAATCTGAGTCAGCTAAAATTAAATTATTCATCCTACTTAAAGGGAAGCTGGAAGTGAAAATTTAAGCATTCGATCAGCAGCCAACCTGCAATACTTAAGTGTAGGCAAAGTGTGGCTTGCAAGTTGCAACACTTTTCGTGGTGACCAAATCAGCTGCCAAAAGTGTACCAAAGTAAGTAAAAAAAACTGAGTCTATGACATGCAGTTCATGGGGCTAAGAATGAGTGGTGCACCACAATTGTGGCAATGAACCAAACACTTGCCTAAGAAAGTGTGGCACACCCAAGGCTAGGTGTGGCAAATTTAGGCATCGAACCAAACACTCCTAAGAGACTATTTTTTACCCCATTGAACCCAGGAACTTAGCCCACTAGTCCAGCCAGGCAACCCTTTCTCTTTCTAATTCATTTCATAAATAATTTGACCAAAACCCACTTCCAGGCCAGCCTCCAGGCTGCCACTGACTGGCAGGCTGAAATTGTGGAATGTTCCAGGGTAGCAATCTCACATTGATACTTCAATCCAATAACCTCATGCATATCACCATGTAAATAGTTTCCGAGATAGTTAAACTGCTGAATCCACTACTGGATTTTATTCAATTACATTTATTGTATCATGTTATCTTTCCTGCACATATCACTATTAAATGTGTAAAAATTTGGCATGAGAAAACAAATATTACCTCACTATCAGTCAATGGTCTATCTGATGAGAGGACAAAGAGTATTAAGTCAGCTCGTGGCACATATTCTTCAGTGAGTTGTTGCTGCCTCTGGAGAATAACATTTGTTCCAGGTGTATCAACTAGGTTCATCTGTTCAATAGTACACAATGAACATCTCATGAACAAGGACATGAAGTCAAGAAACAAGGAAAATGCACTGCTAAGTTGGCCTTACATCTAGGGCAGACAGGCAACCTAGAAACAGTAACAGGAAAAAGGGTGAAACAAGACTGCCATTGCTTTCTTGGCATCGTCTTTCAGATGTAATAAATGCTGACCTACATCCAGTCAGATACAACTAACAGACAGGTTGTGTATGGTGACAACTACAGCATATTGTAGGAGACAGAGTTGTGTTCCTGATAATTCATGCCTATTCCTTTTGGCTCACAAAATGCTTCCTTGGAGCTAATATATCTTTTGAGTTTCATTCAGAAAGCAGCCTTCCAGTGGGTGAAAAGAGAACACATCTTGATTACCGTCATCCTGATGTAGCTAGCTTATCCAACCCAATGCAGTGAGAGGCAAAAGGCTAGCAGCTAGCTTGTTTAATTCAATGCATTGGAGGAAAAAAAGTAGCGTTGAAGAATAAAATTGCACAGTATAGTCCTCTGAGGTAAGTAAGGGATATCAACATGACTGTCACTACAATTATGCACTCACTTCCTTTAATATTGGAGATGATAAATAGCACATGAATTGACCATCTGGGTGCCTCTCCCATCGTTCTGGGCTTTCAGAATCAACCTCGGAATACGACAGCAGTGTGATCTCATTTGTCGTGGGTACAACTCCTTCCTGAAGATACTGCCTTCCGAGTAGAGCGTTTATAAAAGTTGATTTTCCCGAGTTAAATTCACCCTGAGATAAATTGCAGAAGGATCCAATCTGAATGAGTGGTTAAAAAGAATAACTAAGAAGCCAATAAGTCAGAAAAAGTCAATGACTTGAAGACAATGTATAACATTACGAAGAACAAGCAGTCAAGTTATTTTGTAGTGAATAAGAAGGTACTCTAGCTTTTCAATTAAAACCAAATTGTTTTGCATGAAGAAAATAAGACCAACACATCAGTTTATGCAAATGTAGAACAGGACATATGTTTGTACTTCTCTGGTTAGATTATAATCTGATTATGCTAGCTGCATTAGAAAACTAATGAGCTTTATGTTGGTTTACACAAATGCAGAACCTTCAAGGACGTGGATACATATGCTTCCATTTATCTAAATGAGGATGTGAATGAGCAGATGTTTCTAAACAAATAAAGACTGGATATCAGCATCATAAGAACAATCACAGTGGAAACAATACTTCTCTTCTGCAAAGGATAAGTAATTACGTAGGAAAACAAGACTCAAATTATAAGTTTTAACCATATTTCATGATGCAAAATAAACCACAAAGCAGCACTAAATGCTAAACGTTAATTGGGGAATAACGGGAGTTTATGAAAGGTAAGACAGATTTCTAATCGCTATCTATTGAGTCAACATGGTCATAAAATCTCATAAATCTAAAAGGACATGTACAGATCAACAAAATATTAGTGTTCCTTGGTGAAAAAAAAACAAAGATAAGGATCAATGATTGCTTTGAGAGAAATGCATGGTATGAATGTCATAGAGAAAGAGCATTTTCATTAACCACAGCACATTATTCCATGATTTAGGTCAACAACAGGAGAATCATGTCTAATACATCATTTGCCACAGCATTAGAAAGCAATTATATATATATGAGGTAATGGATGATGCCATAATCAATATTCAATGTAAACCCAAAATTACCACAACAACCAACAAAAATGGCTCACTCAGGCAAGAAGCAGCATCAACTAGAAGCTCAACCTCCTCCATCTGTAACCACATATCAGAAAATTATATTCAAGTCAGGCATATGCTAGAGATGATGATGTGAAGTACAACAGAATCCATTCCAAGGCATCTTCAACTACCAAATGTGTAACATTAGATGATCACCATTGGTGCTGCCTTGCGAATAACAGCAACAGCTTCACTTAGAATAGGCTTTTCCATTGCTATCAGCTGCATCACTTTTTCATCCAGTTTTGTAAATCCAGCAACTTTTGTCTTCTCACGAGTTAGAACCATTACATTATTTGCTTCTTCCAACGTACTAGCAGAGGAGTAACTGACTTGTGGGACACTGTCAGCGGCATCCACTTTTGAAAAATCCCTTTCTATAATATCATCAGTGAGAAGTTGAATACCAGCCATGGACATAACAATTCCAGATGCACCAGACTGAAGCAACCTGGATGTGATATCAGAATAGGTCCCTTCACTTTCCGTTTCCTTTAAAGTGAAGAAAATTGGGATCTTCACTTGTTGAGCACCAGCAGCGCCATTCATAACACTAAAAAAATCATCACTGCCAGTATTGGCGATAAGAAAATCAGCCCCCTCAGAACTCGAAGCACTTCTTGCAGAGTCCGGAGAACATATAGTTCTAGCAACAAGAGGGAGATATATGGAGTCAGAGTTGGATTTCATCATCATACTCCTTGCAACAATAGCAGGAATACCTGTATCAAAATAGAGACGGGAACTTCATAAAAGAGAAGTTAATGTTGCAATGCAGTACGGTAGAATAACTTCCTGGCAGGCTAGAAAATGAAGCATAGCATTACGAAAAAGAACAATATCTAACAATTTGTTCAAAGTTATTGACATACAAAATACTAACGGTGGGGAAAACGAGCAAGGAGACAATAAAGCAGGTTGGTGCAAAATGTAAGCTAGAGGACACCATACGCCACATTAGCTGAGGGGAATTCAATCACCAACCATCGTCGGCGAGCACGACGCCGCTCGCCCCGACCGCCGAGGCAACGTCGACGCGCTCCGCTATCAGCAGGTACGCACGGTCCCCGACCGCTGCCTTGAGCGCGCGCGCGGCCTCGTACGCGCGCCCGCCGCCCTCCTCCCCTGCCTCGAGCACGACGATCCCCACGCCCCGCGCCACGGCGGCGGCCACTGCGTCGCCGGAGCCGAGCGCCTCGTCGGCGCCGACGCGGAGGACGAGCGCCGGGACCTTGATCTCCGGCCGCTTGAACCCGCCGGCGAACAGCGTCCTAGGCGGCTCCTTGGCAGCGCCGCCGCCGCCTCCTCCGGCAGCGGCGGCTTCGGAGCCGACGGTGCGGCGGGGGCGGCGGCGTGAGAGGAGGGAGTGGAATTGGAGGCCCCGGCAGGGGGGCGCCGGGCGCGGCAGGAGGAGGCGGGCGGTGGAGGCGGTGGCGGTCGAAGCGGCGAACATGGAGAGCGACAGGGGTGGGAGTGCGCGCGCGTGCGGACAGTGGAGAGTAGCGCGTGGAGCAGAGCGAGGCGAGGTGAGATGGGAAGTGGGAGGTGGAGCCGCGGAGGGGATGGACTGTGGAAGTTCGTCGCGGATTTGGTTGGATAATAGGGTGGGGGAACGGAAGGGAGCACGGCCGCTCGGGGATTTGCGGGGTTTCCTTCCCCGGACACACTGGTCGTTTGCTGAGATGCTGACGTTTCAGATTGGAAGCATTTTTCCAGTTTGTTAGTTCAGTTACTTTTTAAAAAAGTTTGTTAGTTCAGTTACGTTTTAAAAAATAAACTAGCAACGCGGCTCATCCACTTGTGCGGATATCATACTTAAATATATTTAAATGGTTGCATGAGACAGATGTAATTATGCATTGTAAATAGGGAAAACACATAGATAGAAAAAGACTACACATAGAAAGCAAATGATTGCAAAGCATATACAATCCAAATCTAGGGTTTTTAGAAGATTATGGATTTGATTTAATTTTCATGTTTGCAATTTCTGATATGTGAATATTACATATTATGATAGATAATACAAATTATATCTTTAGAAAGAAAGGGTTATCGATCATTTACAGCTAAATGATGTTTGTACTCAAGCCATCTTTAGCAAATTTTTGTTTTTAAAAGAGCATCCTTGTTAAATGTATATCTGCCAAATATGTATGTGTTGTAGGGGTGGCCCCCACCTAAGTCCATCCGGCATGTTGGGTAAAAAAGGCCCAATAGGACATGTAAAAGGATGTGTATATCCCTCACACAGTATATAACTATGGGGTATTGCTGTAATCAGACCTTATGGCCATATAAATACATAGCCTAGGCAAAAAGAAAAGCCAGCCCAATTCATTTCTCATACTCACCCTACTAGTCCCCTTGTTTACTGTTTGGCCCATAGCCACAACAGTTGGCGCCGTCCGTAGGGATGACGAGCAAGCCACGAGCTTGAGAAAAGCAATGGCGCCTAAGAAGGCAATGATGACAATGAAGAAGAAGGCAATGATGACAACGAAGAGAAAAGAGAGCTATGGCGGCGGTCGCCGAGGCTAGGGCCACGAGTGGTGGACAGTCAGCGCCGACACAAGGAGTTGGCTCTGGCACCGGCGTCGGTGCGATTGTCGACCCTAGCAACAACACCTGCATCGGTGCGACCATTAGCCACGATGACCACATCAATGCGGCTGTCGCCCCTAACAATGACGCCCACATCAGCAAGACTGTCGAGACTGACACCTGCGCCGATACTTCGAGCAACCTCGAAGCCAGTGCTGGAGCAACTAGTGCCCTTGATGCTTGTATCGGCCCTATCACCAACCGCGACGCCTACTGCACCAACGTGTTTAGCGGTTCTAGTGACCAAGCCATCATCGCCGGCAACCTCGCAGCACATACCACCACACCAACAATCGCTGCCGCACTGGCTGTGGAAGGCACTCTAGTGACGACCCTCGGAACGTTACAACGTGAGCTAGCAGACCCTAGGGCGCCATGTAAGAGATGCAAAAGGCTCAGAGCCAGCAAGTGCCACGGCAACGGTTGCAGAGGTCGCCGCCGAGAGGGCGGAGAGCCATGAAATCCCTACTGCCATTCGCAGTGTACCCTAGCGTGTGGACCCGGAATCCCCCCTTTCAGCCAGCCTACAGCAAGCTGACTGGCTAGATGACTTCAAGATGCCTACGATTGAACCGACAAGGGAGACACAAATCCCCGAGAGTTCATGTGCATACGAGACAACTATTGAAGCGAAGGGGGTGATGACTCGACGAAGGCAAAGGGGTTGCCGCTCGCCCTTCAAAGGATAGCACTCCCCTGATTCTTTACCATCAAGCCGAACTCTGTCTATTCGCGAGAGCAAATCCGAGACCACATGCACAATAACTTCCAAGGAAACTACTCCGAGCGGGTAGGCATAGACCAGCTCTTCGCCATCAAATAGAAGCCCTCCGAGAAGCTCCGGGAATACTTCAAGTGCTTCACCAAAGTTCGCTGCCAAGTTAAAGACATAAATGAGACCAACATCATCAATGCAATAATACGAGGTCTTCGCCCAGGGCCTATGCTGAAGACCTACAGGAAACTTTTAACAACCTGCGATGGGCTGGTAATCTGGCATTAATCTCAATCCAAAGAAATGCGTCTTCGAGGTACAAGACAACAAACTACTTGGCTTTTGGTGTCCAACCGAAGAATATAGGCGAACCTGAAAAAGGTTGACGCAATCCTCTCTATAGAGCCACCCCAGATGACAAGAGAGATCCAGAGGCTCGTGGGCTACCTTGCCGCTCTCAGCCACTTCTTGTCCAGAGCGACCGAGCGAGGACTCATGCTCTTCAAGACACTCCGTGGCTGCAATGGGTTTCATTGGAACGGCGACTGCACGGTAGCCTTCGACGATCTAAAGAAGCATCTCTCTGAGCTCTTGACTTTGGTCTTCCCAGCACTAGAGGCTCTGTTGTTGCTCTATTTGGTGGCGGCTCCAGTGATTCTCGTCTTGGAGGAAGGGTCCATTCAATGCCCAGTATACTTTGAATCAGAGACCCTTCAAGGAGCTAAGACACGATACACAAAGTTAGAGAAACTAGCCTACGCGCTCCTCATGGCTTCGTGTGAGCTATGGCACTACTTTCTAGTGCATCCGATCACGGTGCCCTCGTCGTTCCCCCTAGCGAAGCTGCTACAAAACAAGGAGGCTACAGGTTGCATTGGCAAGTGGGCGGCCGAACTAGCGCCTTCCCCTTGACCTACGCCTCTTGCATGGTGATCAAATCATCCTCGTAGACTTCATTGCAGAGTGGACCCCGCCAGCCCAATCGTAGACTCGGCCATGGAGGATGAACGTAGTGAATTCATGCATATCCTTTCATATGTGTGTGTGTGTATTAGTTCACTTTAATTTTTAAATTACAAAGTACCATATATCTCTAAATACTAATATGATAGCCAATGGCCACTATGGTTTAACTTTAATTAGGACCTACCATATTAAGGACTAGATGTTTTATCTTTTTGTAAGAATTTCTAGCATATTTGGATCTGTGATTGGCGGCGGGAGGTGGTGGAGAGGCGTAGCTTGTGTTGTTCATCTTTGCCGATTCTAGCTTATAGGTGAGTATTTATCTTTGTCTATTCCAGCTTGTAGGTGAGTATTTTAGAGCATTTTTGTTCATGTGATTCTAGGGTTGTGAATCAAGAGATTTAAGGTGGTGTTTTTCCCACAGATCTGATGGATTTGTAGTGTTCTTTTCTTGTATGCAGGTACGAAAGGAGGAGGAAGGGGAAGCTGTTGCATCGCAAATCCGAGCACCCGAGGCATGGCTCCCTTAGCTTCTTCCCAAGGAATCTTGATGTTTGCTGCAGAAGTAATGTACCGATGCATGTGTTAATTCTATCAGAGACCAGTATTATCTTTGCAATAAGCTAGTAGTATATTGCCTTTGTGTAGGACCGGAAAGGCAATAAATGGAGCGTGAATGGTGCTGATTAAAATTGTCCCTAAGTATTTTTGGATTCTTCTCTCAAAATATTACAACGTTAATGAGAATCAAATCCAAAGCCGAAATCTCAAAGCAAGGCATTCAAGAACATAAAATCTTAAAGATCTCAGTCCTTGGAGGTCTAACCACCAACCAGGGGGCAATTTGACCTCTCCTTGGCATTCTGACCGCCAACCAAGGGGCGGTCTTATCTCTCTTAGGTCGTTTGACCTCTATTTGGGTGGTCTGACCGCTATGAACAGTAATTTTAGATAAATAAATAGTAAAATCAGCACAGTTGCGAGATTTCAAATCCACACAACTTTTGATTGGATAATCCAAAAGCCATGAAACTTTGTACACATCTTGCTTAAGGTGTCAGGAACCTATTCTATCTATGGATCGCAAAAACCCAACGTCAAAATTCAGACCTTTTTGAGATTTAAAAAGAATACACCAAAAAAGACCTAGAACCGAAATCGATGACCAAGACTTGCTCGTGAGTAGAGGATAGCCAAGATGGCTTTGGATATATTTCCACATATCACAATAAGTAAGAACACCGAAGAAATCACTCAAAAAAACACTTAGATCAAGAAATCACTTGGAAGATAAAAAATATGCAAACATCAAGTTTCTTGATGAATTTGCTACCAAAGCGTCTAAGATGGATAGAGGATAATTCTCAGAGGTTTTCTCCATCTCTTATAAGTCCTTGGCATAGCAAGACCAAGAAAAGGGTGAGAGGAGAGGAAAAACCAACCAAAACAAGAGCAAATCAATCAAATAGAAAGATAGACATAGAGGATATTAAAGATTGATTCTATTATTGCTTGAGAAGGAAAGTTTTATAACTACTCCACCTTGAAGGATAGATAACACACCAAGCACTTAAAACCCTAACGCTAAAACAAGAGATCAGATGAGAGGTGGGTTGGATGGTTAATCACATGTCTCCATCCCAACCCTTTTTATGGATGGGCTAGCCAGCCACATCCATCTCTTAGTGGATACTATCCACTTAGCATAATGGAGAAAACCCGATAACTCCATATACACAAGTTTTACTCACACATGTTTACTTATCCATACTTTTTAAAGCTCATAAACCTAAATCCGCTAAATCCTTAGGCTTGATCTATCTTGATCAAACCAGCTCCACCTTAACCTAAACCACTCTCCTAAGCATCACTCATGTGCCGTGGTTTTGATCCAAGATAGTTTCTGGTAGTTTGGCCAAACTACCAAAATACCCTTCATTGATCCGGTCATCACCATCTATTGCAAGTACCATATGTAGGTACACCTCTAGTTTACCATGTGTCTCTAAGTCTCTTCTGTCATGTTTCCACTGAACTACGATTCACTTGGCCCGTCTAAGCTACATAGTGTCATCCCACCATTTGAACTTGCCTTTCGCATTTCTCGTTTTTCTCGTACCATGCTTGAGTTCACCATCTCATCCAGTATCCTTAATCGTTTTGGTCCTTAGCTCCTCTATGAGTTTAGCCTCGATCCTCACCGTTGACCACAGTTGACTCCAAACGATTCTGCACATCCAAAGACAAAGAAATCATTTTCAGACACAAGTTCTTCACAACTTGGTCCACGTTAGCTATAACATAGCTCATGTAACATAAAACCACTAACCTTACTTACCATAATTGATTCCTCAACTCAAAATCTACAAGTATGAAATCTAATCGAAGACCTGTATATGACCGATCTAATCGCCAACACTTGGCTAGTCAGACTATTGACACGGGTTGGTCTAACCGCCAATATGTGGCCAGTCAGATCGCTAGGCTGAGCCGGGCTGACCACTGACACCAACCGGTTAGACCGGTGGTGCAATGCTGGTCTGACCGTCCTTCCTTCTGACAGTCCAACAACACTACCATCTAATGCAAATAATTTCCCAACATTCTCAATTGTAATGGTTCATCACAATATAAACTAGGACCTTCTCATATGGTCTTTCACTTTGGTACACTATCTGAATTTAGTTTGATTTTGCAAAATGTAGTCTGAATGCATTGTTTGAATTTTTATCTAGCTATGTTTCAGTCTGAACTTCTATTGTCAAATCGTTTTTCAATGCATAATTTTGAAAAAGAATATATGTAACTTAGTATAAATAGATCATATTCTAAACATGGACTGAGCCGATATCTTTAAATGAAAAATAATGGAAAATATAGTTAAGATGTTGAATAGCGGTGATAGTGGCTTATTTCATGGCTAGAGCTAAGTCTTAAGGTTTTTTTTTAACATAGTCGTGTCACTTTCAAGGTCCTAAAAAGCTTTAACATAGCTATCTTGGCCGTGCTCTAACTGGTTTATAAGTTATGATTTCTGATTTTTTTATTATTATAGTGGTTGAAAATATATTGTAGTGGTTGTTAATTTTTCTAAATAATTAAATTTTTTAGAAAATAAAAAATATTATATCATCACATACATTGCAAATGAATCAGAGAAAAAAGTCAAAAAACCAAAAAGATTAAATTAAAATAATCAGAAACTGAACCTTTTTGGAGCAGGCCTTAGAACACCTGTTTTACAAACAAACTTTGTGGCAAATGTTCTTTAATATTATGTCGTTTTATTATCTAGTTAACTTAATGTGTGTGTGTTTTTGTTGATACAGGATCCACCTAATGTACCTTTGATTCCCCCAGATCGGGGGATATCTGCATCTCTTCGTGCGTTAGTTGAATACAGTGCCAAGGTTGTCAACCAACGATAGTGATTGCACTGAAGAGGATTGTGAAATCATTGATGGGTGTTTCGAGTTCGAACGAATGCGATGTCATGAAGCCTAGGAGATGTCTAGCGTACGAATATATGGCCCGCTTGGCCCAGTCGACATTCGCCTTCTGCACGTCAGGCGTGCCGTGGAGGCGAGTGTCAGTGTCAAGATGACGAGGGCTGAAAAAGGTTATGATCTGAAGGCGGTGGCTGCGTTCACAAGTGGATATCCTGATGGGATTGTGCTGTATGGTAGGTCTACTCCCCTCTTGACATCTGAAGGATGGTTCGTCATTTGTCGCTGTTGCCTCATCAGTGGTGGCTGTGGAGTTAGCCTCCGAGCTGAAGCTGAAATTTGATGTTGGCGTTGAACATGACCCTGGGTGTGGACCTCACAGACATGCCAATAATAAGAGGGCAGTAGAGCTGTAAACGAGCCAATTTCGAGTGAGCCTGCCTATCTAGATTCGAGCTCAATATAAGCTCAAGTCAAGCCTAAGTTAGGATCTAAACTTGAACTTGGATTTGAGCTCGGCTCAATCTAGGGCTTGAGTAGGCTCGAGTCTAGCTTAAGTAAGATAGTTAAGAAGTAATATGTATCTTTTTACATGCAGCTTTTATAAAACTGGAGTAGGCTCGAGCTTGGCTTGTTGATAGGTTAGGTCACGGGTGGCTTTGGGCCTTGAGGAAAATAAAATTTTGATGGAGGGAAAGATAAGAGGCTTAGTGTGTCGGTAAAAAGGATATACGAATTCTATTACGCATCTACTCAAACCATACCGAGCTATTCGAGTGTACTCGAGCTCGGCTGGTTAGGAGGTTGAGCCGAATTCGATTCGAGCCTAAAGCGAGATAAGCTCAAACAGCTCACGAGTCTCAAGCTTTTTTACACCTCTAGAGGGAAGTGAAGGAGATTGGTCAATCGTGAGCTTTCATTTGCCATGTAGAAGTGCAAAAGCAGTAGAGGAGCGGTTGTTTTTTCAATCAAAGGTAGGAGCTCTACCATTTATTTTAAGTAGAAGAGAATTACACTGACTCCAAAAAAGCAACATCAAACACACTGACGCAAGAATCTCAAACTAGAGTTCCTACTAAAGCACCCATTGCACTCACAAAACAAACATCTTGTGGAGTAACAACAAACACAACCACTCCACATGCGATGAAGCTTAGGAATAGCTAACCACGACGTGCCGCCACCCTCCAAGATGCACACCTCCACGTGGACGAGGAGCGGTTGTGTTGGGGAGGATGTTCAAGCAAGCGGCGAAGGTCACGTGGTCCAGCATGCGGGAGATCGTTTTCCCTCCCGTTAGGAATTTGAATTATGTCAATTAACCATACGTACATATACGTTATGTCCTGGTTACTCGTTATTGTATCCAAATTATTTGCATTACATGAGGCTTGTGCAAAGGGAATTTATCTTAGCTAATTTTTACGCTTGACTAATTAACGACGTGCACTTCGACGCACCATTGATGTCCATGAAGCAGAACAATTTTGGAATGGTCTCTCATTGTTAACTACTTAGAAAAATCACCCGAGCATTGCTCTTCTATGGATAGATATAATCGGATCACCTATTTTTATGTTCCTGCTGTCTCTGCTCTGCTGGGGGCGGTTATGCAGGGAAGCAAGTTCTTGGTGGGTTTGGTGGCGTGACCTCTCTGGCCAGGGTGGTATGCTTGTCTTCGGCTTGTCCGCGCTGGAATCCGCACGGGCCCATCGCGTAGTCCGCGAAGGTGCGGGGCGCAAAGCCGGCGGTCGCCGGGCGACGTCGCATGGTGCGGAGACGGGCGCGGAGCCGGCGGAGTCTCATATCCATTGAACCATGCATTCCCTTCTAGGCGCTCACGCAGGCGAGGTGCGCAGCGACGTCTCCGAAGTCGGCCACGTCTCGCCGAGCTCCCGACCGCGAAGCCTGCAAGCATGCAGACTTTCCATCCAGGCGCTCGCGAAGTCAGCATGCATGCTATCTTGGGGTCCGCATCGTTGAAGTGTCCACTCCGCTCCGAAGCCTACGTGTCGTCCCCGCGTGATGCACAGGACGCAGCGAGGACAGCCTCCACGCCAAGTCTCCGCTCGACATCGTGCCCCCGCGACGAGTCTCCGCGCGATGTACAGCGCGCGGTGAAGCCCGCTCCGCCCTCCACGTGCCTCCGCGTCGACAACCTCCGAGCCGGAGTCCGCGAGGGGAGGTCTCCGCGCGCTGAGCTGGACCCCAATGATGGGTTTTCATGCATGCACTATCCATACACTTCATGTATCCATCTTTGCATGCGTATGCTTCACGTATCATTCATGCATAACCATTCACGCATGAAATAACCCATCCATGCGTACGTGAAATCTATGCATGCATGAGTACTGTGCTCGCTGCTTGTCCTCACGCAGGAAAAGACAAGTGTACCGGTAAAGCCTTCGTACAGCCGGCGTCTACGCTCCGACCGGAGCACCGGCACACCGCTCCTGCAGGCCATAGCATCGCCCGACTTCGCTCCGACGTAAGACTTCGCGTCGTCCGTCCGCGAGCCCTCCGAGGCAGTCCACGTCTCCGCGCTGTCGAGCCTCAGTGCTAGCGGACTGTAGGCGCTGTGCGAGTAGGCCACGGGCGCCGGGCAGAGGGCACGCTCGACGTCCACACCCAGCGCTCCTGGATCGCTTCCACGTCTATGCACTCCGCCGCCTACAGCTATAGCCAAGGGCTCCGCCTCGGCCGGGCAGTCGCATGGCACCTCCGAAACCAGGTCTCCGCCACCTCCGCGTGCTCCTGCCTCCGCGTGCTCAGTCCGAAACCAGGTAGGGGAACGGCGCCTTCGCCTCTCTACCTCGGCGTGCGTAGTGCCCTCGGCCCATGCCGCAAGCGCCCGCTCTCCGCGGGCACTGTTTTTGAAGGTAGGGGAACGACGCCTTCGCCTCTCTACCTCGGCGTGCGTAGTGCCCTCGGCCTACGCCGCAAGCGCCCGCTCTCCGCGGGCACAGTTTTTGAAGGTAGGGGAACGCGCCATCGCTCTCACCTCGGCGGGCGAGTGCCCTCGCCTACGCCGCAGCGCCGCTCTCCGCGCGGCACGGTTTTTGAAGGTAGGGGAACGCCGCCGCTCTCTACTCGGCGCGCAGAGTGCCCTCGCCTACGCCGCGCGCCCGCTCTCCGCGGGCACCGTTTTTGAAGGTAGGGGAACGCCGCCGCCTCTCTACTCGGCGCGTAGTGCCCTCGGCCTACGCCGCAAGCGCCTGCTCTCCGCGGGCACTGTTTTTGAAGGTAGGGGAACGGCGTCTTCGCTCTCTACCTCGGCGCGCGAGTGCCCTCGCCCACGCCGCAAGCGCCGCTCTCCGCGGCACCGTTTTTGAAGGTAGTGGAACGGTGCCTTCGCCTCTCTACCTCGGCGTGCGAGTGCCTCGGCCTACGCCGCAAGCGCCCGCTCTCGCGCGCATCTGTTTTTGAAGGTAGGGAACGGCGCCTTCGCCTTTCTACCTCGGCGTGCGAGTGCCCTCGCCTACGCCGCAAGCGCCGCTCCGCCGCTGTTTTTGAAAGTAGGGGAACGACGCCGCCTCTCTACTCGGCGGGCGAGTGCCTCGCCTACGCGCAAGCGCCGCTCTCCGCGGGCCTTTTTTTGAAGGTAGGGAACAGTGCCATCGCTCTCTACCTCGGCGGGCGTAGTGCCCTCGCCTATGCCGCAAGCGCCCGCTCCGCGGCACGGTTTTTGAAGGTAGGGAACGGCGCTTCACCTCTCTACCTCGCGCGCGTAGTGCCCCGGCCCTCGCCGCAGCGCCACTCTCCGCGGGCACCGTTTTTGAAGGTAGGGAACGGCGATTCGCCTCTCTACCTCGGCGCGCGTAGTGCCCTCGCCCACGCCGCACGCGTCCGCTCTCCGCGGGCACTGTTTTTGAAGGTAGGGGAACGACGCCGCGCTGTCTACCTCGGCGCGCATAGTGCCCTCGCCAACGCCGCAGCGCCGCTCTCCGGGAACTGCTTTTTGAAGGTAGGGGAACGACGCCGCGCTGTCTACCTCGCGCCGCGTAGTGCCTCGCCAACGCCATAGCGCCCGCTCTCGCGGGCACTCTTTTTGAAGGTAGCGAACAGCGCCCGCCTCTCTACCTCGGCGTGCGTGAGTGCCCTCGGCCACGCCGCAAGAGCCCGCTCTCCGCGCACCGTTTTTGAAGGTAAGGAACGCGCCGCCTCTCTACCTCGACGTGCGTAGTGCCTCGCCCACGCCGCAGCGCCCGCTCCGCGGGCATTTTTGAAGGTAGGGGAACGCGCCATCGCTCTCTACCTCGGCGGGCGAGTGCCTCGGCCTACGCCGCAGCGCCGCTCCGCGGCACGGTTTTTGAAGGTAGGGGAACGCGCCGCCTCTCTACCTCGGCGTGTGTAGTGCCCTCGGCCTCGCCGCAGCGCCCACTCTCTGCGGGCACCGTTTTTGAAGGTAGGAGAACGGTGCCTTCGCCTCTCTACCTCGGCGTGCGTGGTGCCTCGCCTACGCCGCAAGCGCCCTCTCGCGCGCATCGTTTTTGAAGGTAGGGAACGCGCCGCTTCTCTACCTCGGCGTGCGAGTGCCCTCGGCCTACGCCGCAAGCGCCACTCTCTGCGGGCATCGTTTTGAAGGTAGGAGAACGCGCCGCTCTCTACTTGGCGCGCGTAGTGCCCTCGCCTACGCCGCACCGCCCGCTCTCCGTGGGCACTGTTTTGAAGGTAGGAGAACGGCGCTCCGCCCCCTACCTCGCGCGTAGTGCCCTCGCCCACGCCGCAGCGCCCCTTCTCGCGGTACGTTTTTTTGAGTAGGGAATGGTGGCCGCCCGTCGTTGGCATCGCCTCGGCGGACGGCACATCTCGGCGCCGACGACACGCTTCGACGCCGGCCGCCCGCGCCTCGTAGGCATGCCTCGGCGGGACGGCACGTCCTCGGCGCTGAGGACACGTCTTGGCGCCGACTTCGCCGCCCGCCTCGTAGGCATCGCCGGGCGGACGGCACGCGTCGGCGCCGACGACACGTCGGGCGCGGCGGCCGCGTTCGCCTCGAGGCATCGCCTCGGCGGACGGCACGCCTCGGCGCCGACGACACGCTTGGCGCCGGCCGCCCGTCGCCTCGTAGGCATCGCCTCGGCGGGACGGCACGTCCTCGGCGCTCGACGACACGCCTTCGGCGCCGCGGCCGCCCGCCTCGAGGTATCGCCTCGGCGGGACGGCACGGTTCGGCGCGACTCCACCGCCCGCCTTATAGGCGCGCCGCGGACGGCGCGGGTTCAGCGCAGAGCTCACCGATTTCTTCGTAGGCATTGCCTCGGGGTCGCAAGCTACTAGTTGCAGCGTCTCACCACTCGTACCCTCGCTTCTTGCCGGGAACGGGGCTGGGGTGGTTGATCGCGCGGCCGCCATCGGGACCTCCGCGCTTCTTTGCCGAGCGAGCATCGTTATAGGGTGGTCCAACCCCCCGTGACTGGGCTGTGCAACTAGTCCAAATGTAATAGGCCCAATAGTGTAGAAGAATATACCAGTGTAAATATACCAATGTACCCTCATCCTTTGCAAATACTAAGGGGTAGGATGGGGATTTCCCATTCTACCCCACTCATATATATAAACCCCCAGGAGGGGCAAAGGGGGAGGACATCCTCTCATTCTTACCAGCTCCTCACAGATCTAACTCTCCCCTTCTCCTTCTACTAGTCCTCTTTATTCCTGTTTAGCCTGTAGCTACAACAGTGTCAAATTTGGCATCAGAACTTGTAAGTACATAGTTGTAATAATCAATGGACCAATTTTGTGAAGGATGATCATTAATTGCTCAAAGAAAGTAAATAGGCGTCATGACGAATTAGGAGCCACCAAGCTACGCACCGACCGTGTCTAAATGAACCGTACACGCATCAAGATTCAGTATGGATGTCGGTTATGCAGATGGTTCGTAAGTGACCCAGTATAGGTACTGTTCTTTTCAGCTTATAAAAACTGTTTTTCGGTTTTCTATAGTAACTAATTTTTAAATAGAATATTTTTGTAAGATAAGGTCTACTAGTTAATTGTAGTACATATTTTACTGACTTCATTTATATTGGCAAAAACCCATATGAGTTTTTGTTACTCTGTAATATCTCGTACAAACAGCTCAAAAGCCACAATCCGTAGCAAAAAAGAACAGACCCATAATCAATCATTTTTCCTTCCATACTAAGGGGGTGTTTTGGACTGCTCCACAAATTCTGCTCCACGAATTCTACCGTGGAGCAGCTCCACAAAAAACCTAGAGTTTGTGGAGCACCCTTTTAGGTGCTCTCACAACTCCACCTTTTTTCCTCGACAGTGCGTGGAGCTGAACTCTTGGCTAAAAACATAGAGCGGAGCTGAAAACGTGGAGTGAGCAGTCCCAAACACCCCTAAATAAACATACAATTTGTAACACCCCATTTCGGGAGTATTATGAAATCATCGCAGCTTGCCCAGACTGCTCAATCGCGAGTACATCCATTGAGCGTGTAACATTGCCAACACAAGCTTAAGCGTAAAGCGAACTTTATTACCATATAAAGGCTAAAAGCCAGATATAAAGAGGCCAACGGCCTTTACTTACATTATAGCAAAAGATGTCACAGCACGCTGAGCGGAGAACGACCCTAATTCCACGCTTTATCAATCTCGCACGGAATCATCCTTCGCCTTCCCTTGCATCCTCAAAATTAGTTGGTTCTGTTTATGTTTTTGCAAGCATGAGTACTACCACTTGTACTCAACAAGTCACACTGAGCTTAATAATAATTTCATGCACGGTATATCAAGAAAAGGGGATAAAGTCTATTATTTTATGTGGATGCGTTTAGTTGGAACCATTTGAAAACATTTAAAATGGACTTCATTAAAGTAAAAGGGGGTTTCAAGCTTGATTACCATTACTCAATATTACCAAACCATTCCAAAACTACTTATGCCTTGATTCGGATTCACCCACTAAACACACGCCGTCATAACCTAAGCACACGCGTATTCGAATACCATTTGTCATGACTTTGCAAAGCTGCCCTGCTTTACCCACAAGATCCCTTAACTCCGGCCAGAGAGTTAAGACAACAAGAATGTTCACTGTTCAATTCTTTGTGTAGACTCTGCCCAGTAGGTGTTTAATCTCAACAAGCTCGGATGACCCCACGGATCTCGTCCGACTTATCACAAATTTCTACAGCTTGTATGGTTAACCACCTCCCATACGAACTCACCCTCTGCCTCCCCTTCCAGGTTGCAGAGGTTCAATTGAAGTTGAGCAGCTACTAGGCCAGGTTTGACTAAGTCAAGGTTGACAAAGTCAACGCTATGGTTGGGCGGTTACTATGTCCATTACTCAAAGATAAGGGTCTAGTCCTTACATTTTTAATCGAGGTATCATCCACGCACAAACCCATATTCAAGACACATTGTATCGCCGCCAATCCACAACCAGCCTCCACCCTAGGATCAGGTCTTCGGATCCATCTCTGCGATCCTCATTTATCCTATTCCCAACTTTCCAAAGTTCTAGACCAATACCAAACCTTAACAGTATAAAGATTCAATGTGATTCTACACTACCATGTTATTAATAATATTATATTTTATGTTACTAGGTCTTGTCAAGGTGAATGTGGCCATCAAGTTAAACGGGGCTTTTCGGGTGGTAGGACATAACTAGTATCATGTCATTCTAAGCATTTGTTATACATAAAATAACAATGTGCAAATAATATAATGAAAATACAAGTAAATAAATAATTTAGGGAATGTAGGATCAACATGTTCAAAAATATGTGTGACTTGCCTCTTTGTCCTTAGTCTCTGATTATCTTCAGGTAACCTTTGGTTTGTACACCGATTTCTTCAATTGTTCTTGTAGTCCTTCGGTTGACCAGTTCGTGTGGTCCGTGTACTAACGTGGAAAACGAACACACAAGTTCCTGCCCTACGAAATGCAAGCTGGGAACAAAATACAAATAAATAATCGAAAGAGCATAAAGAAGGTAGGAGGGTGGTCGGGGTTTAGGTGTGGGATGGTTGAGGTTGTATATGTGGTGGGTGGACTTTCGGTGAATGGCGGAAGATGTGGATAGCATCGATTTGTAGAGTTAAGATATTTGTCTGGGTGGATTAGAGCTTCACTAGTTTAGAGTGGTAGTGCGAGAGTGTAGATGGCTTTGGACAACAAATCGAATACAAGTGTTGATAGGGTTTCAGTGAATGGAAGGAGTTTGGACCGAAGTAGGATTTAGGGTTTGGATATGTGTTTGAGGTTTTATGGATTACCGTATCCAATATGAGGAAAAAGGGTCTTGGATTTGGGTTGGCGGGCTCGAAACGAATCCGGGGAGTATAAATATGCATTTTTGGGTTTGGGTCTAACACTGTTCATCGGGCTCGGTGCACTATTCATCGGGCTCGGACTCGACGCGGCGAACTGGTTCGATCCAGCCGCGCCGATCGGACCCGGTCGGACGCAACGGGCGCGAGGCGAGCGGGTGAGTTCAACCGCGTCGCGGTGGGTCGGGTCCGCGCGGCGGGCGGGTCCATGGCGCGGCGGTGCGGCGGCGACAGGGCTCGGCTCGACCTCACCGAGTTGCGGGGTCGGAGGAACAGTACCGAACGGTACTGTTCTTCTTCCTCCTCAGGCGAGCGCGCGCGCGAAACAGAGCAGGGGAGCGGGGGCTGCCGGTGGAGCTAGGGTGGATCGCGACGAGCTTGGAAGGTATGGGTGGGTTCATTAGGTTACGAGGGTTCCATTTTTGGCATTGGTGGGTCCGGCGGAGGTGGCGTTCGCCGGCGGCGAGCTCCTCTCTATCCACGGCTATTTTGAAAAGGCGAGCGATTGGGAGGGGTTCTAGCCATTTGGGTCGGTGCTTGGGCACCACTGGGAGTTGGGTAGGCTCGCGGGAGGGTTGGTCGTAGCTCGGGCGACCTGAGTTGGGCCGGCCACAGTGGCCGTTTTTGGAGAAGGAGGGGAGAACGGTGCCGGGGAAGACAGGTGGTCGGGGAATCGAGGCAATGGTTGGGGAAGTTTTCTAGGGGTTCAAGGGTGCTAGTGGCGAATGGAATTGGAAAGCGGAGGAGGGGAAGGCCGACATCGAGCTAGGGCATTGAATTGGGGCTTTTCGGGATTACCGGCGATGGGTGGCGGTGGGGACTCTGGGGGTGCTTAGTGAGCTTCAGGAAGGGAGGCGCCCAATTGAGGGGTCGGGAGGGCTTTAAATAAGCGGGCATGCCGTTCACCAGGAGGAAATATCGACGGCGGCAATGGCGGCCGGAGCTGCGGGCTTGGCAAAGTGCGCTGGCATGTCTTAGGCGTTACGAGATGATGGTCAAGGGCTGCAGCGAGGCGGCAGGTCGGTCATGAGAGGAAGGGGCGCGAATTCGGCAGAGGCGGGCCGAGCGAGCGGCGGTGGCGTTGCCACGCCTTACGGCCGCCAGAGCGGTGTCGTGGTGGGAAAGCAAGGGCAGCGTCGACAAAGCGGGGGGCAGGGGGGCTGGAAGCTACGGAGAGCTTGGTGGCGAAGAAACGGGTAGCGCGGCGATATTTCCAGCGGCGGTGGATTTTCGCCATGAACAAGGATCGCGGAAAATCCTCCCGTTCATGGCAGCTAGGGCAAGGATTTGCAGGGGATTTGCGCCAAGATTCATGTGGATTAGGGCCATGGAGGAGATGGGCAAAAGAGAATTGGGAATTCACTTCAAATTTTGGATTTTGACAAAATTTTAGTTTGTTTCACAATTCATCAAACGAGTAACGACTCATGCATTTGAACATTTGGACCGAACTTACGCAGTTTAGGGACAGCTGCAAAAACGGGCACACATTGGTTCCTTAGAAGCTCGTTGGATCATACTGAAATCTCTCACAACACTGCTACATTCACCCAACACATACCCCAGCCCATGGTACAGCCCGGAACTAAATTAAGTACACAAGCAACGTCTGTGCATCGTCTGATGGAACAATTCAAAGATGACATGGCGTTGCCGATATGGTACAGTAGTATTGCCAGTTCCCATACTGCTGCTGGTTGCGAGAACCACATTGTTAATCCAATCCATTAATCGTCTGGATACGACAGTTAGTAGTCGATAATATGTTCTAATTCGTGGTATTATTTGTCAAACCTGGTGAGGTGACGATCTCCTTGAGCTGGATGACGTTCAGGTGGTGCAGCTTCTTGAGGATTTTGATCTCGCGCATGGCCGTGGTAGGGAACTGCGCCGAATTCGAAACCGCTAAGAACTAACACGTCACGAAAAGAAGAAAAGACACATCACGGAGACAACAACCAGGATACTTACGCCCTCGCGCTCGTTGTCCATGCGGATCTTCTTGAGCGCGACGATCTCCTGAGTCTCCGTCTCCTTCGCCATGTACGCTAGCCTAGAAACAACAAACAAAGCGGCGAAATTGGACCGACGCACAGGCGTTTCGCCGGATTGAGAATTGGGATGCGGGGTTCGGTAGATGCGTACCCGCATGTGCCCTCACCGACCTGCTCGAGCTTCTCGAAGCAATCGACGCTGCGGGAGCCCCACGACGGCGACTCGTCGACGTTGAGCTGCCCCGGCGCCGCCGGCTTCCGGCGCTTTGTCCTTGCTACGCGTTTGCATATATACCTATTGTTACAAATACCTTGTCTTTGACCTTGCTTTTCCCGTAAGAAGAGTCTCTACTCTATGAGAATGCGACAGCAGCGCCTCTTCTGTACACGAAGAACAACAAGCCCCGCCTGGGCTCCTGCGCTCTTTTACACGAAGCAACACCAATCGCCAAAAGCAAGAAACGCACAGAACGCAGCAAATTTACTTTCCTGGGAACCTCTCCCCTCTCTCTCTCCTTTATTTCTTTCTTCTCAACTCTATGCCTTCTCAACTCAATCACAAACTCACGTCTCCAGCCCTTGCCCTTTTCTACGTGACTTGCAGGCCTTATAAAGGCTGCATGCATGCCGACTTGATTTCCAACATGCAGACTTGACGCGACTCGGTTATCTACTGCTGGACGGCAACGACGCGTACAACGTACGGACTCCTATCCTCACACGGAGACGGAAACATAGCAGCGTATACGGACTCGTATACGTACACGGCAAACCGACGAGCTCGAATACGACTCACAAATGGACTAGACTTCTACGTATACGCAAGTATACGTACACATATACGACTCGAATACATCTAAAAAATAAGATTATACTCTAACAATCACCTCCTTAATCTTGATTTTCCTTCTTGATCATGTCGACCTTCTCTCTTGCTACTGCTTCTTCCTTGCATGCCTGCCTGGGCTGGAGCACCTGCTCCTGCTTCCTCCACGAGCACCTCCTCTCACTGTTGTGTGCCATTGCTTTCGACCACTGTCCTCTACGCTGTGCTTCCTCCCGCCACCTTGGGACCCATCTCCGACTTCCTTCTGCTGACCGCGTGAGAGCTCCTCCCAAGCCCTTCTCGCCACGACCATACCTGCTGCATGTGGTCGGTGCCGACCACTCGAACCGTCGCTCTGCTTCTCTCCACCTGTATGCGCTCGCTTGGAGTTGGTCGCATGCTGTGCGCACCTCCGAGCCGCCGCCGACCATCGCGCGCCGCCTCGTCTTGCTTCTTTGCCGACTCGGTCTCCTTCCTTGTTACGTCTTCTTGTGCGCTAGGCTTGCCTCCCGCCGCTGCCTCGCACTCGTCAATCTGTGTCTCTCCACCCAAACCTGTTTACAAGTGTTCAAAGGAATCTTGTACAACCGATTTGGAGATCTCTTCGCCTTCATCAACAAATTTCTGTTCTTGTCATACACTCGCAAGAACTCATTCTCCAGCACCACCTTGCATCCTCTCTCCGTCATCTGCCTGAGACTTAGTATGTTGTTGCATAGACTTGGTATGTAATAGATTCATGTCAACAACTTCTTAGCCCCGTTCCTGCATTGCAGCATCATTGTCCCTTTACCCTTTATCTCCACCGTGGAGCCGTCGCCGAACTTGACCTTGCCCCAAACCTTCTCGTCGAGCTTGTGGAACATGGAACGGTCTCCCGTCATGTGGTTGCTTGCTCCATTATCCAAGTACCATTGATCCGTGTGATCATGGCTTCCTTCCTTCGTGCGTAGTTTTGGAACTACGTTCTCCTCATTTAGTTCCACCATGACCGACTCTTTTTCAACATATGAGGAGAGAAGTACTAGCTCTCCGTCATCTTCTTCTTCATCTTTGGTAAGGTTTACTTCCCCGTCCTTCTTCTTGTTCTTGCAATCCAAAGCAAAGTGCTCAAGCTCGTTACAGTTGAAGCACTTTTTGTTGCTGCGACATCTTATCGCGTAGTGCCCGTATTCGCCACATTCAAAGCACTTGACATGTGACAAATCATAGGATCTCTCACCACCTCCTTGCCCAGCATTGTCTCCACGACCACCCCTGCCGCCTCGACCACTCTGGCCACCACGACCACGCCACCTCCCGCGGTTGTATGAAGAGCCACGACCGTCTCTCTGATCTCCCCTTACTAGCAACGCTTGCTCGTTGTGAGATCCTTGCTCCTTGCGTGATTGAAACCCCTTCAATAACTCCTCATGCGCCTTGAGAGATCCGGTGATCTCCTCTATCTTCTTTTTGTCCAGATCGGGGGAGTACATAAGTGTTGTAACAACAGGTATGTACTTCTCCGGAAGCACGCGCAGGTACTTGTTCACCGCCACAGATTCCTCCATCTTGTCACCAAGAGAGTTAATCTGATTAAATAACGAACTCAGCTTACCGGCGAACTCCTCCACCGACTGGTTTTCTTCCATCTTCAGATTCTCGAACTCGCTCCGTAAATTTTGGAGCCGCACCTCCTTGACACGATCAACTCCTTCGCATCGCTCGAGCGCCTCCACGCTTCCGTGCCGTCTCCTTGCCGATGAGCTGATGCATCATCGCGTCGCACCGCTCGTTAGATGAGGGCCAAAGCCGCTGATTCGCCTTGTCGCCCACCTCCTTGTCCTTCCTTTGGATCAATCGCGCACTGCACTCCTAGGCGCGCATGTTTGCATTCATCTTCATCGCCCACACCGGGTAGTTGTCGACCGTCAGGAGAGGGTACTTGAGGGAGATTAACCCACCTTGAGTCTTCGTCTTGTCACCCATGCTCTGATACCACTTGTTATAATTTATTCCTGGATCTTTGATGTGACCCACTTGCTTCTGAACGTGACGAAGTCTTCACGTGGAAAAACTGCGTCGCTACCTTCCGCTGTCCGGAGATGCTCGCGTGAACGTACGCTGAAAACAACACCTCTTGCTTCTCTCGATTCTTCACGTCAACATGCATGCACGTATCACAAGCAATGCATTGCCTGGCCTCTTTGGTATCAGATAGTTAGTAGTGACTTGTAGATTTATCCTACACTTAAATAGTTTTGCTATTTTACCTTATATTTAGAGTGCCTCTCTTATTGTTTTACCCCATTATCCACTTAGCTAGTATTTTAATTTCGTTTTTCATTTTTCAGCATAATAATCCTTTTCCTCATCTTTCCCCAACATCGTCACCGATTTCTCTCGCGCGTTGCCCCCGCCCACATCCCCATGCTCCGCCGCGAGGTGCTCGATTCCTTCCTCCGCTGCCGCGCGCCGGCGCCACCTCGCCCCCGGCCTCGTGACCTCGCTCTCCTCCCGCAGGCCCTCCGACCCTACCTCGCCCACTACATCTCGTCCTCCGATGACCTCTCGTCCTCCTCCACCCGGAGCGTCCTTGAGGTCGACGCCGTCGTCGGCGCGGACGGCGCCAACAGCCGGGTCGCACGCGCGGTCGGCGCGGGTGACTACACGACGGCCATCGCCTTCCAGGAGCGCATCCGGCTCCCCGACGCGGCCATGGCGTATTACGACGACCTCGCCGAGATATACGTGGGCGGGGATGTGTCCCCGGACTTCTACGGCTGGGTGTTCCCCAAGTGCGACCACGTTGCCGTCGGGACCGGCACTGTCGCCGCCAAGCCGGAGATCAAGAAGCTCCAGTCCGGCATCCGCGCGCGCGGACCCCAAGATCGCCGGCGGACGTGTGGTCAAGGTGGAGGCGCACCCGATCCCGGAGCACCCACGCCCGCGCCGCGTGGTCGGGCGCGTGGCGCTCGTCGGCGACGCGGCGGGCTACGTGACCCGGTGCTCCGGAGAGGGCATCTACTTTGCGGCCAAGTCCGGCAGGCTCTGCGGGCAGGCGTTGGCCGAGGAGTGGGAGCTCACCGGCGCGGTGACGGAGGCCGGGCTGAGGCGCGGGTACCTGCGCCGGTGGGACGACGAGTTCCTGCTCATGTTCCGCTTCCTGGACCTGCTGCAGCGCGTGTTCTACGGCGGCAACGCCGGGCGCGAGGCGCTGGTGGAGATGTGCGCCGACGAGTACGTGCAGCGGCGGACGTTCGAGAGCTACCTGCACAAGCGGATGGTGCCCGGCGAGCCGTGGGGCGACCTCCGGTTGCTGTGGCGCACGGCGGCCAGCATGGTGCGCTGCGGCGTCCTCGGCAGGGAGGTCGAGCGGCTCCGGCGGCTCGAGCTGCAGGCTTAGAAAAGAAGCTTTTCTGTGCTGCTACTGTACTGAATAATGCTGTGAACCATGAGCTGTAGCATTTCTGCATCTGCGACATTTAATGTAAGATTAGCTACTGTTGTTAATAAGCATGTAAGGGTAATGCTCCATTTGGTATTGCGATGGGATTTTAAGTACTTCCATGTTCGTCAGGGACAGGGAAAGATGAGGAAAAGGATTAAAGGGTAGATATGTTTTTTTCCATGCTAAAAAATGAAAAACGAAATTAAAATACAAGTGGATAGTGGGGTAAAATAATAAGAGGGCACTCCAAGTATGAGGTAAAATAGCAAAGCCATCTAAGTGTAGGGTAAATCTACAAGTCACTGCTAACTATAGGGTACATATGCAATTTTCCCTCCGAATTGGGTCTGCGGGTAACTAAAGGGTGGGGTTTTTTTTGCCGATGGTTTATAGTTTATGGTTTAAATGTTGAGTACTGCTATACAACGTTCCACTGTTTTTAAGGACAAAAACAGTCAGATTGAACTGGAGCGTTAGATCTCCATCCAACGGATCCACTCATACAAGCCCCCCTCCAAAAAAATAACCCCCTCCAAAAAAAATGATCTAGGCATTGGATCTCCATCTAACGGCAAAATGTGATTGTTTTTGTCCTAAAAAACAGGCGCCTGTTGTATAGACACTCCCTTAAATGTTTAAGTTCTATATGTTTATGAGAGTTAGGGCATGTTCTTTTCGGCTGCGGCTTATGACTTTTGGCTGAAATTTTTGAATTTTGGCTGTTTACGGTACAAATTATGGAGAGACAGATACTCACTTGCGATTTTAGCTGGTACAGATGTTGGGCTTTTAACGTGTAGATCGTTTAACTTGTAGACCCTGTCTTGAGAAAATATTCCGTTTGAAAGTTAGGTACTGTAGCAAAAGCCAAAAGCTGCTAGCTTTTGACTTAAAGAACAGACCCTTAGTATACAGAGATAAATAGTCGCATGCTATTTTGGTCAGTACAGTTGAACTCAGTATACTTTTTACTATAATTTTCTTATTAACTCTGTAGTATACTTTTTACTATAATTTTCTTATTAACTCTGTCTTAAAAACACATCGATTAAAAGATAATTATTGTAGATAGTACAAGTGTAAGTCAACTATAAGCCTAAAAGACCTGGCGTGCTCTAAACTGGAGTCAGAATATTTGTCGTCGCTTTTATTGGATCCGTTGGATCGGGCCGCGAGCGATGAGTTCGTGTATGTGGCCTTGTGTGCAGTTGTGCGTGTTTGGATCCACTGTGTTTGAGTTTGTATTCGAGTCCAATTCGTGATAAAGTTGCTTTGATCGGTTATGTTCAAATTTTAAATCGGAATATTCTGCAGCAGAATTTCAATTTTATCGTAAGGATGGTCACATGTTAAAATTCAAATTATGCGAGCAAACTAGTTATTAATTATTTCAACACTTTTTGGTTCAACACTTTTTTGATACAAAGAGGATGCACATGGCACACTACACTCTCACCATATGCACACACACGAGATAGAATGCTAGAAAACTGTGACAAACCATAGTTGTACCATCGGACCATACATCTGCTATGAAAAATCAAACGGATCTAGCTCAAGTGTGACAAAAAAAAGTGACTATAAACCAAACAAACCCTAATACCTCTATTTGTATTATTGGATAAGACCCAAACCAGATCTTCAGTCTTCACATTCTCACGCCTTAGGGCCGGTTTGAGAGAGCTCCATCAGCTCCAGATCCACCTAGATCCACCAGATTTACCTGGATCCACAGTAGAGCAGCTCCATCGTGGATCTGGGATTCGTCAAAGTGTTTGGTACAGCTCCACCTCCCTCTCTATCTCACTTCCACCGGCCCCACGCGCCGGTGGAGCAGTTCCATTCTTCTTCCTCCCGATGAGGTAGCACGCGCAGAGAGGAGGCGAGCGCGCGGGCGGGGCCGAGGCGGGCATCCGCGCGGCGGCGGGAGGAGGCGAGCGGCACGGAGGGCGGTGAGGCGGCCCGAGAGGCGCGCGGCCCGGCGGCGGCGCGCGACGGAAGAGGACGAAAGAAAGAACGAACCGTTTTTGTGTAATCGATGGCATGGTGGGTAATTTTCCCAACTCCACCAACTTGAGTTTGGTGGAGCACCCTTGAGTGCTCCACCAATTTGGTGGATCTGGAGCCGATCCATGGTTTTGGTGGAGCAGATCCACGGTGGAGCTGCTGGAGCTAGAACTGTTTGGCTAGCAAAATTGAATCCGGACTGCTTTTTCGTGGATTTGGAGCTGGTGGAGCTCTCCCAAACAGACCCTTACCGCTCCATCTCATCTCCCCACAACCACAATTGCCTCACCAAAGCTACGCATGAAACGGTTCAATTCCCGGGCCCAAATTTATAACTTTTAACTGCTACAGCATGAGTCATGGCAAGTAGAGTTTAAAATCCCGGCAGTAATTGATTAGAATAAAAACTGATAGTTTTTTATTTAATTTAAATTTTAAATGTAAAAGTTAGTTTCTCTAATGATATTTACATTGTTTAACACTAATAGAATATATTAGAAATATACATGTATCTCTCGTGCTTGACTTCATACTTTTTGCTATGAATGTATTATAAATCTCTAATTTTTGAATGTAAAAGTTAGTTTCCCTAATGATTTTTACATTATTTAATACTAATATAATATATTAGAAAGATGCATGCATCTCCTGTGCTTGACTTCATGCTTTTTGCCATCAATATGTGAGGAATTTTTAATTTCAAATTTGAAAACCTGGTTTTTAGCAGTTTTCCCGTTTTTAGCTATTTTTCTCCAGTTTTTGACGATAACCAGCCGGTTTTTCCAGTTGCTAGTTTTAAATTTAAATTTTAACGTTTGAAATTTAACCGGTTTTTTCAGTTACCAGCCGTCCAGCGGTATTCCGCTGGTTCCAGGTCTTTGAACCTTGATGACAAGCTCACAACATAGTTTGACAGTAGTCTTGCGGCGCTGCATCTAAAAAGAAAGTCACCGACTCCCTAAGTTCAAACATTACATTGAAAGAAAACGTATGCCGAAATCTCAATATCAACAAACTTCCCCCACCATACAAGAATCTCAAATTCTCGTAGCAGTTCATCGATTTCATAATGGGATGACCACGATGCAATTTTGCCACGACATACAGAAGCATCCTGAGTTGTTCTGACCACAAGAGAGAAAAGAATATGAAAATTACACCCGAAACACACGTTTCGCGGTCGAGATTGGATCAGAGAACGTCGGAAGCTCCATTTTTCTCGCAAGAAGCTGGATCCTTGAGAGATAAAGAATCAGCTAACTTTTCCCATGCTCGACGCATCAGATCTGCAGACATCGCCACGACAAAGTGGACAAACCCTAGAAAAACAAGACATTCATATTAGCAGAAAGATAAATAGTTGTAGCGTTTACTATGAAATACTAACCGATATCTACACTATGATATTGATAGATATACATACTACATGAAGCCCATTTTAAAAATAAAACTCGGGAAGAACAAAATTATTACAGGAAACTTGCACCAGTTAAGTATTAGCTCAACTGAAAATTTAAACAGCACAAATATAAGCATTCGAGGTCCCGAGCATCTTATTTAATGTTTTCTGAAAAATGAAAATACCATCTTATTTAAGTTCACCAGTTGCTAGTGGTTGAAATATTTTGAAGAGGGCCTTCAATCACACAAAATTCAGGTGAAAACACGTTTAACAAAAAGACAAAAGATTCATGGCATGCGAGTTGTGACTATACCACACAATCCCTATGCCTATCCCAGCAAGTCCAGTCTAGACACAGTATAAGGATGGCATTTAGCACTAATGCATCTCTGCTATCTATTCATACTGGCAATAAATTTCAAATCCATCCAATAACAGTACAGCTTGGTTTATGATTGAACCTTGTAGTTTGTACCAAAATTTGGTAAGTTATGAAGCATGTAGCTTTTTCATTACATAATGTCAAATTGTCATGTTATGTTAGACAGCATATCAAGGATGTTGAATTTGAAGTTTCGTTCTTTTACTTGATGTGAATTAGAAAGTTTCATTAAGCATACCTGTGAATCTCTTTCAGCCATTTATCTACACATGTTAGATGAAATTCATGATTGCATGGAAGTATACGAACACAGTCACCCTCTTCATATTCAACAAGGCAAATATAGCATCTGCATAACGGGGGAAAATGAGAACTTTCAAAATAATACATGGTTGTTTAGATTTATTCATGAAATATCTACCAACAATAAAACAAAACAAGGTTTAAGGACAAGTACCCAACAGATAACGCTAAGCATTCCGCTGTTGTAACATGTACAGGAGCAAGACAGCTGGAAATGAACCAGCAGCTTAAATGGCAACTGTGCACACCACATGCACAATTGAGGGAATAGCAGTGTGCGATCTTGCAAGGACCAGTGACCATGGCACACTGTCTATACATTCTGCTTGGTATTTGGATCACCTGCCTTTCGATTACAAAGGCACGGACATGCCTTTCCACTCCTAAAAACTATTTTGACTGGGGCTTGAATGGTAGATTGGTGTGTATGAGAAAATTAGAGTGTCTTGTGAGAAATTCTAGACACAACAAATCCCCCATGCCTTCATCCAAGCACTTGATCAGTGATCAAATGGCTCAGCTAAGCGTGTGCATTTGCAGTTCAAAGGCAGTGGATCTAAATCCTTCTAGATACTAGCCTCTGCTTCACTTGCTGTCCTTATGATTGTGTTTTAGACACTGAATTTTGTGGGCAATTAATAACGGCTATAGAGAACAGAACATGGGTATTGAGATTTCAGGTATTCTTCTCCTCATGTGCATGGATGTTTGGTTGTTGAGTAGGACCAAAATGAATGAATGAACACTATTTACAGAACAGTAACACATATAACATAAGAAGCTTAAAGTCCAAATAATTAAGAAACAATATGTAAAAGAATTTCTAAATAAGCTTAATGGCTTACTGTGCAGCCTCCTCAGTTTGGTGTTTTAATGGCTTCCTGTACACTTTTACAGGAAGACACTCGACGATCTCCTTTGGAGCAGGAACGGATCCAATTGAAGAAAATGATGGCCTTGAGGATAAAGTAGCAGACTGTTGGTGGATTTCATCCAGAACCTATGAGAAGCATAACCAAATGGATGCAAGTTGGTATCTTTCTCCAGTCAAAGAAAACAGCAATGACTGAAATAATGCACCACATACCTCAAAAAGTGCTTCTGCTAGCATAACAATTCTCGATATGCTAGCCCTTGTGCTGGTTTCTTCATCAGAATTACCTGGTCGACTGCTTGTTCTGCAGTTGCAATTTCCTGTTCTATGGTGACCAGACAGTATGCATGATCTCTCATGACCTGATAAATTTTCAAACCTGCTGCCCAATCTTTGGAGAGCACGGACCTGTTCAGAAAGCAAAAGGTATAAATATGTGCAAATAAATAAGCAAGGCTCAAAATAATTGAACTCCAGAACACCTGAGATCGTATCCTCCTCCTCCTCTCAAGAAAAGCTGATCTGCGCTCCAGTAGATCCCGATTACTGGCCTCTCTTAGAGTTGCAGAGCTAGAATTGTACATGCTGTTAGTTGAAGGATCTGATTGCAGTTCGGAATGTCTATCAGAATTAGTCCTTTGCATCATTGCTGAATCTTGCCTAGCACTAACGTTTCCTGATGGCCACACTGTCCTATCATAAAGAAGTGAAGGGGTGAATAAACCATCTGAGAATGGAGTCCTCCTTAGAACTCTGTCACGAAGCCGTCCAACACTAAGCGTTCGGCTGAACTGAACACTTCCCCAAAAGGTTCCTGGGATCCCATCCTTCTGTAAGAATACCTCAAATTAGCATCTTCGGATTCTAGCAAATTTCTCCTAGCCTGATGAGCCACTCTAGCTTGTGCCGTGACACTATCTCTAAGCATATCCAGAGTTGAATCAATCCCGGAAATCGACGCACCACCTGGTTGGGAGATATCTGCATCAGAAGAATTGTCCACGTTTCCATTCACTCCAACAGGATTAGCTGAAGTGGAGAGGCCAGATGACAGAATGGAGCAGGCTACTGATGATCCCAAGCTGACAGCTCTGCTCAACCCAAAGTTGACACCAAAACGTGGCCGCGACCTGTCAGAATGATTTGGCGATGGATTGGCCTCGGCTGTGGTGCTGGTGGCAGTGGCATTCTGCAAATCATCATCGTCGCTGTCTGATAAAGGCGCCGTTGTCCCTTCACCTGGATGGAATTTAGGAATCACGGGAGCATCTTCATCTGATTTGTCAGTGTGAGCTAGTGAAGGCACGCCTGCATTCTCCTCACCCTTGCTACACTGAAAACAACCAAATGTACCATTCGATTACAGAGAGGGGATCTAACTCTTGAAACTACATATCTCTTACATTTAACACAGCTACAAAATAATCATTTACCGAACCATATACTAGTTTGAATCAGGAAACTCCCACCTCTCAGTCCGCAGAAATCCCCGAAGGAAAATGGGAGAATTCCAAGCTCCCGTGATTAAAAAAAAACAGTCGATCAACAAACACGAGATCTGCCACTGCCCGTTATGGAAACCCCATTCCCTCGCCCGATTCACCTACTCATCGCATCACATTCACAGAAACGCACGGAAACGAAGCGGCAGTTTGGTTACCTCAACCTGCGGCGGCGTCGGTTCGGAGGAAGCGTCGCACGGCGGCGTGAAGCCCCGGAAGCAGGAGGAGCTCGGCAGCGGCAGCAGGGTCCTCCCCCTCCGCCCCTTCCACTTCCCATTCCCCTTCTTCGCCTCTCCTCCGCCTGACGACGACGCCGAGGCCCCCTTGCTGCTCCCAGATCCCATTCGCACCAACCCCCGCACCGTACTTACAGATCCGCTGATCAGTCCAAGCACAGCGCCATCTCGACCGCCATTGTTTGGATCTCACGCCTCGCTCCCGCGTGGACGCATAGATGGGCGTGCAAGGGAGCTAGCTCCTACTGCCGCTAGCTAGGTAGAGAGAGACACAAGAGAGAGACTGCCTCTCCTCTCTTTTAATTGCTTCGCTACTTGGCTCCTCGATTTGATTTGATTGGGTACTTACTCCTACTCAGGGATCAATAATAGCGTCCTCTGCAGCCTGCCTCGTGGAGCTCAGCGCACGGTCACTCTTCACTTCTCTCGAAAGAAAATCCAATTTGTTATTAAATGCGCATGGTGCACTTTTTGGTGCAGCTAGCGGAGTAACTACTTTCTACTGTATCTTGAGGGAGTCTTTGAAATGCACAAATTTCGCACGAATTTTAGAGGTGATATTATTATCAACCTAATCAACAATTTTGATTTAAAAAGAATTGCTTTATATCTTATTATCGTTGAGGATATTGATGGCAGTAGTATTTCCTACATTGGTCCGGCCACTAAAATGTAATATTGACTGCTAATCTCTTTTATAAAATAGTTATAAAACTCAAATTTATAATATTATAAAAATATTTTTCAAGATAAATCTATACATATAATTTTTTATGTATCTAATTTAAATATTTAAAAAAGTATCAATAATTAAAATTTTAAATTTTGACTATATTTATTCTAAAATGACGTATATCTATAACAGGAGTACTCGTTTGTCGTTAAAAAGAGCACTGTAGGTGATGTGGGGGCGAGGAGAGGATGACAAAACTTGCAGGCAAGGCGGGCCGGATGGACCACATGCGCCACACGAAACGCAGAGGGGGTGCAAGCGAACTGCTGCAGCGTGCCGATCAAAATGCCGCAACTTGTCCGCATGCGGAGGAGGCATGAGACGCCGAGGCCGAGACCGCGCCGTGCCGAAGACCGCACGGGCAGCGCGGCCACCCACTCGCCACATTCCCGCCCACGCGCACCACCACCACCACGGGGCAGCCGGCCGTGCTCCGTGACTCGAGCAGGCCACGCGGGGATGCCCATGTCTGCTCCCCTCGGCAGATGGCTGAATCCGATCCGCGACGCGAGCACCGATTTTGATTTCGAATTCTACCGCTTGGTGGAGGCGGAAAAAGTTGTCCCCGTATGTATTCTAGACGCTTTGATTTTGGAGGAGCCGGATGTGCTGCAGCGCATTTACGGCCTCCAACAAACGCCTAGGCGTTGTGCCCGCTTCATTGTTTCAGCCTGCTCGTCTGACAGCAGAACGGCTAATCCATTTGATAAGCTGTTAGGGCTTTTTGGTTTTTACTTGATTGCTTTTGGCTATGTCATATGAATAATAGTACATTATGTAAGAAAGATGATGCAACAAAAGGTGCTACAATATTCAGATCATCATGCGACTAACGAAATTGTGACATAATAAAATACAAAGTACGTTACAATATGTGAAAGTACAAAATAGTGATTGATGAATAGTAATAGTTGATAGAAGTGGTTTATAGAAAACTGAGACATTCGTATTGACTTTGGCTTCTAATAGCAAAAACCAGAAGACAAAGCAAATATGAATGGGCCTTGAATCTAATGAGTGGCTGTGAGTCTGTGGTAGGGCTATAAATGAACTGAGCTTGAGCTTGGTAGAAACTTAAGGGAGCCTGAGTTGGAGCCCAAGCTTAGATCTAGACTCGAGCTCAATTTGGTTCAAGCTTGAGTAGGCTCGAGCTTGGCTCAAATAAGCTCAATAACCATCAAAACAATTCAACATACTCTAATTTTTAGCAATAAGAAAAACTCAAGCATGAGTTTAACTCAAGTAAGCTCAATAACAGTCCAAAAAATTCAACATGTACTAATTTTCAACAATAAAAAAGCTCAAGCTCGACTTAAGTAAACTCGATAAGTGTTAACATGTATCAATATTCAAGTTCCAATTGAGCCCTAACGAGCTATTCGAACTCGAGTCATTGAAGCTCACGAGCTCAGTATCAAGCTTGAGCTCACTTCATTTAGAGTTCGAACTGAGTTCAAATCAAGTTTAGATAGAGCCGAGCATAAACCGCTTCAAGCTTCTTCTTTTTTACAATCCTACATGTGGGTGATGAGTACAGATCAGCTCATCCTCGTGAGTTGTGATATCCCTAGCAACTATTAGAGCGGACAAGTTTGAGCTGATTAGAAGACAGCTAATTGTCTTCCAATTAATCTATCGAGGTTTGTAGGTCATGAAATTGGATCGGTTAATTCTGATTTGCTGGGATTTTGGATTGATTTGCTCGTTGTAGAATAACGAATTTTCACTCCATGTCCTTTGAAAAACGCTCCATGCGAGTATTGGATTAATAATCATGCGGTTTATGGAGCTGAGGTCGGTAAATGTATGTAGTTGTAACTTTTTGCATATTCTATGTTCTCAACCTTCTCTTCAGGGATTTTGGCTAGTTTCATATGTTAATGTTAGAATGATGATCTCAGGGCATTTGGCCGTTGCCAAATGCCCCCTCTCCTTGACTGCTGCCCCGATCGGGGCGCCAACTAATAGGTGGTGGGCCCCTGCGCCGCGCCATATAAACAGAGGGGCCGGGCGCACGCACACCAAGGTTCACCGTGCGCCGCTGCACTCCACCGACAAACCCTAACCCGACCGAGAGGGTGGCGCCTAGCGGCGGGAAGCACCACCGCCGCCTCTTCACCGGACCGCGCCGCGCGTGGAGGTCGCCGCCGCCGGGACACGTCGCCGCCGAGGAGCCCCGCACCTCTTCCCCGACCGTCGCTGCCCGTGCGCAGACTTCACCGAGCGTCCCCGCGATGGCCAACTCCTCCTCCTCCACGTCGGAAGGTTGATACCCCTCTCTCCCTCTCAGTGTAGCACTCAAGAACCCGAACCCTAAAGAATAGAACCCACTAGATCTAACCTAGGAGATCCTAAAAGATCTAAACCTAACAATGGTATCAGAGCCACCTAGTGGTAGATCTAAACGGGAAAAGAAAAGAAAAGAATCCCCAACCCGAGAAAGAAAAAGATAGGAAAGAAAGAAGGGGACTCACGGTTGCGCCGCCGCTTCATGTGGGAGCCGCCGGCGCGCCGCCAGCCGCCGCGCACGCGCCGCCGGGGCCGCTTTTGGGGTCGCTGTCGCGCGAGCTCCGCGCGCTGCCGCCGCCGGCCGGGCAGCGCGCTCTCCGCGCGAATGCGCCGCTGCGGCGCGCTTCGCTGGGCCGCCGCCGCCGTTGTCGTTGCCCTTCTCTCGCGGCGCGGCCGCCACCGCTCGCGCGAGCGCGCGCCGCCGTCGCCGTCCGTGGTTTTCGGAGGACGCGGCGAGTTTGGGGCTAGGGTTAGGTTTTCCCGCTTTTGTCTCGGCCAGGCGCGCGCTGGACCGCTCGATGGGATCGGACGGCGAGATCCAACGGGAGCGGCGGGCTACTTTCAGCCAAAGGAGGAAACTTTGCCTACCCCGAGCCCAGTTGCGCTCGGGCGCGGGAGAGAGGCGCCGCGCGTGAAACTGGTGATTGGCCGCCGCGCGTGGTGGCGAGCAGCCGCCGAGGCCGCGGCTGAGCGGGCCGACCGTGGGCTGTGGCCGCGCTGAACGGGCCAAATGGCCGAATTGAACAGTAAATCCAAAATTGGATTTTTATTGATTTTCAGAAGCATTTTTTGAGCCAATTTGATTGAAATTTGATCCAAAAATCTCTGTAAATTTTGCACCAACGTGTTAATTTTTCAGAGATTAAATGTGTACAGTATAATGCTTCTGTATAATGAATTATTTTTAGAATAATTACAGTTTCCGCTGCAAAAGATAATATTGATTGATTTTTCATTATTAAATTCGAACCAACGGAGAATTTAATTTTGGAAAAATAGAGATAAATCCTGATAATTATGATATTGTTATTTTCTCACCAACGTTGATAATAACAATATTATAATTTTAATTGATGATTTTATGCATTATTTCTATTTCTGCCCAACGGTGATGTAGATTTAATGTATAGATAAAATTGATTTAAATTGTATGTCGTATTTTTGACCAATGTTGGAAATAAGGCATATAATTTTCCTGTTATGTTCTCACTTTATTGAACTAAATTTTCAGGCGGATACAACTTGATGGGTTGTATCAGAGAGATCCCCACTCTCAAAGGAGATAATTATGGAGAGTGGAAGAAAAAAGATAGACTTAGCGTTTATCTTGGCTGAGGTGGACTGGGTCTTCACTACAGCACGTCCCACTGAGCCTATGGCACCAGTGAGGGATCAAAATGAGGATGATACTCCTTGGCAGAAAAGACAGAGGGATCATGCTCCCTTACAGATGTCTTATGATCTTGATCATAAGAAATGGACCACAGCCTACAAGAAATGTATGGTCGTGATAAAGAACACATTGAGCCTGCAATTGTGGGCTCATTGCAGAGTGTGACACTCATCACAGAGTACCTTGATAAGATAAAGAGTCGGGCCATCGCTCTTCAAAGACTTATGCTACACAAACTGATTAAAATGACTTGTGAGAGAGGTACTCGGTGGTAGCAAATGGCATAAGAGAGCACATATCGAGGATGAGCAACTTGGCATCCAAGCTTAAACCAATGGATTTGGCTCTCAAGGATGAGTTCCTTATTCATTTGGTTTTGCTTCTTTGCCTAAAGAGTTTGACACTTTTGTTGTCAACTACAATATGCAGCCCAGAAATGGGACTTGGAAAAGTGCATAACTATGTGTGTGCAAGAGGAGGAAAGAATTAAATCCTCACATGGTGGATCTATCAACTATGTGAAGGATAACAAGAAAAAGAACTTCAACAAGACCTCCTTCTCAAAGAACAAGGAAAAGCCTCTGTCCATCACCTCAACAGAATAAATTTGTTGAGACAAAGATCGTGTCTTCATCGCAAGAAGACGGACACTACAAGAAAACTCATCCTGATTACTTAAAGATGATAATGGCAAAGAAAGGTGAGAACATTATTACCTTTATAAATGAATGCTCAGATATGCAATATTCAAATCCACTTGGTGGATTGACTCAGAGCAACTGCTCATGTTGCTAATTCCTTCTGTGGATTCCGTTCGACGAGGACTACGCAAAGAAACGAAAGATGCATTAAAGTTGCAAATGGAGTCCAAGCTGAAGTTGAAGCCGTTGGCGATCTTTCATTAGAGTTAGCCAATGGCTCCAATCTTTTACTTAGAGATGTCCTTTTGTTCCTCTTTACAGAGGAATTTGATTAGTGTTTCAAATTTGGACAAAGATGGTTATGATTGTAATTTTGGAAATGGCAAGTGTGAAATTATGTTTAATAAAGAATGTGTTGGTCTTGCCATTTTGAGAATGAGCTTTATTTGTTATCATTATGTGATGATGTGAATGTCGTATGCGATAATGGGAACATCGCGTGCGAGAAAGTGATTGAATCCTCGTCTACAAATGTAAAGAAAACGAAAGAGAACTCATAATGAATCGTTGAAATTATGGCATCGCTGCTTAGGCCATATTTCGAGGGGAGAATAGAAAGACTAGTTAAGAATGAAATTCTTCCTCTATTAGAGTTCTCAGACTTAGAACAATGCAGAGAATGCATTAAAGGAAAATATGTAAAGAAAATTAAGAAAGACGCCAAAAGAAGCACAGAGTTCTACAAATTGTTCACACAGTACATTTGTGGTCCTTTTCCGTGAAAAGTGTGGATGGTTATGACTCGTTCATAACATTCTGAGATGATTACTCCGTTATGGATATATTTATCCAATCAAAGAAAGAAATGAAGCCTTGGATAAATTCAAGATATTTAAGGCTGAAGTTGAAAACCAACACGATTTAAAGATTAAGATAGTCCGATCTGATCGTGGGGGGAGTACTACGGTCGATATACCCCATATGGACAAGTTCCTGGACCTTTTGCAAGGTTTTTATAGGAAAAAGGCATAATGGCCCAGTATTCTACACCGGGCGAACCTCAGTAAAATGGAGTAGCTGAAAGACGCAACCGTACCCTGATGGATATGGTGCGAAGCATAATGAGCTATTCCACACTGCCATTGAGTTTATGGATGGAGGCGTTAAAAATCGCCATTCATATTCTCAACAGAGTGCCTAGTAAGTCGGTGCCCAAAACACCGTACGAGTTGTGGACAGGAAGAGTTCCCTCACTAAACCACTTTCGTGCGTGGGGGGTCCTGCTGAGGCTAAAGTATTTAACCCAAACCTTGGGAAGCTTGATCCCAAAACAGTAAGTTGCCATTTCATTGGCTACCCCGAAAAGTCAAAAGGTTTTCGTTTCTACTGTCCAGATAGATATACAAAGTTTGTAGAAACGAGACACGCTGTCTTCTTAGATGATGAAATGATGAGAGGAAGTATGGTAGCTCGTGAGATTGACCTTGAAGAGAAGCGGGCGTATGCGCCCACTCCGATGATTCAAGAGCCATTCTTCACACTACTGCCGCCATTGCACCGTCGGTGCAAGACACTGTGGTGCCAGCACCTGTTATTGTTCCTCCTGTGGCAACAATGAATGAGAATGAGGAACCTGTTCTTCAGGATCCTATAGAACCCATTGCCACAGATGAGGGGGAGCAACAGCAGCCTCAAACAGAAGATGTACCAAATGAGGAGGCCCCGAGGAGGTCTCAAAGAGTAAGAAGATCAGCTATTTCTGATGATTATCAGATTTATCATACAGAGGAATTTCAAATGGAGGATGATCCCACCTCATTTGAAGAAGCCATGAGAAGCGAAAATTCCTCAAAATGGTTTGTTGCCATGGAAGAGGAAATGAGGTCCATGAAGACTAATAAAGTCTGGGACTTGGAAATTATTCCTAAAGGAGCCAAAACAGTAGGCTGTAAATGGGTCTACAAGACAAAGCTTGACTCCCAAGGGAATATAGAAAGATACAAAGCGCGACTTGTGGCAAAAGGCTTTACGCAAAGAGAAGGGATTGATTAAAATGAAACCTTTTCTCCAGTCTCATGTAAAGATTCTTTCAGAATCATAATGGTATTAGTAGCACATTATGATTTAGAGTTACATCAGATGGATGTAAAGACGGCATTTCTTAATGGGGATTTGGAGGAAAATGTTTACATGACACAACCGAAAGGTTTTGTCGTGGAAGGAAATGAAAGAATGGGATGCCGCCTAAAGAAATCGATTTGTGGGTTAAAGCAAGCTTCAAGACAGTGGTACTTGAAGTTTGACAGTACAATAAGAAAATTTGGGTTTAAAGAGAATGTAGAGGACAACTGTGTGTATGCAAAGTTTAAAGATGGGAAGTTTATCTTCCTAATCCTGTATGTGGATGATATGTTACTGGCTAGTAGTGATGTCATCACATCGAGACAAAGAAGTTTTTGTCCTCAAACTTTGATATGAAAGATCTTGGTGAAGCTTCGCTCGTTCTAGGGATCAAATTCAGGGATAGAAACAAGGGGATATTGGGACATCACAAAAGGCATACATAGAGAAAGTCTTAAAGAAATTTGGTATGCATAAAAGTAGTCCTTCACCTGCACCTATAGTCAAGGGCAACAGATATGGGGATTTTCAATGCCCTAGGAACCAATACGAGCTCGATCAAATGAAATCGGTTCCATATGCTTCAGCTGTCGGAAGCTTACAGTATGCTCAAGTATGCACACGCCCTGACTTAGCCGGGTTACTTGGCAGATTCCAGAGCAATCCTGGAATAGAACATTGGAAATTGATAAAGAAAGTCTTGCGTTATTTGCAAGGAACAAAAGGCCTCATGATGACATACAGAAAATCAGATTTACTCCATATAGTGGGGTATACAGATTCTGATTTTACGGGAGATGATAGAAAGTCTACATCCGGATATGTATTCACTCACTGGAGGAGCTATATCGTGGAAAAGCTCAAAGCAAACCGTCACTACATCGCCCACAATGTATGCGCGTTTGTAGCATGTTATGAGGCTACGGGGCAGGTGAATGGCTAAAGAAGTTCATACCAGCTTTAAAAGTGGTTGACGACATCAATAGACCACTTAAGTTGTAATCGCGATAATGAACCCGCATAATGTATGCCCACAACAATAAGTCAAGTGGTGCTGTCAAACACATTGACATAAAGTACTATGTTGTGAAAGATAAAGTTCGGGATCAAATTATAAGTCTTGAGCACATAAGTACCGCAAAGATGTTAGCGGATCTGCTTACTAAAGGCTTACCACCCAACGTAAGGCCATGTGACTCCTATGGTTTTTTTTTCTTATCTCCCTATTAGCACCCACGAATTAGAGTTGACTTAGATTCCAATTCCAATTTTCTATTTGGGTTACAACTTGGACTTGGAAGTTTTTCTCTTTTTTTTTCTTTTAAAATCAATAGTTTAATTGCTCGTGTACTCCAATCCTTTGTGTTGCCTCAATCCAGCACCGATTAGCGTAAAATTCATCACCGGCGTTGGGGTCGGCCACTGGTACGCCACCTCCCTCGTCTCATCCGCGGTCGACCTTGAGGTAATGAAGCGGCTACCAAGTACCAACGGCAACGGCGTAGCGTTAAGATAACTAACCAAAGAGGATGAAGCAGCAGCTACTAGCTGGGTAATTTGTCGCGGCTTTCCGTCATCCAGATTGAGGAAGAGGTAGCAACAGTAGTAGATCTAAGTGAGAAAATCAGCAAGGACCTGCCAACGATCAAGTGAATGGGAGGAGACCGGAACAATGTTTGTGGTCACTAGATAAGAGGCTGCAGCGGGGCGAGGATGTTGCGAATTCACCGGCGATGCTGAGCCCAAGGTAGCGGGGATGCTGATCAGGGATAGCAGTCTAGCAGAGGAGATGTGGCACGACTCAATACCTGCTGGCAACAGGAGGCGAAGCACTTGACGGTGAGGTGCCACTGCAATTGCAACACTACGATTACTAACAATTCTTGTGGTGGGTAAATAATTTGGAGATAATTCATTCAGTGCTATTGTAAAGAATGGCGTGTTGAAAAATACCATGACAATTAAGGTGGACTAAGAAATACCATCGCAAACACGAAAGCTTTGGAAAATGATATTGCCATAACGTTTTCCATTCAAAACAGCCGCTAGAGCCTTTTTTGGATGGAGAAAAATTAATAGATACCAACATTATCCATGTGTACTTCTTCCCCTCGCATTTGCCCACTGTGCTGACAATGGGCCCCACTTGCAATGGAAACAGAAGGGGGGGAGAGAGAGAGAGGGCATTGTTCTTCTTCCAGCCTGCCAACCCATGCCGCCATCCCTCTACTCGAATCAAGCCCCACCTCTTCTTCTCCACTGTCTTGTGATCCCAGTGAGCGATTCTTTCCTTGTCCTTGTCGTCGGGAGCCCTTCCGGAGCCGTCGCGTCGCCCGCCTCACCGCCAAGCATGCCGGCACATGCCGACCCACCGTTTTATGTAGTCCCACCCCTTGTCGTCCATGTCACCACCTCCACCTCCTGAGGCTTTCTGTGCCAATGCCCAAGTCGAAACACCACCACAACCCCTCGTCATCGAGATCCACCACCGTGCCATGGCTGAGTCTTAGCCACACCATTGCCCATACTGACCCCCTGTTCCATGCTGTCCCACACCCCGCCAAGCGTGTCACTAGAATCACCTCCGTCCCCTGAAGCCCTCTACATCACCGCCAAGCCAGACCACTACTCGAGCTAGCCGCATCGAGCCTTCCACGTTGGCCATGTCCGCCACCGTCTCCAGCCATCCTCATAGCACCCCAAGCCAACACACCACCACCAGAAAACCTCCCCACACCCTCACAGTGTTTTTGGGCACACTATCCAGGACGAAGGACCGCCGCACCCTCACGGTGCTCTTGCGCATGCTATCTAGGCCAAAGGACCACCGGTGCCTCTCTCAATCTTGCAATCCAGTGAGCTAACTCAAAATCCATTCACGTCACTACCTGTTCCATCCCATACTCCTACATATCCTGAAATTAATTTTAGTTTCATCCCATAAACTACTTGGAATCGAATTTATTCTTCTCCATCTCCGGTCATTTTTGCGATCTTCGTTCGTCACCTGAGGAGAGTCTTCGACCAATTCCTTCACACACGAGCCTCTTCCCCTCTACCCCTTCATTTTAACGTGCTTCGTTTGAGCTATCATCGACCATGGCACCATCGCCAAGCTTCCCGCCAAAACCTGCCGCCGCCCAGTCCCACTGGCATAACTCCGGTTACCCTCATCCCAAATTGTCACCATCACTAGCCTTGCCTCGTGGTGCACAATCCATTTTGCCCATTACCAGAGCCTTGCCGCCACTTTTTCATTGTTGGCGTTTCTTGCCCAAGTCGTCTCTCGTCGCTCCTCAATCAACACGAGGAGGAAGAGAACTGTGAGCGCATAACAGCCATTTCTCACTCTTGAGATGGGAAATGTGACTTTGATAGTATTTTCTAATGGACATGCTTTGCGGTGGTATTTTTCAAGTTGCAGACCTTTGATGGTATAGAACAAATTTGTGCAATAATTCGTCTTAGTTGCATTCCCACCCCCTAGGAATTTGAAGGACCATGTAAGAACGTCCATGGTTTTGTTGTGATGAAACATTGTCATTTTAGAGGAGTGGAAATGTGGTTTTGGGATTTTTGAGTCATAGGATGATTTAGTGATTTAGGTCAATGGTTATAAGTTGCATGAGACATGTTATTGCTAATGTGGGTCAAGTTGTGAAGAACTTGTGTTCGAAAATGATTTCTTTGTCTTTGAGTGTGTATGGTCATTTAGAGTCAATTATGATCAACGACAAGGATCGAAGCTATGCTCATGGAATAGACGGGGCACAGAATGATCAAAGATGCCGGGTGATATGGCGAGCTCAAGCATGACACAAGAAAGACGGAAAAATTGAAGAGAAGTTTGAACGACAAGTTTGCACCATGTGGCTTGGTCGATTCAAGTGAGGTGTGGTCTAGTGGAACTAGAACAAGAGAGACTTGCCGACGCGTGGCAAGTCAGTAGTGCACCTACATTTGGCAAGCATGAAGATTGCTTGTGATCCACTAAGTATTGCTGGTGTTAGAGTTTTGTGTGAGGTGAAAGCCTCTACTATATAAGCCTTTTGTGTTAAGAGAAAGATAAGATTTGAGATGTAGGATTGGGGTTTCTGTTGTGAGAAGCCTTGGGTGTGTGCACTCTATGCTTGGAGCTCTGTCATCTTGAGAGAGTGGCTATAAAATATTCCTCTCTGAGTAATATGATCATCCAAATTTTCCCAAATGTGTTGTGCCATGAAATATTTCTTATGCTTTTGATTTTTCTGGTTTTCTTATTTGGATTTCTCTCTTCTTGATATTTCCTGATGCTAAGGACGTATTAGAGGTGGAGATGTCTATTGGAGATCAGATCCCATCCATTTAGGTACCTTCTAGAGAGAGTTCTTGAGTTTGTTCAGTTTTCTCAAGAGAGAGGTGTTTCTGAGGTTTTGCTCTTGTGAGTGATTTAGATTGAATTCATGTTATGATCTGCTTACTATGAAATGTGAGAACACATCTAAGGTCATCTAGATCATCTAGGACTCATGAGTAAGAGCAGATCAATGTTTCACTCTTTTGCTGAATTTTGGTGCAACACTCCTTATTTTGGATTAAGGTCAGAATTTTGGCATCGATCTTCACAATCTATGATTGCAATAGGCTCTTGACATCTTAGGGTGGGCTTGTGCCAAGTTTCACTGTATTTGGATCAGTGGTTTGAGAGTTGGCTATTTTCTTGGATCATGTGCGGTGTTGATTGCACTGTTCTTTGGCGAGCGGTCAGACTACAAGGAACCAAGCGGTCCAACCAAATGTGGTCAGATCAATGCCATGTGCAGTCCAACCGTAAGGCGGTTATACCGATGTTTGGCCAGCTATCAAATCGATTTAAGATAGTGTCTTGGTTGTTTCTAGCTCTTGGCTCTTTGAGCTTGCAAGTTTGTGTTTGCGCTGCATGTTGTTGTCGATACTTGAGGGAAAATTTTCAACGAGTCATTTACCCTCTCTAACTCATCATACCCAATCCTACATTTGGATTCTTGTTCATGATATCCTGATTTTGTAGGGGCCCAGAATGGATTGATGTAAAGTTGGCTCAAGCAAAGTATCTTTCTTTTGACTGTTTCTCAATTTGAGAAACTTATCTTGAAGAAATTTAACTGTAAGCCTTCCGTGGTGAATTGCTAGTGACTTCAACTCTACCCTAGTGACAAGGTATGGCTTGCATTTCCTGCATAGCATTCTGAAGCTTGCATACTTTCAAAAGTGTCACGTGGTGCTCTCGCTATTATTTTTATGATTATTGTTATTCAATGTAATACAGAGTCTAGTTAGACATATATTAATGTCAAATACTTTGTAGACTTGACAACAGGGTATGTTGAGACTTATTCACAATATAATCTAGGCAACGTGACTTGTGAACAAATGACTCGAAGCAAATGTCTGAAACAAACGGTCATTCTTCTAGGTCCATGAAACTTTTTGCATGTGCTAACATTTTGCAGTCATGTGTGTGTAACAAATTGTTCTCATGATGAACATATTCTGGAAGAGATTAGCAATTTGTGGTCAAATAGCTGCTTTCTTCTTTTAAGTCCATTATAATTTTTTTATACAAAAAAGAAAGCATTATGTTCCTCACCTCATGCACTTTAATTAAAAAAATATGACTCAATTTTATTTCTTATATCACCTCACCTCAGATATGCTCATAGGAAAATATGTTGTAGCAAAGTCCTAGTTGAGCAACACGAGAGTGCAGCATCAGCTGCTGCTCCAACTTGGAGATTCACATAATGCTGACTGAGGTGCCACTCCAACCGGCTTTAGCTTATGGCTTCAGGCTTTGGTAAGCCAGCAGCCAATTGGAGCGGGGTGGGCTTACCATGTGGGGGTGTATGAGTCATAACCCTGGCTTCAAGCACGCGACAGTCTAGATACCTCCCACCCCTCGTTCTTTCCCCACTGAGAGGCAGTGGTGCATGCATCACCCCCCTCCTCGCCATTGGCTGCCACTCCACCCACCGTGGCGAACACCACAACGTCCAGATTCAGGTGGGGTGGTTGGGCCCAGGGACCTTGGCGATGCTAGCAAGCTCCCCTCCCCATCTGCGTCGCATTTGCCATGTCGTTCTCCCATATCTGGTGCCATCTGTAGCCCCGGCATTCGTATGTCGTGTGGCTCCCTTAGATCCAATGGTCAGCCACTTTGGCAGCTCCTCCCTCCACCCTCTCCGCGCACGCCATCCATGGCACCAAAGAAGGCTGCCATGAATAGTGAGGTAGCTGCTCTTCCACCCTCTTTATTTCCATTTGTTTTGCTATGAATTGTTGGGTAGTACTATAGGCATACATGATTGTTCGTTTGCTCTATCGTTTGAGAAATATTATCATTTGCGATCCATAGAGCATCACGATTGGGGTAGGTTAAGTAGTAGTTTGTTGAATGTGTTCATTCATAGAGATGTAGTGCACAAAAATGGAACCTGTTCAATTTGGTTGCACATTGGTTAGTGTTTATTTTGCCGTCAAAGTACTCTTGGGCCGTTGCAGCACATGGAGTCCAGATGTGTGTCTTGGAACGTAAAGGCTACTCGTGCCTCCTTGGAGATTTGCGTGGAGGAGATCCAGACAAATAACCGATAGTACTCCTTCTTAACTGAACGGGGTACGCAAACTTGGGGCTCAAATTAGCACAGCGCATTAGCCGAGAATTCACGCAGAAGCAGCTGAAGAACAAATGGGAGAGTTTGAGACATGAAATCACGGCTTGGAAGAGCTTGCTCTTGGTGGGCGGAAGCATTCCGTGTGAGTGGCGCTTGTTCCATTGCAGAAGCATTTCAGTCCCATGTTGTGACTTATACTCCATTGCATCGATGTGCAGGCCGGTGTGCCAACCAAGTTCAAGAAGCTCCCCCTTCGCCACCAGGAGCTCGTGGAGTTGTGCTTTGGCAATAGCACGTGCACTAGTGCGTACGCCTTCATGCCCGAGGTCGACCATGTTCTTAAGTGCATGAACAAGTTTGCTGGGGATACCATTAGGCCAACAGATCCGATGTACCAAACTGTTCATCCCAAGCTGCTCAGTGCAAGATTCTATCCCTATTTTGCAAATTGCATTGGAGCAATGGATGGCACCCATGTCAAGGTTACAGTTCCAAATGAGGAGTGAGCAAGACATTACAACAAACATGGCTACACGAGTCAGAACGTGATGGCGATATGTGACTTCAACTGCAAGTTCACATTCGTGTGTGTCGGGTAGCCAGAATCAGTGCATGGCACACGTATCTTGCACGAGAATATGGCGAAATATAGTGATCGATTCCTGCATCCACCTTAAGGTACAAGTTTGCATAAGTGGTTGTTAGCACTGGCTATGTTTTATGTATTTTGCATCCATGTTTGCAATGCAAGAAAGTATTATCTTGTGGACTTAGGTTACCCCCAACAGACTGGGGTACCTAGCATTGTATTGGCAACAACGGTACCACCTTTCGAAGTTCCACAATGGCTCGCAGGCTACGGGCTTGCAGGAGGTTTTCAACTTCGAGCACTCATCTCTTAGGAATCATGTGGAGTGTGCGTTTGGCATATGCAAGATGAAGTGGCACATTCTTGACAATGTGCTTAGCTACGAGGCATGCAAGCAGAAGGTCATAATTGTCCGTGTGATGGCACTGCACAACTTTATTATTGATTGCGCATTGCTCGCCAGAGATAGTGTACCTCCATAAGGGGTGCATGGGGGCCCTTCTGGCGTGCATGGTGGCGCCGTACTGGCCCCAACTCAGGGAGTGTCTACAGTATCATGAACCTCACACGGGATTAGATAGCGGTTTCGTTGCTCGCGAGCAGGTAGGTATGGCATTGCGAAATGATGCACAATACACTATGTATGTACATGTATGTGGACCCATTAACTCAGTAATGCATGTACCACAACGCCAATATTTCACACACAACATTTCAAAAATCAGCTCAACACAACATAATAAGCTGTAAGTCCTTTGGAGCACTTGAAAATAAGTCTCAGCTTCTTTCAGCTACTACAGTACAATTTTAGTTATAAACCATAAGTTCGTAGCCGTAAGCCAAAGCCAACGGCCGGTTGGAGCGAGGCCGAAGGAAGACCTCCCTTTGAATTATCAGTGGAAGATTTTTCGGCTGGAAGCCATTGGCATTATTTCCAGTATTCAAACAGGATTCACAACTTAGGCTTGAGCATCTTTATTTATTTATTTATTTATTATTATACTTAAGACAAATAGAAGGCAGCACACATTGCATTTTGAATTGCCTAAATCACCCTTTAGCCAGGAATGTATTTTCTCCAGCATCACCTCATGTGTTCTGAAACTACACAAAGAAAAGTAGCAAAAATGATTGAATCCATATTACATACTAGAAGCCGCAAAAAGAATATCTGTTCTTGATCACTCATCAATATCATTTCACCACCAAAATTTCACAACGATATCAGTGTATCTTAAATAACATTAGTTTACGGCAGCTACAGCAGAATACAACTAATCTTCTTCTTTTTCAAACGCTAGGCATAGCAAGTCTAGAAGGCCATTGCAGACTGCTCCGGCCTTTAGTTCCTTCTAGCAGCGAAGAGCTCAACACGCCACCAACGAAGGGCTCTTGCACCTACACGATGGTAGCTTCTCTTCTGGCTACATACAAAGACATCCAATAAATCGAGACTCATCGTTGTAGCATACCCATCTAAATTTTAGTCATTCGGAAGTAAAGGTACAAGTACTTTTAACACACATAAAAAGAAAAGGCAATACTGAATTGCCCACAAAAAATGATGAAATGTAACTAGCAACCCAAAGTAAAAAAAATGATAAAAAGAATACATGATGCGCAATATTTCAACTAGTTACATAAAAATAATACTTGATCTAAGGAAGAATGGTAGCACACGTGTACGTACATATCTGCTCTAAGTGCTCTTTGCTTTGAAGATTACTCTTGGGAAGCCTTAGAGCACTGAAGGTACATATTCCTCTCCTATTTTGTTTCCACCAACTATGATCACATTATGAAATCCTCTCCTATTTTGTTTCCACCAGCTATGATCACATTATGAAACTGAATAATAGGCAACTCCATATGGCACCAAAATGATGAAGGTAAAGCCTCACATGCACCAATACAAAAACTTCGGATCCTATAGGTGTATTCTACTCTTCTTTCTTCTCTTTTTGTTTCCTCTCTTTAATCAATGATGAGCAACAGAGCGGCAGCATTGTGCATGCAGCCTCGATCAACAGGCAAACCGGCAGTGCTGAGAAATCATCTCCAGATACACCCATGAATTCAGCAAGCGCAACCCCAAGATAACCGCTGATAATAGTAGCAAGGGCAAGCGCAGACATGACAAAGGCCATAACCGACCCCTCACACCCAGCAGGGCAATGTTTTGCAACAAGAACACTGAAGGGCAGCACCTTGAACAACATAAGACCCTCCAACAGCCCTGAAAACACAATTGTGTATATGGAGTCCGGTATGCCGACCTTCCTGTATACTCCCTGAACAAATAACACATCTGACAACATTATGAGCGCTGTTACAAACTGCAGAGCTGATAGGACCTTACGTGCTGGCATTGTTTTGAAGTACTTGTTATATGCCATGCTCCAAGCCAAGAGAGCCACTTGCCCAAAAACCTTGGATAAGCCAATAACTGATGAGTCAAGTCTTAACACTTCAGTCTGATAGAAGAACATGGTCCCAAGTAGAAATGGTATGACAGCGTAAGACACTGAAAACCATATGATTGACCAAAATATTTCCGGCATACATAGCGCATATGAGAGCTCTTTGATTTGCTTACGGATGCTGGAGAGCGCTGATATATTAGTAGCAGCCTTCGGGAGTTTGAGGGAGCTCTCAGGTATAGCCACAGTAGCACAGAACTGGAGCACAACAAGGATTGCAAAAAACAGAAACATGATTTTGGGACTGAAGTAACTGAGAGCAATGCCACCAAGGAGGTTTCCTAAAGCACCAGCAGAAGAGCCAAACATCCAAGCAAAGGATTGAAGCTGACCTGACCCTGAGGAAGAGGTCATTTGCTTCCCAGCCTCCGCTACAATGGCATCATTGGCAACCTCACATATGGACGCACCAAAGTTGCTCAAGAGGAGAAAAATGGTAAGAACTGGAAGAGAAATAGACGGCCAGAGGGCAATTGCTAACCATGAAATTGCCTGCAAGAGAGCTGCAACAACAGCAATAACAATGTAGGTTAGTATCGTAGTGTAATATATAAGGCAGAAACAGTAGCAGTGCAGCACACAGTAAGCATTTCCGAAAACATTAGTTATGATGTTTCATACAGTGGTTATCATGAGTAAATCACACTAAATTTCCTTATCTGATCGTGTCAATTATGTCCGTAAACTTCCAACTTTTGGCCTATCAAGTCCCTAAAATAACTTGGTTGGGCAGTTATGCCCATTTGTTTATCAAGTGATTGAAAAAGACACGATAGCATAGTTCCTGAAATGGCTAAGTATGCCACTTAGGTCCCTGAATTTGTTTAATTGTGCCTCTTGGGACCTCTCATGCTATATATTTCTGTTACTTAACCCACGGGATTGACAGATGGAAATAATTTGTACACGTTGCAAACGTAAATTGAAAATTAAATAACAAAGTGATGTTAGTCAATTAAAATTTGATAGTATTTGAGAAGTTTGCAGCTAAAATGTAGAATATGTACATCTACAGTATTTGGTTATGCGCTGTTGGAATGCGACGGTTCACCATCAGTCCATCCATGAAGAATTTCATCATGACACTCAGTTGTGCAGGGCAGCTTTAAAGTGGACAGCAAGGGACACATAAAAAAGTTGACAAAATATTCATGCGTGACCTGGTTGAGATGGAACTTGGTTGGTGCTTACTGAATGTGTAACACGAACGGGAGAGCACATTTGGTGGAGCACCGTACAAAAGTTGTTGCTGTGAAAGACTAATCCGGGGAAAGAAGATGGAGACTAATGGTAATCAGAAAAAAGAAAAGTGAACGAAAACAAAAGGAAGGCATCAGAACAATCAATAGGACAACTGGGAAAGTGTTTGAGCATATTCTTTGCGGCGATGTCATTCGCTATAGGATATACATGTACGAACAACACGCAAGAAAAGAATGTGAAAGATCTAGTGTGCTTATTATTTTAATGCCAAAGACAGCGCAAAGAAGAAAAAGATGCTACTGCATATTCCTACTCTGCTCTGAAATACTCTAATGTGTACACCTCCCCTAATCTGCACAGCGAAAAAGCGAAATTGCGCATGCAAGCTAGCGTGCCTTCATGGATTGACCAGGAAAGATGAACAATTCTGAGAGAATTACGATTCCGTACCACAAGGGGTGCTAATGTGCTATAGAACGTCTAGCACATACAATATCGCGACACGGATTCCGAACATGCTGTGTTAGTAATTGTTGAAGACATGAAACGAAGAAGATCGTGATGTTGATTACAGTAGAGGGTGTTTCTGGATCTGGACATGGAAATGCAAGAACACGGGAAGAAGGGAAGGGAGAAATAGGGGGGCGTACCGCCGATGGCGACGTATGGCAGGCGTCGGTAGCCGCGGATGGGGACGGCATCGGAGAGGAGGCCGAGGAGCGGCTTGGCGACCATGGGCAGGTTGGCGGAGGCCTGGAGGATCTGCAGCGAGGAGGCGGCGACGCCCATGCCGTCCTTGAGGAAGAAGTTGACGCCCAGCCACGGGAACAGCCGGAACCCCTGCACCCAGAACCCCACCCCGATCACCCACCGCCGCGTCGCCGCCGCCGCGGCCCTCTCCCTCCCCTCCTCCTTCTCCATGTCCTCTCCCCTGTCCAATTCCAAATCTCGATCACCTCAGCCTCTGCTCTGCCCTCGATACAGGAGGAGGAGAAGAGAATGAGCTGGTGGTGCTTGTTCTACCTAGGGTTGGGAATTAATCGATCGAATTGATTACCGCAGCAGGTGAATCGATGGCACGGGACGGGAGAACACGCGGCGGGAGCAAGCCTCAAGGACGGGACGGGAGGAGGCGAAGCAGTGAGTGGATGGGCTTGGTGTTGCGCTGTATATACGCCATGTGGGATGGCTTTTTCGTGGGTCCCACCGCCCATGTCGGCCACCTCCAATCATCCATGGGTGCGTCAACACGCTTCTTCTCCGTCTCGACGTGCCTTTCGGCGGGGCTCCAGCTCCATATGTTGGCATGGATAGCATGTGTACCATGCATTATGGTATCTTGATTTGATATATTTTCCTTGTAGACTTGTATAAATGGAACCTATCTGTACATGATACAACACTGGCACTTAAACTAAAAAGTTCATAAAAAATTTTAAAAAATTTCTAGATATACTTTATGGTTGAAATTTTATCTTTTTTGTACTCTTAACATATGATGAATCTAAATTTAAAATTTTATATATAGTTGGAGTAAACCATAAAATATATCCAGAATTTTTATGACTTTTTTAGTTTAAATACACGATAAGTGCACCATAAGAGTAAGTGCATAATATATGTTCACATATATACATGCATACAAGCATGAATGCATGCATATATACATAAATACATATGTATGTATACACATGTGTATATATATATACATGTATACGTATGCATACACACACACACATATATATATATATATACACACACACATATAGTATAATTAACTGAGACACCATGGTGTCTAGATATTATGATTTAAAATAGGTATTTCCTCTATGTATCATGTGCAAAAAAATTTGGGTTTTTTTGTATTCGAGTTAACTAGTTTACTAATTAGTTCAAATAAGTTTGAACTGAAATTCAAATTGTAGCTATTACTCTCTCCGTTCTTTTTTAGTGACCTTTTAGAAATTCGTTTTTGTTCTTAAATAGATGCCGTTTTGGGTTTAAATGTCCTTATTAAAGCTGTTAGTCATGAATGCTGGTGGAGTAATATGGCTGCTAGTATTAACTGTAGATAAGAGTGCTAAAGAGGGGCAAACATGTCACAAAGGAATGAATGAAACTTTACCTTGTTCTCTAGACCATAGCCCAAAACACCATCTAATAGCGAATGAAAAAGAGTACTATTATAAGCTAAAATGAAAAGTCTATGCAAACGGACCCTGATATATGATACCATCAACGGATTGGGTGCGCCATTACTGGCCGAATCAGTGGCACCACCAATAGCTATCACGGTCGTCGAATAGAGAGAGTATGTGGGGTTGTGATTTTGTGAGGAGAGAATTGAATGAGGAAGTGTAAAGAATCTTCAAGGGTGAAATTGTCAAAAATGTTTTTTCTTCTATTTTAGAGCCAAAATTTGGACCAAACACCCCCGACTTTTAGGCTTTAGCTTCCTTTTGAGCCTAGCTTCTAGAGCTCGAAAGGTGAAGGTAGAGCTTGATAAAACAAAGCGGGTAGTATCCCATGTTCTCACACAGGGGAGTTTGAAGCAAATCCACTCTGATGGCCTAGCCTGACTAGAGACAAGGCTTAAGGTTGTGTCAGGATAAGCATGAAGGCCGAGTTCTTGATTGGGCTGGGCTAAGCCTGGTTGAAACATGGCCTACATGATACCTCTCCATTGGGGCCATATACTGGGCTGAGCACCGGCCAGGGAATCACTATTGGAATCGTCTCGGACGACGACAAGGGTTCAATGGCTGCTTGTCGATGAGCCTCAGGGTTGCCCAGCCTTGGCTCCACCCTTGGATTTTCTTAGCTCTAAATGAGCCAACACGGTGCAAGAGAGAAAGCGATGCTTTTGATGTGCACTGTTGATTGCTAGATTAGATGGCCTACAATACATATAAGTTCATACCCTCATTGAAATCTAGATCAGATCTGGCCAAATGGGCCGTTCGGCATGGCGCGGAATGAGCTCGAATAGGGCACTTAACGACATAGCTTCGAATAGGACACAACCCGATTAGACCCAACACGATGGCCTGAATAAGTTACTGTGTCATATCGTGCCGACCCCATGTGCTTGCTTTCTAACCTAGGCATGGCTCAAAAATGGACCAGTCGTGCTAAGTTACAAGTAATTTTACTATCAATCACAAGTAATTTTACTACTAGATCACTTGTTCATACTTAAAAGAGTGCAGTAATCGTAATATAAGTAATTTACTATTATTAGTAAGTAATTTTATCAAACTATCACAAAAAATACTATAATATTGCCGTGTCTTGGTATGGTAAGTGTTGTATCGAGATACCAGTCCAAATATAGTTGTAGTGCCGGCCATGTGGACAGGTCTATTCTGGATGCTGGATCCACGTTCTCCTTTTGAGTCGAGTAGGCCGAGTAAGCTATAAATATTTAAAAAACTAAGTTACATGGAAATACTTACTGCATGCTCAAGCTTTTGCTTTGAAACATCCCCTGCAAAAGCAAACAGAAGATATTATGTCACATTGTGTAGAGAAATAGAAGGGTACACTTATAAGACTAATTCATTTGTTGGCTTCATGTATACTGGCCCTTATTATTAGATATTGAGTAACATATCACTAAGTTAAAAATAGAATTGTTAATTACCTCAGCAGGGTGACACATGCAAATGAGATTATAGCTGTAACCACCAATCCATTGATCAGTATTACAATAAAGCAATTAGGCGATTCCCTAATGCCTATTTTGCTCCAATGGTAGGAATAGATTACTTGAAATCAAGAAATCATTTTCTAGGCAATGGGCAGAGATTAATATATGCAAAATGAAAAAAAAAATAAAGCCCTAAAATTCACAGAAGAATGATCAAAGGGCGTATGTAAGATGGGGCATATGAGTAATTACATGGAACTTAATCCTAAATGATTGAAACCACAAGATAGGGCCAAATGATCAATTTTCCCTAAAAATTAAAAAGAAAGAGAAGTACAACAATAGAGAGAAAACTTTTGTTGCTTCTATTGCTGTTGTTCCATGCCTTCGCCACCTCATTAGCCATGCACCGCCGCCACCACAAGAAACTTCTGCTGCCACCAGAAGCCGCCCCCATCTCCCTGATCCACTAGCCTCTTGGATCCACTGGCTGCCATCACCAAGCACCCTTCTTTTGGATCCACTGGTCGCCGTCACCAAGTGTTGTGCCGTCTCACGATTCCTACCAGTCCGGCCACCATCTTGAACCGGAATCACGATGTCACAAAGGGAGATGGAGCGGCGGCGGTGAGGAGATGCCCGGCGGCGATGAGGAGGGAGAGGGGAGATGGGGATCATGGGGGATCAAGGCGGAGGTTATCTAAACGTGAGGGAGGCAGCGGGTGCAAGAGTTGTGGAGAGAGTAGGGTAGCCGAGGAGCGTAGGTGTGACTTGGTGCGGATGGTGCAACGCCTATGGGTTTTGGACCTCTGAATTGACGATGGACACAGTGGATTCGATGATATATTATCCGAACAAATGCTTGGATAGCCTGAAAACGATGTTGCAATGGTTGTTCATCCGCGTCGGAGAGGGATTAATTTAAAAAACAATCACTAGTAAAGCTAAAAGCCGTTGCATATATAATCTGTTACAAACGTTTTCCGAAACGGAAATCTGTTACAAACGTTTATGCTGCATCATTACTCTAATGTGTAGCCTTCGGTTACTTTCGGATAGTGTTTCATTATCTGGTACATCTTCATGCTGTCATCGTCGAACAGCTCGTCCCCGAAGACCTCGTCGTTGAGGTCCAAGAACAGTATGATTATGCCAAGGCCCCCGTCCGGGTGGTTGTCGAAGCGCATGCCCTTGGACCGCAGCGCCGGCGAGCGGAACACAAACATCTCCATGAAAATCTCCTTGCCCAACTCCTCGACGTCGCGCACAACGTGGTTGTCCGCCATGAAGCGCTCGTGCTCCGAGCAGCCGACGAGCCGGTAGAACTCGGTGTCCTCCGCGTACACGCACTTGAAGTCGTACCGCCGCCCATCGCGGTCGAAGACGGGCACCTCCAGCCCGCCGTACGAGTCGTCGATCAAGCGGTCCAGCTCGCCGTCCGTGAATGCCTCCGCGATGTGCCTGCCGCGGCGGCCTGGGCCGACGGACAAGCGCCCGCCGTACGTGAGGTTGCCAAGCTGCACCTTGGAGACCAGCTTGCAGTAGACGCATGACGGGGTCGACGCGCCGAGCGCCGCCAGCTGCAACCGCAGTGCGTCGCTCGCACGGGCGTCCTCCAACTTGAGATCGCGATAGTTGGCCGGCTGGCAGCCCTTGCCGGCTGCCCTCAGCACGTGCCTCCACGCCCGTAAGGCCTTGGCCCTCTTCTCCTCCGGCGACTCGCCGGGTGAGTAGTAGGGGTTGTACGGCCTGTACTCTCCGAGTGCTGAAGACCCTTGGCCCATAGCTAGAGCAGAGAGATCGTCGACGACGAGTAGTAGTTTTCCTTCTTCTCTGCGCTTCTTTTCTTTCGTACGTGCAGTAACCTGTATGGCAATTGGCGCTTGTGTTGATGTGCAATCTATGCCTGACCCACGGGGACTCCTCGGCAATTTATTTAGGAGGATCAGTTCGCAACTGACTCGCACTTGGATTTCTACTGTGAGGCTGGCTGCGCATCTTTCGTGGTAATAGCGGACTAGTGTTGGTATCGGAAACAACCGAGGCATCCGAGTCCGATACTGTTTCGGGAACTTTTGGCGGCGCGGTGGCTCTAGATGCAATTGAGGGCTTTTCATATTGATTTTTACTAATGATTTTTAGTTTTATTTTATAAATAGTAACAGTTTTAGATAAACAATATAAAAAGATACTTATGTACGATTTTGATCGATATAAATGAAGTTACTATAGTGTCTATTACAGTCAATTAATAGATCTTACCTTTATAAAGTACTCTGTTTAAAAGCCTTGATAAGACACTCTGTTTAAAATTAAAGTAAAATAGAAAAATCATTTAGTATAGAAATGAGCTTTTTAGAAATAAATACTAACAGGGCAGACTCACGCCCACGAGGACACGACCGAACTACCACCGCGGGGCCTTATCAACGTACCAGTATAGTAGAAAGCCCGCAGCACTTTAGTTTGTCAGTATGCCGCATGAAGTTGCGCAACGAAATCAAAAAATTAAGCTTCGCCAATCGAAATATCAAAGTGAGCACAAAAATGCAGAACACTTACGTTGAAATAGTGTGTCTGGTGTCCTCAGGCAAGGATGTTCAATTGCAGAGCAGAATACTTGGTCCTTGGTAATGGACTTCAAACAAAATAACTAGGCGAATTAGCACAGAACGCTGAGCATCAAGGCCAAACACAGAGCAGAAGCCTTTGTAAATTTGTTGTTTTAGATGAAGCCTTTCTTATAGTCCGAAGGCAAAGACTTGGGAGTCGTGGGCGTAACGAAAACTCACCCAAAGACCGGGGGAAGAAAATCTTACTAGACTTCCAGGCCTCGCTACAGTTAGACCTATATTAGAATCTTTCAATCTTACAACATATGACAGAATAAATCAACCACATCTTTGCATGTGAGGTCCCATATAATTTATTTCCTAGCACGGGCGTAATGAAAATTCTGCTTCCAATGGTGATGCTTCAACTTCTATTTTGGACCAAGAGTTGTTAGGCTATGGCTTCTGATCAGTGATAGAAGCTGGTGCCGTTTGGCCGAGGGCAGGAGCTGGGCATCTAGGGAGAAGCTTGAGAAGCCCTGACCAAACGCTCAAGCTCCGGAGCCCAGCTTCACAGAAGTCCTAACTCCAGAGGAGCTCAATTTGCCCTAGGGAAGATAAGCAAAGGAAAGGTGGCTTCATTGGTTCCAGATGGTTTCGGGATTTTGGGAGGAGAAATAACAATCTTGTCCTCGTGGAAGAGGAGGAAGATAAACTTGAGGGCAATATGGTATAACAGATAAATTTAGAAGGTGGAGCCAACATCTGTGCCAAACACCCCTATTTTTCGGCTCTAGAGCTAGCTTCTATTGAAACCGGACTCGAGCCCAATAGCTGGAGCTCGGCCAAACAGGGCCATAGAACCAAGGCCTAGGCAGCCAACCTACGATTGAAGATTATGGACTAACATGTGAAATAGGTTCTTGGTTCAAATCCCAGTTTTAGTGCAACCTTTTGCAAGTTTAAACAACAGTTGTTGCGGTACAAAGTACAATACAAAACGTGTATTTTTCAGTACAAATATCATAATTTTGATTTCATTTGAGAAAATTCTTGTAGCTCAGTGATTGGGCCCTCTGATGAATTTCCGGTTCCGCCTCCGACAAGGCATAAAGAAAATGTAAAATGCAACAATACTGTTTGATTAATTAACACAGCCATACTGCTTGTTTAACTCAAAGAACGAGCAATGGAAATATTTGCACAAAATAAATAATTTAGCATTAAAAAAAGTCGCATTCTTCTGTTTGTTCTCTTCCTCAAATATGTAGAACCTAGCTGGAACAAGAACCGCAATATGTACAGACAGCTCTACAACTAAATATCATTTGCTGGGAACTAGCGACTGTATATTGCATAAACTATGCTTGTTTACCTTCTATTCATGTCCTATGAAGTATGGATACAAAGAGTACTGCTCACGAATCACCACATCAAAAGGTCGGCGGAAGGAAACTCACCGAAGTGCAGGATGTTGTCATCGACCTGTCATTAATAGAAATGGGCAAAGCTTTCAGTTAAGCAATGCAATAGAGAAGAAACTAAGGGCATAATTTGTGCTCTCTTTCTGCTTTTCAAAACGAGATCCTTCAGTGTGTCCTTTTTTTATGATGACTATTGTACTAAGTTCCATAAAACTAGATTATAAATGAAAAGGTTCCATAAAACTAAAATTTTACATAAGGCTGTGGTTATACCTATGGATCTTGGCAGCAAACTACTGTTAATACAAGCATATTCCAAAGTGGGAACTACCTGCCCACCTGGGTGGCTCCAGTCAATATATCAACCATTGCACAGCCACAGATAGATGCTATTGAAATGAACCATATACTCCATAAACACTGTAAACAGTGTTCTCATGTCATGGCCACTATACTCCATGAACCAGTTATGCAAATGTAAATACACAATAAAAGCATGTTGTAGTGAAGTAATTAATATTTAAACAGTTGTAGGCTTGTAGCTCATTTCTATTGTGTTCTTTTTATGGAGTGTCTTGTTGTCAGGTATTTGTTTTTCCTTTAAAAAAAATTGGCACCTGTTTTTGTAAATTAGGACAAGAACATATTTCTCAGATTCCTTGTATGTTCTTATCAAAATGAACTTCATAACTGTTCTGTGCAGAAATGTTTATAGCCATTTAGGTGATACACAAAAGAAACAACATGATGTATCACATTAACTGATAAGAATGGAAAAAGAAGAAACAATACAGGGAGTCTTTACTTACCAAGCTAAAATATCCTGCAAACTTTGGTAAACTACACAGTTACTCTTGGCTCTGGAATGGATCAATTGAACTCACCTCATTCTTTGCAAACTGTCACAAATCAACGGCCAGATTCAGCAACAGCAGAAAAAACAGAAAATAAAATTTCAAGAGTTTATTCAAATTATAAGGTATAGAAACAAACTGTTGTTGTTATTGTTGCCATTGTGACAGGTTGACTAGATGGCAGGATGAAGTTGCTCCAAAAAAGAGGGTCCACAGAAGGATCGGAAGGGTTCCAGGTACTTTTCATTGGTGTAGGCATTACAGGGGCCAATGTGTAAGGAGCTCTTTGCACTAGCAACTCATTCATGTTAATGTTAACTGCCGATGTATCATGTCCAGTAGCAGGTACTGAGGCAACCACCTTTCCTTCATCCATTTCTTTGCTGAAAGCACATTCTTCAGATAATTTTGTAGACTTCTCCAAGAAGCTTTTGAAAGCATCAGACTGAGATAAGATACTACACGCAGATAGGCCCACTGAAGAGGGCTTTGCATGAGAACAGAGGGCAAGAGAAGGCAATTTATAGGTCTCAGTCCGTTGCATTGAACTTTCAATAGCTCGGATTTCATCAGCAACCTCTTCTGCTTTAGATGTGTCTGACTGCCGTGTCTTTTTGGGTAGCCACCACCTAATGTAATTTGTTAGATCACTTTTCCTCTCTAAGCCAAAGCTTCCCGCAAATTTCCTGTCCAGCATGATATCCTTGCCTGCAATTTAAATAGGGAAAAAACTAGTTACACATGGCAACTTTTATCACTTCTGTAGTTTGTTAAGTGGAAGAGTAGAGTAGAAGTATTTATAGACGCACCACAACTAAGGCTCATGTAGTCATTGCCAAGTAATTGTCCCAAAGAAGCATCCCATCTGGAATTATGGAGCTGCCTGCATAACAATGCACACTAGTATAAAGCTTAAACAATGTACATAATAGGTTTTTAGTATACAGAGTTATGCCCTGAAACTTCAATAGAAATGTGATTATGAAGTTTATATTGACGTTGCACACACCTTACAAAAACTTCCATCGTATGTGTCCAGCAGTACCAGTTTTAGTAGCCCCATTAAAAAGATTAACCTTTAATGCTGACATTTGGTGGATAGTTAAAACTATTGGAACTAAAAAAAGAAACTGTTGTATCACTTGTGCCTAAGTAATAAGTTTCCTAAATGAAATGTCTACTGTTTCATGGATTGGCCCAGAATTGCCAATGCATCAGCCTGATTCATGATACAAAATATTTTATAAATAGCTACTCAAGATCCTATAACAAACCTTTCTTATCCTACCAGGTAGTGAGTTTTCCACAGTTTTTTAACATGTAATCTATTTCCTATCCGAGAAATATTTTTCCAGAGAATATTATGTTTTGGTTGTTTCTACAACATGGTGATGTTTTTCCATGATCAGAGGATATATGTGAGCCTATAAAGAATGGAGGTACAGCATACCAAATTTTCGTTAAATACAGTACTCAACGAGGAGAAATAAATTGTTAACGATGCACATTTATCACAATATGGTATGATTGAGGGACTGTGTTTGTGCAATTGAGTGATTACTGGAAGGAATTTATGTTTAGTACATGTTGCAATTATGTTGGCAGTCTTGGCTAAACTAAAATATTTATTTTCCAAGCTAAGCCCACTTTTGCCTAAATTTAATAATATTTTTTTCAAAGTTACCAAGTTGTTAGTTCAGTAGTTAATAAAGTCTAACTAAAGGGCTAAACCAGCTTGCAAGCTATCTTCCTCTTAAAAAAACTGCTAAGCTATCATGAATGCAAAACCACACATGGGGTAAAGAAGCTAATTGAAATTTTGTTTTGTTTGCTAAACAGGTTACTAATGTTTACTTAGTAGTTTTACACAGTTGTTCTACCTTTAAGATTTCTGGCAGAAAAGCACAAAGCAGCAAAAAAGGTTACTAATTAATATACCAAACAGGCCACCAAATTCAACAAAGCTTTACATAGTTGGTTTGCCAGAAACATTTCTAGCAACAAAGCACAATACCACCATCCTAAGCAAAGCATGGATGGTTTGAGCAAGGTGGAAATAACTAATTTGGACGTGGAACCCCTTTTACAGGGTTTCATCACAAAAGTATATTTAGCTATGTGAGTAAAACAACTGAAGATAGAGGTCATTTCCAGCAGGAGATATATTTCTCCATCGCTAACACGTACCTAGGAAGCCCACGATATTTTGGTAATCCCCTAGAAAAGGCACTGCTCTTTCTGCAATGCATGCGTCTTTTCTGGTCAGTGCTTAAGAAATAAAATAATGTACAACCATTATATATGCACAAATATACCTCCTAAGTGACACAAGATAGTCCTCCTTGGTGATCATTTGCATCTCTTCAAGATCTCTTGCATAATCAGAAACCTAAATAAGCAAATACATAATGAACATAAGTCTGCAAAAAATACCACAACTTCAATTAACTATTATGACAATTAACATTATATAGAAAACAGTATAATACTCAACACTGGAAATCCATCGTCATCCAGGTGTATAAGTACCAAATGAAGCAATGATATGTATGTTTGTTTTGTCAACACTCAACAGAAGACATCGGTTTGCCAATTACATATATCAGTTCAGCAATAATTCTTCTCAAATGAAGAAATTTTACTCACGTACAACAATGGAAAGCGAGCATCCATTTCCAAATCGTCACTTTACATCAAATTGCAAAATGTATTAATTAGATTCGAAGCATAGACTGGTAGCTATAAATTACTTGTGCAAGCATGATATAAGCATCACTATTCCAAATTGTCAGTTCGTCACATATACATCAAACCGTACATGTGCAAGCATGTATAGAAGCATCACTATTTGACAGAATTTCAAAGTATTGAAAAAAAAGGCAACCAGTAAGTTCAGAATCCATAGATCTTGTCCTTTGTGCTTCTTCTGCACATATATTATTAGTACTATATTGTCTCAATAAAAATATGATGAATTGAAGGCACTACACTTGCTTTGAGAACTATAAATTATAATAGGAGAAAAAGAGAAACATGTATACCACTTATTTGGTTGATCCAGACATCCAGACTATATTGGTGCAGATTGATCAGACAAAATTTCCAAGTCCAACACGAATACAACTCTAGTTTTTAGATAAAAAATATATTTAATAATTGACACACAGTAATAATTATAGATTATTAATAGATCACACCACACAATTGCGCCTAGTTTTATCCAAAATTTGGTGGCACCATATCTAAGATAGGTTTCTGTTTTAATAGTTACATTTGTAAAAATATAACCAAACCAAACCAGATAAGAGAATCGTAGGCTTCAAAGTTGAGCTGAGGCATCACATATCCTAATTTTTGGTATAAAAGTTGAGCTGAGGCATCACATATCCTAATTTTTGGTATACTTAATGCAAAGTAAACACAAGATAGTCAACACTTCTGAAATCTAGTGATCAGGTTTGGAAGCCTCCAATTTTAAAGCACAAGCAATGTTGCTCAAGATTTTTTCCATCTAGGTATTTCACTGCTCAATATTAGTAACAAACAGGTTGATTTCCACACAAAAATGTTAGTTTGACCATTAGACGCTTCCAGAATTAAATGCTTACTTTCAAATGAACCATGGTCTTACTAAAAAGGCACCATATAGTTAATAATTTAAAGTGGAAGAGTTTGACAGAGATTAAAAAACAAGAGCCAATCATCATTAGTACATAAGTATAACAACTCACAGGAAAATTTATTTGTGTTCCAGCTCCCCAGTATTTCAATGCAGCAAGGTCATAGGCTCTTGCTGCAGCCTCTTCATCATCATATGCACCTATGTATTCACACATTGAATGGATGGGGATTAAGAAAAACTATAACAACTGTGAATTTTAAAGTTAACACCAACGGTGCTCCTTACCTAAATATACTGCAAGATCGGTTTGCGTGAAGTAGTTTACCATGCAAAAGAAACAATGCCATCAAATCAGACTAATGATTACTACAGAGAAATAATAATTAAAAGGCAAATAATGTAGATGTAGTTAACTGTACATTAGAAAGAAATCATGCGCATGGTAGAAAAACTGAGCTGCAGAAGGTGTAGCTCTTTACCTCCAGTCAATTCATGCGGTGGTTATGGCACAACACAAGATTAGTTGTTATATAGTAAAAGGCCAACTGATTCAAGCAAGGGTGAAAAAGCATGTTTGAGTGTAAAGTGTAGAGATTGTAGAATTAGTTATTTAATCATGCCTTACATTCCATATTTAGATGACAGAAGATTAGTGACTACGATGTAATTATATATGCAATACAAGGTTGTCACGGTGCTTCGGCAAGTCGCGGTGAGACCGGGGACAGTTAGACGATAGTAATTAGATGACAAATAATACCTTATATGATCGAAAATTAAATAACCATACAACATAATAGCACAATTATCTAAATAACCATGTCTTAGGAGGTCCAAATCAGAAAAAATCTATTAAGAGATGGTCTGTTTGTAATTTTCAGAAACTCCGATGACTTAATCGCAAAAAAGACCAAAAGAAATGCCTCCTTCTAATCCTAGCTGCCAGCCAGCCCAAACCCGCATCCCACATTTGCTTCTCCCCCAACCCCAAATTCTCTCCACCACCGGCCGCCGGCGCGCCACCTCATCACCACCGGCCACCGCTTCTCCCTCTGCTCTCCCTCTGCACCAGCTCCCTAATTACCACCGGCCACCACCCCACAACAAAGCGCCATCTCCGTACCACCAGCGCCGGCACCACCCCTCACACCCACCACCTCACCGGTCCAAGTACCCCTCCTCCGCCAACCCCGCCCCCGACGCCTACCCCTTCTTCCTCACCTTCCCACTACAACCCCCGCCGCCTCCTCCCCCTCCTCCTCCAGAGACGGCGGCCTCCACACCCTCGTCGCCCCTACCCCGCGAGGCTCCGCTCGGGCACCGTGGCCGCCTCTTCCGCAGCCCACTATCACGCCAATGACAAGGAGGGCCGCCGCCTAACTCCTTAGCCTTGGGCGACAAGCCTCGGTGTCCCCCTCCAGCCGCCAGGACGACTTGACGTCGCCTAAACGACACTGTGACAACCATGATGCAATATAATGAAATTATTCTGGACAAGTTCGCTTAGATGCCAATGTCACTATGCTCAAATTTTCAAAACATTTACGGTAGCTGCTGCTCTGCATTGAGCATACATAATTGCATACCTTGTTTCCCTTTTTTGTTCTGATTCTGATTCCACGTGCTTTTGTCCCAAAGGTGAGCCTCATATCGACCTGTCCATCTATGCCTATTGATTAGACATCAAACTCAGGAATAAATTGAATGCACACCTTCATAATAAGGAAGAGCAAAAAGAGAAAAAGTTTTATTCATAACAAAGTTAAGAAAGAAGTACCGGTAGACGCGGCAAACTGATAAAATTGCTGATAGTAGCGTTGGATCATATTCGTATATGATAAATTTAAGTGTGGTGGATTGGAAGATATATTCAATCCAATATGCTTACGGTAAGAAGGCAAAACAGTGTCAGCTGCCAACTCTTACGATGAAACAGTGTCAGCTAAACCCTGTCAACCGAGCTTATACACAAATCAAGTTGAGCTCAATATGCTAAATGTGCCAAGTTCCTTAAGAATTTGAGATCATCTCATTTCCAGCCACAGCCAACAATTCCATGACAGATAAATATCCGCACACAACTCATCCAACCATACGGTTACTAGAAAACCGCAAACAAATCCTAGATCCCGAATCGCCGGTAACGCATGGCGACGGTGCCCAGACAAACAATCGGATTTAGCACCAGAGATCAAACCAAGCAGGTATTCGAAACGCGTATATGTGGAAGCTTAATAGCGATCTAGACGTTCCACTGTGCCGTCCGCAAATCGAAAGCAACCAACAAGTAGCACGGTCGCACGGAGCGCAACAGGGCAGGCAGGCGCCATACGTACCGGGTGACGCCGCGGTAGATGGAGCTGCGCTTCCCCGCGGCGCAGGGCGGCATGCGGCTGATCCGCTCCTTGGCCGTGCACACGCGCTCCTTCCGCGCCGCCGCGGGCCTCCTGGGCGCCTGCTCCGCCGCCCCCGCCGCGCCGAAGGAAGGCCCCTCTCCCCCGACCCCCGCCACCGCCACGGCCTCCGGCTTCTGCAGCTTCGCGTCGGCCGCGGCGGGGTTGGAGGAGGCCATGGCGCCGCCGCAGCCGGATCGATCGTCGGAGCCGAGCTGACGCGAGTAGTGGTAGCGTGCGTGTAAGGGTGACCGTTTGAGGCGGTCGTGGTGGTGGGATTTCAAATGGGAGGGGGGGGGACTGCTGAGTTGGAGTTGGGTGGCGGATGGGGATGGATGGGGACGCGTGGAGCCCAAGCCCAGTGGGCGGGGACAGCGGCAGACGCCCAGACGGGGTACCAGGGGAATCCGAGGGCGTGGTGCGACAGCGAGCGATACGATGGGAGAGCTGAGCTGAGCTGAGAGAGGCGGCCCGGGGTCGGTCGGAACGGGACAGCGGCAGCGCCACGGCGGACGCCCGTCGTCGTTTCCTGGAACTGCAACGCTGCGGTTCTCGAGACCGACGGATCGAGATGCTCCAGCCGGCAGAGGGCTCAGTTCCCAGCGCGGTGGTTTCTGCCGGATGGTACACCCCTGTTTTGGATTTTTTTTTACGGATAATCTATTTTTTATTCTAAATTACAGAAATATACCCGTGGAAATTTTTTTTACAAAAATAGACTCCAATCGCTCTATGGTTGGACGACTGGATCCTTTCACCCAACCAGAGGCCGACACAATACCTGCCGCTACACCCTGGAGCGACGGCATCTAGTCGCCCTCCCGTTGGGCGACTTTCATGCAGTCACCCCTCTTAGGCGACTGCATGAACCCCCGTGATTGTTTTAAATTTTGTGAATTTTGTAGTTTTAAACTGGTAAAAAATGTGGTAGAGTTGTAATAAAAGTTTATGTTCATTGTATGTTGTAGGTGCGTAAAAAATTTTAGAAACATTTTTTTACGAAAGATTGATTGTAGAACGATCGGTACATACACTGTTAAGTGACATACGCTGAGAATTCCTGTGCGGAGAACCGGTATGTTAATATTTGTTAGATAACTTGATATATGAATGATTGAATGCGAAAAGAAGAGATAATAAGCTTATTTGAATTTAAATAAACTTCATAATATAGTTGTGAGTAACATGCCGCGTATTTTTTTCATTACATGCATAACATATAGCATCGGTAGCACCCCTCACTCGCCACCCTGAGGTGCCCCGTCACTGCGCCCGCGTCCTCCCGTACGGCCCCACTTGGCCGTCCTCGGATGCAACAGGTGACGACGCTCTGAGAAAGTAAAACGAGCAGGAGGGTGTCGCACCGCCTGCTGGCCGTGGAGTCACCGCACCTCTCGGGTGTGTGCCCTCCGGTGCACCGAGGAGGGCACTGCCGGAGAGAACCTTCTCTCCTTTCTCTTCTCTTCTCTTGCGCTCGCTCGGTCGATCGAAAAGAAAACAACGTTCTCGGCGGCGCCGAGCGCCGCGCTTTAACCACCCCGATCGCCGCGGTTGGGCGGCGGATTGCGCTGCCCTAACGGTGGAGCGACTGGATTGCAGTCGCCTAACGGTGGAGCGATCGGATTGCGATCGCCAACAGTTGATGATTTTCCGGTATCGCCGCTGGTTGGCGAAGGATCGATCGCCCACCATGGGAGAGGCGGAGCCTATTTTTGTACAAACATTTCTCGTAGGTATATTTTTGTAATTTAGAATAAAAAATGAATTATCCGTACAAAAAAATTCCCCTGTTTTGCCACAAGAGTTTCACATGAAACAGTTCCACTCGTATAGGATTAAAAACTTTTCGTGTTAAAAACAGGCCTACACTTATATCAATTGTATGTTTTAACCTAGATTATAAGCAATCATGGCTGTTGCTTAGGCCCTGCTAATTTGATATTTGCTTTCGGCTTTTAGCTTTTTAATTTTTACTTTTTTTAGCTTTTAAAGCTTTTTATCTTCTCTTTTTTCCCTTTATTCTTTTACAGTATTTATGGTGATATAACTTTTTTTTAAAATTTAGATTTAATTATGCTGAAAAAGTTATCATTAGTTACAGTACATTCTCAGCTGGTACAGTAAAAAATCATAAGCCCAAGCTTTTAAACTCTAATGTGAACCACATAAAATTTAACCGGCATGATGCCTAGTTTTCTAGCCACAATATGAATTCATTACACGGGCTTACATATTGAATAGGTTATGGTACTATTCTAAACAACGCTTCTGGGTTCTAGAAATCAAAAACTATTTAGAACGTATTAATTTATTAACATGGTTTTTTATTTTTTTTTTTTTATATTAGTATTTTTTTTTTTTTCTTTGTTTTTTAAATTAAATATCTTATAAAAAATGCTAACAAGCATTACTGTCATTTAAGTCAAAACCACATCATTTCGTACAGAACCTTTATGTCTCCCACGGGCTACTGCACGCCACTGGTTTATAGGACTGGAAACGAGCCGAGCCAGGCTCGACCGAGCTTGCTCAAAGTTGCGGCTTGGCTCGTTTCAGAAACGAGCTACGCGAGAGGCTCAACTGGCGGCTCGCGAGCCTGAACGAGCCAAAACGGCTCGCCGCTGCCGGATCGAGCCAAAATGGCTCGCACATGCCCACCGAGCCAAAACGGTTCGAACGAGCCAAAACGGCTTGAACGAGCCAAAACACATAACAGAGAGCAGCGCAGTAGAAATAGCATAGCATACATACAGAGAGTATTCAGTGCAGAAATTCACAGATAGAGAGTTAAAAAGTTTACAGACAGAGATTCACAGAAATTCACAGAAATTGACAGAAATAGCATAGCATACGGAGAGCATTCAGCATAGCATACAGACAGAGAGCAATTCAGCCGCGCGCGTGGGGAAGAAGGGGTTCGGGGATGGACGGCGGCCGAGCGCGTGGGGAAGGAAGGGAATCGAGGAACGGGGGAAGGACGGCGGGCGGCGTGGCGGTGATCGCCGATCGGGGACGGGAAGGGTTAGGATTAGCACGTGCCGACTCGCATCGCTTCGGCCAATCGGCGCATCGCATCGACTATCGACCACATCATCGGACTGGGCTGGGCCGACTGCGGCATCACTGATTCACTGGGCTGACTGGGACCCAACCGAGCTCGCACGAGCCAACGAGCAGCTCGCGAGCGACTCGAGCTCGACTTGTTTTTCTCACGAGCTGGACGCTGGGCTCGGCTTGCCTTGAATCAATTACGAGCCCGAGCCGAGCCAGCTCACAAGCCTCAAGCCAAATGTCCACCCCAATGGTTTACAAAGACGTCAACATTTGTGGCCTACTTTTTTGTTCTGCATACTAGGTGATTCATCTAAAAGCTGCTTTTCGACTTTTTCACAGTAAATAGCTTTTAAACAGAGTATTTTTTTCAAGATAGGGTCTACTAGTTAATTGTAGTACATATTTATATCACCAAAAACCACACGTGAGTTTCTGTTACTCTGTAATCTCTCATACAAACAGCCTAAAGGCCCAAGCCGCAGTCACAAGCTACAAGCCGCAGCCAAAAAGAACAGGCCCATTGTCGATTCCACAAGGCGCCGCCGCGTGGTGGAGACGGGATAAGAAGCGGTGCGGTGGAAGACAATAGGTAGGATGGCGGTTTTACAGGAAGTTACGCGGAGGCATCTGGGATTATGTGTAGGCAAGTCATGGTCGAGCGCGTGGAGTATGGTCAAGCACAACACTAGATACGGCCGGATCGTAGAATATGATATTTTACATTTAGATGTAGAATAGCTCTACTGTGTATATATATGTGTATAAAGATACTATTCTATTTATGGGTATATAATAACTTATTCTACGCTTCAGCCAGGCTCCCTCCCTTGCATCGATCGAGCTTGTCCCCCATTTATCGGTTCCGACCCGCTCACGACATTTACGGACCACAACCCGCTCACGACACTTACGGACCACGAACCCACATCCCACCTATCCCCACCCGCTGATGATTCATCTTGGCAATAAATTGATATATTTCTGGATATAAATATCATATCTTTTTTACTTCCGTCATCATATGCCCAGCATGTGTAGGTGTGTCAGTAATCTTTAGCAATGAGTCCAATAAATTTGTCAATGCAGTAAAAGCGGTTTCATTTTGTCATAATTGTGGTTTCTAAGTTTACTACCGCCGTCACATGGCCAACGTGCAGCACGGCTAAGTGTGCTAGTAAAATCTAACAACATATTCCGTAAATTCATTAGTACAGTGTAAACGATTTTATCGGGCCATAAATTTGTACACATCCGGTCGTAAAGCGGTTGCCCTGGGGTGCCTAAGATTGCGCATAGGTGGGTCATGATCGGGCGCATGGTCGGATCACATGGTTCATCTAGATGTAAATTGATATGTATTTGGACATAAATGAGGTATACTTTTTTACTACCACCATCAGATGGTTAGCATGCGTCACGATAGTTGTGTTAGTGAACTCTAATGATGTGTCTAGTAATTTTGTCAGTACAGTATAAGAAGTTTCATTTGCCCGTAAAATAGAATGTATTTGGTAGTAATTGTGGTTTCCAATTTTACTGCTACGTCAAATGTCCGCAAAAGCCACGGCTTGGTGTGATAGTAATCTCTAACGATGCGTGCAATAAATTTGTTAGTACAATAAAAGTGACTTCATCTGGCAGTAAATTTGATATGCATATGGTCATAAATGTGATTTCTATTTTTACTACTGCCATCACATAGCTGTGACATCGACACAGGAGACGGCGGTGGCGGCAAAACTGCACAACATGGGCAACAGTGATCGATTACTGCCGATCAGTAGGCTACTGTGCCCATGTGCGGACGTCGTTGTGCCATTTTACTGTTGATTTTGTGCGGCGCTATCGTGCTGCACGGTGGAAGATGCGCCGGGGGGCAGCCGGAGCGGGTTTTACAGGTGGTTGCCTTGGATTGTGCGGCACATGGGAGGCTTGGCATCATGCGGTTTTACAGTTTGGTTGTGTGGCTCCCATTATGGCCATATCATATAATATCTCAGGCACAAAATAGCACTACCATGTACACACACATATATGTATATATATATTTGTGTGTATGTATATATGTGTATATGTGTTTGTGTGTGTTTCATACCGGAGCGGTTTTTACCAGTGGTTGCCTTGGATTGCACGGCGCATGGGAGGCTTGGCATCATGCAGTTTTACAGTTGGGTTGCGCGGCTCCCATTATGGCCATAGCATAGAATATCTCAAGCACAAAATAGCACTACCGTGTACACACACACATATACATACATATATACATACATACTGTAGGACCGAAAAGGCAACAGAGGGGGGGTGAATGGTGCCTTAAAATCTCTCCAAGTATTCACACAATCTTCTTCTCCAATAGCTACAAAGCTATGAAGAGGAAGATCGAATGTTCACGGAGAGCAGAAGATCGATCGACACCGAACTAGAATCGCCACGCCGAGGACAAAACAAGGCGATCGAAAGGATCTATCGTGATCACTCGACAAAGAGATAGACCATCTGTTTGAGAGATCGAACGCCAACTCGTGGTCGATCGAGTCACTCGGTAAGACAGACGATCCACGAAACCCGAGAGATCGACCGACAAAAGAGGCGCGCAAGAATGACCGAAAGCAGAGAAGGCGCGCACGACCAACTAGACAAGCGAGCTCATGACCACTTGCTTTGATTTCCAAATATCTTGCAATTCACAAAGCAATCGGTATGAGACTTTAGACAACGTTTGCTCACGTCCTTTGACAGAGAAAAACCAAGGCGGTGAAAAACTTCTTTTGCCGAGATCTGGACAAGCGGCGTGGTGAAATCAAACAGAGAATTCGGTCGACTCATGCACAAAAGTCTCAACGTGGTCGAGCGAATGCAGAGCATGTACTCGGCGCACGATCGCGAGACGCAAACACTTCTCCGATTTGACTCTTGCTCTCGGGAATGAAGCGCCCAAATAGCCTTGAGACAGATTTCTGCTCGAGCAAATCAAAACTAGGCCTACTCAAACCAAGAACACAACTCAAAGCAAGAAGTACGAGTTGATGAATAGAACCGCTCGTGGGACTAGAATAGCCAAGATGGCTTGGAGTAAAACCCACATGTCACTGCGATTTGAAAGCCAAGAACACAGATGAAGGAACAAAGAGAGCGCAAACAAATCATTCAAACACAAGACAGAGACCACAACTCGAGTTTCCATTCCAACCATCAATGAGTACAAGGAATCCCGACACGCTTGGAGAGCATAGAGAGGAGCTCACACCTCTTCTCTTTCTCTCTTTCTCGATTATTCATACATGGATTCTCCACTCATCCTCTCTCTCACAATCCCAAGAACACACTCACACAGACTCCCATGAGAGGGAGCGGGTGCCTCCAAGGCCCGGTAGGCCAACTCCCTCACACTCGCGCCTCCCTCTCCCTTTATAGCCTCACACCGAGACTAACCCTAATGGATCCATCCATTAGTCCATCTTGGGCTAACCCAGTAAACCCCTCCTAACACCGGGTTTTACACGCGCACACGCGGCAACCCGTCTGGTGACGGTAAGCGAGATTTCGGTGCTTTTACAGAAACCGCTTCCTTTGCGGGCTGAGTCAATTCTCCAAATTGCCCTCACGCACCTTCGGAAGCTTCCCGTTTCCTTGCCGATCACGCACGACCAGAACCTACCTCCAACCGATCGGACCTCCGACTCCTCGAGCCTAGTCCCGGTCGCGATGCAACCACCTTGAGTCCCAAGTCTTCTTGGCTTCACCGATCGTTACGGACCTCAACATCTCCTATGTCTAGTCCCGACCACTCCGAGCCTCACCAAGACTTGTCTCCAAGGTCCTGCAACCATCTCACAAGACCAAGTCCTTTTCGGCCTCACTCGGTCGTTCGGACCCCGACACCACACGTGTCTTGTCCCGACCATTCCAGTCTCACCAAGACTTGTCTCCAAGATCTGCCGCATCCGACCGCCACAGACTAGGCGTCCGACCGTTTGGACCTCGGCTCCTTCCCGAGCCTAGTCTGGTTCACCTCACCATTGCCCGTCGTGTCCACCTCGGCGGCTCTGCTCCGGTTCCTCGTCTCCCGGCTTGCAACCACTTCACCGGCCTCGATCATCTTGGCGTCTCGACCGCTCGGACCTCAACACCTCCGTGCCTAGTCCCGGTCCTCCCACGCCTCACCATGAAATAGCTCAAGTCACGCAACCATCACGGACAAGCAAACCGTCACATAGCACCGCACTGCACAACAGACAAACCATCGGTACAACCAGCAGTGTCACAAAGACACAACCCGATCGTAAACCCCTACGACCACTCGAATGCACAACTCAAGAAATGGTGAAGCCACGGAACACTTCCCGCTTCCTTCGACCACACAACATGTCGTTACGACCGTCTCACGACTCACTACGACCATGCGGACACATGCCACAACCATTGCTAGCGCTACGATATTATCGCATAAGGACCATACCCCATACGACCACTCATTGTACGAGCAGAGAAACCCTCCACTCACAAGAGCCTTCCCGCGACCTATGACCACTCACTAGGTCGCTCGACCGCCAAGACACAAGCTACGACCAATGTAAGCTTGCAGCGATTACACACGCGGCTCGACTACCGAGTCGTAGCGGATCACCAAGTCGCATCGAGCCTACGATCGCACACAACATTGCTACGACTTTATCGCTCAAAGTCTAGACACAATAAGAGGCACTCGAGCCCATCGAGTCTTCCGCGACCTACAACCTCTTACGTTCATCGCTTTTCACCATGGTGAAGCCCTTCCGATCATGTACAACTTGTTTCATCGTAGTGAAGCCATTCGGACCACAACCGACCGAGTCCCAAGCCATTCGACCACATATGACCGCAACCGATTGAGCCAAACGCGCTACGATCACGTTCGACCGCATCGGACCTGCGTCCGAGTGCGATCCGACCATGTTTGATCGACTCACGCGTGGTCAAAGTCCACCGACTTCCCACGTGGTCGTAGTCGAGGTCTGCCGACTATCGATTGCAGCGGTCAAAGCCTTGACCTCCAATTTCCTCTCGCTAACGTGGTCGTAAAGTCGTTTGGCAACCTCCAACCACGGCCAATGTGGTCGTAGTGGCTTTCGACCACGGCCAAAGTGGTCGTAACCACTCGGTGGCTTTCGACCACGGCAAAAATGGTCGTACTTCTTCTCGGTGCCCTTCGACCATGGCGAGTGGTCGTAAACCTCTCGAGTGACCTTCGCCCACGCCCAAAGTGGTCATAAGCAATGCGCGCGACTTCCGACCACGACCAACGTGTTCGTAAAGCCTTTCGACCACTCGATCAACAAGTTTACGTGTTCACCAGAACAACAAAGTCGATAAAAGGATTCCGACCTCTCCTAGATGCTACGATCGCACGGAACCTACTCAGCGGTGGCGTAAACTTTACGGTGGCCTTCGACTTCCAACAAGTGGTCGTAAACTTGCGGATGGCCTTCGACCACGACTAAAAGCGGTCGACGCCCTCCCGGTGACTTCCGACCATGGCAAACCGGTGCGACCACTCAATAGTCACGGCATGGTCGTAAACATTCGGCGACCACCGAAGGAACTTGCGACCTCACGGAGACAACACACCGAGGTCGAAGGCAATCTATAACCACTCGATAAAGCTTGACACTCTGCTGAACACAAAGATGTAAGCTCGACTACGACTACCAAGTCGTAAAACCCTTTTTCACGGGGTCTCAAGCCTACCCAACAGAAAGAGCCATTCTCAAGGCTTACGACTTTGCAGAGGCACTCAAACCTCAAAACCAAACTCACTCTTCCAAGAACAAGAGTCAATTACTCATCACAACCATGAGGTGACCTCCACATGGTCTCTCGCATACATACATACATACATACATACATACATACATACATACATGTAGGGGTACATACATACATACATACATACATACATACATACATACATACATACATACATACATGTGTAGGGTATACATACATACATCCCATGTAATATATATATATATATATATATATATATATATATATATATATATATATATATATATATATATATATATATATATATATATATATATATATATATATATATATATATATATATATATATATATATATGTGGCATAGGCCACATGTGAAGAAGCCAATATTTACTCAATATATATATATATATATATATATATATATATATATATATATATATATATATGTGGCATAGGCCACGGGAGAGGACGAAGCCAATCATTTACTCAACTCTCACTACTACACACTCTCTCTGTTGGATGCAGAACCACAATAGTTGGCGCCGTGCATGGGGAGGACAAGAGCAAGCCTCGGATCGAAGGAGGATGGCACTAAAGAAAGTTTCACCGTCGGCGAAGAAGAAGAAGGCGGAGGCGGCGAAGTCTCGCATCGGCACAAGGGCTTTGATTTAGCACCGCAGTACGGCGATGGTGTAGGCGCGACAACCAACCCCGCCACCGACGCGATGACCGACCCACCAAAGACCACCCCGATGACCAACCCGCGATGGCAACGCGGCGCATCCGTTCTCCACCCGGCGCGAAGCGGTGAAGCGGCCCCGGGCGACGCGAACCTCGTCGCCGGCTCCAAGGCCCTCCGCGACAATGCGCGGGCAACTCGGGCGCGCAGCCGTGACCACCGCCCGTCACGGTAGCGCCGCTAAGCGCACCGATGGCCCAACCACGCCGCGGTGGAGGCCGCCTGTTGGCGGCCCTTAGCGCGTTCAGCGGGAGTTATGGACCTCCGCGAGGTGTGCGGGACATGCAAGAGGCTCGTAGCCAACCCCCCTCCTCGGCGGTGGCGTCCGAACCCCCTACGTCTAGTCGCGTCCCATCGCGGCGAATAGATCCGAAGTCCCCGCTCTCCGCGAGCCTGCAGCAGGCGGCTTGGCCCGCGGGCTTCAAGTTCCCGAACATCATCGAGGCCTACAAGGGCGACTCCAACCCACGAGGCTTCGTGCGCGTGTACGAGACCGCTATCGAAGCCGCTGGCAGAGACGATACCACGAAAGCAAGAGGGCTCCCCCTCGCGTTACAAGGCGTGGCGCTGTCCTGGTTCTTCTCCATCGCACCACAGTCCATCTACGCGTGGGAACAGATCCGCGGTCAACTCTGCAGCAACTTCCAGGGAAACTACGTCGAGCGTGTCGAGGCAGACCAGCTCTTCGCAGTCAAGCAAAAACCTGACGAAAGGCTCCGGGATTACTTCAAGCGCTTCGCGAAAGTGCGCTGCCAGGTCAAGGACGTCAACGAAACGACCGTCATCAACGCGGCCACACAAGGTCTCCGCCCGGGACCACTCGCTAAATATAACGCGCGGAAGCCGCTCAAGTCGGAGGCAGAGTTCTTCGACAAAGTGGAAGCGTACGCTCGAGCCGAAGAGGACGTACGGAGGCGCCGCGGCAATGACTCCGATGCCAGGCAAGCGGAGGGCTTGTCACAAAGAAGTAGCGCAAGAGACAACCCGAGGACGGACCACAAGGAAGTGGCCGCAGGCGACATTCGTAAGCCCGTCGATGACGGGGAGCATCAAACCTCACCAGGCGACAGGCGTAAGCCCCGGCGCAACCAACGGAGACCCCAAAAGGCCCGCCACATCCTGGCTGCGCAGGGCATTCCCCGGGGGGCCGTATCAACCTCGCACGTCGCAGGAGGACGTGAAGGAGGCGGCGTTGCCAAGCCGCGCGCGGAGCAGGAAATCCTACAATACGGTAGATGGTGTGAGGTGCATGGCTACAGGGGCCATTTCACGCGGGCATGCACTGAAGTCGCGACATTACGACAAGCGGCGGCCCATATACAGACTTCGAAGACATTGACCCCCGTAACAGCCCGAGTACAGCATAGGCAAGGCGGTCCCTCCCGTGCTGGGTCCCCCGGAGAGACCCAATACCGTGGCATTAATGTCATCGAGGGAGGCTCTTCGTCGAGCGCTTCCTCGGCACAGCTACCTCGGCGGGCGTCCCCTTGCAGCATCACCTTCACGTCAGCCGACGCCCAGGGTGTAGAATTCCTTCATCAAGATCCCTTGGTCAACCAGGCCGACATTGCGGGATGGGGCGTCGCCAGCGATTCGTTGACGGAGGAGCTCCGCCAACATTTTGTTCGCGGAGGCCCTTGATCGTATGGGAATACCTCGGAGTCTATTAAAAGCTTCGGAAGCCCCCCTTCAGGGCCTCGGAGGGCAACCTTTGAAGGCTGCAGGTCGCCCGCCTCCAATCTCCTTGTGCCAGCCGACAACGCCAGACCGAAGAGGTCGTCTTCGACGTCGTGGGCGTCTCATATCCGTACAATGCCATCCGGGCCGCCCGCCATCAACTCCTTCGGCCGCCCCACACTTCGCATTCCTATGCATGAAGCTTCGAGCGGCGGGCGTTATCACCATCTTGGCGATCGGGATATGGCTCGAGCATCGAAACCGGCTGGGCGCTTGCACCGCAAGGTGCACTCCTTCAACAAATACCGGCGGACACGCCATCCACCCGTTGGACACCTAAGCCCCACCCGAGGGCGGAGGAAGAGGTGCCACTCCAGCGAAGGGCGATTCGTATCCATAGGCGAAGACCTCCCTCCGGAAGGAGAGCAAGACTTGCTCCGAGTCCTCCAGGACAACATAGACGTCTTCGCATGGTCCTCGGAAGATATCAAAGGAGTGGACCGCGCCCTCATCGAACATAACCTTGCGATCCGCCTTGACGCCAAGCCCGTCAAGTAGAAACTTCGTCGTATGTCTGCGGACCGGCAGCAAGCGGCTAAGGTGGAGGTGGCGAAGCTCCTTCGAGGGGGGGTTATCCGCGAGGTTCAACATCCGGACTGGCTCACCAACCCGGTGTTGGTTAAAAAGGCCAGTGGCGCCTGGCGCATGTGCATCGACTTCACCGCCCTCAACAAGGCATGCCCGAAGGACGATTACCCTTTACCGCGCATAGATCAACTGGTCGACGCAACCACCGGGTGCGAGCTCATGAGCTTCTTGGACGCCTATTCCGGCTACCACCAGGTCTACATGGCCAAGGATGACAAGGAGAAAACCAGCTTCATTACACCGGTGGGGACCTTCTGCTTCGTAAGGATGCCCTTCAGCTTGAAGAACGCGGGCGCAACTTTCACCCGCCTCGTCGCGCTGGCCGTGGCCGTCCAGCTAGGGAGAAATGTGGAGGCTTACGTGGACGACGTGGTAGTTAAAACCCGGCAGCTCGCCTCGCACGGCCGGGATCTTCAGAAGACTTTTGACAACCTCTGGAAGGCGGGCATTAAGCTCAATCCGGACAAATGTATCTTCGGTGTACAGGCGGGCAAGCTATTGGGCTTCCTCGTATCTGGGCGAGGCATCTAAGTGAACCCCGACAAGGTTGACGCTATCCTCGACATGGAACCCCCCAAGACGACGCGGGAGGTCCAGAGGCTGGCAGGCCGCATGGCGGCCTTGAGCTGTTTCCTCTCTAGAGCGGCGGAGAGGGGCTTACCATTTTTCAAGACCCTCCGCGGTTGCGACGGGTTTCATTGGGACGACGACTGCGCAAAGGCCTTCGACGACCTCAAGAAGCACCTCGCAATCCTTCCCACTCTGGTGGCCCCGGCACCGAGGCTCCTCCTACTCTACTCGCCGCCTCGGCAACGGCGGTCGGCGCCGTCCTCGTCCCGAAGAGGGCGCGTCGCCGCCGTATGTGCCGCCTCTGAAGCCCTTCAGGCGCCAAGACGCGATATACCGAGCTCGAGAAGCTTGCTTACGCGCTGGTCATGGCCTCAAGGAAACTCCGGTATACTTCACGCCCACCCGATAACGGTGCCATCATCGTTCTCCCCGCGCAGATGCTCCACAACAAGGAGTCCACGGGCGGGTGGGAAATGGGCGGCAGAGCCGCCCCTTCTCCTTAACATACGCCTCTCGAACGGCGATCAAGTCTCAAGTTCGCGGACTTCCTCGCGAATGGACCCCCGGCTCGGCCCGCCTCCACTCGAAGACCGGTGTGGACACTTAATACCGACGGAGCGTGCGGTGTTGCGGGCGCAGGTGGCGCCGTTATCACCACCCGCAGGCAGCGCTGTTTTACTCGGCGCTTTTTCGACTACGAACAACACGACCGAATACATACATACATATATACATACATACATACATACATACATACATACATACATACATACATACATACATACATACATACATACATACATACATACATACATACATACATACATACATACATACATGTGTTTGTGTATTTGTGTGTATGTGTATATGTGTTTGTGTGTGTTTCGTCAAAAAAAATTACCCCCTCCTGTCGCAACAAAAGAGTGTCGCCCTAGAATACATACAATCAAACCTCATTAATTTTGACCAAAAATATTGTTTATAACGTATGGTTTTGATATGTAAAAATAATACGAATGAATTTGTCATAAAAAACACTTTTATAAAATTGCAGTTTTACAGCTTTTTTGAATACATGATAAGAGAATTTAGTGGTCAAAGGAGCATCTTGTTGACTTTAGAAAATAAAAAAACATCACTCTTTTGTGACTCGAAGAGTTCTCCAAAGTTTCCAGAAGTTGAAAAACCGAAAACAGATGTTTACTGTACATGCACACACCCTGACCCCTTAACCCTAGACAAGATGAGTCATGACAAAAGGAACTTGAAAACAACATGTCGACTAAATCATAGCGCGCATACAAAGATGCATGCATGTGCATCCAACAGGACGAAGCTCAAAAAGAAACAAGAGACTCCAAATGAACGCACGTCGAGTGGACGTAGGCGTAGAGAAGATGCACATGTGCATGCCCCCTGCTGATGCATGCATACCAACGGTTACCATACGGTCAAATAACTTTTCCTGATTAACTAGGTCGAAAGCGTTTAAACGCGCACGCATGCAATGGTCAATTGTGCAGCATGCCAATGCGACGTACGTACGCATCAAGGTTCAAGACGACTGCGTCAGCGTAGGCGGCGACGCCTTGTGCTGCTTGAGACGTTCCTCCGCCGACGCCAGGGGTGGATTTGGGGGTGCAGGGCTGCAGGCTGCACTAGGGCTGGGCATTCGGTCTTTGGAAAATTCGGGTTCTAAAAAATGAGGACCGAATTTCTCAGAAAAAAAACAAGGACCGAACCCAAATAGACCGAATTTTTTGTTCGGTCTATTCGGTCCACCGAATTGACCGAAATAAGATGGGGACCCTTGTCACCCCTCAAAATCTTTGTAAATTGTAATGAGCTAAACAAAACAAATAATATTCATGCATAAAGCAATGAGTAGTCAGCTAGTAAATAGATGATAGACATATCAAATAAGTACATACATCACATATTAAGTTCATGAATTCAAGAGACAAGAGACATATCAAATAATTCGGGTTATTTGGTCTATTCGGTTTTGTAGGCCAAAACCGAACCCAAACCCAAAACCGAATTAAATGAAAATATTGGCCGAACCCGACTTCGAAACCGAATAGACCGACAATTCGGTCTATTCGGGTCCGGTTCGGTTTTCGGTTTTCGGGTTTAAAGTGCCCACCCCTAGGCTGCACCCCCAAACAAGAGCGTAGATATACGTATCTAAAAGCAATTCAACGGTAGAAAGGCTTGGTGCTCAGATATTATGGTATCTCTGTTATTTATACTATATATATATATATATATATATATATATATATATATATAAAGAAAGAGAGAATATATCTAGTGTAAATAGACTATTCAGTGGTAATATATAAACGTCAATCAGAACTTTTGGATTTACTCTCTATGGCTTGGTTCATGTGGGTGGAAGACTCCAAATTCTTTTACTTTTTTTTTTTGCAAAAACACCTCCATCCCATGCGGATTCTCCCATTTGCCTCCCCTCGTCCTGTGCGCCTTCTCCCCAATCCAAGCCCGCGACTCAGGCATACCAGCCGCTGCCTCTAGGGTTTGCGCCGGCCGCCGCCTTGCCCCTCACGCATCGCCGGCCACCGAATCAGGCTCGCCACTTGTGTCGCTAGCCCCCCGCCACCTCCCCCCGCGACTCTCTGGGCCGCCAAGCGATGAGCCCCGCACCTTCCGCACCGGCCCGTCGCCCCCTGGCCCTTGGCGATGCGGGCTCCCTCCATGACTGTCGCCTCCCCCCGGCCCATGGACGCCGTCTCCCTCCCTAGCCCGTCGCGCCCCCTAGCCCTTGGTGTTTGCAAGCATTCGACTTTTCTTGATTAGGCAACAATCATGTTCTTTGCAATCCGCCATTTACATTCCAAATCCTTTCCTAACTTCTGAGGTGGTGTACAAATGAATTATCTAACCTACTCTATAATACACCAAAATTTTCTTTACTAAATCCACCCCCTCAACCACCCCCACAGTCATGCCTAATCTAAGTCCACCCAGATTTGTGTACCAAAGTAATCCAACTTCATACAAATAAATGACCTGTATCTCTCCTCAAGCCTTCTTCTCTTACTCATTGAAGATCCTAAGGCCAAAATCATCCGGATCATACACCCAAAACCCCACCTCGCGCCCACTAAAAAAAGGAAGGAAACAAAACCTGCCCCACCCCCACCCACCCCTCGAATCCCGCGCCTCCCACCTTCTCCCCCGTCTCCCCACGTTCTCCCACCTTCTCCCCCGTCTTCCCCCGTTCTCCGCGACTCCCCGCCGCCTCCTCCCCCCGCTCCGCCGTTCTCCGCCGCTCCGCCTCGCCTCCTCCTCCCCACCCGCGCCGCCGCCGCCTCCTCCACCGCTCCTCCGCGCTGCCACCGCCTCCTCCTCCTCCCCACCTCGCGCCGCCTCCTCCTCCCCTCCCTCCCACCCCACGGCGCCGCCGCCGCCTCCTCCCCTCCCTCCCACCCCGCACCGCCGTCGCCTCCTTCTCCCCCCACTCCTCCGTTCTGCCCTCGCCTCCGCCGCCTCCTCCTCCCCCCGCTCCTCCGCTCCGCCCTCTCCTCCTCCGTAGAACTGCCGCATCCTCCTCCCCCTCACCTCCTCCGCAGAAATCGCTCCGCCCTCGCTCCTCCTCAGAACTGCCACTGCTCCTCCCCGCTCCGCCCCTCGCCTCCTCCTCCCCACCCCGCGCTGCCGCCGCCGCCACCTCCCCCGCTCCGCCCTCGCCTCCTCCTCCCCCTACCCCGCGCTGCCGCCGCCTCCTCCTCCCCCGCTCCTCCGCTTCACACCCGGACGCTGCTGCCACCGCCCCGGGCCGTCGCCTCCTCCCGCACGCCGCTGCTCGCCTCCCAACCTCCGCCGCCAGTGCCGCGCCCGCCGTCACGGCGCACACCAAGGTCGACCCCTCCGGCCGCTTCTGTAGCCCCCGTGCCGCCCGTTGGATCTAGGTCACCCAGATCACCACCATCCCAAGTAGCACGCCCCCTGGGGCACCTCCCTCCGCAATGTCTACTCCTTCGACACTGTCGAGGAGTTCTGGTGGTACGAAACTTCAAATCACCCCCACCTCATAATACCCTTACGCATATCTGGTATAATCTGCTATTCTTGTTTTGATCCAATCGTTGTTACAGTGCAGTGTTGGTTTCGTGTGGCGAGGTAAATAGGTTGCGATCTCAGATAGTTGTGGCTTTGCTTGCATAGATTCCTGCGATTATCTGCTTATAGAACTTTTGGTCCAATTTGTATCCTGCCTGCATTGATTTCATTGTAAGTTTGAGATCGTGAGGGTTTGGTTCAGGATATGGTTCGACATTGCAAGTATTTGGTCTGGAATGTGATTTTAGTCTGATGATTCGGTTCTGAATAAGATGTCGTGCTAGGTTTTATAATTTAGAGGTGTGATTTTTGCAGAGGTTGCCCGATCATGTGATGTGGTTGTGGGTATGATTCGAACCATAAGAACTTGAAGTAGGATTTAGTAGGTTTATTATGATATTTATGGTGGCCACGTCTGGTATTGTAATATGTATACAATTCTCATGTGTAGTCTGCATTGGACGAGTAGCCCTAAGATGAAGGATAGGCAAGTGGATGCATTCTTTTGCCATCTGCCTCAGTAGTCAGTTGTGCACCGAGGCTAGAATTTGGGGTTATTGGATATCTGTTGTAGGAGTTAGGAGGCATATTGATAATCTTTTGAAGTGTCTGTTAGCAACATCTATTTCATGTTTGTAATCATTTTTTGTCCTTATCCCCTGATAACTTGGGTAGGTAGCAATATCCTTTTTGTTCTGTAAATTATTTTTCTCATATCAAAATCATGTAATTTAGACTTATGCAGATGGTTTGGGATGGTCAGTGAAAATCAATGTTATTCGATGGGGGTAGATTTGTTATGTAGTACCTACTGACTACTGTCAAATTGTTGTATACATATATAAGCTTGTAAGTTGAACCATGTGGCTGATGTTTCCTTTTTCTTGCTTTAGCTTGCATGATCAATTTTTCCGTCCAAGCAAATTGATAGCCAATGCTGATTTTTATTTGTTCAAACTCGGGATATAACCTAAGTGGGAAGACCCAGAGTGTGCACATGGGGGCAAATGGACTTGTGCCAACCAGTAGAAAGTCCAGCCTTGAAACCATGTGGCTTGAGACGGTATAGCACCTTCTCTCTCATTTAGTTACAATACAGGGAAATTAATCCCAGTTTTGCCACTAATATGGGATGGCATCACCTTACGTTAGAGCTTTAATATGTCGATAGAATAACATTAGTTACTTAGAGCTTAGTGTCCATTGTGTGTGCATGCCTGCTATAGATGGCCTTTTAACCCCCAAAAAACCTCTATAACACATTGCTTTTTAATATGCAGTTGATGGCATTGATAGGGGAATAGTTTGATGAAAGTGAGGAAATTTGTGGACCACCGGATCAATTGCAAGATAAGCAAAATGAGTTGGAAAAAGAAGCAAATGAGCTTATTTCAAAAGGAGCCAAGGTAGACACAACAAACTGAACATACTGAAGTATATATCTTATTATCTTTAATTATTTACCCTTGATGCCAGTTTTGATCTATAATAGCATCAGTTGGAGTCGTAAATAGTATGCCAGTCTCATCCGTCTCCTATCTCGAACATGTGTCTTATATTTTGCATCTGCTGTACTGATTGACGTTATCTGTTTGAGCAGAAGCTTGGTTCTGGTAGCGCTATTACTTATTGGTTAGTACATTTCTCACAATTAATACATTGAATCTATCCATATTTATCTCGCATGTTTCTTTTGTATGTGACCCTTTCAGTTACAACTTGCAAAGCTGCAACTTGTGCTTGGTATCATGCATGTGAAATTTATTTCAACTTTGTTACTAATGTCCTCTGCAAATCTTGATCAGTGTTTACTGTTGTTTTAATCCTGCCCTATACATTTTTAGTGCCTCTTTCATTGGAAGTATTCTTTGAAGATCTGATTGTACAATGAAGTTGAAGTGCTCGGAGATCGATTGTAAAATTAAAATTTTCACGGCTTGCAAGATAGATCTTATTGCCCACAAGCGATGTAGTGTATAAAAGTCTTCAATTTGTTTGCAGTTATGATTCAAAGCTAACCACGGTGTTCGCATATGTTCGATAAGTTGAGGCATATATTACTTTTTGTCCTTGAATTTGGCCCATAATTGAACGCCAGTTGGTTGTTGGGCAAAATTTTTTGCTTGCAGTTTGATTTCCTGTATTAGAGCATTTAGATTTGTATTCTCAATGTTTGGATGCATATTTATCGTAAAAATACCACACAATTGGTGATTTATAATTATGGATATATAACGAGGATGCTTCACGCTTAGGTTACTGTTCTCATCTTTTGATTTTTACCCCGTGGAGATTTGCTTTTTTAGGGGGTGAGTGGTGACAGTGTAAACATGTACTCAGTTGTGCCACTGTAAACATGTAAGAAACCTTTTTTTTACAATACTATGAGCTGACATGAACCCATCTATGCTATGTTTAACATTATATTTTCAGTTGTGCCACTGTTTCCCTATCGAGATAAATCTCATAAGCTTCTTTTGCATGTTTTTGCTTCTAGAGTTGAAGGATTAGACATGGGTGCATACAATGCTAGAAGTAGGACTGTGCAATCGGTTCGGTATATACGGTATATACGGTAAATACGGTGTTTGTAGTTCGGTAATATACGGTTTTTTTAGAAGTACGGTTCGGTATCGGTACATCCCAATTTATTTCGGTGTGGTATCGGTAAATACCATATTTACCAAAGTTGACGCGAATTGCAAACGATATAACAACTAACGAGACGAAGCACCAAAGCCGAAGCGCAACTGCTAAAGAAAGAAAGCAAAAAAAAAAAAGAGAAAGAAACATCATCACTTATAGGGTTACTTGTGCAATGCGACTGTGCTAAGAAAAAAAGAATATTAATGTTTCACTTCACTTAGAAAAGAAGAAATTAACGCTAGCTTCACTCATCAGGTGATTGCATCATCACTTAATCACTTCTGCGAGGCAAAAAAAAAAGAAAGAACGGATGGCAGTTTGCACTCAATGTCTCATGGGCCTTTATTTCTTTCACAACCTGCCGCACGGCCGCAGAACATTTGCACTTATGGCCTCATGGGCCCAGACAATTACACTGACTGCCATCAAGAACAAAGATTAGCGAGCGGCAAGATCGGTATTTTCGGTTTTATTCGGTTTTCCAAAAAAACGCCCAAAACCCAAAATTTAAAAACCGAACCGAATACCAAAAATCGGTCAAACCGAGTTGACCGGTTCGGTTCGGTTTTTTCGGGTCGGTTTTTTCGGTTCGGTTGAAAAATGCACAGCCCTAGCTAGAAGGCTGAAGTTAAGGTAGCTTTTTTTAAAAAAATGAAAAGTTAAGGTAGCTTTTGCTTTTTGCAATTTCCACTTTTTTGTGCGCATTGCCCTTTAGCTCATCCGTATTCCAAGGTGTGATTCAGTACTTGACATACTGGGAAGCAGTTGCATGTGACGGCACAAATGAAAGAATGTAAGCCCTTTTTGTTTGAAGTTCCACCAGTAGGCCAACGTCACAAAGTTGCTTATTGTTAATGTGAGCATGCATATTTGGGATGCCTGCAGCTGTGGTAAAATTTTAGAATGCATGTATTCTGCAAGCCAACTTCAGTTCATTGCCCTTAGCATATGCATGGTTTAATGCACTCAGTTAATTTGCTCACCAGTTGACAGTGAAAAATGGCTTAAAAGGTGATCGAACAATCTTTAACAGAAATTTTTGTGACGGTGGTCAATGATGCGGAAGGTGTCTTCGAAAAGCAGGTCGGGACACCGACGATCCCTACCATCCAAAATGCGGAAGGTGGTGGTGGTAGGGGGAAAGGATACTGTGGAGGTGGTGGTGGTGGCTGCAGCATATGCAGGATGAGGACGCTGGCAGGCCGTACAGGAAGTTCCTGTGAGCGCCACCTCCGGTGGATGTCGAGCCGTCGGCCTGGGTTCGATTGGGGAGATGGAATCTCTGTTCGGTTTGTGCTCGTACTGTTTGATTCTTCCTTGGTAGCTTGATGGGATTTGTTGTAGGCCATGAACTTTCTAGGATCCGTAAGAGTTCACTGCGACATTATGGTCGAGTCTTAGGTTTGGTTTATGTGTGCTCTCCTAATCGACCTTTAGCGCCACAACACCGAAAGAATCTTCAGATGCTCTATTGCCTTGGTATTGTGGTATTTTCCGACATAAACATACCCAAGATGCTGTTGTCTGTTGATCTGTAGTGTCGCGATCTAAAGAATAGTTTGCACGAGTCATGACCGTCTTGTGCGTATATGGGGAATTGGAAGGCAAAGATATGCATGTTCTGAATATTGTGATGCTAGGCTTAGCAGTGCATCTTTCTCCCCCAGAGTTGTTGAAACTTATAGAATGGCCATTATGAATAGGACATCAGATGCTTCGGACACAAGAACTAGATCAATTGAATTTGGGTTGTGGGTAGACCTAAACTGAGGTAGCCCTTAATTGAAACAAGTACTGCACGGGCCTGTGATATTCCAGCATGCATGCCTGCACATTTATTTTATTATATGGTTGTGAAACCTATTCAACACCAGTGGTTCAGGTTGGCATTGCTTTACCATATGCTCATTGCTATGGCTCCACTCGAATTCAGAGATGGAAGAAGTGTATTCGCTGCCTGCCATATACTGAATCGCTGATATTGCCACCCTCCTCCCTTCAGAGATTTCGATGATTCGTGTGCAATGCTATGGATTATACTTGACACCACATTATTATTTGTAACTGTAATCCCTAGAACATACAGAATACGGTTTTTTTAGTGTTTTGTTAGGAGACCCTAGAACATAATACGATTATTTTTAGTGTTTTGTTAAGGGATATTTTGTACGCCTAAGCATTTCCATATTGATACTGGCAAATAATTGATTGAATGAATGCGTGGAAACTTGTGGCCATATGATTAATGTTATACTGATCCTTTTTTTTCTGTCTCGCTCTGTACCACAAACTTGGGTAGTGCATGTATTTTTCAGTACATGATGGACTTGGGCCAGATTGAACTATCAAGGCTGTATTTGGTTCGAGGAATGCATCGATCCCAAGATGGGTCGTATTATCATGAGAGATCATCTTATGATCTTTGTGGGATGGCCCTGACCCGCGTTAGCATTGTGTTTATGAGGTATAACATGGAGATAGTAGGAATTGTTGTGCGGGATCCAACGAATAAGGTGTAATGACTTGTTGACTTCTCAGTTGTTGAAACCTGAGATGCTTGATTTGGTTAATTTGGGGGTGAAAAGTAGTGCTGTGTGATTTTGTTTATGTTCCAGGTGCAATGGGGATTGATGTGAAGGGATTGGACTTGTGTTTTCAACAAAGAAAGAGATAACATTTTGGCCTCTGACGGGACTGTAGTGTGGCCATCTTTGTTATGTTTAGTTAGTCATGCCATGTCCTTCTGGGATTTGCGAACATAGTGACAATCGAATCTTTCTCCGTGAGCTAGAGATGCTGTTGATGCTATAAACACTGCTTGGATCGGAGTTTGAACTGTTGAGGAGAGTGGCATGCTAGCTAGCTTGTGCGGATGTTGAATTGAAATGTCGAATAACCTAGTCAGAGGATGCGGTTTTCGTGTTAACATGTAACAGAGCGCTTGACGGTGATTACGATTTTTCTGTCGAGAGTAACAATTATTTCACGTATGACATTGAGATTAACCGGGTTTGGTGGGAATATGAAAAGGGGAATATGAAAAGGAAAACAATCATTCTTGTAAGATAAGTTATTAATCAAGGTAAGATTGATTTTGGGTTGAGTAGACTGATGTTGTATATGTTATGTCCGCAAAAGCAGGCCAATGACAATAGACTTTGTGGTGGAAACTTTGAATAGAGTGCTTAAATTGAGAGCTCTATTGAGAATGATATTCTAGGCGATTCACATGAGCGGTGTTCTAAAAATGGGGTCTAGGCGGTGCCTAGGTGCCACCCTCCCGCCTTGGTCGCCTAGCTCATTTTCCCGACCGCCTATTTTTTCTCATTTGGAGCGAGGTTGCCCTTCTCTAATATACATATCGTGGTAATCGGCTTCACAATACCAACCTAACAAACAATTGGCTTTTTTAAAAAAATGATATGCACAACTTAATAAGCTACATGTGCAAGAAACTTTCTTTTCTTAAAAGGGATAATCGGACCTTAGCATGTTAGTAGGTTTTGGCCATAATTTGGAAGTTCACTCGTACCCAACTCCAGGATAACTCAAGTTTGAGGTGGTCCATGATCTGCATCACCCCGTGATACCCGTCTCCACTCGAGCGCGCCCTCCGCGCCCAATCCCGCGCCTCTCGGCCGGACGCCACCTCTCCTCGTGATTTCCCCTTTCCAAAAATAGATCTTCGAAAAATAGAAACAATCACATCACAATACGCAATCATCGCCACCCGTGGAAGAAAGGACAGTAAGGGCGTGCGTCTCCGCCACCGCCCTCCCGCCCGCTCTGTTGGAAATAATCTTGTTTTAGAAGTCATTTACAAAGTTTGGAAGTGATCGAAGTTGAGACGGAGACGGAATTAGAAGTCGTATCGGAAACGGAGTAGAAGTCGTATCGGAAACGGAGTCGGAGTTGTAACTTGTAGTCAAAACCGAGTAGGAGTTGTAGAAACTGGGTATAAAAAGTGGTGGAGTCTTGTAACCAAGGTGTGCCGAAAAGTATCAAGCAATTATGAGAAAAGAAGAAGTGAAAAGCAATCCCTGTGCGTTCTGTACAATCTCGTAGGCGTGGGCGAAGTCGACTTACGACCACGGCAAACGTGGTCGGGAGGTCCTACGACCACGGCAAAGTACAGTAGATTTACGACCACGGCAAATCTACTGTAGACAAGGTCGAAAGGCGTTTGACCACGACGAAATTGGAAGACGGTGAGATGAGAAGCGATATGACCACATCCAAGAGAAGACGAAATTTTATCTTGTTTTGTATTTTACCGTAGCGTTAGCACGGGCACACTACTAGTAGAAATAAAATCGCATATAGTACTAGAATGAACTGCCTGTGCACATTGGGCGTAGGCTTCCGTTGCCGCTGCGCTTCTAGGCAGCGCCAGAACGAACTGCCTGTAATGCCCGGGATCTCACCAGTAGAGTTGTAATGCATTTTACTGAATTAGTCAAGTCACTGGTGAACAAAATAATTTCTGGTTTCTAATCTTGATCTGATGGCATATTCAGATTTTTCGTATCTTAAAATTTTCGTAGTATTTACATCTCCGATTTCCAGTATTGCCTGCCACAACAACAACAATAGAAGAACTTAAAATCAATATATGCTCAGAGGTTCATCAGGTTGTTCTTTGAATGTGTCAATGAAAACAAAGTGATTTCTTTGTGGATTCCGCACCAAACCAGACCTTAGTAGTTCATATATACATTGATCTAATTTGAGACTGTAGTTAATCTGTTGCTTCAACATTGATAATAGAAAAATTAATAATTAGTTTACTTTGCCCCATTTTGTCTCAGTTTGTCTCAAATTTCAGCGATACTCTCTATTATGCTCGCTAACATTCTTTGGCACAATGTAGTAGTCATGGAATCGGTGGCCGATGAGAAGCTAGGAAGCACGGCACCAAGGATGATATCTACCTAGGAATTTCAAGAAACAATTCTAGCTGAAGACAAGGACTGGATGCAGGAAGCTCCAATTGTTGTTTATGTTTTTTCCTCCTTGTGTAGTGCTTGTGATGCTATGTGTACTAATGGTGATGCTATGTGTACTGCTGTTGTCTTTAAGTGAGATGTGGGAATCCTGCATACTAGAATGATCAATGTCAGTATTTCCACGGTGGGTGGCCTTTGGAATTCAGTGGTTGTTGACATCAGAGGGCCACGGCAATTTTGTTCTTCCACTGGTTCTCATCATATATATAAACAAGACTTGAATGAAGCAATCTATTTCGTGGCAAATCTAGTGAAAATGATGAGTCGATGCTGCAGCTCTGATGCAAACCTGAGCTTGTTTGTTCTGTTATTTGTGAAGAAAAATCTACATGTTACCACTGAATAGCATATTTGTACTAGATACATTCTTATATATATGAGGTTCTATTTGCACTTCTTCTTTGATTTCAGCCCAAAAGCGTCTTTCTCGTGGATCAGCCCATTCCCCATTGGCGTCGGTTGGCCCATTGCCATTGGCCTGGCCCATTAGAAAAAAACCCTAGCCGTTCATTCACATTTCACTGACCAGACGGCCAATCGAGGACTCAGGGGCAGTCCTAGCTGCTCAGTGTCCTAGCCCCCAGCCACCAACCCCAGGTCACCATGGTGCCGATGCCAAGTGTGCACACTTGGCTTGGGCCACTCAGCGAGTCAGCGTCGCGACGGGCTGACGGTTGCTCCAAAGTCCGGTTGTCCCCGATCCCTTCGCCACCATTTTCCTCCTCTCCAGTGGCCAATCGTCTTCCTCCATGCCAGTATCCCTATCGCCGCAGTCGCCAGATCCACCCATCCCTGATCCCTCTGCCATTGTCGTTCTCCTCCCACAGCCGACTGTCTTCCTCCATGCCAGCATCCCCATCGCTGTTGTCGTCGAATCCGCTCGTCCCTAATCCCTCCACAACAGTCTTTCTCCTCCCTAGCGGCGGACCGTCGTCCTCCACACTAGCATCCCCGTCGCCACTTTGGCCGGATCTGCCTATCCCTAACCCCTTTGCCATTGTCATCCTCCTCCCCAGCGGCCGATCGAATCTGGGTTGTGCTATGGAGGTGTAACCTCCGATCCTCACCTTCAACCGCCTGATCTGGTCATCGTCGCTAGCGCTCTAAGGCCAGCACGAAGGCTGGCGGGGACAGCAACGTGACGAATGCAACAATTGAGGAGGAGAGATAGGCGGGTAGTGACTTAAAAACATAGCGGAGGTGAAATAGCTAAGGGGTGGGAGGCAGAAGTGGTGGTGGGGGAGGAAGCTTGGGGGAGGAGAGAGGTAGGCATGGTGGCGGAGGAGGAAAGGGAGAGAGCGAGTGGTGGAGATGAACGTGACCCTCACATCATGCTGGCATCAATCAAGGCTACACGTCAGCTGTTAAGCCAGCGAATCATCCTTGGGACTTTTTGTGACACATTTAAACAAGTTTAGACATATGAATCTGCTGTTGCCAAGTTTAAAGACTTAAGTGAACCAACCGACAAGTTTAGAAACTTACAGTGTACTTTACTTATAAAACAACTAGACACAAACAATCTACATAATTAATCTTGCTACTAGAATGAGTGATGATGATCGAATTTGATGATGTACCATAGCCCGTAGAGCAGTCATACTAATAACATATTAAATAATTAGCATCGTCGAGTGATCTATACAAACAATCATCGGAACTAGAAACAAGATTAATCATACAATTAGACAATGCAAAAGTAGAAGAACTAATAGACACAAGATGTGAGAGGAACTCGGCGATGTTCTTTATTTCAATGATTTTCGATACATAATATATGAGCTCTCTCCTATATTTATAAACTAAGAGTCTTAGGGAATTTTATATGCGTTCATATCTCCTTAAACAACAAGAAATCCAGGTGGGGCCACAAGGCCGGCGCACCGTCCCCGTTGGGATGGTGTCTAACACACAAAGCGCATTGGACTTAATTTGCAGCGTGCACTTCTGGGGTCGAGGCCATGTTTGGGTAAGCTTCATGAACCTTTTGCCTATGGGTCGCTTGAAATTAAAGATAGATCAGATGTGCTAATCGTTAAAGGACTGTTCTTTTCGGCTGCAGCTTATGACTTTTGGCTGAAATTTTTAAATTTTGGCTGTTTACGGTATAGATTACGGAGAGACAGATGCTCACTTGGGATTTTGGCTGGTACATATGTTAGGCTTTATCTTGTAGATCATTTAACTTATAGACCCCGTTTTGAGAAAAGACTCCGTTTAAAAGTTAGATACTATAGCAAAAGTCAAAAGCCGCCAGCTTTTGACTTAAAAGAACAGGCCCAAAGCTTCCTGGGTGACAGGGCACTACTAATCTAAGCCAGTTTTGCCAAATTTGGACAAGTTAACCTCGGCCAAGCATACTCTTAGAGCAACTCCAACCGGTTCTTTATCCTGCTCTTCATTGTATATTTACCTAATATGACTCAAGAAATGGACTCCAACCGGTTCTTTATCCTCCTCTTCATTTTTATCGAGTCGCTATTTTCTCCCGGCCGCTAGCTAGATTTGGCGAGCGCCTCCTCACTCGCTTCTCAAATAGCTAGGCCATTGGAATGCTAACTCAAATAGAGAGCTGAAAATAATACCTAGTCTCTTCATCCTAGGAAATAGAGAGGGAGAAATGACTAATGGGATGGAGTTTCTCTTAGTTCGTCCAAGACCTGATTCTCCTTCTACCTTCTCGACGACTCTGTTTCTTCCATATCCGTAGTCTCACGCTCACATCCATGGTCCACTGCGCTCTGCACTGTCACCCAAAATCATATCCCTGCTAGTCAGCCCAGCCGCTGGTAATCTCCACAACACGAGCTCACAACTGAAGCTGGTCACGGATGCAACAACTAGTAGCGCCGGAGACTGGAGTAACAGGGCATTACCAATCACGATCTTACTTTTCACCTGTATTCAGACGTGCGTGACAGCGTGAAATGCAAGCTTAGAGTAGTTAGCAAGAATATGTTGAGGCTTATCCAGATGGCGATGCCCAGGTTTGCTCTCCTGCGTTTGTGTACTACAAATTTAGGAAGTAAAACAAAACAAGACGCGAAAGCACAGGCACGCAGGCACCAGAAACAACAACAACAACAACAAAGCATTTTGTTCCAAACAAGTTAGGGTAGGCTAGGAATGAAACAATTGCAAAATTATTATCTGAAACGTATCCAATTCAACAAAACAAAATGCGCAAGCCACCAAAAAGAATCCGATCACTTGTTTGTGGGAATTCGACAAATTACCCTTTTTCTTCGGGCTTCTTTTTTTTAAAAAAAATGGAAATATGTCCCAAGTGTCTCCAGTGAAGGCAGACAAGTCGTGTTCCAGATGTAGGAAGCATGGTAACATCAAGTGGTGACGAACGGACATTGCTAATGATTTGTGCAATTTTAGCTCTATAGTCAAACCTAATGTATGCCTATCCACTTGGCATAGTCAACCCACCTGCAAAGGCAGAAGTTTAGCCAGTAAGTTACCTCATCAGAATGGACATCAGAGCTAACCTCCTGAGAGCTAGAAATTACTCACAGTAGAGAACCCAAGAATGTATTCCCTGTCCGAACCGCAAAGCACAGTGCACTCAACACTAGTTTGTGGTGGTGTAGTAATGGCTCGAGCATCTGCTGTTCGATCACTCCAGCCAGAACCTGGTATCTGTTGAAAAACAAGCTCCATCACTCGAATGCAGTTTTGGCTAACGACCATTTTTGTCCCCACAAATTTGCAGATGTGCATATCCTATTATGTCCTAATCCTATTGCCATGTGCTGGAAATCTGGAATTACTATTCGCACACATTGTTCATGCACGTAAACAGTACCTCCATACTGTAGCATATGAGTATGGCAGTCCTTGATTAGTTAGGATTGAGATAAAATTAGTTTCCTTTATATAAGATTAGTTTCTTTAAATTAGAAATCGCTTTCTTAAGAGTCAAGTAAGTTATCCCAATAAAAAGACTAGTATGTATCTATTTATCAAGGAACGAATGAAGATGAATTAATCTAGACTATTTCTCAAGTTCTATCATCCCAGTTTATAGCCAAATATCTTATCCCACCAAACCGACACCGCGATGCGATATACAGAATCGTGACATAATAAAATACATGTACATTACAACATGAGAAAGCGCAAAGTAGTGGCTGATGAATAGTAGTGACTAATAGAAACGGCTTATGGAAGTTATGGAGTTTGTATTGGCTTTGGTTTCTCTAAGCAGAAGTCAGAAATCAAAGCCAATACGAACAAGCCCTAAAAGGGCTAACATGTATCTATTATCAAGAATGAAGATGTATTAATCTAGTCTTTTCCTTAAGTTCTATCATCCCAGTCTATAGTCAAATATCTCATCTCACCAAACCGACGTCACCCGGCCTTCCTCCTAGTGGTGTTTTACCCCGATGAACTAAGGTTCATCACATATATCCATGAATTTATTGATGATTTTTGGAACCTTTCTAATGTCCCAGCCGGAATGGGAGCAATCACTTTTAAGAGCGGAATTAAACATAAAATAATCACAAGAAAGGTTCATCCCATCACTTAACGCAAATTAAACATATCATATAGAATGATCTGAAATGTTGCTTGTTACCTGAGGTTACTAGAAACTGCCATGTATATACCATAGGCAACACTAGTTGAAACAATTGGAATATCCTCAACTTCACCAGCAAAATCCTTGCTAACAGCCTTTCTTGCTTTTATAAGTGCATTGGTCACACCAGTGCCGATCTGAAAAATAAATTGACCATACATTTTAAGCTTCCATATGGCCTTAAGAGAGTATGGATTGAATATAAAAAAATGACATTTGACTAGTGGAACCAAAAAAAAATTAGTATCATCAATTCACCATACACCTTAGTTTGCAAATGTCACCTTGACATAATACAAGATCAATGACACTCAAGAAGGCATATTTGTCCTTTCCTTTACAATTATGTGACATATCTGATTGAAGCTTCAAGGTCATAGTATATGTCATGAGCACAGGATAGAGACCATAGGCGGTAGTCGTGAAACACCGGTGGGCGACATCCGAAGTCTATATGTAGAGAACCACCTGAAACCGACTCTGACTATGTCATACCTAACCGAGTCCGTTAAGCAGACCCAGGGAAACAATACCATATCTATTTCTCAAACTCTGGACTATACACACCTCTACTTTCCTAACCCAACCGGAAACTGCTATTGCTGCTGCCCCGCATCATCCTGACACTGTAGCCGATCATGTCTTTGTCGTTGCCACTGCAACACCCTTCGCCCCCAGCCTAGAATGTGTGAGGCCCCACATGACAGTATACATTTAAAGTGCTAACTTAACCAATAAATTTATTGAGTTCGTACACTCCAGGCCTCAAGGTTTTCCAGTAAACAACTAGGCAGTGCATGACAAAATGAATGTTTATATAAAACAGAACAAGCTGATCCAAACCACTCCTAAATATTACTTGCATTATTTTTTGTAATAAACAGTTACTTCCTACGCAGCACAAACAAAATTAGAAAGGAAAACACTTGTTCCCCTGGTGCCATTTAGGATTAAGTCAAAACAGACTGCTAGTGGTGTTTGTCAAAAGTATCACAAATACAGCATGGCAAGCTTACCAGAGATGCACTAGTTCCCACTGCAAAAAGCTTTGCACCGTTCCTCTGAAAGAAGCCAAATTGTTAGTTTGTAGAAACAGGCTGTTAAAATTACTCAATGTCAACTGTGAGTGTCACAAGAGAACCCAGAAAGTTGAACTTTACCACAATAGCTCCAACTCTCTGAAAAAATGAGTATGATGTTCCAGCCAAAGCAACCTGCAGCAGAAGTTACATAGGTTCCTTTTCAAGTTTCAAGGAAAGGAAAATTGTTTTCCCTTTCAGAAAACGAAAAATTTCATCTATACGACTAGAAAGGGGGAGATAAGCTTAAAATATTTTTCCAATTGAATAAAAGTTCAAGATCATGTTACCTGGAATGCATTATCTGGGCAGTTGTGGAAGAATTTAGCAAGAGACCCAGCATTCACTGCCAGTGGTGGCTGCAGAGACACAGTTGGAGCTGGAAGCCAAACAAGCATGAAGTCTGCAACTATAGCCATGACCTGGAAAGTATTGGGAACTACAGATTAAAACACTTGTAGCAAAAGAATCAACAAAACTAATAAAAAAGACATCATTTAACATCAGAGAGATTTATTTTTTTGAATTAGCAGAGATGAAGGGTTGGAATGTTTCTTGCATTTTCCATGAGAACAAGTTCTTAACACCAATCTTCAGCTGAAATGGCAGAACTTAAAAATGTGTCAAGACACTGTTTAGGCAAGGGGTAATTAAATTGGATAACAAGAAAGGGGTTACAATGTTTGTAATAGATATGTTCCCATAAAGGTCACTTCATTTCATTGAGGCAGTTACTGTGCAAACTTTTGTAAATTAGAAAAACAACAATCACATTTTAGTTGCTTTTTGGCATGTAAGATTGAACTCGCACTACTACAAAACAACCTATATTGGATGCTTCGTCACAGATGGTTCATGAGGAACTGTCTGTGCTGTTATTATCACAGACGGTTTTACAAACGTAACCGTATACCATCTATGATACGTAACTATCACAGATGATTCTTGTTAATCATCGTTTATGATAATGCAAAGACGGTTATTAATACCAATTGTTTGTGATAATTGCATATATTACAGACGGTTTTTAATTAGAATCGTATGTGATAGTTCACAGACGGTTATTAATACGAACCGTTTATGATAATTGCATATATCACAAACGTTTTTTAATTAGAACCATTTGTGAATTATCATAAACGGTTATTAAGGAGAACCGTCTGTGATAATTAGTATCACAGACGGTTCGCAGTTGGACGTGTCTGGGATATGCCGCGTTATTAAATACGGTCCCAACAGATCTATCTTTATTGCACTGCATTGAAGGAGATAACCGGCTTTGGAGAGTTTGTTGAAAGCATACCGCTTGTAAATCTAACTTGTAGATCTATTTATTTTTGGTGATTAGAGGTTAGTATTTACTTCTAGTATTTACTTCTAATTATATGTCTTGTAATAAAGAGAGATAATAGCTAAGTTTAGATCTAACTTAATTGGTAGTTTGCTTAGAAACCGTCTATGATATCTGATATCATAGACGGCTAATACCAAAACCGTCTGTATTGTAATTTATCACAAACAATTTGAGTCGTCTGTGATAACCACCTGCTATCACAGACACATAAATCTAGACGGTTTTGAACTGTCTGTGATGACCCTTTCTGTGGTAGTGTCAGAGAGTGGAGATGGAAAGGAGGGATGGCATGAAACACATCCAGAGGATATTTTGACAATCATAAACACATGAAAGAATATCCAATACACCTTCAGCAGAGTCAACCCACCAGAGCATATTAACTATTTGTTCTGATTTCTGAAGGAACAATGATGGCACAACCGTCCAAACAAACTAATTCCTAGCATTACGGAATCAAAGGCAACATCTCGCTGAGACGCTGACTATAAAGGCAATTTCCAAAAGATGAATAGAAGTATACCACATCTGCAATCACAAAGTCAAGCTCTTTGATAAAGTTCTCCCTCCTTCGCTCATACTCTGCTGCAGTCTGGCAAAATAAAGGACAAATGCCAAATTAGCTGTAAGAAGCTTATATATATCCAATGAAAACTGAATCACAGAATAATCTAATTGCATTTAAGTAAAAAAAAATGGGGATATAAAAGAACAGGCTTCATGCTTACTCCTACAGAGAAAGAAAAGGTGAAGAAAGGTGCAGCATATTTAACTCCAAGCAAAATATCTTGATAAATCTAACAACAATACACCCTATTTCCATTCCATGTTCACCGTACTTCTCTGCTCCGGACAGATGGGCAAATGTTCTCTATGCCATGTATTAACTACATATTTCTGTGCCCCAGTTTCCATTCAGTTGCAATTGGGCTTGTATTTGCAGGATAGGTCCACACAAAGCCAACAGAAGGTGACTACTGCATATTAGTCAGTGGTCCATAAAACACTGAAGTGACTGAATAACAATACTCCGGTCACATGCAGAAATGCTTATATTTCCAGCAAAAGAGTACTTTAGAATGTACAAAGGCATATTTTATCCCCTTTTATCGAATAAGTAATAAACCAACATTTGCTTTCGTTTGTTGCAAAAACGCACTTAGATTAGATTATCCAATTAGATTGTTTCAATGCTTCCGATTAAAGTGAACAGACGGCATCTGGTCACAGCAGAAATATTTCCGCCCCATTCCTAACCGAAGCGCCCATCCAAACACAGCCAATTGTGCTCAAACACCCCCAACAACCCGGAAGCGAAGGCAACAATGCCGAATTGGGCACGCATCACTATCAAACCATAAACCCGACTCCTAAAACAATCTAAGCCAGGAAATCTGCCGGCATCTGAACTCAAAGACCACAAAAAGGTTGACACCAAAGTCAGTCAAACCACAGCAAACCAAACCACGTCTGATGATCTGAATCACAAACCACAGAAAAAACAACAAAGTAAAAAAAATGTTGGATTTTCTCGCGGACCTTGGTGAAGATGCCGACGCCGCACTCCATGGCGACCTTGGCAAGGAAGAGGTCATCGGCGAGGAGGCGCTCCTTGAAGCCGCCGAACTGGAGCAGCCACCGGAACATGGCCGACTTCTCGAGGTCAGCGAAGCGCTGCACGATCTCCCCGGGGACGCGGCCGCCGCGGCCAGGTCCACCGGCAGGCTCTCGAGCTTCCGCCCCAGCTGCGCCAGCACGAACAGTGCCTCCGTCCTGTTGACCGACGCGTCGTCGCCGCCCGCGTCAGCGTCAGCGCCCTCGTCCTCTCCTCCGCCCCCGCCGCCGCCGCCTGAGGGGAGGCCGTCATCGCCGCCGCCGTAGCCGATGTTGATGCCGCCGCCCGAGGAGGCGAGGGGGAGGGGAGGGAGGAGGGGGCGGGTGAGGCGGAGCGCGGGGAGGTGGAGCGGGAGGGAGCGGAGGATGGGGAGGGTGGGGAGGGGTTGGGGCTGGAGACGGGGGTGGAAGGGGGAGGAGGGGTGGGAAGCGGGGAGGGAGTTGGGGGAGGGGAAGGCCATGGCGGGGCAGGCGGTCGCGGGGTAGAGTGGTGGGAAGGGTGGCGGGCGATGGGCGATGGGTTTTGGAAGGGGGCGGCGGTGGTGGGCGCAGTTGGTGGCGAACCGCGCGAGACCGCGGCCGCGGGACGCGAGCAGCCCAGTATCCCGCAATGGTAAGGGGGTTCTCTATCCGTATGCCCGAATTTTTTCTATTTAAGCCCTTTTTTTGAAAAATATTCACATTTAGACCCTGATGGTTTAATTCCGTTTTTGGACCCAGGGGGTCGGAGCCGTGACCCACGGCGCCGAGGTAACACGTCTCGGCGCCGTGGTCCATAGCTCCGAGGTCGCAGCCCACTCCGGCCTGGCCGCTGCGTGGCGGCGCGACGTGGCAAGACTCGGCGCCGTGACTCGTGGCTCGAGCTCGGCGCGCGTGGGTCGTGGCGCCGACCTCGGGCCGTGGGTCGTGGCGCCGAGCTCCGCCGCCACGTGGCGCGAGCTCCTCGCCACGTCTGGAGACACTCGGCGTCTTGGGTTTGCACCGTCGGGCTTTACGTTGTCGCAAAAAGAATTACTAGTTGTATTTTTATTTTGATTATTTAATTATAGTAATATTATGTAATATATTTATTTATTTATTTATAGAGAAAAATACGACATATGTTTTTCAAATTCGTTATGTTGCGGATGATACATGTAGGAAATTTGTTGTAGATTTTTAAAATATTATGGTACGTTGGTAATGGTTTTGAAACATAAAATTTTGATGTGGAAAACAATTTAATGAAAAATTTTTGAGCACAAATGTGATATAAACAATTAGACGAAAGTGATTGAAATGAACGAAAGTGATATGAACAATTAGGCGAAATGAGCGAAAGTGCAAGAAGCGTAATGATTATAAGTTTTGTTAATTATGTAGTTGTGAATTACAAAACAATCGATAAAATTGTAAAAACAAGTTTATGTTGATTGGCTCGTTGTAGATGCATAAAAAATATGGTAATTTTTTAGGAGCGACAGCGAGAACGGTCGATATATAAAATGGTAAGTGACTTTTAAGGTTTGGTATGTTTTAAGGGTTTGCAATTCCGTGGTTTTGCAAGGTTTGGTAATTTTGTAGTTGTAATATGGGAACGAATCTGATGAAGTCGTAATAAAAATTTATGTTCATTGCAAGTTGGACATGCAAACCAAATTATGCTAAATTTTTTTGCCGAAGGATTGAGCGTAGAAATATCGATGCATATAGTGGTAAGTGATATTTCGAAGGTTAGTGATATTTTGACATGGCAGGCATGTGGCATGTGTATAACTCTGTACTTCTAATGTTCAGAATTCCACCACTAGTCCTAACATGCATGCCTTAGGAAAATAACTTGTCGGGTCTATTACATATTGTCTCTTGGGTGTAGTGTGGTTGTTTCCCTTTTTGTCACGCCTCGAAGATGGCTCCGCCGCCTTCTTCTGTCACTCTTGGACTTGAGGGTGCCTCACGAGATTGAAGCTCTTCCTCCCGACGCTTGATGGTCGCTTCACGCAGACTTAGTCGCTCCGCCTCCTTTGCGGCTCATCCTCCTTGCCCTTCGACGGATTTGGTCCACCCTCACGCGGCGCTCTTGCTCAAGCCGCATCCGCTGTTCCACCTCGCGAGCACGAGTCATCTTGACAAAGTATTGTCCTTTGTTTTCCACCTCCATCGCCGGTTATTTGGCCATGCCGGCGACACTCGATCCACCCATTCCATGAACCCGCAAGCCTATGTGTGGCGTTGTAGATGTCATGGATCAAGTTGAAAAACGATAACGGAAAAGAAATGATTTAGTTATGGTCGTTACCACGAAGTCGTCATCCGTGTCGGGACACTTGAAGAACCTACGGCCGTATTTGGCTCGTTGTACTCGATCGACCCGGACTCCCAACATCGTCCTAAACCCGCAATGGCACTTCGGCGCTCATGCCACTCCGGCACTCCAAATGGGTCGGACCTCCGTAAAGACATTGTTGTGTAGTAGTATTGTGATTCCTTGAGGAGGAGATGTGGTATGGAAGACATAGGAGGAGGCCTTTATGTAGGCGAGTTATCAGTGCGATGGGCATAGTCCATGGAGAGGATCTTTTCGCTTTTTCGGATTCGGTGTAGCAATAAATGGCCCTATGTAGGCTTTTCGAGACTATAATCTCGTAATAAATTCATAGTTTGTAGCCTTTTCAGAGATTGGACCATTCAAAGCCTAGAAGGCTAAAGACCTACGCCCTATATGTGTGCAGGCCTACTCTGTAAGGCTAAAGACCTACGCCCTATATGTGTACAAAGCTAAAGGCCTACTCACATCTAAGCAAAGGCGGCATATGCTGCCCGTTTTCTCATGTCATCGAGCAAAGCGCCTCTTTTGTCATCTCACCGAGCAAAGGCGACCTCTTGTGTCATGTCCCCGAGCAAAGTGGGCGTGTTGTCATGTCCCCGAGCAAAGCCTCTTTTTGGTGGTCATCGCATTAAGCTCCCCCGATTTGCTATAAGTAGCAGGGTTGGGGTCCCATGACATTGTGAATCGAACAAAGTAGTACCCTCTCTTTCGTGGTGAAACATACCATGTCTGAAGTCGAGGGGCCAGTGGGATTTGGGTCACCGAAGGACGATATTCCCTTAGAAACGAGGGATATGTTCGGTCCGCAGTACCGATTGATACCAAGCCGGCGTGCTCAACCACCGTGGCCGAAATGCAGACACAATGAGTACGCGGTCGTCCAGATCTCCCGTGCCGTCGGGGAAGAGAACGCAGGCAAACAAGTGCAGTATCCATGCCCTGCAATTACATGTAAAATGATATTAAATAAAACTATGTCAATTTTAGCAAAAAGCTCGATTAGACGACGAGTTGGCTCGATATCCACCCCTACCTGCAGTAGTAGGTGGCGTCGCTCGTCGCGTGTGCGGGACACTCTGCGAAAATCTGCCGAGCCATGTGATCGAATTCCGAGTGCGATGGATCGCCTCGGCAGAAGCTCGCCCGAGGAAGGCCTCTACTCGGGCTCTCCAACCAGCAGCACGCACGGTCCGATCACTGGACGACCGTGAATGGCAACACCAAGTATCTTCTGAGTGTCCTGGAGCGTAATAGTCATCTCACCGAAAGGGAGGTGGAAGCTGTGAGTCTCCGGCCTCCACCTACATGATAGAAAAAAGAGGAGTACATGTCAGAGAATTTGAGGCGCACATAGCCGACCAACAATGAACATGCAAGTGGAGCAATGGTTTAGGAGAATACCTGTCAATCAGTGCAGTGATGGCCGGGGGGTTGAAGGTGGGCAACCCACGGCGAACCTGGTAAGAGATGGCGTCTAGGCCAGCCCTCTCCAGGAAGGGAGTGTACCTCTCGTCGTACCGCATGTCCAGGAACCCGTCATGGGTTCGAGGACGAAGGATGGGCAGCTCCTGTATAGAATAGAACACTTTTTTTTGTTAATGCATCAACATAATAATTAATTGTACAAGAAGTGATGAAGCCAGTACCATCCCCTCCGCGGTGAGCCGTCCTCGGTGGTTCTCCTCGTAGTGCGCGTCTAGCAGGTGGAATTGCGCCATCCTACAAAAAAAATTGATTTTGTCAGTCCAACATAGAAGTAAACAAAAAATTGAACATGCATACAATATGGAAATAATAAGAAATTAAATAAGAAACATAGCAAATTACATATGAAAAAATAACTAGACGAACTATGAAACATAACGAATAACAAGCACTCGCTTTTTGACTAAGTGGCCAATGGCATGTGCGTGAATTGTGGCCAAGTCTACCACATTTGCTACATTGGTTACGCTCGGGGTTAGTAAGAAAGGGGTTGCTCTCCTCGCCTCGTTGTTCTGAAAGTGATCCATAACCATCTTGTGTCTCGTCCTTTCTCGGTTCCACGTTTGTTCCAACGGCTACCGGATCCGCAATGTATTTGGGCCGGTGCACGGTGGCCACTCTCCTCGTCCCGATAAGGCTCAAACGGGAGACCACGTAAGCACAAGGTTGTCAACACCGAACTCCCGAGGTATCTTGCTCGTAGTCAAAGTTGCGATGCCTCATTGCTGCCACATAATGAGAACATGGAAAGTGGTGCTGCCTCGGTTTACCACATGTGCATGAGAAATCAATAAGGACAACCTTATGCCTCCTCGTCGGCCGGAGCTCTCCATCGGTCGTTGTACCACCCCTTTCTACAACCTCGTAAGTGCCCGTGGAGTTGTCAAAACATTGTACCTCATGTGCCTCACCTCGCCTTTGCCTTTTCAAGGTGGCGCCGGTTTTGGCGCCCATCTCACTTGTTTACTCAGAGCGCCATTGCATGTGCGTGTCTTCGTTGAACCAGCAACAAGCTTGTAAAAGGTGAAGGATACGATAGCATTGACGGGCATACCACGTATACCCCTAAGCAAACTATTGAAGGATTCGGCCATGTTGCTTGTCTGAAACTCGTAGCTCCAGCCACCGTCGTCATGAGCCCTTGTCCATTTGTCGACATCTCTCATCAATCCCGTCAACCACCGTCTACCTTCGCGGAGGTTGCGGTGATTAAGTCGCTCCAACTTTTCTGGAAGAACTTGACCTCTAGCATTCGAGCGACCTCCTCGAGCAGAGGAAAGTTATCCTTCCTACCATCCTTACGGAGTAGATTCTCAAACAAGATGCCGAGTGCACCAACGGTGGTGCAAAGGTGGATACCGATATCTGCTCTTGTACGGCGACAAGTATGCCCCGGTGTCTATCGATATGACACCCACCTCCCTACCAGGGCCGACCACGTGCCTCGAACGAGACGCAAGAACCATCCCCGGTGTCTTTGTTCTCCTCTCAACCAAAGCAAACGCCAAAGGAACCAACGCGTTGTCCGCGTCACAGAAATGGCTATCGGTGTGTGCGGTACTTGCCAAGAAGAAACGCACCGCCAATGGAGAAGACGGGACGACAATGCCGAAAGGCCTCGATGGACCGAGTAAAGCACCGAAAGCACGGAAGAATATCGCATCCCATCTTGAGTCCATTCGTTTGGTTTCGGACGTACTCATAATGCATGCTGGATTAACCGCTTTGATTGCATTGAAGAGTCTTGGCAACTCCAAGTACCCATCTTCCAGTCCCCATATATCATCTTCGGATCGTTGCTTTGCCCTCCATGCTTTTCCATACCTTATCTCGTATCCAAATTTCTCCTTAACAATCCCAGCAAGTGTCTTCACCTTCATATTGGGTTCTCCTTTACTATGTGACACGGTGACTTGGCAATAATGGTAGAGGTCAACTGCCGATGCTTCGTTTGAGCTCGCTTGGCACAAGTGTGTGGGCCAACGATTCTTGTGATCTTGAACTTTCCGTGTCCTTCGTTTCCTAGCACAAACCCTCCATTCACATGTTTCCTTCTACACACAACTGTGTACCTCCGCTCCACATAAGAATGCCTCACCTTGAATGGCCTTTACGAATCATGAATACTCCTGCAGCCACCTTCTCAATGCGAGACAAGTCCTCAAACATCATGCCCTTCTCAATTGTCATGCTTGAACCGGCCTCGGGAGCATCTAGCACTCGTCATCCCTTCCTTCGCATAAGCCCCATGAGAATGCCTAAGATCGCTGAATTCATGAGCCGATGGATCCGGCCAGGCAATAACGCTCGATCGACTCAATATCACTTTGGTCGGCTCTCCCCAAGGGCGGTCATCGTCGTAATCAACGGCCCTTGCGATCTCGTAAGGCTGCAGATCATCCACAATTTGAACATCCACACCGTTGGAGTCCCTGAGACTTCTTCAACGTTGCGGATGGAGCAACGGAGGAACACCAACATTATCGTGAATATCTCCGCATCATAAGCACGAAACGATGGGATTGAGACAAAAACAGCAATGACGGAAAAGGCTAAAGTGTGGCTCGACACTTACCGGGATGATCTCGAGGGCGCCACAACATCATCATCCGACATTCAACTCGAATCGGTTGAGAAATCTGAACCTCGTTAGGCGGATAGAGCATCGGGCACCTCAGGCACTTCTTCCACATCCACCGCAAGATCCGGTAACGGAGGGTCAAAGGGTGCCTGATCACCTAGTTCTGGTGAATAACCGTGAGTGGTGGGATCAATGGACACCTTCCGCACAACAACGTCCAAACATTTTAACTCATTCCTCATAACCAATTTGACATATTCGTCCCACTCATCCTCTGAACCAATTAAGATCAACCGCCTGAGAATTGTGTCTTTCGAACCGAAGTGAAGTAACCCCTCAACTGTGATGCTCTCCTCGTTTGCATGACAATGTAGCTTCTCCCGAGCCCTAGCAACCAACTCACTAAACGACGGCCGATCACCGAATATCAGAGGCACCCTTTGCATTTCAACAAATTGAACATTTCCATAATCATCACTTGTCACACTGCCTCCATGATATAGGGTCACTAGGTTGTCCATCTAGTTCATACACAAAACCAAAATTAATACCTTTAAGCGAATTTTTGGATAAATCACATGCATACTTGTTTAAGCAATAAAATATCTAAATGAACCCTTTCCCATTCAAACATCTATATAGTCACATGAGATTTTTATTTAATAGCATACTTGTCTAAATGAACCCTTTCCAGACGACATGAGATTTTTATATAGTCACATGACATTTTTATTTAATAGCATACATTGTCTTTTTTTGAAGTCAAACACATGCGATTTGACGATGCGGATGCCCGAGCCAACAAATTAGGTCCGTGCACGTTCGACACGAATGATTTCAATCAAGCATTCAATCCTAGCACGGCTTCGGATACTACTCCATCATACTCTTCCAAATTTCTGGATACTAATCCTAGCCTGACAGACTGAAGAAGAAGACACAACGACGAACGAAACCACGAGACCCAAAAGGCATGGATAGTGCCTGCCTGGCTGCCCCAACCCCAACGAGTTGCGTTCTTCATATATACTACTCCGATGCGCACGTATAGTATCTCTGTCCCTATGAGCTTGTTTCCTCCCATCCATCACTAGCTTAATTAGCTACACACGCGATCACACTCACTCCTGCTCCCATTTCTCTCCAACCAAACCAACGCCACGAGCCTCCCAATCATTCCCAACCATTTAATTAGCGACGGTGTGTAACATATGTGGAAAAAATTCACGATATACTAGAGATTCACCTTGAAGGCTTGCGGGGCGGGAGGCGCTGGCGGCGGGAGGCGGTGGCGGAGGCGCGCGGCCGAGGCCGGGAGGCGGGGGCGGAAGGCGGCGGGAGACGGCCGCCGGAGGAGCGGCGTGGGCGGGAGGGGCTGCCGGCCGTGAGGCGGCGGCGGGAAGCCGGCGTGGGCGAGGCGGCGGGGCCGGAAGGCGCGGGGAGGCGGCCGGCCGAGGCGGCGGCGCGGAGCCGGAGGCGCGGCGAGGAGGGGGAGGGGGGCGAGGCGACGCGACGCGAGGCCCGGCGATCGGGTATATTCCGCTAGCTCGGCGCCAAGATCCACGGCTCGAGGTCGGAGCCACGAGTCACGCGCGCCGAGCTCGAGCCACGAGTCACGGCGCCGAGGTGCCGCCCGCGTCGGCGCCACGCAGCCACCAGCCGAGTGGGCTGCGACCTCGGAGCCATGGACCACGGCGCCGAGACGTGTTACCTCGGCGCCGTGGTCACGACTCCGACCCCTGGGTCCAAAAACGGAATTAAAACCACCAGGGGTCTAAATGTGAATATTTTTCAAAAAAAGGGCTTAAATAGAAAAAATTCGGTCCGTATGCTACTGGTTGACTTTCTGTTATGTGTTTTTCTTCCTGCGAACATCACTTCAACTTTTAGCTCATTTGCCACACTAGTCCACATTCTGGACTACTGCTTTACAATTATACAGTACTAGATGTAAATACTGATAAATACTGACAAGCGGTAGGCTGGTAGCTGCTAGGCAGACAAATAGCTAGCTTACAAGTTATGCATTAAATAATTGACACATGAAACAAGTTTTTTTTGTTTTGTTTTTGTGGCGGCACTTGAAAGAAGCTGAGGTGTAAATGGAACGGATATTTCTCGATCACCTGTCCATCTATTTTAGTTCGGATACAATTTGGAGTAAATTTTCGGATATCCGAAGGTTTTGTCGGATACGGAAACAGATTCGGATATTTTTTTTGTCGGATACGGAAATGGATTCGGAAAAAGTATTATCCGACGGATACGGAACTATCCGGATATTTTTCTGGGTTACCGGATAGTTACCTGGATAGTTACTAGTTACGGAAACGAAGTCGGATACCTAGCCTCTCCACCGGCCAGGTGGGATCTCCAACTCTTCTTGAAATGTAGCATCATTTATTTATATAAGATTGCTTATTTCGGTGGCTATTGCAACGTCGGTACACTCGTATTAGATCTCAGTTTGCTTAATTTGTCTCTATCACCATGTGAAATTTACTTTCTCGCATTATCCGATTAAATATTCGTGACCAAAACTAACCGTATTCAGAGCAGCATGTATTCGCTCCGTATTCGTGACCGAGAATATCCGCATTCGTATTTGTATCCGGCACTATCCGTGTCCGACTCCGACAAAAAAATATGAAAAAAGATACGGGATAAACAATATCCGTCCGTATCCGCTCCGTTTGCACCCCTACTCTACACAGTGAAAAATTGCATTATCACTGGCTTCCTACCGAAGTTTCGACCATAGGTTTCGGTCCAATACGCCCTGAGTTCACAGGAGGAAAATCGTAGTGGAGTTCACCATAGGCCGCAGAAAAAGGATCTGAGTGATACGTAAGTTTGCTTCCAAAATTTTTCATACAGCAGGGGCTACTTATTTTACCGTTCTTATGCTCAAGCTGAACACCCTACAATCATTCAAGAATAGTATGATTCAGGAACCGTAAGTACTTGCGAGAATGGCAGGTGAGAAACTACCTTAAGCTCAACGATGAGTATTGATAAAATATTGAACATTACGAGAAAGACATCTGTAAGTGCAGGCATAATTTGCTCATAAATACATACGACCAACAAGATGGCCTCTTTGTCGATCTGGGCATTGTTTAACTGCTAATGGCGGATGCCCTTGAAACTGAAAAACTGTACCTAAGCACCCCCAAAATCATGTTTCTTGGTTCACTTATCGCAAGGGATGGATGGTTATATTTGTGAAGTTGGTAGCAAATGGAAGATGACTTAATTGGTGCTTGTGTTGACATTTAGTCAGATGATTCTGTGCCATAGTCAAGCATTTCTTTTATGTTTAGCTTGATTGAAGGTCCCATTGATGAGCATGCATATGCCGTTTTCCAGTATATCCCCTTTGCACCAGAGGGCTTGTTCCTTTCGACAGAGCGCTGGAAAGAGATGGCAAAAGGCGAGTCAACATAAATTCTCAGGAACATCAACAGATATGTTTATAGGAGCAGATGTCTTACAACAACAGCCATGAAGTTTGCTATAAGGTCTTCTTCAGGGAAGTCAACCTTGCCAAAAGGGATGTGAACAATCCCTGTCTTATCGACTCTGTATTCGACTTTACCTTTCTTGAACTCTTCAATAGCCTGGAACCATTTGCACAGTTAGCATTGACAGTTTATTGCTACAAGCATGAGATTGAAATGGTTCAATTTTATACAAGTACAGCATTTACAGATTAAATAATACTCCCTCCGATTGCAAATATAAGGTGTTTTTGACACAACAGTCCAACACAGTCTTCAAGGCACCTCTTCGACCACTAGTTCTATCATAATACGTATGTGGGTATACATGTCCAGTTTATGGGCCTACTTGCACCCATGACCCATCTTGCAAGTCTAGCGACCTACGGCATCATTTACTCCATAAATATTATATAACATGGAAGTATATTTCATGATATATCTAGCAATATCAATTTCAAGTGTCCAATCTACATGTTTTTTTCGTAAGGTTTAATCTCCATAATCCAAAAAAAAATCTATATGCTTTTTTTATATTGATGGTCAAACCTAAAAATGTTTGGTTGGCAGATTCTAGCATAACTTATATTTGCAATTGGAGGGAGTAGGAAGGACTGAAAGTATCGATGGTCAAACCTGGAAAAAATATTACATGTGGCCACAAGTTCATGCACAAACTTGCTTTCTAGATGACTATTAGACATGCACAAACTTGCTTTCTAGATGACTATTAGAGAAAACGACCACATGACAGAACAACAGCAGACGAATCTGCAACATCTTTAAAAAGGGACTTTACAATGACAAGGTTCCTTGTTCAATTGTGATCTGTGAATAGCTCACTATGAGCATTTATTAGTATCACGATTGTATCAAGATTATATGTGTATGTTGCAGTCCTGTACTGTACCGATTGGTGAAGTGCTTAGGTAATCTTGCAAGGATGAATGTAGATAAACATTCAAGTACTCAATAAAACAAACTCAGTCCATTTTCTAAATGAATAACAATAATGAAATCCTATGAGTTTTGTGGTACTTAGAACCTTCCTTCTAAACAAACTAAAAGAATGTACATTGGGCTAGATTTCCAGTAGTGGTCAACTCCTTAAGTTAAATGTTAGTATCAATCTTACATTCAGCTGACCCACTCTGCCTGCAGATGATTATTGCTGTTACTATGTTTTGCATTACCCTTACCAAGGCAACCTGTGGACTGAGAAGTTAACTAACATTATCACTAGGTCACTACCACAAACTGATAGCCCTGCAAATCCTGCCTCCACCTCATCAAGTTTCCTCCCTCCATCCTACTTTCTAAACTTTCCTTAGACACAATCAAACTACAAATTCAAGTTGTGCCTATGACCATGCCTGAGCCTTCCTCTATTTAAAATTAAATACAGGAAATTAAAGGGAACTAACCAAGGTAGTACGATATCAATATATGAATCCTAGAAGTGCAGCTAAATACTGAAGCTAGTGGATGACAATTTTTTTCACTCAGTGCCACTGTTTCGATACCCAATCCAAGAAACATAGACATGATTGATGATTGACAAGCAATATTGCTGCAAATCTAAAGGAAAAATTCTTTAGGACTTCCACGGTACCTGAGTAATGTTCGGAGAAACAGTACCAGCTTTGGGGTTAGGCATCAGTCCTCTTGGTCCTAGAATTTTACCTAAGCTAGCAACCTGAAAAGTTGATGGAAATAAGTCAGCTTGACAATCAACTGAAGCAGGAGCACACTGAAAGTTTCCATGAGCATGGCTGGTCCTGTGACAAATTAACATAGGAATCCCTACATTTATTTCAGGCCTAGCTTTCAAGAATGAAACACCTGATTTCCCGTATTCAGAACTTAGTTTGTTATAGATAATCTATTTTATTTCAACGAGAACTTAGTTTGTTATAGATAATCTATTTTATTTCAACGAACCATTCTGTGGTAGTTAACAGTTAATATAAGACCTAGGAGTAGAAACAAGTCCAATAATTCATTTTAAACTATTGTGGCAAAATAGTAGATGAATCCTACCTGTAATATGAACTGAAATAAGAATTCTTTCACAAAAAGACAAAGACCAAAAGTACGACAAAGAACAAGCATCTGAAGGGGATGCGTCTGACAAACATAACCAATAAACGGCTAACTGTATTGTTCCTAGTAACATTCAAAACCTAAAATTTTTTGTTCTGGTGCGAGGCGCATGATGAAGTGTTAACCAAATCCTTAGCTAAATAAGCCCAACAACCTTGTGTGTGGATAGGCACCTTCACCAAGCAATGAAATATTTCGAACATGACTCACACAGCTAGTTCCACTTTCATACCTTAGGCATCATATCAGGTGATGCAATCAATTTGTCAAACTCCATGAATCCTCCTTTTATTTGTTCAATCAAGTCATCTCCACCCATAATATCAGCTCCTGCAGCTCTCGCTTCATCTATCTTCTCACCTACAAGAGCATCAGACAATCACTAATGTATAAGGGGCTCATGATTAATTGAACTGCATATGGACAGACAACTTTACGAGCATAACAAGGTGAGAATAACGAAATAATACAAAGGAGTGTGAAAGATAAGTTCAAATCATTCAACAAGGTCATGCACCATGACCAGCCCAAACAATGACGCCAAAGCCATATGCCCAACTGACATCTTATGCATATGAACAGAAGTAGAAACATCATGAGGATAATAGACTGATTGAAAGCTGCTTACAAATTCCCTAAGGACAAAAAAATCCTCTGACCCAATATGAATTGCACTGCTCCAAATGTTTTCAATAATGGTTTTTAAATTACAAAGAAGAGTACGATAATTGTAAAGTCTATATTCACCCATTGAATCAGACATCAACTGCACTAACAATCCTAAGTGGAATGCAAGTTCATGGAACTCCTTGAAACCAAAAGGGTTTGGTAAGTTCTCAATTCTACATAGTGTTCATTGTGATAAAACATTAAGTGATGCTTTATGAGTGTTCATTGTGATAAAACATTAAGTGATGCTTTATGAGGACATACCATATTGACCAATCAAGTTGGTGCAAACTAATAGACCTAGTCCTTAATGCCTTAACGCCACAAATGCTAGCTCGAGCAAGACAGTACTTGATAACCAATAGCCTCCAAATATATCAATATGCAAAAATAGAAATCAGCGTGCTTCCAATTCAATCAACCGTCACCCTTTGGTGAACAAGATATGGTCAAACAGAACAACCTCGCAGACCACCACTAGCACAGTGATCCAATCAACCCATGCATCATATACTGCAATTGACATGAATTCCGCAATAACTATCTCCAAACAACATGCAATCACCACCCACCTTGCGTGAGAACTGCAATCTTTACCGTCTGGCCCGTCCCCTTGGGCAAATTCACCTGCGAACGCCAACAGGAACACCAACAGAAATCCAAATTAACTAACGGAAGAGAAAAGGAAAGAAAGAACAACACAAACGAGGAAACTATACCGTGGCGCGAAGCTGCTGGTCATTGTACTTGGGGTCAAGGTTCATGCGGAAGTGCGCCTCGGCCGACTCGACGAAGCGGGCGCTGGACATCTGCTTCATCAGCGAGATGGCGGTGGGCACGTCGTACTCCTTCTTGCTCTCCCTCAGCTTCTGTATCTCAAGGAATCTCTTCGACCTCGTCTGCACAACCTCGAAACCACCACAGAGTCACTATCCATCCAAAATTACACAAATGAAAACTAGGGAGGAGCGGTTTCGTGCCATACTCGGTCGCGCTTGAGTGGGAGGGCGGCCTTGCCGGTGCGCGGCCGGGTGCGGGGCGTGAACGCGGGGCCCTGGCCGCCCTCGTACCCGTCGTCGTCGTCGTCGTACTGGACCTGCTGCTCCTCCTCCTCTAGCACGGCCCCCTGCGGGTCCGCGACGGCGGGGGCGGCGGGGCGGCGGAACGCGAGGAGGAGCCGCGGGTACGCGCGCAGAGACGGCAGGGAGGTGGGGAACAGCGCGCCGGACGAAGCCGGCGCCGTGCTGGCGGCGGCGGCCGGCGCGAGGAGGGAGGGAGCGGAGGCGGAGGCCGCGGTGGCGCAGAGCGTAGCGGCTGTGGCCATGCTGGCGACGGGGGAGGAGATAAGAGGGGGCGTGGAGGCATAGAGAAGCCGAAGCGGGGGGCGTGGAGTGTTATCCCCGATGGGGTTTCGCGTCCGGGGTGGGGTGAGGTGGCGCGCGCGCCGGATAGGGCTCGCTCGGACCGGATGGGGCGCGGCGCGAGGGTGGACGTTTCGGCGGGTTCTGCTTCGGCCGGTTCTTTTCGGCCTCTAAAAACTGATTTTCAGTCTTTTTATAGTAATTAATTTTTAAATAAAATATTTTTAAGATAGAGTTTACTAGTTAATTTTAATATATACTTTACCGACTTCATTTATATCACCAAAAATCGTACGTGAATTTCTATTACTCTATAATCTCTCATACAAACAATCCAAAAGCTACAAATCGTAGCGAAAAGGAACAGCCCCTTCGACTCGTGATTTGGCTTGTCCGTGCGGCCCAGCCCCGTGCCGGCAGGCGCACGGCCGGCCGGTTGTTCAGGCGGGGTGGCACGGCCGCGCCCTGTGCCGGAGGCCGTGGGGCAGCCGGACACGGGTGCACAGCCACGCCAAAGCTCGTCTCGGGGCGACACGGGGCGCGGCTGCGCCCTGCGATAGCCACAGACCAGGCTGTGGTGGGCTGCGACGGGCAGGTCATGACGTTCCTCCTCGAGTAACTGGGCTTCTGGCACGAATGGCTCGCAAGTTAGCCTGGCCTGTTTCAGCGTCCGGGCGTGAGAGTTCGACCGACAGACAGGTAGTAGGGAGGCAACCTGTGGTTTGGATCGAATGATTTGAGAGGCTCGAGCTTATCCGTGATTGGTTTTTTGTTTGGAGTTGTGCGCAGTTCGTCTCGTCCATCATTTCGTGTGATGCTAAGCGTCTGTGACTAACTTGGTAGTAGCTTTCAAGAGAACGACTTCACGGACGATAAATCAATAAGAAGAGAATGCAGCTTCCCTGTTTCTACTCTACAACAGCACGCACCTCTTCCAGTCTCTTAGCAAATAGACTACTGCCATGTGTGAGAAAATACAGAAAAGGGGAACAGAGAAGCTGCATTCATAAGAAGATGCAGCGTAGTGCATTCTACACGGTGTGATACTCGTGAAAGCTTTCGTTACTAGCGGCGTGCGGCGGATGCTGCGACAGCACAGGCGGCCGATCAGGCGAGGAGTAGACTCGTTGACAGCTGCCTGTGGCGCAATGCTGTCAGCGTGCTCCCGAGGGGAATGCCGAATCCTGTGTTTCAGATGGTAGGCTCCATGCTTGACATGCTCACTCCATGCCGCATCTATTTAGGCTTGAGCACACATGTGCACTTTTGACATTTGCTTTCAGAGCTTTCGGCACTCGAGTGCAATTGCGAGACAAGAGTGCCACCACACTAATCAGGTTGCATCAACAAGAATACAAGTATCCCTTGCCAAAACAGAACAAGAATACAATACAATTCTTTAAAATATACCATCTACAATTTCAAACTTGGAGTATGAGCAATCAGATCACTAGTGGTTCTATTGCTGAGACTAAGAATTAAGAAAGTTTGTACCATGACAGTAGCTAATGATCATGAGCTGCCTGCAGTGTTACCATCTGAATAGCTATTAGCCTGAAGGATACACATCTCAGGGTGCTTTTGGTTGAGCTTTTAGGAGCTGCTTTTGCTTCCAAAAAGCCAAAAGCCAATCAAAGGGGTGGAAACCAGAAGCTGCTTTTTCAGAAGCAGCTACTTTTAGGTAGTACAGTTTTGAAAACACCTTGGACCCTACTTTTGGCTTTTGGCTTTCTGCTTTTTGAAATGGTGAAAATAGAGAGCTGTTTCACAGTCGTTTCAAGGAAAATAGAGATAGGAGGTAAGTTTTATACTTGTTTGAACCAAACAGCTTACAGATTTTCCACAGCCCACAACCTGCAGCAGTTTTTCCACAGCCCATAGCTCATAGCAGCTTTTTTAAAAGCCACAGCTCAACCAAACACACCCTCAAGATGTCAAAGTTGGACTTAGGAGTTGGGACGGAACTTCCCCAGCACAAACTGCGGCATAAGCATCTGCGAGCCCAGAAAACGCTGTGCTTGTGACGGTCGATGAACCTCGATTTGAAACTCTCCTTGCCAAGAGTAGCAAATAAGTAAAAACCAATCTTATTTTTCAGCAATCCCTTTGCCTGCAGGACCTTCATGACATAATACCGGGGAGCTAGCCGCTCCACCAGGTTGTACAGGAATAGCATGGGCCTTTGCACAATGTAGTGCGGCTCCAAACCGATTTCGTTGATCAGGAACTCAGTCTTGCGGCGAAAAGAATCCTTGGAGATTCTCAGAAGGGTTGGCTGCTTGCACACCGCAATACCACACGACGCTCGGCCTTGGAGCAACCAAGGGTGTGTTTGGTTGCCTGTATCTCCTTCGTCTTGGATGGGTGGATCCGTATAATCTGAGAAAGAGCCTATTTGGTTGCCTGTATGAGCGGATGCAAAAATACGCCCTCATCCTGGATGGGTGGATACGCTCAAAATGAGCTTCACTAGCCATCCTGGATGAGTGGATGCAGTGTATCTTATGCGGTCCCACGTGTCAACCTCTCAGGTTTGGTAGACTGCATCCGCTCATACAGGCAACCAAACAACATCTTAGTTTTTTTGTATCCGCTCATACAGCCTCACCAAACATCTTCTTTTTCTGAAATACGATTCCACTCAGCCTGCATCCACTCAGTCAGGATATACGATGCAACCTCCATCCACGAACCAAACACACCCCAAGAGTCTTCTTGAAAAACTCGATCTTTGAGGCGACTTTCTCTTGGTCGACACGGCATCGCCGCGCCTCTTGCACGAACATCCTGGAGTGCGGGCACGCCAAGCTCCTCGGCGCGCAGCACAAACGCCTTCACGCGCTTCGGGTTGAACGTAAGCACCCGCGCGGCAGTTGAAGACAGCCTGACAATATCGCAAACACTTAGCCCGCACTGACGAAGCAGCACGACGTTAGTCTTGATCACCTTCTCAAGGTCCACGGTTAGGATGCTGCTGTTCATCTTCATGACCGCGATGATCTGGTCAAATGACCCATAGAAGAGGCGGTCGCAGAGGGCGGCGAGGCGAGAGGCGACGCTCTCCACACTGGCGCCGAGAAGCAGCGGTTCGGCGGCAACGACGCCGGTGATATCGGGGCGGGAGAGGCCGACGCCGGAGAGGAGGGCGAGGACGGCGTCGGGATTGGAGGCGGAATCGAGGCGGGGGCAGGGGATTTACCCTTCCTTGGATGATTTCCTGTACAATCTGGATGCTTCATTGAGCGCTTTCCTGGATGCCTTGAGTGCTTGGGCCGGGGCGAGACCGCAGGTGGTGACGAGGTAGTCCTCGAGGGAGAAGGTGGCGGGGGAGGTGGAGGCTGAGAAGAGGAGGAGGTGGCGGTGGAGAGGGGAGGAGGGTCGGGAGGCAGCGCGGAGGAGAGGGAAAAGGTGGTTTCGGAGGTGCAGCAAGGCGGCGGCGGCGGAGGTTCGCCCCCGTCCTGTGATGAGGGAGGGGGCTGGGGCCTGGGCCGCCTGGCCGCCTGGGTATCACGAGGAGAAATTTCGATATTTGACACTGAATACATGCGCCTCTCAACTTTTAACCCCCAATTCACATGCCTTTGGAAATTTAACCCTGTCACTGCGAATTCTTTTGATTCAAGGGATTCTTCTCATTTTCTCTCCTTTTATATTTTGACACTTGTCACTGCAAAAATGAAGAGAATCCCTTGAATCAAAAGAATTCACAGTGACAGGGTTAAATTTCCAAAGGCGTGCGAATTGGGGGTTAAAAGTTAAGAGGCGCATGTATTCAGTGTCAAATATCAAAATTTGAGTGGAAATGGCGGCCCCAGTTGGCAGTTACCACGAGCGATTTGAGGCAGGTTTGGTCTGACCGTTTTGAGGGCCAAAATTGCACAAGAAAGCCAGGCCAAAATTGCAGCGTTACTAAGGCAGTGCTCCAAAGGATTTAGAAGACTAGGTTTTTTTTAATTTTTTTACTGCAGTGGTTAAAAATATATTGTATTTGCTATTAGCATTTTTGCGTAATTAAATTTAAAATATAATAAAAAGTTATAGCATCACAGACAATACAAAGAAATAAGAATCCGATGACCGAGACCATTCGTATTCGATGTGACATGTATTCGCTCCATATTTATGACCGAGGATATCCGCATTCGTATCTGTATTTGGTACTATCTATGTCCGACTTTGAGAAAAAATATAGAATAGGATATAAGATAAGTGATATATGCCTATATCTGATCCGAGTGCACCCCTTACTAAGTAGAGGCCAAATCTAGTCAAAGTTATCGAAATTTGGCTCAGCAAACTTTGGCTCCTATGGGCACAAACCGAACATGTCCTTGGACTTTTGCCATAGGTGTGGAGGGGCTCTTCCTAGGAATGGAATTTCTAAGGAAAAATTGAAAGAAATCTAGATCCAAAGAGAAGTTTTGTGTAAGTTTAAATTATAGAAACACTTTAAAGAATTTCATAGAAATATATAATTTCTATAGATTTTGTAGGAATTCTAACAGATTTCTTTCAGAGTTTCAATGCATTTTCTCCCTCTTGTGGCACCTCAAACACGTTGTTTCTAAAGTCATTCACATCATCTAGTGACAAAATTAGATACAACCACTCCAACCCTTTATATATTGACACTAAATATATACAACCAACATATATTTTTCTCTCACCAGGCCCACCAGTCATCCTATAATCCCTCCTGTTTTCTATATCCATTATTCCTTAATCCAAGCGTGAAAGATATGACCTACTCTTCGATGCACTGATTTGCCTTGTTTTATGAGAACATGCCGTATCTCATGCAAGATACAACTACTCTCTCTTCTTTTCCTCTCTCTCTCTCCGCCAAGACCAAAACCTGACATGGATAGGAGATACGACTTCGTGGAGCATTGAAGATGCCCTTACCAATAAACATCTACATAAAAATCCATGTTTTTTCCCTACCATGTATTCAAACACCTCTTGTGAGCAATTCCCACCCTTTCGTTTCCTATAAGATTTCACTGCCCTATTTTCCCCTATGTTCCACATGAATTTCATATAAAATAGTTCAATTCTCGTAAAATTTTGAAAAAAAATTCTCGTGTTCTAAACAACCTAAGGCATAAGTAGTTCAACACACTAGTTAGATTCGGTAGAGAAGTGTGTGTAGAGAAGAAATTTTGAAAGCGGTCAAAATAGTAGTATCTTGCTAGATATAGCAAAAAAGCCACCTCAAAAAAAAAAATTTTGATGAGCCACCTTGGCATAAGCTCGTGTCGTCGCCAACCGATGGCTAGACAACTGGTATAGCACACATGTCTTATAGCGAGTTTGAGTCACACTAATTGTGTATTAGGTACTAGATAGGTTTACTTGTGGAGAGAGCGAAGATGTGAGCGTAGAGAAGAAACTTTGCAAGCTGCCAAAATAGATGTACCTTGCCGGATATTGCAAGAAAAGCCACACCGGATTTGTTTGTCTTTCTGATGAGTCACCTATGCATCTTTCCCTTTCACGTGGTTCTCTGTTGTCTTAACTGTATACGAATTTGCAATGCATTCGCTGTAGCACGCATCCCATTCTTTTATACTCGCTTCCTACCTGTTTCAGATGGAACCACGAATAGCCTGAATGAGCACAACGCAATGTCTATGGATGATATGAATCATATGATGTAGGGGACCTGGAAAGCATGGTTAATGATGTCTGCTCCAACAAACATGGTGTGGTGAACTGGTTATAAACGAAACGATGCTGCCCGAGTTCCTCTCCCGATTGGCTTGATGACAAGATCCTTAACAATGGACTCTTTTGAGTTATCATGATCCTCGAAGCAGGGCCAGAATTTTCTTCTGTGGCGGACTATTGCCATAGCTAAAACAGCATTTTTGCAGTTGTATTTTGGTTGTCAGGAGTTACTCCAAACTGCAATGCTGAAACTATTGTGGCAGCATTGTTTCGATTATTGAACACCAAGGAGTTGTATCTACCAGGTTTCATCAACTGGTCAAAAAGATTTGCTTCTTGTTGGGACAGTGAAAAAGACTGGCTGGCTCACAAGTAGGATTCAACTTTCTGAATTGATAGCAGCATTTTAGCAGTTGCCACCCGTAAGATGGTAACACTTCCATCCCATCAGAAGTTGAAAGCGAATTATTTTAGGAACTTTTCTACACCAGTTGGATATGTTCACAACGACAGATTTACAGTCTTAAACTCTTACCTAATTTTAAATTCTTTATTGGAAAGTTTCATCACTAGGTACCAGTAGATTAAACTTTCTTATCTAACTTTAGCTCGAATGCTCTTTCAAAAAAAAAAAACCTTGAAATAGGATGTGACATGCAAAACTTAGCCACTTCTGCTATGAATAGAGTATAGCTGTGAGAAACATACGTCTCAAGTATGCCAACTGTTCTGAGAGCTAAAGGTACAAACTACCAGAATAATACATGAACGCAAATACATAGCTGAAATGGATATGATTTTGATCTCCAACCGGATGATCTATCTATATCTTGTCAGGTTGGCATATCAGCACCTACTTTCTGAGTGACGAAAAATGACAAAAAGAAGATAGAACTCATGAATCATCATTATACAAATCCATTAAGCAAATAATTGCCGAGGCAATCACTGTACCAAAACGATCAATCATTGACGTTGCTTAGTCACTGACACCATTCAGCATACGGCCAGGTCCATGCCTCCATAGCTTCCAAAATGCTGCTTTCTCCAATGCACTGGCCACTCACGGCTGCGTACAGAACCAACTGCAACAATACAAAGTTCTGACCTTGCAAGAAAAGGATTCCACCGGATACAAATTTTCTGGAAGCTAACGGTTTCTCCTGTCATAGACAGCTGAAAATCACCAGCCACATTCTTGGAGGAATTTGGGGAAAATTCATCATTCATCAATTTATCACACAATAAAGAGCAGCAGATGTCAAATACTACTCTTATTGAAGTTTGTTGGCAATAGATGAAGTGGTTGAGGAGTTAAGTGTATAATCGAATTTCCTTTTTTTCTTTGTGGTCAAAGGAAGATATATAATAAGAGGTTTTCTGTACACATGAGTTATGAAAAAGACAAAACAAAAAAAAGCAGGTATTATGATGACGACGAAAAAGATATCTTTAAAAATTTATGCTCCCAGAAGCATATGATAAGAATGATTGCGGAAACAGCTTTTAAAATGGTAGTTACGCATTCTTTTTCAACACAACTGTGGAAGAATAGATACTATTCTTATTATCAACTCTGTCGGGTCAGTGTTTTTATTATTGTTAGATGGCATAATTGTGAGTTTGTGACAGCTGACAATATCACCAAATAGATTGTCATGTGTCTCCAATTTGTTTTGTCATTCTCTTATTAAGCAGAATTATCGTTGATGTTGGTGAGCATATGAGTAATAAACAGCATTAGTAGTTTGTTTTGTCATATGTCTCCAATTTATCATACAAGACCTGATACTGCAAATGTCCTTAGATTAGTAGGTCAGTTCATGCATGATCTCCATACAATGTGATATGGAGGCAATCAATCTGGACACTTCGATCATATTTGAGCCTATGAGAATTGTGCCAGAAAATGCTTGCTTAATCGGCCAGCTCATCTAGATTCTAGACGTTTCTTGCTGATGCTGACTAGGCTGACATCCAGGATTATGCACGCTCTATATCAGCAAACCAGGGTCAGGTTACTACAGTTTCAACCCTTGGTGGCAACGTTGCAACCTGGCAAAGTGGCAATGTCATGGTTGCAGTTGCAGGGCCTACAACTTGGTAGAATTGTGTTCCATGACACACTGTATGTCCTTTTAACGTATGATGCATCCAAGGTTATGGGACAAGAGCACCATGCATCCTGTTCCTACTTCCCATATATGTTTATTCTTACCTACCACTATACCGCATTCCAAACGTTGCTTACATGTACTTCTTCCCAAAGAAATACATTGCAGTATATTCTTTTTTGTTTTAGCTTATAGAATGTGGCTGCGGCTTATGACTTTTAGACTGTTTGTGAGAAAGAGTACAAAGTAACAGAAATTCACGTACTGTTATAGCCGATATAAATGAAGTCATTACAATATGTATTACAATCAACTTGTAGACCCTATCTTGACAAAGCACTCCGTTTAAAAACTAGTTAACCGTAGAAAAGCCGAAAAGCGATTTTCAGAAGCTGAAAAGAAGAAGCCCACAGTGATGTAGACTTAAATCAAGCTAGGAGACTATGATGTTCACAGTCTGGAACTCTCAAGTAGATGATCATGCCAGTATTCCCTCTTTTGCTGGCCGGGAAAAAAACAGAATGCATTTTAACTCCTACCATATTTGTTAAAATTTTGGGCTTCTTGGGCTTTTCCAGCATATTCTCTCGGAATTAAAATCACAGAGATGTCCCATATCATGGCCCTGTTTGGATACGCTTAAAATCCGATTCTGGGTAGAATTAAGCGAGAATCCCACCCAAACGCTTTGATTATTTTTCGATTCTTTCAACCGCCGCGGTGGGAAAAATCAGCATTTGCACTGAGAATCCAAAATCCTGTACCGCAAGTCCCATCAGGATTATTCAGATTATTCAGATCGCAGATTCTTCAGATCGCGACTTATCAGAAAATCTTGATCAAATTAAAATCGATTCTCAGATAAGCGTATCCAAACAGGGCCCATATTTGTTATGGGCTAGCACTATTGGCAATGCGGCCGTGCACCTAGGGGATGAGCGGAGGAGAAAGAAAAGAAGTAAATGATTCTTTTCTTAATTCCAATAGTATATGATAGCTCCTAACAAATAGAATCTAATCTTAATCATATCCCTAACAAATAGAAATTAATATTATATCCCTCATCATATCTCTAACAAATAGAAATTAATCTCTAATTTTCTAATAATGAATCGGTTAGACCCAAGGCTCGGTCCACGCCCATAACATTACACTTCTCTCGAACATGCAGTTCGTCCTTAAGCTGCTAGACGGTGACCGTGGGTTCAGTTCCACGTCAACGAAGTATAGTGCTTTTGGCTAAACAGTGTCTGCAAAAGAAGATAATTTTTTTCCTTTTCATCTTTTTTTCTTTTCTTTCTTTCTTTCCTTTTTCTTCCTTTCACCGGCTCCTTTGTTTCCTTTTAAATAATCCTTGTGTGAGGCTCGGTATCATGTTGACAAAAGCAGAGGTGGTGATGGCGGAGGTTCCCTGGCAGCGTCGACTCTGGCTCCCCCATCGACGACAGCTCCGACTCTGGCTCCCGATGGTCGACAGCCAGTGGAGAGCGTCCAGAGGTGGCGGCCGACGTGTGGCCAGGCGATGACGACCCCGATCGACGCATTGGTGAAAGATCGACGGATCGAGGTGCTGATGAAAGACCTCCAGCGCCGGTGTAGAAGACAAGCGGACCAGATAAACGTTGACAAAATCGCGAGTGACAGAGAAGCAGCCGCCCGGTGGAAATTCGGCGAACGACAGGCGGCCAGATCCAAGCAAAACAAGGCCGATAGGTCCCGATCTGGCGGATCTGAGGCGCGGCCGTGGACTGCAAAACGAACTAGACCAACAACACGTAGGCTAGTATATTAAACCAACGTAAAAAAAAAAACAAAACTGGCAGCCGCACATTTTTGGTAGAGGCTTTGTTCAACGCAGGGAATAAAATGAAGCAGTACCAAAATTACCAATAGCAGGATTAGCGCATAGAAGAATAAGAGGGTAGTACGAGAACATTTCGTCATGTACCTTCTCAAGATGGAAATGCCAAATATTTTTTTTTCTTAACATCCACTTCAGCAACCGTCCTGCCTACATACAAATCACTAGAACACTTGATGATTCTTGTACGCAAGACAGGAAAAGGAATCAAGGAAGATCTGCAAACTACAACAATCTATTTCAACTAAGGCATGACTCCAACTAATGGTCATTTTGAAGCTCCACATAATTCGATTTGAAGCAGCAAAATGAATACCAGTTGCTTACATGGAATGTGAATTGCATTAACAAGTCCCGGATGAAGTTTCATCTGATGACCTACCGAACTGTGTTGTTCAGACTTCAGAGTTCGGACATCACCGGTAAGTTGTTGCATTCGCTATCACCTGATATTCAGTAGCATGTGGCCTTAATGAAATTGCCGGCACAGTACTGATGATAGGATGACCGCGCCAGGATTTGAATTCGAAGGTCTTATTGGTAAATCATCGCAACCAGACCGCCATTCTATTTGGGTAGAACAGAAACTGCCATCGCAACAACAGAGGAATAAGATCCGTCTCTCACGAGCTTTGTCCTTGAGATCGACAGCCAAGCAATAATTGATTAAGCTGGCCTCAAGAACAGTTGTATGACTCTAATGTTCTACCATCTTGCATTGGATTTTCACTGCTTTGTCTGGGATCTTCTCTGCTTTGTCTTGGACTTCCCCATCATGTTCTTGGATTTTCTCTGGCGTGTCTTGGAATTTCCTTTCATTTTCTTGGATTTTCTCTGCTTTGTCTAGGATTTCCCCTGCCTTTTCTTGGATTTCCCCTGCCTTCTTTTGGATCTTCTCTTCCTTCTCTTGGATTCCATCCACCTTGTCTTGGATTTTCCCTGCCCTGTCTTGCTCTTCCCCCGCTATGTGCTTGATTTTTGCATCCAAACGCGAAAGTTTCTCAGCTTTAGAAAGTGCCTCCGATCCAACTACTCTTACAGTTTGGTTCCTCCTCAGAAGCAACATTACATCCCTTTCAATATGATCACTAGTAGCACGCACTGTTCTTGCCCGACTAATGCCAAATCTTTGGCCGGCAACGCCATCAATCCGAGCCATTAGCTCCAAGAGATTTCTCCTCTCCCAAGCCCCAGCCTCGGAGAACACCTTCCCATTCTTCAATGGCCGGGGTGGTTTCTTGGCACTCACCAATAGCACCTGATCCTCCAAGGCACCTTCGTCTGCCTCCTCCTTTTCATCGTCGTTAAACGCCAATGCTGAAGTCGAGTCCCGCTCCGATGCAGCATTGTCGCTGGCAGCAGCTCGCTTCGAGACGGTTTTCTGAACATCAACAACCGCGCAGGGGTTCCCGACCACCGCAAGCCCGTTCCACACCTTGGCAGACACCGCCTTGCTGAGGACCACGAGGCGCTCAACGATGTCAGCCATCGACGGCCGCCGCTCCCTGCAAGACCGCACGCAACTCGCCGCCAGCACAGCCAGGTCTCTCCGAGTGACCGGGTCGCGGGGCGGCGCCACCCGTGGGTCGAACAGCGCGGACACCTTCCCCTTCCGCAGCAGGGGCACCGCCCACTCCACCACCGAGGGCGGCGAGTGCTGGACGTCGATGGCCTTGCGGCCGCTCAAGATCTCCAGCAGCAGGATCCCGAAGCTGAATACGTCGGTCTTGGTGCTGAGGCACTCCGGCGTGACGTAGGCCGGGTCGAGGTACCCCAGCGTCCCCGCCGGCGCCGGCGTGGTGGCATTGCCGGCGCCACCATCCCTCTTGGGCACGTGGAGAGCGAGTCCGAAGTCGCCGAGGCACGCGTCGAGGTTGGCGTCGAGCAGGACGTTGGCGGACTTGACGTCGCGGTGGATGACGGGGGGCTCGGCGTCGTGGAGCGCGCGGAGCGCCCTCGCCGTCTGGAGCGCGAGGCGGATGCGGCGCGGCCACCTGGGGGGCCGCGGGTTGGAGTGGAGCAGGTCGTAGAGCGTGCCGTTGGGCATGTACTCGACGACGAGCAGGCGCGGGCGGTGGTGCGCGTCGGCGGGGCCGGAGTCGGAGAAGCCGAGGAGGTTGACGAGGCGCGGGCCGCGGACGGAGGAGAGGATGCGGATCTCGTTGTCCACCTCGGGGCGGCGCGGGGAGGGGCGCTTGACGGCGACGGCGCGGCCCGAGGGGAGCCCGGCCTTGTAGACGGCCCCGTGGCTGCCCCGCCCGAGCAGCGCGGCGTCCGCAAAGTGGGAGGTGGCCGCCTCCAAGTCGGCGTACGCGAACCGCTCGATCTCTTGCGCCGCGGCCTCGGCGGGCGGCAGCGCGGGCTTGGGCCCCGACCGGCGCGAGATGGGGAGCGGCGAGATGGCCGAGATGGAGCGGCACGTGGCCACGGACGAGTCCGCGCGGCAGGAGAGGTACCCCATTTGGGCCGGGCAGAGTCGCCGCGTCCCGCGCCGCGAGACGCGAGCGCGGAGGAGTTGGAGGAAGAGGAGGGGATCCGAGAGCGGGGCTGGGGGTTGGGTTGTGGAAGAGTCGGAACGGCGGCAGCGCGGGCGGCAGCGTAGCGTGTTTTCGGTGGTTTTGGGGGGCGTTTGGTGGGGGGAAATGGGGCCTCGGCGCGGCGGGCGGCGAGGGGGGATCCCGGCTCGGCCAGGGCGGTGGTGGTGGTTTGGCCTTTTGGAGCGGGGCGGCGATGGATTGCTTCGTGATGTGGGATAATTCGTCATCTTTTCTTTTAGAGAGAGAAAGCTGATAATTCATGATCGGGTCGTGCGAAATTGGTGTCGTTGACACGACACGGCCATACGTAGATGGTGATTGGGTAATTGTGGCTCGACGCTTTTTGCGAGAGGTGTCGACGACGAGTCAATCGTGTTGCCAAAGATGGGCTGGCACTGTGGTCGCTGTGGCCTACTGACCTGTGGATTCGCCGGAGAAAAAGTTTTTTTTATAAGGAACAACTTGTCTTCCATTAACCGTCGGCTCCAGGCGAATCGTCAGAGACCAGGACAGTTACAAAGTCGGGGACTTGGTTCAAAAATACCGCTGAACCCGAGCAAATAGCGCTTGCCCCATGCCGGGCTAGACAATCAGCCACTTGGTTGCATGATCTCGGTCAGGCTCGGATCACGCATTGCACAAACGCCTCCGAAATGAAATTTCTAATCTGACGGAACAAACACCCATCCACACTCCTATCCATCTCTGTTAAAGTCAGGTCTTTCTGCAAATTTGTTGCATCTGTTTCGAGTATAATACGACTCATACCCAACTCCGCAACTCGACGTAGACTCATCAGCGCTGCCTGAGCTTCGGCCTGCAAAGGACTCAAAACTCTCTCCAATTTTCCACAACCCCCTCCAGGAACTCCCCATTGTTATTACGAGCAACGAAAGCCCATCCGCCTTCTTTTGTGCTGAGCCTGAAAGATGCATCCACATTGATCTTGTACATGTCCTCCGGTGGTGGTTCCCACCTCAAAGTACCCCTTACTCCTTCCTGACCCTTTGTTTTTTTGAGCTTGTCAAAATCCTTAACATAGTAGTCGATCAGGGAGCAGATTTCTGGACCCGAGGCTCTTCTTTCTCCTGCATTGACTTTGTTTCTAGCTGACCACCATCGCCAAAGCAAAACCTGGACCGCACTGAGTTCCTTCATCCAAAGCTTAGATTGCCTTCACTGTTTCCTTTGCCGTCCTGCAGCTAACAAGCTTGGATCGCACCTGCTCCAAATTCATCAGTCGCCAACATTCCTTTGCTCCTTTGCACTTCAGAAACAGGTGGCCACAGTCCTCATCCACTCTATTGCACATCGGGCATATTGTTTCACGTTTAAGACCCCTCCGTGCTATATTTCTCCCGACTGCCAAACTGTTATGTGCAAAACGCCACACAAACATCCTAACTTTATTTGGTACTTTAAGCATCCATATCCTTTCCCAGTCAATACTGTCATCATCTTTCTGATTCAGCCCAGACCCGGAGGCATCTCTTGCATTTTCGTGTTCTATCTTCCTCACTGCCACCTTATAGGCTGATTTTACTGAGAAAATCCCTTTTGGATCAAACTGCCAAGCAGGCCAGTCATCAATATCTGCATCTGTTTGTAGGGCAAGTATGGTTTTCGCATCCGACTCCCAGAAAATGTCTTTTACCAAAACCTCATCCCAGGAGCCAGTTGCCGGGTCCATGAGCTCGGAGACCCGTGTCAATACAGATCCACCCTTTGGGGTCACATTTTTGCGGGTCATTCCAGCGGGGATCCAAGGGTCAGACCAAATATGAAGCGAGTTACCATTGCCTACCCGCCAAACCACTCCCTCTTTTAGCAACTGTGCTCCCTGCAGAATACTTCTCCAAGTATATGAGATGCCCTCTCTTGCACTACATTGCAAAATGTTACAATTTGGGAAATATTTGGCTTTTAGGACTTGACTGCATAGAGATTCCGGGTTTGTTAGGATTCTCCACGCCTGTCGAGCAAGCATGGCTAGATTAAAAAGATGCAGATCACGAAAACCCAGGCCCCCCTCCTTTTTTGATAAAGTCATCTTATCCCAGCTCAGCCAGTGTATTTTGTTTTCTTTATCATTCTGGCTCCACCACCACCTTCCTATCATGGAGTTAAGCTCATCACAGAGACCTTTCGTCAGATCAAAACACGACATGGCATATGTTGGAATTGTTTGGGCAACCGCCTTGATGAGTACCTCCTTTCCTGCCTTTGATAACAACTTTTCTTGCCACCCCTGTATTCGCCCCCAAATCTTTCTTTTTATATACCCAAAAGCACTCTTGCGTGATTTGCCAATAGAGACAGGGAGCTCTAAGTATTTCTCATTTTTTGCTTCTTGTGAAATGCGAAGCTCAGCTCGGACTTGGTTTTTGTCTGCTTGGCTTGTGTTAGGACTGAACAGAACAGAAGACTTATCCCTGTTTATCACTTGACCCGAAGCTCTCTCATACACATCTAGGATCCTTTGTAATTCTCTAGCATCATCCTTCTGTGCCCGCATCAAGATTAGGGAATCATCAGCAAAAAAACAGATGATTTATCCGTGGTGCCTCCCTACAGACTCGGATCCCCTCAATCTTCCCCTCCTCCTCCGCTTTCTGTAGCATGGCCGACAACGCCTCAGCACAAAGAATGAAAAGGTAGGGACTCAACGGATCACCTTGTCGTAGCCCCCTTTGTGGAATCACTCTGTTCGTGTAGTGATCATTCACTTTGATCCGGTAGGACACCGTAGTAACGCACAGCATGATACGCTCTACCCATTCTTCATGGAAACCCATCCTCTGCATCACTCGCCTCAGGAAACCCCACTCAACCCGGTCATATGCTTTGCTCATATCAAGTTTTATGGCTGCGACTCTCCTTCTTCCACTTTTGCGCTGATGTAAATAGTGGGTGAACTCGTAAGCCAGCAGCATATTGTCCGTGATCAAACGGCTGGGGACAAAGGCACTTTGTGAAGGTGAGATGATCTCCGGCAGAATACCTTTCAGCCAGTTTGCTAGAACTTTTGAGATGAGTTTGTACGCCACGTTGCAGAGACTTATGGGCCTAAGATCCTTTAGTTTCGCCGGAGAAAAAGTTCGTAAGCGGGAATGGGTCTCGGTGTGCGTCCGGTCCCTCCATCTCAGTTAGTATATAGGCTGGTGGGTTTTTTTATTATGACTTATAGCTTAGCTTATATCTGTTATTTATGACATTTGATTCTAATATGTGGGTTTCTGTAAACTAATCAAATATCGATAAGATGTTTTAAAATGCTATTTTGATAAGACGTTTTAAAAGGCTATTTTGATAAACTATTTTAAAATAATAATAAAAAACGTCTTATTTGTTTGCATAAAAACTGAAATGAACTTGACCAGATAATAGCAGCAGTGCAGACAGAGGCGGCGAGAGACGAGAGAGTTGCATAGCATGTGACCTTTGCTCTTTCTCCCTTACTCGTTTCAGATGCTTCTTTCTTTCCACTTTGGATGCATCTCTAGTTGTGTTTTGTCTGCAGCAACTGAAGCTACGAACTCTAGTTTTTTTTCTTTTTGCCCTCCTGGAAGACCAACTGCAATGACAGATATCAATGTGCACATACAATACAAATTATAGGGAACTTAGGACACGGAGTCATTGTTAAGTGTTAGTAACAAACCGGTGCTCTTTCGTCGTCAGCGGAATGTTGGCTGTACCCGTAGCATATTTAAGAACTGAAGCTGAAACGGATCCATGCAGATGTAGTGCTGGTATCCCTTCTTTTATCGGTCGGCAATAATCAATTCGATCCTAATCCGAGTGCCTTCACGATGGCGCATGTGACGGCAACCGAAGTAATTCAGATTTATCTCTCAGAAAAAGATAATTTAGATTTTGGAGGACACAAGAAAGCAAAAGGGTTCCAGTTTTAAGCATACTTATTTATGTGGGGGAGGGGATCAGCCGGCACGAAAGGAATCTGTACTTGGTATTCTATGAATCTATCCGGCGATACCAGCTCACGTGCCCCGCGTACAGCTAATCTGATCTGGTGCTGCGTTTCTTATCGTCTCTGCGAACTAAGCTACCACGAAGTGGATGGCGTTTACAATTTTTAGTTTAAAAGTCAGATGAAGAATTCGTTTTAAGAAGCTTCGACCTATTTTGATTTTTAGAAAAATCCAAAGCCCAAAAAACAAGCCGCCTGTTCTTTTCGACTGTGATTGATAATTTATGACTGTGGCTGATGATTTTTGCTTCTAAAGCGAGTGCTTGTATGAATGAACTAAATACTGATAAGCTGTTTTCAAAAGACGACGAAAAAATCGATTCATTTGTTTATTCAAATAAAACCATAAAATATAAATCGAAAAGAATGAACAAAAGCCTAAACTACTCCTACTAGTACTTCTTGGCTGATGAGAAATTCGAGTTATTTTATTCTAACGACGTGGAGGTTCTCTTGTGAAATCGAAGTCTTCCATTCTCTGAGTTAACCATGCTGATTTCAGGCCTCAGACTAGTCAGAGAAAACAACAAGGAAAGAAAGAAAAACTACTCCCGAGTGAGGGCCGGTCAAATTGCTGCTATCTACGAGTTTCATGGAGGACGATTCGATTGAATGGGACCTTTCCCTCGGCCCCGCTCCGGTGAGCGGTGCCCCCGTGCCATGACCGTGAAGACGTGACGTGAGCTGTTGAAGGCGTCCATCATGACGCAGCAACCCGACCCCTGCAAGCTATGGCGCAACCGTTGTGCATGTGATTTTTCCACGAAAAGGTCTCGGTCTCGGTCTAATTGGAGGCTTTTGTTTCTCTGTTTTAATTGGAGGCTGGAGCACAGTCTTGTCGAATGTCGATGTATTTACTGGTCGTTGGGCGGGCGCATGCACGCTTAAGTCGATAGCGTACCTGAAATGACACGACACCACGAGCAAGACCAAAAAAAAAACTACACCCAGAGATAATTGCTACTGATGGCATCGTATCTGTGAAGAGAACAAACTTGTTTTTTATTGTGTTTTTTTTATCTTTGCTGTTTGATCTGGATGCAGAAATACCGCCGATTGACTAAGGGTGTGTTTGGTTTGAAGTCAGGTAAGGATGGAATGAATCCATCTCTGTTTTTACGGATGGAACCGTCTCCATCCTCTATTGTCCCTGGAACCAAACACACTATTGGAGGCAGGTAGCGAGGAAGAGGGACGAGCCCATCCCCTCATTTTTGAGGGACGGGGGCATCCTCAATTTAGGGGAATATTCCCGGGATATTCCCCAAAGGGCATGAACTCTGTCCCTACTGACTCCAATCCAAACAGATCCAAATCTAGGATCATCCCGTCCCATCCCCTATTGTCCCTGGAACCAAACACACCCCAAGTGTTTGCTCCGGGATGCCATACTTCTGTCGGATGAATTTTTTTAGCACATCTGTCGAATTTCTCGCATTTAGTTTCCTTGAAGATTTGTGCTCTGATCGACGGCGATATGTTGGGCAAGACTGTATTGGGGAAGTAGGACAGATGTTGGGTTTGGGGGGAGGGAAGGTGGCATGGACCGCTAGATCTAAAAAATTACCTTCTTTTAAGGACCATATGTTGAATGTGACGCAGAGATCAGGGATAAAAATCGGCGGTAAGAGCATCTCCAACAATCCCCCTAAATCTCCCCCTAAATCAAATTATTGGGAAATTGTGTAAAAAGTCTTCTCCAACAACTCCCCTAAACACCCCCCTATTTCTATTCCCCCCCAAAACTCTCCCAAAACTTAGGTAGAAACAGAGAACTTTCAGGGGTCTCCTTTCCTATTAGGATATATTTAGGGGAGCTGTTGGAGGAGGGGACTAAAATAGGTTAACAAATTTTTTGAGCTGCCCCTAAAAGGTGTTTTTTGGGGTGGGTTTTTAGGGGAATTGTTGGAGATGCTCTAACCAGGTTACTGGCAGTTAACGCCAATACTCTACTGGTATTGGCATGTTAGTTTGACCCATTTTTGAGTGATTTAGCTAGTGCTCATTCATGTAGGTTGTTTGCTATCAGAAATTCAAGATAACCCAAAGAAAATTGAGAGGAATTTTTGGGCCAAAGAAAATTGAGAGGAATTTTTGGGCTTGATGAATAGTAATTCCGAACTGTAACTATTGGAAACCAATCAAATGAGTGTTAGCGGGTCAAAAATGGTTAAATTCAATTTTTAAGTTTAAAATTTGATAATTAGAACCATCCGGTAGAAAATAGGTTACCGTCAATAATTGATCAAGATCTGATACTTTTTTCGGATTCTTGAATCATTGAGAAAGCCCTTTTGCTTTTCTATAAAAAAGTTAACCACTGCAAAGTAAAACAACTGAGATTGGGCTGGAGTATGAGTTCTTTTTTATCAATTTGTTGTTATCCAAAACATACGTTTGACCATTAATTTTTATTTAATATATCTATAAACTCTAACAACATTCTAATATTATAAAAATATTTTTTGATTGAAATCTACTCGTAGCATTTTCAAATAATTAATCTAAATATTTGTGAAGATATTATTGGATTTTTAATTAAATTTACTTAACTCTACACATCCTAGAGTGGTACCTTTTACTGTAGAGGGTACAAGTTAAGTTGCCTTATGTATGAGTTTTGGCCCTGTTCTTTTCAGCTTCTAAAAGTTACTTTTCATCTTTTCTACAGTAACTAGCTTTTAAATAGAGTATCTTTTCAAGTTAGGGTCTACTAGTTAATTGTAATACAAGCTTTACCAACCTCATTTATACCGACAAAAACCGTACGTGAGTTTCCGTTATTCTGTAATCTTTCGCACAAACAGCCTAAAAGTCACAAGCCGTAGCCAAAAGCCAAAAGCCACAGCCAAAAAGAACAGGCCCTCACTATGATAGCTTCGTCTTCCCGCGTTCCAAATGCGACATAAGTGTTGGGATTTGAATCCTGATCTTCCAAGAGCCTCATTGGTTGGACTACAAGTTGGTTGTCTAGTCTACCTCTCTATTTGGGTTAAATTATTACAAGTTGAAGGTTAAATTTTAGAATAGTTGTAACGCCTCCATTTCTAGGGCTGTTAGGATTTTTCTCGTAACTGTGCAGAATTGTTCGCCTACGAGTACTGTAGATGAGTGTACACCATTGCGCATCAAAGCTTAAGCATAAAAGCCAAACTTTATTGCAAAATTAAGGCTTAGCAACTAAGTTTTATACAGTGACGCGTACAACCCAAAGTTATAATATAATACAAAAAGAAACTCCACAGGTATAACTGAGTATAGAATAAACTCTAACACCAGACGTCGTCTATGTTATAGTGCTCCTCAACGTCGTCTTTGTAGATTTCTTCACTTTCTTGGCAAGCATCTTCTGTTTATAATTTTAGCAAGCATAAGTATAACCAATCGTACTCAATAAGTCACACGGGGAAATGCTATATAACTATTTGCCAGGATTTCCAAAAGATGGGAGTATAGAGGTTTTGTTAAAGTATTTGTGGATGCAATTTCATTTGTAAACATTTTGTTTTTAAACACAAGATAACAAATCATAAACTTCTTAAGGAATTTGGGGTTTCAAAACTTCATTACCTGACTTCAACATTCCAAAACATTTCGAAATCTACTTATGCTTCGCTATTAGAATAACCCATTAAATACAGCTTCATTTACCGAAAGCACAACATAGTCGAATACTACATATTATGACTCTGCAGAGTTGCTCAACTTTACCCACAAGATTCCTCAACCTTCATGACTGAGTTGAGAAAATAAGGTTGTTTCACTACTCATCTCTTTATGTAACTTCTACCCGATAGACTAGATACCCTTGTCACGGAATACGTCGGCTTGACAGGGCGAAGCCTACCGCTGTGAAAGTATGGTTTTACCATTTCCATACCACATTCTTACGCTAGCTATTCCCTCCTCTGGAACAGTATATCATATCCTTATAGTAGATATTCAATCGATTTGAGCAGCAACTAAACCAGATTTGACAAGTCAACGCTAGGGTGTTTTGCGATGGCTTCTGGGGTTATGGTCGGGTTCTTGAGAGTGTCAAGGTTCCATTTTTGGGATCGGCGATGGTAGGGGAGGCGGCGTTTGCCGGCAGTGAGGTCAAAAGCTCGGAACAGTTTTTGACGGCACAGGAGCTACAGAGACGATCATCCTTGCAATTGGTGGCCATTTACCTATCTAGAGATGGTTAGGGTGGCTTGAGTGGTGGCGTTTTGGGTTGGGGAGACCCCTAGTGAGCTGTCCACAGCGAGGTGCTTTGGTCGAGCGACGAGCTTCGGTGGCAGAGAAGAGGAGAGCTCAGGGAGCTAAAGCAATGGTTAAAGAAGGTTTCTAGGGTCAAGGGAAGGCTATGGGTGAAGGTAATTGGAAAGTAATCGATTGGGGGGCAGAATTGAGTTAGGGCGCCTTGATGAATTCTAGCGATCGTCAGCAATGCTCTGGTCGAGGGGTCGATCGGGTGTGTTGGGTGGCTCACTGGACATTGATGCACCTATCAAGGGGGGCTTGGGGCTTTAAATAGAGCGGAGAAGCGGTTTGACACAGGGGGTGAGTAACGGCGGTGGCAGCACGTAGCACGGCCGAGAGGGTGCAAGAAGGTGCGGTGCGGGTGGCTAAGGAGGAAGTACTGGCGATCTCAATGTGGCGGTCAAAGTTTGCAGCTCATGGAGGTCGCCTAGGAGAGGGTGGTGGCAAGAAATATCGGCGGCAGCGAATTGCAGCCCGTTAGCGCTCTGCGGGTCAAGGGAAGCTGGTAAGGGCTGTCAAAGGAAGGGTTCGGTTGCCTGCCATGTTGCAGTGGTGAGGAAGCATCGAGAAGGCACGGTAGTGAATGAGAGAGGTCAGGTGGCGGCAAAACCAGAGGTGGCGGCGACTGCTTTTTCGGGTAATGAACAGTGTCAGTGCAAAGATCCTCCGTTGAGTCAATGCTGGTGGAAATTTGTGGCTTGGATGGCTAAGATTTGAGCTAGATTAGATCAAGGTTCACAAAAGAATCAAAATCTCACAAAATTCAAACTTCTTTTGAATTTTCAGTTTCGTTTCGATAGTGCTGTTATCTGTTTAAACTAACAACCTAGAGGTGTTTAGCGGTTAAACGCTTAACCTGCCTCTAAACCAAAGCTAGGTTTAAAGTACGTTGCAGTGACTAGTCCGAGTTATTTTTACTTCTCTTTTGAAAAGGACCCATGTAGTTTGACTATACATGGATCACGACACGTCTTCCTCCCTAATCACGCACATGATCAAATATGTACACATCCGCACCATGTGCAACACATCATTACATGGATCACGACACGTCTTCCTCCCTAATCACACACATGATCAAATATATACACATCCACACCATGTGCAACACATCATTACATGGATCACAACACGTCTTCCTCCCTAATCACACACATGATCAAATATATACACATCCGCACCATGTGCAACTCATCATTTTGGCCCGGTTCAAAACTATTTTGCTAATGGCTTTAACTGAAATGGACACTATAGCGACTATTAGTTTTTAACTAAGGTATTCAATTAAATAAAAACAAAAAAGTTACATCTTCACAGTAAATGTAAAGAAAAAAGAAAAAATAACCACGTTAAGAACAAGGTGTTCAAAACTGCTTGAAGCTAAAAATACCATATTGAACTAGACCTCGAAGCGAAGGACTTACACTCGCAGCCCATCGTTGGCTGGTCGAACGGTTCAGCCTTAGCATAATGCAACCTACTGGCTTAGCTTGAGTAGTACTCATGCGCAGCAACCCAACATTAACAAGAAGCCCAGATCGGTTGTCCTTAATGGCATAAAGCACCACTGAATTCTAATCTGCTCGTGTTGTTGTCTGGCAGTCGGATCGTAGGCGAGAAAACAAGTAAAGAACAGCATTGGTGCGCGCTTCTGCTTATTGTCATCGGCAAAAAGCCAAACGAAATTGCTGGTACACAATCACCTCAAAAAATGCTTAAGATTCAGGGTCTGCGCATTTCGATTTCAACTTCGGACTCTAGCTTATTTTTTACTATTTTTAAATTTTTGTCTTCTTCTGACTTTTTAGCTTTTTAAAACTTTTTTGCCAGTTCTTTTTCCCGTATTCGTTTTGTATTGTTCGTGATGGGCTAATCTGTTTTTCTATTTTTAATTTTTTAAATTTTAATTACACTAAATAAACCACCATCAGTTACAATGTAATTTCTGTTAGAGATAAAATAGGATTGAATCTCTCTAGATTAGAAAGTATTGTATAGGGTTTTGGAAGGAGTCTTCAGATAAGGACTCGGTTCCCGTTTCCCTCTCAAACATGTTATCTCTTGTAATCAATACCGTGATTCACGGATATATAACAAAGGTATGCGGCCTCTAACGAGGTGAGAACGCTTCTCCATCGTTCACATGGTATCAGAGCCATCCTCCTCGTAGATACATCCTCAGCCGCCATGAGTGCGATGTCTTCATCAGCTCCGACCGGTTCTTCGCCGTTTGGTGTGTCGGTGACCGAGAAGCTCAGCAAAAACAACCATCTGCTATGGAAGGTGCAGGTCCTTCCAGCCATCAGAGGAGCCCAGATGTTTGGTTACCTCGATGGCTCCATTGCCGCACCTGCGAAGGAAATTGAAGCCAAAGATGGCGACAAAACCATCAGGATACCTAATCTGGCGTATGCGCAATGGGTTGCTGCAGACCAACAGGTACTTGGATACTTGATGTCATCCCTTTCTCGTGATGTCTTGATCCAGGTAGTATCGGTGACAACTGCGGCGCAACTATGGGCAGCCATCGAAGAGATGTTTGCCTCAAGAACCCGTGCACGGGCAATCAACACTCGAATCGCGCTTTCCACCACAAAGAAAGGAAACTCATCTGTCAACGAATATGTTACCAAGATGAAGGCTTTGGGCGATGAAGTTGCAGCTGCCGGCAAGCCACTTGATGATGAAGAGATGGTGGCCTATATTCTTGCCGGCCTTGATGGTGATTTCGAACCTGTGGTATCGGCGTTAGCAGCAAGAGTAGAACCGATCCACGGTGGCGGGCAGACGCACGCAGTGCTGGGTTTGAAAGCCGGGCGGATCTTCACAAGGTGCGATCACATATCAATCCTCAGTAAACGCTGCTACTTTCCGCGGTGGACACCAACGCGGGCGTAGTCGCGGCCGTGGGAACTTCTCTGCTGGTCGTGGACGCGCTGGAGGACGTGGACACACTGGAGGCCGTGGAGGAGAACGTCCCGTTTGTCAGCTTTGCGGTAAAACCGGGCACACGGTGAGTATCTGCTGGCATCGCTATGATCCGGATTTTATTCCACAAGAAAAGTCTGCAGCTGCTGCTACACATTCTGCTACACAATCATATGGGATCGATACAAATTGGTATGTTGATACCGGTGCGACAGATCACGTAACCGGTGAATTAGACAAGTTGAGCGTCAGGGAGAAGTACAATGGTGGCGATCAGATCCATACAGCAAATGGAACAGGTATGTGTATTAGTTATACTGGTCACACTCAGATTCATACCCCTGATCGTCCTCTTTATCTAAATAATGTCCTGTATACTCCCGATGCCAAGAAAAACTTGATATCTGTTTATCGTCTTGCCACTGACAATCATGCCTTCTTTGAGATTCATCCAAAATTCTTTTTGATCAAGGATCAGGTCACGAGGAAAGTTCTGCTTCAAGGCAGGCGTAAAGGTGGCCTATATCCATTGCCGTCATCGTCATCATCTCAGCCCCAGAAACAAGTCTTCAGTGTCATCAAACCCACTTTGTTTAGGTGGCATGATAGGTTAGGTCATCCATCTAGTACTATTGTTCATCAAGTTGTCTCTAGAAATAATCTTGTGTTTTCCGAGGAGTCCAATAAAGAATCAGTTTGTAATGCCTGTCAACAGGCCAAGAGTCATCAACTCCCCTATTCTAAGTCCTCAAGTATTTCTACTGCTCCTTTAGAACTTGTGTTCTCCGATGTTTGGGGTCCTGCTCCTGATTCAGTAGGCAGAAAGAGATATTATGTTAATTTTATTGATGATTTTAGCAAATTTACTTGGATATATTTGATCAAACATAAGTCTGAAGTTCTACAAAAATTTCAAGAATTCCAAGCTCTTGTAGAAAGACTTCTAAATCGAAAGATTATTACTATACAATCTGATTGGGGAGGAGAGTATGAGAAATTACATGCCTATTTCTCAAAATTAGGCATCACCCACCGTGTCTCTTGTCCTCATACTCATCAACAAAATGGAGCCGCTGAACGAAAACATCGTCATATTGTTGAGGTTGGCTTATCTCTCCTAGCTCATGCTTCCATGCCTTTGAAGTTTTGGGATGAGGCATTTGTCACAGCCACTTATCTTATTAATCGTACACCTAGTAAGCTCCTTCAATATTCAACACCTTTGGAACGATTGCTTGGACAACAACCAGATTATTCGCTCCTTCGTGTGTTTGGGTGTGCGTGTTGGCCAAATCTTCGTCCTTACAATTCTCATAAACTGGCCTTTAGATCTCAACAATGTGTCTTTCTTGGCTATAGTCTCTTACATAAAGGATTTAAATGTCTTCATGTATCCACAGGTCGTGTTTACATATCCCGTGATGTCACCTTTGATGAGACTATTTTCCCATTCGCAAAACTTCATTCTAATGCCTGCTCTCCTTCGCTCCAAATTCGCTTCATCCACATCTTTTTCCAATATTGATCAAGGGGAATAATGGCATGTGATCGGTCTACTAATGCGTATACTAACCCTCCCGATAACCCTCCGATGTTACTAATATTTCGTGGAGTTTTGGCGCAGCAGAGAATTTTGACGGAAATTTTGCTCACAATTCACATGAAATATTACCTCCGGCTATTGTCCCGCCATCGCACAAGAACCAACGAAGAAATAATTGCTCACGGACGAGTCGCTGTTCCATGGACGCAAGACGTGTTGCCATCGAGTGGAGGCGGAGTGCGCTCACGAGGCGTGGCATGGAGCGATTGGCGGCATGCGCTGTCTCCTCCGACTCCAATCCAGCGAGCCCGCTACCGAGACGTGGCGTGCAGCAACCGCGAGCATGTGCCTGCCTCTCCGATTTCACTTCGAGCGGGGCGCTGCAGCAGCCGGGCACGGAGACTTCACTTCAAAGCGGACCCACTGCAGCAGCGGCCGGGCAAGCGTGGGATCGTCTGTGGGCACCTCAAATCCAAATCGCCACACACCGAGTCACAGGCGGGATCAAGAAACCAAAGGTCTTTAAAGATGGACGGATCAGTACGCTTACTTTACAACCACGGAGAACCTCAAACAGTTGATGAAGCACTAGCAAATAAAGAATGGAAACAGGCCATGGATTGTGAAGTTGATGCATTAGTGAGGAATAAAACTTGGCATCTTGTACCACCAACAAGGAAAAAATATAATTGATTGCAAATGGGTTTTAAAGTTAAAAGAAAAGCGATGGATCTCTTGATAGGTATAAGGCGCGTTTAGTTGCAAAGGGATTCAAACAAAGGTATGGAATAGATTATGAGGACACTTTTAGTCCTCAGAGTCAAAGCCGCAACCATACGAATTGTCTTGTCATTGCGAAGGTGGGATGGTGTCTAAGGCACTGGATGTACTGAATGCGTTTCTTCATGGTGTTCTTGAGGAGGAGGTCTATATGAAGCAACCACTGTGTTATGAGGACCAGCAAAAGCCACATCACATATGTAAGTTAGATAAAGCTCTTTATGGTCTTAAACAGCTCCTAGAGCCCGGTTTGCCGATTATGTCAGAAATTACAGCACTTTGGTTTTATAGCGTCTAAGGCAGACACCTCACTATTCTTTTATAATAAAGGACCGGTCACAATATTTTTGCTAGTATATGTTGATGACATCATTGTGGCTAGTTCATCACAAGATGCTGTTACTGCCTTACTCAAAGATCTTGCTACTGATTTTGCATTGAAAGACCTTGGTGACTTACATTATTTCTTGGGAATTGAAGTATCAAAATTAGAGGACGGCATATTATTATCTCAAGACAAATATACTTCGGATCTGTTAAAAAAGGTCAATATGATACATTGCAAGCCGGCAGTCACATTATTGAGCTCATCAGAGAAGCTTTCTTTGCAAGAAGGTGAAGCTCTTGGACCTGAGGATTCTACTAAGTACAGAAGTATAGTTGGAGGACTTCAATATTTAACCCTCACCAGGCCTGATATATCTTTCCCTGTAAATAAGGTGTGTCAGTTTCTTCATTCACCAACCACTGTTCATTGGACTGCTGTGAAAAGAATTCTCAGATATCTTAAACACACTCTTGGTACTGGACTAAAATTTAAGAAAAATTCCTCTACACTAGTTAGTGCATTCTCTGATGCTGATTGGGCAGGAAGTATTGATGATAGACGCTCTACTAGTGGGTTTGCAATCTTCTTAGGCTGTAATTTGGTGTCTTGGAGTGCACGCCAACAAGCAACGGTGTCAAGGTCTAGTACTGAAGCAGAATACAAGTCACTAGCAAATGCAACAGCAGAAGTGATTTGGATACAGACCTTGTTACAGGAGTTAAAAATCTCAAGTCCATCAACAGCTCAACTTTGGTGTGACAATATAGGAGCAACCTACTTGTCTGCAAATCCAGTATTTCATGCTCGGACAAAGCATATAGAAGTTGATTATCATTTTGTCCGTGAAAGAGTAGCGCAGAAGTTATTGAATGTTCAATTCATCTCAACCAATGATCAAATTGCTGATGGTTTTACAAAGGCCTTGTGTGCAAGAAAGTTAGGTATGTTTAGATACAATCTTAACTTATGTAAGTTATGATTGAGGGGGAATGTTAGAGATAAAATAGGATTGAATCTCTCTAGATTAGAAAGTATTGTATAGGGTTTTGGAAGGAGTCTTTAGATAAGGACTCGGTTCTCGTTTCCCTCTCAAACATGTTATCTCTTGTAATCAATATCGTGATTCACGGATATATAACAAAGGTATGCGGCCTCTAACGAGGTGAGAACGCTTCTCCATCGTTCACAATTTCAGCCAGCTACAATACAATTTTAGCTATAAGCCATATTTTTCAGCCCAAATAAACAGGCTCTCAGTCCGTTTTCTAACATTTTGGACTTTCGTTGACATTTGTGCTCCGACGAGCTCGTATTCTTCCTTTTCGATGTTGTTGCCCATCACACTGAATCCCCAAGCTTAAAGGGAGGAAGGGGCATTGGAAGCACAATGGTTGCGCTATGTTGGCCGTGGGACGGAGGAGGGTGGTAGGCGATAACGGTGGGTGGGTCAAGGATAACCTCTGAGGAGGCGGAAGGTGGCAACGGATCTAATGGCGTTGGTGCCGGATACGAGGAAAGTGTAGCAAGGGAGGTGGTGGCAGGATGGAGAAGAAAGAGGTGGGCCGTGTCAGTAGCCATATTGGGCAGTGGAAGCAGCGGAGGGTGGAGTTGGTCGGTGGGCCATGCCTGTGAGACTGTGGGAAGCCACACGCGGGGTGTGAAGAGGGTTAGGAGGACGATGATGAGTTTATATATACAAGAGGAAGGGGGTAGAGGTGGTCATTTCTGCGTCCAATGCCTAGAAAAAACTAAATGTGTAGGACCGAAATGGCAACAGAGGGGGGGGTGAATGGTGCCTTCTAAAAACTCTCCAAGTACTCACACGACAAAAAGGGCGAAAGAACTAGTTTCTTCGATCGAACACACGTGGTCGTAAGCCAACAGATGGTCGAACACCACGTGGTCGAACACTTGCCTGAGCCGACAAAAGAAATCAAACAGTGATAACTGAGAGGATGAACCAAGAACAGAAGGACTCGAGGCGGACAATCATCCGGTAAAGAGAACTTCTCTAATTCGACTCCTGCTCTCGGGAATGAACTGGCCAAGTGGCCTTGAGACAGATTCGATTCGAGCTAATCAAAGCACACAAAGACCGAAAGCATACTCACGAAGAAGAGAGGAGAGAAAAGGATAGCAAGAAGTCCAAGCTCTCAAAGCAGATCGCAAACAAGTCAATCACAACATCTCAAGACGATGAGAAAACAAATAGAGGAAGAGAGATGAATGATTGATAATGGAGGTTTCTGACCACTCCAACTGGGAGATACATGAGCACACTTGCTCCATCCCGAGAACCCACACACTCACAAATAACAAAGAAAGAACAGAGCAACTCGGGGATCAGAATCTCACAAGTACCCGAGCTCTACCCTCTCTATTTATAGCCACACACACACACCGAAGAGGGGAAACCCGCAAATCCCCACCTAACACCGGGTTTTCAACTCACTTTACCCACTAGCGAGAACGAGCTCCAGTGCTTTACCCGTTACACCCAACGGCTCCACTGCTTTGCCCGTTAGCGCCAACAACTCCTGTGCATTGGCAGAGACACAGCTTCCCTTTGCAGCTTTCCGCATTTCTCCAAAATGCCACTCCACTGCCTTCCCGGAAGCTTCCTCTTGCCTTGTCGTCCAAGCTTGCAACCACCTCGCAAGACTAGGTCTCCTTCGGCTTCCCCTGGTCGTTCTGGACCTCGACATCCCCCATGTCTAGTCCCGACCACTCCAAGCCTCATCAAGACTTGTCTCCAAGGTCCTCTGGCAGCTCCAGCTCCGGTTCCTCATCTCCTCGGCTTGTAACCACCTCACAGACCTCGTCGTCTTCAGCACTTCGGCCGCTCTTGACCTCAAGACGCGCCGTGCCTAGTCTCGGCCCTCCATGCCTCGCCACGACTAGTCTCAAGGTCCCGCAAACCATCACAGACAAGCAAACCATTACATAGCACGGCTCACAATAGTATCCAATCACTTGAGCCAGAAAACAGAACTCAAAACATACTCTTACCAAGTCGTATACCACCTACGACTAGACGGAAAAAGAGAACAATGAATGCACACGACAAATGACCACAAAATCAAGCCAAACGACCAGATACGATGAGTCTACGATCATCGCTAACTTGCTACGACCACCCACAACTCGCTACGGCTTTAACGCTCAAAATCTACGACTTCAACCAAAGTCGTTACGACCAATCAAAAGATAAACCAACAAATGCACAAGGTCCCCGACTTCATCACAAAGCCCTACGACCAATTTCCAGCTCAAATGGTCAAGTCTGCAGTCATCGACCGATTCCAGCTGCGTGCAAGCACGTCCGACCACGCCGGATCGCTCTCAATAACATAGTCGTAGAGTGCCGACTACTCACGTGGTCGTAGATTTGAGTGCCGACTTCGATCGCAGCCCACTACAACGTGGTCGGCCGATTCGACACGCCAACGTGATCGTAAACGACACGAATGACCTTCGATCAAGCCCAAAATGGTCGTATACGCTACAACGTGGTCGTAAATGGTTGGTGGCTTCGATAGCGCACAACGTGGTTATAGACATCTCGCTAGGTTCCAATCTGCGGCAACATGGTCGCATTGCGAGTCATTTCGACCATGACCAAGATACGACTAAGGCAAAACCGGTCTTAAACTTCCCTCGAGACCTACGATCACGACCAAACGTGGTCGTACTGGCCCTCGACCACGGCCAAACGTGGTCGTACTGCCTTCTGGTGCCCTTCGACCATGGCCAAAGTGGTCGTAGACCCCTCGGGTGACCTTCGATCACGCCCAAAGTGGTCGTAACCAGTGCGCATGACTTTCGACCACGACCAACGTGGTCGTGATAGCTGCAGAACACTTCGCCAGGGCTACGACAATGCAGAACTAGCACAAACCTCAAAAACTAAACTCAAACTTCCTAGAACAAGAGTCAATTACTTATCACAACCATGAAGTGTCCTTCACATGGTCTCTCAAAATGAAAGTAAAATTTCAGTCGTTCTGTGCACCGGACGCCCCAAAGGCAAAACCTGGACCGGACATGCTTGACCAAACCCTGACAAGTGACTACTGTACACTACGCCTCGCAATTAATCCCCATTCCATGCTCTTTTGGACACATTCTAGAAAGTCTCGTGCTTGCTCCCAGTTTTGAAAGCAGTTCACACGTACGTACGCTTTTCAGACTACAAAGCGGCTTTGCTTATCTAGTAGGCAGTTCAGACGAACGTACGCTTTTCAGACTACAAAGCGGCTTTGCTTATCTAGTAGTACCTTGTCGCGTGCCTTTTGAGACGGTGTACCTCGAAAGCAGGAGAGCAGCAGGCGCAGTCAGTCGGACACAGGAGCACTAGCCGAAAAGGGCTTCAGCGTCGAGTGGGCTACGGTTGCCGAGGATCGAAGGACACCGGCCGGCCGCATGCAGCGAGCGCAAGCAGTGGCGTTGTCGGGCGCACGCGTGGGCGACCGAGCAGCTGCTCGAACCGGGAGTACGAGTGGTTGTCTGCTCGACCGTATGGTGGTGGTGCGTGTGGTGATCTGGCCGGTGTTAATGCGTTGTACTCCCTGGAGAGTTAGTGGCAAAAACGTTCGTTTCCTTCCTCCGTATTCCGTAAGCTACGAGCCGCTTGCAGATTACTGGCTCGGTCCAATGGTCCCTTTTTTTTCTTCTTCTTGAAGGTAGATCCAATGATCCATTAATCCGGCTTTCGACTGCTGCTCATGAAGCGAGCCCGCCAAGAAGGCCAAGGAATTTTTGGCACTTTAAGGTCTCGTCCATTTCAACTTAAGTTTATAATTTCTAACTTATTTTTATTATTTTAAATTTCGTCTCTTTTATTTTTAGCTTTTGGGCTATTTGCCGATTCTTTTTTATATTCGTTTATATTTTCCGTAATGGGTTAATATGTTTTTCTATTTTTAAATTTTTTAAAATTTAGTTACGTCAAATAAGCCACAATCAGCTACAGTATAATTTCAGCCAGCTACGGTATAATTTCAGCCATAAGTCAGCTATTTCAGCCCACCCAAGCGGCACCTAAGTATGTTTTTAATCCATATTTGTAAAAATAGCCTTATGCAACTAGAATTAGTAGAAATAGCATTTCTGATGCCCGGTCACTAGGTGGCCCTACCGGGCGGCAGGGCCGTGCAACCGACACATGTCCATCGGAGCCCAGCCACTGGGTAGCCGCCCGCCTATCGCCCAGCCACCATGCAGCGCCCTCCCTGCCGCTCCACCACCAGACAGCAGGTAATTAAGCCAGCTAATTAGCCGTCTTAATCACCTGCTGAGTTAGGATTTGTTATTTACTGCTTGTACAAAATTTTAAATATAGTAAACAAGCTACAAAAATTATAAAATTTTATGTGCATCTTTCTGACACAACATACTTCATTGTGTAATGTTTTGACAATTTCTACGAGTGTTGCTCAAAAATTCATATGATTATGATATTTTTAGAATTTATTACATATAGCAAATGAGATCTAAAAATTACAAAATTTTATGTGCAACCTCCTGACACAGTCGATTTAATTGTGAATTTTTTGGGAATTTTATGTGCTATAAACTTGCCATGTTATTTCATATTAATTTAATCGTAATGAGCGATATGCGATGCTCATTTAATTAGCGTTTGACAATAGAGTCATCAAGATATATGAAAGGAGATAAAACATGAAACAAATGGAGTGACTGTATTTTATTCATTTTAAACATTAGGAGCCGTGAAGATTATCTAAAATGACTTTCTAAGTATGACACCAAACCATAAAAAGTGAATGTGCTATCTAGATTTTGGCAAATCATATATAGCCAAGTTAAAACCAAATAAGCATTGATCTGAAATTAAATGGCTTTTTAACATGTCAAGATGTTCAAATTCATAGTTGAGCCAAAGAGATCCAAAAATGAGCCAAACAATGTCAATATTCTAAATGGAACCAAGAAGCTATACTTGAGTCAATTTATAGTGCTACAAATTCAAGATTAAAATATTTTATTCATGCACTTGATATCACTTGTAATTGAGCAAATTGAGCATATTTGGTAAATTTTGAATTCATTTTTGGTTTTAGCCAAGCTTCAACCATTTTCTACAAAATTTAGTTTCTTTAGACATATGCTTGATCTCAAGCCTTATGTGACTATTCCATACAAGAAGTTTAAGGAAGTAATCTTGGTCATCCAAAACTCCCCCGAGTTCATGCCTAGTGCAATGGTAAGCCATCTCATGAGAAAGGATTGGTAAGATCAGTTTTTTCACACAAAAAAATCTTTTTGTATTTTCTTGACTTAGTTCAAGAACAAATAGTTAATACTAACTCATACTTCACTAATGAAGTAAAATTTTTGCTTTTTAGCCCAAATTTGAAAGTTTTTTACATATGAGCCCCTGGAGAAAAGATTTACAAAAATGGACCCTTCGCATAGCGCCAAAGGATATGGCACCCAGGGTCCACAAAACGACGCCATATGCTTTGGCGCCGAGGGTGGACACGTAGGAGCCACGGTGGCATAGCACGGCACCAAAGCCCATGACGCCGTGCTATGTAACAACGGCGCTAACGGCCGTGGCACCGTGCTCTGGGACTTAAGCCCGAGCACAGCCCCCTACCCCTCACTCCTCTCTTCAAACAGACACAAGCCCGCCGCCGCCCCTCTCTTCCCCCTCCAAATCCACTCCAACCCGTTGATTTTTCTCGCGATTTTGCTTCCAAATCGAGCAAGCAAGGTGAACTCCCTCCCCTCCCTTGATTTTTTTCCAATAGATATGGATTATTTGAGGTACATTTCGTGGGGCAAGATTTGAAACCCTAGATGAAATTAGTTCAATTTGGCTCGGTTTTAGGTTGGATTTGCAATAGATATGCGTAATGTAAGAGTAGTCATGGGTATAGATTCATTTTTAGGGTTTGATTTGAGTGCGATTGATAAATATTTAGAAATAGGTATGTTTTTAGGGTTTGATTTGAGTGAGATTGATGAATGTTTAGAAATAGGTATGTTTGCTTGTTTAGAAATAGGTATAGGTGTAGATTCTTTTTTAGGTTTAGAAATAGAAAATATTGGTAAAAGTGATGAATGTTGGAGAGAAATTAGCGATTAGTGATATTAGTAGTTTAGTTTATCCGATATGGTATATCGGTTTTCGTTAATAGTTATAGCGTCGTTCCAGTCAGGTTAGTGGCGTTAGGTATAGAGAGCATAATTTTTTAGATATTTTGTTATTCTTATCATTAATTTATTTTGTTATTCTTATCATTAACGTATTTTTGAATGCACAGGATGGCGAGGTACCGGCTGCTGGACGAGTTCTACGACAGGGAGCACCACGGCAAGCTTGCGGAGGACGGGCAAGTACGTGTGTTGTCGAAATGTACATGTGTTTTCATCACACAGTTAACTTTTATAGCATTTTTCAAGAGATTCCCATACTTCGTCCTCTAACCCTTGATGAGTTCCACTTGATGGTCTACGACGACTGCTACACCCCACTGCTTCGCCGTGCTGGCTTTCACACGGTCGCTAACCTACTACGGCAGGGCATGCCGGTCTTCAACCCCGTAACTTTGACCGCACTTGTTGATAGGTGCATTTCCTCTATCAGGTCTATTTGTTTTCGTTTCTATATTCTTACGTACGTAACTAATTCTTTTCTCTGTGTACTATTAACAGGTGGAGGCAAAAGACTCACGCGTTCCACCTTCCCTGTGGGGAGATGACCGTCGTTGTAGGACGTGGCGATGATACTTGGACTTCCCATAAGGGGACAGCCGATGGTCGAGCCGGCGGTGTCTGAGGGTTGGAGGGCACGTGTGAAGGCTTTCCTGGGCACGACATTGCCTCCTGTATGAGGGTTAGCTATTTTTTCTGCAGGTTTAGGAAGCACGCAGCAAAGGTTCTGGCGCCGAGCTACGCAACTACAGCGCCAGGCTCTTTGGCGCCTCTGATGGCGCCAAAGACCCTGGCGCCACAGTTGGACTCCTCGGCGCCAGGCTCTTTGGCGCCGTGATATTTAAATACGGCACTACGGTGTTTGGTGCCATGATAGGTGGGGGGCCGGGGCTGTGCTCGGGGTTTATAAGGCGCCACGGACGTTAGCGCCATTGTTACATAGCACGGCGTCATGGGCTTTGGCGCCGTGGTACGCCATTGTGGCTCCTACGTGTCCATGAACGGCGCTATTTGCTTTGGCGTTGTACCATGTACCCTGGACGCCATATCCTTTTGAACCGTGCTAAGGATCTATTTTTGCAAATCTTATCTCTAGGGGTCTATATGTAAAAAACTTTCAAATTTTGGGTTAAAATGCAAAAAAATTTTACACTAATGAACTAGCATAGCTCAATCTAAAGCTTAATGCAGATTCAAGACTCAACTTAAATTATTTGACATGGCATGAATCATAAGAGGATTCAATAGAGTAAGACATGATTTAATTCAAGTTTTTCACATTTAAAGAAGCTAGCATGGTAAGAGCTAAGCTACACGTAGAATATCATGGTAAATCTAGCACAAGTCATTGCAAGATGTAAAGCAATTTTATCATGTTACACAAGAAAATTAGCGCTCTATGTATTTATATTACAATTCATATTGCTGAATTTAAATATAATGACATAAATATTCTAGCACCCCCTCAGCAAGTGAGTCAGTTTTAGAAGCAATTTGGTTCAGGTTGAGTTATGTCAGCAATAAGCTCAAGAAAATCTCAAATAAACTCTTTTTGAACCAAAGCAAAAAGTATAAGAGAAGAAACTTGGAAAAACGAAAAAATGGCAGTTCTTAAAGCATAGACAAGATAGAAGGTTTACTATAGCTCAGACTCGCTCTCATCTACACCATATGATTCTAGAGCTATTAGCTGGTCATCTAAAATACAAAGCAGTAAATATGTTCGTTGTCTACCCAAGGGGGCCCAACCCCAGCTAGACCTAAAAGAGTAAGTGAATTTAACCTAATGAGAAGAGAAGCAACTAATAAGCAGCATCTTAAGATCACAACATGAGAGGAAGAAGTCTAACACGCTGAGAATGATAAGTATTCTAGTCTATGCTAGAAAGACTAACCCAAATGCACCTAAAACCAAAGTGCAACAGAAAGGAAATGTACATATATTACAGAAAGTATATGATACTCCCCCTCAGATTAGGCCATAAGAATAAACCACCCCCAAACTCTCCCTGTAAAGTCATGAACATCGAGATATCTAAAAGCCTGGTGAAAATGTCAGCCAACTAGTGGTCACTCTTTATAATCTGAAACACTATGTCACCCTTCTCCACATGGTCTCCAAGGAAGTGATATCTAATATCTATGTGCTTGGTCCTGGAGTGCTACACTAGGTTCTTAGCAATGTTAATGGTAGAAGTGTTTTCACAGAAAAGAGGAACACTATCTATGGCTAACTCCAAGTCCCGCAAGGTCAAAACTATGCAAAGCACCTGACTATAGTAACTAGCGGCTGCAACATACTTAGCCTCTATGGTGGACTGCGTAACACTGAACTGCTTCCGAGAAGACTAAAAGACAAGAGAAGTGCCAATAAATTGGCAAGTGGTAGAAGTGCTCTTCCTATCTATTTTACAGCTAGCAAAGTCTGCATCGGATTAGACTCTAAGGGAAAGATAGGAAGTAGAAAAGTACCATATACCATAGTTTAGAGTAGCTCGAAGGTACCGGAAGATAGGCATCATCGCTTGACGATGAGAGGCATGAGGAGAAGCCTGAAATCGAGTGCACAGACACACGACAAAGTGTATGTATGGCCTTGAAGCAATGAGGTACAAGAGGGAGCCAATCATGCTGCAATACTCCTTTTGATCTATAGACTCGCCATCCTCATTAGGATCGAGTGTAGTCGAGGTCGCCATCAGAGTTGACACTGGCCTGCCATCACTCATATCGAAGCATCTCAGGTCTCAAGTGTACTTGCCTTGATGAAAGAATATACCCTCCCGAGTCTACTTGATCTAGAAGTTGAGAAAGAAGCTCAACTCGCCCATCATGCTCATCTCAAACTCTATGCTCACAACATCAGAAAACTGAAAAACAAGAACATGAGAGAAGCCACCAAAGATAATATCATCCATATATATCTAGACAAGCAGAAGGTCATTTTTATGCCTACGAATGAATAAGGTCTTATTCACCTTACCCATCTCAAACCTATGATTCAACATGTAGGACTTAAGCCTCTAATACCAAATTTTAGAGGCTCGCTTAAATCCATACAAGGCTTTGGAAAGCTTGAAGACATGATTTGGGTATTTGGGGTTCTCAAAACTTGAAGGCTGTCTAACATAAACTTCTTCCTCAATATACCCATTGAGTAAGGCACTCTTGACATTCATCTGGTACAGCTTGAAGCCCTTAGACACTGCAAATACAAGCATAATCCTAATGGCCTCTAGCCTAGCTACAGGGGTGAATGTCTCCTCAAAATCTAAAGCCTCAACCTTAGAGAAGCCTTGAGCTACTAGTCTACCCTTGTTTTGAATAACTACCCCATCCTCACTCTACTTGTTCTTAAAGATCCACTTGGTTCCTATGATATTATGATTACTAGGGGACTTAACAAGCAACCATACCTTATTTCTTTCAAAATTCTCTAACTCCTTATGCATGACATTTACCCAAGACTCATCAGATAAGGCATGACAAATATCTTTGGGCTCGAATGTGGTGATAAAATCAGAGTGTAGAAAAAAAGAGACTAGCCAGATTTTGAACGTGTGACACACTCAAGGAGATCACCTATGATCTGCTCAAGACGATGTTAACGTTGAAAGTGAAGGGGAGGTCCTGGATGAGAAGTGGCATCTACCTCATAAGCTATGGAGGTAGGAGCAGAGCCACAAGCTCCAGAAGAGCTAGAAGGTAAGGGCCGATCTCCCTGAGGTGCAGTGGTAAATGCAGGCACGTCAAGGATAGATGGGACTGGATTAGGTAAAGAACTTTTATTTCCATTATCCTCATCATCTACAAAGATGGCATCGGACTGCATAACTGGACCTAAGATGCCGGCCTAGTGCCAGGACTAGCCTCATCGAAGTTAACTTCACAGGTCTTTATGATCCTACTAGTCTTGTAGTTCCAGACTCTATAACCCCGCAAAGAAGTTGAATAACCCAGAAACATGCCATCAGAAGAGTGAGACCCAATCTTATCTAGGTTTCCAGACATCAGAATAAAATACTTGCAACCAAAAACAAGAAAAATGAGACAGTGGGCTTTCGCCCATACCTCAACTCATAAGAATTGTGATGCCAGTGTGCCCTAAGAAAAACTCTTCAAAACATGGCAAGCGGTGGCTATAGCATCAGCCCAAAACTTCCTATGTGTAGCATACTCATCTAGCACCGTCTTGGCCATCTCGACCAAAATACGGTTCTTCCTCTCCACAACGTTATTTTGTTGAGGGATGTGTGGAAATGAGAACTGATGCTCTACACCTGTCTTATCACAGAAGCTCTCAAAGTAGTTCTTGAACTCCGTGCCATTACCAGAACCAATCGCTCGTAAGGTACCAGGGAGCTCAATAAACAACCTACCGAACAAACCCAAAAATGGCTGAATGTCTCATCCTACGAGGCTAAAAAAACTCCCAAGAGAATCTCGAGAAGTCATCAACCATAACAACATACAACTTTCTACCAATCGACTACACTCTAGTTCGACCAACAGTGTCCATATGAAGAAAACTATCTTAGTTCATCGGTCATAGTCATAGTGACCGAGTAATGAGAAGCAGCAACCATCTTGCCATGCCGACAAGGAGCACAAACTAAATATTTTGACCATCTTGAGCTTAGGCAAACTACGAACGAGGTCGTGACCGCTCACTCGAGTCAAATGATCAAAGTCAATGTGACCTAGTCTCCTATGCCAGAAAGAGAGATCACGGAACTCAAAAGCAACTAAGCATCGGGGAGAATCACTAGAAAACACGATAGAATCAACACGAAAGATCCTCCCAAATCTAAAAAAACCCGCAAACTAGATTTTTCGAAGAATCAAAGATTTTACAAGCATTTTTCTTAAAGCTTACCCCAAAATCATCATTAGTAAGATGAGAAACAGATTGCAAATTATAACACAACTTACTCACTAAGGTAACATTCTTAAGAATGAAAGAATCATTAATGTACACAGTACCTTCAGCGATGACTCGACCCGATGAATCGTCTCCAAAGGTGATTGTCTCATTACCTGGAGCTCGAACTAGGGAATAGAACCAAAGGGAGTCTTCGGTTATATGTCAAGAACAGACAGAGTCGACAAGCCAAACCTCTTTCTTCCCAACCCTGCAAACCTAAGTCAATGAGAAGAAAATATCGGTGGCTCAGTACTGGGGTAAATAAGAGCAGATCTAGGAACCCAGTACTGCGTCACACGACAAGCAGTAGATCCGGTCATAGAAATAGAGGACTGATCTCTCGCTACACTACACACCTCACCTCTCACAGAAACAAATGGTTTAGAAGTAGACCTCAAGCCTCTACTAGATCTAACTACTATTGACAAGCTGGTCTGACCTACAACAGTATGCTAATCATGCTGCGGATAGGTACCTTGACGGGGAAAATGAGGACTATCCTCGGGTGGAAACCCTAACCAGAAGCAACTCAAGGATCAAAAACAGAAGAACCTTGAAAATCAAGTCCTCAACACTGCCTAAAACCAAGCAAATCAGAAGAGCTATGTATGACTCTAGACTTTATGTTGGTCTTAGGAGCACTCCGAGTTTGGAGCTGACTCTGAATACCCCTAAGAGCGTGAACACGGTCTTTACGCGTGATCTTGGCATGCCTAAAGCGGAACTCAACTTTATGTCCATCCTTTTGACAGAATGTGCAATGATGCATTGCCTTCTAGAGGTCAAAGCAGCAGGTGGCACAACTTTACTATCAGAAATCCCCTGAACAAAGCCCGCAGACTTAAACACTATTTTCTTAGGCTCAGGCGCAACCTCGATCACACCTACTTCTACAGCTCTAACAACTGCAGATGGATGTTTTCTCACAGTATCTAAGAAATTATATCCTAAACCTTGATTAAACTTGCAAATCTTAGATTTGTCTAGGATAAGATTGAGCCTTTTCTTGCCTCCTACAAAATTTTCAAGAATGTTCATGAGGTACTCACACTCCCGAAAAAGGAATGCATAAGAATAAGGAGAAGGAGAGGATGAGGAACCAGAAGGAGAGGATGAAGAACCAGAAGGAGAAGATCGAATAGCACGTGCATATCTCTCCCTATGCATGGTCGCCTCAATCTTAAGTGCTTCGCAAGACACAGGAAGTAGTTATATCCTAGCCATCTGGGCCTTGTAACTCTCACTAAAAGTCTCTTGCATATTCTCCATTTTCTTCTCAATCTCAGCACAAAACAAGCAATCAGATTGTGGCTTCTCTAGTAGATGCTTAGTTAGCTTCACACTTTTTTCATCCAATACAATCAAATCAAATTTTAATTTTTAAAAATTATTACATAGTGAGCTAACAGGGGCCTTACAAGTATATTGAGCCACTTTCTTGGTATGATCACACATGTTCTGAAATTGTCTAGAAACAGATTCAAGTTTAGAAGTAAATTTAGGGCAGTTGGTATAAGAACCAACAAGCTTGTAATATCCCAACTGTTTATCTCAATTTTTGGGTAAAAAATTATTAAATTAAATTAATTTGGTTTAAAATAAAAATAAGTGTTTTGGTGCCTAAGTTTTAATTTTGTTTTGCCTTGATTTTATGTTTGTAAAAAGGCTTAATTTGAAAGGTAATTTAAGTAAAAACTTTAAAATATTATTAAATAAAAGAATATTTTGATTTTTTGTAAAAAAAATTATTTCAAATTAGTTATTTTGATTTATTTGGTTTTTGTCTGGTTTTCTAGAGTTTAAAATCTATTTGAAATTAAAATTTTTTAAGTATAAAAATTAATATCTACTTAAGTTGAAAATAATTTTGCTATGTCCAAAATGATTCCAAGAATTTCTGTGAATTTTTCTGAAATTTTTAGAATTCATTTGATATTTTTCTGAAATTTTTAGAATTCATTTGGTATTTTTCTGAGCTTTAATGATTTTTTTCAGGTTTTCTGAAAATCCAAAATCCAAAATAAAATTTAAAATTGTCCGCCCCTCTCTCTGGCTGATGTGTGGATAGGCCGGATTGTGCCACGCCGCCACCCAGCCCATCTCTCTCATTCGCCGCCTTTCTCTCCTCTCGGCCGCCCGATCTCCCCCATTGCCACGTGTCGCCATCTCCTCCACCCGCACTCTCCTCTCTCTCCCAGATGGACCCCACCGGTCAGCCCTCCCCTTCTTCCCCGCACCCCTTCTTCCTCCTCGCGTCGCAACCGCCGCACCCTTTCCGCCAGCCTTCTCGCGCCCAGCCGCTCCCTTCCCACGCGAGCGCCACCCACCTCCCTTCTTCGTGTGCCGTACTCCCCGCACCCACCTTCCCCTCTTCCAGTGCCCATTTTCCCCTTCCCTGTATTCCTATTTGAGTTGTAATCGATTTTGGAAGGCAATGCTCTATATATATGAGTAGTCTTCAAGAGGAATAAAGCAAGCCAAGAATTACTCTATACTCTTCCTTCCTTATTTCCTTACCTTTTCTCCAAGACTTCTGCCGAGCGCCCAGGTAGTCATCATGGCTCCTGGTCGCCGGAGTTACCGATCATGACCTCTAGTTACCTATCACTACAACCTTTGGAGTTCTGGTGCTAACATCCTGCACATCCAGAGTCAAAAAATTTATTTTTGGATACAAATTTTTCACAACTTAACCTACATTAGTCAAAATATGCATCATGCAATCTTAATGCAATGACCCAGGTCATCCCAAACCAATCCACGACTCAAATCCCAAAAACCCTGTTTTCTGGGAAGATCGGTAGTACCACACTTACAATGTCGGTATTACTGCACTGCGGTACTACCACTCCTTAAAATGGTACTACCACACTTGCAATCCCGAATTGGACCTCTTTGGAATAAAACGTACCACCGCAAAGTCGAAACTACTGCCTTGCGGTGCTACCGCAAACCCTTGTGGTACTACTGTGTTTACAATTGTGATACTACCGATTTTTCTAGGACTTCGAAAAACCAGTCAAAATCAAATGCAATCTTCGTAAAACCGTTTGACCACTCCACAAACCTTGCAATTGTTCATTATAACATTATCTTGGACCTTCTCACATAGTTCTTCATCTTGTTATGTTGACATGGAATGTTAAATATGATGAGTAGATGTCAAAGTTATTAAGTCAGTAAGTCAAGTCGAGTTACCAAGGGACCGACTTGCCTAGTCAACTAGTCGTTAACTACTTGGCGACTTGCATTCATGACAGAACTATAGATATTTGCTATAAATTGTTCCATTAAAAACATATCTGCAAGCAAATAGAAGCAGGAACAAGCATATATGCAATAAGGGCATTTCATCGTACAGTATGATGCCTTTGGTGGTAATTGACCTTTGCTGAGATAACTGACATAATCGGTAACAACGCTTGAGCTCCTGCTTGATGCTTCGACTTCCTGTAACATAAGAAATGCAATATTTGAGTTTAGCACTATTATCTGGCAGCTCATAACTAGCTAATACATCATAGTTCTACAGTCCAAACAATCATACATATAGAGCTCCTCCAAGAACTGGAAGGTACCATGGGGGTCTCTGCTGTAATGCGCATAGCTATTCTGCTGTCTATTCAACCAGTGTCCTGCAATAAAACGATACTGTCCAACCATATTTAGACATTCATAGTAGAAATGTAAAAAACTGTTAAGTGTGAGCAAACCTGGTAGAGGAGCAAGAGGACAACTATAGTAGATTTAACACAGCCAATCAGCCATACAGGAACTTGATGTCCAATACAATACTTGAAGTTCTTCGAGTCTGACAGTCTTTCAGTGGTTGGATTTATGAACTGAGTAGCCATGAGAGAAGATCAGAAGAGGCCATGAGAGTAGATCTGAAGAGGCCCGGGAGGTCGGATTCATGAATTGAGTAGCTATGAGAGAAGATTAGAAGAGGACCAAGAGGATTCATGGCCCGAGAGGGAGAGGCCATGAGAGAAGATCAGAAGAGGCAGAGCACGAGAGGCCAGAGGGAAGGGAAGAGTACCTGGTGCTAACTGCTAGGTGAATCCAGCTGGGGGGTGGGGGCGATGGCAGCGTCGCCGAGGTGGACCTAGTTGGGGTCGATGGCGGCAAGGAGTACCCAGCTGGGGGCGACGGTGGCCACCACCAAGGTGGTGGTTGGGGTCGATGGCGGTGAGGAGTACCCGACTAGCGACAACGGCGGTGAGGATTGGGATTCGGCTGGTGGCAACTCGACAGCGACTGATGCAGCAAGATCGATCTGGACCACTAGGGGTGACGGCGACAACTAGCCTACGAGGATGAGGGTTACATTGGGGCCACTGGCAATGGCAAGGGGGCGACGGCGAGTCAGGAGTGGGATCTGGCTAGGGCGACAGAGAGGATTGGGAATTTGGGATTCGCCTAGGGCTGGGGGCAGCGCCGCTGTGCTGTGGCTCCGTGAGTCTACGACTCTACGTTGTCGTCCCAAGACTCGGTAGATCTCGCGCCAAAGCCCATAATGGTCCACTAGCCTGTGTGGGCAATATTCCGCGCCAAGCACCATCTCCTACGCAGTTAACTAGTCGCCCGACTTGTGACTCCCAGTTGGCGACTAGTCATTCTAGTCGACTCAGTCGCCAGCCGGTCGCTCGACTATCGCAACTAGTCGAGAGCTACCAACCGATTGGACGACTAGTTGTCGACGAATAGCAGTGGTAGATGCCTCTGTTCTAGTTTTAAATATGATGAGGGGATGCCTCCATTAAATTAGAGATTAAGCATGGACTGTTAATCTATTATGTCTTTCAGTTTCGCCCTTCTTATTGATTAAGGATGGACTGTTATGGTTGGACTATTAAATACAAAATGCATTTATACTGAGATTGAAGTGGAATAGAGCCACGGAGACAGAGGCATGACAGATGGCATGATGTTTCTAGGTTCTGGCTCGACCTGCTGAGCCGAGCCCCGAGCCGGTGGAAGACCGCCTGCTCCTGGCTCACAAGGGCTCATGAGCTGGCTCGAGCCTTTCTTTGACCGAGCCATCTGTTGAAATAAGCTTAGACGAGCTTGGCTCGAGTCGGCTCGGCTTAGCTCATTTCCACCCTATTCATATGCCCATTCTACGCTAGCAAACAGATAAAGATTCCAGAGTCCTATCTGTTCGTTTCCTCTCCAGACCCCCCAAAGCCACACATCACAGTGCACCACGCGCTCAACCAATGAGACAATGCAATCGAGACAAGAACCCCCAACAAACACTTGTTTTTACATGTAGTACAGGGTAATAAAAGAAGAAAAGCAGAGCTACTAATTGAAGACCATGCTTCTAAGGAAGATACCGGCAGGGGAGAGTAAGGTGGGAGCATATCGGCTAGGGGAGATGCGGCGGCAGAGACAGAGGTAAGGTGGTCGCGGCGGTGGTGCGACAGAGTGGGGTAGGGTGGGGTGAAGAGGGGATTGGATAGCAGCGACAGCGGGAGGGGAGGGGGAGTTGGATATTTGGTGGAGGGATCAGATTAGCTACGGCCTGTGCGCTCCACAGTGGCCCCAGGAGCCAATTCTGACCGTTCATGGATGGATGAGCGGCCCGGGTGGCTTCAGCAGCTATCTGAAACAGAAGATAAGCCAATAGCATAGTGTGAGGTGGGTTCTTTTGGACTGATGGCTTATGGTTTATAGCTTAAATATTTGAATTCTGGCTATTCACAAGAGGTAGTACACACAGAAAAATAGTTGTATGCGATTTCGGCGATACAACTGAACTCAGTACATTTTTTTACTACAATCTTCCTATTGACTCCATCTTAAAAAAACACACCATTTAAAAACTAGTTACTGTAAACAGTACGAACATAAGCTGTGTACAAGCCAAAACAAACCCACCCTTAATGTGTCCTCTAGGCATGGGCCATGGCCAGCTCATTCAATTGTGCACGTTCTACACTGATTGTCCAAAGGTGTTTTTAGGCCCGCTCCAAATCACTTCGGCTTCTAATTTTTTTTAACTTTCAATTTATCTAAGATAGAAGTTAGTTGGAATACGCCGGCTTCTAATTTTAGGTTATTTTATATTTTGGTTTTTTTGCCTTTTTCTTTTACCCTTGTTCCTTTGTAATGTTCGTGACAGTGTAACTATTTTATTCATTTTTTTCTTATTTTTAATTGAATTACACAAAAAAGCTAACAACTGCTATAGTGCAATTTCAGCCATAAACCACAAACTTAAGCTCTTTGGAGCGTGCGGCGGGAGTAGATGGTTTTTGGTTAGAGCTTTTGACTAAAATAGAATAGTAACGGTTGGAAGAACTAGTTATACGGGTGCGATTGGGTTAGATTCAAATGAATATTGTTCATACCGTATCCTAACCCATATTTTCCTGGATTTAGAGTCTAGTACGGTAAGACCGGATACGAATACGGATTTGGAATATTCAATGTTTTGGATATGGTACCATCACGACGGATACATGATTTTTTCGGATCGAAAACGAATAATACAGGTAGACAGTATGTGCATACATAAAAGAATATACACTGAACCATACCACCATCACTTCAATCCTTCAACTAGCAATAAAATCATCTAGATTACTTAAATACGATAGCCAACACAACATAAGTTCAACATAGACGATAAATTCATACATAAATTCAAAAATCGATAAATTCATATGCAAGTTCAACATAAGTGGGGAGAATTGGTGACGATTGGTTAGAGTGGCTAGACTTTGAAGTTATGTTAGAAATTAGGTAAAATCAAGATCAGTTGGTATCAATGATTGTTTATGGGCGAGGTTGGTTAAGGTACTAACTTGATTGTCGAATATCCGGTTGGATAGTATCCGGTTTATCATTTGCCGATGCTATTCGGTCAGATTTTAGCTCTGCTATTTTCCTACTGTATCTGGCAACAACTATCCGGTACTGACCAGATTCGGTACCAGATCCTAAATTACCTTCTCGTATTCAATACCGATCGGATTCGGTATCGAATCAGTTGAGATTAACCTGTACCATTTACACCCCTAACTAGTTATTTGAGCAAAGCTTAAAAAAGTAGTTTTTGAATGACGTGGATACAGAGGAGGTGACGGAAGCCAGCCAGTGGCTTTCAAAAGCAGATTGCAAAGGCCACTTTTGAAAGCAGAGTAATTCAATTTAATTTCTCACTTCTACAAAACTTCCACAAACAAAAGCTGAAAGCCCAAACCGGTTTAATCAACTGCATTCTACGATGCTGTTGTGCAGTGCCTTGGAGAAGCTCGTTTCGTTTGCAATTGCCCCTAGAAGTATGTGATTGTCGGATCCAAAATGTATCGCTTTACATTCTACTGTACAGTTTTAAGTCCATTCTCTTTTTGGTGTACGGCGTCTTCTCATGTACCTTTTGCAGCCATCTGACTTATTTACACAGTTCTCTAGCATAATTAGAAGTATATGACATGTTCAATCTTAGTTTGATTAAACAATAGAATTTCATTCCAAACATTTTTCATAAATAAATACTTAGAAGTTCGCCCCATGGGTCATGATGCGTTTCGAGCGCAGACAACGGGTCTATGTTTTTTAGAATTCTATTTTTATTTAGCTTTATTGTATCATCTTAATTTTAAAATTAGCTCTATACAACACGAAATTGCAAATATAACCCCTTTACCGAGCATGGAAGGATCAATGACCGATAAGTGGCTCCTACCATGCCCTTGTGTCCACGGCACCCCAGCGCGACAGGCCACACCACCGGTAGGGTAGGAAGCTATCGTGCTCTGATTCCACAGAAGGTGTTAGACTACACGTGCATGATCCATGCACGGTACGAGGCTGAATCTAGATACACGTGCACCTACAAAAGATAATTTTTCTAGTTTATTAGGATTATATTTTGATATGTATTTGGTTTATTTGAAAACTATCTTATCTTCTGTACTCTATGTAAACCAATGGCTCTTAATATAATCGTAAGAGCATCTCCAAGAGATGCTCTTTCTCACCCCCTATCTTTAAATATTGGGTATGAAAGCTAAAAACAAGCCTCCAACAAATACTCAAAAACACGCCTAATAATTTTGGTACTCCAAAATTGAGGTGGATCACCATCAAATATACAGTGCCTAGATGGTAATTTTAGGGATCCAAGTTTAGAGGAGCTGCTGAAGGAGGGGAAAGATTTAGAGGACAATTTTTTTAGGAAGACTCCTAATATGAGATTTTAGAGGATAAAATATTGAGCCTCTCTTGAAGATGCTCTAAGTGGTAGATATTTCCGTCTGAGGAGGTGCCGTATGGGATGATGATATATTATTGCTTGTCAAATAAGGTGATTGCACTGGCACAAGTTTATTTAATATATAGTACATCACATATTCATTCTATCACGTACTATCAAGTTTTCAGGCCAACTAGTCTAGCTAACTCACATGCGTGGAAAAATATTCTTCCAAGCTAGGGAAATGCATGCGTAAGATTAGTCGTATACTTTAAAAAATATAAGCTAGCTAGCCATTCCGCGGAACCAGAGCGCGGCAGCTTCCCGCTCCCTACCACGGCCAGCTAGCGCGGCAACTTTATGGGGCCCACCACCTACGGTGTTGGGTCAACGTGTGTCACGTTGACGCTGCTGTGGTTCAGGGGTGTAGTAGACGTCATACGTCGGTTATTGGTTTTTTCATACTCAGTAAGAAGTTTAATTAGTAATTTCGTGCTATACAAGATTAATTTTAAAATTAAGGTGACACAATAAGGCTAAATAAAAATAAAATTCTGTTTTTTAGGCTGTGATCTATGACTTATGGCTGCAGCTTATAACTTTTGACCTTATTGCGAGCGCTCGTACGAATGAACCAAAAGCCGATAGACCGATAAACAGTTTTAAAAGATTATTCTAATAAATCACTTTAAAATGGCGATAGAGGAACCTTTCTATTTATTTGTTAAAAAACATAAACTAAAAAGGACATGCCCAACATTTCGCAGTATTGCAGGCACAGAAGAACAAATAAAAGTCACTTCAAGTTTCAACACCGTACAACGTCTTTACAATTTGGACGTAATGAAGCCACAACACGTGGCATTATTATGATACGACTCCATTTTTTCCTTTCTTGTGGCAAGTCGGTGACACACTTTGGATGCCCGATCACACTGGCACTAATCCGCCCGCTCGATCACAGCTTATTCGTCTTGGCGAGGTAAACGACGGCGCAGGACGTGGCTGCCGGGATCACGACGTCCTCGGGCAATGACTTGACGCCGGGGACGAACCTCTTCGCGAGGAGCGCGCACGCCGGGGCGCCGAAGAGCACCAGGAGCACGTCGATGGCGGCTTTGCCCATGCTGAAGCTGTCCACCGAGACGATATTCTCGGCGAGTTTTACGAACTGCTCTCTGCTCAGGTTCGTTCCCGCCTTCTGCTTGTACTTGGGATGGACTTTCTGCGCTACAAGGAAACTGAATGAGCACCTCCATTTGCAGTTTGCTAATCTATCTTGCGTATTCTTGCTTGGCCGCATTTGGATATTTTCTGAATTCCATTGCCTATAAACTTCATTAACCTTATTGCTTCCATATTGCATTCTCCGCTTCCAAGTGACGTATAAGTTTATTCATGTTTATCTCTACTATTATATAAAGAGGAATTGGTGGTCGCCGGTGTGTTCTCCTCTCTCCTCTCTACAACCATCTGATTTGATCTAGACTATTCGTCTCTCTCCTCCTCTCTCTCAGGATACAACCGTCCACCCTCTTTACTTTCCCTATCTCATCGCGCATTCTGGTCACCCTTCTCTCTCTGTTACTTGCTCTCTAATGTTTGATGTGTGAAGTTGGTTAGGCAGTAAGTTCTGTCTCACTATTTTTATGACTCCGTTGCAACGTACTGATCTCTAACTAGTAACTCATAAATTTTATAGGAAATTTCCCAATAGATCTAAACTCACACACATATACACACTAACACACACTTATTTATTTATGTTTGAACAATTAGAAAAACATTATTTGCAAGTAGGGTCCTAGTCTTCGTGAGCAGTTGTTAACTTGTAGTGCATGTCTCATGAACGGATTTGTCATGACATCTGAATGAAGGAAAAAGTCTACATTACCTATTGTACTTTCTTGTTTGTCCAGGTTAAAGCCTCTACTTTAACGGGGTGTTTGGGACTGCTCCACTCCACGTTTTTCAGCTCCGCTCTATATTTTTTGGCCAAACAGGTTCAGCTCCACGCACTCTGTTCGAGGAAAAAAAGGTAGAGTTGTGAGAGCACCTAAAGGGGTGCTCCACAAACTCTAGGTTTTTTGTGGATCTGCTCCATGGTAGAATTCGTGGAGCAGAGTTTGTGGAGCAGTCCCAAACACCCCCTAAAACTAAACAAATAACCACCCCAAATTTGAAAACCGGCGCAAATCTTTTTTCCAAAAGAAAAAATTGTGCAAATCTCATTCTCATCCATCCTCCATACCAGGTGTGAATGGATGCCAGTCACAGGGGTGAACAAATGGTGGGCAAAGTTCCTTTTTATCTGTTGAGTCAGCGTTCGAACCAATATGGGATGCCACGTAAGCACTAAAACCATCCTAGTATGGAGGTTGAATGAGATTTGCACCGGTTTCAAACTTGAGGTGGGTTGTGTGTCTGGTTTTACAGTACAAAATTGAAAGCGGACAAAGACAAATATGAAAAGTACAATGGGTAGCGTGGTTTTTTTCCCTCTAAAATGCGGTTTCCTAACCATTTTGAAGATTCGAAATAATCGTTTTTTAATCTATTCAACAGCTGTACTGAAGAAAGCAAAAGAACTTCCTATATTTTTAAGGAAAATGTCCATATAGCACTCCGATCTTTGTTCGAAAGTTCGTCCAGCATCTAAACTATAAAACCAGACATGTAAACTCCGAACTTTGCTATCTAGTTCAAATAACATCCTAACCCGGTTTTGAATAGTGATATTACTTGCGTAGCGTGATAAGTGAACGATTTTACCATGTAGAGATGACAAGCTGATCAAGTTTAGATGAATGATAGGTAAGACCTACAAAGCACTCTCTCCCAAATCGAAACAAAGAGGAAGGGAACTACAGAGGGCGGTGGACATAGAAGCACGATTGAGAGCTCGGTGAGGGAGAAACCCTTGTGGGTCCTGCATATCACTGACTAAACTTGGCCAGCGTATCATCCTACGTACCAAAACCGTTACTCATCGTGCTATGCAGGTAATACCACAGTATGAAATTGGGTTAGAGTGTTATTTGAACTAGATTGTAAAGTTCGGGAGTCAAATGTATAATTTGAAGTTCGGGTGTTAGGCGGACTTTCAAACAAAATTTAGAGCGGTATATAGATTTATCCCTACTTTTAAAAGGATGTAAGTATATCTGACCTCGTATTGCTCCGCAAGTTTCTCTTTTTCTGGTATCCTGTATTGTATCTGTCCACGTTGTGCACAAAACATTCTGAAGAAGAAAGCAAAAATGCAAAAAGGAAAAGGAAAAAAAAGAAATTATTAGGCAACAATGTTGGATATCGTTTTTCCGCATATACATATTTATACATGTATTATCAACACCATCAAATGTCTCGAGATTGATGCAAACTTTTAAAATTCAAACCACTATCACATCTTCTAATAATCGCAATACCTCTTGCACGAATCTTGAGACACTTTGGTGAGCTAAGATAGTATACACACCCACATGTATACGTGGTTTTGCATTTTTGAACAATATTCTTACAACATTATTGCTAAAGTTTCGTTGCGTCATGTTTGAATATCTAACGTTCGGAACAAGGAATGCGTATCCAACTGTTCCAGCGTTTTGTACCCATGTATGCAAATTTTATCGGAAATGCTTGCGAATGACATGAGAATCAATAGGCCAACTAGGACATACCATGTATATCAAAAAGGATAGATAGCTGCATTCTGAGCATAACCAAGAAATTAAAATCATACTAGCTGTAGTACAGCATGACACTAGGTCAGATCAAAGCTTACTCGATCATCTTGTAAATGGCGTGGTAGAATTCATCGAAGGTTGTCACATCCTTGAACATGTCGTCGTAATTCGCTTTCATAAATTGAATAAGGTCCTCCTTTGCGTCCTTAGACTTGTGCACGGCCTTCTCGCCCTTGTCAGTGCTCTGCTCCGCCTGCCCTGCCCCTATGATCACACAAAAGCACCAGTCTTACAACACACGGTGGCATGCATCTTTGCAGTGGAAACAACGGCGTCGTGTACTCCTCGATGGCAAATTGAGCAATAGGTACCAGCAAACCAGCAGGATTTGCACGGATCGGTTGCCCAAGTTTGGGCAAGAACATGCACAACCAACTTGTGTTTGTCATCTCATACCTTTCTTCTTGGACGCGAACTGGCCCATTGATCCTTGTCGACGAAGATGGCTGGGTCTCTTGTGATGAGGAGAAAGAAGTTGTTTGTGCACATCCAAGCACGGGCACAGGCATATATATACATATGTGGGACGTGATGCCGCCGGTGTGCTTTGTGTAAGGTAAAGGCAACGGCATTGCTCCCGCAGAGAGCAAAGCTGGGAGGGCATCCAGGAAAGGGTCGAGGAGCAGTAGCCACGCTGGCCCCGGAGACGCTAGCTTGAGATTCCTTTGCTCCAACTGCAAGCGTTTGATGAGACGATTCGATTCTCAAGTTTCAAGCCCTGCATCAGCTTGGGAAGAAGGCGTGCGACGGGTCGGACCAAAAAGATAAGAACGTTCACAGACGGATGGTCCAAGCTTGCAACCCCGTCTTGGAACGCAGGACTTCTCTTACGAAACAGGGCACAACGGGAGGCACAATAATGGAAACCGGCTTGCGTGCTTCCTCTGTTTCCCTTGAGGACCTTCACCCTATTCCTACCCCTCTATTCCCGAGAAGCAGTACATGTCATATTTAACACATTATTATCAGAAAATAAGGTGTTATCATCAAATTGCAAAGGGATACAAAAGAGAGAGATTGCCTGAACATGTAACATATGCAAATATGAGAGTTACTACAAGTCAACATTAGCATAATTTTGTTAACACCCATCTCACAGATGACAAGGTACAAATCAGTCCCAGAACATTGCTGCAAGACTGTTAATCAAATTCCAATGTCAAAAAATGTCTTACTTTTCAATAATAATGATACAGGTTAATAAAAATAATATGCTACACGGTCACAATGAACTAATCAATGAACTTGCACAATATTCATAGCCACAGTACCTCTTCATTCACACGCTAAGATCTTACTGTTCTCCTCAAACCAGCCATTTTCGTTAAAAAAGTGTAATCGAAAAATGACCATCATAGGAACGGGCAGCTCTGAAGAGGCTTGACGTACAAATGAAATCTTCTGCATACGGATTTGGTACTCAATTGTTGCATTCAGTGTGGTGGATGGCAAATCATCCAACATCTGGTTTTGGCAGTCCCTGCGAGTCAAAACACCAGCTACAAACTTGTGATGCTGGCAAGGAGAGATGTGCTGTAGCCTTGACAGCTAGCTCATATTTTACCAAGTGGTGACTCATCACTGTGTTCATCTACCAGCCAGAGCCCATGATCACGAAACCGTTTTATCTTCTTCTCAAACCCAGTGATGTAGTTGTTATGTATAATGACATGCTTGCCCTTCGTCTCCTTGACCCATGTTTTATTCTTGAAATATAGGCCTCCAGTTGGAAATGCAGACTGAGGAAGCAGATACACATCTACCTGCAAGCATATCTTAAATTAATAGTTTTACAAAGGACATCATCTGTTTGGAGGCAAAGATCCAGGAAAGTATTACAAGAAAGCAGAATGAAAGCCTTTGCTGTGTGTCATGTCCTTGCTAGCAGAACGCAAACTAAAAACTAAAATGCAGCAAGGATATTGACAAAAGAATGGTAAATATGATTAATTTGTAGAATTTATGAGAATGGTAAATATGATTAATTTGTAGAATTTATAAAAACATATAGGAGGTTACAGTTATGGACTTTACTGGAAAGGTCACACTACTAAATAACAAAGTAGACACTGCACCGCTTAGTAGAACCAATGCACCTCTATTAAAGTGACATATTAAAGACAACAGCTTAGAAGCTAGAACCAATGTCATGCTGATTTAGTTACTCCAAGATATTGTGAAGACAAAAAAGGATTATCCATAGGGACAATATGTACTCAATCTTGAGAGACTCACAAAGGGAGGTAGTAGACCTCACCAGAGGTCACTGATCCTAAATAGACCATCGGGAACTTCATATGATTGTTAAGAAAAAGGGTTATCTTGAGAGAAAATATGTGCTAGATCTTGAGATTTGTAAATAGATGGCTGATATTTATACAGTAAACTCTACTATTCTCAGTAGTTTTAGAAAAATTATCAGCAAAAATATAATGTTACATGGAGAGAAGTCCACAATGCTCACTTCATATTTACATGATAACAAGTAACAACCCAGAAAAATACAAGTACACAGAAACACAATGAATGCGCACGTAAAGGCAAATCCATTTACAGATACATGGTATACTGATAGTTTGATAAAACTATATATCCAATAATCAAATAGTAAAATTTTGAAGTATCAGTTATTCTTAAGATTTTTCAGGCCTCCTGGGCCAACATTGGCAAAGATTTTGTACAGTTTAAAAATTAGTTTTAACAAGCCTTTTGCATTAGTCCAAACTGGTATCAACATGTTAGTTTTCTTTGGTTCTTCAACTGACCTAAACTATACGGTAAAGCCAATTTGCATTTAAATCAGCCCTGACCCATTGACCAATTAACACTGTGCGAACCTAGTACAGTGGCAGTGCTACTCATGCTAAAACCAGCTCCAACCAGTTGACCAGTCAACCCAGCCCGGCCCAGACCTAGCACCGGAGCAGTGCAGGCAATAGTAACACCTCCCCGCCGTCCATCGTGAACAATATGCTTGTTTTAATTTACTTAATACATGATGTTTCATTTAGAATTATCAATATATTACTTAGGTGTGCACTAAAAGCAATGCTTGTTTTAATTTACTTAATACATGATGTTTCATTTAGAATTATCAATATATTACTTAGGTGTGCACTAAAAGCAAACCACTAGTTTGTTCAAGCAGATAAGAAACAACAACCATTACACTACCATATGCCCCAAAACATAAGTCCAAGTTCAACACTTGTATGTCTCAAAAAATATTTAGACGACCTTTGCCCTGTCTAGTTGCAATGTTGCATTACAAGCAAGGAAATCTGGCAGAACAAACCTGCCCGGCAGTCTTGTTCAAAGCCCAGTTGAACGCTGGCTGGTCATTTGATTTCCTCTTCTTTGACCAGGGCTGCTCCTTCATCTCCTCAATCCACTTCCTCAGCAGCAGTTTTGCCCCTTCCGTTGGCCGCAGGAAGATCATACAGCTGCAAATGTATGTCCGCCCCTTCTTACCTGGTGGTGGCAGCTCATGTGAATGATCCAGTGGCTTCACCTGCACCCACAACCCCAACCCCAATAAGCTCTCTTCCCGACAGTCCCAATCACAAACACCATAACTACACGTACAGCAGTCATATCGTCCATGAAGTACACGTCATGATCTCCGACGAGATATGGGAACGGGTCAGCCAGCCACACCATGTCAACGTCATTGTACATGACGCTGTACCCCAGCTCAAGAATCTGCAGCAGGTGCCGCGGCCGCCGCGATGTGAAGTTAAAGAACCCCTGCACACAGCCACACAGGCAAAGTCACGCACAGGGGCAATCCATCGAACATCTGGGGGGTTGGCACGTTAAGCACCAACCAAGATTTCTCTTCACCTGGGATCCGAACTTGTGGGCAGCCTGGGCATCGGGCGCGGGTGGCACGAGGACTGCGTGGCCGGGCCATGCGGCGTTGATGCGCTCGAGGGTCTCGTAGTCTTCGGCGATGACGAGCACCTGGTCGGCGCGGCCGGCGCGGCGGACGCTGATGAGCCAGTTCGAGAGGAAGGGGAGGTAGGGCCCAGAGACGGCGGAGAGGACGATGGTGCCGTTGCCGGCCGCGGCGGCGAAGGCGGCGGCCTCTTGGAGCGTGTAAGCACGCCACGGGGAGGCTGGGGCGGAGGGGCGAGCGGGGCCCCAGGGGAAGAAGACGGCGAGGAGGAGGAGGAGCGCGAGGAGGGAGAAGAGATAGGGGAGCGTGAGGAGGGGTAGGGGCCGGGAAGAGGCGGCGGCGGCGGCGGCGGCGGCGGTGGAGACGGGGAGGGAGTCGGCTGCCGGCGGCTTCTGGTGCGGACGCTGGTGGAGCGACATTGCCGGAGATCGGGGGTTCGGGAGGTGGGAGGAGGGGAGTGAAGTGCGAAGCGAGGTTGGTCGTGGTAGTGATCCGGATCGCGGCTAGGGACTAGGAGTGGCAAACAGAGGCGTCCAATGGGCCGGTGACGGCACGGCCCGTTTAATAAACGGACCGTGCCATGCCGTATCGGCACGGGCACGGTAATGGCTGCCCACCCGTTAAACCAGAAAAAAAACAGAAAATTTATTTAAAAATTGTAGAAATTTACAAAAAAAATCAGAAAAATTATAGAAAATTATAGACATTTGTTAATTATGAAAATAATTATTTTCAATGATATAATGAGCTTTATTATCTTATTAAATTACATGGGATGGCTTCCTAATTAAAAATTTTACCAAGATTTTTCACAGCTAAACAGAGAGAAGAGGGTGAGGTTTGAGGTGTGAAAAATGGAGGCTGGATGACCCTATTTATAAAAAAAATTCAGATTTTTTTAAATTTTTTGCTATTTTTTCTTAATTTTTTAGCCCCCAACGGTCAAAAACGGCTATATTTAGCCGGGTCGGCCTGGCTGGCACAGCACGGCCTGTTTACTACCGTTGGCGGGCCGGGCTGGGCCGCGCTGCCGGCCCAGGCATGGCCCAGTCCACTGGACTATGCCGTGCTCGGCGGGGCTAACGATCACGGCGTGGGTCACGCGGTTGGGCGACCACTTGGACACCTCTAGTGGCAAACAACAAAGATAGCTAGTGTTGTTTGTTAGCACTGGACGACACCATCTGAACCCTTCTATCGCCTGACGGAAAGCCCAGAATACTTTGTCAAGAATAAAACAATTCAGGCTATACGTAGGATAACCCCGCTCCTTCCTATTAATGTGTGTGCCTGGGATTTGATTCTGCAATTTGATGTAGCATTCCTGGGACCAGGTCATACGCCTTCTCGTACGTCCCTAAAATACGCTGCAGCACCTTCCGTTTCGCCCGCCACACCTTCTTGTAGCGAATATCGAACCCCACCATATTCACTACATACACCAACAGAAGCTTCAAAGAAATAGACACATCTGCCACCATGAAGTGGCTTATCAACTCTACAACATGCAACATCATGTTGCGGTGCCTATGTAGTGGCGCCGCTAGCTCCCAACTGTGATCTTTCAGCATCGTTATCCGGAAGTCTGTGGCAGCGCCCCTAACACACTTGACGATGTAGGTGTCCAGGTTGGACCTGTGCACCCGTTACGTCCGGCTAATGCTGACGGCGTATCTAGCAATAGCTTGTTGGGCAGCACTCTTGTTACGGAAGCACTGCCCTAAAAGGAGTGTGCCCTCGTTGAACCCCCACTCTGCCTCCTCCGCCCGTGGCAGAACTAGAGATTCCGTTGTGATGTCGTCCAGTCTGGACGACACATACGCAACGTCGGTGGTCACAACACCACCTAACACACCTCCCACTGTAGCTTCGCCATCTTCGTCCTCAACTAGCTATTTCCACATCCTCCTCCTGCTTGTTGTGCACTTCTTCCATCTGGTCTACAAGGTACACGGCGCCCACCACTTCTCTGCATCTTCATTCGCCTAAAAATTCTCCACATGCCTCCTCGGGTCTCCATCGCCCATTGTCTCACTGACATCATCTCCTACACCAACATCTTCATGAGTGCCGGAGACTAACCCAAACACTTCATCTCCGCCAGCGCCACCAGAACCACCGTGACGGACGATTGTGTCCTCTCTACAAAGTGAACATACACCATTGGCCTGGCATATATCGTTGTGGCAGGATTTGCACATAACCTCCATGTAGTTGGCCCATGAAGCATCACTGATCACCTTCAGAAGTTGCTACATGTTCTCCTCTACAACACCTACCACTGAGGCATATACTGCCTCGATCCATAATTTGTTCCTTATGGTGTCCCAATCGAATGCGGAATGCACGCATATCTGTAGCTCAGACAAGCTCATGACGTTCAGATTGGGTGCATGGATCACGGTCCGGTCACAATTTGACAGGAACGCCCCGTACGGCCTGTCGCGTACGAGATCACTTCCGTAGAACACGAACAAGTCTTGAATGTCACCCATGGCGTACCTAATATAAGTGCATACTGAACCCTCTTAGTATACAACATGCAACAAGCGTACCAGCATATAGCAGCTACCACACTATAAGATTTCCATCTTAATTTTGTTGTTATGTCTATCACCTACAAATACGATTTGTAGTTTTTGTTTATTTGTAATTCTAATTTTTATTTATTTACAGAATGTCCTAACAAATTGCTATATAAATCAAATTACTAATATAATGTATTTTTTTAATTATCTTATTTACGGATCTTACTTCAGAATTTCAATGAAAATTAAATTACAATTTTTTTTATTTTTACTCCTAATTTGTATTATTATTGTTCGAATTAATTCACAATTCCAACCAGTAGTTTTTCTTCATTTTTTACTTACGATTCTTATGTAAATCAAATAACTATTTTTTTCAATCTGTTATTTACCGAACCAACAATCGAATTCACATAGAAATTACATTACAATTTTTCTAATACAATTTTATTCTACTCATTCACAGTTAGTTGCTCTTTATTTCTAGCATCCAACAATGATGTCCACTTTTTTTATTAATCCAACTAATTGTGACTTTTTTGTTTCTAATCCGACTACTACTACCACATACAAATACAATTACTTAAATACTACTTTTTTTAACGCTTACACGACCTACAGTCACTACAACAGTAAAAATGAATGTTTCACAAAAAATAAAAATACAATACACTACATTACAACATACTTCATATATGGAGCGTTACACATGAACAAACATTTTTATCAAACATTGACTTGCAACAACTTCCGTAAATAACGTTTACACTAATTACGTGCTAATCACTACGATAAGATTATAGTCGCATGGGGATGATATTTACCTTTTCTTGAAGCTCGCAAGACGATATACAACTTTCACAATTGCAAAAACTTCTGATCCCAAATGAAAATTATTCGAAATCCTACGTTTGCAGTCCTTACTTTCTTCACTTCGCTCCCTCTTGCTCTTGCAATTTTCTTGCTCTGTCTATGCATACAAGGTCACTCAAGGCTCCCAATTGCAGGCCATCCGACGCATTTTATCGCGCGACTCAACTCACTCAAATGCAGACAACGCAGGCCTAGCCCTCCCAATGCATGCAACGTATTGGCGCATGTGCATATACTGTAAGAAAAATAGAAAAGGCGAAGGCACGGGCGGCATCTCTTATGCAAAAAGCCATCACCTAAACAAAAAAGCCATGAACGCAACAACTTTCAGCGGACGGACGGCACAGGCACAATGGTCATGCGGTCGGAGAACGCACGACTCGAGTGAACAGTGATTATGCGCTTCCTGACCACACGATCTCCAGGTGAACAATAGTCGTGCGGTTGGGGACCGTATTATCTTGCCGTGTGACCTTTGATCGTACGATTAGTATGTGTCAGCGTTAGAAAATCGTAAGAGCAACTCCAGCAGTAGCCCTCAAAACAGGGCCCCTACTTTTCATTTGAGGGCTCCCCATTTTTGAGGGCCCAATTTTTGCTTCTACTCCAACAAAGACCTCAAATCTAAGCCTCAAATCCATCCAATACACACCGACATATGGGACCCACTCACGACAAATCCATTCGAGAGGAGGCCGGCGGCACGCGGGAGGGAGGCACGAGGAGGAGGCGCGCGAGGAGAGGCGCGGCGACGGCGGCAGGCGGGCGTCGGCGATGGCGGCGGCGTGGCGTGGCGGCGAGGCGGCGGATGAGCGCGCGCGCGCACCTCACCTGCGCGTCGCCGATCACGCCTCCGAGCTCGGCGGTTCTTCTCCGGCGCGCGGCGGCCTTCCGCCGGCGCCGCGCTCGGCCACGCGGCGCGCCTCACATGCGTCTTGCCGAGCGCCTCATGCGGCGGCGGCCTCGTGATCCGGCTCGGCGTCGCCACGCGGCGATCGGCCGGATCTACGTATGGCGGCGGCTCGACCTCGGACTGCAGAGGCCGCTCCTTCCATGGCGGCGCTTTAGAAAATCGAGGCGAGCGAGGCGCGAGAGTAGCGAAGGAGAGCTAAAAATGAAGGCGGCAAGCGAGCGAGCGCGAGGCGGCAGCAGGCGGCGGGCGTTGTCAAGACTAAATTCAGAGGCTAATTTTTGGGGAGGAGCTATTTTGAAGAAACGTAGGATGAGATAAGGGGCCCCGGGAATGAGGGTGAAAGGGGATTTGAGGGCTCCTCAAATTTGAGGGCTCTAGTAGGGCCCTGCTGGTGTTGCATTTTGCCTCAAGCCCTCAAATATGATTGAGGGCAATGTGCTGGAGTTGCTCTAAGGTAGGAAGGAGAGCTAAAAATGAAATTGGGCTGTTGTCAAGACTAAATTCAGTATTCTAATCAACGGAGCTATTTTGGACCATAATTCCTAGCGATACCACCGACATTGCAATGTGCCAGCTCAGATGACATACGCGCACACATTGCCTCACTTTGTCGTCAAGGCGGTCGACACATTTTATCTTGCATGCAATGGTGAGGATGACTCTTTTTAGAGCAGGTACAATAAAGCTTAGTCAGCAGACTATAGAAAATATAATATCAACCAAATCTTACGTGGCAGAGAGAGAAAGGAAGAGAGAGAAGGAAGTTGGCTACTAAATTACAGCTAGCTATAGCACGTAAAAATATGCATTTCACTCTCTTACACATGGGGCTAAATAGTTATTGTAATAACTACCTTATTGTATGAACTATTTTTTTGAAGACTATCGATGAAATAGACAAATATTATAATCACTAGTTGGCTATACTATTGTATTTGTTCTTAGCTTCACAACACTACACAATCAAAAGAAACGCGAGTAGCACCAAGAAGGCACAGTGATTGATCGATTGACATGAGGCGCTGACTGCCTGACGGGCACGGTGCTCCAGAAGATGCGGCGTGGAAGAAAGGAAGGCGCGCAGCCTGCGGCCGTCTGCGTATGCAGCCAACGGAGCAGAACTGCAGGACAAAGTTACAGCAGGAGAGAGAGAGAGGCGGGGACAACGAATCAACGACAGAACACAGGGAAGCCACACCCGTCTCGTCCATCCATCAAACTGAAAGCGCGGTGTCGCGCGCAGCCGGCCCCGGGACTCTACGTGCACCGTCTCTGAATTTTTTAAATAACTATTTTTTAATTTGAGATTACAAAATTATATCTGCGAATTATTTTAGTAGTTTCGACCGTACATTACCAGTTAGGTGACTTAATCTAGTTGTCCTATTATTACATGACATATATTTAATTCGTCCAATCGTTGGGTGACATATGTCCAAATCGCCCAACGGTTAGATGACTAGTCTATGTTGCCCAACGGTTGGACGACTTAGACCCTAGTTGTCGAACTGTTGGGCGACTAGGGGGTATATATCCAAAGCCACGCGGTCGGGCGAGCGCGCCATGCCTTATTCGCCAAGAGAAAGAAAGGAATAGGGAGAGGGAGAAGAGAAAGAGAGGGGAGAAGGAGAGGAGGAAAGAAAAGAGAGGAGAGGAGGAATAGGAGGGGGAAGAGGAGAGGAGGAGAGGGGGAGGAGAAGAGAGGACTAGGAGAGGAAGGGGGAAGGGAGGAAGGATGTGTGTATTGACGATGGTGAGTTTGTTATATTTTTTGTATAATTATTTTTGAAATATGGTAGGAAAACAATTGTAATCATTAAATTTATAGTTTAGAAACTAACGGTAATTTATTTGTTAATAATTGTATATCCGTTTAGACCACACCATTGTGTATTTGAAGGCACAATTAATTTTGTTAGTCGCTTATAAATTCTACAAACCCTGTAATAAGTAGTGTTAATTATTAGAATAACTAACATACATCGAAAGATTTAAAACTGTTCATAACGATTAGAATACGACAATCTGATTTAAAATAGTACGCGACGATTTAAGATTACGCTAGCGATTAAATTTGTACACGATGATTTAAATAGCATTTGAGTTGTAAAAAACCACAGATGACTAAAATAAAATTTAGGAATCCCGTAATGACGCCTTAGTATAATTCATGTAATTATTATATTTAAAATTTACTTCTGTTATATCTGTAAGTAATTATGTGGTGATTGCTAACTTAAAATCGATTTGCAGATATGGCTCATGACCTAGGTAGTTCAGACTGGCCTTTCGGCTTGCTAGACCAGCACATCGACGCATAACACCGCGCGAGCGGTTGTGTCCCGCATCATGAGGGCGGTGACAAGGAGACTGAGTTAGGGGTGGTCCGTATGCGGACACCCCGACGGGCTTAGATACTAGACCAATGCTGGAGAGATAGATTTCTGAACATAGTATTGCATGTCTTTTTACGATATTTCCTCTATGTACTTACTTTTTCATGCTTTGCACGCTGAGCGATACTTGCATTCTACCCCTCGTGCAGATGGTGGAGGCCACCGACAAGGATGATGCTCCAGTCGACGAGGTCGAGGAGGTCCAGGCCGGCCCAGAGCTGTCATGATGGTTCCCGTTCGACCGGTCATTGTGACATCTTTGTCGGACCAGCGGCGACTTGAGACGCAGACGTTCCACCACCCACTCGGGAAGATGTGCCCCACTCTGCAGGATATCGCAGAAATGAATAGTGAAAAATAAGTTAGAAATCAGAAGTTAAAACTGAAATAAGCGGACCCTCGCTTGCCACTGGCCGCTCACGCTCGACGCCGTTGGCTCTACAGGTGGCATGCGCCGCCTTCCTATCCTTCCATGATCGAAGGGAGGTTATTTTTGTAAATTTATGCGTCACAGGATTTAGATTCGGAAGAACGTGACGCTACATAGCTGAACAGTAAAAACCTTTTGTCTCTAACGTTGGATTCGTGATTTCGTGCTGACCTAGAAGAGAGGGAGGAAAAAAGGCTTGCTCGAAGGGCGAGCCATCGTTTCTACACAACAACGACCTTGTCACCAAGCGATGTCCAAAATGTTGTTGGAGCGAAGCCGTCTTCTCGGGACACAGTTTGTGGGGCCAGTGCAAATGCAGTTCCGCAGCCGAGATGACGACGAAGCAACGGTGATCGACGTGGTGGCAACGGCGACTAGGACGAAGCAACGACCACAACACACGACGATGGTGACGGAGCGACCGTCGGACCTGGCCGGCGGAGGCTTGGATCTGGCCAAATCTGAGTCGTGGCCGCCGAATCCGGTCTCCCGCGGCGACGGCGGCAAAGTAAGCCGAGGTAGCGTGGTCGGCGGCATCTCAACGCCATCACGCGGAACAGCGCCACTTGCACCTCCCGATCCTCTCGTGATGCCTCAAGAAGCCGTAGACCCTACGGGACTACTTAGCTAGTTAACTAGCTTCCATGGACGTTCCTATAGATTCATGGATTCCTTTCCTTCGTTTCTCCTTTTCGTTTTTTACGGGAAGGAGATGCAAGGCAACGGATGGCCCATGGGCTCATGCTGCGTATAATCCGAGGAAATAGAGAGGAAAGGCAAGTGGGGCCCACTTTGAACAAAAATTATATAAAGAAATAGACAAAAATTATATAAAGAAATAGACTTTGTGGAGCGTGTTACGGATAGACTGTTGGGGTGGTTGGCTCCTCTGATAGCATCTTTAGGTGATATGAAGAGGACAGGGACAAACTAAGGTCCTGCTCTTTGAGCTAAAAAATAGTGATTTATACTTAAAACTATATTATAGTTAATTAAGATCATATTATAACTATACTTATGGTTAAAATTGCATTATAATTGATTAAAATCATACTGTAATTGAAAATGATTTATTTGACGTAATTAAATTTACAAAAATTTAAAAATAGAAAAAATACGTTAGCTTATCACGGATAACACAAACGAATACGAGAAAAAAAAACAGCAAAAAAGATTAATAAAGCTAAAAGTTAAAAAAAGATAAAATTTATAAAAAATAAAAAACAAACTAAAAATCAGAAACTAAATCTGAAATGAGCCGTTGGTAAAACGGAGACAGCACCTCTGAACACGTCCAGGGGCGGGCGTGCGGAACCGCGCGGCGCCGGCGCCCACGCGGCAGGCCGGGCTGGATTCGCGGACGCCGGGCCCCGTACGGACAGGCTCGCACGCTCGCGTCCACTGCCCCCCAATAATTGCCGTCGCTCTCGCTCGCTCCATCGTACGACGCGCGCTGTGCATGAGATGAGCCCAGACGTGGCCGCACCCGCCCTGTCGCGATAGCTCCCGCGACGATGCGGACAAATACCAACTCCTCAGCGGCAAGGTGTACAGCGCCGGTGCCCCGTTTCGGAACGCCGCGATCCTCTCTACTTCGCCGGGAATTTAAGCGTGTGTTTGGTTTGGTTGAAGCAGTAGGGATAGAATAGTTCTATTCTATTTTTAAGGATGAGATCGTCTCAGTTCTTTATTTAGTTGTAAGGGGTAGGATCGTCCTTGTTTTTTATTTGGTTCTAGGATATCAAAATATGGGATGAGTCATCCGACGTGTGGGGTCCTTTTGTCATCCTCTAGTTTCTGAGAGGCGAGGAAGAGGGACGAGCTCATCCCCTCGTTTTTTAGAGACAAGGGCATCCTCGATTTAGGGGAATATTCCCAGGATATTTCCCAAAGGGGATGGACTCTGTCCTTGCTAACTTCAATCCAAACAGGTCCAAATCTAGGATCGCTCCATTCCATCCCCTATTATCCCTAAAACCAAACACACCCTAACTGTTTAACGTGAAATTTCTACACAAATCCAGTGGCCGGAACATAATCGAATTCTATAGAAGTATTTTTATAGGGAGTTCGTGTGAAACGATTTAGTTCTCGCAATAACTAAGAGAAATCTCTCTGTCCAGTGGCGGAATCAGGATTTGGCTACGCCCCGGGCTGAACTTTAACCACCTAAAACTAACGCCAATTTGTACCCATACCACGATATAACAAAAGTATATCATAATTGGCTAATTATATTACTGATATGAAACTTGAGTTCAATACTAAACAAGCAAACATAAAGCATAATACGAAGAACATGGCATAATCTCAAAGTACAAAAATGTAACATAATAGAGATACAATTTGAGTACCTAAATTACGATGAATTGCTCTCTATCCTATCCTGTCATTTCTTCATTGATAGTTGGACATGAACCAGAACCTGTAAAGAAAACATATGAGAGTAAATCAAACATAATCAGTCAGTTTAATGTCCATGATAAATTTGTGAATTGAGCAAAAGAGCTAGTACATTCATGATTCATTGGTAAATGGTAATAGAAGAGTATATACATAAACATTAAACATAATACTTACATGGGCCAAATCGGCCAACACTATTACACAACCAAATGTCCAAATCCACGGCTTCTTCATACACATTACACAACCAAATCCACTGGACAAATTCAGTCACTGGACAAATCCAAATCCACGGCTAACGGCTTCTTCCAGACTTCCAGTCATTCGATATTTCTATTAACAGTCAGTAAGTCACAGTCACCATTCACAGATTCAGTGATTCACTAAGCAAAAAATTGGAAATCTTACATCATGAGTTCATGACAATTTCCATTTGTGATTTCCATTAAGTTTTTTACAGACTTACCGGGCGGGCGGGCGGCAACGGGAGGCGGGGTGGCGCGCCGGCGCCGGGAGGCGAAGGCCGAGGCCGAAGATCCGCACTGCCAGAGGAGCCGGAAGAGGCGGCGCGCGGAGGCGGGCGGGCCGGAAGATCCAAGATGCGCGCGCGGAGGAGGGCGGGCGGGAAGAGTGCGGCGCCGGACGAGGCGACGAGCGCGCGCGCGGCGAGCCGGGCGAGGCGAGATTTTGGGGTTAGGGTTTACTGAGCACGAGCAATCGGGGAATCGGGACTGGGAGATTTCGCGCCGAGCAATCGGGGAACGGGGCTGCGAGGGCGTCTCCGCGCCTGGGATGGCCGAGCGCGTGAGGATGGGCTGAGCCCGAGCGGCCGAGCGCTTGATGGGCCTTCGGCGCGGAGACAGGCAGAGCAGCAGACGGCAATGGGCTGAGGGAGTGACGGGCTACTGGGCTGAATACTAATTATATTACCCCGGGCTGGGCTATATATACCTGGGCTATACATAGCATTTTTTTGCACGCTCCGGACTGGAGCCCATGTTACCATGGGCCCAAATCCGCCCCTGGCTCTGTCCAAACGGCGGCGAAAGCTTTTTATGGACGACAGTACCGGATGAGCCATTATTCCCATTTTTCGCGTGAAATTTCTGGTTGGTGCGGCGTACCACTCATCGCTTTATTGCTCCATGGAAAAGATGGACGTACATAGATCACTCGACGACCATAGATGACAACGAAAATGGCCAGCGAGTAATTGCCATGGAATGTGAATCTGGGTTGCATTGTGATCCCATTGTTGGCACAGTTCTTGCTCGATCAGATGCGCTGTCCGTTTGGACCCGTTACAGTTTCGAGGCCTGTTGGAAAACGTAGCAGTGGAAATAAACACAGAAACAGAAAACAAAACCATCTGTAAAACAAAATATTAGAAAACACGAGAATTTTTTTATAGGAATGAGCGTTTAGAACATAGGAATCAAAAGAATATAAGAATTTTAGAGGGTGTAGAAGTGAATAGTAAACTTTTTTTTTGCTTAAACTAACTAAAAACTATTTTTTTTTTCATTTTTAAGCAACTCACAAATGGACCACTGGATGTCGCCCTGATTAATAATTATTTTAGCTACTGAGTGGTGTTAATTTTTTTAGAGACAAATGACATTGATTTGGTACAACAGCTTGCACTCACAAGCCAAATACAGACACCAAGACGATTGATCTAGTGTAGAAAATTGGGTATGTTCTTTTAGGCTACTGTTTATGATTGTCACTTATTAGTTTAATAAATAGTAATTGCTTAAAGAAACCAAATGTTAAAAACCTTTAAAAAGCTAAAATAAACAAAGCCATTTCCTTCAAACATCCCCTCTCGTTTCCTTTCTAGCAAATAGTACAGAAAACTTTACCCATCCAAAGGAATACTGTTCTCCATTCCTTTGATCCAAACGTATGCAGTCTCTCAATCCTTATGAATCTTGATTCCTGTACTTTTCCTTTGAATTTTGTCTACACTACTGTAAGGGTGATCATTTCGGCTTTTTTAGTGGCTTATAGCTGAAAATTACTGTAGCTGGCTGAAAAACACTGTAGCTGGCAGAGACTTATTTAGCATAAAAAAATTTAAAAATATGTTAGCCCATTACGTATAATACAAACAAATACGAGAAAAAAGAACCGACAAAAAATCTCAACAAAAAGCCAAAAGTTCAGAAATAAACGAAATTTATAAATAGTAAAAAATAAGCTGGAAGTCAAAAGCTAAAGCTCTTTTGATCACCATGTAAATAGGGCCTCCTAGGAAAGTAGTGTATCTTTGCGTTAAAAGAACAAAATGTTCCGATATACTCGCCAAGAAAAAAACATGATCATGTCCAAGCATTCAATAGCAACATTACAAAGAACTGGATTTTCTTAGTATTGCCGTACGCGCCTGTAGCACAACTGACATCCTACAATTCCGGCCCCGCTCCAAATTGTTTGAACTTCTTAATATATTTTAGCTTTCTGCTTATTTAAGTTAAAAACTATTTAAAACATGCTGATTTTTAATTTTGATTTATTTTGATTTTTTGAATTTTTATCATTTATTTTTCACTCTTATTTCTTTATATTGTTCATGATAATATAACAGGTTTTCTCTTTTTTATTTTTTTAGAAAAAACTAATAGCTATACAGTACAATTTCAGTCATAAGTTAAAAATTATAGTCAAAAGCTTAAATTGTAAGTCAGTTAGAGCACCACTAAAGGATGAATGTGCGCTCAAATTTTCTTAGGATCAAATCTCCTTTGCCAGTCAAGTTTGCCTTTGGACGAACGATGTGAGTTTCTAGCTCGTTGATTTAGGGACTGCTCATTTTAGTGTTTTTTAAAGGTTTTTGGCTTCTAACTGTTGGGTTTTTTTTTTTGCAAAAAGTGCACTGTAATGATTGTTAGTTATTTCTGAGATGTTCAATTAAAAAAAGAAATACAATGAAAAAATTATATTATATCTCTACAGACAATACAAAGTAAAAAGAGGGAAAGAAAAGCAAAAAAGCAAAAAATTAAAATTAAAAAGCCAACACATACATTTCGGCTTCTGGCTTAAGCGAGAAGGCGAAGCTAATGAACAGGACCGTATACCCAGTGCTTTTTATTTCTTGATTGATTTTTATGGTATGGTTGGCGTGCATGGATTCCATGTTAATTTGATGGCTTCCATTTTCACAAAATAAGAAAAGATCCGGTTGCTCCTAGACAGTCCAACAAATATTCTGCTCGGCTATATGATTGTTTGGTTGGTGACTCGAGCAACTTGATGGGTTAGTCAAACGACATCTATTTTGAACCATTGAACTAGTGACTCAGTGCTCTCTCTGCTTACAGAAGAGTAACGTTTGGGAGTTTGACATGATCCGTAAACGTAACTTTAATTATTAAATTTGATTGTAATAAATTTTAAAAAGCAAATAAAATTATAATATTATGAAAGTATTTTTCGAGAAAAATATATAAATATTATATCTATGTATTCAATCTAAATATTCAAAAAAAATATTGCTACAGTTTGAAAAGTTTGCCGTATCCCCAAACGTCCCTTTTGTGACCGGAAAGTGTACTATTATTGAGCAAACATGATATAATAGTAAAAATATGGTTGATATTTATATGTTAATACAAAGAATCAACTACAATGTGGCCCATATGTTGCAATGCGCTTAAAATAGAGAAATGCTAGTTTCCTGTTTATTTTTTTGAAAGACCAATATAGGTAACAAAGCAATATTTGGTATAGTTACATGCAATAAAGTAGATTTAAAAACCATACTAGTAACTAAAAGAGCTAGAAAATATTAATTCCCAACACTTGCACATGGCAAAATTATTGGAGATTATGTCGAAATTAGTTTAAAAAATCAGCTAAATTGTTGTGAAATGCAATATCAAATTGGATAAGAATCAAATATGCCCTTGTGTGTTGGAGTTTCCTTGCACGCCATATTTTGGAGCATTTTTTTCAGCAAGTCAGCCGACCACGGTTGAGCCGGCCGCAGTTGGTTTTTCGAGGTTTACTTACAAATCGGACGACATTCACCCGCAATTTCCTCCACTCAAAGTGCAAACACAGCCCAAGTTTCACACCAACTTTCCCTCAAAGTGCATCAACATGGCCTTGTTATTAGGGGTTACAGTAGTTGTTTTTTAGTTGTGATTAATGACTTTTGATTATGGTTGATAGTTTTATCTGTGCTTTTCGAGACGTTAGCGAACGACGAAGATGTTGATGTGGACGGTGCACATGATTTTAGATTCAAAAAACCATTTGAAGAATCTACTTTTAAAAAAACTACTATAATTATTTCGACTTTTGAAAAAGACAAAACATAAAAGCCAAAACAACGAAAGAACGAAGCCATAGGGTGGGTTTTTTGATCTGTCTTTGTCTTTTAGTCTATAGTTTTTGAATTCTGGTGATTCACGTGAGATAGTATATAGGGAAAAATAGTCGTATGCTGTTTTGGCAGATAAAAATAAAGTCGCTATAGTGTGTACCACATTTACCAGTAGACATCGTCTTGAAAAGACGTATCATTTAAAAACTAGTTAATATAGCAGTAAACGCTAAGCCAAAACCAAAGTGGAAAAGAATCTAACCATATGTAAACTGTGAACCAAACCGGTTCAGCAGTTGGGTATAAAAGCCAAAACCCCGAAAGAACCAGCCATATGCAGACAGTGAAGACAACCTAGTTCAGTGGTTGAATGCATCAACGATTAATCCCGGACGGACAGTCATCCGTGCTGTTGTCTTCCGTTTCTCCGGCGCTGCTCGTAGGGTGAAAAGCATATAAAAATTATCTGTATTATTTTAATTACCGTATTTGATAGAATGTAAATATGATATAGATTTTTCCATCCGATTAACAATTTCTATACTATTCGTATTCGAATTGTATAAAAATATAGGTACGAATATTGTATGGACTTTTAACATTCGAAATATTATTTTATCCTGACTATCCATATCTGTATTCGTATTCGACAAAACAAAATGCATATTTTATTATAATATGACTAATTAGTTGGATAAATTTTTAATTGAATATGAATTTGTATTTCTTTAGGTGAAGTAAATGAATTAAAATGATTAAGTGTGATTGTACGAGGATAAAATGTCACTAATATCTTTATACTACATAAGTTATGAGGATATCTGGATCCGACCGAAATGAGTAGATATTCGATTCAAATTCGTATCTGATATTTGTTCGATTCGTATTTGTATCTGACGTTTGTTTGATCTATATTTGAGAAAAAAATATAGATCTAAATATAATTTAAGGGTATCACTATTCAATTTAAATTCGATGTGTTTTCACCTCTTAGATGCCCGCCGCGAGACCTTGCCGGACAAGCGCCGGACCTGCATGCCCCGCTCTCCTCTGCGTGCTCGATCGCAAGTAATGCAGGCCGACCGGTTGGAGCAGCAGCCGAGTAGTAGACTTGCACTCCTACCCTACGCAATATATAATAGACCTCCGGAGTCCAGCCCTAGCGGTAGAAAACAAAGACCTACGCCACCATTAGGGCACTCCTAATGCAGAAACTATGAGATAGTTTCTATACTTATCAATTAATGTAGACACTACCTATAGAAACTATACTCCCAATGGATAGTTTCTACAAATAAAATTTTCATCCAATCATCTATCTTCTCTCTCCTATTATCTACCTATCACAGCTCTTTCTATCTTGGTTCCTGTGTAGACATGGTTTCTACATAAGAAACCATTTCCTTATCTTTCCTCCTTAACTCCAATGACACATCAGCATTTTGCTTACTTGGCACCTTATTTAATGCCATAGAAATTATCCATAGTTTCTGTATTGGGAGTGCTATTAGAGGAGAAGGGGAGAGGTCAGAAAGGAGAACATTACATCACATCACGCCCGATAGGAAGCAGCAGTTGCGGAGACACTGCTGCCGATGTAGGCGGCCAGTAGGCTGCCGCCGCCTGCCGTGCCCGTAGCCCGCGGCAGGCAGCTTTTAACGCGCGGGCGCAGCGATGCAGACGGCGGTAGCAGAGGAGCTCCGAGCCCGTCAGCGCAGCCTGCCTGCCTGCCCCACAAGAAGTCTCGATCCCCACTCGCTGCCTGCCCGACGAGCAAACGACGGGAGAGGGAGTGGCGATCGATCCACACGAGCTCGGTCGCTCGCGCAGAGGAATTTTTGGGAGTCCCCCACGCAGCCAGTTCTCCAACACAACAATCTCGCGCACGCATATCTCTCTCCTCCTCTTCCCTTTCTCTTCTTCTCGTGAGAAAAGCATGGGAGGGATAGAGAACACAAACAGCTGTACCGTGCATAGAGTCATGGGAAGGTGAGGGTGAGGGTCTGAGGGAGAAAGGACGAGAGAAGGCCACCTCGCAAAGCTATGCTAGACCCTAGCGGGTAGACTTGTTCCTTCTGCGCTTCCGTATTTTGAGTGCTCCTACCTCAGGAGGGGCGAAGTTGGATATAACCTTATCATTGAGTGTCAGTGTTGAGTATTTGATGTGCTCAAATATTATGTGGTTATAATCAAATACTTATTGTATTTGAGTACTATATGTTCGTAGTCGAGTATTTAGCGTGATCGAGTATTGCATAGTTAATTGAAGACCCGGAGTCAGAGAGCGGTTAGAGACTCCGGACCAGGCGAAGGTGTGGTCGGCAAGCCGTGGTCGATGCCATGATCAAAAGTGTAGTCAACAAGCTGTGGTCGATGCTATGGTTGAAGGTGTGGTTGAAGCCATAGTCAAACCGTGATCGATGCTATGATTGAAGGAGTGGTCAAAGCCACAATGACTCAGTTGATACTTAGAGGAGTACTATCGCAATCGTTAGTCAAACTGTGCTGTGGTCGATGGTTAATAGTCTAGCTACAGTGATCGATGGTCTATAGTCGTAGCTACATTGGTTGATGGTCGGTAGTCGTAGTTACAGTGATAAATGATCGTAGCTACAGTCGACAGTCGGTGCTGGAAGACCTTTGTGGTCAGAGATGCAGTTGAGGTACTATAGTCGATAAGTCTTGGTCGGTAAAGTGGTCGACAAGGCGCAGTCGAAACCATGGTTGAAGGAGTAGTTGAAGCCGTGGTCAAAGCTATAGTATATTGTAGCAGACGTGTGCGGCCTGTCACTGTAGCAGTCGGCGGTCGCTATAACAAACTGTGCCCTGGTTGTGCTCCAAGATGCAGTTGAGGTGCTATGGTTGACAAACCTTGAACGGTGAAATGGTTGACAAGGCGCAGTCAAAGTCGAGATCGAAGGAGTAGTCGAGGTAGCGATGTGTCGTAGTAGATGTGTGCACTGTAGCAGTCGTGGAATGACGTAGGGCTTCAGTCAGTTGGCGAATTACTCGGTATGGGCCGGTAGTCGTTGTCAAAGTTAGAGTCGTAGTAGTTTAGTGGCTTTATACGGTTTAGTTGTCTATATATACCTGAAAACAGAAAAAATATGGAAATATTTGATCATTTACCTCATCTTTTATGTGTATTTGATAAAATATCTTATAATATCTTATTTACATATGAGTCCAAGATTCGTATGTAAGTGACGTATCACAGGACATTTCATTAAATGTAATGTAAGATTAGGCAAATAATCAAATCCCAAAAAAATATGTCACCGGAAAAAAGCCCTTTCTGTGTTTCATGTTTTCTCCACTAGTGTGCATCAGGCGAGAGATTCTTCTCTTCTTTATAGCGGAGTGGAGGGAGAAAGGAGGGGTGTAGGTAGGCTCTAGTTGCTCTAAGCGCCGCTACTGCTGAAGTGGGCGAGCATCTTGTACCCTTGCGCTTTTTTTTCCTGAGCTTATATCAGTCGGTAGCTAGGAGGCTACCGTGCTCCAAGAGCAAGCGTGGCGTCGTCGGCGCGGCGCTTCCCATCGGACGCCGGCGCGTTTGCGGACTGGGTCGCGTCGGCCGCCGGCGCTGGCCGCGGCGACGACCTGTCGCTCGGGTTCAATGCCGCGGCGGCCGCGTCCGGCGCGGCGCTGGGCGCCGGGCTCTGGGGGCCCGCGACGTCCCGCCAGGCCGCCGCGCTCAACTACGGGATAGCGGCTGCTGGTGATGTCGGCATGGTCGTCGTCCCCGCCGCCTCTTTTCACCACCAGAGGGCAGCCGCGGCAGCAGCAGCTGCTGCCGGCGATCCCGTGTTCCCGCTCCTCGCCGCGGGACACTGCGCGCTCGACCCTGACGCTGCCAAGTCGGCCGCCGCGGCCGCGGCGTCTGGGAGCGCCATCCAGTTCAGACAGTCGCAGCCGACGACGCCGCCGTCGGCCGGAGCTGGCTCCGCGGACAAGAAGCCTGTCCCCATGTTGGACTACGGCGGGGGCTCCGGCACGGCCACGTGCCACGACTGCGGCAACCAGGCGAAGAAGGACTGCATCCACCACCGGTGCCGGACGTGTTGCAAGAGCCGCGGCTTCGACTGCTCTACCCACGTTAAGAGCACCTGGGCCCCCGCAGCCCGCCGCCGAGAGCGGCAGCAGCTCGCCGGCGGCGGCGCCTCATCCCCTCCCACCGCCTCTGCCTTCCCCGCCACGGCCGCCTCCAAGAAACCCCGATTCCTCTCCTCCCAGACCACCACCACCACCTCCCGCACCTCCACCTCCAACGCCACCACTCCTCGCAGCTTCGACACGACCTCCAGCCACCAAGGTAATCAGCCCGCATACACGCACACACATCCCTCGCAGAACTCAAGAAACTTAGCCATAACTTCTCGTCTCCAATTCATTGCAGACGCGTCGTTCAGGGATGGCCTGCCCCGGCACGTGCGCGCGCCGGCGGTGTTCCGGTGCGTGCGAGTGACGTCCATCGACGGCGGTGAGGACGAGTTCGCGTACCAGGCGGCGGTGACCATCAACGGCCACATGTTCAGGGGCTTCCTGTATGACCAGGGCGCCGACGACGGCCGCGGCCTCGCGGCCACCAGCGATGATCACGCCGCCGCCGTGCCCAGCATCTCCGACCTGCATCTCGGCAGCGCCTCGGCGGCACCCCCCGACCTGTACAGCGGCGGCAGCGGCGCGCTCATTCTTGGCGGGTTGGGTTATGGTAACACCTTGAACTGAGAACTAATACTAGTACAAGATCGAGTAAGGGTAGCCATGTTATTCTATATCATCTCCTTTCTTTCATATCTCCTCCACTACTGTCTACTACTACTACAACTAGTTGTATAATTCTCTTTCAAGTTGCTGCTGCTGCTGTGTCACAGGCAGCTATGAAATCTTGTTATTAGAAGCTGGAAAGGAAATAGTTCAGCATTCACAGGTTAGTTTGGTGCATAAGATACCGCCTGGCCTCTATGTGCTTATTGTTAATTGTCTTGAGTTCCCGAATCTCGTCTCTGCATACGTAGGAAATTGCTATTGGGGGTGGGGGTGCAATCATAGAATTACTTAAAGTTCTCTAGAACTACAGAAGAAGTTGTACGTACAGTTACTTGAATACTTCAGTATACTGTTTGGGAGCTGAAAAGTTTGACTCTTTCATGCTCCCATGCCATCACCTCACTCCCTTGCGTGTTTTGGCTTCCAAGTGCCTATGTATTGTTTACCTTATTCAGCCACTACTCTCTTTTCCAGTTTCATGTCCAAGAGGGGTTGGTAGGAATAGGAAGAGGCATGGATTCTTACTTGGCTGCTGTGTGTGCTGCTAAGCATCTTATCCATGCATTGGAACTTGTAGCCAAGAGGCCAATGTGCAATGCATGTGGTGATAGGAAATCTTGCTCTCGTAGTATTATTAAAATAAGCTGATTGGAAATTAGTGTGCGATCGTGGATGCCAATAATCCATTAGCCATACTTGGTTGCTGCCTTGTTATTATTTAACAATGCGAGGAGGGGATCTTCTCCTAATCTTTTGTGCAAGCCACCTTATTTATTTCCCCTGGCGGATCCCCATCAAGAATGCAAAAGATGTGAAAAGAAAGAAAGGAGTTGTTGATGCACAGCCTTGTACTGGTTGCAGAAAGATATTCATATATAGATATTTTATTCTTGTTTTGGGTTGAAGTGATTTAGTTTCTGTGTTTTCACCAATTGTGTCTTGTCAATGAGTGAGTCGGTTTGCTTGAGCCACTGTAGTACACAAATATTTGTGTCACATGGTCATGGCATGGGTTCTTGGACTGTGGAGATCTCGTGTTTTAGGGTTGAAGTTATTGGAAGCTATATTGTCATCATCAAACTGCTGTTATCTTATGTGTGTTGATGAGGGCTTTTGGTCCATGCCGCTGTGCTGAGTGCTGCCGAACTTTCGGGAGCACTGCTACTGTTCAGGGTGCTTTATTTGATGCGGTAGAATTGGTGTACCCATTCATCTCCATGCACTGCTTGCATTATACCTTTTTGACTAATTGCGCAATTGTTTAACTTCTTGCGTTGGGAAACCATGCTCATCTTAACTACGTAATAATTTGATTCTTGCGTCTCTTTTTGTTTAAGAATAGCATGTTACTCATGGGCTGATTCTTCTGTTATCCTACCTAATGATTTGATTCTTCTCTTTTAGTTTAAGAATATCATGATATACTCGTAGTCTTGTTAATTTGTATCTGTGCCCTTGAGTGATATAGCTACACCGTATATTGCCTAGCTAGCAGTAATGAAATGCATCCATATTTTCTTTATTATGCAGACGTGTACCATTCAACAAACTGGCAGTGATTTTACTATATTGCGTGGCACAAGTGAAATGTATCCATATTTTTTTTGTTACACAGACGTGTACCATTCAACAAAGTGACAATACTCGTAGAAACTTTTCAAAAATCTACATATGCATCTGTAAAATGCATATTCATTAGACAAACTTTATGCATTTTGTCAAATGATGTATTTTGTGTTTGCAAACTACGGGCCTGTTTGGTTGGAGGCTGGAAAAAGCTGCCTGGGCCAGGCATGCATCCTAGGCGTTCGATTTTGGATTGATGTTTGCAGGCATTTGCCTGCGAGGCCTCCAACCAAACAGGCCCTACATGTCTCATCTTTCATGAGTGAATGCACGCAGTGTTGACCTGTGATCCTTTGTTTCATTGTTCATACAGATCGCTTGCCAATGACTTGACACTTTGGTTGTTTACAAAATTTGTTGTATTAAAATCTCCTAAAAATGCTTCAGATTTACATTGTTGATAACTATTCCTGTTCCTTTTATTATTCATTTCCATTGCAGTGTTTCTAGTCCGGTATGAATGGTTTTCATTTTGTGAATTCAGCACACTAGCAAATTACTGACTGGGAATGTCCTCAAATTTAACTTTATATGTTTGTGCTTCTTAACTTGCTCTTGGTTGATGTTGAACGAAGACCTGACCTAGCTAGTTTTATTTGACAATATTCCATGGTTCAAATTTTGAAGTATTTTTTGCTTCATTTTTTTAAGTATAGCAGTAGGATGGCTCATGTTGTCTAAAATAATTCTCAAAATTTATTTGGCACGATAATAAGTGAATAAGGTTTCCTGTGTTACCACTTATGGAGGTAATTCTTTCATGTCATTTTTGTTTCATTAGAAAGTTTCTGTTATTTTGTTGCTTGTGAATGTTGGATTTTTGTGAATCTTGTGCAAGAACCAATCAATTGAATTTTTTTGTTTCTGTTCCAACCTGATCATTGAACAAATCAGTCGCTGGAGCACATTCTAGGCAGAAGGTATTTCACTGGGATTTTTTTTATGTTACACCACTCTTTATAGGAGCCATTGATTTCCTTTGATCCAATGGCTATTATTAAGGATGATGACCTGTTTACCCCTTAAGAGGTAACAGGCCATCTTTGAGTTTTAGAAGGAATTAATTTTATGCACCTCATCATTTAACATTAATTGGAAATAATAAGGAAAGAATAGAACACACTGTACCCAATTCGGTCACAGTTCCTTTCATCGAACTAACATGGATGGAAAGATTAATCTTTCTACTCGTTTACATCATTCCTAAAAAACTTGTATTTACATGCATGAAAAGGGTCGATTTTTCCATCAGTGTTACTTGGAGGGCTTATACATGGACATGGAACATGCTTTTCGAATTAAATTACCGTCAAATTTGTGAAAATTTCAACTTGTGAATTTATAAAAAAGAACTTATTTTTAATTCGAAACTCATATACTGGTTATATGTTTTTGATTGATTGAACAAATTCCTTGTTTATTTTGACAAGTATTGTGTGTAAGATAAGCACTTAAGCACCATTAGAAAGGGGAATTAAATGCAATTAAACTTGCCCATTTTGAAAGATTTGGCAACCGGCAGCTATAGGTAATATTGAGCATGAGGTAAAAATATTCTTAATCAATCAATGGTTGAGAATTAGTAGCCATCTTAACTCTCAAGAGGGTCAAGTGGTGTACCATTATAGAGCTCATTTCACTGGCATCTGTTTATTTTCCTTCTGAGCTAGCAGTCATCGGTCCTTCAATTTCTCAACACTATTGGATGATTGTATCCTGTATGTTCAATTTATTTCGCAACCTATGCTTTTTCTTTCTGTCGTATGGAGTAATATAACTGTCTCATGTTAGAGTATGTACTAATGAGAGACATGCATGCCCGTCTTCTTGCATGCTTATCCTTCTGACTTGTTTTCTAACACAAGGACATCATCCTTGTTTCAGGGTTATTACAACATTTTCATCGACTCACTTTAAAGTTTCATGCATTGCTTAGAATAATCGAACTGTTGGTACTTGAGTGCTGCTTTATACCTGTTTCCTTGAAAGCATATCATTCTATTTGTCGATAATTTGAATGAGCAACTTGCAATGAAGCAACATTAATTTGGTGACACCTGGTCAATCATCAAGCATAGAGTTCGAAAATTTTGTTCTGAAATAATGCAGGAGTTATGTTCACTTAGGAATAACAAACAACTGATACTGGAGTAGGAGTACCTCTGAGCTAGTTTGTTTTTGTTAATAATAATTGAACTGTGTCACAAGGATTGACCCGTTCAGTTGTTATTCTTGTGCGCCTTGATGAAAAACTTTTTTTAATTGGTTCAATCTATGTTAATTTAAGCATGGCGTAATTTGGTTCAGAACCAAAAAAAGAAAGAATGGTATGTCTATGAAGGAAAGAAGTGATAAGCCAGTTCAAGCTTCTTGTGTTTGCTAATGTTTTGGTGCAGATTAGCTACTTATTATTACAATAAGATTTGTATAGTTGAGCATAAATGCATTTTCCAACATGAGATTTTGTGTATGAGCTCAACTTATTCCCATTGTGTGACGAATTTTGTGCACGCCATAACAACGTGAGATGGGAGTAATCCAACTTGAATTTCATGGAACAGGTACAATTTTGTTAGATCAATGGTGTGTTTTGAAGTGGCCTTTTATATGGCTGTTTCCTACGCCTGTTGAAATCAAAACCTTGATAGATGGCGGATGGATTGCGCATTAGAACGCATTATCTTCCATATACTAATTGATATTCTTCTCCACCTCTGTATCTCTTGAGACTTCTATGCAATGGTTGGTCTTGTTCTGTGGTGGCAGTGCTGCTCATGATCGTTGGTAATGGTTTAGCTAGGCCTCTTGCCTTATCTTTCACTCCATGATTCAAAAGATTTTACATAATTCCCGATTAGTACTTCTTTTGTCCACTAATGTATACTATTGTCATGGGTTGGGTTCTGTGCGGTTAATTTTTTTTTTCAAATTATGACTATTTATATATGTTAAAGTATATAAATTGACTATTTAAAAATAATACTATTGAATTTGTTTTGCAAAATTCTTTTATAATATATCTTTATTATTTTTGTTATTATGTTATAATAATAAATCATAGCCAAAGTCTTGCATTAGAGACCGTAAAAGTCAAAAATGATCTATATTTGTGGACGGAGGGTGTAATTAATATGGAATGTTTTTTTGGGTGGTAGATTTTTTTTGTTTGAATGTTTTCTCGGGTGGTAGATTTTTTGTTTGCCTTCTGCTATCGTGCGTCCTGAGGAGGATTCTGTCAGTAACTTCGTAATTCGGATGTTTTGGACAAAAGCAGAACTGTAATTATATCCTTCGCATTTGTTAGTGTGCTGACTTGGTTGCAGAATCTCTACTTTGCAGCACTTGAACCTAACTAGTGTATCTGAGTCTGACAGTCATCTTTGACTTTACCTTCTATACATCAACCCTATGCTTCGTTTGCGATCTTCACCATTCCATGTTTGGTTGGTTTGCACTCTATTTCAGATATGGAGTTTCTATTCTGATTTGACCATTCTAAAACTACTCTGGTAACCTTGTACCCAACAAAGTAACTGAAGGTGCCTGCGTGCGGATGCAAGAGATTTGGAAACGTCTTTTATAGAATTTTCTCCTGATTTGAACATTTCTGCCTTTCTGGTGCAAGAGATTAGTAGTAGTTAGCAAATGTTGGATGGGAAACTGTTATTGAACAGTACGTTACTGTCGTCAGTTGGACGGTTAGAGCAAGTACAATAGTATAGTTAACTAATAGCTATAATACTTATCCACTTTATCTATAGCCTTCAAAAAAATAGTTTATACAATAAGGTAGCTATTACAATAACTATTTGGCCCCACGTGTAAGAGAGTGAAATGCATATTTTTACGTGCTATAGCTAGCTATAATTTAGTTGTCAGCTTCCTTCTCTCTCTTACTTTCTCTCTCTGCCACGTAAAATTATGTTGATGTTATATTTGCTATAACCTGCTGACTAAGTCTTATTGTACCTGCTCTTACTAGCTTTTGATGGACGGCAGGAGCTGTCGGTCCGACAAGGAAGCAAGTTGCCTAGAACAATCAAATCTTCTTTCGCAGAGCACGAGACAACATCCAGTGTTTCCTTTAGTCTTCAATGGTAGTACCCTGTGGTCTTTTACCGTTTTATACGAGGGTACATTTATTTTTTGCTAAAGCATTCAATTAAAAAAATATAAAAAACCGTTATATCTTAACAAACAATAAAAAAGTTACATTAAAAAATGAATACGTTTCAAACCTTAAGCTTGAAATAAGTGAGGTGACTGGGTAACCAATAGACATACACTTTGCTAGCGGGAGTCCGAAATGGCAGTGTCACCTGCCGTTTAGGGGTCCTGTAGTACCGATTTTTGAAAATTTTCAGGCGGCCGAAATGGGTATAGATTGGTATAAATTGGAGATAAATTAGAGTAAATCAGATGAATTCGAAGTAACTCAGAAATAAAATAAAATATGTGAATTTGATCTGTATTCTAACCGAAGGTGTTCAATAGGATCAATTTTTTTATCAATTTATGGCTGATTTTTATAACCTTAGTGCAGGCTAACTTGGGCCACGGTCACCCAGCATTTTTAGATTTTTTTAAGAGAAAATAGTAGAACATGTAACGCACCATTTCTGAATGCGCTAGTGTACTCCACAGCTCTACAAGAATGAACAGTTGCAGAGCACTGTACCAGAGTGCGCACCACAACAGCACAAGCTTGTAGCTTAAAAGCTAAACTTTTATTACAGATATAAGGTTTAACAACCAGTTTTAGCATACCGGGCGAGAGAGCCCAAAATTACCTTACATCACAAGAACACCCCAGGCGGCCTGAGCGCAGCTGAGACCTAAAACCGTTCATCCTCCTGGAAGAACGGTTTTTCAGAAACACCATCTTCTGGTTGAAATTCTTGATTTCCAGATCTTCTGTTTTGTGGTTTAGCAAGTCATGAGTACAACCGTACCCAGCAAGTTACAAGGGTTATCCTGACTTACTACTTGCAAGGAATAATCAAGGGCGAGAATATATTGGTTTTATTACATTGAGTGGATGCAGTTTTATTTGTAAGCAAATAAAGTTAAAACATTTCTCCTTAATATCAGGGGGTTTTCTGTTATCAGATAAAGTTTCATCATTACTCAGATTAACAACATAAAAAACTCTAATTATGCCTCGTTGTTGGAATCATCCAATTAACACAGCTTTATTAACCGGAAGCACGACGTATTCAAATAACATTGATTTCACTCTGCAGAGTTGCTCAACTTTACCCACACGATTCCTTAACCCTCATGACTGAGTTAAGAAAGCCATATCGCTTCACAACTTAATTCTTTATATAGGCTCTACTCGGTAGCGTCACTCATTTAGGCACACATTTAATTTCCTTGCCGTGTGAGTGACCTCTACCGTTGTTAGGTACCCGCAGCATACCTAACTCGACATCCTACCGTCTCATCCTGTAGAGTTCCAATTGAATCGAGCGGCTACTAAACCAGTATTGACAAGTCAACTCCTGTGGTTTAAGCGATCGCTATGGCTTTTTTACTTGGCACAAGGTTCTTGTCATTATATTTTCACCTGAGGCACCAACCATAAACTTTCACTGTGCTCAATAGCACTAACCACCACCAATCCAAACCAGCCTCCATCCTAGGGTAAAGCGGTGGGCTAAGTCTGTTACCCGGAGCCCCACCAACCTCTCTACCTTAGGTCCAATCCTAGGGTAAAACAGTGGGCTAAGTCTGTTACCAGGAGCCCCACCAACCTCTTTACCCTAGGTCCAAATCTTTTCAAATTCTACAGGCCTACGGCCAAAGTCACTTAGTAGTGCAAAATGTTGAATGTGATGATCTTATAAATATTTATACAATATTTTAATTCTTACTAAGGCTGTCAAGGTGAATGTGGCCATCAATCAAGGCAGGGCATTTTTCAATGGTAGGATTTATCTAAGTAGCATGCCATTCTAAACATTTTGTTTTAAGCAATTAACATTTCACAATTATCAATAATGGAAACACATTAATTAAATAATGTAGAAATTTATGGGTTTCAATATGATCAAAAACTTGTAACTTGCCTTACTGCTCGGGAATCTCAACAATCTTGTAGACTTCAGTGCTCGATTTGAACCTTGAACTACTGCTTCGGAGAAGTCGGAAGCTAGCGCAAACACATAAAATTTCAATAAGTCCACGCTTGAGTCTAATCAAGCTAGGGAAAATAAGCTAATTAAAAAGGTGTAAATTGCATAAACTCAAATGGAGGGGGTTTGAATTTATTTGAAGTTGGATTTGGCAAAAAGAGGAATTTGAATTTATTTGGAGATGATTTTGGTGGAATGGAGTTCAAAAATGAACTCTTGGCGTTGAGCTGCTCAAAATAGTGTATTTTGGAAATTTTGGGAATATTTTTTGGATTTTTCTGAGATTTTTATTAATTTTTCTGAATTTTCAAATGGATGAACAGTAAGCTACAGTACTGTGCTAGCCCGTTATGAACAGTACAAGCGCGGTTTTAAAACCCAACGGTCGAGTGGGCCGGCCGCTTCAACCCAACAAGGCGCGACCGAAAGGGCCCAGGCGCGCGCGCACTCGCCCGATGGGCGACACGCAATTGGCACGGGCGGCTTGGATGCGCGAGGAGCAGACGCTCAGATGGGGAAGGCGGTAATGGAGCCTACGATTGAGATGCGACCATGTCGCTCCCTCCCCAGTCATCTTCTACCTCTGGTCATCTCCCTCAGAGGAAAAATAGAGATGGCGCCCCTCCGTGATTTGGCACCGGCTAAGCTCTCTGGTGAGGGTGGGTGGTACGGGTGGCTCCTTGGGACAGCGGTGATTCCATTTTGGAGATTTGGGGAAGGTGGAAATGAGTGGTGGCGGACGGTGGCAAGAAAGAAGGTTGCGGACTTTCAACCCAAATTAGGGTTCCCTAAGAGCAAGGCTAATAATACAGCCTTCAGCTGGCTGTGTGGACACTTATAGCCCACTTATCAGCCCATTCATATAGTAGTTTACAGCCAGCTGAAGGCTGTATGACCCACCCTTTTCTCTCACAAAGTTTATTGGTTCTTGTGCTTCAGCTGGCTGTAAACTTACAACCCACCTCTCTTCTCTCTCCTCCACCTCAGCATACAGCCTACTAACAACCTCTTATTATACTTGCTCTAATGGCTAATTAGCAAGGTTGGCGGTGATTTAACCATCTAGGGCTCTCAAGAAACACGTGAGTGGCGTTGATTTGGGTTGAGGAGCTCCCTATAGGGCTGTCCACGGGGAGGTGTTTTTGGGTCGACAGTGGTTTTCATCGGCAAGGCTGTCAAGTAATGCTCATGTGGATTTGAGTTTACCAGCATGTTTGTCATGCAAAGGGAGTGCTATGGCTGAAAGTAATTGAAGTATAGCGGTGAAACGAGGGAGATAGAGTGAGCGGCTTACCGGGCTCAGGGGAGAACGAAGGCGGAGCTGCGGCGAAAGAAAACCCAGTTGAATGGCTTTGGGGGGGTAAAGGGGAGTAGTGCGACGCTGTCTGTGGAAGCAATCGTGTTTTAGGGGTGAGTTGAGGCGGTGGGAGCAGTAAGGCGGTTCGAGGTGCTTGCTTCTTGTGCGCGGCCGGGGTGATGAGACGGCTCTGGAGTGGTGCAGAGGGCTTGAGAGAGGGAGGTGGCACTGCTGCTCTGCCAAACTCGATGGTATGTTGACTTTGGCGCCTGAGTTGAGTGTGAAAGTGTGTTGCTGCGGCGAGGAGAACAGGCGCGAAGGCGGTGGCGCGCGGAGCAAGGGAGAAGCAGGGAGGTGAGACTGACTGGTGGGGCCACTTGCCCAGAGGATAGGGTTGAGCTGGGAGCGGAAGACGCAATTTCGCGTGGGGAGGAGACGACGCATGCAACGGCCGATGGGGTAAGGCGGTGGAGAGGCGACGTCGCGCGTGGGCGCCTGCGCGAAGAGGAGGCGGAAAGGCCAGAAAAAGAAGGCGCCTTTTCAGAAGACTTGCCAAATTGAGAAAGGGGAAGAATTCAAACACAATTCAAGAAAAAGTCCAAAAATTTTGAATTTTTGGGTGTTTCAGAACATTTGAGCGTTTGTATTCCTTGGTCTAATAGCCAATCGTTGTCAGCAGCTCAAGCTTCTCCATTGCCGGGTCCAAGTTCATAATTGCGATTGTCCGTATAGTTCACTTGTGTCAGCCATATCTGTTGGACAAGATATATTAGAAAAGGGTCGGAGGGGGAGGGCGACGGCGAAGGATGACAAAAAAAGAGAGAAAAATAATGAGGACACATAGCTAGATACATTAGCACAACAGCGTCAAAAGCTGCAAAAGCAGACACGAAACTTCCAGTACGATCGCGGCAGGTTGCTCTTTATGGCTGCGTACAAGTGTACATACCTGAATCCTGCCTTCCAGCGCGACTTAAGTTATTGCGCTGTTTTCTAAGCTACAGTGACATTGTAGCGGAGTTTAGCTATTTCTTGAGCATTCAATTAAAAAAATAGAAAAACAATAAAAAAGCACATCTCCGTGAATAATGTTAAGGAAAAAATCATATTTAAAAATCAACACATTCTAAACAATTTTTAGTTTTTAAAAAAGCAGAAGCTATCGTTGTTTGGGACGGAACTTGTATAGGTCATGGCTGTGTAGGACAAACAGTAAATCTTCCATGCCAGTAAAACAGTGGGGCGCCAAATTCTAAAATGCTAATAGATAGAATGGCAAATCTTTAATTTTTCTTTAGATACAACAATTGGTCTTCTACACATGTACAAAGATTCTTTGACTACATTAATCGACAACATTGGTATTTGGAAAATATCTGTGCATCGAACTGAAACAGGGCTCGAAAGAGCAAGAGTGGCTCTAAGTGCTCATATGCGATTACAGATCATGATGGATTACCATGTCACTAGAAAGTGAGACAATAAATGGGCTAAATGTAAAAAATGTATTGGATGAAATAATAAAAGAGCAGGATGTTCTCAGCAGCCAGCATCCGAGCTGTAATCTACTTCTCATGATATGCATTGGAGTTTCTTCTTTACAATACAATTAAATGGATGAGAATACCCAAAGCTTACACTTCTGCTTTACAGTACAAAAATGAACCAACTCATTTGATCAAATGATTAGGACGTATTCTTGCCATACACTAATCCTCAGTTAATTTGTAGAAATTAACCACGGACCTCTCACTCAAGAGAACATGAATTGAATGCTCTTCTTTTATTGGCCTCTTGAGATTCTCTGATGTTTTCCAACAGAAACACTATCAGCTGAATTAAGCTTCAACTCAGCAAAATCATCGATCTTCATCCCATCCTGGAATGTTTGCAGTGGCCTCATTGACCATCTTCACAAGGGTGGCCTGAAAAAGCAATTCAGATTAGCATGCGAGCCTAGGAAAAAAGTTGTTCAGTATGAATTTCTGCAAGCAGGTCTAGAATTTGTGATACAACTAAAGCCCTCACGATTGTCCATCACTGCGTAAATTGCCATTAACAAGAGCAGTAGATCCAAAGATCAGCAGCAAATTCAACACCATAGCACCCTAATTGGATAATACCGTGTAGAAAACAGATCAAGAAGCAAAATACAAAAAAATCAGTGCACTACTGGAAATGCAAATGCTCTTCGAGTGTTGGATAGATTACAAATATTCAATCATCGACATGCCCAATCAATGACACATAAAAGGTTGTGCCTGAGGTCTTTCTACATTCTGACGGAGAAGAAAAAATTGCTGTAAAAAAATGATGAAGTATTCAGCTTTTCCATATTATTGGGATTCATGTCCTGCGGTCACATGCATCATTACTCATAAGAGAGGGCGCAGATTGCACTGTACAACCTAAAGATATTAACAAAAATAATCATTAATATAGCTTTTGACTGTATAATGTAAATTGAACACACTATTCTTTAATTGAATTTGGATGTCTCTGTCACATCTCAATGTTTAAACCACCTTAAGTTGTGACAGCAAAATCATTAAATCAATGGGTATTAATCAGGGCATCGTGTTGACCGACGGATAAAAAATGTGAGGGTTCAAAACTCATTAAAAATACAGCCAGGATGGTAATTTTGTTAATTTGTAGGGATTGGAGGCAGAATGACAGATCCATCCAGCAATGCCAACCATACGATGTTTCTGCTCTATGATTATATCTTGCTGGTCTCACACTAAAAGTGGAAAGAAAGCAAATCCATCTATCAATCACTCTGTAATCCTATTTATATGGTAGTACAGATGAGATAGCATGATAAGTCGATAGCAAATGCCAGTTATAACATCTTTGCTAGATTAAGCCCAACCAGGGTTCTAGAACGAAAACCGACCATTTTCTCTGAAAACCAGCCAAATCGGTCCTAACAGGTCTTTTTTCTTAAAAAAAGGGCTGGGGGCTAAATGACACCATTTGATCCCCCATTTGGTGGAATAGATGTATTTTCACTTCTTAAACATGATCCAAATATCAAATTCTGATAAACTCAAATTTGAAATTTTGAAGAAAAAAGAAGAAAAACACCCAGCTTTAGCTAACTCCCCAGGTAACAGTTTTTTCCCCAGTTTTCACAAACCATCCAAGTGCAGTTTTTTTTCCCTGAAAACAGTTTCTTGAACCCTGTGCCCAACAGTGTAAACCTGCACAAGGACGCCACTGTACAAATCGACGCAACATGGATGTATGTTTGGCAATCAGGGCCACATGAAAGTATTTTTCTGTCCCCACGGTAGACAAAAAAAGTAGCTTGAACACAACTGCATGAGGCTGTTATCCCCATAACCTTCATTGCAAAAAAAAAAAATACAAGTTCATGTATTTATGCTTCATCAGAGAAAAATGATGAAGGAAAAGGCTACATCTGAGGAAATATCTGGCATGATCTCTCGTACTAGTGCACAGCTAAGCAAGAAGCATAAAGTAATACTAGTACATTATTGGCAAGGCAGTTACATGCATAGTTACGGATAAGCATAGTAAAGCTGTGTCTCTCGTCTTTACAAAAGAGTATTCTTTTCCACCCAAAAATATTTGGTCTCTTCATTGACTATCTTCTCCCACACAAGTCATTATGTGCAACCAATCTTCTTCTTCTTCTTCAGCTTCTGTCCTCCACATCTAGACCTCAACTATTGTTAGGAACTTGGAGCTGTTTATTTTTAATAATTATGTACTTGCTAGGTGATACTGATAGGATCAGAGATCCTACCACGGCTGCGCAAAGCGTAGGGGCAGAAGGCAGGGGTGCGAGCCCTGTCTCGACGACGGCGCCATGGCGCCGTGATGAACAGGCAGGGGCGGCGGAACGCAAGAGAGGAAAACCCTTGAGGCCAGGTAAGATATTTACCTTGCTTGATTTTATTCCAATGCTGTTTAGGGGTATATATATCCCCTGCCCTAGCAAACCTACTCGAATAAGAACTAATAACAAAGGAAATAAGCAACAACTTAAGGAATCTAATCTCTAAGGTGATCTCCCCCTTGGGCGTTCAGATCTTTAACCGCCGTGCGGCCTAGGCACAGGGCCGGGCCCGGCGTTGGTACGATATGCCAGTCATAACATCTCTCCCTGCCTCCGCAAACAGCTCGTCCTCGAGCTGAACGTCGGGGTAGCGGTCTTTGAAATCCTGCAGCAGCTCCCATGTTGCATCCTCGGGAGACTGCCCCTGCCACTGGACGAGGACGTGCCAGGTGCCTCGGCGCAGTTGGGCACGCAGCACGCGCTCCGGGGTGGGCAACAGTCGGCCATCCTGCACCGGCGGCATCGGTGGAGGTGATGTCGGAGGTTCTCCGCGGAACGGTTTGAGCAGTCCCACGTGGAAGACGTCGTGGAGTCGGGCGCCCTCAGGCAGCTGGAGGCGATAGGCCACCTGCCCAATGCGTTCGGCAAAGAAGCGGCCTGCGTGAGCGTGGACCGAGCTTGCCCTTGGGACGGTGATCCAGCGAGTGCGTCGGGCGGTGAAGGAGACGGAGCCACACCCAGTCCCCTACTGCGAACACCAACTCCCGGTGATGGTCGTCGTAGTGGCGCTTGGCATATTGCTGGGCCTGGAGAAGGTGCTCGCGAACCTCGGCGAGGAAGGCGTCGCGGTCGTGGAGGAGGGTATCCACCGCCTCCGTCTGCGCAGTTCCTACGGTGTGCGGCAGCAGCGGCTGTGGTGGCCGTCCATAGATGACCTGGAATGGCGTGGCGCGGAGTGCCGTATGAAATGACGTGTTGTAGCAGTACTCCGCCCATGGAAGCCAGTCGACCCAAGCACGCGGGCAGTCCCCAGTGGCGCAACGGAGGTACAAGGCGATCACCTTGTTGACGACTTCCGACTGGCCGTCAGTCTGAGGGTGGAATGCCGTGCTCAGGCGGAGCTTGACACCTGCCATCCGGAAAAGGTCGCGCCACATGTGACTGGTGAAGACCGGATCACGGTCACTGATGATCGAGGTGGGGAAGTCGTGTAGCCGAACAATGCCCTCGAAGAAGGCGCGTGCGACCAACGCCGCCGAGTATGGGTGGCTGAGGGCGATGAAGTGCGCGTACTTGGAGAAGCGGTCGACGACGGTAAGAATGACGGATTTCCCGTGGACCTTTGGAAGCCCCTCAATGAAATCCATCGAGATGTCCGCCCACACCTGGGACGGCACGTCGAGCGGCTGCAAGAGGCCTGCCGGCTGCAGGGTCGGTGTCTTGTTGCGTTGGCAGGTGATACATGTGCGAACGTGATCCTGGACGAGCACCCGATCGCCCGGTATATAGAAGTCGCGCGCAGCGCCAGAGGGTCTTTGGATTCCTCGTGGCTCTTTGTATGAGCCAGCGCAATCACCTGCTGGCGCAAGTCGTTATGCGCCGGAACGAAAATACGCTTGCCGTGGATCAGGAAACCGTCATTGGTACGCCATGGCGGACCGAGAGAGGCGTCCAGCAGTTGTTGGCGTAGTTGGCCCGCCTCGGTGTCGGCCTCTGTGGCGGCGCGGATCTCGTCGAGAAGGCGGAACGAGGGCCCGGAGAGGCGTGCGAGGCTGCTGTTTCGGCGGTGGTGTCGGCGTCGTGGCGCGAGAGTGCGTCGGCCGCCGCGTTGAGGCGCCCCGGGCGGTACTCGACCGCGAAGTCGAACCCGAACAACTTGCGATCCACCGATCTTTGGGAACGGTGGAGAGTCGCGATCCAAAGAAAAAAACTTGTTGTAGTGGTCGGTGCGGGACGAAAACGGCGCCCAGAGTACGCCGCGGTGCCGCACGTACTGGACTAGGCCAATGAGCTCGCTCGTAGGCCGCCACCAGGTGGCGGCGTGAACGGCCCATTGAAAAAGGCTAGGGTCCAAATTTCTTGGTAGAACGGCGCCGAACCCCGTGCCTGAGGCGGCGCAGTCGACAATGAACTCCCTGTCGAAGTCCGGCAGTTGCAGGACCGGTCCTGACGAGAGCGCGTGCTTGAGTGCGCGAAGCCTCGGCGCCTCCGGCGCCCAGCGAAGGCTTCCTTGCGCAGTAGACGCGTCAGTGGCGCGGCGATGGTACCGAAGTCCCGAATGAACTTCCGGTAGTAGCGCCAACCCGAAGAAGCGCGCGCACGCCCGGCGAACGGGCTCGGCCAGCCAAACGGCGACCACCTTATCCTTATCCATGGCGACACCACGGCGGAGATGACGTGGCCGAGGTAGGCTACCGATGGCTCTCCGAAGGAACACTTCGACCTCTTCAGGTAGAGGCCGTGGGTACGCAGAGCGTCGAATACGAGGCGACGCGTCTTTGCAGTGCTCGGACCAGACGAGTCAGATATCGTAATATCGTCGAAGAAGACGAGCACGAACTCGCGGAGGAAGGGCGGACATCGTTCATGAGTGCTCGAAATGTTCTTTGGCGCATTGGAGGCCGAAAGGCATGACGAGGAACTCAAAGTGCCCGTGGTGGGTTCGAACGCCGTTTCTCGATGTCCGCGGATGCATGCGGACTGATGATAGCGGACCGCAAATCCGGCAGTGAAGAACTTGGCGCCGTGGAGTTCGTCCGAGCTCGTCGACCACCCAGATGGGAATTTGTCCTTGGACGCCTTGTCGCTCAACGCCCGTAGTCGATGCGAGCGCCATGAGTTGTCGGACTTCGACGAGCAGATCGGTGCCGAAACGAAGAGGTACTCGGCCGTATGATGCCTTGCTCCAAAGATGGCGGCAAGATCGACGCCTCCACTCATCCTTCGGAGCTGCGGGTAGCGGTAAGGGCGGACGGCCACCGTGCCGTCTTGGGTAGCGAGTGAATCGCGGTGGTCGTGGGCGCGCGCGCGAAGCCCGCTGGGCACGCAAGCGGCGCCTCATCCGCTGAGTAGACGGTGGAGCGGCCGTGTGAGGCGAGCCTCGATGGTGTGGCGCCGCCGTGCGTCGTCGTTGCGAGGTGAGCCCACGCCCTTCCAGAGGACGCAGCGGTCACCCCGGTTGAAAGCCATGCAGAGGTCGTCGAAATCCCATAAGATGGGCCCCAGCGTCCGGAGGTAGTCCACGCCGAGAACGAGGTCAAAGCCACCCAAATTGATGCCGAGGCAGTCGATGGAAAACTCCTCTTGTCCAATGCGCATGGCCACGTTGTGCGCCCGACCCTCGCACGCGACGCGGTCACCGTTGGCAACCGTGACCCGCAAGGAACTGTCGGACGTCACGAGACCAATGCAGCGCATCACGTCGGCGTTGATGAAGTTGTGGGTCGAACCGTCGCAAGCGAGGCAAGAGCCGGTGGACCGTTGATGTAGGCGTGGAGGTGGAATGTCTCGCTTGGTGCGGATGCCGGCGATGGCGTGTAGAGAAACGACCGGTTCTTCAAGCCGCGCCTCCTCCGGAAACGCCGCGGCGCCCTCGTCGGCCCCCATGTCGTTGCTTAGATAGTCGGTGACCTCAAGGTAGAACAGCGCCGCACCGTGACCTCTCACGCACGGCTTGTCACGTTGTAGCATTGACCCACAGCGACGGCGCTCGGTCATCTCGGCCCGTCAAGCAGCGAACGGGCGCGTGGCGCGGTAGATGGGGCGGCGGTGTAGCTACGCTGCGGCCGCAGATCGTGTGCTGCGGGGCGCCGCGGCGACGTGGGCAACGTCATCTGCGGTCGTGGGGAAGGCGAGTAGCCCGCGTGCGCTGTCTTGGATATGGTGGCGGCGGCCGCGCTCGTAGGCTCGAGCGGATGCATGGCCGTCTGCAGGTCCGGAGGCTCCTGGAGCTCGACGTCGACACAGATGTGCTCCGTAACGCCCCCACGAAGAGTTCCGCCTTTTGGACGGGTAGAAGATGTGTTGTATGGCACACCGGTAGCGTTGAAGCGCTCGGATAGTCCTGGACCGTGCGTGGAAGGGTAGACGAGCAAGTTCGGCAAAGGCGATTGCTGCGATTGTCGGGCGAACCGTTGATGGCACAAGTCCTTGAATCGCTCCCAAGACGGCATACCTTCATCCTGTTCCATGGCATAATACCAAGTCCGGCAGCACTTTAAGGTGGTATGGCGCGAGCCATACACGATCTGCGTCAGCGTGCGCGCCCCACTTAAAAATCGCTCGCAATGATTGAGCGATTCAGGATCTTCCTTGCCGTCATAGGAGGAGAATTCGAGCTTCTTTGAAGCGGGCACGCCAAACCGGAAGCGCGCGCGCTGCGAGATGGCGCCGGTGTAGCGGAGTGAGAAAGCGGCAGCGACGGCGGCGCCACCATGGAGGCGGCGGAGAAGGAGAACGGGAAAATTGATCTTGTGGATGGGAAGAGGCGCGGATGGCGCGATGGATGATGGCGCGCGTCACGGGGATGGTGGGACGCCGCGGTAGCGGCGAGGCATCATCGCGCCGCACCTGGCATCCCGGCGAAAGCCACGGGACATGGCGCGGCCGTCGCGGACGCTTGCCGGTTCTCCACGGACGCCGAGACGGGTGGAAAGATTGGCTAGTCAGCCGGGCGATGTCGGCGGGGCCTTCGCGATGGCGTCGGTGGCGATCGGCGGCGGCGACCGGTTGTTGCGTCTCCTTGTCATCGCCACCCGGCATCATCGATACTGCATTGATAGGATCGAGAGATCCTACCACGGCTGCGCAAAGCGAGGGGGCGTAGCGTGGTGCGAGCCCTGTCTCGACGACAGCGCGATGGCGCGTGATGAACAGCAGGCGGCGGAACGCAGAGAGGAAAACCCTTGAGGCGTGTAAGATATTTACCTTGCTTGATTTTATTCCAATCTTTGTTTAGGGATATATATATCCCCGCCCTAGCAAACCTACTCGAATAAGAACTAATAACAAAGGAAATAAGCAACAACTTAAGGAATCTAATCTCTAAGGTGATCTCCCCCTTGGGCGTTCAGATCTTTAACCGCCATGCGGCCTAGGCACAGGGCCGAGCCCGGCGTTGGTACGATATGCCGGTCATAACAGATATGTTCTAGTATTTCAAAAGGAATCTGCCATTAATCATGCAAACATCAATATGCTCAGAAAGCTTAAGCTTAATGAATGACGATTTTTACCTTCATAACCAACAATATTAGAGCATCAATAAAAAATAGTGACTATGGTACACATGTATGTAAATTATGCACTTTACACTTTTCCCACCATCCACTAACGGTCCTACAGGTGGAGTGGTGGAAGTGGAAAATTTTGTTTAGTTTTTATGGGAGGGGGGGGATTTAATTTTTTTCATAACTAAAAGTTATATGTGCCATAGCCATGCCCATAAAAAAGAAGACAAAACTGTTCCAATTGAACTTACAGATAAACTGCCCAGTTCACATTCTACTTGAGCAATAGACTTTGGGTACAATTCTTATTAGACCTGTTTAAACAAGAGCATGCAGCCCATAGGAGATAACATGAATCTCCTGAGAGGGTAGACTACCTAGTACCTAGCATAGCTGTGACCAAGGTTCAAAATCCCGGCGGTTACCGTTTTTACTGGTGGAGACCGGTAACCGAAAAAACCGGCCAGTGTGAATTTTTGATTTTCGAATTTTGGCCGGTTTTTTTTTTCCGTTTACCGGTTTCAAAACATCTCAAAATTCAAAATTTGATTTTCAAATTGTGATCGGTTTTTTACCGGTTTTTCTGGTAACCGGATGGTAACCGCCCGGTTACCGTTATCGGCCGTCGACTGAGATTTCTTCTGGTTCCGGTTTTTGGAACCTTGGCTATGACCAACAGTATACAATAAATGTCAACAATATCAACAACGAAATACATATAGGATCAAGATCACACTAAACACACACAAACAAATATTCTCACCAGTGATAGTAGATAAGATGCCTTTGTATTCATCATTTCTTTGCAACATTATTTAACGTAGAAGTCGGAACTCACCACAATCTAAATTGGAAGTAAACTGGAAAGGGATAAAGTAACATGACCTAGTGCGAATTCCAATGATAAAAATTTTGACTTTCAACGGGGCAGTTCAAATATTTCGTAAATGTGAAAAATAAAATCAGTCATATTTAGAACCAAAAATGGAATCAGTTATGCTGAAACAATACTAAGCACTAAGCACATACCACACTTTCAGGAACTCCTGGAGGTGGTAATGTAAGATTTCTTGGTGGTAGTGAACGAAGATAAGATCTTTTGTCAAAACGCCATTCCCCAATCTTTCCATAGGTTAGCTCACCCTGAGTTACCACAAAGCAATCATAAACAAGGTATCATGATAAACTTATAAAGTTATAATTTTTTTTGTAATGACAGATAAATAGATTTTACAAAGCAATTGACAAGCACCATCAAGGTGCTGGAATATCTATGCTTAAGATTGAACAGCAGTCACCTTTAATGTATAATCACATCCATAAGTATAATGGATGACAAATGTATTTCCCAATTTCATGTCCCAAGGAGGCTGCAATCAGCATTAAGCACATCTTTGATGATATGAGCTGTCATCAACCAACTATGAGATGATCTATATAGTGACAAAATTTCTCTGCACCTGAATCATAAAATCTTTACGCAGGCTGTGGTGCACACCATGCAATGCACTAGCGACAGCATATGCATACCTACAAATATTAAAAGGGAAGCAGAAATGAATAGGGATAGCACATGTTAAAGTGAATAAGTAACAGTAGGAAGAATTGTACTGACATTTCCAAGACCCAGCCAAAAGCTTTGTCTGTCTCCTGATCATCTTTCATTTTTAATGAAACATTCATCCAGGTTGGAGCAATCTTCTCAAGCTGGGCCTAAAGAAGTTTTGATAGCGCCCAGAGTAGGTTAATCAAGAGTACCATGATTATTGAAGAGATTGAATTAGTACTGAACTATAGCATTAGCACAAAATTCATAACTCTTTGTTGTGCAGAACTAGAAAGAACAAGGTTATGGGCACATAATGCTATCTTGGCAGCTAACATAGCTGAATCCAGGTATTGTATTAATCATGTCCTGAGATAAGAGATACCTTCTTGATAATCACTGGAGAGTTGCCGATAGGATCAATTTTTGAGACAGGACCTTTTTCTTCTGGAAAGAACTTCCTTAATATCTTTTCATTTTCAGTTGGTTTGATGTAGAAAAATGGAAATGCAGCTGGTTCGTCGCCATGGGCTAAGTTTGGCAAAGGCCTCACAAAGATGTGATCTGGCTCTGCCATAAGTACATAGCTGCAGATGTTTCCATTAGGAAACCAATGAATTAAAATAATTGACTAAAACGAATCTTCAATGAAGAACAGATAGACATCTACTTACTCCTCCTTGATGTTTGATTTTTGAAGCCATTGGACAAATGCCCAAGGCCTATTTAAGACAATGTAACCCTGGGTAAAACATCATATTAGCAAGAACACATTGGGAATTCTTAAACGGTGACAAAACAGAACATTGCAAAATGAACAATTAAGCCCCTACCCGATCTGCGCCTTCTGGGAGGGGGTCAACCACTAAGGTGGGTATCTCATCCATCAAACCATCCGGCTTTCCAGAGTGAAGGATCCGCGTGAAGCCGCCCATATCCGATCCAGGCCGGTCTCTCATCTCCTTGTACCAGTAGTACATTATCCGCGACTGCCACTGGCTGTAGAGCGCATCTGTCGCCGTGAGCGCGACGTGGAACCTCTTCGACGGGTCCGAAACGTCCCGATCGCCGTCGGGGCCAGCGCCGAGAAATTTGCGCGGCCCGTCACGGCCCCGCCCGTGGCCCACCATCGTCAGGAAGTTGTAGGTCGCAAAGAAGCAACCGACCGAAATCAGCATGAGCAAGCAGGGGGAGGCCTTGCCGGCATCCTTCCTCCCGCCCATCCTCGACCCTCAAATCCAATTCCAACCTGGGGCGGGCGCACCTCGGGTCCCGTGGGATCGCGGCAGGGGCGGAAATCCAGTAGAGGGGATGAAGAAGAGTTGGAGGTGGCGTGCTTTAGTGGAAGGAGGCGCGTTCAGCGGCGCCGACGACGATTTGAGGGTTCGGCGGCTTCGGATTCTGGGGTGACCAGGCTCTATCGCGCCGGTGAATCGGATTCGATGGATCTGAGATTGCCGCCTCCCTCCAATACAAGAGAGATCGGGGGAAGCGGGAGGAGGAGGAGACTACTCACTTCGACGAACTCGGCGACGGAGGGGACTGACCACTCGCCGGTCGCCTCCGCCTCCGGTGGTTTTGGCGGCGATCGCGAAGGGCGCTGACCACGCTTCGGTGGGGGGAGTGGTGGCAGGCGAGGTGAGGAAGAAGGGCGAGAGAAGCTTGTTACGGCGAGGGGGTAAGTGGGTAACGCCGTAACGGGTGAAGCACGCATAGCGGGCCTGTTTGGCTGCGGTGCGGCTTATAATTTTTTGTTGAAAATTTTGAATTTTAGTTGTTTATGGTACATATTATGGAGAGAGATATTTACTTACGATTTTGGCTGGTACAGATGTTGGGCTTTTAACGTGTACATCGTTTAACTTGTAGACCTCGTCTTAAGAAAATACTCCGTTTGAAAGTTAGGTACCGTAGCAAAAGCCAAAAGCCGCAAGCTTCGGAGGAAAAGAACAGGCCCAGAGTCTCTGCTACTTAGCGCATGTACAACGACACAAGTTAGCGTCCGTAAATATATAATATATAGAATTTTAAGTGATATAACAGAGAAAAAAGAAGAAACGAGAAAAATATTATCTACTATTTAACAGACGGTTTTATAAAATAGCTTTTTAATGTTTATGCCATTGTATAGACAACTATATAGATTATATATTAATTATATAAGACTATTACAGATAAGTATGTAGACAACACATTATATGTATTGTCTTTAGATCTATCTATAGATAACATGCAGATATATTATAGACTATCGCTGTCTATACCATTGTACATGCTCTTAGAAGAAGAGTTAGTGATAGTAGTTTACCATCTGTTTTAGTTGATGATAGTTCATTTGCTATCCTAATGTCCACTTCTTGGTTGCTCATGGGTGGGATCCCGCCTGTCAGCGAGCATCCATGGTAGTCGCCTCCTCCCCAATCCGTGCCATAAACTAAAAAACAAAAGCAAAAAAGAACAGATTCCCAACCCCTCCTCATCCACTTTGCTGTCGACCCATGCCGTTCATCCACCGCTTTGCCATCATCGTTGCCTGTCGAGTTCGATCTCTTCGAAAGACTCGCTCTACTAACCAACTCACATAGTTTAGTGGACACGACCGGTATGTGTTGACATACTGTTACCTGACCAAGTCTATGACCTTCTTTGAGTCCTTCGACCACAGCTGCTTGACCACGCTATTTTGACTACGGCTGCTCAACCACGGTTTCTTGACCACGTCCTGTCGTCCTCGTCATGGTCATAGTCATCTCTACAACCACTACCACCTTTGACGCGGCCACCGCCGCGGTCATGGTTCTTCCTTGCGCCGCTGCCTTACCCTTCTCCTTTCTTCTTCTTGTTGAGGGTCTCCAACTGTGTGCACGTGAGCAATAGATACTCACTGCTTTTGTGTCGTCGAAACTAGTTCGGACGCGCTCATTGTAGGCTTTGTACCGCCTAATGAAATCTTCGACGGTGAGGGTCTTCAATCCATGCACTGCTCGATGGACGTGACGAGCTATATGTAGCGTGTTAGGGCAGCATGAAGAAACCTGCGAACAATGGTAATTTCATCCACTATGGTGTCGCCCAACGCTCGGATGCTGATGACGACCGATGTCACCTAACTGACGAAGTCTTCGACGGTCTCCCCTTCCTCTATCTTTAGCCCCTCAAAGTCTCTCTTGAGGAACTGCAGCTTGACTTCGCGCACTCGCTCGTGCCCCATGTGCGTAGTCTTGATTGCCTCCCATGCTGACTTCGCCGTGTCTTGGTGAGGGAAGACATGACGTCCTCCAGCACAGACTGGTAGATGGCATACAATGTGACATGCGTCAATTTTATATATATTTACTCGTCATTTTACCCCATTATTTTTCATTTTTTGGGACCATTTATCATCATTTACATGCTTTTCCATATTTAATTGCTTGAAATGGACCTTTTTACATTTTTTTTATTAATTTTCCGCAGGCCGACGCGATCTAAGCGCATAAACGACAATTCTGGACTGCTCCATACAGATGTACGGGTCGTCTCAGACACGTAGGATCTATCCGTGAAGAAAACGGAGCTCCGGAGGTCTAATTCAGAAGAAATTAAATAGGAGAAGGACTTGATTGTAAATTCTGAAAACCTGGAGGGCCAAATAGCAAAATTACAGAAATTCCCACCGGCCTGATAACCCTAGCCGCTGGCTTTGTCCCTGGGAGCCCGGTTTTCTTCCTTCTCCCACTTTGCTCCTCCTCCTTCTCCTTAACGCCGTGTGGCGGCGAGCGCCGGCCATGACTCGCAGACGCACCACCGCGCCGCTTCACCACCCTCCAACGCTCCTTCTCCACCTAGATTCACCTCTCCGCCATGTAACATCCTGATTTTTAGAGCCTTTTGAAACTTTTAAAATACAATTCACCATTTGAATTTTTCTGGAATTAATTAAAGATTAAATGAAATTTTTACGAATTAAAAGGATTTAATATGATTAATCTGAACATGAACATTTGCCAAAGTTATTTAATTTGAGTTCTTTGTGTCTCAAGGAATTTATTGGAATTTTATGGATTTTTCGGATTTATTTGCTATTTTCGGAGCTCAAAAGAATTTATTTGAATTTTGGAAAAGAAAAAGAAAAGAAAACCAAAACTGGCGGTGGGCGCGAGCCCCAATGGCCGGTCGGCCGACCGCCCGGCCCGACCGCCCGCCCACGCACGCGGCGCGCATCCGCGCCGCCTTGACCCATGTGATGGCGCCACGTGGCCGTCATCCGCCCGCTCCCGCGCGCGCCCCGCATCTCGACCGCTCTCTCTCGGGCGCGACAGTGGGCCCACCTGTCGGCGTCGTTCGGGAGGACTCGTCTCGAGTCCGGTTCGCCGCCGCCGCCTCCGCGTGCCTCGCCGTCTCGTTTGGGATACCGCGCGCGTGTCGCGCGGTCTCTCCTCGACGTCCGGTATTTGGCGCACCGACCCCTCGGCTTCCCGCCCCACGCCGTTGCATCCGCCGCCGCCGCCATCGCCCGTGTCGTCCGTGCGCCGCTGCTCGACGCCGCCGCCGCCGTCGTCCGTCGTTGCTTGCCGCCGTCCGCCGCCGCCGCCCACCACCGGAGAGCCCCGCCGCGCGTGCGCGCGCCGCTACGTCACGCTCGCCGTCGGTCGAATCGCCGCGACCGCCGCCTGGGCCGCGCGGACCGCCGCGCCTCCTCGGTCCCAGCGCGCCACCACGCCGCCCAGCGTCGGCGCGCCGCGTCCCCTCGCCTTCCGTGGATCGAGTCCACCGTCGGCGCCGAGCCTCGCAAGCCGGCCACTCGCCACCCGAGCCTCAGACCCGCGTCGCTCTCGCCACGTCGGCCGACCCGGTCAGCCGCCGAAGTCGGCGCCACCTCGCCTACGCACGACGCGTGTCCGCCCGTCGGCGCCACGTCGACCCTAGCGCCACGCCACCGACCGCCCAAGACTGCTGGTGTGGTGAGCCCACCGTAGATCCAATCTCCGTGCGCCGGTCCACAAAGACGCAGTGCAATTTTCTATTTTTTCCCATCTTCTTTAGATCCAATTTTCCAAGAGCCCGTTCTCCCTCGTCCTAGCTCCGATTGACCCGATTCTTTTTCCTAAATTCATATAAAATTGAGCTCTATCTTTTGGTTCAGGTTTGAAAGTTTTTGGAGTTCATTTGAATTTATTTTGTCTTTTCGTTGCATTTTCTCTCTCGTTAGATCACGTGTTCGAGGGAGCGGAAGTTGGATTTGAAGACCAAGAGACCTCAGCTGAGCAAGGCCAAGGCAAGTCGTATTCTTTGATCATGTTGAACCTAATTTTTCAATCTATTATGTATTATTTTGTTTCCAATTTATCATGCATTGCTATTTGATATTAAAACCTTGTATTGGTAGTTATACTCCTAATTGGTTATTCCCTCCATGATAATTTGACTACCATGAATCCATTGTCACCTTAGGATTGGGAATTATTTAGTGATAAAATAATAATTGTCACATGGGGGTACGTTTAATTACTTAGCCATGCTTATTATTAGATCGCTGGGATCTATCATCACATGTGGTTAATTAATTTTGACTTAATGGTAAACTTGAACGTGGTGGTTAACCACAGTTATAAAATTTGTATGTCATGACATGGGTAGTGTCATGGGCATTGGTTATACAAACTTGGCTTTCACTTGGGCGAATGATCGTGCGATAAAGGGGTGCAAAGTTGCACATTGGGATGTGGATGCTTCACCTGGGTAACTCTTAAGGACTTAACTTTGTGCGCCATTGATCTGAGCTTAACCGTGCAAACCACATGTCTAGTATGGGATAGACCTGGCATAATAATTTGTGAAGTCTCCACTTTGGTTTTACTACTGATGTTGTGTGGCGCAAGAGGGGGTAATTATCGACTAGGGGGGTACCCTACTCGACGGCGAATCCTTAGCGAGTGTGATCGGGTGGAGATGGATCATTGTAAAAGCCTTGTTGTGATTATCTTTAACGTGAGGATTATCACATCGTGTGGGTACAGTTGTGCAACCTCTGCAGAGTGTAAAACTATTCGAATAGCCGAGTCCTCGGTCATGGACAATGCTTGGTGATTTCACACGAGGGGTAGAGTTTTCATAAAATCTTGGTTGGATTAAGTGAATGGGTAGTTCACTGGTGGTTCCTTATGTGAATCTTGGATTGTGGGTGATTCATCGGAGTGAATGACCAGTTTACTTGGGGTTTGTCTCAATTCCTTTGATTAATTACTTATTATCATTCTCAAAGTCAGCTTTTCAATCTCTTTATTGTATTTACTTTAAATTGTTGCTTTTTGCAAAATTAACCTTTCAGCCATCCATTGGTAAGCCTTGCATACTATATTGCATTCTTTGTTACAAACGACTTGCTGAGTACTCTATGTACTCACGGCTTTATGCCCCTGTTGCTCAGTTGAGGAGGAGGAGTATCACCAGCAGGAGGTTCTAGAAGGAGAGTACTTCGACGTCTTCGCGGATTAGGCTTCGTTCTCCACTCGATAGCCTGTGGGCGTGTCGATTGGCTGCTGCGCTTTCTTTTGGATTTCCGCTGCTAGTTTTTGTTAAGCCCTTCGGGCTAGTCTATTGTAAGCTTGGCTATAAGGTCGTACTCTGATGATTATTAATATTTGAGTCTTTTCTTAGTAAATCGTGATATGTTCGATATTTCATCTTTGTTTATCTCAGGCGCACTAGCGTGATTCTGGACTAGTGCAGAATACACAGGAGAGTCCGGATTTGTATATTCGGGTCTCTACACGCCACCAGCTTCCTCTTCCCTTCCTCCCCACTTCTACTCCGGTGGCCGTCGACCACAGAACCTCCTTTCGCCGCTCCTCCAAGCGCACCACCCGTCTCACTTCTCCTCCATCGCGCCATCCCCCCACCGCTGCATCTCCCTCTTCTCCCCTCTTCTTGCGCCGCCCCTCCCTGCTCCACCGCGCCTCTATCCCGAGCTTCACCCGCGCTACCACCATCCACGGCGGCCTACCGCTCCTCCTACCTCGCCGCCCCCACTCGCCACCGTCCTCACCTCTCCCTTGCCGCCTCTCTCCACCGCCGCGCGCCAACCCCCTTCTTCGGTCGCCTCCTTCTCCGGTGACCGCTCCCTTCTCCGACACCTCACCACTCCACCGCGCCGCCTTCACCGCGAGTCCTCCTCTTGCGCGCCCCTCCCTTCTCTGCAGCTCCTCCACAGATCCACAAGCTCCGCCGCCACTCTCTTTCTCCACCACACGGCCGCCGCTCTCCCTCCGGTCTCCGCCGCCTCCCTCTTCTCTGCGCCACCACTTCACCGGCGACCGGACGGCGACCGGACTTCCTCTCGACTTCCTACACCGACGGCATCAACATCATCTGGCGAGCTCCGACTCTTCTTCACCATCCCGATCGCCGCTACTCTCGGCGCCGCACTCTCCTCTGCTATTTCTACTCCATTCGGTTGAATCCATTCCCATCTCATTTACTGTTCACTATATTGCTCATTTTTGCATGTTGATCTATGAACTGCGATGTATACGTGTGGATCTTAATCTATGCTCTGTGAGTATGTGAAGTGTGGATGTGGTTGTGAAATTGGTGGATCAGAGGATATGCTTTTGTGTTTGCTCTAAAATTGTTCAGAGATTGTTCTAAAATTGCTGTCATTCTAGTGTTGGTACTGTTGCAGTAGTTTAATTATACAATCAGTTCCTGCAATTTGTTATCTGTTTTGATGTTAGTAATTTGCGGTAATATGTGTTTATGATCAGTGTGTGTGCTTCCTCAGTATCGATGTCCTGTGCTTATCATGTTGTCGGTGTTAGTATATGTGTATGTTTGAGTTGCGCGGATTAGCGAGCCGACGACCGCTTCCCTTCCCCCTTTGTCTCAACCCTCCTAGTGCTTCTAAATCCTCCCTTGTGCTTCTCGACCTCTCCCTTTTCTTCTTGCACGGTTGGTCGATAGCAAGGTCGTGCAGTCGTTGTGGTTCTTTGTTGTGTTGTCACGTGCGACCGTCATCTCGTTAGCCGTCGATTGTCTTCCCTCTCTCTCTCTCTTGACTCCCTCTTTGCTTCTAGACTCCCCTATTGCTTCTCGACTCTCCTCCTCATTCTGTCTAGCGGTCGGTAGCTAGTTAGATCGTCGGTCGGTAGTCGCGTTCGTTCGTGTAGTCGTTGTAGTTCGTGCGTCGTAGCTGTTCGTGCGTTAGTCGTCGTTTGTGCGTCGTTCGTTTAGTCTCGCCGTGTAGCTTGTTCGGTCGTACGACGTTCATTCGTACGGGCGTTCGTTTCGTCGTCGTTTGATAGATTGTTTGGTCGTTTTAGGTTTAGTTTTCTCCCCCGTTTCGTTTGACCCAGCTTTAGCTGAGTACCGATAGCCTCAGTCTAGTCCCTGTGGAGAACACGACACTCGCCGCTATTTCAGTGGCAACCCGTGCACTTGCGGGTGTGCTATTTTTGCACGATCACAATGCCATCCGATCCTTCTAGTACTTCACGGCGGCACCAAGCTCCACTGCTTCCCACGCGTTCTGAGCCTGAAGAGTGACTCACATCTTCATTGCCCAAATCGTATATTTTGTGCAGGTGAGCTATGCGTACGGCAACGTCACCGTGTTATCCCTCTTCACAACCACCTACGAGCTGGAGGTGGACAAATCACCTCGTAGCAGGCTTCATACCGCTGATGGAGACACACTCCTTCCTTCTCTTGGCATCTTCGCTGACTCACAGGAATAACCATGGCTCTGATACCAATTGTTGGCCCAGGCATGGATCCAAAACGCACACACACGGTGGTCGTAACACACACGAACACTCTGAATCAACTCAAGACACACAAGAGTTTTTCCACTACGTAATGCCATTAAAGCTTTTCTTTTTTCTTTTTGTATTTATAGTCTTAGGTTACAGACAACACAGACTACCGAAAATGCCCGAGTCTTTTGGCCACGATCCCGATGACTCGCACAATGTGCACTACTTGAAAGACTCACTCCATGAACCGACTCACGTAGTTTAGTGGACACGACCGGTATGTGTAGGCATATTGCTACCTGACCAAGTCTACGAGCTTCTTCGAGTCCTGCTTTGAGTCCTTCGACCATGACTATTCGACCACAGTTGCTCGACCATGCTACTTCGACCACGGCTTCTTGACCATGTTTTGTTTGCCGCGGCAATCTAACCACTTCACCGACCACGGCTTGTCGACCATGGTACTTCGACCGCATCTTCGACTATGGCTTCCCTTCGACCGCTTCACCGACCACGGCTTGTCGACCATGGCTCTTCGATCGCTTCTCCGGTAGTACCACTCACACTGAGCCAATACTACTAGTGTTCTGATCACATAGGTCTTTCGAGCACCGATCGGTCCACTATAGCTACGACAACTGTAGCTACGACAACTACAGCTACGACCATTGTAGCTACGATAACTATAGCTACGACCACTGTAGCTATGTCTACTATAGCTATGACCACTATAGCTATGACCGCTATAGCTACGACCATTGTAGCTATGATTATTGCGCAGCTCGACTTACGACCACGCTTGCTATGACCGGTTAACAGTAGCTTCGACTGCTACACAGCTTAACTTACGATTGCGACTGCTATGATCGGTTTCGACTCTAGAGTTTTCGACTGCTCTTCGACTCTGGGTCTTCAACTTGTACTCGGACACACGACCACAAAGTACTTGAACACACCGAGTACTCGACACGCGACTACAGAGTACTCAAACACACCAAGACTCGACACGACCACATAGTACTCGAACACACCGAGTACTCGAGCACATTGAGTACCCGACACGACCATGCAGTACTCGAACACACTGAGTACTCGACACCGACAACAACCAACAACACAACAAGATTAGTTCCAACAGAATCCATGTCTTTTTTTTGGAAACAAGGACTAAAGGTTTGGTGTTTCTATTAGAATTAAATAGAGAACTTGTGAATACAATTTAGGATTTACAATAGCTCTATGGGACATTCCATGTTTTTTGAAGTTCACCTTTATGTCAACTAATTTCATCATTAGTATTAGTATTGTTAGTGTTGTTCTATGTTTTGCATCACAAAACTACCAGATCTTTTGAAGAAGTATTTCCTTTTCATCACATGATTGCATGCTTTGATTAAGGTTTTCAATATATATGTGAAGTTTTTTTGGCTCCCAAATTAGAATTGAAAAAGAGGAATAGATCTTATATAGTATCCTTACATGATCTTGTTGCAAAGTATCTCAATTGAATATTCCGCTTATATGTTTTACAGGTTGGTCTTTTATGTAGTCTCAGATTCATGACCATGTGGATCAAGAAATTTTTTGTTTTTTCCTAGCAAAACTTTGTTATTTTCTCATTTCTCTACTCCTTTTGAATGGTGATAACTTTTCATTATTGAGATGCTATTAAAATTTTTAGGTTTCATCAATGCACCATCAACAGCTCCTGAAAACTCAACTGCAACCTGGTTCTGATATATGGTATGTTAGCTCATAGTCAGGATATGCATAGAAGCTAGACCAATACAATGCCAATTATGCATTAGAGAAAAGGATGTGTGGTGAACAATCAACTAATATTGGCAGGAGAGATCACTACTATAAAAAGGTTAATACTGGATGTTTCATCACAGACGGTTGACCAAAAACTGTTAGTATTAAATACAACCACAGACGGTTTTCGTTTAGAAACCGTCTGTGTTACTGCTAGTACTAAAAATCGTCTATGAAGAGATAATATCACAGACGGTCCATATTGAAAACCATCTGCGAAGTACCACAAACAGTTCTTAACAATAATTATTTGTGATACTTCACAGATGGTTTGTATTAGAACCCATTTGCGATAATTAAGTCATCATAGATGGTGTGTATTAAAAATTGTCTGTAATAATTTCACTTATTAATTGCAGACCTGACCCTCGCAGATCTATTTTAAATTCTAGATCTATTCTCACAGGTTACTGCTTTGAAGAGGTGGGGCTTTGAAGCCATTTGGTGAAAGGAGACCATGGATTTGAGAAGAGTGATTGTAGATTGATTTGTTCTTGACTATCTATGGTTAGTAATTTGTTTCTAATTGTATTACATTTTAGATCTAGCTTGGTAAAGGGAGAATTGAAGATGGTTTATATCTAGTTTGATGTAGAGACAAGATTATTTACATGTAACATGGTTTAGGGTTTAGCCAATTCATAGACTATTTTTACTTAATTCAATTTAATCAATATTCTTACTACATATAGCTACTTTAGATCATATATAGCTAGTGTACTAATTAATTAGTACAACATTTAATACTAAATTGTTATATGCGTAGCGTAGTACTGAAGCTGAATGAATAATGAGAATCGTGTGAGTGAAGAGTACATTAATAATGTGTCTACTTTATAAGAGTTGCTAAGGAGGATATGTTGAATAAGGGGGTGGAATATATGTACTGTCCATGCATTGACTGTGAGAATATGAAGATATTTAAAAACCTAGTACAAATCGAATCACACTTAATTCGAAGGGATTTCAAAAAAGGAGTATGCATGTTGGGCTAGTCATGGTGAAGAGTAGGTTACACAGGAAGGTAGTATAATGACATCGCCAATGAAGTCAATGATATGTCGCTGGATGATGTCGATTGTGGTTCCAATTCGGATAGACTGCATGATGACAATCAAGATCAGATGCTTCGAGATGCAGAAGGGAACTGTGATGAGAGAGAGTATGCCCAGTGTGCAACGCATCTCAATACAAGCATAAGAATCAATCAGATGATGACGAGGGAATAGAGGTGAAGAAATGACTTTCTGCTAAGGTGGTATGATATCTTTCTATAATTTCCTGTTTGAAGCGATTTTTTGCGAACCCAAAGGAGGCAAAACTGTTGCGTCAACACTCAGAGGAGCGTAAGAAAGATGGATTGCTAAGACATTTTGTTGATTCTACCCAGTGAAGAAACATCGATAGGAGGTTTGCATACTTCGATGCAGAACCGAGGAATATAAGGCTTTGATTGAGTATAGATAGAATGAATCCTTTCGGTAACATGAGTAGCTGATATAACACTTGGCACATGACTATCTGTATCTACAATCTTCCTTTTGGGTTGTATATGGAGCGGAAGTATATTTTGCTGTCGATACTTATCCAAGCACCAAAGCAACTTGGGAATGATATTGGTGTGTACTTAGCACGGTTGGTGGAAGATATAAAAATACTGTGGATCGAAGGGGTACAGGTATGGGATGCATACAAACAAGAAAACTTCACTTTATGCTCCTTGTTGTTCTGTACCATCAATGATTATTCTACTCTTACTAACCTGTCAGACCAGAGTACAAAAGGGAGCCAAAGCCTACACTTACTGCTTAGATGATACCGACAGTGTGTAGCTGAAGCACTCGTGCAAAATCGTGTACATGCGTTATTGTAGGTTCCTTTAGAAGACTCATCCATATTGTAGGATGAAGAAACAATTCAATAGAGAGAAAGAGGACAGTTCAACTCCAAGGTATTTAAGCGAAAAAGAGGTCTATGCTATAGTCAAGAATTTAGATATTGTGCTAAAAAAGGGACGTAAATCGAGGACCCATGAGAAGAACATCTGGATAAAGAGATCAATATTTTGAGACTTACCTTATTGCGAGAACATTCATGATAAAAATAAAGGATGGTGTCAATGCACAACTTGACTTGATTAATATGAACATCAGATCTGAGTTAGTACTGACAAAGACTAATAAAAGACAAATATACCTTCTCTTTGCTTGTTACACTCTGTCCAAGGCCGAGAGAAGTACACTGTGTCAGTGTTTACATAGTGTGAAAGTTTCGTTCGGTTACTCTGCCAATATGAAAAAACTTGTTTCGATGGAAGATTTGAAGTTAATTGGCATGAAATCTCATGATTGTCATGTGTTGATGACACAACTGCTCCGTGCTGCAATAAGAAGTATTTTGCCAACCAAGGTTTGAGAGACAAGCATGAGACTGTGTTATTTCTTTAACACAATCATTTAGAAGGTCTTCAATCTTGAAGGACTAGATGCTCTACAAGACGAGGTGGTGACAACTCAAGATACGACTCTATATCATCTTGATATGCATTTCCCTCCACTATTTTTTGATAGCATAGTCCATCTCATTGTTTGCATTGTGTGGGAGATAAAGATGTGCAGGCCTGCGTTCCTACGTAGCATGTACCCGTTCGAGAGATTTGTGGTAATTCTCAAGTCTTATGTACAAAATCAATCTCGGTCGGAGGGCATCGTCGAAGGTTATGCAACCGAAGAGGCCATTGAGTTCTATGTCGGTTACATAGCTCAGATCGAACCGATAGGTGTGCCTCGATCTCTCCATGTGGAGAGGCTCGAGGGTATCGGGATCATTGGAAGAAAAACAATTACTCCAAATATGGATGCATATGCTCAAGCCTATTTTTTGGTCTTGCAACACATGACTAAAGTGTCTCCGTATATTGACCAGTACAAGGACGTGCTTCAACAACAGAATCCAGAGCGACTAGTTGTTTGGATCACTAGATAACATAACAGTCAGTTTAACCAATAGTTGAAAGAGCGACTCGCTAGGAGCTCATCAAGTGATATGCTAACATGGTTGGCAAAATGGCCAATATTTATAGTTGCAACATGACAAGGATACGACATAAATGAGTACACATTCTATACACAGGCTCAGAATATAAAGAGCACTAACTAGAACAGCGGTGTTCGTATAGATGCATTCAAAACCGATGGGTTGAGGAGCTTCTACCATGAGTTCATGGAGGAGATTTAGGAGCTCGATTACGTGCTTTTCAAGACCATCTCCCATAGATGAAGGTCGATAAGTACAGTGTCTCTACCGTGGACCTCAAACATGTCGGATACAGAGATGAACCATTTGTACTCGCTAAACAAGTTGTTCAAATCTTCTATGTAACCGACCAGGCAAATAAGAAGCATAGCGTAGTTTTTCATGGAAAAGGAGGTTTGTTAGAGTTGAGAATGTAGTGGATAAGAAAGAATACAATTAATTTGATAAGTTGCCTCCTTTCGGAAACGACATAAGGGTCGAAGAAGAACAATGTGACAAAACCAGCTACATACACATCAATCATCATGAAAAGCTAATTTTTAAAGGAACTAAGCAAGTGAAATGGTAAATAAAATGTTTATGTGTCATATGTTATGTATTTGCAATTATGTACAAAGTATGTGTCATATACATGTGAATTTACATTTATGTATATGAGAATATGTTATATATATGTGAATTTGTATTTATGTATATGAGAATGAGTCATATATATGTGTGTGTGAATTTGCATTTATGTATAAAAGTGCATTTAGAAGTGATTCGTAGATGGTTTTACTTTAGAACCGTCTGTGATGTGTATTTATCATAGATTGTTCTAAAGTAGAACCATCTGTGATGTGTATTATCACTTTAGAACCGTCTATGATATGTATTATCATAGATGGTTCTAATTTAGAATCGTCTATGATTTGTATTTATCACAGACGGTTCTAAATTAATATGTATTTATCACAGACGGTTCTAATTTAGAATCGTCTATGGTTCTATGATGTCTATGATATGTATTTATCACATGTTAAACAAATAAAGAGATAGTATATTTACAAGGTAAATGAATAGTTGTGTTTGTCACATTGTTGTTGATCAAATCAATTGATAATGTTAGTGCCTTACTATCCTCCTTGATGTACTCTGGTCTTCAAGCCCCCCTTATTCCTGTCCTTCCAAAGCCAGTTCTTTGCTGCACCTTTGTCTCTACACACACATTTGGGAACTATTTAGTTCCAATTATTTCTGGAATCCCAATTATTCATCCATCTCCATTGATCCTTGTATTAGCATTTGGGGCCAGTTGAGACTATTAAAAAAACCTTACGATTTATATTTTATTGTACGTACTCTTATTTACATCTGAATTTTTTCTCTACTAAAGCAGGGAAAAGTTTGAAAAGAACCATAATTGCTCTTGCACTCCTTTACTATGTTTAGTTTAAATTTTCTAATATGTTGTGTCATCATTTGGTAAGGGAAAAGTTCTGCTTAGTTCTTCAATTGTTCTCTGTTATGGTCGGATTGGCATGTCTATTGGATGCAATCTTTATTGATTTGAGTCTTTTGTTTCCTGTGTTTCCACAGAATACTATGCAACATAACAAAATTTGTTTGTATAATATTATATAACAACGTATGGGCACCCAGCTAGTATAAACTAAAATATTTGTAACGAATGAATCTACATTGGATCTCAATATTTATTTTCTTACACTTTTAAGCTAAACATGAGTATTGAGTTGTACCAATTAGCGATCGGTAGGCAAATGTCATTCTTGTACAGATTGCATGGTAACTTATAATCAATTTAGGTATAATATGAAACACGGGAATTTCCACAGGTTACTGTGAGAATTGAACCGTTTCCCATTAATTTTCCTACAAAGTTAGTGTGAACTGTTTGGAATGCGGGAATTGAACAGCTTTCTATTAAATTCTAGCAAGATCCTGTGAAATTCATGTGTTCTAAACAAAGTTTAAACATTAGGTGTCCGACTTGGTTAAAATTTGGATAGGACTAAAGTGGTGTCATCTCCCGATATGCTCAAGACATTACAGATGAAGAGTCAATTGTTTTAATTTCACTCTTGTAAAGTTAAATTTGAGCTTATGGTTCACACTTAGAAAAGGCGAGGCTCTCACTCTAATACGGTACTCCATTTTAAGTACATATATCTTCTTAAGCTAAGCTAGCACGCTCATCTGGCTCACAAGTTCTGCCTCAACATTTGATTTCATTTTGACCTCTATAGAGCTGTGTTATCAATTTCATTTTCAAGTAAAAAGAATGAACACAAGATGTTATTCCAAATATAAATTAGCTTATTTTCTCCATTATACAGTAATTGAAATGCACATGTCTACTAATCTGCCTCCGGAAACAACCTACTTGCATGATTAACCCAGCTCCTTTCAACAAAAAATCCCAGTGGCCGATGCTGTGGTTCGCCTAGGCAGCTCCTTTCAACAAAAAAAAATCCCAAGTCCACCTCAAAATAGTGGCTAGTGGCCGATGAAAGTTGATCGCGAACCTCTTTCACATCTATCAAAAAAGTAAGCCATTGGGCCAATAACACATAGCTTGAAAAGACTTAGACCGTCCAAACCACTTAGCCTTGCATGCTAGCTTGCCAAGCCAGCCTAAGTATTGAGCGTCACGTCAAGTTCCCAATCGAAAGAAATATCGGCGCAATTTTCGAAGAGTGGTCGATATGAGAGCAAGTACAATGGTGCTGACTAGGTTGCCTCTACTGAAATTCATATCAGCATAATCCTAAGGGCATCTCCAATGGGTCTATAGCAGCTATCTACAAGAGAGTCCATGTCATCAACTGTCCTACGTGGAAGATATTAAATGAAGAAAGAGAACGCAGCTCTCTACAGCTCTAGAGATAGTCTATAGCGCCAAACGAGGCAGCCTCCATAAATTCTGTGTGTGCATGTAAGCATCAAATAGCTATCCTTATAGATAGTTCTTTAGAATGCTAACTTTAGTGTGTACTATATAGATGATGTGGAAGTCTTATAGTTAGTTGCTAGTTATAACCATTGGAGATGCCCTAAGTGGAAGAGAGAGAAAAGAAGATAGAGAAGCAAGCTGTCCCTCATGCAAGAGGTAACCTCTAGCACATTATACGAGGAGAGAGAGATAAACTACCCCTTATGCAAGAGGTGACCCCTGATATATTTATGTAAGTATTAAATGTTTGAGTGCTTTAGTAGAGGTAACCTCTACTCTACTCATTGTATTAGCTACCTCCACATGAGCCACATGTAATCTTTTTTGCTTATGTGGCTAGTCCTAGAGGTGGCAGCCACCTCTTCTATTGTACTTGCCCTGAGATGTCAATTTCAAATCCCATTGGTTTTTAAAGTTTGATTTCTCTCGGTTGTACTTATAGCTTAAAGATTTTAGCTTATTTAATACGCTTAATGTTTTTTGCACTTTGATTAATGTTAACTTTTTCAGCGTAATTAAGTTAAAAAAAAGTTATATCATCACGAACAATACAAAGAAATAAAAAAAATCAAAAGAAAAAAAAATAAAATTAAGAAGTTAGAAGCTATAACGTAAAAGCTAAAAACTTAAGCCTACTGGAGCACACCTCAAACAAATCCATCTACTTAAAACAAATGCCTTCCATTAGAATGAATGATCTATCGAGAGTTGATTATTGTTTGAATTCCTACTTTGCCGATTGGCTCTGCGTGTGTGAGGAGAGAACAGATAGTATAAAGACCAAAGACGTAACCTACCTGACAACTTAGAAGCTTTTTCTAGAAGTTTTTTCTACGCGTGTGGCCAATAGCCAGTTTTGGTGCATTCACGGGCCCACGACCTGAAGGTCAAAAACTCGATCAATTTTTGAAAGAGAAAGCTCTGACGAACCAATTAAACAAGATGTTTAGAAATTCTGCAAGAAAACCCGAACAGGATCAGTCGAAGATAACACGACCAAGACAGTTGCAGGGCTAAGAATTCTTTATAGCCTAGGCAAACTAAACTACGAGCGTTTGTCTGAAATAACCTTACCAATTGAAGAGAAGTTTCATTACGCTTTTGTCGACAAGCCTGGACGGCCGATCAGGGTCGCCAAGCAATGGCTCCACCACTGGACTTAGATACAATAGGCAAAGTTTATCCATACATCAGGTAAATTGGCAATCAATTGCCTAAGATTATCAAAAACTGTCATATGATCAGATGACTAGGTGTACGAGTGTACAACCAACCCAGCAGGGCTCAAGTTCTAGACCTAGCATTGGTGTCTACGGATTTTAGGAGTCCACTAGTGTTCAAGTCCCAGACTAACAATGGTGTCCACCGATTTTAGAGTACACATGTGTGCACATTCAATAAGAAAGTGCGTGTCCATGCTTTACGAGGCATTTGGTGCTCCCGATAAAATTCTAACATATGTAAGAGCGCAAATATTTGTGTGCGTGGATGCTGTGAATATAGTATGTGTTAAATATATCCATTTATCCTGTAATATAAAAGAAGAATTGCCGAAGATTATCAATTCAGTACCCCGCGCAAGTCACACAAATCAAAACTCAAAGATCGAGTGGTTCCTCAAAAAATATCAAAGTGTGGTAGCGAAGTAAAAACAGTTTTACACGCTACAGAACTCGTCTTGATTACAACTGGTGCTTAATTAATCACCAGCCACAAATTGGTCTACGCAGTTCTGTTCCAGGTTAGGTCAACTAATCTAGCTGAACTTTCCCAGCCGGCCTTACGCGCACTAGCTCCCGGTCAAGTCCATTGTGCTCTACGCAGTAGCTCGGCTCGGCTCGGTTGTCTTTTTTCTTATGATTTTTAGTTTATTCATAGTAATTAATTTTAATTTTTAAATGGTATATCTTTATAAGATGGGATATAATTGTACTAGACGCTATACTAACTTTATCGATATCGATCAAAATTATATGTGAATATATCTTTTTTGTACTCTTTTTCATGAATGATCAGAATTTAAAATATTAAACTAAAAATCGTAAATCATACCCAAAAGAACTCACACCGCTCGGATACTTTCCTTTTGGAAAGGCGCGGCCACAGATTCGTGTAATCTTCAGTATTTGGGATGGCTGTGGAGAGTCGAGTTTGTGGATGGCACCGAGTACACCTGGCAGGCTGGCTCACCACTAATTTGTAGCAGTAGATGTGTTATGCAGTCAACTCGTTGGGTACTGCCAATATCGTTTTAGGTATTAATATAGTTTTAAAATATAATTTTGATCACTGATTTTTATTATAATATATTTATAAAACATTGTAAAATTATAATAGTACAAAAGTTTTTCAAGATAAATTTGTACATATCATTCTCATTCGTTCAATTTAAACATTGAAAAGATACCGATAGCTTAGGAAGTTTATCTACTCGTACTTCGAAACGGCGTTCTTTCACGAGTACGTACGTGGGCGTTGAGCACCAATCTGTAACTATCCACTACTGTACTAATTATGGTACTAATTAAATGTTTGTGCGGTTTAGTTTTGGTGGAGAGGGTACAAACTAAGTACGTCCTTTAAATTCGAAAATAAAAGAGACTCGGTGGCTAAGCTAGTTCATTACTGGGAGGAATCTGAATATTAAAAAAGGTTAGTGGAAAAAGGTCACCTCACTAAAACACTGTTAGCCACCAAATTAGTTGTTTTATGGCTTATTAATCTTGCTCTCACTTAGCTTGATTCAATTTGCTTCAACTTCATTGCAGCTTGTAGCCTTGTACAATTTGAGTAGACCATGCAAGATTTCTTAAGGTCGAAAACCAAACACCACTTACTTTTAGCAGAGGGCCACTACAATTTACGAAACAGCCTTTACGAATAACTGTGCATCAAGAGAACTGGTGTCTTTTTTGGTATAACACTAAACTTTCGCTAGCTTATGGAGTAAAGTAATGACCTAATTAACCTAACTAAGCTTTGCCATGTTCTACTCCAAATCTAGCTCAGATAACTAACAAATTTTGATTGGGTAAAGATTTCAAAACTCAAATTTCAGGCAATTCAGACTGCAGGAACTTGATCCGCAAGTTGTGTCTACGACTACATCATTTACTAGCGTTTGGACGAAGGGGATTTCTTTGAAAAAATATATTTAGTTTAAATCTAAATCCAAAGGATTCGAATCTAAATCACTCCTACCCAAACAGGCCCTTACAAAGCAACTTCACCGTTAGAAAAATCAATAATATGGAAATTGGAGTTCCCCAATTATCATTTCTATGATCCAGCTGGAAACTGGAGTTAATGGAAGAATGGACTATTAAGCGGATGTTTGGACGAGCGGATTTCTATGGGAAATTTTGAGAAACCATTCAAATCCAAATCCATCCTATCCAAATAGCCTTAAGAAGTATTCGTTGCCTTATTGGGCTATCAATTCATTCATTCATTTGCATCGATGTATGATCTAATTAACAGGAGGAAAAATTGAACTAGAACTAGAGCAGATTTATCTACTCGTCTCATTCTGTATCTATGCAGTATGCACATTGACTTTTCTTCCTCTAATGTGAACATTCAAGAAGCAAAAACTAAACTCTATCCCCATTTGGCCATCCATGCTGCACGACTGCTATCTCGACGCCTTCGCTGCCAACCAGAACAGCCTCACCGGCGACGGCATCCTCCTCTTCCCAGCCTCCGATATCGTCTCGAGCCCCGGCGACCACGGCCGCTGCTGCCTCGTCCCCACCAGCTGCATGTAGTGTTTCCTCAGCTCCGGGGTGCTGCACAGCTGCTCCACTGGCGCCACCGCGCCGCACTTGTTCTTGCTGCCGCCGCCGCACGTGATCATCTTCTCGATGAACTCCGGGAGGACCCTGATGAGCGCCATGCCGTCGTCGCCCGTGACGTACTCGAAAGGGGACGACGCGCCGGCGAGGGACACCTTCGCCGGGGCCGGCGACAGCGAGGCGAGCGACGCGGCGGTGAGCGCCTGGCTGCAGGAGAACCGGGCCGCGGGGAGCACGAAGTAGGTCCGCCCCGCCAGAAGCCGCTCGCCCGGCGGCAGCGCCGGGATTGGTAGGCCGACGAAGAAGGAGTCGCCGGCACAGACGAGGTGGTCCGGGAGCTCCGCCGTGACGTCGTCGGCTGTCGTGGACTGCCGGCCACCCACAGCTGCCAGCCTCGTCGGTCCGCCCCAGAACACCAGCCTCGCCTCCGCCTCCTCGCCGTGCACGGCCGAGGCGCACGAGCACGGTGAGAGGCCGTTGCCCATGCCGCGGTCTAGATATTCCAGAAGCTTCTAGAACTCGCCTAAGGTGCAAGAAGATATTGTGGAAGAGGAGGGAGGCTTCGAATGCTACTCTACAAGGTTGGGGGATTTATGGTGCAGAGATGTATTTATAGGAAGGAGTTGAATATATGGGGTTGACTTTGGAAAAGTCAGAGGCGGGGTTTTGATTTTTTCGGTGTTATTTTACTTGGGGTTGACCAGTTGGGTGTTCACGAATCAAAACAGCGGGCGTTAATTAATTAGTGGGAGGCCTGTCATGTCAACGCCCAACTGGGGCTGGGAAATGGAAGCTTCTAGCGTTTAATCGTGCTTAGTGAATGGTTCTTGTCAAGGAAAGTGAAAAGAAAAAATTGCACTGAAATGGAAGCTTCTAGTGTTTAATCGTGCTTAGTGAAAGGCACTTGTCAAGAACAGTAAAAGAGAAAATTATATAGTACTTTTCTAAACTTGTGAGGTCATATCACTTCTAAAACTTGTGTTTTACTTTCTCGGTTTCTTAAACTTGTCTTCGTTTGCACCGTAAGTCATTTCCTTCGTTTGCTAACAGAAATGGTTAAGCTGGCTCACGTGGCTACTTAGGTGGCACACATGGCTGCTTAGGTAGATTAGTGTAAATTTCACTACCCCGAAATAATTTCAATTTGGCCAAAATAATTTTGTTTTAGTTGAAATTGCGAAGTATAAAAACCTATAAATCCCTATACCAAGCAAATGAAAGCAACTACCCCTATGGCTAGCACCTTCTCGCGCGTGCGACACGTTTAGGGTTTGAATCTCACGTCTAGCAACTAAAATTTTCGTAATTTCCTTTCGCTGACACGTGGGTCTCACACATTTTCTATGCTGAAAATTTTTGTGATGCGCGAGATCAAACCCAAGACCTGTGGTATAGAGGGTTAGCTTCTTCCCATTAGACTAGTCCATTCTTATTGAGCAAATGGAGATTTGCATGTTCTTTATCGTCATCGACACCTTGCCGCCTCATTGACATCCCTCCCAGCGTCGCCGGCCTTGTCCGTGTTGTGTACATCCCCTGCCGCTCGTCAAGCGCCTGCCGGAGCACGTCGAGGCGACCATCGACCTCCTCTCCGATGACCTTCGCCTATACATGCGCCAGGCCTACGACGCCACCTTTGACTGTCATGGTTATTGCAGGATGCAAGTGTGGCTTTTCTGATGTGTACAATAGAATGGTTTGTTTCTCCTCTCCATGCACTCTCCATTTCCCCCCAATCTGAGCTATTCATCCACTAAGTCGGTTGGAACACCCTCATCGGCGCTAGCACGCGCTCTCTGCCGCGTTTTGCCATGGCCACCGTCATTCCTGGTGAGATACCTCCTTGATGCTTGCATCACCTTGTGCCAAACTATTCCAATTGCATCTTCCCCTATTTGATTTCTTGATCTATGCAGTGTATAGTTAGATCTGGGTCGTCTTCCTCGTCTCCAGCCAACCTCCACCACCACCACCACCCTTCCTTCCCAGCGAGCCTTGACCACGACTGTGATACTTTTAACCATGTTTGCCACTTCCTGGAACTCATGTGTACTATTGTTTTGGCTGGGATTCACCACTGAGCTCTGCCGCCGTGAAACTCTTCGCTGCCGCCATTGTCCTCCAATACCCCGCTGTCCCAGCCTCTCTTCGTCGCTAACGACCTTAGCATCATGTTCCTCGTGAGCTTCTAGTCCTGTGGAGCTGCTCGCCAAGACATTTTGTGTCCATTTGCTAGCTTGACGTTACAGGGGTGCCTGGCAGTGGCGGATCCAGCCTAAAAATCTTGCTATGGCGGAGTCTTTGAAGACAAACTAATGAACTAACGGTTGTACTATTAAACCCAAGCAAAACCGACAATAAATCAAACCGCAATCACTAAATTGTAACAAGAAGGTAGTAAATAGAAGAATACCTCATGAATGTAGACCAGCGCGGAGGCAACCTCTTGTCTTTGCGGCGCGCCGGCGCCGGCTGCGCCGCTCCTCTCTCCCTCGTATTCTCGCCGCCGCCGGGCAATTCGATCGCCCTCGCGTTTGAGTTCGGCCGGCGCCGCTGTCATCGCGCTCGCGCCAGCCCTCCGCAGCTCCGCTCGACCGCCGAGTTGCCGGCGCGCTACCGCCGCCCGAGGCGCCGAGCCGCAACGCCGAGCGCCGGTGGAGCCGTCGAGGTGGGCGCCGAGGGCGAGGTCGAGCCACCGGTGAACGGGTGGAGGCGCCAAGGCGAGCCGCCGGTGGAGGTGGAGGCGCCGACCGCCGAGGCCGAGGCCCGAGGCGAGCCGCCGGTGGAGGTGGAGGCGTCGAGGTCGAGCCGCCGCCGAGGCCGAGCTGCCGGTGGAGGTGGAGGCGCCGAGCGCCGAGGAGCCCTCGCCGCTGGCCGCCGGTCGCCGCGCCGCCGAGTCCCCTCTCCCCTGGTCGCGCGCGCGGATCGATCCAGGCAGGAGGCCACGCCGCCAGGCGCCAGGGTGAACCCTAAGCTCTTTACTCATGGGCTCATGGGCTGGCTATTATGCAATTTGACCTATTTCAACAAGGGGTAAGGAGTATTAACGCCAAAGGTTTGCTATGGCAGCTGCCATAGCATACCATAATGTGGATCCGCCCCTGGTGCCTGGTGCCGCCGGTCTTCCTCACCATGGACACTATACCAGAGACCATTCCTTGCGCCTACTCCAAGGAAGTCACCTCTCCTCCAGCTACCCATTTTGCGCATCTTCTTGGCCCCATCACGAATGTAGTTGCTGCGCACGAGTTCATCATCGAGCTTGGCTGCAATGCCCTGCCTCGCCTCTGTCTCTCTCTCATGCAGGTCCCACATGGTTAAGATTAGGTCAGTGTTAAGTACTTCATTAAGAAGTAGTTTAGCCAATTAATCTTGGTTAAGTACTAATGAGTCTCCTGCCAGTGGCCCCACTGGAGTTAATCGGCTGTCACAACTATTTTTAAGACGCAATAAACGAGAGGTAACAGGATTAAATCCTAAAAATCTACAAATAAACATATCTAACATGTAGCTAATAGGACTCAAACCGTATATACTAGTGTTAGTGATATGTCATAAAAGCAATTATGGATATGATTATATCACTTCTATGTTTATGATATTTTGAATAATATGTTATTTTGTTCCTTAAGTAAATATATTTTGTATTGATCAACAAGTACACAACTTATTTGTGGAACTCTTTATTCATGTTTTGATATTGTTCTAAATTATTCCTAATCTTATATAATTATGTGGGACAATTATGATTTATAAATTAGCACATATATTGATTGATGATCATGTTTTTATGGATCATGGATATAGAGATATCAAATCAATAATATGGACATATGTTAGAGAACATGGTATTGGATTGACCCATCTTGAGATATTGTTGAGATTGTTATGTTGTTATATATCATCAATTGGTCTCAAGCAATGACGATGTATAATTTTTGTATTGAGATCATCATAGTTTTTATATCTGTAATAGTGTACTTAGAGGTTGCCAAATGCTACTCCTCAATTAGGTAGTTATAAAGGTAGTTTTTGGATATGCTATGAAACATGCGGAGAATATGACCGATATGAGATTTACCGCTCCTATATAACAGGAGAGATATATCTAAACCCCTCGACGTGGTCGGATAAAAGAAGTGCATAGCCATACCACGAGTGGTCGAAGAGTCGACCACATGAATTTATCTATTACTAGATCAGGAAAAGACTGAACAGTCCATGAATAATACATTTCTCACCTAGAATTCAATCGGGTATCATGAGACAAAAGGAGACTATGCAAACAGGTCATTTAATCTGACTAGATATGAATTGTCGTATAGATATACTGACCAGTCGTGAGCTAGTTAGACATATCACAAACTAGTCTACGAATTGGTCATATGGAGATACGGACTAATTGTAATCAATACAAATTGGTTGTAAGGAGTTATAAACTGATCGTATGTGACTAAGACCTGGTTGCTGATCATATTATATAAGGTTCATTCAGTTTAATCTTTGTGTATATTAGGGGGTTGATATGTTCTGGTAAGGACTGCTACCGACCAGTGATTGGAATAGTGTTTTTAGGTTACAACCAAGTATATGTGAATCTACAAAGTCACACACTTAATGTGTTGGAACAATAATGATCTGGATGATAGTCTCCAAATGAGATACAATCTCCGCTCATATTGGATAAGGATCTAGTTAGAAGCTCTACATAAAGGGGTGCATTGGGTCATGGGGATAATGGGAGAATACACCACCTACTGAAGGCTCTGCTGTGCACGCTAGTGCTAGCACACCGGCGCGTGGTGTTCCATCTCTAGACATGTTGATTTCGGTAAAGACGCTGCTACGATTGCGGCGCTCATCGGGACAACTAGAGGAGAAGACAATTGGTTCGTAGAGATCGAGTACCACTAGAGGTTGATCGGTTTGTGAGAATCGTTTTTCAAAGACGCTGAACAATCGACAGCATCAAACACACTATATTGAGCCACGCTGCACTGCACGTCTTGTGGTAATGATCTATGATCTCTTACTTATATAGTTTTTTAGTTTATACGATAAAATTTTAATTAGCGTTATGTAGCCTATCCGTAATTCCTACAATTAGCTACAAGACACAAGTACCGTATCTTGATTAGGCGTTACAATTTGGTGGCTTCACGGTCTTACTGGATTTAAGTCAATTGCCCTAAATTTCTTCGTCAGCTGGGCATTATCTTTTCCCTTTTTTGACAGCTGAGCTGGGGGCTGGGCATTATCATATTTCTAGAATGTTAATCTTTAATAAATATAGGAGAAGAAAGAAGAAAATATTATTGTTTTTTTATACCCATGAGGTCAACCGTCAACAGCATCCTCAACTGGCGTATCCATTAATACATGTTAGCTAGCCGACATGCTTGAGAAATCACGATACGATGGTCCTCCGTGCTTACCATGATAAGAAACAGGCGAATTTCGTCATGACAGTTCTCTTATGTCATACGCTCTCTATGGACGTCGGTGTTGACTATCGCATTCAACGAAGCTAAGTATTTAGGAAAGCCGATTAACCCAAAGAAGAAAACGACTTGACCTAACCGTGGTGGATATATAATTTAACTGGTCTGGCACCTTTATTATTTGGCAAAAGGCTATAAAAATGAGAGTCCTACGGTGGATTTATTCTTGAAATTTTTAAGATTTAATTCTGTGACTTTTTTTAAAAAAAGGTTTGTTTTTTTTACCATGGATTAACTCCGACTTTACACTCCCTCCAGTCACAAAAGGATGTTGTTTTGGTCATCGACACGATCCCTAAGAAGCAACATTGATCACTAATTTCTATCGTAAGAGATTTATAAAACCTAACAAAATTATACTTCGTGAAAGTTCTTTTCGAGCCAAATTTATACATATCATTTTCATTTATCCAATCTAAATATTAAAAAAAGATATCAATAGCAAAAGTTTAGAAATTGTGACTACACATACCCCTAAAACGACATTCTTACGTGACTAAAGGGAGTACAAGATAATCACACTCTCGAGTCTCGAAAGCCTCCAACACACGAAAACCATGAGTTTTTGGCATATATGGCACTATTTGCATCTGTTATTACAAAAATGGTAGTATGCGTACCGTATTAGCAAAAATAGCTTTTTTTGCCACCCAGTGGTCGAACAGTCACGCCGCAAAGCTGACGTGTGGGCCTACCACCGCAGTAGGCAGCCTGCCGCCCTGCCACCAAACAGCAGGCAACCTACCGCCCCACCATCAGACGGCAATAGCTTGTCACCCCATGAACAGACGACACTAAATTAAGCTGACTAATTAGCCGGCTTAATTAAGCTGTCACCCCATGAACAGTATGAAATTTTATGTGCAGTCTCTTGAGACAACATACTTAAATTGTAATTTTTTTTGGCAATTTTATCCATTGTAAATACTGTTCAAAAATTCATAAGATTAATAGCTAATTTTTGAATTTTTAAATATAGCAAATGAGGTTGAAAAATTACAAAATTTTATGTGTAGCCTCTAGCAATAATGTACTTGACTGTGTAATTTTTGACAATTTTATTCATTATGAATATTGCTCAAAAACTCATAAAATTACCAGGTGATTAGCAGGTACGGCGGAGGTGGGTCATTTTCTTTGCTTTCTTTAATCCGCATTTTACTTTTCTTTGCATTGTTTAATCCACATGTGAACAAATGCAGTGGGCTGTATACATTTAGCTCATATGAAAATTGAGCACTCGTGCAGAAAACAGACCACCAAAAGTATCACCTGCATCGCGTCTGTCTCTCCACACGTAGTTCACTCCCACCATTATCAGCTCATCGTTAACGCGTGCTTCGCTAGCACTCTCGCTATAAATTTGAAGCTATGTGCACTGACATTCTTGCAGTCTCTTCATTGACACTCCTCGCCTCGCAGTCTCTTCGCTCACACTCCTCGCTTGCGCTCTTCGTCCGCTTTTAATAGATAATTTTTTGTCGTATGAATTGTATTTGTTAAATATGTACATAATTAGTTGTAGTTATTTAGGTGTAACTAATTTAGCCCTAATTATTTAGGAATAATTAATTAATTTTTATATTAATTTATTTTCTGATAGCAAGTGTATGTTGTTTAATTGTATATTTTTATATGCTTTTATGTTGACTGCATTAGATATTAAAATCATAACTACTAAGTGTAGCAATTAATTAAACTGTAATGCTAGACGAAAGATTATATTAGAAACATAAAAAAGGAATCTCATGCAAACTTCCTGTTGTATTATGCATGTTGCATACTATTATACTGAGTAGTGCTATTCCTAGCTTGTATAGTATAAAAAAGCTGGGTTTATTACCACATTACATTTGGACTGTTCTTTATGGACACAAGCATCACCCATACTTGTACTACTCTTTTATGATATCATATCATGTTATTTAGTCCATAAAGCCAGTGGAGGGTACAACGTGATAGAAGCCTATATATGTATATATCAGATCTTAAGCCGCACTCAAGGTTGTCAAAATCGTAATCCTGATAGGATCGGAGGTTTGTTGGTAGGATCACAAATCATAGGATCGATGTAGAATCTAAGATCTTACCTGATTATAACAAAGAAACATTTTTAAAAAATCTATAGTATATTATAACACTACTGCATTTTTAAATTATGTTTTTGAGCTTTTGTTTACAAATTATAGAGTAAAGGTAAGATTATGTGTTATTTTATGATAGTTATAGTGAATACAAAGAGATAAAAGTTAAAATTTTTAATTAAAAGGAAGTACAGAAGTAATTATTTATAATAAAACAATAGAATCGACAGAATCAAGTAGGATTGTATGAAAATTTTGATTGTGATCCTTGTGATCCTACACAAATTTGAGTAGAATCATAAGAACATTAAGATTCTACCATTGAATTGGATTAGTCTAGTCAATCTTAGATCGTATGATAGAATCGAGATTCTAACTACCTTGGTCGCACTATTGCTCATTAACTTAAGCACTTAATTTGCTTGCTTTTGATCAAAAGACAATTGAGGTAGGGAAAAGTAAAAGGCCAGATATATAGTAAAACAAAACTATACTGATAAACAATTATGACAAGTAGCATCAAGGCCCAAATGTTTTCTTGACTAGATTATGAGCATGTGTTCATATGCACCATTTATTTGGACCAGTACACATTTGCAATGTTCATTTTAGTCCTAAGTTTACATTATTTTATATTATTTATTCCATCATATATTTTAATTTGTAGTATTTTACTGTCATGATCAATCTTCGTACTAATATTTGGTATATACTATTTGTTAGAAGGTATGGATTTACCAGATCTTGAATAGTTCTACGATGAGACCCACCGGTGCCACTCATGGATATGGGTGGTGCGGCCGGCCCTCCGCCCTTGAAACTGCGGGGTGGGAGGGATCAGTGGGAGCTGGATGAGCGTTACATCCCAATCCTGCAGGCCACACGCTTGTTGCCCTTTACGAGGCTGGTCTCTGTCGAACGACAGTTCACCATCGACGGTAGCCGGCCCATGGCACTGGTGGACAGGTGGAGGCTTGAGACGCACCCATTTGACTTTCGGTGGGATAAGATGATGGTTACTCTACAGGACGTCTCATTCTTGACCGATCTTCTTTTTCGGGGTGACACACTTGTTTCAGCACCTGCACCGGCAAACTAGAAGGAGAGGTTGGCAGACCAGTTTGGCCTAGCTATCCTGGAGGGTGCTCATGGCGTCTCTGTACTTGGCTGAATAATTTTAGTGTGTGCCCGCAAGATGCATTGCTCGTCGTCAGGATGCACCTCGTCGCATACCTGATTCAACTCTTTGGTTGGAGCATGTTTCCAGCCACACACGACAATATTTGCAACTCCAAGTTCATCCGCCTCACCGAGTCTTTAGTTGACGTGGAGTTTGGGGTGATGCCTAAGTACAGCTGGGGATCAGCCGTTCTGTGCACCACATATCGGGGGTTGTGTGATGCTTGTTAGTGCGCCACTACTGATACCCCCAACCTGGCTATTTGCTATGTGCTCTTGCAGCTGTGGAGTTGGGAGCACTTCCCCCATCGAGCATTCAGCCATCGTGACACCAGTGCAACCGTTCAATGAGTTCGTTGACCTGATAGACATGCCCACTATGGGCTTCCAGTGGATTGGTGCCCATCTGAGCTGGGCTAAAGGCAAACCGTCGAGGCACTACATGCTGTGGCATAACAAGTTTGAGTCGTTGCATGACAGCGACATCATCTGGGGTCCATGGACTATAGATTTCATGCATCATGTATCGCCGTACATGTAACATCCTGAAAATTTGAATTTAAGAATTTAAAGCTTTTGAATTATTATTGCAATGTATTTCATTTGAATTTGGAGTTTATGGGATTTTCTGAAAAATTTGGTGAAGGTTCCGACGGTTAAAAGGAACGAGAAGAAAACAAACATGTTTAAACAACAGATAATTAAAATTTAAAATAAGAATCTGAAAAGATGATCCAGAAAAGAAAGAGAGAAAATTGACTTAAAAAAATCTCTCATTTTGGAGATAATGACATAAAAAGCAATAAAAAGTGAATGATCAAAAATACAAGCACATATATATATATATATATATATATATATATATATATATATATATATATATATATATATATATATATATATATATATATATATATATATATATATATATATATATATATATATATATATATATATATATATGCAAAATTAAGTAAGCCAACGAATAACAATATATGAAATCATGTATATACACATATAACCTAGATAATAATAATACTAAAAACTCTTATTTGATAATTGAAAATTTAGAGCTTGAATCCTAAATGACATCCACAAATCAGTAAATTTTAATGTCAGTTAAAGTTCAAAGTTAAAAATTCAAAAGCTTCTCATTTTCTCTCCCCAATTTTCCTCTCTATTACATGTGGGCCCCACTCTTTCCCCCTTTTCCTGCCTTTTTCTTTCTTCTCTCCCGAACTTCTTCTCTGGCCGCTGGGCCCTCTCTCTCTCTCCCCTGTGCGCGCGCCCGCTCCTTCTCTTCTTCTCCACGTGCGCCCGCGCTCTGCTGTGCTCAGCCTTCGGCCTCCCCGTGGCGGGCATGCACTGCGCCGCGCCTGCTCCGCCCACGGTATCTCCTCGCCGCCCCCGGTTTTTGCCCGTCAACGCCGCACCGAGCGCCCCTGCGCTGACTCCTCTCCCTCCACTCTTTCTTCTCTGCCCTGCTTTCACTTCTCTCCCAACCGCCCGGCCTCCGTCCCCATTGCGTCACCGCACCGGCCCCCGGTCGCCATCGCCGCACGTCGCCCAGCTTGCGTCACGCCTGGCCGTCCCATCCCCTCTCCTGAACTGTAGCAATGCCAAGCCAACGTCACCCCGCTCAGACGCTGCTCGGAGCTCCACGGCGCCCGCCTCCTTCACCGCCTATAAAAGCAATTGGGGCTCACAGACGACCTTCTCATGGCCCCCTCATCCTCCCACCGCGGCGAATTGCCCCCAGGAAATCCAGAGCTCGCGCGCCGGCCATCTTCCCCGTCACCGACCGAAACTGCCGCCGCCAGCGCCGCTTCCTCCTCGGGTGGTCTCCGTCCGATTCCTCACTGGAGGAGCACCTCCTCACCGCCACGGAGCCACCCCAACCGCCGCCGGGGCCTCTCCTCCACCCCATGTTGCCGGCGACGTGAGCCCATCTGCGCCGCCGCAGGCCGTCGTCGCCAGCCCGCCACGGCTTCATCCCCGCTCGGCTGCCCCCATGGGTGAGTTCCTCCCGACGCCCTAATGCTCGTGCACCGGCCAATTTTGCTTCCCCTCCACCACGTCGCCGGCGCCCCGTGTCACCTCCACCGCCGGCCGCCGCCGACCCTCCTCCGGTGATCCCCGATCGGCGCCGCCACCGCTATCAACCTCAAGAGGGCGCAGGGATTCCATTTTGGCCATCATCGATTCCTCCCCGGTCCCTCCTCGCCGGCGCGCCCGCCACCCTTCTGTAAGATCGAGGAGGCCGACTAGAGGGGGGGGTGAATAAGAGGTTTTAAAATTTTCGTCTAATTCTAATTAGCAATTTTAAACTTGAAGGATTGATAAAGCAAGATAACACTGACACTAGCACAAGTAATCGACTAAGATCAATAATGAGAGATAGAGAACAACAATTGCTACTCTAACTAAGCAAGCAATCAGATAATGTGAATGAAGAGCGTTGCTTGAAAGAAAATGATCACAAGAGAGCAAACCACAATTGACACGATTACTTTTTACCGTGGTGATCGGAGACTTTCCGGTCTCCCCTAGTCCACGTTGAGGTAAGTCCGAACGAATCGGACCGGCTCCTCGAATGAGCCTACGCACCTCGATCACTATTGGATGCCCTTTCCTCTCCGGTAGGCGAGCTCCAAACCTTCACAATCTTAGGGCCTTCTCACAATCTTCTTGAGAAGATCACCGAAACTCCGCCAAGCCGTCTAGGTGTAGGCAAGCACCAAGAGAATGGACCATCTGCGGCTTTATCTCACTCAAGTGCTCAATGGATCAACTAGAATGCAATGCACTTGAATTTTTGGGTCAACTACCTCAAATGAATGCACAAGTGAGTGAATGAGGTGTGAGAGGTTGCACTAGGCTCAAATGTATTCAATGGATGTTCAACAACATGTCCAAGTTCTGGTGGGGTGTATTTATACCTCACCAACCTCAAATAACCGTTACAATAAACAATCCTGAAAATTCAGAAATCCGAACTACCGCAGCAAAACGCGGTACTTCGGACCCTCCGACCGTCGAACGGCTATGTCGAGAGTCGGCAACCGTTGGTCAATGAGTGCGGTACTACCGCCGTTGAAATCGCGGTACTTCCGGACGTCCGAAGTTCCGCCCAAGACCCGTACTTCCGATCTCAACGAGTCTAAGTCTTATTCTCGCTCTCTGGAAATAACGTTCGCACGGTATCCGAACTTCGCACATGCGGTAGTTCCGCAGTAAAACCGCGTACTTCCGTTTCGAGAGGCTAAGTCCGAGTCCGCGCTCTCTGGAAAAACGTTCGCTGGGCGCCGGTACTACTGGACTGCGGTAGTTCCGCCCAATACATACCGGAACTACGGATTTTCGACAATGCATGATTTGGTTTAATTTTAATTTCTAAGTGCATGCATGATCCTAAATTGATCTATAGGGCACATTTGAACATGATCAAGCAATCACCATGATCCTCTTAATAGTACGGCGTCTATCCTATAATCCGGTCTTCCAACCTAACTCCAAGACCGGTAAAACAAAATAGATACCTAAACTATTTACCTTGTCGCCCTAGAGATCTTGAATCTTCATGGGAAATTTTGTGAGCCTCTTTCTTTGCCATTTGAACTTATCCTTTCAAACACTTAATGCACACATTAGTCCCATATTCACATAAATTCATTAATTACCAAAACTAACATTTTTAGGGGCCTAGATGCTTTCAATCTCCCCCTTTTTGGTAATTGATGACAACAAGAGCATTTTATGAGAAGAATTTAAGATTTGGATATACTCCTAGTTTGCAAGAAGTATATCACAAGGTCTTTGAAATTTTAGCAATTTTAGAACATGGGGAATTTATGCATTTTAGAAACTAATAAGAAAGAGCTCCCCCTAAACATGTGCATCAAATTTTGCAGGAATTTATTAGGCATGTTTACATCATAGCATTACAGCACAATCACCAAAATTTAAAGATACGCAATAGACAAGTAAACAAGCATTGCATTAAGGACATGACATAGTTCATTACAATGCATCAGAAATTAAAATACTAACCATCCACGAGTTTAAACCACACAATAAGCATTACATGGTTCATTTCACCATACTTTATTACAACGATAGATAAGACTTAAAAACTTCTCCTACAATTTCTCCCCTTTGGCATCGAAGTACCAAAAGAGGAGCTAGTCTGAGCTGCCGGGAGAAGGAGGACCACGACGACAGTGCGACGACCATAGCGAATCGAGAAGGCGGATGAACCGCACTCTCCAAGGCGATACGCGATCACCAAGGGAAGACACGGTGGAGATCAAGACATCTGGCGCTCCTCAAGCCTGAGTATGGCGGAGTAAATCTGGGAAAGCGACACATCGCCCTTGCCCTGGGGAGGAGGATCAGCGGTGGGCGATGCCGAGGCCGAGGCCGAGGCCGAGGCGAGGCGAGCACGGGTACAAGCGGGAGCGAGCAGAAGGAGGCTCTGCACGCGGCTTGTATGGCTTGTGTGGGGTGCAGAGTGCTCCTCGGTATCCAGTCTTCCGAATGATCACAGCCATGATGAATGGTGCAAAGTTGATCCTTTTCTGTTTGTCATTCTTATTGGCATCGATCCCCCTGATGATAAGATCCACCACATCAAACTTTTGGCCACGCATAATGTAATCAATTACATTCCACGCATGCCCACGAATAACATCATAATTCCCACTCTTGGGAAGAATAGTGTGGTTGATGATCCTGTTGACAAGGCTGGGAATAGGGAGTAAGCCATTTGTCGTCCCCAGTGTCCGTTCAGCAGCTTGGTCATAGTACTCTGAATATGCAGCAATAGGAAGAGCTCGCTTGCTGAACACCTTCTCATAGGCACTGGTTTCCGTCCCAAGTGCTAACTCAAACTCATGCCTGGTGCACTCTATGAACTGGGTCCCTGTCATCCAACTCAGATGCTTAAAGTTGGGAGAGATGTACAGGGTAGCATAAAACTGCCTGATCATGTTGTCCATATAGTTGCATTTGAATGCAACAAGTTGATGGATATCAGCTCGCTGAAAGAGCTGATAAGCACCACTGAACTTGTCGATCTGCGATAAGTGATCCCAGTCCACATACTTATGTGCAGGAAATTTGCGAGCAGGACCATATATCTCTTGGTACACCTTCTCTTGAAACTTTGAATGAAATTGGGGGTTCATTGAGTTTCGAGGGCGTACATACTGACTGCGACGATGAAGAATAGCATAATCCTCATTTGTGATCTTGTCGAGGTCCACTTCTTCGTCTGCAGTTACCTCAGGCATCTCCTCATCTGAGATCGCATAATCCTCGCTCTCATGCGAGGCCTCAGATCCGCTCTCATGCGAATCCTCTGAGTCACTCTCAGGGTCGGAGGCGGGACCCTTGCCCTTGTGCTCCGCCGTCTGAGATGCAGGAATCGAGGAGGAGGATTGACCTGCCGAGCCCCCATAAGACTTGTGCGAGACATTCTTCATCCTCGGCATCTTCAATGACATAGTAGGATAATCAAGGTATGAGGTAGAATAAGCAAGAGTAGGTTTGAAATTGAAAGCAATGAATTTTTGCTGTTCCAGGAAAAACGGAAGTACCGGCGGCAAAACTGCGGAACTTCCGGGAAATCCGGTAGTTCCGGCATTAAACATGCGGTACTTCCGGGACCCCAGTAGTTCGGCCGTTCGACCGTAGTTCGGTTTTCGACATTTCTAGGGCATGATAAAAATTGAATATTTTTGGGGTATTTCTTGGATTGAATCCAGTGCATGCATGCATAAACATTCTAATACCCCAAATAAACTACTTTGCCCAAGAATATTTCAGCAAAAATCATCACATTTCAAATTTAACCTAAACTCCACCTAGGGTTCTAAGAACAAGATAAAAAGTGGATTTTGATCCGATTTACCTTGTGAAGACGGAGGAGGAGAACCCTGGGAGTGCAAGGAATCACCCAAAAACGAAGAACTCCCCTCGGATTCAAAGATCGGTAGAGGAGAGAGGTTCTTGGGAGAGAGAGGGTGGAGGAGAGGAAGAAGAGAGGAGTAGGCGGCTGCGGTTTGGGAGGAGTGAAGATGAGAGAGAAAAGAGGTAAAGGGTAAAGGAGTAACGGTTGGAGGAGTTGGCGGTTTTGGAAACCGCATTGAATCCGCAGAAGCGGTAGTCGCTAGCGTAACACGCGGTAGTACGTGTTCGCAGAAATTCGGAAGTTCGCGGATTACACTGCGGTAGTTCGGTTTTCTGTCGAAGCGGAAGTACCGCACAATGGACTGCGGTAGTTCGGATTTTCTCGAACTTTTCGGATTTGACTTTTAGAATGGAAATTTTGCAAATGATCCTAGTTTTGCATGCAACTAAAGTCATTCAGGATCATTATGCATCAAATGAGCTAATGCTATATTTTGAAACTAATTTTTATGAATTTAAACGAATTTTTGAACAAAATAGGGGAAAAACCAACAAAAATCCATATGAGCACAACAAATGAGCAGAAATGGATGAAATGAGATTTCAAGCTACATTTGAGTAGTCTATGACATTTAATTCATTCCTCAATTTGCAAAAGCGGCTTTCATCTAATGGTTTGGTGAAAATGTCCGCTAGTTGATTTTCGGTTCGGATGTGGCTAATCTCAATTTCTCCCTTGCTCACATGATCTCTCAAGAAGTGGTAGCGTATATCTATATGCTTGGTTCTTGAGTGTTGAACGGGATTTTTGGATATTTTGATAGCACTATCATTATCACACAAAAGAGGCATTTTATCAAAATTGATCCCATAATCCAACAATGTTTGCCTCATCCAAAGCAATTGAGCACAACAACTTCCCGCTGAAATATATTCGGCTTCGGCGGTTGAAAGTGCTACGGAATTTTGTTTCTTGGATGACCAACACACTAGAGATCTTCCTAGAAATTGGCAACTACCCGAGGTGCTTTTTCTATCCACTTTACATCCCGCATAATCAGAATCCGAATATCCAATTAATTCAAATTTTGCACCTTTGGGATACCAAAGCCCTATACTTGAGGAGTGCTTTAAATATCTTAGTATCCTCTTTACGGCCACTAAATGGCACTCTTTTGGAGAAGCTTGAAAACGTGCACACATGCATACACTAAACATAATGTCGGGCCTAGATGCGGTAAGATAAAGTAAACTACCAATCATGGATCTATAAAGCTTTAAATCTACCGACTTACCTTCTTCGTTGAGGTCTAGATGCCCGTTTGTTGCCATGGGTGTTTTGATGGTTTTGGCTTCTTCCATTCCGAATCTTTTGAGTAGATCCTTCACATACTTTGTTTGGCTTATAAACGTCCCATCTTTAAGTTGTTTGATTTGAAGTCCAAGGAAGTAGCTTAGCTCACCAATCATCGACATCTCGAATTCCCTAGACATCATCTCACCAAATTCTTTGCAAAAGTCTTGATTAGTAGAACCAAATATAATATCATCAACATATATTTGACATACAAAGAAATCATCTCCAATAATTTTTGTGAATAGAGTTGTATCTACTTTACCAATTTTAAAGCCTTTTGATACTAGAAAGTTATGAAGGCGCTCATACCAAGCTCTAGGAGCTTGCTTTAAACCATATAGCGCCTTTGACAATCTATACACATGATTAGAGTATTTAGCATCTTCAAATCCCGGGGGTTGTTCCACATATACTAATTCAGAAATTGTACCATTAAGAAATGCACTTTTGACATCCATTTGAAACAATTTAATGTCAAAGCATGATGCAAAAGCAAGCAAGATTCTAATTGATTCAAGTCTAGCAACGGGCGCAAAAGTCTCATCATAATCTAAGCCCTCGACTTGAGTATAACCTTGAGCTACTAACCTTGCTTTATTTCTTACCACAATTCCGTTCTCATCTTGTTTGTTCGGAAGACCCATTTTGTGCCAATGACATTGTGCTCCTTGGGTCTCTCCACCAAAGTCCAAACATCGTTTTGAGCAAAGTTGTTCATCTCTTCATGCATAGCATTTATCCAATCCGGGTCATCTAATGCTTCTTCTACACGCTTAGGTTCAAGTGAAGATACAAAAGAATAGTGTTCACAAAATGAAGCTACTCTAGAGCGAGTTTGAACACCCTTACTTACGTCACCCAATATTTGGTCAATTGGATGATCCTTGGCTATTGCATTGTGAATCTTGAAAATATTTTGCGGTTGATCCTTTTCTTCATCTTCAATAACTTGAACATCGTTTGTTGTGGAGGAAGAGGGTGGTTCCACTTGTCTAGATGAGCTTGGTGATGTTGGATTCTCTTTTGGCTTGATGTCTCCTATTTGCATGTTCTCCATTGCCTTGCGAAGACTTTCATCTCCTACATCATCCAAGTTCTCATGCTCTTCTTGAGATCCGTTAGTTTCATCAAATTGAACATCATATGATTCTTCCACTAAACCCGAATTTTTATTAAAGACCCTATAGGCTTTACTATTTGAGGAATACCCTAAAAGGAAGCCTTCATCACATCGACTTTGAAATTTTGAGAGCCGAACACCTTTTCTTAGAATATAGCATTTGCAACCAAATACTCTAAAGTAAGAGATGTTCGGTCTCCTTCCAACAAGAAGCTCATAGGAAGTCTTTTTCAAGAGTCGATGTAAGTAGAGGCGATTTATGACATGACATGCGGTGTTAATAGCTTCCGCCCAAAACTTGTCGGAAGTATCATATTCATCAAGCATTGTCCTAGCCATTTCAATTAATGTTCGATTTTCCTCTCTACAACTCCATTTTGCTCGAGTGTAGGTTGTGGAAAGTTCGTGCTTTATTCTAAGTTCATCACAAAAGTCTTCAACTTTTGTATTTTTGAACTCGGAACCATTGTCACTTCTAATTTTCTTTATTTTAAAATCAAATTCATTTTGAGCCCTTTTAAAAACTTTTGAAAATCCGGAGGTTTCACTTTTGTCATTTAGGAAGAAGACCCATGTATATCTAGAGTAATCATCCACAATGACTAGACAATAGCTATTACCTCCAATGCTCTTATAGGTTGTTGGCCGAACAAATCCATATGTAAGAGCGCTAATGGCCTAGAGGTTGACATGATACTTTTGGAAGGATGAGAATTAGCGACTTGTTTTCCGGCTTGACAAGCACTACAAAGTCGATTTTTCTCAAACTTTACATCCTTCAAGCCAACCAATAAGTCATGCTTAAAAAGCTTTTTAAGTTGAATCATTCCCACATGACCTAGCCTTCTATGCCACAACCAACCCAAAGAAGTTTTTGCAATTAAACAAGTTTTTAAACAAGACTCATTTGAAGAAAAATCTACCAAATAGAGATTCCCAAATCTAAAGCCTTTGAAGACTAGTTCATTATTATTATCTTTTGAGATTACAACATTTTCTTTTGAGAATGAGCATGTTAAGCCTAGATCACATATTTGAGCAACGGATAACAAGTTGAAATTTAATGATTCAACTAAAGATACATTAGAAATTGAAAGGTCGTTTGAGATAGCGATTTTACCCAATCCTAATACCTTTCCTTTGCTATTGTCTCCAAATGTGATTTTGTCATTACTTCCATTCTCAAATGTGGTGAACATTTTCCGGTCTCCGGTCATATGTTGGGTGCAACCGCTATCCAACACCCAATGCCTTCCACCGGTTTTGTAGTTCACCTACAAAAGAAGATCAAGTTCTTTTAGGTACCCAAATTTGTTTGGGTCCTTGGAGGTTAGTGACCAAGGTCTTGGGTACCCAAATGGATTTCTTTTTAGCACCCAAAATCGAGGTGCCAATGAAATGAGCAATGACATTTCCATTTGTGGATTTTCTAAGCATATAACAAGAATCATATAAACCAATGGAATGCATGTTATTCTTAGAACAATCATTTTGCATATGTCCAATACACCGCATTTTGTGCAATACTTACCATTTTCCTTTACAAACCTTGGAGGCTTGTATACCGGCTTCTTACCCTTTTGGGGACATATCCAAGTCCTCTTTGTTAAAAGAGCATCTTTGATCGCTTAGTAACTTATCAAGGGTTTCCTTTCCCTTGTAAGCCCTCTCTAAACTTTTGTTTAATTTTAGCACTTGTTCTTTTAAATTTTTGTTTTCATTAGCAATGGTATCATCATGAACAAGATTTAGAGCATTTCTAGAATCTACACTTGATGAACAAGGTATGGCAAGTAAATCATCACAACAAGTAGATATGCTAGACTTTGAAATTTCTATACTAGACATTTCATTCAAGATATTGCAAGTAACTCCAATGCTAGTACTAGATTTGTGATTTTCTTGGAGAAGCAAATCATGAGCTTCCTTTAGCTCCTCATAAGAGTCTTTGAGAGAGGTGTGTTCTCTCTTTAAGACCTTAAACTTTGATTTTTCTTTTCCAAGAAATTCATTCAATTCAACTAGCATATTCATCAAATCATCATATGAAGGCTCATCATCATCAAGCAAGTTTACCTTTTCTCCTTTAGCCATAAGGCATGTAGGAGTGGAGAATAGTGATGGAGCCTCCTTGATTGCAATGCCCACAAGCCCTTTCTTCTTGGGAGATTCGTCCTCGCTTGAGTCGGAGTCCGAATACTCCTCTTCGGAGTTCCACTCACCAATATGGGCTTCATTCTTGCCATCCTTGTGAAGCTTCTTGAAAAGCTTCTTCTTGCCATTGTAGTTCTTCTTCTTTGATGACTTCTCCTTGTCATCCTTCTTTGTTGGACATTGAGAGGCAATGTGCCCCTTCTCATCACATTCATAGCAACGAATGTTGCTAAACTTCTTGTTGGAGGAAGAATGCCATTTCTTGGTCTTCTCATGGCTTGTACTCCGAGATGGGCGTCTTCTCATGAACTTCTTCATTCTTCTTACTAGAAGCGCAAATTCTTCTTCAGAGTCCTCCTCATCATCTTCTTCGGATTCTTCACTCATTACCGCTTTAGCCTTGAAAGCGGTGATCTTCTTATTCTTGGAAGAAGATTGCTCCAAGAGCTCTTCCTTGTCCTTCTTGTAGAGCTCGTTGGTGATGAGGTTGCCCAACAATTGCGTTGGTGTCATTCTTGCCAACTCCGGTGAGTTGAGGAAGAGAGTCACCAACACTTCATATTTCTCCGGCAAGGCCCTAAGCATCTTTCGAACAATATCAAGATCGGAAAGGTTAGTTCCAAGGCCCTTAAGCTCATTCACAATGTTGTTGAGCCTTGAGTACATCTGTAACATCCCAAATTTTGGATGTTTGAAATTTTGAGCAATTTAAAAAATTTATTTGCATCTTACCGGCATTTGAATTTTTGGTTCCATATCTTATTTGGGTTTTCCTGAGTTTTGTGCGGGTCAAAATGATAACTAGAAATAAATCTCAAATAGAAATAAGAATTGTGAACATAAAAGATAAGAAATAAATTAAATGTGAGTTTAAGACATTTAAAATCAAAATACCAAGGGCAAAGTTAAACAAAATATAAAATAGACAAGTAGTAGATTTTGCACCAAGATATTTGAGCAAAGATTTAAATTAAAAGTTCAAAAGTTGAAATCAATAATCCTAAACGTGAAATAGAAATTTAAAATAAAAATTCAAATTTAAAAATATTCCCTGTTTTTCCTCTGATTTTCTCCTTTTCCTTCACACTGCCATGTGGGCCCCCTCTTCTTGCCTTTCCTTCCTCTCTCCCGGTTTTCCCCTACGGTGGACCCGTTCTTCCCTCCCTTTCTTCTTTCCGCGCGGGCCCGCTCTCCTCTCTATCTCTTTCCCCCGCCGCCCGAGCACGCCTCCCCTTCCTCTTTTTCTTTCTTCTCTCCCGCGCCACGCCACCTCCTTCTTTCTCTGTCGCGCCTGACAAACTTCCTCCGCGTGGCAGCCATGCACCAAGCCCTCGCCCACCGATTTCTCCCGTCGCCCCCGGTTTCCCTTGCGCGCCATGCCCCTGCGCCTCGCACACCCTGGCATCAACTGCCCCCGTCGCATCCCCTCCTGCGCGCGCACGCTGCCCACGTCCACGCCGTCGCCCATGCCGCGCCATGTGCCCCGGTCGCCGGCTACAAATAGCCCCAGACCTCTCTGCTTCCCCAAAGCTCTCCCTCCTCCTTTTTCTTCTGTGTTCGGTCGAGCTCCGTTCATGGCCGCCGGCGCCTCCATGACACTCCGACCATCGCGACGGCGATTTCTCCAAATTGAGCGCGTCACGGTGTGCGCCTGCTCCCCCTCTACCTCCCCTAGAGCTTAATTGGATTTTCATGCCACCGAGCTCGCGCAATGCTTTCTTTCCCAAGTCCGGCCGCCACCGCCATCCTCACTGCCGCCTCTCCCACGGTCAACTCCGGGACAATTCCCCTCGGTGGGAGCGACACCGGGGCACGCCGAAGCTATTCCAACCCGTGGCCAAGACTTTCCGCCGCCCGAGCTCTCCGGCCACGGTGACCTCCTCCGCGCCGCCGCTGTGCACGCCGCCGGCCCACCGTAGGCACTCCCCGACCCAACCGGCAGCATGGTAAGCTTCACTTGGCCTCCCTTATGCTCACGCGCACGCTAATGTGCTCCCTCTTCCACGCCGGCGCCACCGCCCCGTTCCGCCTCACCGCCGGCCGCCTGCGCGCCGCTAGCCCGCCACAACACCTCCTGGCCTTCGCCGCCACCTCCAAAGGCTTCGTCTCCCCCACGGGTACCCGTTTTGACCGTCGCCACCGACACCCCGACCGCCACCCGCCGGCGACGCCGTCAGCCAAGCCCCGCCCGAGCCTCCTCTGTTCTTCCTCTGTTTGGCCACTGCCATCCCTCACTTCTCCTGTTTTGATTCCACCCTCATATCACTAAGTGGGCGCGACCAAGTGGGTCACCAGCGCCTGTTGCTTACCACTCTCTCGGTGAGGTCCCAGGTTCGAATCCCCTTCCAACACTATTTATTTCCATTTTTATTCCTATTCTTTTTAATCCATTTCAATTAAGAAAATTCATGGAAAATTTAAGAATACTTTAGAGAAGCTATTAAATATTAAAGCATGGAGCAATTATCATATGTTAGTAACTAATGTGCTTTGAATAATTGTTTTAAAGCTTAACTATTAATCAAGGACACATTAATGAATTGAGTAAAAACTTGTTTAGATTATGCTCTCATGGAATAATGATTTAACAAGTAAAAATGTTCTAAAGAACAAATCATAAACCCATGTATTTCAGTAAAAGAGGTTATGTAAGATTTTGGCTAGTTCATATGTGATTAATTATATGGTTTGAATAATTATCTAGAAGACTTATTATTAACTAAAGATATTGACAAAGGCATTATGATTTCGATTAAGCATCCAAATTTAATAGAGAAGCTAATATTATTTAATTAGAGGGTAAATAAGATTATTAGAGATTTTAAATCTAGGATTAATCCTTGGAAGCCAATAAATTACATTAGGATGTGAATAAGGTTATTTAGGATTTAACATTTGGTTAAAAACCACATATAAAAAGGTAATGAACCTTTGTTGTCTATATTAAATGCAATTATTAATTAAAGGTATTAATATAGGAAGAGTGGCTTTGATTAAATATTCAACCTTAATAAAGATTAACCTTAATTATGATGTATGCCCTAATGTTCGTCATGCCATCATCAAATAAATCCCAATGGTAAATTTAAGTAAATAGCAATATTGACATGTAACCTTGTATAACAAGTGCAGCCCTATGTAAATGAAATTTAATTAAGATTAAAACCTGATAGAAGCTAAGTAAAGGCATAAAATATAAGTGTCATGTTAGAAAGATATGTACATGTGACAATTATAATAAAGCAACCCCTTGGTCATTTATAATTAAAATAGTCTCACCATTCGGCATATTAAAGAACAAGGTAATGTTAACACAACCTAAAATCATACATCTCGAATTGCTAAAAGTATAAACCATAAGATTATTTGAGATTTAATAATAAATTAAATATATATAAGTAGCTAATGTAATTGGAACAAAAGGCTAAGTTTTAATTAAAGATGTTAATAAGAGGTGGCTTTGGTTAGAAGTTCCAAATTTAGTAAAAATATCCTTAGTCATAATTAAAAATACATCCATAGAAAGTACAAAATTTATTAAGAAACACATGAGCTTAATATATGTCTAATTACGGATTAGCTATTAACATATATGAATGACTAGTATGCCTATAGCATCCATTTTAGATATGATCCTACACTAAAGTAAAGGCTTAGGAAAAGTTAGGCATAATCTAAGGAAACTAATAAAATTGAAATAAGTAATTAGGGAGTTTATGTATGGTTTAAATTCGGATTAGATGTCATAATAAATAATTAGTGTAACTTTAATATTTACATTGTAAATCTAATTATATATTAAGGCATTAATAAGAAGAAGCAGCCTTTGGATAAATGAGTATAATTAATAAAAATGGCCCTCAATTAACATATAAGCATATATACCCCAATATTTATCATGCCACCATTAAGCAAATCTCAGCAATGTATTTCATTAAATAACAATAATGAGATATTACCTTGTACGATAATCTCTGCCTAGATAAATAAATCTAAATTAAATATTGAGCCCTTGCTATTTATCTTAATCTAACTAATAGTGAAAGCCTACATCGAGATTATTCTAAAAACTTAATAAAGATATCCAAAGGTTATAATACCTGCGACTAAAAGATTTATAGAATAAGTACAGATCTCATCCATCAGCCCAATTTGCCTTCGCCATAACTCCGAGTTGCAAGGAATGCATACCCTAAAGATAGAATTTGTCCATTACACTCCTGCACTGCACCATAGGTCTAATCTAGTTCATGGAACTTCCTTGATAAATAACAAAATAATAAAAAGAGAATATTTATAAAAAGATCAAGTCATCGCCTCCCACCATCGGCCTTGCCTCAAACCACACGAATCACCCATTAACTCCAAGTAAAACTAAATTAAGTTTATTCGGATTTGTTTGGATCTTTTGAGTTATTTGCCTTTATTTGTATTCAGTCATTTAGCGCGTAATTAGATATGGGAATCCTGAAGAATTAAAGGATCAAGCGTGATCAAGAGCGAATCGAAGATAAAGACCAGAAGCTCAAGACCATCAAATGAGATAGCTTTGAGTGAGCTCAAGACAGCGGTAAACCGCGCCAGGCGAGTCAATACTTTGATCATGTTGAACCTACATTTTCTGCAAATTACTTTGTCTTAAATTATCAAATTGCATGCTGCTATTTATATGCAAATACATGTTTAACTTGATATTCTAGCTATATACCCAATGTTTACCTTGAATAATATTATACCTCCTTTGGAATAGTTGAATGTGTGAACCTTGTCGCCCTAGCAAAATTATAATGGTAACCTTTCGAAAATAAGTCCTTAAGTGTATGCCATGCTTAGTACTGCATAAATACTCAGGGGCACTGAAATGCCCCAAACATTATTGTCATTTTAAATCATGAGAAACTGGTTTGGGCAGTCATGGTGGGAATGACTGGTATATATTTCTACATGATTATTTTATGCTTCCAAAAATCCCAACTTGCTTAAATATCTGAGCGGATGGTTTGGGGGCTGGTATGTGGTGCGGTGGGAGCACAAATTATGGAGTGTGGTAGAACCGCTCAGATAATACTAAGGACTGAATCTTGTGATGACCTCCTGATGTAAAACAGTACAACCACAAGTCTATAATGGGTACGACCTAGCTGAATAACTTGCAAGGGTTTAGTTCAGATATCACCGAGGAAAGTGGGTGCCAGGGTGTACTGGTTTACTCACAGTGAGGCACAGGGTGTACTGTATTCGCACGACGCAAGAGGGGCTTCGATCGTGGTGGTGTAACCCTTCAGCGGTGAAACCTCAGCGTGGGTGGTGTCTAGCTAGATCGGAGTAAGGTAAAGGCTTTGTGATAAATTTTCTGGGTCTCATGCCTAAGGAAGCATGTTGGCAACAAAGATAATTCATCTCTTGTGGTGAAAGTGTACAAACTCTGCAGAGTCAAAACTATTCGAATAGCCGTGCCCACGGTCAAGGGCAGACATGGGAACTTAACTGGATATAGTTCTGTTTTAAAAATATTGGAAACCGGGAATGGAAACTTGAAGGGCGAAGGACTGCCCTGGTTTGGAATTGTCCTGGGTGTCGTCCCAGTGGTAAGTTAAGCGGCTATAACGCTGAAGAAATTGCTATATGGTGCGGATGCCATGTAACGGTGGATGGAATCGAATCGATATTAATAATGCATTTCCTTGTACATTATGATTTGGTTCAAATTGCTAGGTTTTAGGGATCTTTAAGTAATTGTATTCAAAAGCACTCTCACGCAAAAATAAAATAACCGAGCCTTCCTTTGGTTAAGCCATGCATACTATTTATTTGCATTAGTGTATTGGCTCGCGAGCACGGGTCGAGTGCTCACGCCGCTTTGCGACAAAATTCAGAATCGGGAATCAAATCACCTCGCCTCAAGCAACAAGATTGGACAAGCTGGCCGAGAAGATGAAGATGTCAAGGGCTAGATCGCGAACCTCCAGTTGGCTGCCTGTGGGCATGTCCTGAAGGTCCCACCTGTGTGCTTCGTTCTTCCGCTGCTACAATTTCATGATTTCGGCCTAATCGGCCCATGAGTAAGTCTACTATTATATTTACGCTTCCGCATGGTATGTATTTTGATATTCATTTCTGTAACTGTGAGCACTATCTACTGATCCAGGGAATAGTGCAGCTAAACACAGTAGATTCCGGATGGTATAATCTGGGGTCTGACAACATCTCATTAATGTCTTCATGGGGCAACATTGTGAATGTCTCATATTTGATCCTAAGCCGATGCAATTTGGCCTCCTTGACCGTGGATGTCCCTTCGTGTATTTCCGAAAGGGTAGTCCAAATAGCATGAGCCGCCTCAAGATTGCTCACCCTATTGAACTCATCCGCGTTCAAGGCTCCAAATAGAGCATTCATAGCTTGGGCGTCTAAATGAGCATTACGCCCGTCTTGATCCGTTGGGTGATCCGGATCAAGAGCCATAACGTAACCCTCATTTACGACTTTCCAAATTTGAGGACTCATGACCTTTAAATAAATAGACATTCTAATTTTCCAATAAGCATAATTTGAGCCATTAAATAGAGGTGCCTTTCCTATTGCTATACCCTCACTAGCCATCCTTTTCTCTCCAGACGGTTAAGTCTAAATTTGAGAGACCAAGCTCTGATACCACTTGTAAGATCGAGGAGGCCGACTAGAGGGGGGGTGAATAGGAGGTTTTAAAATTTTGTCTAATTCTAATTAGCAATTTTAAACTTGAAGGATTGATAAAGCAAGATAACACTGACACTAGCACAAGTAATCGACTAAGATCAATAATGAGAGATAGAGAACAACAATTGGTACTCTAACTAAGCAAGCAATCAAATAATGTGAATGAAGAGCGTTGCTTGAAAGAAAATGATCACAAGAGAGCAAACCACAATTGACACGATTACTTTTACCGTGGTGATCGGAGACTTGCCGGTCTCCCCTAGTCCACGTTGAGGTAAGCCCGAACGAATCGGACCGGCTCCTCGAATGAGCCTAAGCACCTCGATCACTATTGGATACCCTTTCCCTCTTCGGGTAGGCGAGCTCCAAACCTTCACAATTTTCCGGGCCTTCTCACAATCTTCTTGAGAAGATCACCGAAACTCCGCCAAGCCGTCTAGGTGCCGGCAAGCACCAAGAGAATGGACCACTGCGGCTTGATCTCACTCAAGTGCTCAATGGATCAACTAGAATGCAATGCACTTGAATTTTTGGGTCAACTACCTCAAATGAATGCACAAGTGAGTGAATGAGGTGTGAGAGGTTGCACTAGGCTCAAATGTATTCAATGGATGTTCAACAACATGTCCAAGTTCTGGTGGGGGTGTATTTATACCCTCACCAACCTCAAATAGCCGTTACAATAAACAATCTTGAAAATTCAGGAAATCCAGAACTACCGCAGGCAAAACCGCGGTACTTCCGGACCCTCGCTGACCGGTCAGAACGGCTATGTCAGAGAGTCAGAAGTAACCATTGGTCAATGAGTGCGGTACTACCGCCGTTGAAATCGCGGTACTTCCGGACGTCCGGAAGTTCCGCTCCAAGACCTGGTACTTCCGATCTCAACGAGTCTAAGTCTTATTCTCGCTCTCTGGAAATAACGTTCGCACAGTATCCGAACTTCCGCACATGCGGTAGTTCCGCAGTAAACCGCGGTACTTCCGTTTGAGAGGCTAAGTCCGAGTCCGGCGCTCTGGAAAAACGTTCGCTGGCGCCGGTACTCTGGGACTGCGGTAGTTCCGCCCAATACATACCGGAACTACCGGATTTTCTGACAATGCACAGATTTGGTTTAATTTTAATTTCTAAGTGCATGCATGATCCTAAATTGATCCATAGGGCACATTTGAACATGATCAAGCAATCACCATGATCCCTCTTAATAGTACGGTGTCTATCCTATAATCCGGTCTTCCAACCTAACTCCAAGACCGGTAAAACAAAATAGATACCTAAACTATTTACCTTGTCGCCCTAGAGATCTTGAATCTTCATGGGAAATTTTGTGAGCCTCTTTCTTTGCCATTTGAACTTATCCTTTCAAACACTTAATGCACACATTAGTCCCATATTCACATAAATTCATTAATTACCAAAACTAACATTTTTAGGGGCCTAGATGCTTTCACCTTGCCCGGCCCCGAGTTCCTCTGTTCTACCGAGGCAATGGCTCGCTTCTTCCAACCAATTCTCCCGTTCAAAGCACGAGTGGGCCGTCGCCCAACTGGTCAGCCCAGCCGATCCTCACCCTGAAGGTCCTGAGTTCGATTCCTCCCTGGCGCATTTCTTCTTTTTCTATTACTTTATTTTGTTAATCATTTCAACTAATGAAAGTCTAAGGAAGATAATTAGAAAATAATTCCAGGAAGCTAAGAAAATTAAATTAGGTTCAAATAAAAATTACCTATACCTCAAATATAGAGTTATGTGCATATGCGCAATTAAGTGCTTAGGAAATAATTAGGTAAAGTTTAAATAATCGATTGGAATGAAAGTTAAAGCATAAGTTTAATTAGAAGTAGTGGCGAAAATATAACTCTATATTTGTAAACAATAATCAAAGGCCCTTAAGGAGACTAATATCCAATAGAGAGGCATGAATTAAACAAAATATTAAAAGTAATTGAAATAAAATATCTCTCTAAATTAAAGACTTATCTAGGCATATATATAAATATAAATCAATAGTTAGAAAGCGCAGATGACATGTATGTAGCCCCTAGTAAATGTGTTAGTACAAATTTTGTATTCGTCGTAGACCCTATTAGAAATGTAGATACCATCATTAACATACTACCGATCATGAAGTCTTAAACGACAGCTTTCAAGTAGTAACGATGAAGAAATACAATCATATGTAGCAGGCAATCAGTCATAAATGAGTTAGGATTAAATTATGTCAGATGCTAAGGGATAACAAATCAATATCAGTTAATTCCCTGAGCGTCTTCAAATTAAAAAGGTCATATCATTACCTAGGTACCGAAGTGTAGTAACCCTAGCTTCTCGAGCATTGAAATAGTCTCAACAGTAAGCAACTCAATGGAACATGTAATATTATATGACCAATAATCGCAGACGAGTAACAAATAAGAATACACTGAAGATTTCTATTAAATATCAATGAGACAATTAAATACTCACGTATGGCACTAAAAGTATTAAACTAATCAATAGGTGTATACCTCAAATAATTGGTAACTAAAACCCTATAAAATACCATAACCTAAACTGCGAGGAGAACATATCCTAAAGATGAATTTAATTGCACTAAACTCCTACACCAGTCTATAGGCCTAACCTAACTCATGGAACTTCCTAAATAAATATAAAAATGATAAAAGAAGTTAATAAATAAAAGATCGAGCCTCGCTTTCTCCAATCGGCTATGTTTGGCCACTTCTTTTCCAAAGCCAATAATTCATGTAGATACTTCCTCACTTTTGATCTCTTATTATCCCAAAATTTTCCCTCACGGTAAAGCTATTCAAATAACTCGTTCTCTTGCTCAAATCCGGCTACCACCATGTTGGCAACACATTAAACTGAATCATCCTTCTATTCTCAAATCGTAATAAATGTATAAATTAAATTAAATCGGGCATTTAAAGTATTTGGATTTAATTGGATCTCTTGAGTTATTTGCTTTTATTTGGATTCGATCGCTTATCGCATGGTTAGAAACCGAGCCCAGAAGAGTCAATGGATCAAGTGTGATCAAGAGCAAGGTGAAGATAAGGACCAAAGCTCAAAACCATCGTAGGAGAAAGCTTTGAGTGAACTCAAGACAGCGTAAACCGCGCAAAGTAGTCAATACTTTGATCATGTTGAACCTACATTTTCTGCAAATTACTTTTGTTTAAATTATCAAATTGCATGCTGTTATGTTATATGCAAATACATGTTAATTTAAGATTCTAGTTATATCCCATTGTGTACTTGGTTAATATTACCCCTCCTTTGAAATATTTGAACATGTGAACATTGTCGCCCTAGCACAAATTATAATAGTAACCTTTCGAAAATAAGTCCGTAATTGTATGCCATGCGTAGTATTGTTTAGGTACTCATGGGCGCGAGAGCGCCCAAGCATCACTTTTAATCTTGAGAAAAATTGGTTGGGACAGTCATGGTGGTAATGACTGATAAATGTTGGATATGATTATTTTATGTTTCCATAAACCCCAACATGCTTAAATATCTGGGCGGATGGTTCGGGAGTGCGGTGCAGTGGTGCACGAGAGTGTGGTTTGTGGTAGAACCGCCCAGATACCACTAAGGACTGAATCTTGTCATGTCAACCCGTGTAAAACAGTACAACCACAAGTCTGTAAAATACAACTTGGCCCAGTAAACTTATCGAAATCCCGGACTCATCTCACCGGTAGTGGATTGATGGGGTTATGCTATGGCAAGGGGCTGAAGGGACACGGTGGTGGGTGAAGTTTCTCGGTCGTGCTAGCGCGAGGGGAGGAAGCCCGTGCACGCTAGTAGTAGTGAGAAACATCCCGTGCAAACAGATGGGGCCCATCGCAAATGGGAGGTTACCCATAATGTGAGATGGGAAAAAGGACTAGATACTTTGAAAAGTCACTGTGATGGTCTGCTCAACCACACGTCTAAGGAATCGTGTGGGGCAACGAGTTGATTGTCTCTTGTGGTGAAAGTGTACAAACTCTGCAGAGTCAAAACTATTCGAATAGACGTGCCCACGGTCAAGGGCGGACATGGGAACTTAACTAGATATAGTTCTGTTTTAAAATATTGAAAAACTGGGAATGGAAAAGTGAAAGGGGCGATGGACTGCCCTGATTTGGAATTGTCGTGGGTGTCGTCCCAGTGGTAAGTTAAGCGGCTATAACGCTGAAGAATTGCTATATGGTGCAGATGCCATGTAAAGGTGGATGGAATCTGAATCACTATTAATATTGCATTCACTCATAACATATACTTGTGTTCAAATTGCTAGGTCTTAAGGATTTTTTTTATAATTGTATTCAAAAGCACTCTTCGCAAAAAGAAAATAAACCTAAGCCATCCTTTGGTTAGCCATACATGTTAAATATTGCATTCTATGTGTTAGCTCGCTGAGCACGGGGTCGGAGTGCTCACGCTCGCTTTTGCGACAAAATTCAGAATCGGGAATCAAATCACCTCGCCTCAGCAACAAGAGTGGACAAGCCGACAGAGAAGATGAAGATGTCGAGGGCTAGGTCGCGAACCTCCAGTTGGCTGCCTGTGGGCATGTCCTGAAGGTCCCACCTGTGTGCTTCGTTCTTCCGCTGCTGCAATTTATTGATTTCGGCCTAATCGGCCCATGAGTAAGTCTACTATTATATTTACATTTTCGCATGATATGTACTTTGATATTCGAATCAGAATCGTGTGCACTATCTCGATCCGAGGAATAGTGCGATTAAACCTGATGGATTCGGATTATAAAATCTGGTCCGGCGATGCAGGCTATCCCTCAATGCCTACAGGACGCGGAGCTATGGGCAACGACACGCCATCTGGTATTCTCATACATGGTGGAGGCTTACGTGCCGTAGTGCGTAATGCGATAGTTCGGTTTGTAGCAGGTCGTGCCCCCTCTGCACGATAGGTTCCTACTGCAAGCCATACACCGGTGAGTCAAACTCTATCTGAGTAATGTTTACACTTTGTATGTCTTACTCTGTAACTTCGATGATTCTGGAAATGTAGGCAATTAAGGGCAGGTCAGCATGGTACGGACTTGTAGCCACTGCAGCATGAGCGGATGACGGCATAGACAGACAGGGCGCACGTGGATGTCATCATGGAGCAGCATCCATACAATGTCTGGACGTACAATGAGTACCTGGAGTGGTACGTACCCCGAACCCCGGTCGCACAGTAGACTCATTGTTCCTCCACCACATCACTTCCGTCGCAGGTCTGTCGTTGAGATACAACACTTTTGACGTCCGCACCACCTACACAAACTATCGTTCCCCATCATTCATCTTCGCTGCACATTCGGGAGATACGAGATTCATATTCTACATCTGAAATATTTATTGTAACTAACATCGTTTCATCTTGCAGCCTATAATTCAATGTGGGGGTGACGTCGAGTCCACCGATGATGATACGGGCCTCCCAGATGCTTCTAGAGAGCGGTACACAACACTAGGGTTTGCAGCATATACAAGGCAGAGCTCACCATTCACACCATACGCGAGTTTGAAGACTTTGGTGGACAGAGCTTCTTCGGTTTCACTACCACGTCGTACGGTCAAGACAAGAGTTCCTTTGCACCATGAGGGGGATTTCTAAAATCCTTTGTTCACGATATTATTGCTGGTGGCCCGCTGTTTGGCATGTCTTAGCTGGAGGACATCGATGCTTACCGGGCCTAGCCTGCTATACCTTAGCCTACTGGGCCACCACCGGCCACAGAACAAATGGAATGGTGTCGATACCTCCTCCGACCCGAGACACAAGCTCCGGACCAGCTGATGTACATCATGGGACATGCTCGTACTCAACAAAAGACAAGGCCATGCATGGAGATAGAAGTGGCTCAGATGTGTGAGCCATATCACATCCCGTGCGATGCATTTTTTAATATTATATGTACTTCTATAAATATTTGTATTATATAAAATTCTCAAAAAAATACAATAACTACAACTGTGTCCAGATGTTGCACATAAGATTTCGTAATTTTTGTAGCTCGTTTGCTACATGTAACGTCTCCTACAAAAATCGTAATCGTACGAATGTTTTAGCAATGTTTATAGTAGATAAAATTACCAAAAAATTACACAGTTAAGTACGTTATGTCGAGAGACTGTACATAAAATTTTATAATTTTCTGAGCTTATTTGCTAATTAACTGGTTTAATTACCTATCGTCTGCCCATAGGGCGGCAGGCTGCCTACCGTCTGGTGTTGGCAGCAGGCCCACGCGTCGGCTTTTGCGGTATTGCCGCCCAGCCACTGGGCGGCAAAAATGCTATTTTTATCGATACGTCACGTATACTGCTATTTTCATAATTACGGATGCAAATAGTGCCGTCTACTGGCGAAGCAGCAGACGCCTGCCGTCGGCATCCTCGCCACGTGTCGTCTCACTGACGTTGTAAATGTTTGCAAATACGATACGTAACAGTGCTAAACCTAGCTTTGTCTCCACCATTAGTTATACTCCTACCGTTGAATCAAGATACGACGACTGTGCAAATTGCAATTAATTTACCGTGGAAATGTTGTTGCCTCGTCTTCGTCCGCCGATCGAAGTGACGCAGCGGAGAATGCGTCCAACTTCGCCATGCATGCGTGCGTGCCCTCCTTTCTGTTCGATGGTATTTTTTTTAGCACGTGCAGTAGGTATCACTAGCATGCTAAATTTGGCCACATGTTGTCTGCTCGATCAGGACGGGTCCTACGTGCTAGAAGGGCAACGAAGACTGCTGGTAAGCCCTTATATAATCTCAGTGGTGATCATTTGGATTTTTTTTTGTGACTTATGGCTGAAAAGCACTGTAGCTAGCTGAAAAAACACTATAGCTGACGGAGGCTTATTTAACATAATTAAATTTAAAAATTAAAAAAATATGTTAGCCCGTTACGTATAATACAAACACATACGGAAAAAAGAACCGGCAAAAAGTGCAACAAAAGCCAAAAGTTCAGAAAAAGACGAAATTTATGAATAGTGAAAATAAGCCGGAAGCCAGAAGCTGAAGCCATTTTTATCACAGAACTACCCCATACATCTTTAGTATCCGAACGTTCCTTTCGATGTGAATGTAGAGGGCCGGTCGATCGACTCATTCCTGGCAATGTATAAAGGGTTTCCTTTAAGAGCTGTATGTACATAGCTTGGAAGTTTTGATTGGGTAAGACCAGTGCATATACACCATTTTTAAAGGGAAAGCTACTAGCGGCATAAACTGCTCCAGGGGGACGGCTGTTACGCGGACGCCCGCAGCATTTGCATGCAGTGGACGGTTCGCCTGTAACTTATGTTTCTTCCAACTTCCAAATAGGTAGGGAAAGTTCTTTTTTCTTGATTTAAAAAGCTTTCAGCTTTAACTTTTGATAACTGTTGGGGGTTGGACTTTCAACTAGAAAGACTTTTAGGCCCTGATCAACTCGGCTTCGGCTTCTGGCTTCTGGCTTATTTTTCACTATTCATAAGTTTCGTCTTTTTCTGAACTTTTGGCTTTTTGTTGAGCTTTTTTGCCGGTTCTTTTTTTCCCATATTTGTTTGTATTATACGTAATGGGCTAACATATTTTTAATATTTTTAAATTTTTTAAATTTAATTATGCTAAATAAGCCTCTGTCAGTTACAGTGTTTTTTCAGCCAGCTACGGTGTTTTCAGCCATAAGCCATGAGCTTTTCAGCCGAACCGATCACCACCTTAATATTGAGGGTTGAACTTTCAACCGTAAAAAAATTTCAAATGGAGGGATGGAACTTTCAACTGCAAAAACTTTCAAATGGAGGGATGGAACTTTCAACTGCAAAAACTTTCAAATTGGGGGTTTTGTAACATCCTGGAAATTTTAAGCTTTAAGCTATGGAGTTTCTGATTATTTTGCAATGTATTTCCATTTGTAATTGGAGTTATAATGTCTTCCCTAAAAATTTGGCAAAAGGCTTTAGGAGTTAAAAAGGATCAAAGAGAAAAGTATAAGTTTAAATAGTAGAGATTTGAAAATCTAAATAAGAATCTGAAAAGATGATCCATAAAATACCAAGGGAGAAATGTAAATAAGCTTGAAATCCCATCCCTAAAAATAATGGCAAGCAAAATTAAAAGAGGCCAGCATTTATACCTATATGCAAACACATATGAATAACAATATATATATATATACATGTATACTAGGTGAAAGAGTAAATAGATAAACATATATGTACATGTATGTATGTATAAATACAGTAAATATATGTACATACACAAAAAAATCCGAGATAAATGAAAATATGTATACATGTATATACCCCAGGATGTATGTGTATATACATATGTAAATGTAAAAGCAAGATACTAAAAAAAATGGGAGGGGAGTTGGACCAGGCCACCTCGGCCCAGCCCAAACCCCGCCCCTCTGCCATAGGCGCGCGCGGCCCACCTCCCTTCCACCCACCGGCCGAACAGCCCCCCTTTTCACTGTTTCTCTTCTTCCTCAGTTTCTTCCTTCCTCTTCTCTCCGGGCCGAGATCTCCTCGCGCGCGCACTGTAGCCCAGCCCGCCTCCTCCTCGCGCGTTCAGACCAGTGGATCCTCCTTCGGACCACTGGACACAGTCGTCTCCGCCATCGGCACTGCCGCCGCCCTCTTTTTCTTCCCAGCGTCACTCGCTCCATCTCATCGCGTGCGCGGCACCGAGTCCCCCTCTGCCATTCCTCGAGCACCACAGGCAATCATGCCCTGCCCTGCGCCCCGTCTGCCTCCGCCGCTCACCGCAGGACCGCCGCGCCCTTATCCTCTGCCACCACCCCTCTTTTTCTCCCCACTGCCGAGCTATCACCTCGCGCGCAAAGCTCAAGTTCTTTCCCTGGCATGCGCATAAAAAGGGGCATCATGGCGAATCCGTTGCGTGGATACAAACCTCTGCCGCTCTCTGCCCTAACCTCCTGCTCCGCCGAGCATGGAAGTGACCGCACGGGGCACCTCCCGTTGCCAGCTTCACTCGGTCCTCTATAAGTACCCCCAGGAGCTCTACGAGTCTCCCCACGCTCCACTCTCCCTCCCCTCAAAGCCAATTGAGCTGAGAACTCCCAGAGCGCCGCCGGCCGTGTTTCTTCCCCAACTCCGGCCGCCGGGGCTCCCCGTTGATTAGAGTCACCAGAGCCCAATTCCCCTCAATCACACCACCTCCAGAGCACTGCCGATCGATACCCGGTCTTTCCCGAGTCTCCCGACGACCCTACGACGCTGGCACCGAGCGCTCCTTCCGAACCGCCGCCACCGCTCGCCGCCGGCCACCACCGTGTACCCTCGGCCCTCACCAACCGCACCAACAGCACCAGCGTCATCCCAGGAATGCACTTTAACCTTCACCCCAGGGCTCCCAGACCACCGATCACCGTGGACGCCGCCGCCCGGCCATTACCCGAGCTCCTCTGCCTCAACTCCTCCCCACGCTTGCCTCAACCTCAACCCTTCGCTCCTCTCAGTCAGGTAAGACGTGTACCCAAGTGGTTGAAGTGGTGCGGTCTCACCTCTCTGGCCCGGGTTCGATTCCAGCCGACCGAATGTCTCTTCCCCATTTTTGTTTCAATTTTTGTAACTCATTTTAATTAATAAAAATCGAGAATAATTAGAGAATAATTTAGAGAAGCTAATAAAATTTAATTAGGGTGTAACTAAGATGATTTAAGATTTATACTTGGACTAGTTCATGTATGTATGATTAATAAGGTATGAGTAGTCATCTAAAAGGCTAATTATTAATACAAAGCCATAATAAAGAAATATAACTTTGGCTTAATGACCCCAAATTTAATAAAGATTTCCCTTAATTGCAATTAAATATATGCCATACCATTTATCATGCAGGCATAAAATAAATCTTAATGGTAGGATTAGTTAAATTAGGTCTCTTCATAAAATAAATTAAACTATAGTGCGTTACCATAAACATTTAAATTAGAAGATCATACTAATATACAGTTACTACCATGTAATAGCCCTAGGGCATCGTTCCTTAAAATGACCTAACCAATATGTGAATACTCTGAAGTAAACGTTTAACTAATAACATGAGTAATTAAGGTTACATAAAATATGATAACGGGATTATTAGAGATTTAAATTTTAATTAATTACCATATATGAATAAATATTGAGCCTTTGCTAATTATCTTAATCTAATTAGTAAGTAAAGGCCTATACCAGAGATTATTCTAAAAACTTAATAAAGATATCCAAGTGTTATAATACCTTTGACTAAAAGATTTATAGAATAAGTACAGATCTCATCCATCAGTCCAATTTGTCTTTACCATAACCTGAGTTGCAAGGAATGCATACCCTAAAGATAGAATTTGTACACTAAACTCCTGCATCAATTCCTAGGTCTAACCTAACTCATGGAACTTCCTTGATAAATACCAAAATAATAAAAAAGGATTATTAATAAAAAGATCAAGATATCATATACTACCACCGGCCTTGCCTCAAATCACCCGAATCACCCATTAACTCATATAAACACTAAATGGAATTTATTTGGATTTAATTGGATCTTTTGAGTTACTTGCTCTTATTTGGATTCAGTTGTTTGTTGCGTAATTAGAAGTGGGGTCCGGAAGATCTATGGGAATCAAGTAGGATCCAGACTCAGATAAAGACGAAGACCAGGAATTCAAGCCCATCACATAAGGAGGCTTTGAGTGGGCTCAAGACCGCGGTAAACCGCGACAGGCGAGTCAATACCTTGATCATGTTGAACCTACATTTTCACAAATTACTTTGTTTTAAATTATCGAATTGCATGCTGTTATTTTATATGCAATACATGTTTAATTTGAGATTCTAGTTATATGCCCATTGTTACCTTTGCTAATATTACACCTCCTTTGGAATACTTGATTACGTGAACCTTGTCACCCTAGTAAAATTATAGTAGTAACTTTTGGAAATAGGTCCGTAATTATACGCCATGCTTAGTCTTGCATAAATACTGGAGTCTGAAATGCCCCAAACATCATTGACATTTTAAATCATGAGAAATCTGGTTTGGCGGTCATGGTGGGAATGACTGGTATGTTTTGACATGATTATTTTATGCTCCCAAAATCCTAACTTGCTTAAATATCTAAGCGGATGGTTTGGGAAATTTGGTATGTGGTGCGGTGGGAGCACAAATTATGGAGTGTGGTAGAACCGCTCGAGATATCACTAAGGACTGAATCTTGTCATGACCTCTGTAAAAGCAGTACAACCACAAGTCTGTAAATACAACTTGGCTAAGTAAATTTATCGAAACCCCGGACTCATCTCACCGGTAGTGGACAGGAGTGGATATGCAAGGGCAAGGGAGGCCTAAAGGACACCGAGTGGAGGATGAAGTTTCCCGGTCGTACTAGCGCAGAGGGGAGTGGAGCCCGTGCGCTAGTAGCCGTGGGAACATCCGTGCAACGTATGGGACCCACCGCAAGTGGGAACGGCCCATAGGGTGAGATGACAAAAGGGACTAGATACTTTGAAAAGTCACTGTGATGGTCTGCTCAACCACACTTCTAAGGAATCGTGTGGGGCAATGAGTTGATTGTCTCTTGTGGTGAAAGTGTACAAACTCTGCAGAGTCAAAACTATTCGAATAGCCGTGCCCACGGTCAAGGGCGGACATGGGAACTTAACCAGATATAGTTCTATTTCAAAATATTTTGTGGGTGGGATGGAAAAGTGGAGGGCAGTGGAAAGCCCTGATTTGAGTTGACCTGGGTGTCGTCCCAGTGGTAAGTTAAGCGGCTATAACGCTAAAAGATGTTATACGGTGTGATGTCGTATGTATGGAGAAATTATGGTGATATTAGGCATATGGTGTGATGCCATATGTATGGAAAATCATGTTAATATTCTTTGAACATTATGTTTTGTTCCAAAGCTGCTAGGTCTTAGGAAATTTTATGTATTGTATTTCAATTAGTGGCATTTCTATTCTTACAAAATTAAATATGGAAAGGGTAAATAGAGTCGTGAGTAAAGGAGATGGATGTATATAGTTAATATATTAGTGGAATCATGTCAATCATAAATAGGAAATGATAGTGAGAATTGTGGGAGAAATAAATGGGTGGAGTCAAAAATGAATATATATATATATATATATATATATATATATATATATATATATATATATATATATATATATATATATATATATATATATATATATATATATATATATATATATATATATATATATATATATATATATATATATATATATAGGTCATATGGATGATTTAAATGATTGTTGGAGAATTAGGGAGTGAAAAGGTAGTTGCTAGATTAATTCCTGGGAGTGGTTGGCGATAATGGGATTAATAGGCTTTGATCAGATACTGGATGGATGAATCGGATTTTTAAGAATTTGGAGGTAAGGTAATAATGCTTGGAGTATAAACTTGGTCAATGATATACTTGGTGGATATATACTGGTGAATCGTAGACCCGGTCCATGAAAATCTTGGTGGATGTATACTAGTGAATTAGTAGAGATAGATAATGGAAGATGAGGTTGAATATTGGAAAAACAAATTATGGTTGTGGATCAATAATAAAAAGGATTGGATTGTTAGGAATTTAGAATACAAAAGATATTGGTGGATTAAATAAGTGATGTTAGATAAATAATGTCACTAGCTGCTTGGAGTTTTAGGCAGTAATTGCTCGGTGAATTATATAGATTGTGATACTCGCTGTTTGAGGATTAGACAACATTTGATTGGTGGATTGAATAATTGATGATATTCGCTGTTTGGAGTTTTAGACAGCAAACCATATAGAGGGTGTATGATCGGTGGATTAATTAAATGATGTCACTCTCAGTTTAGAGTATTAGGCAGTAATCAATATAGAAGGAATAAGATCGGTGGATTAGTTAAATGATGACACTCGCTGTTTGGAGTCTTAGACAGCAATCAGTAAGGGAAGTGTGCCTTTGGTGGATTAGTCAATTATGGCAATCGCCGTGTGAAGTTTGGGTAGAATTAATAACACTATGATTTAATAATCATGCTACTAAAAGCGATTTTTGGCAAATAAAATAACCCGAGCCTCTCCTTTGTTAAGCCATGCATACTATTTATTTGCATTCTGTGTATTGGCTCGCGGAGCACGGGGTTGGAGTGCTCACTCTCGCTCTTGCGACAAAATTCAGAATCAGGAATCAAATCACCTCGCCTCAGCAACAAGGTTGGACAAGCTGGCAGAGAAGATAAAGATGTCAAGGGCTAGGTCGCGGACCTCCAGTTGGCTGCCTGTGGGCATGTCCTGAAGGTCCCACCTGTGTGCTTCGTTCTTCCGCTGCTGCAATTTAATGATTTCGGCCTAATCGGCCCATGAGTAAGTCTACTATTATATTACGCTTCCGCATGATATGTATTTTGATATTCATTACTGTAACTGTGAGCACTATCTACTGATCCAGGGAATAGTGCAGAAAATCATAGAGGAATCCGGATTGTAAAATCTGGGCTCCTACAGGTTTGAACTTAATTTCAATTTTGGGTTTCCTCCCCTGTTTTGCCAACAGGGTGTTGGGGTGCCCGACGGTGATGGCGGCGCCGTGAGATCTGGAGGATAGATGGTCTAGAGACGCTGGTGTTGGCACCTCCTTGCTTGGCTGGTTGCACATAATGGCGTTAGCAGTGCACCTAGGGCTATGCTGGGCAACATCGATGCAGTGGGCTCACGGATGACATCGCAAGCACCCAGTCACCCACGCAGTGACTGGCTCTGGGACGGTGGCCAGAACCCTAGTATCATAGGCTATAGGACCGATGGTGGAGATCAGAGAGAGGTGAATGATATTTGCCTCTTTTCAACTTTAATAAAATCAACCTCCTTGAAAACAAAGATATCTTCACTTCAATAGCTAGATAGGGCTAAGAAGATCAGATGCATAATAGAAACAACCCTCAAACAGAAGACAAATAGCCAAGAAAACAATCGAAGTACAAGATGATTCAAGTTGTCACTGGACTGGTCTGACTATAGTCTTAAGACCGGTTTGACCGAGCTCAGGCGGTCGGACTGTTCCACTGATTTGACCGCAGGTTCAACGCCAGTCTGACTGGACCCTTGTTCCTAGAATTAAAATTTTCTTGGGTATAAACTTAATTCTCAAGAACATGCTCAAATTTTATCCAAATATCTCCAAAATTTGCATGAGACTTGTTTAAGGCATTAAGAACCTAAACCAATCAAGAATTAGAAGGTTCTTGGACTCAGATTCACTAATTTGAAGAAAATCAAATCTAGGTCTCAAGATGTCGGGACCCAAATATGCAAATCTAAACCATCTGTGTATACTAGTTCAGAATCATGCTAGTGCACGCAGTGGCAAAATTGATGTAATATCATGTATACACACAATAACTAAGAACATAGCTAATATTATTCAATTAACTGAGTACAATCTTATGATCAGAGTTTACATTTATTATGTCTTACAAGGCTTATCACTAAGAAAGTAACTTGCAGCGGAAAACCAAAATATAACTCCAATAGAAAATAACCCATCTCAAACTATTGGTAATCGACTGGAGTTGCTCGACCTAGCACGTATCCTCCTTCGTAGTACTTCTCAAAGAGTGGTGAAGATTCTTCTTCTTCTTCAGCAACTGAGTTGTGTTGATAGCAAAAGTGAGCACATAGAGTACTCAACAAGTTATGATTGCAGAATGCAGTATATAAATGCACGGCTTGAACAAACAAAATGGCTAACTTTGCTTGGTTTGCATAAAGCTAAATTTAACTTGTAAATACAATATATAGATTGAAAGCATAATTTGAGTACAACAGGCAACAAGGTAATAGTATATCACATAACTCATCCATCAATTTTACCTAGCTTTTCTTCCCAAGTTTTTTTTTTTATGAAAATCTAATCCTTGTGCAAAATTTCCGAGCATGTCTATGACCGCGGACACGACTATTCAAATAGTTCCATTTAACACTCTACATATGTTGTATAACTTTTTCCACACGATATGATCAACTTATCCTATTGGCCAATTACATGTTTTCTTAGGCATGCAACTAAGATGATCATTACAAACCGAGTACAGCACGGGGAGATGGCTGAGCCGAATTGGTACGGCATGAAGCACGATAGATCCGGACCATACTGGGATGGCACGGCCCAACTTCTAGCTCTACTTCGGCCCGTTAGGGAAGAGCTCCAAATCAATAGCTAGAGCCTGACAAGCACGCCTCCCGCTATCCGAACTAAATATATATATCTGCAGTGAACAGCTATGGTTTTTGACTCCGTTTGAATTTGCTAGCTTTTTAACGTAAATTTTTCTTTTTCTCTTTTTTCTTTGTATTATATGTAGAGATATAATAATATTTTATTATTATTTATTTATTTTTTAAATTAAATATCTCAAAAAATCTAATAGCCACCGTAGCATATTTAAGCTAAAAACCAAAGGGCTCCACAATTTAGAACAAGGCCAAGTTTCCACGATTATTGTCTCTTCCAAGCGCGATGATGCCATACCGGACTGCAGGGTTCACGAATCTTGCATAGATTTGTCTTCTGCATTCTCACGGCGAAAGCAACATGCAAATTTCCAGGACAAAAATAAATGGGTAATCCTTCAATATGTCACTATGTTCAAGCTTAGTTTTTCCCCAAATGGCCGGTTGAAGTGGATAAAAAATTCAGATAACACAATGGGTAGTGGTATACTAGTATATGAAGGGAAAAGATAGTGTATGTTGGGATACGGATAGGCTACCCTAGCGTAATATAAAAAGCTTCACCACATAAATGAAGAAGCCATATGAGGAGGACACCATATATCATTACCATTAGACATGTCGTGTAACGAAAGAAAAGTTGAAACAACCTGATCTAACGTTGTGTGCATCAATATAGTGAAAGTAGTCAATCGTGTCCAACGTCCTTGATAGTCGATTGTCTCCTTCAGCAGCTCCTCGCGTTTCTCACATACATCACGAATCATTCTCAGTCAGCACAGCAGCAACCGCTGCAATGCCTCTACAGTATCCATATCACCGTGCACTGGTGTGCTAGCACCAGTATGTACACCAGGACCTTCAAGGGCCGTGGTTAGGGTTTTAATGGGTGGTACGATATACTTCTAAAAGCCCCATTCCTCTCTTTATAAAGAGCTTTCTTAGTGGAGCCTTACGTCAAGTGTCCATTAAGGTGCGAAACCTGTACGAACGATTCATATTTGAACTGTTTCATTTTAGTCCATTAAATATATGATTATATAGGTTTATATGTACTCAGCCACAACCTTAAACTCTTTTTTGATTATGTTAGAAATAATCTTAACTTAGAGTTCAAGACGTAGTAGAGTCCGTCTCCGTGTATAACTCAAGTTGAAATTGTGTCCAAATTGAAGTTCGAATACATATACTAGTAGGAGATTATTAGCCTATATATTGAGGAGGCTTATAACCAGTTTTGGAAAAAAAAAAAGAAAAGCAAGGGAAAAAGACGAAGCAAGTAAGAGAAAAGAGAAATTCAAAAATTCTCCTGTGTTCTCTCAGTTTATTTACGATATGTGCGTTTTCTCTAGGATCAAAGTTTTAACAAGTGGTATCAGAACTGAGATTTAATCTCGATCTCCCGGCGGCTGGTGCGTCTTGTTCGATAGAAAAGGCACACATCCTAAGCAGATCGAAGTAGCAGTGCACAGCATCGCACGCGTGTCGTCTCAGTCAAAGCGCACTTTCAATCGTGCCTCGTACGAAGCAAAAGGAGGCTTTCAGTTTTTCCCTCGTGTCTTTGGTCTTAGGTCGTTGGTCAGAGACAAGACAGAGAAGCAAAGAAAAGTGTGCAACACGGTTTGTGATTCTTCGGTCAAAGCAAAGCCAAAGGAATAAAGAAACAAGATAGGATGAAGAAAGTGTTTTTTGCTGAAGTGCTTAACGATGATGAATCAACAGTGTTCTGATGATGAGTTGAGTTAGGGACGTTGAGAAGATGTGTTGCCATCCAAACTCAAGTAAGGTGAAAAGAAATCGGAACATTGAGGAGATGTGTCACCGTTCTATTATGAGTTTAGGAAGTCATAGTTAAGACGGACTACCTCAATATTTTAGAATCTTTGTATCCGATTGGACCCGTACCAGTTGAGTTAAGTTCCTACCTGTAGCTTGCATGTAGAACGGTTTATGTGAAGGTGTAGCTAGTAGTTCATAATGCATTGAGACTAAAACTAGAGTATGTTGAGTCAAGATTAAGGGGGAGATTGTTAGAAATAATCTTGACTTGGAGTTCAAGACGTAGTAGAATTCATCTCCGTGTGTAACTCAAGTTGAAATTTTATCCAACTTGAAGTCTAAATATATATACTAGTAGGAGATTATTAGCCTATATATTGAGAAAGTTTATAGCCAGTTTGGAAAAAAAAGTAAAGCAAGGAAAAAAGAGGAAGTAAGTAAGAGAATAGAGAAATTCAGAAATTCTTCTATATTTTCTTAGTTTATCTATGATATACGTGTTTTCTCTTGATCAAAATTTTAACAGATGACAACCGGTCTCTGATAAGGCATAGTGTCTTTACCTACGTACAACAAAACCACACATCACATTACCTTTCTCTCATGCAAGTGCGACCGATTAACTCAACATGTTGCCTACCAGCCGATTTGACGACCTAATTAATTACCAGCAAATCCAGCTAGCATGTTCCAGAGCCTCCGCAAAGATCGCTGACGTACTGGGTTCTTTGCACGGTAACTTATAGTTTTTAAATTTTATTTATTTATGATAGAGATTATAAAAAGAGAGACAACTGTATATAATTTTAATAGGTATAGTTGAAGTTAATACAATATATACTATAATTGATTAGTAGATTCTATCTTTTTATCTTTAAAATCTAGTTATTGGAGCACCATATATATAAACCATTAGCGGTTCCAAACCCACCGTAGTTGATACGTACGGATATGTCCTCCCATGCGTGTGGTGCATACTAGAAGCCTAGACATGAAATCGTGCCTTGGATTGGTTCATTATTCATGCATGTACGTATGACCTTTGTGCTAAATTTGGCCATTGCTCTTCGTTGTATAATCGCTAAGCGATGTATCTGAACTCTGAAGCCAACAGTAGTATGCATCCACAGTGCGCACGCTGTTGAGAGGTGCTCTGATTTTCCGAGGTACATGGTAACTACACACCGTACTCACACTACACGCACACATATACATGCCTCCTACACACTAAAAAGTTAATTAAAAGTTCAAATGGCTCTTAGAGTGCGGTACACCCTGTGACCTGTCCAACTTAACATGCATATGTACGTACCTATTTTGATCAGGTGAGCATGCGTGTCGAGGGAAGCTCGAACGTGGACAGGCTCGGATCGTGCCCGCGCTCGTAGCGCGTTGTTCTCTGATCTCGCGGAGAAGAGAGCATGGCACTACTGTGTTTTGGTGTCGGCGAATGTGAAACTAATAGAGTTTTTCTTTGAGGCTCATATGTTATGAATTTACAGCTAAGGGAACTGGACGGGATTTAGTTGGACGCTGCGTTGGCGTCAGTAAGACGGTGACCCAAGTCCTGGTCCGAGTTGGCCGGGAGCCGGCCGGCCCACCGCGGCGCCGTCTGCTACACACAGGGGCGGATTTAGGTTCAAGGCAGGGTAAACTTTAGTCTGGGATTCGAAAAAATACGTAGTGTATAGGCTGAGTACTTGAAACACCCCTGAAAATTTCAAATTTTTTTGAGCCTTTTTTCTGAATTTTTGAGTGAATTTCGGAAACTTTCCCTTTCGGGAAAGTCTCCCGTGCCCGCTTTCCTTTTTCGGCCTGGCGCCACCTCTCCCCGATGGCGCCCTCCTCCTTTCCGCCATCTTCCTTGCGCCGACGCCCGCTCCTTTTCCCCTTCTCCGCTGGCGCCCCGCTCCCTCCTCTCCGTTGGCGCCGCTCCCCTCCCCGCTTCTCTCCGTTCCCCAGCGCCCGCTCCGCTCCCTCTCCCCGCTGACGCCTCCCTCTGCTCCCCGCCTTCTCCCTCGCGCTCGCGCTGCTCGCCGCGCCGCTCTCGCACCGCCTCTGCGCCCCGGATTCCCCCGCGCTCGCGTCGCCCCGACAAACCCCAGTCCGAAACCGTGGGCGCCCTCGCGCCACGCGTCGCACCACTTCTGCTCTGGCCCCACCTGGCAGTCGCCGCGCCTCCCCCTCCCGCGCGCGGACGCGCCCTCGCCATGCCGTTCGGCCGCTGCCCGTCTGCGTCGCCGCCGCCATAATTCTGTGCGAGCCGCGTCACCCCATTGCGCGGAGGAGACACTCCACCAGCTCCCGTCCCCTCCGGTTGACTCCCGCGCCCGTGCCTTCTCCCCGAAGGCTCCGCCTCCCTCCGCTCGGGCATAAAAACCCCCATTCCTCCCTCGCACTCCCCTTTGCTCCCCAAGCCTTCCAACCACCCTTGACCACTTCTTGCCACCCTCAGCCACCCCCCAAAGCGCCCGATTGAGTTCTCATTGGCCGAAGCTCCGCCACCGACCTCCCCTACGCCGGTGACCCCGTAAAGCGGATCTTTTTCCCCATTCCCTCATCTTTCGATTCCTCGCGTCCAGAGCACCTCTGATGTTCCCTGTTTACATTGATGCTTGCCTCTGGACAGGAGAAGCCCCGTGGAGCGCCATCGTCGAGGCTCACCGCCGGCCAAACCAGCTCTCCCGTGGCCAGCTCCCAAGGCCCCGAGCTTCAATCTCCGCCACCATTATGAGCCCCTGGTTCCTCGAACGTGTGGCCGCCGCCAATCGAGTTGAATCACCGCCGGTGACCCTTATCGCCGCCGATGAACCGCACTACCTCCTTCTGTCCCCTGCCTCCTCCAGTGATCCACTTCTCCTCTTAAGCCCCAAAATGGGTTCCCCGTGGTGAGCCCTCCCCGTTGACGCCCTTCTTTGTCGCCGGCGAGCCTCCTGGCGCCCAGGCCGCCGTCGCCACCGTAACGCTGCCCCAGGAGCATTGTAGCGGCTGGAGGAGGAAGAAGACTCCCTCCCCCGCGACGTGGCCCCATCCCTGCCGCTCCCCGAACCGTTATCGTTTAAAGCCGAGCGTCGGATGGCCGCTCCCCTCCGCCGTCCGATCTTCGTGATCACCTCGCCTCACATCCGTTGGATCTCCCGCACCGCTTCGCCCGCCTCCTTCGCTTCGCCACCGTCCGATCGCCACCCCACTCCAATCCAGGCCGCTCCCTCCCCCGCCGTATCCTCCGTCCGCTAGCGCCACGCGTCGGCCATCCGGGCAGTGCGGGCGCGCGTGCGTGGGCCAACTCTCCGGCTTTGTTGCGCGATGCGTGCTGCGTGCGTGGGCCGCCCGCCTGCTGGTGGATTCGCCAGCCCCACTGTAGCAAGAGGCCGGCCCTTTACTGTTCACCGATTTATCCAGAGAGTTTTCCAATTTCCAAAATCCAAATAAATTCTAGAAAATCACAGAAAATCCCAAAAATTCTCAAATTTCACCACTTTGCTCCAAATAATGTCCTGAACCCATTTTTGGCCTCCTTGTTCTCAAATTCATCCCAGATAAACTCCTAAATTTCCAATTTGAGGATTTATGCATTTTACTCCTTTTTAAATAGTTTATTTTTCCTCGCTTGATTAGGCTCAAGCCGGACTTACTTTGTTTTATGTGTTTGCGCTAGTCTCGGAGATCCCGGAAGTTTAGGTGCAGTCTCAGGATCCAGGAGCTTCTACGTTCGAGCTCGCCGAGTTCATCCAGATTAACGGCAAGTCACAAGTCCTTGATCATGTTGAAATCCCATGCCATTTAATTATGTTATTATGCTATTTGCATCACGCTAGTTGTGAAATGTTAGTTCAAAAGTAAAATAAAATGTTTAGAATGACTTGGTATATAGTTAAACCTACCACCGACAAATGCCATGTTAAACTTGTAGCCATGCCTTTGTAACCCTAGAAATAATTATCTGTTAATCTAGATAATTGTAGGTTATTATTATCATGCAAAGTCTTTACACTAATAAGGTTGTGGCTGCGGGCCAATAGAATTTGGAAAACCCGACTCTAGGGCAGGGTGGTATGGGACACCGTGCCCTAGGGTAGAGTATGTCGGCGTGCAGAATAGGGTAAGGATTCTTACCCCAGGTTGTAAGGTCGCGGACCTGACCGGAGTTGCTGACTCTGGGGGGAATATAAGGACCGGACCCCTTATGCCGAGCAAATGACATAGTAACCGCTCAACCACAGGAGTTGACTTGTCAACACCGGTTTAGTAGCTGCTCAACTCGATTGAAACTCTACAGGTGTTGAGAAGTAGGTGTTTGAGTATCAAGGTTAGGCAGGTCGTGCTGCGGGTGCCTAACAACGGTAGAGTTCACTCGAAGCGGACGTTTGTTTATTATTATTATTATTTATATGTGCCAGACCCGAGTGGATTCTACCGGGTAGAGCCTATATAAAGAGTTGAGCAGTGAAACGATCTGGCTTTCTTAACTCTTTAGCGGGAGTTAAGGGATCGTGTGGGTAAAGCTGAGCAAACTCTGCAGAGTCAAATAAATGGTATTCGAATACGCCGTGCTCCCGGTTAATGGAGTCGTGTCACTTGGGTGATTCCAAAGAAGCTTAAGTAGATTTGTACATGCTTTAACTTGTTCGGTTGGTTAATTAACCTTTCATGAAAACCCCGAGATCTTGAGGAGTAGTTTTGGGTCCGTCTTATCAAAATGTTTGCAAATAAAACGCATCCACTCAAAGTTAATAAACCAAGTATACTCCTTCCTTTGTTGATCCGTGCAAGTAGTAAGTTAGGGTTTCCTTGTGATTTCTTTGAGTACGGGGTTGGAGTACTCAGACTTGCAAAATTGCACAGATACCAGAAGAAAAGAAGGCAATTCAAGATTTCGTGTTAGGGTTGCGACCGCACTCAGGCTTTCCTGTGGTGCATTTGCGATTCTTCTGCAATGTAAGTATGTTGGGGCTTGCTCGCCCGTTTTATTGTAAAAATTGACCGTTAGGTCTTATTTCAATCAAGCTAACTCTTCTTAAATGTTCATAAGCAGGTATGATACTGGTTTGGTCCGTAACCAAACTCCTGGGTGGTTGTAGATTAGTGACGCTCCTGTTCCTCCCAGAAACGGGGGCGTTACAGTACTTTCAGCCTAACCCGGAGTATTATTGCCAAGATTCAGCCTAGGTAGCCAACTCCATCTCAGCCCATTCGTCGATTTGTGGAAGGAAGCCTCAAGCCTGCAAGCACAGCACCAGCCGCATCCGACAGCCAGTAGCCTACCAACTACATACTGACATACTCTAGTGATGCCTGGCAGTGAGATGGTCCACACTCTCGTGAGCCTGTGATGCAACCAGCGCCGCCTCCTCCTTGCATCGCCCCCTCCCGCCACTCCCAACCAACACCGACCCCTCCCCACGCCACCCCCCTCCGGTCCTCCCGTCCCCCTCCGATGCCGTGCCGCCCCCTTCCGGCGTCTCCCCACTGACGCCGCATCTCCCACGCTGCTCCCTTCTGGCGTCGCCCCTCCCATGCCGGCCCACCCCCCTCCTGGCTCGTCTTCTTCAAGGGTAAAGAGGATTTTTATCACCTATTGCTTGAGAATAGTTCTTGAATGCCTCACGCTATTAGGTTTTCGAACATCTTATTAGTGTAGCTTTTGTGGACGTAGTTTGATTAGTGACCAGAGTAAATGGGACTATGGGAGTTTTTTTTGGGTTCTGATTTCTGAATGAAACAGGGGTGACGAACTGACGCTTGGGGAATTAAGTTGGAACTTGGAACCAATGGCAGATTTAGGCCCATGGCAGGGTAGGCTTTAGCCTGGGGTGTGAAAAAATGCGTAGTGTATAGCTTAGGTACTTTCAGCCTAGCCTAGGGTATTATTGCCAAGATCTAGCCCAGGTAGCCCACTCCATCTCAGCCCATTCGCCGATTTGTGGAAGAAAGACTCAAGCCTGCAAGCACAGCATAGGCTGCAGCCGGCAGCCCAGTAGCCCACCGACTACATACTTCCATACTCCCATGATGTTTGGTAGTGAGACGGTCCATACTCCCGTGAGTCTGTGATGCAACCAGAGCCGCCCCCTCCCGCCGCTCCCAGCCAACACCGACCCCCTCCCCACGCCACCCCCTCCAGCCCTCCTTGCGTCCCCCTCTCCCCGCCAGTGGCCACTGACTGCCCCCTCCCATGCCACGCGGCCCCTTTTCAGCGTCACCCCATCGACGCCACGTCTCCCACACCGCCCCTTTCAGCATCGCCCCTCCCACGCCGGCTCGCCCCCCTCATGGCTCGTCTTGTTCAAGGGTAATGAGGATTTTCGTCACCTATTACTTGAGAATAGTTCTTGGATGCCTCGCGCTATTAGGTGTGGGAGAGATCGATGGTAGTGCCATTGAAAGATGCATGTTCCTCATTTGTCAAACAGAACTACGAAGCTTTGTTTGAGCTAATGCCCGTCGGTATTGTTGGAGGACCGGTTAAGCTGGTTGATGCCAATGGCACTACCATCGATCTCTCCCACAGCTCTTGGACATACAAGGTACAGAACATCTACTTTGCTTGTTCAATCTATTGTTTATAGAAGAACCCAATTATGCTACTATGATTTTTTAGATGTATATTACTATGAACCTATGATCATGACTTCAGCTATTCTGCTGTTGGATAGTATAGATTTATCATTCATAGTATTGAATTGATAAAAAATTCCTAACTAGCAATATTTCAGATGATTTTTCCATGCATCTTCTTGCTATATAAAAACTACGACACCCACCAGCACCTCCCATCTAGCTCTTCGTCCCTAGAGAAGTCAGGTTGGCTTGGATTCTCCCCCTCTGATGTCTGATCTAGTGTGCCTGTTGTCTGATTGAGATTTTGAATGTTTTGTGGGCTCAAATTTGTTGGGTTGTGCCGTGGTGTGATTTGTTCCAATCTGAAATCGTGCTCTTCTTGTAGCTATCATACCATTCTTTAAATCCAGGCTAGTGTCATGTAGCCAGAATTTTTTTAGGATGGAAATTTTCTAGGGAAGTTGAACTATTGAAATTTCTAGGCATGTATGATCTGTGAGAGGGGGAAAATGAGAGATTAGCTTGGTATGCATTTACGCTATATCTTATTATTATATCTTCTATGGATATATTTGGTATAAGTTTTTATCATCAGAATTTAGCTCAGAACTCAATAAAATTCTGAATCCGTCGCTAGCTACACCGAATCAAAACACCCTTTCTAGCGAGCCAAACCATCGCCCACACTTGAGGCAGGGCTCCCGACCGGCGCCTGTACGTCGGCCCTACGTGTCGATCGCTCTCGTAGGAAATTGCTAGTACAACGTGGTGCTCTCTCCTACGGCTTCACGTAGCAGTTGGATCTTTTCGGTGTTCCGATGTTTCAGGAAAGTTGTGCAAGGTCCTTCAATCATCGTAGGAAGGCTTTCTGAAATTTTGCCGTGTACCTAGCCGCTCACCGGCTCACCTTCACGGCGCTTTCTCTATTGTTTTGGGACTTTATCCAGAGAACTATTTAGCAAATCCGCTTTATTTCCCGTCGAATGTTCTTTATTTTTTATATAGTAAACAACTATTATTCACAGTGCTAGAAAGTTTATATTAGGCGTGAACCTTTGATGTTTAAAGATGTGATAAATGTACAGCTAATATGTGATTATCGACTAATCAAATAATAGTGTCAACTGTCAAGTAAATCATACATGATCGGACAGTATTGATGTGGCCTATTCATATCACATATACCATCAAAATTTTGTAAGCAAAATGTCTCACATCATATACTCGTGTTAGCTTTAAATCATTATACTCGTAATGATGGCCACAATGTCGTAAAGCAGATAGATAATCAAACACTTCATTTTTTTTATTTAAAAACTAAAGAAGTTCCTAAAAGCTAAATAGAATAAAATACTTTCGCACGTTCACATTGTATCACGTAGGTAGCGAAAAAAATGGTGCTGCACTGATCAACTCGGCTTCGGCTTCTGGCTTCTGACTTATTTTTCACTATTCATAAGTTTCGTCTTTTTCTGAACTTTTGGTTTTTTGTTGAGCTTTTTTGCCGGTTCTTTTTTCCCATATTTGTTTGTATTATACGTAATGGGCTAACATATTTTTTATATTTTTAAATTTTTTAAATTTAATTATGCTAAATAAGGCTCACACCACAATGCTTTTTCACCAAATACTGATGTTTTTACCATAAGCCATGAGCTTTTCAGCCGAACCGATCACCAGAGTTTACAAAATCTAAATAGAGGGTATGTAATACAATTTGTATCTAATTTATTAAGGTATTATCAAATTATATAGAAGTCCAACTTTAGATGAAACATATAGCTGCTAAGTACTAAGTACTAAAGGGATGTGCATAATCAAAAAAAAATATTGAGGGTGCCAGGTATGTCCTGGCACCTTAGCTAGCTCCGGCCCTGCTCCAGGAAAGTTCGTGTTGCACTTTTGCGACAACAAATGGGATTCAAGTGCAATCCTCCCCCAAACGTACACTCAAAACTCTAAGCACGGCAGTCATACGCCTCTGAGCTCACAACACTACACTCACGGATACAGAGAAAGTAGTGCATGCATCTAGTAGACCAGCACACATTTGTCAGCATCCGCGACAAGAACACCCAGAAAACGAATCTGAAAATTAAATGAGAACACAAAGGGAATGGTGCCACCCACTGTAGCTTGTCATTTGTCAAGTATAAATAGATGTTTACGCGGGATAGGATCTCTGCCGATCGAAATCATGCGATACTTGTCTTCTAAACATGGAGAGGATTACAACAAATCACAACTGATTTGGTTAGAGATACTAGCATACTAAAGTTACGCACTGCTGAATATGGCAAGGAAGATATACGTTATCATCCCCTCGGTCGAAGCGAGAGGTTCTCGGACTAGAGATTGGAACGAAAATCTTCAGAGAGTTGGATCAGAAGACCTTTCGTTATAATATCAGCAAATTGTCGAGCGGATGGAACATGAAGAACTCAGACTTCACCAAGAGAGACCTTTTCACGGATGAAATGAATATCAATTTCGATGTGTTTGATTCGACGATGCTGTACAGGGTTGGATGACATATAGACTACACTGACGTTATCGTAGAAAACCACAATGGCAGATGTGAGGGGAAGGTGAAGTTCCTGCAATCCCTGCCGAAGCCAACAACATTCAGCCACAGTGTGAGACAGCTCTATACTCGGCCTCTACACTAGAATGAGAGACCGTAGTTTGTCACTTGGAGGACCAATAAATCATATTGTCCCCAAGATAAACACAATACCCAGATGTAGGATAATGAGAATCAGGACAACCTGCCCAATCAGTGTCGGAGTATGCAGTAACAGAATCTGTGCCACTAGCATGAAAATGGTGATGAGACGTTGAAGAAACGAAGTGGATGAAGCCATCAGGATGATATCATCCACACATAGTAGTAGGTAGGCAATGTCGTTGCCGGTTTTGACAATGAACAGTGATGTGTCAGTCAGAGAAGTAGTGAAGCCAATAGACTGAACGAACATAGCAAAGCATTGATACCATGCTCGCGACGTTTGCTTAAGTCCATAGAGAGATTTTAGGAGGTGATATACATAGTCCAGCCATGCAGAGTCGATGGTGTTGAGAGAAGAAGCCATGGTGGATAGTGCGGAAGCATTCGAGGTGGAAGGCTCAGTACTCATGGCGAAGAGCAGGCCAGAAAAGAAGCCAATCTGATAAAAAAAACAAATATGAAAATGACCAGACAAGAGAGAGGAGACGAGAGAGGGTACGGCGCCACCCACAATAGCTTGTCATTTGTCAAGTATAAATAGATGTTTACACGGGACAGAATCTCTACAGATTGCAACAATGATCAGCTGAAATCATGCGATATTTATCTTCTAAACATGGAGAGGATTACAACAAATCACAACTGATTTGATTAGAGATATAGGTTGTGATCAAAATGGCTGAAAAGCCCGTGGCTTATGGTTAAAACATCAGTAATTTGTAAAAAAAGCATTTGTGGTGACAGAGGCTTATTTACCATAATTAAATTTAAAAAAAATTTAAAAATAGAAAAAACATATTAGCCCATCACGTAAAATGTAAACAAATACGAAGAAAAAAAGAACCGGTAAAAAAACTCAAAAAAAAGTCAAAAGTTCAGAAAAAGACGAAATTTATGAATAGTGCAAAAATAAGCTGAAACCAAAAGCCCAAGCCATTTTGATCACACCCATAACATACTAAAATTATGCACAACCGAATATGGCAAGGAAGACATACCTTATCACACCCGACACATCAATGGACAAGACCGGATATCCTGCGACTTGCTTTGCGTTCACGCAGCAACACGCAGCTTACACGGGCCACCAAACCCATCCAACCCCTCGCTTTCCGAGCGTTGAAAAAGCTAGCTTAATTACACCTCCTCAAAGTGATTGACAAAGAGCTTTCTATGTACCGGGTTATCGCATGTACCGACAACTGCCGTCGATGGAGCCAAATCAAAGTCACGAACTGATTAATTAAGACCTAATCACTTACTTCCTCGGGCTGCGAATACTGAGTTGTTCTATAATCCGCGCCGGTTAGAGCAAGTTTAATAAAGTGACCGTCTTAGGTATAAGGAATCATGTCGGCGATAGTCACATGTGGAGGAGAGAAAAGAGAGAGAGAGCAAGCGACTCCCATACAAAGTCAAAGCTATAGCACAGGAAAAGAGGCATTATCCATGCATGTACCCATAGAACTAATTGTTATACCCATGCATGTATTAAATTATCAATACCCATGTATGTATTAAATGATTGAGAGCTCTTGTGGAGACAACTTATAGCCAGCTTATTGTATGAGTTGACTGCATCATTATCTTTTGATGACATGGAAATGTATTGGAGGTAGCAGCTATCTGTACTATTAAACTTGCTCTTAGGGTTTAGATTAACCACTTAAGAGTTTATATTGATAGATGCATCATAGAATGGACTTTCATATCATATATACTGTAATTCCTGTGACTTGTAACAATATATTATAATAAAATTTAGCAGTCAAATTGGTATCTTGCAGTCCTGTTGTTTGTATTAGCGCCAAAGTTGCAATCAGGGATACTAATGGATAATAATCAAGCTGACATTGTTGCTTGGATTAGCTCACTAGTAGCAACTAGCACGGTCTAATGGCCTAGGTTACGTCCGTGCCCTGGAAAGGCGACAGAGCAGTTGCACCCGTTGCCTAGCTTTTCCTCACATATACACACACAAAAAAAGGTTCTTTTGAGCTCTGCTAAATATGTCCCACTGATTCTGTTGCACAATATGCACAATTCTCATAATTAATTGGAATCGCACATCATATACCTCTCTGATGCAATGACAAGAACAATTTGTTAATTACTCTGTTTGTCTGCAAAGTTGCCAGCCTGCAGAGTCGTGAATGAGTGACGAGTGACCACCTCCAGCACATTGGATGCTGCAGGCATCAAATGACTTACCTCACATCCTCTCCATCTGCAACCTTTTGACACGGGCACATACATGTACCGTGGCCGTAATTGGTTGGTTGGTGTAACCATGCTCTGTTGCTGGAGGGTCCCCCATTCGTTTTGATTAGCACAGTGACAAGTTGTGCTGCACTGTGTGCAACTGTAGGCTATGGTCCAGTCGAACCTATGACTGTAGTTAGTTTGTTGGCTTACCTAGCTAGTTCCGATAAACCACTTCAAAGATTTTAATAAGTTGTTTTTAAGAAGATATAATAAAATCGTTATATTTATTTCTTCAAACAAAATTATAATCTATAAGATGAATGCTTGCTTCCCACCGTCACCGGTCACAACTCACAAACACTTTCCTTTGTGATTATTCCTTTTTTTTTTATGTAAGAACCTAGCAGTGGGATGATAAACAACTCCAATCAGAACAGATCGTCACTCACATGCCTGATGGATGTGTTTGTTATGATGGTAATGAACCCATATTACCGTGTAACGGCTGGCGTAAGCTTGAAGGCGGATAGGATCAGGGCCTGGGAATGAATGATGTGGGTGACAAGGGTTGGGATCAGTGATCAGTCCCCTTGCTACACGAAGCACATGCTCTTTTTTGATTGGGGGGCTGCGGAAAGTGGTGGTGAGGCTTTGTGATTGATGTCTTGCCAACCTACAGCACCAAAGCAGCTAGTCTAGGCTAGCAATGGTCCTGATTCCTATGTTATGTTCCATGCCCACCACCACCTCCTCTGTCGGGGTGACCGTGCGCATTGCGGTTCAGGGTAAGACCAGAAATTATTTACTAAGCTCCCGGTTTACTTGGAAAGCATGTGCCTTTCGGTTTGAGTTTTTTAGGTTTATTTGAACTTTTTGTTTTTCTTTTTTTCTTATTCGTTTGCATTGTTTTAGATGGACTAATATTTTTTTCTATTTTTAATTTTTTTTAAATTTAATTATGTCAAATAAGTCATTATCAACTACAGTACGAAATAAGCCAGTTGCAGTGTAAAATAAGACATAAGCCTGCTTATCTATCGCTCATATAGTAATTTCTCTAAATATTCTATAGAACCCACATGACGAAACCGTTCTGTTCAAAGACCATCTTCTAAAGGTCAAAACCAATGAATTGTTTGGAACAAAACCTAAAATTTTATGAGTATAGGAAAATAATCTTGTAAGATCCCGAATCTTACCAATGTTAGACCTAGTAACAAGGGTCTCATTTAAAAGTGATGTGGCTTTTGGTTTTTGCTGAAATGATGCTGTAGTGGCTGCTAACTTTTCTAAAGTATTCAATTAAAAGGATATGAATAAAAAGAAAAATAATAAAAAAAACACCATTATATCTCCAAAGATAATGCAAAGAAAAAAAGAAAAAAAGAGAGGGGAAAAGCCATGTTAAGAAGTCGACACAAATGACTTTTAACTTCTAAAGTCGAAAGCCGTTTGGAAGACATGGTTCCATGTGAATGCGCCGCGCCATAAAGAAAAACATCCATCTGCTCGCTTATATGGTCATACTCACATTGACTATTTATAAGCGCATTACAAATTCGTGAAAGAAACAATATCGTCAATTCTCAATACAACATTTAACTAAATAACTCCCTAAATTAGTTGAATTTCTTACTTATTAGATCTAAATTGGATGCCCCAACAATAATTATGGGTCTTCTCCCTCTCACACACGTTGTTTTGCACCTTAGTGTGCCTCCCTCTCGTTAGTGCCATTGTATCGTCCTTTAAACTAAAGGTATGTTTTTTCTCTTTTCAGCGGCTTTTGACTTTTTTTAGTAATTACTATTTGCTAGACTAATAAATCATAGCTTAAAAAAAACAGGCTCTAGATCGCTCGCTAGCTCTGCATCGTCACTCCTACTCCTACACGGGTTGCCGCGTCCCATGACGGTGAAGCTTCTTTATATGTGTAGTGTGACGTATGAGCAAGTCGGCGGCGGTGCCCATGAGCTTGCCGTCGTCAGAGGTGAGGACATTTGAATCTTCATGCACCTTAAGGATTACATCGTTCGACTGAAAATCGTAAAAATATCTGAACCAAGTATTGTACGTAAATTCGATTGAAACAAATGCTACTTTGTTTTTCATCCAAGTCAAGGTTTGCGCGGCGTCCGCCGAATAAGGACATGTACAATACAAGATATTTATATACGAATACTTAAAGAGAGAATATAGCTACATCATCAAGCACATATACAAAAGTTATTTTCTCTAATGCAAGCATCTCTTCCGTAGGTGCTTAAATGATATATTATTACTATATACACATAAATATTTGCTAAGCACCGATGCTTAAATAAGCATCGGTATTTTAAAATAAGCACCTTATTTGTTCTATATAACAAGAAAAAATAGTTTTTTGATTAAGCATCTCTCTAAACACTTGTATTGTACATGCTCTAAACCTAACGTGCCTCCCCGCTGTAGAAACGTGACCGCCTCGACAGCCACAGATGATCACCGTCCCCCCTCCGGCAGATTCTCATCCCATCCCTCGCTGCCCGTGGGTCCCACAGATAACGGATTTCGACCCCCCGGGGCGTCCAATCTCCGCCATCGGCGCCGATGCTCCTGCGCAGCACGTACCGGCGCAGCCACTCGCCACCCGTAGCCACGCACGGCCTAACGATGGAGACGGCTACGACTCGACTCACTCCAGTAAAAGCGAGCGAGCAACGGCCACACAGCGCAGCGCACCAGCGCAGAGCCGCACGCGTAACAAACCTCACAGCCAAAAAAAAAAAGGCGCCTCCCCGTCCCACCCATCTCCATTCCATTCCTTCTCCCCTTCTTCGTCTCTCTTTCTCTCGCTACTCGCTTCCCCTCCCCGCACTTCGATCCCATATACTCCCGCCTCAGAACCCTACCCTTGCCGCCGAGCGCGGGCTGCTGCAGCCGCCGCCTCCTTCCCGCGTGCTTCTGGCGGGGACGAATCGGGGCCCCATTACCGCGGGGACGCCGCGGGTGGGCGTCGGGGGCGAGGCGCGGCGGGTCTCTGGTGGGAGAACGGCCGGATGGGGCGGCGGGGTGGAGGGCGGTGAGCTGACGCTGCCGCCGGCAGCGATGATGTCGGACGCGTCGTCGGATCTCGGCGGCGCGCGGCCCGGGCCCGTGGAGCGCGACATCGAGCAGGTGAGCGGCCTCCCGATCCCCGCCTGAAATGCCGTGTAATTCCCGGCGCGGCTTCTTACGTGCGGCGTCTGGACTTGGGTGCAGATGCATCCGTGTGCTCTATTTGTCCATGTGCTCGTGCTGTGCTGAATTCTGCTTCTGCGGTGGCTACGGTTGGCCCCCCGTGGTAGAACAGCCCGTAATTTGGGGCGGAGTTTCGAGCTTCAGCTGTTTTCTGCAAGTAGGGTTCTGCGGTGAACTGTAATTTTGGCCTTTTGGGTTGGGGATGTTCTGGGGATACCCTCCCCATACCGAATTGGCAGCAACGTTTGTGTTTGCTAGCGACGACTTTTTCGTGGAGGTGTTTGCCTTGGGTTGTTTGCCAAGGACACGTGTAATGGCATAGACAACCGATGTTTATATCGCACTCTATATTATCTATAGATATCACTTCTACTATGCCTCTTAAGTGGTCTATATAAGACCCCATACAATCTTTTAATTTTTTGTATAAAAACTATTAGTTATAGACAATAACTGGTACAGTAGTTTTGTGTGATATCTATAAAGGCCTTATAGATTGTGTGATGCATGCCCGATAGCTTCTTCCTCTCTCTCCTCATTCTCTCTTATCCATGTCATCACAAAAACATTATGTGATGTCACCTTGTTGTATATGCCCTAAGTTGCTACCTTGCTCTGATGTGCAGTTTCTGTGATCGAATTGGGAGTACGTTAGAATGAGTTCCCGATCCTTCAGGTGTTGGTGAATGTTGCACGCGTTAATCTATCGAGTCATGCTATGTTAGCTCTGTGGTGCGGTTGCTTCGAGGGGACATGCCATTGGGTAGTTGGATACTTGGGTCAATCTATCTTTCCTGCAGTTATTACTGGCATATACTTCCCCCCTTGATGGAGCTAGTAAAGTTCTTTGCCCATGTTTGCGGGTTTTTTGTTCTCTGTGTACACGTTGCATACTGGCGTAGTGAAGAATCTGTTATTAATTATATAATTAAAACGATGTTAGGAGCAGCCAACCGCTTTGACAAGCTACAAATTCCCACACTAATAGAAAGAAAAGGAGAAAAAACTACTCACTTATTTGGTATGGGTCAGGCTATAACAGTACAGATTATTCAGACATATATATAGAGATGTTACAGTTGTATTTTATCATAGGCATTAGAGTTGTATAACTAATAAAACTCTATTTTCAAATATGAACAAATTTATGGTAGTATCTAGCTACGCAATTGCATGGGCAATTCAGCTTGTTTTCTGATGAAGTTTGAGTAATGTTTTAACTTAGGAGAATAACCGATACTACTAGGCTCCTAGGAGAATACCAAATGCCATATTCCAAAAGATAATGCTCGCTTTGGATATCTTGTTATGGCGATATGAGGTGAAATCAGCTCCATTGCTTGCACTTCATTGGGATTCTTGGAAAGTTCTTCTTAACATGTTATATGAAGCTTAAGTTGCATATTTTCACCAATGGATAGCACAAATATACTGTGGAAATTATTGGTTCATGTGGCATATTGATACAGGAAAGCTTTGTGCATACTGTTCCACATTTGCTGTTTATGTCTTCTCGTGTGCATTCAGAAGTTAGCTCCAGCAATGTACTTCTTCCTTGTTGTAGCTGGAGCACTATTTTGAGCTTCTCTCATCTTAACTGATTGGTTTTGTAGTGCTATAAAGAATATGCTGTCATTTTTCAATTTATGAATTAATTGAAACTGCTCGAAAAGCTGGGTATTATTGGAAATATCAATAGTCAATTTAGAACGAGTGCGATTGTTCCATGATGTTTTATGGCTTCAAATCTAAAATTACAGCAATTTCCTGACCTAGTTTGGTAGGCTAGTATTGAGGTCCTAGTTGTTGATGCTTGATGCAACCTTATTCCCGTTGTTTCTGCAGGCCATAACTGCTCTCAAGAAAGGAGCATATTTGCTGAAGTATGGACGTAGAGGGAAGCCAAAATTTTGTCCATTTAGGCTTTCCAATGTGAGCTTTATGTGCACTTCCTCTATCACAGAATTGTGAAGTCCTTTATGTTCATCCCATCTCATTTATGAATATCTATGGTACTCTTTTTGCTCCTTCAGGATGAATCTGTATTGATATGGTTCTCAGGGAAAGAGGAGAAGCAGCTAAGATTGAGTCATGTGTCCAGAATAATTCCTGGACAACGAACTGTGAGTTAACATTTCTTGAAACCATAATTTGTGGAAGATAGACATGTCTAACTATTAATGGCCATTGTGATAAAATATTATGAATCATATTGGGTAAATTAATTATAAAATCCTTTTTCCTGTTCGTTCGTGGTGTTTAACTCCTTCTGAATACATTTGTGGAACTTTCTTCAGCTTTTACCCTGATGTAGACCTTCTTCTCTTAACAGAGACTTCTCTGTGTGCTTGCTGCTAAATTGATTATTTTTCTGTGTTTAATTCCACTACTATACCAGAATTTCTTATAGTTCAAGTTTCCCAGTATCAATACTGATAGAACATTGTGTCAATAAGAGATAACTAGAAGCATCAGGCTTTCCGGCAAAACATAATTTAACTAGGTTTTTCATATTCCTTTAAATTAGCTAAATGTCTCAAGGTCCAAAAGCTAAATTGCGTAAGTACAGATTACAGAACTACTGCCACTTATGAGCATCATTTGAAAAAATACACACAAAAAAAAAACCTTGTGACCATTGTGAAATAACCCATCCCATGACATTGTATGAATGATTATGTTTCATTTCTTATTGATTGGTCATATATTCATTGGGGAGTATTTCACTATATTAAAGGGTTGTAAATCTTTCCTAATTATGTCTGCTTTTCCTTTTGTCAATCCAGCCAATTTTTCAGAGGTATCCACGACCTGAGAAAGAATGCCAATCATTTTCTCTAATATCTCATGACAGATCGTTGGACATTGTAAGTTATGCAGCATTATTGATATGTGATGTTTATTTGTTGCCTTGTTGGTTTGTTTGTCAACTTTGGTGCACACTGTATTCCTTTGCTCACTTACTATCACTAACTATTCAATTTTGTTTGGTAATGTGGTTTTGTCATGAATATCAGATATGTAAAGATAAAGATGAAGCTGAAGTGTGGTTTGCTGGGCTGAAAACACTGATATCACGTGGTCATCAAAGAAAATGGAGAACAGAATCGAGAAGCGATATACTTTCCTCTGGTACAACTAGTCCAAGAACATTCACAAGACTGAGCTCCCCCTTGAGTTCTCCTTTCAGCAGCAACGACAGTGTCCACAAGGTATTACCCACCACCCAACCAGCTCAGCCCGCTTCCCCCACTTTCTTTTGTGCACTGGTTAGCATAGAGCAACCCAAACTCTTCCTGCTTCTTGTGTTTTGGTCTTCTTTTTTTTCATTTTTGATTTTATGCTACCGGCTTAAGATCTGATCAGAAGTACAGCAGAACTCCATATCATATGTATGGCACTCTGTCTGTACTGTATGGTCTGTACAGTCTCTTCACATAGATATTAATGACTTTGCAGCAGTATAGCAGAACATATGAAATGGTACCTTCAATCATGCCAGATCATGTTATTTTCCTTCTTATTTCTGTTGTCTACTTCAATAAATATATGAGACAAACTCTTCACAATTGCTTTGCAACAGGATGGTAGTGAAAATTACCAACTCCGTAGTCCATATGGGACTCCACCAAAGGTTGGCTTGGATAAGGCCTTCTCTGATACTGTATCATATGCAGCTCCACCCAAGGGCTTCTTCCCATCAGATTCTAATGCTGGATCTGTTCACTCTGTTTCTTCTGGGCAATCAGATAACACAAATTGTCACACAAGGGGCATCCCAATGGACGCATTCCGGGTTAGTTTATCAAGTGCTGTTAGTTCATCAAGTCATGGTTCTGGTCATGATGATGGTGATGCTCTAGGTGATGTTTTCATATGGGGAGAAGGAACTGGGGAGGGAATTCTTGGTGGTGGCAATTCAAGAGTTGGAAACTCCTCAGGTGCTAAGATGGATTGTCTTGTACCAAAGCCATTGGAGTTTGCTGTAAGACTTGATGTACAGAACATTTCTTGTGGAGGAAGGCATGCTGCACTTGTCACTAAGCAGGGAGAGATCTACTCTTGGGGTGAGGAATCAGGTGGGCGTCTTGGTCATGGTGTAGATTGTGACATGCCCCAGCCGAAACTTATCGATGCTCTTGCTCATATGAATATTGAACTAGTAGCATGCGGTGAGTACCACACTTGTGCAGTTACACTCTCTGGAGATCTGTACACATGGGGAGATGGTACCTTTAATTTTGGGCTTTTGGGCCACAGGAATGAAGTCAGTCACTGGGTACCCAAAATGGTCAATGGACCATTAGAGGGCATACATGTTTCATCAATTTCCTGTGGCCCTTGGCATACAGCTATTGTAACTTCTGCAGGGCAGCTATTCACATTTGGAGATGGCTCTTTTGGAGTTCTAGGTCATGGAGATCGTCAGTGTCTTTCAGTCCCAAGGGAGGTGGAATCTCTCAAAGGGCTACGGACCGTTCGGGCAGCTTGTGGTGTTTGGCACACTGCTGCTGTTGTTGAAGTTATGGTTGGGAATTCAAGTTCCAGCAATTGTTCTTCTGGAAAGATATTTACATGGGGTGATGGTGATAAAGGTCGTTTAGGACATGGTGACAAAGATGCAAGACTTGTCCCAACGTGTGTAGCTGCTTTAGTTGAGCCTAACTTTTGTCAAGTAGCTTGTGGTCATTGTTTGACGGTGGCACTAACAACCTCAGGGCATGTATATACAATGGGAGGTCCTGTCTATGGTCAGCTTGGAAATCCACAAGCAGATGGTGTGCTTCCTGTACGTGTTGAAGGGAAGCTACATAAAAACTTTGTGGAGGAGATCTCATGTGGCGCTTACCATGTTGCTGTCTTGACTTCCAGGACTGAGGTGTACACATGGGGTAAAGGTGCAAATGGCCGGTTAGGACATGGCGATACTGATGACAGGAGTTCTCCTACGCTGGTTGAAGCTCTGAAAGATAAGCGAGTCAGAACTGTTGTTTGCGGAATTAACTTCACTGCAGCAATATGCATTCACAAGTGGGTGTCTGGAGTTGATCAGTCCATGTGTTCGGGTTGCCGCTTGCCATTTAACTTGAGGAGAAAACGCCATAATTGCTACAATTGTGCTCTTGTAATTTGTCACTCCTGCAGCAGTAAGAAATCACTGAAGGCTTCATTAGCACCAAACCCAAACAAACCCTATCGTGTCTGTGATAGCTGCTACAGCAAGCTGAATAAGGGGCCTGAGACAGATAGGTATTCTTCAGAAAAGAGGGGGGCTATCATACAGGGGTTAAATGATTCTATCGACGAGGAGTTGGAGACAAGATCAAATGTCCAATTGTCTAGATTGTCATCAATGGAATCTTTCAAGCACATGGATTGCAGATCCTCTAGGAAAAATAAGAAGTTTGAGTTTAATATTAGTCGTGTTTCCCCTATTCCAAATGGCAGTTCACACTGGAGTGGGCTCAACATTTCCAAATCCTTTGGATCTTCAAAGAAATTTTTCTCAGCATCAGTTCCTGGGTCAAGAATTGTTTCTAGGGCAACATCACCTGTCTCAAGAAGAGCAAGCCCTCCTCGATCTATGACTCCAACACCTACTTTTGGTGGTCTAACCTCTCCAAGAGTTGTTTTAGATGGTGCAAAGCCAATAAATGATGGCCTAAGCCAAGAGGTTCTGAATTTGAGGTCTCAGGTACATGTCTTGCGGTTTTCTCTATTCAGTTGTGTTTGTAATTTGACTCCTCCTTTTGGTAAGTAGTACAAATGTTAGCATATATTGGGTATCATTATCCAACTTCGACTCAATAAACCAGCTATACCATTGATTCCTAAATGGAAACTCATGATATATGTCATAAACTACATGACAGTTTACAAGTGTTTGTGCACATTCTTGTTCTTTCTGACTGTATTTATTTTATAACATCCTGTTCTGTTCAATCACTACAACAAGGTAGAAGGATATTCATGCAAGATGCAACTGAACTTTTGTTTATAGTTGTTTATAGTCTCATCTAATTAATACCTTTGCTGCCTAAAATATTACAAGGATGGATCATCAAACTGCCCTTTTGATTATAGTGTCATCTAAAGAAAGGACTTTTGTTTTAAGCAAAAATTTGTTCACTAATGCAGTTTCTAATTAAATTTTAGGTGGAAAGTCTTACTCGGAAGTCTCAGCTACTGGAAGTTGAATTGGAGAGAACAACTAAACAGTTGAAGGAAGCTATTTTCATTGCAGGGGAGGAAACTGCGAAGTGCAAAGCTGCAAAGGAAGTAATCAAGTCTCTCACTGCGCAAGTAAGATCGCTTATTTGTGAGCATGTAGTTCTCATATGTGGACTTATCTAGTGCAAACCATGATTTAGTTGCAAACATGCAAACCATTTTGGTTTGAGCACCAAATCAATATATAGAATTCCCAAGAAACGAAAAATAGAAATTTTCTGTGAATAGTGACTTTTGTCCTTTTATTTTAACTTATTGTTCTCTTTTTTAGTTTCTTGTCTCCCAACACAAATTGAATTTGAACATGACATTTTAAATGGAGGTGAATGGAATTAAGAACTACCTTAACAATTTTGTTTAGACTTTTTCATGTTGATTTGGTGCTTAATCCAAAGTGCTTTGCATGTTTACACTAGATATATTACCTTATATTTTGGTCTGAATGGCTAGTTTGGCTAGTGTACAAACATTTTTAATTCAACAGACTTGGAAACATTTCTGAACCTTTAATGGGCTCTAACAGAAGGGGGAAAACTAAAAATGGGAGTATGGGGACGATGTTTTGTATTTCCTGCAACTGAGAGGGCTACAACAAAGAACCAAAAGGACACAATGGTCTTAAATAAGAACTTGTCAATTACTTTTCACTAATTGTTCTTATTTCTGTAATAGTTGAAGGGCATGGCAGAGAAGCTACCTGAAGGAGGAGTTAAGAACAGTAAACTACCACCACTTTCTGGAATTTCTATTCCAAGTGATTTATCAGTGGCATCTGAGAATTTGGGTAGCCCAAGAAGTTCTGTAGAGCCATATTTGAACGGTTCTACTTCTAATGGATTGCTTGTTTCTAATGGACCAAGTTCACTTAGAAGCAAGACAAATCACCCAGAAATTGCCAAGAATGGAACCAGGTTACATGATTCAGACTCTAAGCATGAGTCTGAATGGGTAGAGCAAGATGAACCAGGGGTCTACATCACTCTTACAGCCCTACCCGGAGGGGCTAGAGATCTTAAGAGGGTCCGTTTCAGGTACATGCCTATAACCCCCATTCAAAGTGCAACTAGCAAACTATTAATCAGAACATGACTTGTCTATTTAACATTTGTGGACATAGTTCAGATCCGTTTTGCCCTGTAAGTTTCTGGCGACAATGGTAGACACTATTGGACATTTAGTTTATTTGGTTCAAAAAACAGTATAACGACATATTCAACTTTATCCTTTTTCTTGTGTGCTCTAGAAGATTTCATTAGATATTTGGATAGGACATGTTATTTATGCTGAAGTGACTCACAAAAGCATTGTTGACTTAGTTCTGAAGATAAGGATTCCTGTTAGTATTTTCATAAGTATTGATCTGAGATCTATAATTTTGAATAAAGCAGAAATGAACAACCATTGGTATCCAAAGAAAGAGTGCAGTCATCTGATATACTCTGTTTGACTTCTAGTTTTGTGTGAAAGGTCTAGCTGGAATTGGCGTTCTTCATACTGCTCGTTGTAGCTTCTTTACTTTCCTCTGGTGCAGCTTGTCACTCATTCGTTTTGTTCTGCGTGCAGCCGGAAGCGTTTCAGTGAGACGCAAGCAGAACAATGGTGGCTACAGAATCGGGCGAGGGTATATGAGCTGTATAACGTTCGTGTGGTCGATAAATCTGTTGCCAGTATCGATAATGACGGACCTCATTGACATACGGAATTGACTTGCTCAGTCATGACGAAGCTCTCACCGGTCGAGCATGGTTTCCGACGTGGCTATATTAATTAGGCCCGAAAGAGGAGGGGCCTGCTGTTTGGAAAATGTGGGCTTGCGTTTTTTTACATGATTCTTTCGTCTTTTTTTCCTTGGTGGAAAGTAGAGTGCTCAAGCAGAAGTGGTGTAAATGGTTAGTGGCAGCTGGCTAATCTGTCCTGTAAATGCATAAGCAAGCGCATCAATTTTAGAATATGTTCTTCCTAATTTTTCCATTAATCGGTAAATATAAGTCCATAATGTAAGTGATCATGGTGCACCTGAGATTCTGCAAAGATAAGTGCAGATCCGTCGCGACGATTCTGCCTGTCGGTAAAAAAAAAAAAGTTACTGACGCAGGTTGTTATCGAAATAGCACACATCGAGAGTTAATTCACCCTGTTTCAAGGCTTTAAAGAAGGGCTAGTTGGGTGAAGCCGTGAGGCAAACCCGACTTCACCAAAATTTTCTGCGTACTAGCTATTTCACTCCTAGAAAAGATCTGCATTTGTTGACCGAGACAGCTCTTTTTTATGCTGTCTCAGTCCTTGTAAAAGAGATCAGATTGGGTGAAGCAGATCGGAGTATCATAGATTTCTTCGTTCTACCCATTTCAAGCCCTCGGAGAAGAACTGCATCTGTCGACCTGACACGGTGCTCGAATTGGTCGCTCGTTTTTGCGCATCCAGGGAAAAACAAGAACTAACATGAGAAGGGTCAACTGCCTTCCGTTGGTTAATCCTAGCTAGCTTGCTGCCTGCTGCCATGTCTTGTCTGTGTGGGTATTTTGGGGAATTTCCAATTTGTTATTCGGTTTTAAAGAAATCAGATGACAGAGTGTGGGACCTACCTGTCATTGGCATAAGAAAGAAGATAAGGAGAGGGAGGTGGACTTCGGCTGAGTCCCTTGCAGTGCTCAGGGTGGAATCATGGGGATCATCTCTATCCCATACTTACCACATGATCTCAGATTGCCGATGGCGGCACCTTCTCTCCTCACTTCTTCATATTCCTGTTTGGGCTCTTATCTCATAACCCGAACAGATCTAATTGAGTTTTCCCTTCCTCTTTCTCCTCTCCACCAAGAGCAAAGCCTAGGGTTTTGAGCTCCACCGGCAGCGACCTAGTTTGGTGCCCTTGCTCTAGCAACCCAAGGCTATGCTTCGGTGATGGCTAGGGGTGGAAACGGATCGGACAGTTTCTGATTGATCCGGACAATTTTAGAATACAGAATATTTCAACTCGGATTTTTCTCGGATAATCTTGGATCGAAAATGAATATGGATTATTTTTTCAGAAATGAATACGAATACGGTAGCGCACTATCTATCGAATACGAATACGGAGTCGGATTATCCAGTGATTACAAGTCCGGATATCCAACCTACTAGTTGTTAGCCCATAAGCCATAGCCCACTGGCCAGAAGCCCATGCGAGAATGCGGCCATGTGATGCTGTGCGCAGCTCGGCAACGTGAAGGTGCGACGCCGTGGCTTGACCAACAATGAGGTGGTGAGGGAGGAAGAGGTCCTTCAGCGACGGCGAAGTGAGCACGAGGTAGAATGTCGAACGAGGAAGGAGATGGTGGCGGCGGCTAGGCCTGAGACTCACCGAATACGGTGGATTCCACAATGGTAGTGGTTCGGGGCGGACAAGTGAGAAGGCTTCAATTTTGGTGAACTACTTTGGGAATCTAAAAATTAGTTGAGGGGAAGAACAAGGAGGAGGTGGAACACATTTTGACGTGAGAAGACATTGAGGAAACCCACCCGTAGTTGAAGATTGGCGGTGGTGGGCAACGACGGTCTCGTGGAAGAAGATGGCGACTCCCTCCTCCCAGCTCCTGCGTCGGCTTTGATCTCGCCTCCACCCTCACTTCCCATGCTAGTTCCGGCCTCATCTTCGCCCATACCTCTTGCATCGCCTCCGGCCTCCACCACCATAACCGAGCACACCACAGCGTTGGATGTGGCTGAGTGGGATGCGGAGGGGGAGTTGCATGGTGGCGACGGTGGTGGTGCTTGGAGAAGACGGCGCGGGAAGCGGCGTTGGAGGTCGGGTAGCTCGCAAGGTGGCCGAAAGGCGCAAGGGGCAGCAAGTTGATCGGAGGAAAGGAGCCAGCAGCACGGGAGAGGCGCGGTGACTTGGGGCCAAGCCCATGGTGCAAGTGGTCAGAGGCACCATGGGGGATTTGGCCCATGGAGCAAGGCAAATAGGAAGTCAAGAACGGTCGAACGGGGGAGAAACTAGAAGAGGAAGGAAGAAGAGATAAGGAAGAGGAGAAGAAAAGAGAAAAAGAAGAAAAAGAAAATTAAGTGGCCAGGAGGGCTTAAGCCAGTGAGAAAAACAAAGAAAAAGAGAAGAGAGAGAATGTGCGCGCCCGATGAAATTTTTCATCGCCAATATTGAACCCTAAGTCTTTCATTCAATACTAATTTACTAAATAAAATTGAGTAGATCTCTCAACAGACTCTAGCTTTAGATGCTATTATGCATTCAAATGTCAGTATTGGTCTATGATGAATGCTTTCCAATGCATGTGTATCAATGTATATGTGTGTATACATGTGTTAGTACTTATGTTATGTTCTTATATTTGTTCAAATTGCTACCATGTGTACTCCATACTGATTAACTATCTAGTGTATTTCTTTTGTGGATGAAAATACTTATGCTTGTTCAAATTTCATAAATGTTTTTGAGAAGATAAATTATTTATGTGTTTTTATTGATTTTGGATTTACAGTTTAAGGGGTTTTTATGTTCCGATAAATATTTGTGACCGTATTCGTTTCAATTCGTATTCGCTTTGTATTTGTATTTGATATTTTTCATATTTGTATTCACATCTAAGGTATCCGTATTTGTATCTGCATCCGAGAAAAATATGAAAACAAATATGATAGAAATATTATCCGTCCATATTTGATCCGTTTGCATCCCTAGTGATGGCGGAGCCAAGGGACTGGGTTTTCAGCGATGGCGGTGATTAGAGATGTCAATCGGGCGCGGCGGGTACGGGTAGTGCTCGCCCATACCCATACCCGTGACCCCGATTTACGCCCACGGGTATACCTGCGAAGGATGACAGGTGAAAAACCTCGCCCATACCCGTTGCACGCGGGTACCCATCGCCCGTGGGCATACCCGTTTACCTACAAACTGAGAATCACAATCTGAGAGTTGAACTAATGACAGGTACATATAAGCAATAGCTGTTGCTAGGAAATATAATAGCTATCAAAAAAGTTTATAACAAGCAATAGCAATTAGAGATATGAAAAAGTTTATAACAATCAATAGTAATTAGATATATTGCTATGACTGCGCCACCTGTCAGTCTATATCGCGGGTAAATGGGCGGGGCGGGTACGGGTGGAGCTTACCCATACCCGTACCCGTTTACCCGATGGGTAGAGTGTTCCTCCTATTTTCATACCCGTGGGTAAAGAAAATATCCCATACCCGGCTCCATTAGGGTATTTACCTACGGGTATATGGGTAAACGGACACAATTGCCATCCCTAGCGGTGATCTGGCCTTGTGCCTGGACATGGCAACGATGGTGGCTCTGACTACCAGTGATGTCCTAGCGGCGACCCCTGTTGGCTATGGTGGTGGTGGTGGTGTGGTGTGGTGAGCACGCGCCATGTGGTGGTGCTTGTGGTTTGGCCGTCACCTTTGTTGTTTCGGTTGCGTGGTATCTGGCTTGGCTAGCACTTGGCCAGTACTAGTTTTGTGGTCTTGTGTAGCATTTCTAACCTTTGACCTCACGACCATGGTATCAGCTGGCTCATGTGGGTGGCTTTATATCTTCGAGAACCACGCTATGGTGCAAACGAGGTGAGTCATCTGGGCCTCTAAAAATGATTTTGGTAATTAATGATGATAATGTTTAAGACACTAACGTGGTTGTTTAAGATGACTGAAAAGGATTAGTCCCAGCCTTGATGACATCATGGAAAGGGCATGCAAAGATGACTAAGGATTAACATGGCTCAATGCAAAGGTATAATTTAGCCTAAGGATCTCTTCTATAGTTTTTACTGGTCTTGACGTTTGATAAATTAAGACCGGATTGGTAGGCTATATGCTGTATTATTAAGAGGGGTCATAGCTAGTAGCTTAGCTTGAAGATAATCTTGTGCCACATTAATCAAGTCTAGTACATGTATGCATTTGGAATTTTATTTTGGAACACTCTCTGAATTTTATTTGAAAATCAATATGACTGCCATTGTGTCAGCAGTAGTACCATTATATCAGTACTGCCGAACTTATGTCAGCGGTAGTAACGCTCCATTGGTACTACCGAACCTTTCATGCCAATACGTTATTTTTAGAGAGGTGAATTTTTTAACTTCACCTAAAACGGTACTACCGCTGTTCTTGGCTGGTAGTACCTCAGCAGTATGATCGCAGCTCCTAACCAGAACTACTGCACTACGGTATGATTGCAACTTAGCTAGCAGTAGCTAATTTCTAGAGTGGTATAATTTTGGAAGATTTTCTCTCATTTGAAATCGGTACTACTGTAGCTGAATTACGCTACTACCACAAAATTGATATGATCAAGCTTTGTCAGTGCGGTACAACCAATATTTATGTTAACGGTTAGTTTATGTGCATTTAATGAACCTTAAGTAGCAGTCGAATAGTAGATACGGTAGTACTGGTCAATATATGGCGATAGTACCGCTCCACCTAATTTTTGGGGATTTCATCCCCAATGGTTATTCTGGTGGCTATAGGCTACAAATACCTTCCCACCAGCAACAAACAAGCACTCTTAAACCCTCATTGAATACTTTTGAGCTCTCGCACCCCTTTCATCAACTTTAGTGCATTACTTCTCATTTTGAGGTTGTTGAGAGCATTCAAGTGCATTACATCATCTAGTTGATCCTTGTGGTACTTGAAAATCTTCGAGTAAGTATCATTGGCTTATTACTCTTGGTGGTTATCGACACTTAGATGACTTGGAGGAGTGATGTTGTAATCTCTTCAAAGAAGGCTGTAAAGAGCCCTGGCGTAATTATGAAGGTCGGAGCTCACTTCCTAGAGTGGGAAAGAGCTACCAATAGTGGATTGATGAAAGGCTCAAGTTGTGCAAGGAGTCAGCTTAATTAATTTAAGTCCCCTCAATATGGATTAGGGAATATCGATAAGTCTTCGAGACTATGGAAAAATTTCTTGTGTCCTTTGTATGGTTCAATTCTCTTGCCCTTTTACTTTCCGCACTTACATTTCTAGCAATTAATTATTTAACTTATTTAGCTAGAATTGTATATTGCCTAGACATAGGTTTGTAGCATCATAGTTTTTAGGCCTTGAATTATGTAAAACAACTTTATTTACTCATACTTGTTCTAAAATTATGTTTTACCAAAAAGAATTTGAAAACCTTCTATTCACCCCCTCTAGTCGGTTATCTTTGATCCTACATATGGTGATAGGTTTTCTGGGACAGTGCTAACTTCGGCGTGCCTAGCCTTACTGCCTTCTGGACGGCTTAGTGTCGTCTCCTCATGCGTTGCCTTTGGTACTTGTTGTTATTATACAATTGTGAGTGTTCTAGTGTACTGTAGTATATGGCAATATTATTCACTAGTTTTGAGAGACAATTGTATGATAATTTATGGGATAATTGATTGCTCGATGAGGATTATCAGTCTATATGAGATTAATATGGCGTTTCAGGATATTCTGCTAGTAAATTGAGTATTTGGTAGCAACTGTTGATGCTATTTCGTACTTGCTGTATACATGATCATTATGTCAAAAAAATACTTGCTTATAATTAGTGACTTGTTTTTTTCAGTTAAACCATTGTTACTTATATGTTTGTTGTTTTGTTGTTGATTTATTATAACAAAGCATCTAGAAGTACAGTTCATTACTTGTTTAATTATATTGAATTGCAATTAATTATTATGGTAAGTTAATTAGCTCAAAACTAGCGGAATATCTAGAGAGCGTCATTTTAATCATTTGTTAAATTTAGACCACCACGATGAGGAGAGCTTATTTGAAACAAGAGTAGTCTGATATCTAGACCACAAATAACAAACAACAATTTGAATATTATGCTAACTGTTCATTTATTTTGAGCAGCCATGTTAAACATGATTTCATATTTAAATGACTTAGAAGAGATTTATGATTTTACAATTATTATATTTTTGCACTCATCATTTAATCTATATTGGAAACATACTTTATTACTTATTTATAACTTTTAAAGTTTATTCAAATATTTATTGAAACCGCGGTTATTACAACACCGTGTATGTGGATGCGAAATTTGGACACATCTAACATTGTTAGAAGCAAAAATTCCAAATCTGATCTTCGGAGCAAATAAATTCCATATCTAGCCCCTGCCCGACCGCGAGATTGTGCCGTGCCGACACGTGACCGGTTGTGCGGTTCGGGACCGCACAACCGCACTGTAGCTGGGTCGTGCGGTCCGGGACCGCACGATCCACTGGCTGAGCGCACGACTCCGCCCGATTCAATTTACTTTAACACGATGTACGTACTCATGCAGTTTACCGCGGAAGGCCACCTCTTTGCAGTGTACCGCGGGATTGCGCAGTAGCAGCGATTAGAAGTTTGCTCATTAGTTTGTAAGTGAATCTTGCTTTTGGAACAGTGTCGAACGACTAGAAGTGCATGCCCATGAGTTGTACTGATTCAATCAAGTTGAATTAGTAGCTAGTTAATTTGTGGGTAATAATTCAGTCGTGCGGTCGGGAATTGAGTCGTGCGCTCGGCCGTCTGGTGCATAGTGGATCGTGCGGTGCTGGACCGTACGACCCAGCTACAATGCGGTCGTGCTGTCCGGGACCGCACGATCGGCCACGTGTCGGCACGGCATAATCCCGCGGTCGGGCGGGGGGTTAGATATGGAATTTATTTGCTCCGGAGGTCAGATTTGGAATTTTTGCTTCCAAAAATGTTAGATATGTCCAAAATTCTGTGGATGCAGCAGGCCATACCCCGACAACACGCCAAGAAACGCGAGCCAAGTTAGATTTTGTTGAGCATGGTTAGGTCCAACTGCCGCGACACACACACACACTCAAATGAAACCAACGTTCAGCTGTTAGGTCACAGTAGCTCACAAGTCGCAACGCCCCTCACCCAAACAGAAAAACACTTCCCGTACGCTTTGCTCACCTCACCTCTCACCTATCCATCCTTCTTTCGTTCTTAATTAGCAGCCATGTTGACCGGCGATTATTACCTAATGGGTTTCTCTTCCCTGTTTCACTACCTAAATCACGAAGTAATTAATATTTTACCGTGCACTCTGCCTTTTTTCCCATACGACAACAGCGTTACCTCTGTTCTAGAAGTGCACTAGTAACAATTAAGCTGTGGTGTATCGTAACATGCAATGCATGAGTGCATAACACGTTCAAGAAAAGGCTATTAGCCAGCTGAAAAAACCAACGGTTTGATGTTTAGTTTAGCGATGATTTATAGCTTTTTTATGGGTTTTGTTAAACATCATCTGGATATTTTCTTTCTAACTATCATCTAGATTTAGGACCGTTAGATTAGAGATCCAATGTCTATAAATTCTCCCCTCCTCCTTGAATTCTACTCCTCCTTTGAAAAAAATCACCTCCCTTCAAAAATATGGGGTCACTTGATCTCTAATCCAAAGATCACAAATTTGGATGATAGTTAGGAAGAAAACATCCAGATGATATCTAGACACTCTCTTTTTTATTATAACTGGTTTATTTTTTATTGTAGGTGATGATGGTTTATTTGGTGTAATTAAATTTAAAAATAGAAAAAATGTTAGCATATGACAGATAATACGAAGGAATACAGAAAAAGACAAGAGATCAAAAAATAAATAATAAAAAAGATAAAATAAATAAATAGTGAATTAAAAACCTGAGAAGCTGCAACGAGCGGGCATAAATGAAGGGAACTATCTGTCGCAGCTATTTGTAGTTTATTAAGCTGTTTCCCGCTCAGCTACTGCTCAGCTACCATCTCTCGCTCTACACCGCCTTCTCACACTATCACGCACGCTAGAGGGGGAGAGAGAGGTTGCCACTCGCCAGTCATGGAGGACCTATCGTCGGAGCTGGACCCGGCGCTCCTCCTCTCGACGTCCACGTCCTCCTCTTCGCCGCCGGACTCCGTGTCGCCGTCCTTCTCCTTCTTCCACCCCTCCCCTCCCCACTACACGCTCGCCGTCACCAATCTCTCCTGCCCTGCCCCTCGCCGCGCCTCCACGGCCGCATTCCTCCCCTTCTTGCCCTTCTCCTCCCACGCCCCCGCCGGCGAGGGGCTCCTCAATTCAGTCTCCTTCACGGCCTCCAGCTCCCGCATCCTGGCTGTCGTGGGCCCCAGCGGCGCCGGCAAGTCGACGCTCCTCCGCATCCTCTCCGGCCGCGGGACCGGCACCGAGATAGCCAAGCCGCCCACCGTGTCCATCAACGGCCACGCCGTCACCTCCCGCGCGCAGCTGCGCCGGCTGTGCGGATTCGTCACGCAGGACGACAACCTCCTCCCGCTGCTCACCGTTCGCGAGACCATCCTCTTCGCCGCGCGGTTCAGGCTCCGCGCTGCCATGACTACCCGGGAGCGGCACGAGAGGGTGGAGGCGCTCATGCAGGAGCTGGGCCTGTCCGAGGTAGCGGACAGCTACGTCGGCGGCGGAGAGACGTCGTCGCGCGGGGTGTCCGGTGGCGAGCGGAAGCGGGTCTCCATCGCGGTGGACATCGTTCACGATCCGCCGGTGCTGCTGCTGGACGAGCCGACGTCTGGGCTGGACAGCCGGTCGGCCATGGACGTGCTGGCGCTGCTGCAGGAGGTGGCGCGCGCGCGGCGGCAAGTGGTGGTGCTGAGCATCCACCAGCCCAGCTACCGCATGCTCGGTTACATCTCCTCGCTGCTGCTCCTCTCGCGCGGCGCCGTCGGGCACTTCGGCACGCTCAAGTCGCTGGAGGACGCGCTCGCGCGACTGGGCCACAAGATCCCAATGCAGCTCAACCCGCTCGAGCTCGCCATGGAGGTCACCGGGCAGCTAGAGGAGGACCACGCCAAGTTTGCCGCGCTCGCCATGCACAAGGACCACGACGATGAGGAGGAAAGCCTCGTCAACGGCAGTGACGGCGGCGGCGGCGGCGGCGGCGGCGGCCTTCCCTTCCCCGAGCACGGCAACTGCAGCCGCGCGGTGGAGGTGGCGGCGCTGACCGTGCGGTGCTGGCGCACGATGTACCGCACCCAGCAGCTCTTCGCCGCGCGCGCCGCGCAGGCCGTGGTGGGCGGGCTTGGCCTCGGCAGCGTCTACTTCCGCCTCCGCCCCGACCCCGATGGAGTCGGGCTCCGCCTCGGCCTCTTCGCCTTCAGCCTCAGCTTCCTCCTCTCCTCCACCGTGGAGGCCCTCCCGATCCTCCTCCACGAGCGGCGCGTGCTCATGCGCGAGGCCTCCCGCCGCGCCTACCGCCTTTCCTCCTACGTGATCGCCAACGCGCTCGTCTTCGCGCCCTGCCTCCTCGCTGTGGCCCTCCTCTTCTCGGCGCCCGTCTACTGGCTCGTCGGCCTCCGCGCCTCCCTCACCGCCTTTGCCTTCTTCGTCCTCGCCGTCTGGCTCATCGTGCTTATGGCCAGCTCCCTCGTCCTCTTCCTCAGCGCCGTGACCCCCGACTTCATCCTCGGCAACTCCCTCATCTGCATCTTCCTGGGCGTCTTCTTCCTCTTCTCCGGCTACTTCATACCCAAGGAGAGCATCCCGAGGTACTGGGCGTTTATGTACTACGTGTCCATGTACAGGTACCCGCTGGACCTGCTGCTCATCAACGAGTACGGAGGCAGTGCTAGGGAGAGGTGCGTGGCGTGGATGGGAGGGGACGCCATTAATGGCGTGTGCCTGAGGACTGGAGGTGATGTGCTCAGGGGAAGAGGGATTGATGAGGGCATGAAGTGGGTCAATGTTGGGGTCATGCTAGGGTTCTTCTTGGTTTACAGGCTGATGTGCTGGCTTGTGTTGCTGAGGAGGGCTTCCAAGACCACACTGTGATTTCATGGGATTTATTGAGGGGCGGCCGTGGTCGTAGCGCACTTTTTCGAGGGAATTTGTGAATCAATGGTTAAAGTGGATTGTGGTTGTAGGCAGCCCCACCTTCTATCTTGAATATTTTTTTTATTATTATTTGTGAGTTGGTCAATTAATTTGGTTTATGTAGATGTGTTGTGGTGTAATTTTTTTTAGTCTTTTGCGCTTTTTCTTGAAGGATTACAATGTTAATTTGCACTATGTTAATTGTGCTGCATGCCTTTCTTTTCCCTAAATCTAAGTTTTAATTGTGCTGCATGCCTTTCTTTTCCCTAAATGTAAGTACAATTTTCGTTGATCTTATTTGGGGGTGGGGATAAACTTGTCAGCGAGGCAGGGAACCTAGTCATTGTGTATTTAAAGCAGTAGCAGACCTGGACTAAATTTTAGGTAGGGCCTAGTCGCAAGCGTGAGACAAAGAGTATTACCTAAAAGCAAAAAAAATCATACACAAATTATATTTCAATCACATTAATAAGAGTACATAACATTAAATAGAATCAACAACGACTACAATCTGCATACGAACATGTGAAGATGAAGGTAGAACATAGAAAAATACCTTATAAAATAAGTTTACTCAACAATTTACCACCAAGTTATCGAATGCAATAGTTTGAATAAAAGATGAGACATAGAAAAAACATGTAAAAGAGAGGATGATTAGTAGTGCCATGATTAGTTGATGATAAAGAATAAAAGATGCATAAAAAAAGAGAAACCAAAAGACATACCACAAAAGCACAAATTACATCTAGGAGAACAAGCCATTTTCATTCTCAAGATTTCATAGCTTGAAACCGTTTCTTGATTGTGCATGTGCAGCTAACATTCCGCTTTCCACGGTGCTTATGCTCAAAACTTTTCTATAATAGCTCTTTAAATCTATTTGTACTAAATTAAACAAACAAGCAATGGCAATACATTACAATACTCCATTTGATTTTCACAAGTAAAGAATAAATACTAAATATTTATCACTTAGATACCTACTATTGGAGCTTTTCCTTATTCTATTGTTGCCTTGTTTACTCATTTTGATAAGCGCCCTCAATTTGACAATCATATGCTCCTGCCTCCTACCCCTAGCTGTTTTGACCATCGGGTGGTCTTTGCTCCTGCCTCTTGCTCTTGCCTCCTGTCCCTGGCCTTCGCACAAGCCTCTGCTAATATGCTCTTGCCTCCTGGCCCCTAATCGTTGCGCCACGCCACCACTAACGCGCCCACGATTTGTGCTCCTTGCCCTTTGGCCGTTGTGCCCTCGCCGCTCAGCCTTGACCCTTGGCAGCTGCTCCCAATCCCGCTCCTAGGCACCCCAACTACATGACACAGGCTGCAACTTGCGCCCTTGGCCACAATGCCTAGTCACTTAGCCTTTGCAACTGCTCTAGTCCTGCTCCTAGGCCCCAGCAGCACGACGACAGTGCATGCCCATGATTTGCACCCTTGGCCATCGGGTGCCGCCCCCTCCCCAACTGCTTGGCCTTGGCAGCGTCGGCACCTCACCCACTCCTATCGTTGCTGATTATCATTAGCCTCAGCCCATTGCTGTGACTCTAGGGTTAGGAGGTGGGATTTGATTCTCTGCTCGGCTGCTTGCTAGTCCCTTGACTTGCTCGCTGGGGTTAGTCTCGATGCTTCTAAAGTTCTATTGGGCCAATCTAGGCCCTCGGCACCTCGTGTCCTGGCCTTCGTAGCCCAAGAACAAAGAAGGGAATAGTGGCACCTAGTCGTGTTCTACCTCGGTTGCTCGGCACCTTGTGTTCTCTCGCTGGTGGCATATTTATTGAAATCAAACCGCTCGCCAGACCGCTTGAGACTTCGGTTCACTAGTTCAGCGGTCCAACCATCGGTTGGTCGGTTAGACCGTTAGTTCTACTTATCATAATATATTATTAATGTCATTTGAATCATATGTGCACCATGCTCAGTTGGTTAAGTGATGGAAGTTAGCCTATGGATGCCACATGTCTTGGGTTCAATTCCCCCATCACGCGTCATTTTATTCCTGCCAAAACATGGCCAGCTCACCATCGTAGCATGTGGCAAGCTTACCAATCCAACAATGCAGTTTACTACAAAATCAGCTAGTTTAACCGAGAAGTTGGGTGGGGTCTGACCCAGCCAGCAGAAGAGCTCGGACGGCCGCCAGACCTCAAAGGGGGGTTCACCCTGGATTTAAAGCACAAATTGTTGAACTGTTCATGTATCTAACCCTGTAGCAATGTTTTTTCAAAAATGACCCTAATACCCCTCCTCGAGCTCAGAAGGCACGCCTGGCAACACGTGTCACCTGCCACACCATCGTAGCTCGGCAAGCCGGCTCCTGCTGAGCTGTCGTTATGTGCTAGACATTATAGCGACACTATGCGGTGCTTCTCATCCATTAATTAGTGCTAGCGCAATTAATCAATAATAATCACAATTAATTAGTACTAATAGTAATTAACTAGTGCTAATTAAAGCATTAAAATAATAGTATTTTACTTAGTGATAATCGTATTTAATTAGCACTAATCATGTAGTGCTGATTAAGCATGCACAATTATTTATTGCACTTGCAATTAATTAGTACTAATCATATTTAAGTAGTGTTTTAATTAGTGCTACTTAAAATTAAAAGTTTTTCGCATGATAAATTTCCAGATTTACCCCTCTTGCTATTGTCTCATTCCAGGGATAAGGCAAGGGGTCATGAGTGTATGACGTACTCTACTCTTGCTCTTGTCATACGCACTTGTAAATGTTGAAATATCCAAATGGTGTAGGCAAAAGTGCATGTCCTGCCTTCCACGATTTTTGTTGCATATTACAAAATGAACTCCAATTGCAAATTTCTATGGCACTAAGTGGTTTAAGTGAAAGTTTTGTGTTAAATTTTTAGCTTATTCTGACAACAAATGCCAACTTGTATGGTTGATGTAGACGAACAGCATAAGGAAAAGTGTGTGTGTTGACTTATATTATTTTTGCTATGCAGTACGGAATGAATTCTAGCGACGAATTTCTATGCCATGTTAGCAGTTTAAGTGAAAGTTTTCTGTGAAATTTTTAGCTCATTCGAACAACAAATGTTCACTTGTATAGTTGGCGGAGACGAATGGCATAGGGGAAAATGTATGTGTTGACTTCCATTAATTTTGTTGTGCATTACGTATTGAATTCCAGTGGCAAATTTCTATGCTACGTTAGTGGTAGAATTAGGATTATAATATAGAATTATCAGCTCATTCGAATAAAAACTGGTCGCTTGTGTAGGTTAAAATAGCCAGATGACATAGGCAAAAGTGCATATCCTGCCTTCCACAATTTTTGTTACGTAGTACAGAATGAATTCCAGTAGCAAATTTCTATGGCACGTTAGCGGTTCAAGTGAAAGTTTTGTGTAAAATTTGTAGCTCATTCGAATAACAAATGCTCATTTGTGTGGTTGGCAGAGATGAACAGCGTAGGAAAAAACACGTGTGTTGAATTCTATTATTTTTGTTCTGTAGTACGCATTAAATTCTTGAATTTCTATGCAACGTTAGTAGTGCAAGTGGGATTACAACGTAAAATTATCAGCTCATTTAGATAACAACTGCCTGCTTGTATAGGTTGAAATAGCTCGACGACGTAGGCGATAATGCATGTCCTACCTTCCACAATTTTTTTTGCATAGTACAGAATGAATTCCAGTGGCAAATGTCTATGGCATGTTAGTGGTTCAAGTGAAAGTCTTATGTAAAATTTTCAACTTATTCGGACAACAAATGCTCGCTTGTATAGTTAATGGAGACAAACGGCGTAGGAAAAAACGTCTGTGTTGACTTCCATTGTTTTTGCAACAAAATAAAATACTATTAATTTAGTACTTTCATTTTACTAATTAATTACTATTAGTACTAATTAATTGTTATTAGTACTAATTAATTGTACTTAGCGCTAATGAAAGCGCTAATTAATGGATGAATAGTCCCTACCGTAAACTGGCGGCTCGGCAGCAGGCACTTGCATGTGGGCGGCTCGGGAGGAGCCGGCTTGCCATGCCGACTCACCTGCTGCCACACCCGAGCCTTTGTTGTGCACCACTCGACTTGTAGAGCTTGGGGACACGGTAGGTGATATGTGTCAATTGTTAGGCCTTTCGAGCTTGGAGAGGTGGTCTATTTTTACAAAAAAAAAAAAGAGCACTAGAGGACCCTTTTTAAAGAAAAAAAAATGTCGCTACAAGGTCAGATAGGTGAACAGTTCCAAATTGTTGGGTATACGAAATGCCTGATTTGGTCTGGTATTATTGTTGCGATGTTGATATGCAGAATGGCATGTGATGATTTTGATTTAGTAGGGGTAAACCAACTCAACAACCGAAAGTGCGCCAGCAACTTCTAACTATGAGCTAAATTGGGTCTTCCTAACCCTGGGATTTGACAAGATTACTTTAACATGAATAGGATTGCAACACCTTTTTCTAAAACCATTATACAATTTGCTCCATCTGATCACAAATTATTTGATAGCAGGTAATTGTGCCATAAATGTTTATATATTTGATTAGCAATATCTCTCGAATATTCAGATTGGTTGCATAACAATAACATAATTGGAGTTGCTATAATAAAAAGTATTTTATAATCTTATATACTGTCGGAACTCATAAAATTAGTGATAGTCGGAGTTATACCTCCGCGGCTACAAAAATCAATACATATCAAAGGCTAGAACATTTCCAAAATATAAGGCCCCTGTTTGGAACAACGAAAAGTGGAGGATTTGAATCCAACAGGAAAATTTTCTATGAAGCCTTTTGAAACGAAGGAATGACTCCTAAGAATTCATTTGAAATTCCTATGGATTGGGTTATTCCATAGGAATTTTGAAAGAAAACTAACATGAGGTGGGAAATACGACCTCATTCTAAATTTGTTCTCTTCTATCGTGCATTATTGCGTTTTTCCTATGTGACATCCAAAGGATACTTCTCAAGTTTTCCTGTAGGAATCGAGAAGACATGACACTCTAATTCCTTCCATGTCTGTGTTCTAAATTTCTCGATTCCTATATAATTGAATTGTTTTTTACGAAATTGCTGTAAAATTTCTGTATTGTTAAATTTTGGGCTTTTCCAACTGCTACGCAGTCATTTCTGCTTGTCGTTACACCTTAGGCTTCTTGAAGTTGTCGTACCATCGGGATTGGGCTTACCCAACGCCACTAGTAAAATAAGGTTTTTTTAGCTTGATTTTGGACCGTTGGGGTGTGAATCCCAACATTTAGCGCGTGGAAGAGCATCTAGAATAGTAGCTCTACCCGACAGATCGATCACGGCAGGTCGACCACGGCACAATAACCACGATCCATAGTCGGAGGTGTGGACCACGGTAGGCTTCGACCTTAATCAGTGAACTGGTCGTAAGCAATAGTAAACCGGTCATATGCAATAGTGAACTGGCCGTAAGCAATAGTAAACTAGTAGTAAGCAACAGTGAACCGGTCGTGATCTACAATATCTTATCGATGGTTGTAACTACAGTGCTTTGCCGATGGTCGTAGAACAATAACCAATCGATACTCAAAATCTACAGTAACTGGTTGGTAGTCATAAACTACAGTATCTGGTTGGCACTCGGTAGTTGGTGCTACAGTGCCTAGTTGGTGATCGGTTTGGGCATTAGTTTATAAAAGCAGAGAGAGGTTAAGGGCTAACGCAATGTCTTTGGGCGGAGTAGATTGAGGAGGCTTTAGTTTTGGCTAAGCTTTTAGGGGTGCTTGTGATGGCACTTTGTAAATCTACAAAAATACAGTAATAAATATCATCTTGAATCAATCTGACTCTTGATCTACTTAAAAGTTGCTGGTGATTGCAGTTGGATTGAAGCTTGCGACGACGTGCAAAAGTGTCGAATCGTTGCCAGGGAAACAGAAGAAATATAAGTACTCGAAGGCACTGGTTTCTCGAAGGCACAAGTGATCGAGAGATTCTGCTCCTGGTGTTGAAGATTTTGAATATGTACAAACCGGTCGAAAATCAAAGCAGAGCGATCGAGCGAGCGGTCGAACACTGAGCGATTGATCACCAAGTGGTCTAAACCTTCACCGAGCACTAAGAGATTCTAAAAATAGTGGCAATTATTCACCACACTCGATTGCGGCATTCAATCCTACACATTCCAAAGTAAACCCATCCGATCAAACCTAAGAACGTGTCAGTGAACCACCGATGGTTGATCCTTTTACTTCCTTGCTAGATCAGCAGCATGGTTAAATTAAATCTTGGTTATCTTCTGCTTTTCACAATATACAAGGCATTTTTTGCTGCAGCTTATGGATTTTAGCTGCAGCTTATAGCTTTTGAACTGTTGATAAGAGAGTACAAAGTAAGAAAAACTCGCGTGCGATTTTTGGTCAATACAAATGAAGTTGCTATAGTATGACTTGTAAATCTCGTTTTGAAAAGATAATTTATTTAAAAGTTAATTACTGTAGAAAAATCAAAAAATAGGTTTTAGAAACTTAAAAGAAGATTCCCACATATACCTTCTAGCATTATATTGCAAATCTATTCCTTTTATATTCATTTTCTGACGAGGCAGTTCTCTCTTATTCCTTATTCTTTTTACTTGACATTGTAGAATATATGATATCAAAATTCTTAAAATTTAACCGTCAATAAATTTAAAACTACCTAGATTGACCGTATAAAAATCATATTATTAGATTTATCGTTAAAAATATTTTTATAATATTATAATTTTATTAATATATCTTATTGTAAAGCTGTAAATGTAGATATTAAAATGGTATCTTGAAAACCATAAAAAAATCAAAAACATCAATTAAAAGAAGAAGGAATGAAGTAACTTTCACCTGTGATGAAAGGGAAAGAAAGAAATGCCAAGCCGCGTCGCTCTTCTCCTCCCACTCCGTCCCTCCCTCCCTTTCCAATCCAATCCGACGGAAAATCTCATCGCGTCTGTTGCTCCGTCCGCCCGCGCGCTATTAATCGCAACAGCCTCCGCGCCGTGTCTTGGCCAAGATTCCGTGGCCGCCGCACGTGCGCGTCTTTCTTGGCGGTTGTATGTATGCGGGAGGGGAGAGCCAATGGGGAGCCGACGGAGAGGGAGGGGGCAGCGCGGCCGTGGAGGGGATTCGCCGGTGGCCGAGGCAGCCCCGTGATGCTTCTTCCCCGCCCCGTCCTCCTCCTCCTCCTCCTGCGCGACTGCGTTGGCTTCGTGCGGTAGAAGGGAGGCGGAGGAGGAGGAGGGGCAGGACAATCAAGGGGGAGGCAAGAAACAGGGAAGGCGCAAGGGCAAGAGGCGGGAGGTGGTCGCCAGGGCGATCCGGGACAGGCTGCCCGCCGCGCCGTCTTGCTGGGGCAACGTCTCGGTAGTCCAGGGGGTCGGAGGGAGGAGGGGGAGGAGCCGGAAGGAGAGACCGGGCGATGACGGCAGCGCCGGCGAGGATGATTGTGGCGCAGGAACTACCGCGAGGGCTCCTGCGGCGGCGTGGTGCTGCGTCTGCCCGGCCGGGGACTGCGCGCTGGAGCCGAACCCGAGCGCCAACGGCAAGGAGGACGCCGGGCTCCGGTCCCTCATCGAGCTTAACGACTTCTACTCCGACGACTGCAACCCGCACGCCGACGTCCTCCCCCCGCCGCCGCCGGCGCATCCTTCTCCTCGTAGCAAGCCCGCCGAACATTTTGATTGAGCAGGTGCCATCCATACACCATTACTACACATTGTTGTGCACAATTTTACAAAGAAAAATGGAGCATTTTCGTTGGAGGCGTTCGATTGTGTTCTTGATTCCATCCCTTTTCTTCCTATACTTCTTTGTCATCGTCTGTATGTACTGTGAGAGCCATCAAGGACATGGAGTGGGAAGGAAATGATGCCATGATGGGCATGGGGTTTCAGAAGTGTTTTCCATGTGTGTTTCAGAAGCCATTTGCAGCTTTGTTTCAGGGTAGTGTTCCATGCCAGTGTGCTGCAGGAGCCACTGCATGATTGCCTTTGCCTACGATGTCCCACATGAAGAAGACACTCACGACCTTGTGCTTTTCCCCTTCCCACCGTGTTGGGAGTAGACTGAGCTCGAGGTGTGCTGCCAATGGAGGGCTCACAGGTCAGAAGTGCTCACGCCCACTGCAATCAAGTGCATGTCTCGTACGCGTTGAGTGAGTGAAGTCGGCAGGTGACTTTGGGCAACTAATGATGCGTCCTTGTGATTTGCTTGGAACTCGATGGATCAAAGCAAGAGTACAACTCCATTTGGGCTCCGTTGAAAATTTTTCATGATTCCTGCAACGATTAAATAGTTTGATGTACAGTTATTTTAAATTCTTGTGAAGCTCTTGCGTTCGAAACGAGTTTGGTGTACCATTATTTTAAATTCTTGTGAAACTCCTGCGTTCCAAATGGATCTTACTTTTTTTGACAATTCCAAAATCATCCTAGCTGTTTAAGGTTTTCTGAATCAGTTCATCATTTTCATAAAATCAGTTTTGAGTTTTTTTTCCCGCCAGGATCCCTGATCTTTGGTCAAGAATCATGAATATTCATTGGTACGAATGTCCAGGGCTGCTCCAAACGGTTTTAGGCTTTTGGGTGTGGTTACTGGTTTTTAACTGAAAATGCACTATAGTTTTTTTAGGTTATTAGATTAAAAAATTAAAAAATAAGGAAAATAATAATAAACCGTTATATGGTCACTTCTGACTGTGGCTGTTGATTGAAAGTGCACTGTAGCGGTTGTTACCTTTTTAAAATCATTCAATTAAAAATTTTAAAAAAGAAAAACCGTTATATTATCATGGATAATGCAAAAGTATAATGGGAAAAATAAAAAAACAAAAAAGCAAAAAAAGTTAAAATTAAGAAATCGATATGTTCCAAGTTATTTCTGTCTTCTGAAAGCTAGAAACTAAAAGCCGAAGCTGTTTAGAGACTGGGCCACAAGCTATCAATTTTCTCATGTGAGCACGGTTCTCGCAAGATTATCTTTTGGAGCACTTTGCAATGGAATGGATAGGGAGAGCCGGCAATGTCTTGCCAGTTGCCACCACGAGAAGCTCATGTTGAAACTGATGGTGCAGGTGCAACATCAGCAAAGAAGAAACACCACAAAATCACGGCATATATTGACAAACACCTTTCTACAGTAGCGAATTGCCTTTGCTGCTTGGATGGCGGCATCCCGGGAAGTGAATGCCAAATTCGCAATAGTAGAAATCATTGAGCCATTGCTATGAATCATTGTGCTTTTAGCACATCATAGGGGAAAAATTATTGCCAGATTTTGTTAATGTGAAATGTTTTTCTGAGTTTATGAGCACCAAATCATATTTATTTGTTATCTCTTCTTTAAGATCGAGAGCAAATGGTCCTCAAGTCCTAACCTGTTATGCCACATCACCAAGTTAGTACTCTTGTCGTTCAATTGAAACAACATGGTATGGGGCCACGTTTGAATTGCATTACGCGTGTTTGACCAATTGTGGGCTAGCATAAGTGTCTGTTTATATTGGTTTTTACTGATAATTTTTTACTGCGGTGATAAATAATAGTGGCGATAGAAGCGGCTGATAAATAATAGTGAATGATCAATAGTAATACATTATTTAAGAAAGACGGTGCAATGAAAATACTACAATATTTGGATCGTCATGCGACTTACGGAATTATGATGTAATAAAATACAAAGTACGTTACAATATGTGAAAGCAAAATGTAGTAACTGATGAATAGTAGTAATGATAGAAACAATTTATAAAAGCTAAAACGTTCATATTGGTTAGAAGCAGAAGCTACAATGAATAGACCTAAGTTTGTTCCTGACTACAAACTTTCATAGTCACTAACCTTCTAATCACTAACACGTAGTTGCCATAGATTTATTTTGTACCCAAAATTTGGTCACGATTATGGGGCGACTTGCCACCAAAGTTATGCCTTGCTACACTTTTGACGAAAAAATGTAGCAAAGTACAGTAAGCAACCAAACATACTTTTAAGCTATGGCCGGACAATAACGAGTTGAGCTTATGTTGAGTTTGGCCCCAGCAGCACCAACCTACTGATCCCATGCTTATTTACTCGCACCAAGTCACCAAATGACATTCCTCTAAAAAAAACTCACGAAATGATATAAAATTACGTCTAACTCATGGAAAAATCACTTTAATCTCTTACTGTTACATTTTGAACAACCCCTAGCCAAAGAAAAGCATACTAGACGAATTTATTTCTCAAGCTATACTTTTTCGACACCAAATTTCTACCACATCAAGAACTGCACAAAGACAAAGCAAGTGCAGTATTGAAGAGCTATCTACCTATCTAGACAGCAATCCCATGCCATGCTAGGAGGATATCAATATTTTAAAGTAGTGGCAGGACCGCAAGATGATATATCTGGTACTATTCATACTAGTATGTGATGTGTTAACTATTCCAATTTCTATGGTTTCGTGGGAGTCTGCTTTCAGCTTTTTTGAGAGAATATTGGAGGAGAGAAAAATAAATCTTACAAACGAGATAGTCAAAGTACTTCTTACTATCAAGTATTGTGAAGAGGCGGATGTACCACAACAACACACCGTCAAAAATATGGAGTTGTCAAAGCCATTCAACAATCTTTATCTAAACAATAACACTTAGAACACTGATGCAAATAGGTTTTTATTTTGCAAAGTTTTTTACAAGATAGCCATGTAAACATTAATAAAGCTATTTATCACTCTTCAATTTATTTATCTCTAATTGTCTTTTCTCTCTCCATTTATTTATTATCTTAACTAATTATCATATCTAATTTTATTTAAATCTTTTGTGTATTTACTTATTTATAGCTCATTTATTATATCTCAATTTATTACATTTTTATATCTTTATTTATTTACAACTCATCTATTATATCAGTAATAATGTATATCTCATAACTCAAATTCTCAATTTATATGTAGATATACTATTCTGTAGCTACGCTGCTGTGCGCATAGGATAGACTATTCTACACACCAGCCAGGCAGTCACTCATTACGTGCCTGACCCCCCCCACTGAGCCAGTCCCATCCGCGCGTGCACCACCCCCAAGCGCTCCCACCTTTTTTTCATGCTTATTCACCAACGCCTTAACACCGAGAGTCCCCGAGGCCCAAGCGCCTCGTTGGCGTAAATGTTTTAGTATGGAGATCGTAATAGTGTGTGAGATGAGCAGTAATAGAATACTCTTGGTGTAGTAAGTAGTTCCAGGCATTTTGAGTCTCTATTATGTGTCGTCAATTAAGTGGACTTGAAGCACTTGTTTAGTAATTTTTTGTCTTACGGACAATAATTTCTACTTGCGCAACAGTTAATGTAGTGAAAGAAAAACATTGGTGTGGTAAATTTGTAAGGCATAGATAGTAATTTTCAATTATTAGTGGTTATTACATTTTAGTGGAAGTAATCTTCATTGTAAGAGTCAGTAAATTTGTTGTATCAATGTGGTAAATTCATTAGTACTTTGTAGTTAAATTTTGTCCTAAATTGGAATGTATTTGACTATAGAAGTGTTACCCATATTTTATGGGCGTGATAAGTGTGTGGTTCAATTTTTTTGAATTTTTTTATGAAACCGCTAGTGGGGGTATGTTGCCTTATTTACCAGGACGGACCGTGACGTTTGGGTTCCTCCGCTACTACCTTTTCACTCTCTGAGTCTCTCTTGTGCACCCATCCAAATCTAAAACCGCCTGCGGCAAACTGTTTGCTCCCTGACGATCTCAATCGCACCCATTTCTGGCAACGAATGCACCATCGAAGGTATATGTACCCTCATCGTGTGTACTTTTTGGTGATCTTGGGGTTCTTTTTGTCATGTTCAATGGCTCATATGTGGTTTTCATCAATTTTGGATCTACGATTTTGGTCGTTCCCGCACAAAAAATTCCCCCCAAATGCACAACAAAAGCTTTAGTTGCCAATGTTTTTGGATCAATGTTTATTCCTGTCCATGGCCTCAACCTAGTTGCAGTAAATTTGACTAGGAGTTACATTAATTTTGTACCTGTCTTACAATAATTTTTTTATATTTGCAGTAAAATGAGGACTTTTAGAATGGTCTCCTCGAAAGTGAAAAAGATCACCATTACTGGCAGACAGTTGGCCCTGGATATTGTTGTTGACCCGAGTCAGAACTAACCCTTTGAACCACAAGTATCTATGCTCACTAAAGTTGCTCGCAAGAAACCAGTGGCCAGCAAGAGGAAGACAGCAAATAACCCTGTTGAGGTAATGTAGTTGATAGTAAAAGTTATGTTGTATGACAGTAAAGTTGTATCCATAATACAATAACATTTTTTCATGGCATAGTAAAATATCATGGTACGTGTGGTAAATTTGATACACTATAACAGTAAAAGTTTTGTAGTGCGTATATGCTAGAGCATAGTAAAACTATACTCATTGGCAGTAAACATTAAACATACATTCAGTAAAAATATTATTTTGATTTTGAGTTCCCCTTTCTACACTGGCTGCAACGGGGAACAAGAAGAGATAGTGCATGGTTATTGTCCGATGCACCCCTGCTATCTTCATGCAAACTAGATAGATTATCACACTTGAGCAGAGCACCGAGGTCTTCAAGCTCGGCTTCGGTGACCTCTTGAAGTTCACCTTGGAGGGCCAGGAGAGCAAGGAGCTCCTATGCTTCCTCATGAACATGGTCGACCCCACCAATATGGTGTTGCACGTTGGTGGGGCCTCCCTATCACACCGTACGCTGTTAGCTATGTGCTCGGCCTCCCTTGTAGCAGTAGGGACACCTCTTTGATTTCATTTGCCATAGCCAACGCCGAGCTCGTTGAGCTAAAATGCTTGTTCGACATGCCACAGAACGACAATATTAAGGTCAATGTTATACTAGAGAGGATTCAAGCCAAGGGCACTAACATCCTCACGATCAGATGCTTCTTCCTAGTCGCCTTTAGCAAGCTCCTCTTCCCAGCGATTAGAAACAACATCATCGAGAAGGATAAATTGCTGATGAAGGATGTCATCAATTTCGGTGGTGTTGACGGGTGCAAGACCATCATCGTCGACTTGAGGGAGGTCATGCACTCTTGGAAGAAGGATGAGAAGGACACGAAGTCCATCTGTGGATGCGCTGCCTTCCTACTCGTAAGCAACCACGTGTTTTTTGGCATATGCATTTTGTAATAGTAATCTTGAAGTTTATCATCAGTAATTTTTTGATTTGAGACTTAGTAAAATGTATGTAATAGATTTACTATCTCGACAACCTGACCTGCGTCCACAACATCAACGCCCTCGAGACCCCTCCCCCGCGCCGCACACTTCTCAACATCACTTGTTGACGAGATCATGGCGACCGATAGGATGATGGACCACAATGGGAAGTAGACCTTGGGAAGCTCAACATGAGTGCACCAACTCATACCAGTCTCTATGTTAATTTGAAGATAATAAAGTATGTAACGGCACGTAGTAAAAGTGCAATAACGATATATTATTAATTCGAAGAAGACCTTCGGGAAGCTCAACATGAATGCTAGGACAATGATGAAGGCAAGAGTGCAATAACGATATATTATATCTTATGGTAATTTGCAAGCAAGAGCGCAGCAACATTATATTCAATTGGCTAGATGGCACTTTTTTTATACATATATTGTAAAATTTCATGCCAAATGCAATAATTTTGAGTAATGTTGGTAGTAAAATATTTTATTGGTTCTATTTATCACATAGTAAAACTTTACTCATGCCCAGTAAAAGAAAGCCATTATTACATTAGTTTCTTTTTATTTCTGCCACTTTAATTTTTCACTCAGTGTACAGTAAATTTTAGTGTGTACATTAGTAAAATCTTGTGTAACATTCAGTAATTTCATATAAAATTTTAAAAATATTGCACTGGGTCCCTCTTTACTCTACTATACAACATTACATGTGAGTCGTAAAAGAATAACCATTTTCAAAAAATTTCTTTTTTATTTATTGTGTAGTAATATTACAATAAGAGTATAGTAATTTTTAAAATTACAACAGTAATTGTATGTTTATTTCTGTAGGAGCTTGCAACTGCGCAAGCAGGTAAACACCAGGAAGTGTTGTCTGCAGTTGATCCAGCCACTATCGCCACCACCGGCACGGGCAAGATGATTATGATGACGTAGTAGTAATATTTATCATAACGCATAGTAATTCCATTATAGTTATAATAATAAAAAGTTTATTTATATGTAGGTCATTGTTTTGCCTACCAAGCAGACAAGGAAGGGGAAGAGGATGACCATAGTTCCTAGTAAGCCGGCCTCTCTATTCAAGTGCCATGCTACGTAGCTCTCTGTGCCGATTGACATGGCCATCAAGGCTAGGGAGTTCATACTGAAAGACCAGAGCCTAAAAAGGTAAGATTTTCTCCTTTTGTTTTCTCCAACATGAGCGTGCTTATTTCTTTTCATCATCTACGTTGTGATGTGACTTACCATTGGTTTTTTCTTTCAACTGCAGTGAGGACTTGCTGCAGTCAGGCGATGCTTTGCTCTTTGCCACCAGTAGTGATATCGCGGCCTCATTCAACAACGATCAGATGACTGAAGAGATGTTCGTGCCTTTCTTCATCGATTGCATGCACCACGATGATGTGACACTGACGCCAGAGTGTGTGGGCTACAAGATTTTTCTGTCCTGAGAACTTTCAGACGTATTTTGTTAGGTAAAAACTCTTTGTGTTCTAGTAGTAATTGTTAGATATATATATATATATATATATATATATATATATATATATATATATATATATATATATATATATATATATATATATATATATATATATATATATATGTAGTAAATATCAAATACATGGTTGTAACTTTATATTTTGTAGAGGTTGCTAAACGTTGAGGAGTTCTTCAAAAATGAAGTGTACAACAGCGTGCTCGCTGTGAGTATTTTGGGAGATCAACTCGACAAGGTGGATCCTAAGACAGTAAAATTGGTGAGTTACAATAATTTTACATTATGCAAGTAGTAAATTTTGTCTTCACATGGTCGTCAACCCCTTCTGTTTCAATTATTAGGTCTCCCCCCTTGCTTCACAACTCCCATTGGTCGGTGTACTGCATAAAACATTATGCACAGATTGCATGTTTGAATGATGCCTTCCATGCTGCGACTGGTGGGAAGTTTCCAAAGTTGTGAATTGGAGGAGGCCACTATTCGCCATGCCAAAACAGATTCTTTTGAATGAATGCACCTTCTTTGCCATGAAGTTCCTTTAATTTTACGATGACAAAAGACATAAATCCAAACTGCCATAGAACCGGTAAGCAGTAATTTCTTCTCTGACATGCAGCAAATTGTATCATAATTATAATAATTTTAGATCATGATGTATTTCTTTCGTATGCTAGAGAAAGGCAATGTATACAGGGTAGAGCTACTATTCTACATGCTCTTCCATACGCTCAATGTTGTCAAACCCCTCCCCAGTATTTTGGAGAATCTTAGGCCACACAGTTCATCGAATTAGATGTTATGAGTTCTTTTTCTATATACAACATGGTAAAACGACCAAAGTAATTCGTTACATAAATGATAGTAAAAGTATATATACAACATGGTAAAACGACCAAAGTAATTTCTCTTCCTCATCATTCGACCAACCATAATCTCCATCAGCCTGATCCCCCTGCCACTGCTAATGGCCCCGCTTGGCCCTTGCCTAGTTGCCCCCTGTCCCTATAGCCCTGTCATTGCCACACTACCGTATGTGGCAGTGGCACTGTCGTGCCACCGATGGGTGGCAGGCTAAATACCCTAGTCGCCTCTTCCCTCACGGGCCCACCCACTCTGACCTCCTCTCCTCCCTCCATGATCGCCACCTCCTTCATCCCCTCCCACAACAGTCACGCCTCCTCTCTTTGGCTCTCCCTCTCGTTAGCCTCCCTCCCTCCCACCGACCACCGCCTTCAGCCTTATACTCTCATGTGGACGACAATGGTTGCATGATGGCTACGAGCGGGGCAGCATCGGGCCAATGCCAGACGGGGTCACCATGCTTAATGGGCCATTGATGGCCCGTTGGGCTAAGCGTGCCTGGGGTGGCCCAGTACGGTCCAACCCCTCTCTGTACTGTGCCTGGGTCGGAAGGCAGCCACGTGGGCTAACACGACACGGTAACTTATTCGGGTCAACCGTATCAGGCCTAATCAAACCATGCCCTATCTAAGCTTGTGTCCTGCCATCTCGTGCTGCACCGGGCTACCCATTTGGCCAAGTCGTCGGCTGTTCTCTTCTTCCTTAGCATCAAACGAACATAAATCCATGCGACTTAGGGGCCGTTCAATCCAGCTTTCAGCTAGCGACTTCTGGCTATTGACTTTTTGATGAAATTACATTATGGTGACTGTTAGTTTTTTCTGAGTCATTCAATTAAAAAATAAGAAAAAATTAATAACATTGTTATATCACTACAGATAATATAAAGAAAGAAAAACAAAAACAACAAAGTAAAAAAAACTGAAAATAAAAAGCTGACATGTTTGTGTCTCCGGCGTCCAAACCGGATTGAACGGGGCCACTTGCGCTCAAATCCATACGTCCACACCCCACTAGCCCATAGTCCATAGATACAACGCTGCTTCATTCCGCGTCCCGTGCTTTGATCTCGAAGACTAGAACCCTCGTCCACCCACCTCCTCTCCCAAATCGAATCCCTGCTGTGCCCGACTTCGAGTAGATCGGCTGAGCGATGGAGGCGAAGATCGGCAAGTTCTTCGAGTCGGTGGGCTCCATCTTCACCGGCGGCGACAACATCCCCTGGTGCGACCGCGACATCATCGCCGTAAGAGCCCCCCTTTTGCCTTGTGAAATCTTTCTTGGTTTTTGCCTGTGAAATCCTGCGTTGTTGATGGGGATTAACGCTAGGATGCACACCAGTAGTTGAAGCACAGGAAGATGTGTAAACAAAGGAGAGTGAATAATCACGAGCAGTTACTAAACTGGAGTGTTACATTGGGATTTGGGTGTCGCTTATTTATAACCCCTGCATTTCTACAATATCTGTGCTTGATGCTTCCCTGGTGGGAGACTAGCCTATCTGTTGAGTCGATGGTGCTTTGGCATGTTTGTAATTAGTTCATGTGATTTTATGGTTGTAGCATGGATTGACCAAATTGGATGCCCATTTGGTCTTGTAGTTTTGAAGGGTCCGCGTTCTACTAAAACATTATGTGCTTAATCTGAAACGTCCAATGGAGCCACAAAGATTCATTGTGTTACTCCACTCTTTTTCTGTATTGTTCACTAGCATGGTTACATGGACTATCTAATTCAATTCTTGTTGCTATTGCCAAATAATATGCTTTCCATTTCTCTTCAGTCTTCACATTTTTGTTACTGTGTTCTGTTGGTTATGTTCGATGTGTATTTGGAGTTAACAGTTCTGATTCTGATGATGATGCATGGTTATATCTTATACTTAGGGCTGTGAAAGAGAGGTTGCTGAGGCTGCAATGGAAGAACAGAAAAATGATAGCCTTATGAGGCTATCTTGGGCCCTTGTGCATTCCAAGCAGCAGGATGATGTGAATCGTGGAATAGGCATGATTGAAGGTCAAATGACTTATTTGTTGCAATACTTTATTACTTACTAATTGCAGCCTAGTATTTAGGTGTTTTTTTCTTCCTTTTCTTGGGCATCAGTTCTTCTCTACTCTGTTTTGATCAACTCATTTGATTCCGCAGCCTCTTTGGACAAATCCAGCAGCCCGCTGCAGACTAGGGAAAAGTTGTATTTGTTGGCTGTTGGGCACTATAGAAATGGTGACTATCCAAGAAGCCGGCAGCTTGTGGACCGTTGTTTGGAGGTATGTCTGCAACATTATTTACCTTATAGATTCCCTGGTATAATTCATATTTCCTTGATGTCTAGTTAATCTTTCTGCTGCCAAAAGGCAAAAAAAATGTTGCATTGTTTTTTAGATTGTAACTGCAAACCAAATATTTGATTCCACCATACTGCTAAACTGCAATTAATACAAGTATATTTGCACTGTGGACTTGTGGCAACTTATTTGCATATTGCTTGCAGAACTACTAACTAGTACTGTTTCTGTGGTGGATGACATAGTGACAACCAAATATTTTATCCACTTTATGCAAGTCTTTTTCACTAAAGTTTGCGCAGGTAAAGTAGACACTAGACCCCTTGCTCTCAGTTTATGACTTCTTAATCAGGCATGAAAATTTTCATCCTGGATTTGCACCATCCAATGAATTAGTGCTTAATAGCTGGCAGATAATTATCAGGAAGGTATTAAATAGTGCACAAAATTTCATCCTGGATTTGCACGTTCCTGATGCAATGCTTAAAAAGTTCTTGAACTAATTCAACAACAACAGATGGTTATAAAGATAACAATGTTCTGTTATTGTTATGCAAATTTATTCTACTGGTCAGTTGGATTCATTCAACTGATCACTGATGTGTTCTATTAGTTCCACATTTACTCGTCATCACATTCTTGCTAAGCTTTGCTAAGCAAAGCTTATTAGTTAAAGATCATGACTATGTTTGAGGCTAATGCCTTGTCTGCCATTTTGTTTCAGTTTTTTCTATGCTTGATTTTAATACCAAATTAGCATCTCAGTTGAGAACAAAAAGAAAACAATAGTTTCTGCTCTCCAATATGTTTCTGTGCCCTACATGTTAATTGATGGAAGTGAATCAAGTGATTCGTTCAACATGTTATTGTTGGTTTTGCTTAGTGTGACAGACTTATCTAGTATTTGGAATGTTTATTTGGACTTCCTGGAGTTAATATGGTTTTCTTGCCCCTGTTACGTGTACACTGGAAATAGAATTGAGAGCTTTGATTTGAGTATAGACAAAATTATGTAAAATAAATATTTCGGGTAATCTTAGACCATGTTGTAAGACCTTTTTGTTTATGTTGCATGCTAGCTGAATATAAATTCATATAATTTTCAAGCTTTTAAGAATATTTTTTGGCATGTTTTCCCCTAAATTAATTTATATAGACTGCTATCTTGTAGATTCAACCTGATTGGAGGCAAGCCTTATCTCTGAAGAAGGCAATAGAAGATAAAATTGCTAAAGGTGAGATAAAATTAATCAGCAATGCTATTCTATATTTTACTGGTTCTATGTTTAACACTTTAACTTCCATAATGGATTGTTTCACAAACAAGCATTTTGATCCTTTCCATTTATTCCTCAGCACAACACCTTGTATGAATAAGTTACAACAAGATGCTATGAATCATTTATGCTGAGTTCTAAACAAGTAATGTGAGACTGCTGTCTCTAGATATTGATAATCATGTTTTGCGCAGATGGTCTGATTGGCATAGGAATCGCCACAACTGCTGTTGGCCTTCTAGTTGGTGGGATTGCAGCTGCTGTTGCCAGGAAGAAGTGAGATGGTATCTGCTTGCTAATGAAGTAGATGTTTCGTTCTGTAATACCAGCTGTTCTAGTTTTAGTTTGGTTATTTTCAGTCGAATCGCTACAGTTGTGGACATAAAATGAGTTGATGATATCATGATACTCCGGAGGCAATGTAATCTTTTCACTGGTTTGTACATCGAGCGATCTGCTGTTTTATAATCACTAGTTCTCAGTATCTTTGACCTTTTTGGGGAAATTGGCTACAAGACACCGTTCGTTCTCCTTTTACCAACGGACATCCAAAACACATGGTTTAGCTAGAATGCACCGACAAAAGCTGTAATTTAGCCATAAGACACCGAGCCCTATATTTCAGGCTGGAGGGAGAGAGAATTTCTTAGAAGACTTGGGTGCCTTTGCCCACCCCGGTGCGATAAAATCACCCCCCAGCTGCGCCATTGCTCCTCGCCCTCCCGCCCCACCAAGCGGGCTTGTCACCATGCTCGTGCGTTGGTCATGGTTTCCCCACACTGCCTTGGCTACTACGGTGAGTTTCTTCCTTAGCTACGCACGTCACAGCGTGTTTCCGGTTGCTAATTGCGGTTTCCCTTGTTTGATTTGAAGTCATCATCGTCGAAGCTCGCCGAACCCACATCTTCTTTGTTGTCGGCCGTCGCAGCCACCGCTACCACCATCCCTCCTCCCTGTGGGCACCTCCTCCAATTCCTTCTGCTCGGAGCCCCTCGTGATACCCACAACCCCTTCACCACCGTCGCCCGAGGCCTCCCTCCACCCCAGCTCGCTGCCCACGGTGACCCCACCTGCAACGCCCCAGCTTACATTGTTGAACTGCCACGGCTCCTCTTCGAGCCCTCTCCCGCTCGTGCTCATTGCGCCTTCTTCTCCCTTCCCTCCGGCCGCCGTCACCCCCCCCACATGGCCTCCTGCTCCTGGCCATCGAACACCACCGCCCGAGCCCTATGGCGCCACCTAGCCAGACCCGCCACCTCCTTGGGCCTCCTAGTCTCATGAGCTCCCCATTTTGCTGATCGCCGGCCCTCCTTCGGCCACCCATCATTAGCTAGTGCTGCCACCGTCGTGTGCCACCTCCCCACTCTACTTTCCAAGGTGGGCAGGGGCACTTGAGTCTTTTTGAAAATTGTCTCTCTCCCTCCAGCCTGGAAATGATAAAATATAGGGCTCGGTGTCTTACGGCAAAATTACAGCTTTTGTCAGTGTATTCTCGCTAAACCATATATTTTAGGTGTCCGTTGGCAGGACAATGAACGGTGTCCTGTAGCCAATTTCCCTTTGACTTTTAGATTAAAACTTGATGGATATACTATTGTCTCAAACACGTGTTTGACTGTTGAATACACCATAGTGCGATTGACATGTGCCTTTATCCTACCACATGAATGATCATGACTCTTATTCCAGTACACCTATTTTTCACTTTGTAGATTGGATACAGGATAAGATGACAATGACCTGGGGCATCACAGCGCCATCTTGTTCAATCAAATAGGCAAAGGTGCAAACAATGTTCCACTGTCCCTACACAACATCCAAGCTTCCATGATCCCATTCATGGCTACTCAGGCCCAACGAGGGTGAGCAGGATGTCCTTGTAGTACGCCGACGTGTCGCCGACGACGTCGTTGGTGACCGTCTTGCCGTACCTCACCTTGTACTCCTCCTTCACCTTCTTCAGGTCGACCTCGGCGCGCGAGACGATCCCCCTCGTCAGGGACTCCTCGTCGGTGCCGAGCCCGACGATCGAGCTCCGGATCACCTGAAGCACAGCAAGAAGAACATCAGAGCTAAAACAAGCCATTCCCGTTCTTAAATTTCTTACTACTGCAGGTGCTCACAGGTTGTCGCTGAATGCTAATAAGCTGATTATTTACCTCTGCAAAATGCTTTTCGGGCGATGTCAAGCACCAAACCGCGGTTTTCAGCATTGCCGAGAGCTGGTCGTTGTGATGCCCTTCAAGAACCTGCAAATTGATGGCACACAAGCAGAGTCATGACCAAATCACTGCAGCATAACTGCAGAATAGAAGCAGTCAAGGCGTTCTCAGTGTTCGGACACCTCGTCGATGGCCTTGCCGTGCTCTTGCTTGTAGCGCTCGAACGTCGCCTTGAGCTGCGGCTTGCTCCTCGAGCTGACTATGCGGACGACGTCGCCGTGCAGCGGCTGCTTCTTGGCCACCACCCCGCTGTGCAGCTCGGTCGCCTCCGCTCTCGCCAGGTCGTCGTCGACGTGGTCGCCGGCGTACCGGTACGAGCTCACAAGGCGCACCAAGAACTGCACCACCAGAAGCAAACGAGGTGACTTAGTGCAACTCCAGCAGTAACCCTCAAAACAGAGCCTCTACTTTTTATTTGAAGGCTCTTCCTACTTTTGATAGCTCTATTTTTTGGACTACACTCCAGCAGGAGCCCTTAAAACAGGACCCTCAAATTCATTCTTAGAGGGAATGACACATAGGACCCACCCTCATCCTCATTCTACTTTTGAGGGTCGAGGGGCAAAAAAACTCACTCCAGCAGGGCAGCCCTCAAAAGTAGGGGCTCCCTCCAGACCCCAGGAATGAGGGCTCAAGGGGGAGATTTGAGGGTCCCTATTTTTGAGGGCTCAAGTAAGGACTCTGCTGGAGTGAGTTTTTTGCCTCTCAACCTTTAAAAGTAGAATGAGGGCTCTAGGGCCCTGCTGGAGTTGCTCGGCTCAAAGTGTTAGACTCTTAGTATGACAGTCGACAGGACAAGTTGCTATTTTCTGGGAGATCGATCACCTGCTTGAGGGGGTCTTTGTAGAGTGAGCTGGAGGCCACATCCTCCTCGAGCGACGAGGAGTAGGCGGAGCAGTAGGCCTTCCTGACGGCGACTAGGTGGTCCGGCGACGACGCGCATGCGACCTCGATGAGCACCCACACGTGCCGGTCGCCCTTCTTCCTCAGGGCCTTGTTGGCCAGCTTCGTGTCCCGGGCCGCCGGGTCCATCGTCCACAGCATCATTGCGCTCTGGCGTACAGGACCGGCAAAGATCGATTGTCAGGTCGGCTTTTTGGCCATTGGACACATCACATGAATGCAAAAAATCTACTTGTGAAGTTTAATGGCAAGGAGGAGATGTTAATGAAGTGCAAGATTGGTTCACCCGGAAGTCGCCGGAGAGCTCGGAGTGGAGCCTGTCGAGGAGGGTCTCGCTGTAGAGGCCTTCGTAAGCTACGGCGATCTCCGCGCGCTGCATGGCCGTCCGGTGGCCTAGTATGTCGATCAACGCCTTCTCGTCTGTCCCCCATCCTGTTCAATTCAGTTCAACACACACACAGTCACACACGCCACACACAAAATCATGTAAGATCAATTTTTTATTGGGAAATCAAGACACAGTTGAGGGAAAGAGGAGGTTAAAATCAGATTATTTTATTCTAAGAATAATAATAATCCCCAGCTTAGCTGACCAAATGGTAGAAGAAACCAATTTCTTCTCAAGGTCCAGAGAGACTTATAGTTTCTTATTTCTTGCAGGCGAACAACATCAACCTAACCATAATTACTTGGCAACAAGAAGGATAACTATTCCTCAAGAAAAGAAGATTACAAGATAGCAAGAAACATCCAAAATGTACATCGCCAGAACAATGCTACCTCAGAAACAAGAGCCTCCTAATTTCTCTGTCCTCCAAATGAAAACGAGAACAATGACTTGAACAGCAACCATTTATGTGCAGAAACAGAGGGGCCCACGCAACTTCACATAATTCAGTGATTTACAATCTCTAGGAGACACAGAAGAAAGCGGAAATGCACAAGAATGCACACATACATAATAAAACCTAAAATACCTTGTACTGCTTTTCTTATGCTCTCTGCATCTTCAGTTGGGGAAGGGACTGGGCTTGGAACTAAGATGGAAGCCATGGAGGTGCCAGATGCTGCTGCTTCTTCCTCTCCCGGAGCCGAGTAGGAGAGAGAGTTGGAGAAGTGGAGGAAGAGAAGATTGAGGGGAGGGATGTTATGGATGCACTCGAGGCAGCAGCAGCACCAACACATGCCACACGCCTACACAGCCGAAAGCTCCACCTGCAACCAGATTTACCTAATTATTTTTCCCCTTGTTTCTTGGTGTGTTTCCCTGGCATACTTGATGATGTTCTTTTCATTCATTTTAGGTTCTCGGTGATCGGTTTTAATGCGATTTAACGTATAATTGGAAAGCATTGGCTGGTGGGCTACATATGTTATTATGTTGTATACAACTCATACTAGGGGTATTTTGGGGTTTGTAATAGGACAATTACTTGGTAATGAATTTATTCTATTTTCATTTTCTCTTATGCAAAAAGGTTTTATGTGTAATGCAGAAATCCATTGCGAAAAAGAAGGAAAAACGAAAAGACAAAAGGAAAAAGAAACATCAATCGCAACAGCAACTAGGGCTCGAAGTGTCGAACCTACGACTTTGTGCGTAGGAAACTGGCGCTCTATCCACTGAGCTACAGGCTCTTCCATAACATATTTTCTCCGTTAATTAATTTGATCGTACTTCTATTTCCGGGAGAGAAGATTTGGGCATTATCATTGAGGAAGTAAAGTAACTCCAGTACTTCCATTCGTCTTCTTTGTTCTCTGGTGAACTTGGTGCTTTTTTAGCTTGAGGAGCTATTACATTAATACCCCTTCTTTATTGGGGAAGATAGCATGTGCAGCAAAACTACAAACGTGGTAAATAGTGGGTGGGTTCTTTTCAGCTGTGGTTTATAGTTTTTAGCCCTAATTTGAGCGCTTGTATGAACAAACCGAATACCGATAAGTTACTTCGAAAAAACAGTCTCGATAAACCGCTTCGAAATGACGGCGGAGAAATTGTCCAGTTTAATTATTCGAGAAAAGTTAATAAGTCATAAGCTGGAAAGAACTAGCCCAGTGATATCAATTAGCAAGGAACAGAAGCGTATTTTTCATATTGGAAACGAAGACTTTGAAACATATGCTGCTTAGCCGGTAAGGTTTCCTTCTCTACATCAAAACGAAAAAAAGACTAAAACAAATATCTGGAAGCTACATCGTATCCACTATGCAAAGATTTGTACTTTTCTTTAGAATTTAGCCCATCATGTAAAAGAAGAAACATTATGTGCTCTAAGATAAATAAAATCAAGAGCCTTTCCAATGTGGGGCTTGGCCTACATGCACGTTTCATACCACATTTCAGACAGCATTTCAAGTTCTTTTTTCTTTCCATGTGAAACGCACACACTTTGTTTTATCTTCTTCTCTTACTTTCTTAAATTCTTGTTTCTGTGGAAGCTGCATGGAACAGCCTTACCAGCAAAAACTAGCTAATAAGGTTGAAAATGAGGGTCACTGAAAAGGAATACATAACTGTGTATAATTAAGGTACATCCAATTGTTTTCAAGGAACTGTGCAAAAAATTATTTCAAACAAAAACATGTGAAAGGACAGTTGGCAATGTTGGGCTGACTGTAGACCTTCCTACTTAGAATATTAAAAAAAACAAGTGTCTTGTGGATCACACTGATCTGACTAATGGTTTTTAATACCAAAGTTGCACAAATATAATTTGGTTGCCAACACATAACCAGGACATTGACAAAAGATGCATGAACAACTGCAGTTCATTAGTGAAATATATAGGCTTGCTATATAGCAAATGTCCAGTGTTTTCTTATGCAAACAAATCAACAACTCAGATCTGAAACTGCAATATTATAGGTGATCTGTTTGTTCGCATGTCAGTAATCATCTTGCCCTTTCCCATGCGCCCAATTTCCCCCTCCATGATTGAAGAAGGCGAAGGGTAATCAGTTAATTTGGCCCACATTTGAAGGGGACATTAGCCCCAGTTGTATCTAGATGTTAGGATACTTATCCATGACAGTCCATGTTTTTCACATTGTCTAAATGTTCTTGTGCTTATCTTGTTAGAAGTTTCTGCTAAAAGAATCCCTTCACATCTTTATTATTAAAGATGACGATAATGTGAACGAGCAAAACTACATGATATTCACTCTAAACATAATTTATATAAAATTAGATTGTAGGATACAGTCATACAGATGTTCCGTCCAGTATGTTTCTGTTCCTTTCTTTTTCCACCAGGACCATTGCTGAACTAGAATTGATCATTTCTAGAAGGCCAAAAATCAGTTTAATTCATTGCTCATTTTTCTTCTGTTCAGCGGCCAGAAACTGGATATATATAATAGTCTGAACATCTGCATGATTTGATGCCAAGGAGCCTAAGACAGCAAGCTACAATGGAGAGGATGTCTGGTTGCGGGTCAGTGACCTTGCAAGAGACACTTCAAACAGAAGTTGTGTTTCCTATTATCAACTTTGTTAGAAAACAAACCTTTCCGTGATCACATTTAAGGCAGTATCGTAACAGCCTTAAGTTGAATAAGACATAAACCAAACATGATTGATGAAAATAATGATGGTGCTGGTATCGTAAGGATGACAACGTGGATTGTAGGGTTTACTACTTGTACATAGCATTGCATTGCTATCAATTCAATAGTTGTTACCCATAATTTTTTTTAAAAGAACTTCAATAGTTTTTTCTAATAACTTAACCACTTGTTGTAAATTTTGAAATAAGAATTCTGAAGACACTACAAACCCACTGACAATTCTAAAAACAACCAATTAAAATTATATCATTCCTTTTCTTTAGAAAAAACATCTTGCCCATTGGGTGGAATAATATCAAAAGATAAAAACAATTGGTAGTAACGATTTGATTGATTGTCTGTACAACCGAAATGGTACAAATTTCTCACCTATGATTTGCACAGTTTTCATTATTTGGAGACAAACTTGGTCTGTTCATGTGATGTGTTCTTCCATATGCATGGACCATGATAAGATGGGGCCTTATGTACTGCAGATCTGCTAGAAGTTTCTCAATAATGATTTTTCCTCTTATTATTACTTATCTGTAAACAATACCTTTCTCATAAGTTCAAATTTTGATCTGAGCACTACTTAGCTGGAAATATTTGGTGAGCTATTGCATCCCTCTGATCTCAAATTATTTGTACTAGTAAAACACCAAAGCCTTCCTTACGTGTTCTCCCTAAGTTGGTCACACGTATATTTTGCCTTGAATATTTGCTGTAATTTTGCCTACCAGATCATAAATACCTCAATGGTGTAACGCTTTAGGGTCCAAATCAGCTTAAGCCTAACCCCATTTTGGATAGGCCACGCACACGTAGCAATCTGCTTGTACTTTCATTCTCGCTTCACTCAAAATGGTTAGCTAGAGATTACTACCATTAGAAACCATAGACTTATATGTTAGTGGTTTTCAAGCTAAACTAACAAAGTGAGACTAACACATACCTTTATGTGCGCACACACATATTCGTCATCATGGGCCTAATTCGATATGGGCCGAGGTGTTACATATTCAATGGATAGCAAATCTTCACTCAATCACTATCTGAATCTTGTCTATTGCTTGTTTTAAATCTTCCACACTAGACAAATACAAAGTAGATAATGCAGAAACATTTGCTTCATTTCTCTCCATCATATAGCACTAGTTTATTTTTTTCAACGAAAAAAGCACTAGTTAAACACTAAGAACTAAGCATGATGGGATTGTAGTCTATAAGACTATGTAGTGGCAGCCCCATGAGAGTGATAAGTATTTGATATTGTTTGTGCCTTACTTTTGTTGTTTGAGTTTGATTTTTGTGAATTTGCATTTTGATCTTTGTTTTTTAGTAGCACCTGTCATACCGGTTTGGAGTGGTGGTCTGATCGTTGTGTGGCTATGGTCAAACTGGTCGTGTCTTGGTGGTTCGACCAGCGCGGTGTGACCGGCCATTGCTAGCGATCCTACCGGCTCTTTGGTTGCGGTCTAACCAATCATGCTGGTGGTTTGACCGAAGAGCAGTAGTACTGGTCCTTTGTTGGTGGTAGTTATTTTTGAGAGAATGTCTTTTAGAGGTTTTTGGTCTGAGACCAGTGCGGTAGTACTAGCATTGTAATCGTGGTATAACCGGTGGGTGTTGGGCAGTCTGAGTGGCATGAATGCCATAGTTAAACCAGCTCCTATGCTGAGTTGGTTTTGAGTTGTTGGTTTTGGTGGTGTTAGTCATGGCAGGAACCTATGCAGTGTTAGTTATGGAGTTTTCATGTATATATTAGTCATAGCGTAAGTCCATACATATGCTTTGCTAATTGAGAATCAACTACTTAGTGGCTAGCAGTAAGACCGAGGCTTAGTGGCCATGGAGTGTCGTTTAAGTTCAGGTAGAGCATTATCTTAAGCCGAGAGCATGGGTGCAAGACAAGGAACGTGAGAAGGCAATGCGTGCATGTGGTGTACTAATTGGTCTTGTGCGTTTTAAGTGGTGATGGTTCTCGGAGCAGACGTATGATCTTAGCGGCAAGCATTGGGCATCACAGACTATAGTGTAATGTTGGAGTGTCATGGGACTTGTGTGTTTCAAATGGTGACAGCCTCGGATCAGGCGTATGATCTTGGAGACAAGTCATGGATATCGCATCGTCATGAAGGCTAGTGGGTGGCAATTGAGAAAATTATCTGAAACAGGGTGGAGTGGTGGTTTGTGAAATCATTGCATTAGCCTAAGTGGTTTAAATCGCATCTTTATGGATGGAATGTCGTATCGGGGTTGTGGAGCCTTTGGAAAGTCATGCTTTGAAAATGTGTTAATGTAAAATCCGTTTACGTGTGGATTACCATATTTCTCCAATTGTAAGTAGTGTGATTTACTAAGAAGTGACTGATTATTAGCGTTAAGTGAACGTGAGGAGTCTCCACTATATAAACTTTGTGTTGAGTTGAGTCATGAGAGACTCCAACTTAGGGTTATGGTTTCCTTGTGTTGGAGTCTTGTGTGTTTGCTCTGCTATCCTGAGAGATTGGCTATAAAATATTCCTCTCCAAGTGATATGGACGTCTAAAGTTTTGCCCAAGTGGGTTGTGCCACGGATTCTCTTTTGTGTTCTGATTTGTTTGCTTAACTATCTTGTTTGGATTTGTCTATTCTTGATCTTTTCTGATGCCAAAATGTGTAAGAGGTGAAGATATCTTCCGGAGATAAGATCTCATCCATCTAGACATGATCTAGTGGAAATTCTTGAGTTTGCCCGGTTTTCCTCAATAGAGATACGATTAGGCAGATTTATTCTTGTGGATATTTTGGGCAAAATTCGTACTATGATTTAGCTTACTATAATATGTGAGAACCTCTCTACGGTCACCTAAATCATGTAGGACTTACGAGCAAGAGTGGATCAAGGTTTCTCTTTTTTGTCTGGTTTTGATGCAACCTTCCTTCAAATAGAAAAAGATTATAACTTTAGCAACGATTCTCTAAGTCATTGATTGGAATATATTCATGACATTCTAGAGAATGTGCATATCAAATTTTAAATCATTTAGACCTTCCGTGAGAAAGTTGTTGGTTTTTAGTTTTATTCAGGCTGAATTTCCTGTACTGATCTGAGAGAAAGGCCGTATCACTTATTACATGGTGGTAGTACCACAGCTGTATTATCGCACCCCTACATGATGGTTGTCCCGCTTTGAGGTGTCTAATGCCGCTTGGCTCGGTTTTTCTTAGGGAATTTTTTGGGGCTGCTCAGCCTCTAATCTTCGTAGCTTATCATAGCTATTAGAGTGAAAAATTAACAATCTTTAGACAAAAGGTTTTAAAGAAACTACTATCGGTATGGTTCCTATTTACTTTCTCTAGTCACTATCTTCAATCCTACATAGCATGATAAGAGAGATATCAGCTATATCATCACTTAATTGTTGTGGCCATCGTCTCACAACTCACATTGAACACCCCGTGTTCCACGATGCCATTGGAATACACCCAACTCATCTTTTCGTGAGCTGTCAATTCGTTCATTGTTTTTCTCCCCTTTCCATTTGAACGGGGACAACTAGATTGATGCACACGTGCATACTCTTACATGTGTAAACTATTGACGAACCTTTTTGATTAGCTGGGAAAATTATATCTAAACGAATAGAAATACCAGCATTGCCCATAATGGACTTCCCAAAACACACACTTTATACAATATAAAGATCGTCTACAAGAAGCAGTTAGCCAGAGCACACAGCAATCCTCTCTCATCTTCTCCTCCCATCTTGGTTAGTTTTTGTCGGAGATTTACCCAATGGGCGACGAAGTTCAGGCACTCAACAGGGCCTTCTCAGATTCGCAACTTTGCATCGTTGACTTGTACATTCTTGATCATACTGTTGTTATCCTGGTGTGTTCACTGCTCATAAGTTGCTATGGATTTGTGGCAAATTAAGGGATCGGAAGGCTCGGGGTGGACGAATCGACGATTGTGTCGGTGCTGGCGAAGTGGCGGAATCAGCCCGAGAAGCTGTCGGCGATCAGGAAGAACTTCCAGAGGTCCTTGAAGGACCATGGCGTCATCGACAAGTGCGAGGAAGAGTACATGCAGCACCTCGCCGCCGAGTTCTGACGCTTCAAGGCAAGCTACAGATTTTGCAATCTCCACAAAGCTGTCACATTTTTCAGAGCAATTGGCACAGAAAGTGATGCAATAAGTTGTTTCTGTTCAGGACCTGATGGTGGTGTAGGAAGGCACCCGTGGGAGCGCGACGCGAAGCTGGCTCACCACGCGCTGCACGAGGCGCACCCCGCCGCCATCGTCGTCGAGATTGCCCGCACGCGGTCGGCGGAGGAGCTCCTCGGCGCGCACAAGGCGCACCAGGTGCTCTCCCACCACTCCCTGGACCGCGCCAGGGACAAGAGTTACTGCAGCGTAAGCCGGTGTACACTTGCTACTCTGATAAGTGATATCAATGGCACTTCAGGTTCTGTCAGCTCCTGAAATGAAGGACGATCCTGATTTCTGGATGTTGCACGCGTGAACAGCTCCTGGTCGGGCTCGTGAGCGCGTACCAGTACGAAGGGCCCAAGGTGAACGACGACATGACGAGGGCGGCGGAGAAGAGCGCCCGGTGCGGCGGTGAAGAGCGCCCGGTGCGGCGAACAAGCTGGTGGAGAATGTTGAGGTGGTCAGGATCCTCACCACGAGGAGCAAGCCCCACCTCCTAGAGACGGGTCGGGCCACTCGGTTCAACTGAAATAAGGTACTTATGGTTTATTTTGTAATATAACTGATTTATTTTATACTGAATTTAATGGTGACATAATTAAATTTAAAAAAATAAAAAAGATTAACCCATTACAAACAATACAAACAAATATAGAAAAAAGAATAGTAAAAAACCTATTAAAAATCAAAAAACCAGAAAAAGACAAAATCAAGAAATAGTGAAGTAGAAGTCAGAAGTCTAAACCAAAAGAAGTCAGAAATTTAAGTCGAAACGAGCGGGGCTAAAAAAATATACGGCAAGCACATCGAATAGGTAATTAACGCACGCAAATCCGTCCAGTCAGTCGCGAAATTAAAGGATTCGAGCCGTTTGTGATCGATGCATCATTGCATCTAACACTTGTTTTTATGGAAACCAAACTGCCTTTGAAAATAAAAGTTTTCTTATGGATTCTCTTAAAAAAAAGGATTTTAACTAAAGAAAATCTGAAGAAAAGAGGTTGGAAGGGCTCTACTAAGTGTCAGTTTTGTGGAATGGAGAAAACTATTGATCATCTTTTTTTTAAATGCCCTATTTCTCGCTTTATTTGGAATATAGTGAAGGTGGCTTTTGGTTTCGCAAATATTCCAAATGATGTTGGGGCTATCTTTTCTGATTGGCTGGGAAGGTTCAGGAAGAAAGTTAAGATGCTGGTTATAGTGGATATTTCAACAATTTTGTCGGCTATATGGAAAACTCAAAACAAAGCTTGCTTTCAAAATAAATTGCTTCATGATCCTGTTTCTTTCATTCATTATATTTGCTATTGGTTGACCTATCGGACAAATTTGCAGACAAGTATGGAAGATCGAGAATCGTTGCTGGCGGGAGCCCAGCTGCTAGAACAAGTGGCTTCTGAAGTATATAATGTACGGAAAGGTTGAGGATTGGGAACCAGAAGACTGAAGATGTAGCGAGAGACTGGAGGAGGGTGGAATGAGGGAGCTCTTGGTTTGGAAAAAGTTGATTTCTAGTAGTGAATCAATGGTTTGAATGATTTTGGAGCTGTAATTGTAGTCTGGTTTAGCTCGGTCTGGTTTGTTTTGAGGCATATTTTGATGATCTCACTGTGGGATCTATATAACGTTGTTTACCAGGTTCTCTGATGATGCTTAGTGGTTTGCTAGGAAGAACTCTAATACCGATTAACGTTTCTTTAATAGAAATCGGAGAGGCTCTGTCTTTCAAAAAAATCGCACCTAACACTTGCCCGTTGTTGGTTAAAAATACACAGGATCTTGGAAACGAGGAGACGCTGCGAGAAACCGTCCAATGATGATGGGGCAGCCAGTAGCGCGCGTAGGTGGTCGATGATGATGGTCCATTAAGTTATGATTTATGATTTATATATCTTTTAAATAAATAAACGGTATAGTTTCTTCGTTACTTTTTTCAAAATGATTTATGATGAGGATTAAAATAAATTCTTGAATACGGCTTTAATATTTAGTTAAGACTAAGGAACCCGTGGTCGTAAACCTCCAAGGGTTGCTCCCCGAGTAACTTGGTCGGAGATATATTGTGTATGTTGTCCGACCAGATGACCACTCAGAGATTTCCATATAGTCGATAAAATATGTGTCTTATCCACTCCAAACAGTATGCCGTTCTGGCCCTAAGCCACTGGCAAATGGCAATAACTACCATGTAGTTGTTGTCCACGTTCGTCTCCCCTGACAACAACCGATGATACTATATCATCTCTCTAATAATAACTACCTTCCCATCCAGACACACTGGTTCCATGAGGTGTCTTTTCTAGCGGATAATTGGAGTCTATTCATTGCTATTTAAGGTTGGACGAGAGAAGACAAGAGAAAGGATCAAATACAATTCGGATGAAGCAATTAGACAATACAATTGACATCTCATTTAGTATAATTAAGGCTAGTCCGATGTCTTGTTAAAGGTATCCGGTAACTAGTTCATAGCAACAAAGAGTATCCCTATTCTCTCTCAAGGATTTTAGCCATTTTCCTGATATTATTTCGTAAGATCAGTGACTCGGTCGTCGACAGCTGGCGTTGTCTATAGGGAAGAAAGTGTTGAATCCTTAAAGTTCTTCTTCATTCAGCAATACTCATTCTTCTCTGTTCCCTGTTGTCATCGCTCAAGCGATCATGGTGAGAACTTGAGATGAGAAGAACTGATTCGACTTGGCAGATTATGCTGATCTCAACATGGACACATGCATCCACGCTATAGAACATGATGCCTCATCATCATCCTCTTCCATTCTAAGCTCATGACATGTTGAGACCAGCAAGATCGACCAGATGGAAGAAGATTCGTTGCCCCCATCAGCGACACTCATAGAGGAATCGATTGTTATGTCCAGATCGGAATGCCCAAGTGCCTCTGTGACTCCGGTGCTTCCGACTGGCAAACTCGATAACAAGAGTGCAACACTACGATCTGAGGGTCTGAATACTCTTGATACAGTCATGGGCGACTACTATTCACCAATAGCTTCTGCATATTTTGGGAATCGACCGACGTCTGGTCACAGTGTTAATGAAGTTATCCCCGGTAGAAAGTCTAGTGAAAATGATAATGCTCAGCTTCCGACCGGCAATCCATCGAATTAGGCTGAGTCCACCACAAAACCCACCAAAGATAGTAATTTTCAATCGTTCCCCATCGTGAAGGCTTCTTGCTGAAGCGGTGGAAGGCTCTCCCTTAGTTTCGATAGAAGTTCGTCAGGAGATTCGTGCTGGAGCCACAAAGTTAATGCAATCGGTGATGCTGATCTAGATGTCGTGCATGATTCTTCACGACAGAACCCGTTGGTCAAAATAGTGCAAATGCTCCTGCATCACTCCGAGATGACGAAGGCAACAAAACTGGTGGACATCGATCAGGTAATCCACTTGCTTCTACCCCACCGTACTTGACGGGTCGAATGCAACATGTTGGGAGCTTAGAGAGGCATCCCCCCCCCCCCCCGTGCGCAAATTAGAATCCTTCAAGACCCTCGGTAACCATTCAGAACTTGCAATGAGTCCATAATATTTTAAACAACATAGATCTTGCTTTGGCAAAAACTCCGAGATATGCTCAGATTGCAAGAGTCAAGTGTTGCAAATCTTCCAATTGACCATACCATGCACAGAGATGTATAGAGATTAGAGAACAAAGGAACTCACAGAGTTCATACTCTAACTTCGTCCGAGAATTACATTCATCTCCTATGAAACATAAAACTAGCTTAACACAAATTCATTGAAGAATACAAGGTTCACATACGCGACATAAAGCTGCAGAAGACACCAATACATCTCGTATGAGTCTGTGACATGTCACAAAACGTAATTTTTACAAATTAGAATAAACTAGCTTAACACAATAAGAGCATATTGCAGTGGTATAGAAAAGCAGCATGCTTAAGGAACTATTGAACAACCAGTATAAAAGAATAGGACTGATGGAACTAGTATGTATTCAGATGATTGGAAAGATAGCATCTCTTGATACCTAATGATCACTCTAATGACTAGAAAAAGAACGGGCATGTATTCAACAAGTTTCCATTCAGACATCATTACTTACTTCTGATATGGGATTTACACCGGAACTTCTAAACAAATTAGTCAGCTACAACATAGAAAGATGCGATGGCCGAACCCACAACATTTGATTGGTGAGACCGGGAGACCCTACCTGATGTCCTCAATTTTCTAGCATGATCCGTATAAGCCAGGCCAACCTTGCGAATCCATCGTGTTGGACTTAAAGAGTTTGTTAGTACGTACAAGGATCAAAGCTGGACCTTGTCAATCAACTAGGATCGGACCCACGCTTTGTTGCGATTGTTCTAATAGGTTCTAGATTGCATGGTCTAATGATGTCTTGTATTATGTGGTTCTAGATTTATAATTTGTTGAGTGTTTTTCTTTTTGCATTTATGTTCATTCGATTATGACTATGTTCAAAAGTGCTTTGCCTTTTGATTAATTGCAAGAGGGATCGAGTGAGTAAACGATATTCATGTTGAAAAGATATTTTGTTCAAAACGACTTTTACAGTAATTCCTATAAATAATTTATAAAAATTATTTTATTTAAAAATCAGTTTCTAAAAAATCAAAAGGCAGAAATTGTTTTGAAAAACGCCAATATTCCAACGGTGGGGAGAGCATGTGTACTGATTTTTGCACTCTATTGTGCCTTGTTTTGCACCCGGGTGCCCTCCCTATCTAATCTGTCTCCTCCCGTGGGTGCCAAGGGGCCTCTCTACTGATGGCATCCCCCCGCATCTCGTTTTATAGGCATGAGCAAAAGGTCATAGGCAACGAACGCGGCTCCCGCACAGTGTTGATCATGCCATTAATTTTAAGATCAGCTTTCTGATCGATTACCAATTTCTTACCTTCTAGACCTCTACTTCCCATATCAAAAAAATTTGTTGAGAATTACTTCCGTCCGATGGAGATATAGTTCAATCATCTTTCCATTGCGAAGATGATACAACAGAACCAATCTCTTCCTTCTATCTTGGTGCATAGGCTGTCATAAATCGACCACGTGCCTTGCGATTGACCGAGAACATGCAGCCATATGAGGCACAACACAACAATCGGTCAAACTGGACCGTAGATCGTGTTGGCACTAATCTTGTTATTGATAGTCAATGAGCCGTGGTCAAGAAACTGTGGTTGACATGGTGTGATCAAAGATTAGTGAGTGGTCAAAGGCCGGAAATACCAGATCCGTGCAAGTAGTGCGACCAGAGTTGCAGTAAAATCAACGTGGTCAACGAGCCGTGGAAGACACAACATGGTCGTAATAACGTGGTCATAACAACAGGTCGACACAGCGTGGTTGACACGATGTGATCGAAGAACGTGGTCGACACCCCCACTTGATCGGATGCGTGATCGGAGAACATGGTCATATCAGCATGATCGACACAGCGTGGTCGAATACCCACAAACTAGGGATGATCTGGGTGCATATGCTTCATGGTTGGCCGGGGACTTGTAGCCATTAGAGACGCAACACGTTGACCATGCACCGACAGCTTGAGGACCAGGTCACGTGCTATTTCATGACCCAGACTTAGAGAATTTGAATCTTGAATAGCATGTATACGTATCGAAGTTACCTTCCCAATTATACACCTCTGTATTTGCTTTAAACTTAACATATTCGCACAAAAACTCCTCAAACAGTATTCTTCTAGGCATCGTCTTCGACTCGTTCTTTTTCTGAGCAGTGCGTGGCAAGATAGCTTCCCTCCATCAACTTCACTTCCCTTGGTCGCACACTGTGTAGTCCACTCAATCGCGCCAACAACATCAGTGTCGAAGCTTTCAAGCGGAGGAAGATTTTGAGTATGTGCAAACCGAGCAATCAAACAAGTAGTCGAGCGAGCAATTTAGCTAGCGGTCAAACACCAAGCTATCGAAACCTTCATCGAGCATGTGCAAAGGGGTCAAGCAAGCCATTGAGCGAGCGGTAAGTTAGATTGTTTTTCCTTTGGTTTGAGATTTGTTTTTAGGTACCAAAAAGCAAAGACATTCATTCACCCCCTTTATTTGTAGTATACAATCCTACAAAAGCAAATGTATGGTTAAACAAAAAAGCTTCCATTGATTTGTTTTTCCATGCTTGTGACTGTGGACCATAAAATGGCTGTGCATTGCATCAGACTGAATGACCAAACATACAATTTTTCAATTGTAAGGCGATTTTCTTTTCGTGTGTATAGGTCCATCTAAATCTTAAACCTGTGATAGACCAACCATATTTTCTGCTGCTGACATCCCTTCCGAATTGCCCATGATATTTGAGCATTACCAGACTTGAGACTAGTCTACTTCTGTCGCAACGGGTTTGTGCTACAGATTGACTGTCTCTTTCATTCCGTACCAGGTTGGTGAAAGAATACAAGAACCTGAGTTTTTTTTATGGGAACAAGCCTGAACTAATACATTTGAAAAATGTGGGATATTCTAATATGGGTCACAACGCAAATCAGACCGCATTAAGATTGTGCCAGCTACAATTTTCTACTGAAAATTTAACGAAATTATCTGATGGCGAACAGATGTACTAAGACTGGAATGGAAGACACGTAACATCTCCTTGAAAAAGCTATGAAGTTATACATTGAAAACTTAGCTCTTCAACATGTGATAAACGAAGATTTGTGTATTGTAGAGAGTAATGTTGACGGTGCCGGTTGTTTGGACCATGTTACATCAGAAAATCCATGGTCGGCTGCCGTTTGCGTCTCGCTCTTGTTCGCTGGGATCCATGATTATTTAGGCTAATCCGCTCGCGTGTCAGCATACATAGATGGAGACTGCTCAAATGGACATTCAGACCCGACGGCCTGCATGGACTGTTCTAGAGTCTACAGTTAAGCTGCAACTGATTTGTTCAGGTATCCCTTCAAACACGATGGCATCATCACCTTCAGATGGTTGTGTAGATGAGAATTTACCACCAATTCTATTCATGAAGAAAAATTTAGAGTTCAATTTGTTTGGTAATCTGGTCAACTGAAGTAGATTACTGCAACCTGTTCATGTTACAGAACTCATAAGAGACCATGTTGGTCATTTACATGCACATGATATTCATGCAAACAGGAGTAGAAATGATCCCCGTTTGCAGAGAGCAGCAGGTATGAGATATTGGACGAATGGCCGGAATGGGCATTCACTAGGACACCGAGGATTCTCAAGATTTGCTTATCTTACAACTGCACATAAGCAGTGCTATACATATCCGATCATCCTCGCTAATAACAAATCTGCACTCCAGAAGAGTTTTACTGGTTTTTGACAAAGGCATGCACCTCAACACCCTTGACATTTTGCAAGACTCACAGTCATCAATAAGATATCAGACATTAGCACATGAGACACCATACAGAAGTTACAGTGCTTCACTCGGTGAGCTATTCCTTTGCAACTCAGCAACTAGAAAGGAATCTCCTGATCGTTAAGTAGTTATCCTTCCTTTTGGCGCAGTAGTGAACTGCTCCTTAACAATTCAATTCTCTAGTGACTAGTAAGGAGTTCTCTCATTCAACTTGGTGCAGGTCCCTGGCACTAATACTGCAGCGACCACCGAGTTAGTAGCTCGCGAGTCAAGTGAACACGACTAGTTCAACCACTAACTGCAAGAGACATAAAAAAGCAAGTAAGAGGTTAATGTAAATTATTTGAAAAGTTGTTACTACAGAACTACTGTTAACTTTTAGAAATGTTCTTACCTCTAAATTTATCAGTTGCAAGCTTGGACAGGCCTTGTGGGTGTGATGCTTTTCTTATCATCCTCCTCGTGCGGTAGGACGGTCTCAAAGGCCTGGACAAGAAGCTCCACTTTCTTCTTTCGAGCGGGACCTAAATTATTCACTGCCCTCCTAAGTGCATAATCGATCATCCATTCTTCAGCATTCTTTCGCTCATCCATCATCTGATGCTTGAGGTCAACCTTTTCTGCTTCTGGGTCCAGTTCCAAAGGAAGAAAATTTGGTGCCCTCGGATTAAAACCTCGCATGTATTCCTCCTCTTCAGGTGTTCTCCTCCTCCTGGCAATGATCAACCTATTTGTCGCACAAGTTGCAGTCTCAGTAGGATCAAGATATACATCTCCTTTGAGGTTCATTCCGCTGAATGCGTCGCATATGTCATTGATGGAAGTTTCTTTTGCATCAGTGTCTTCTGCTGGTAGGTTCTGGGGCTTCCCACGCTCCTCGATAGTGGATAAGTTATAGGTGTGCTCCGGTATTTGAACATTGGACGAGAGATTAGTTTCTTCAGTAGTACAAAGTTCTTTATAAGCATTTGCAAACTCCTTTTGATCACTGTCACTTACATCTGTGGTGTTAACAAGTCCATCGGCCTCTTGAGTCATAGCAAGTTCTTCAGAAGCACCTCCTGGTTCACATGCCGTAATATTCAGTTCCTTTAGAGCAACAGCATTGACACCTGCAGTGTAATCATCTTCATCACCTTGAGTAATATCTGATTCTTCGTGAGCATCTTCTGAGGTGATAGTCTCCAATTCCTTTTGAGCAACACCATTGACATCTACAGTGTTGTCATCTTGAATAGCTTCTTGGGTAACATAAAATTTTTCAGAAGTATCCACCAAGTCATATGTGGTATACTCGGATTCATTTTGAGCACCATCACTGACATCAGCAGAGTTATCATCCTGATCAACATCTTGAGCAATAACAAATTCTTCGGAAGCAACTTCCAATTTGCATGTGGTGATCCCGAAAGCATTTCGAGCATCATCACTGACATATGAAGATTTATCATCTTGACCGATACCAGCTTCTTCAGAAGCATCTTCCAACTCACTTCTGCCAATCCCCAATTCCATTTGAGCACAATCAATGAGACATGCAGAGTTATCATCATAAATGGTTTCTTGAGTGGTATCAGATTCTTCAGAAGCATCTTCAAACTTGCATGTGGTAATCTCTGGTACCATCTTAGCACCTTCATGAAAGCATCCGTAGTTACCATCCTGGCTGCTTTCTTGAGCAATAGCAGAACCTTCTGAAGCATCTTCCAAGTTGCATGTGGTTATCTCCAATTCCTTGTGAGCATCTTTTGTGCCATCCACAGTGTCGTCTTGATCGGTTCCTTGAGCAGCACCAGTTTCTTCACAGGCAACTTCAAATTTGCTAATTCTGATATCCAATTCCTTCTGAGCATCATCATGACTATCTGCAGGGTTGTCATCTTGTTTAAATGTGTTATCTGGAGCACTCTCATCTTGATCGAATGCATCGTCTACAGTGTTGTCATCTTGTTCAAAGACATTGCCATCTATTGGTTGTTTCTGGATTTCAAAATCAGGAGAACCAATTGCACTGAAGTCAGAAATTTCACCTTCTGAGGCACTTTTGGAGGTTACTACTTCCTCAGAGAAATCCTCTTTGCTCTCAACGCCGGAGACAGTCTCAGAAATCTCCATTTCAGACCCATCATCCGGCATGTTCTCTTCATCTTTCGCATACGGTTCCTCGGCATCCTCTGATTTGCTGGCAGACTCCATGCTGGTATCACCACCTTTTTCTTCTCGCTCCGCTGAAGTCTCCGCTTTGTAGCCTTCATCCAGGATATTCTCCACCGTTTCTGCTACTTCCTGTGCAGAAATCTCCAATTTGCAGACACCAACCGAGATCTTCTCTTCTTGTGCCTCTTGTTGTGTGGACGCCTCCCTTTGACACACCGTGTCCAGGATGTTGTTGCCTTCATCTCTTCCGTCCCGCTCCTCGCAGGACTGCACTCTGCAATCAGCACCATCTTGCTCTGCGACGATCTCCGTTTCACGGGCCAAAACCGAGATGCTTTCCTCATCCTTTGCTTCCTGATCTTCAGCGGCCTCCTCTTCACATTCATCGCCAAATCTACCCGATGTGCCCTCTTCATCTTTACCTTCTTGCACTTCAGAAACCTCTGCTCCACCAATCTCATCTCTCACCCCCTGTTCTTCTGAGATCTCATCATCCAAGCTATCGTACTCGTACCCCTGGTACCTCATCCATGGCAACTCCTCGACGAAATCGCCGGAGATCGCTGTATCACTGCACACCGACGAACTGTCCCTGCAGACACCAAGCCTCTCCTCTAGACTTCCCTCATCCTCACCGTGATCGTCACCGAAAACACCAAGATCGTTCCCCTTGTCGTTGTCCTCGTCCGCGCCGCACCGATCGAAGACGACGAACTCCATCCTCCTCACCGTCGCGTCCATCTCGTCCAAGGACATGTCGCTGCAGCTCATGTCCGAGCTCACCCTCGGGCCGGCGTACACCTCGACGAAGAAGTCGCCGAGCGCCTCTTCGTCGATCAAAGGCGCGACCTTTGCACCGCCGCCGACCCCGGCACCGTTTTTGTCCTCCGGTCTCTGGTGGTCGCTGCTCTTGCGGAACGCCGAGACGCCCTTGAGCTTCATGCTCTGCTGCGTTTTGATCAGCCTCCTGCGCGACGCGAGGAAGCTCCGGAGCGGCACCGCCGGCGCATGGACGTGGCCGTTAAGGGAGCAGTACGCGTACGGGCACACTCGCAGCGCCGCGGGGCCCTCGGCGTCGGTGGCTCCCGGCGCCAGGTCGAGCGCGTCGGGGAACTTGGCCTCCTTCATGGTCGACGAGCACGTGGCCTGGCCCAGGCCGGTCACCTTCGGGAACAGCACCTTCCCCCTCGTCACCACCCGTACCGGCCTCCGCGTCGGCGGCGACGCCGACGCCGGCGGCAACCGCGCGCGGTGGCCGGCCTTGGCGTCGGAGCTGCTCGTGGCCCTCATGTAGTTGGGCACGGAGGCCAGCGTCGGGGACATTTCCGCGCCGTGGCGGTTCCTCGGCCGGCTCCCGCCGTGGTCGAAGTCCCAGAAACCCCTGGGCTTGGACGGAGGGGTCAGGAGCGGGTCCTTGGTCTTCTTGGGCACCTCTTTGCTCCGCACCATGGCTACTGCTCCTCCTTGCTTGCTCGGCGGTGGCTCCTCAAGTTCTTCTTTTTTTTCTTGGAATCGAAGGTTTCCTCAAATTTCTTGGATTGTCCGGTGTCGGAGGCTTCCTTGGAGTTCTTGGCTTCTTGAGTTGAAGGGCGGCAAGAAAGCAAAGCGAAGCAAAAGGTGACGTGAGCTGAGAGAGGAGGTTAGGAGAGGGGGTGACGGGCGGGGATTAAGACCTGAGATGATCAGAAGTTATCTAGCCACAAGTTAAATGTGTCAGGTAGCTGTTTGGTTCGCTGATGTAATTTTAGCATCCGGTCCCACACGTCATAGACTGAGTTTCTTACCAAACTTTGTCACAAGTGTGGTTTCGATTTTGTTAACCACATTTTCTGTGGCAGCCACATATTGCCTAAGTTTAGGCATGGCAAGATTAGACACCAACCAAACAGCCCCTAAGGGCACTCCTAATGCAGAAACTATAAAGCAGTTTCTATACTTGCTAATTAATGTAGACACTACACATGGAAACTATACTCTCAATGGATAGTTTCTACAAATAAAATTTTCATCCAATCATCTATCTTCTCTCTCCTATCATCTACCTATCACAGCTCTTTTTATCTTGGTTCTTGTGTAGACATGATGTCTATATAAGAAACAATTTCCTTATCTCTCCTCTTTAACTCCAATAACACATCAGTATTTTACTTACTTAACACCTTATTTAATGCTATAGAAATCATCTATAGTTTCTGCATTGGAAGTGCTCTAAAGAAATAAAGCAAGAAATGAAATGAAATGAAGGCGGGTTTCTGTGGGAAGGCGATGATGGGAGTTCAGAGGAGGACGACGAGTGGAGGGAGGGCAGAGAATGGCTTTCCGAGTGGGTGGCCGGCTCGAGGGGCATCTTTGAGAGGACGGCTGATTGAGAGCGACCAAAAAATTTCCTTCTGATCTTCTGTGGGGGCGATGTCTGTGATCATTCACCTTGATCGGTTGGGTTTTGGAGGATCTATTTACGAGTTGGTGGTGTTGATTGGATGGATTTGAGGAGAGTTGTTCGGTGGCTCGTGAATTAATTCTATTAGGTTCGATGGAAACTAACTGGAGCATTGAAATATGCTTAGTACTGGAAGTACACTTACCTTTTAGATTTATTGTAGGGAAAACGCTAATGCTATTATTTATTCGGTGTAGTGTTTTAGTACAACGAGATAGTGACGTGGCTTGCTCACTAAATTCATGGCTACACACAATCTCAAGTAGTTACCAGTTAGTTTTCATCTGACGAGTAAAACCCTAATCGGTCGTCCTCCTCATTGCCAGAGCTGTCTCGTATGGACGGATAAAATTATTGAGCGGCATATATGTACATCTTACGTGTGATGGGCACGTGGAGCTAACCTATCCGCGGCAGCTATACAAATACTTTATCACTTCCGCAATCTTCTGCCATGGACGCAACCAGGCAAAAAATGATGAGAGAATAATAGGTACTCGCAGCTTTGATAGCTTGATGGCACGTCCCTTTCACGAGCCCTAACAAATAACTGATATGCGTGTAGTTTATATGAGCAAACTTCCAAGTATCCAACTTGCCTTTTTTTTTTAAGGTACATGACAGACCCAATTAGATAAAGCCAAATTTGGTACTATTGTACATGATATTTATAAAACTAGTTATACGTGTACCGTATTTATTAAAATGGTACTTCTACCGTCTAATCGGCAAACGGCAGCGCCGACGAGGTGACACGTGGCACCTGCCATACCGTGAGCAAACGGCAGGCGCCTGTTGCCCGCCCACCAGATAGCAGGCACTTGTCGCCCGCCCACAGGACGGTTAGCTGGTTTAATCACTGTTTAAATTTGTAATTTTACATCATATTCGTTCAAATTTTTAAATATAGTAAATGTGGTTGAAAAATTACAAAATTTTATACCCAGACTTTTGACACAACGTACTTTATTGTATAATTTTTTTACAATTTTATCCCTTCCAATATAGTTGACCTAATTGTATTTTTTTAGAAATTTTATATACTCCGAATTTATCATGATAATTTAATCATAAATAACCCAAATAAATGTGACAAATTAAGACCACATAAAATTCCCAAACAAATATAGAATAACTATGACTACATCAAGAGGCTTCATAAAAAAATTTATAATTTTTATAGTTTATTTGCTATATGTAAAAACCCATAAAATTATCAAAATTGTATGAATTTTGAGGCAACATTCACAATAGATAAAAATACACAAACTTACAGTATCAAGTACGTTATGTCAGAAGACTATACATAAATTTTGTAATTTTTAGCTCATTTGACCTATTTAAAAGTACAAACAAACACTAAGCAAAAAATAATAGGGCAGGTAATTAAGCCGGCTTAATCATCTGTCACTTCTCCAAAAAATTACACAATAACTATGACTATGTTAGGAGACTTCACAAAAAATTTTGTAATTTTAAGAACTCGTTTGTTATATATAAAAACTCATACAAATATTAAAATTGTATAACTTTTTAGCAACATTTACAACGGATAAAATTACCTAAAAATTACATTATGAGGTATGTTATGTCGGGAGGTTGTACATAAATTTTTGTAATTTTTTGAGCTAATTTGGTATATTTAAAAATTCAAATAAATGTTAAATATAAAAAATTAGGGTAGGCAATTAAGTCGGCTAGGTTGGCATGCCTGTCGTCCCCCCACCGGGCGGCAAGCTGCATGCCGTCTGCTGGTGGGGTGGCAGGTGCCTGCCGCCGTCTCCCTCGCCACGTGTTGCCTCGCCGACATTGCCACCCGTCCACTGGACGGCGAAGTACGCATACGGCTAGTTTTATAAATATCATGCGCAACAATACCAAATTCGGTTTTGTCTCAAACCCAACACACCAAACATATACACCACTCACATTATTCGCACATATGTGCATATATATTTTGTACATATACTAGAAAATTAATTAAAGGCTTAAACAATTCTCGAAATGTAGGTATACATTGTCTTACTTAAACGCATGCATGTGTATACCTGTTTTATTTAAGTGAACGCGAATGAGCTGTTTTGTGCCAAACGGGGTAAAACAAAATAGCTCCACCCAAGGAGTTCCTTAAAACCTGCTGAGACAAAAATAGCTCCACCCAAGGAGCTGAAAAAAGTAGCTTCATCCGGCTCCACTTGTGAAGTAAAAAAAAACAGCCCGTGCCAAACGGGACCTTAAACGCATGCATGTGTATACCTGTTGTATTTAAGTGAACGCGAATGGCCTCAGATCCACGCTCTCGTAGTCAAATTAGCTTCTCACTCAGTTCTCACCAAGTTGCTTGCTTGGCATACCAAGCCTGGGCAAGTACAATCACTGCAACTTGGTACATGTAATCCAAACCATGCTGTACCATGCCGATTTTTTTATTTGATGAGGTGCCATGTTTGTCAAGAAGAAATAAGATTAAACGAACCTGCCTTGAAAGCTAGCCGACGCTACTGTCAATCACCAAAAAGAGAGGTCTTCTTGTAAATGGGATCAGATCACAAGGGTATATGCAGTTTGAACCTAGATATTTCGAACATGTGTCAGAAACAATATGCTTCTTTCTAAAAACAAAATAATTCAAGTTGGTGAAAACGCAACTTAAATCAACCCTAAGCCTTCAAAATAGCTCCGTAGTGCATTGGAAACAATAAAGATAATCTCATGAACTCGGCAATGAAAAAAATACCTTCACTTTCATGGCAGCCTAACCACAGGCAAGGTTCGTAGTCTTCCTTTGAATCGATGGGGATAGCATTAGATATATCAAACTTACTAAAACTGCTCACAACCTTCTCGCTTATATCTGGACAAAATCCAGAAGGTCCCACCTCACCTGAAAGATATTAGAATGCTAACTAGAATATGCTCCCCATGATAGATAACTGATAACCTGCAGCTGAAAGGTATATTAACAGCATACCATTCAATGGGAGCTCCTACATTTGGTAGCAAGAACCTGGATTTCGAACATAACATTCTTCAATCAGATAGATAACTTAATGGTGTAACTTCCAAATAAACAAATACTAGTCAAATGACCGCGCGTTGCAACGGAACATGTCATGTGTGTATTCTTAATCAATTGACACAGATATCATATATCTCGGTTCAATTCAAATGTGACATGTAAGCATCTCAGCATATAACAATAAGATATTGTGTAAAAACAATGCAGTTATTGAGTCATTCTTCCTATTCACATATCCCACTTTAGTAGCAATATCGGCAATGTAAGGAAAATAAATTTCATAATATGTAATTAGGTAAATTAATTCTAGAACCAACGTCTCTAACCATGAAATAGGAGTTTTAATTAGTATACTAAATAGAAACCAAAACTAATATCTGGCTATAACCATGTGTTCATGTACTACAATTTAAATAAAGGTTCTAACCTAATACAATTCATCAATCATTATTATTGTACAAAAAATATTGTTTTAAAAAGTAACTCTCCATGAGACCTCATATCCAGGAGACCAGGAGTAGATTCATCCACAGGCTTTTCTTTTCTAGAACAACATCACTACCTTTGATTGTACATCCTAAAAAAATGTCACCAATTATTAATCAGTTAGTTGGCAAGATAGCGATCCCCTAACCTTGCCCAGAGCTCTTACAAACTTAGTTTTCTAAAAATTCTAGATATTTATATTAAAATTAGGTCAAATCAGATATAGCAAATCATGTCATGCATGTCAAATATATTTCTTTTTGAGATCAGAAGAGGCCTGGGGGAGCCGAGTAGAGTGGGTGGGTGGCTCAAAGGGGCATCGTTGAGAGGAAGCCTCGCTCATTTCGGCTTAGCTTCTGGCTTATTTTTCACTATTCTTAAATTTTATCTTTTTTGGTTTTTAGCTTTTTTGAGCTTTTTTCTGGTTCTTTTTTCCCGTATTTGTTTACGTTGTCTGTGATGGGTTAACCTTTTGTATTTTTAAATTTTTTTAAATTTAGTTGCGCCAAATAAGCTACCATCAGTTACAGTATAATTTCAGTCAACTACAATGTAATTTCAGCCATAAGTTAGCTTATTTCAACCCAACCGAGTGGCACCTGAGAGTGGCAAAAAAAATTCTTTTTGATCTTCTGTGGGGGCAATTTCTGTGATCCTTCACCTTGATGGGTTGGGTTTTGGAGGATCCATTTATGAGTTGGTGTTGATTGAATGGATTTGAAGAGAATTGTTCAATGGCTCGTGAATTCATTCTATTAGGTTTGATGAAAACTAACTGGAACATTGAAATATGCCTGGGAGTACACTAGCCTTTTAGGTTTGTTGTAGGTAAGGCGGCAATGCTATTATATATTTGGTGTAGTGTTCTAATACAATGAGTTAGTGACATGGTTTGCTCACTAATTTCATGGCTACAACAAACTCAAGTAGTTACCGGTTAAAAAAGAATTTTGAAAGGAGTTTATACAAGACTAGGGAATATGGAATTTTTTTTGTCAATAGAATATGGAAATTTTCATAGTAGCTTAATAACTTAACCTTGAATTAAAATAAGGGTTTTACTTTAGTACTCCTCTTTTCTAAAAATTTACGGATCTTAAAACAAAAGCGGTTATTAGTAGGTAGAGGCAATTTTATACTAGTGGTAATTGGCTTGACTATTTGAATCTTGAATCCCCAATTTGGTCTTAAGCCTATATATCTGTGTCCAAAACACTAACGCAAGGATCAAATCAACCATGTGTATGCTGCCTAAGGGCTTGTTCTTTTTCAGTTTTTAGCTTCAGCTTTTAGCTTTTCTATAGTGTAGGATCGTCGATGGCAATCAGAGGGGGTGAATGATTGCAGCGTCTAGCGGAAGCTTTTCAAAATTTATTATTATTTTTAAACCTGCAAATTACAGAAGCACATACAAAAAATATCCAACCACAATATATACAAAACAATCTATATATGTATATATATTTGATGCATGCATGAATCAAATGCTTAACGTCAAAAAAAATTAAGAACAGAAGTAAAACGTAATCACCTTTTTCACCTAATTACCTTTTCTCACCTAATCATCTTTTCTCATTTCAGTCACGGTCACGTATGCATGTATGTATGCCAATCATCTGATCAAACACCACTGCATGCGAGCGGGCATTAGAAATCACAAGCCGACGTCGAGAACTATTTTATCTCCATCAACTAGTCTCGGCTGATGCCTACAACTTCCATCAACAAGCATGCGAGCAATTTTTTCCTATCGATACGACACAGCCGCCGCTCACAAAATTTTCAATCCAGCGCTCGATCCTCTCTTCGATTGATGCACGTAATCGACACGGCTACCGCACCAAAAAAATTTCCAGCGAAACTCTCAGTCGCCGCTCGCTTTTTTTTCGATCAAAACGAGCCGCCGGTCACAACTTCCATTAGGCGGCCCACGTATTCATGTATGCAGATGTCGTAGCATTAGAAATCACACTTACATTAGCCGAGGACGCCTACGACGCTCGTGATTTCTTTCCGCGCGACGGAGTCGACGATGCCTCGGGGGAAGCAAAAGAAACCAGACGCGTCGCCTGTAAAAATTTTTTCGAATTTGATCCAAAATTTATTTCTGAAACATGGTGGCTACAAAGTGCCCTCCTGGCACCCTTCAAACTCTAGAACAAAAATTGTATCTCAAAAGCCACAGTGTTAACCTCCAACCCCACCTCTCTATTTATAGTCTAGGTCCCAAAACTTAGGCTTATCACAAGCCCACGAAATCTAATCCAATTCCAACAAATAAGGGATCCGAAACCCTTCCTAACACGGGTTTCCAAAATTCCAACTACAACTTGTCCAACTCATCACGTGTCGAAGCCTCCAGGACCGCACCTCTTGTATCTTCTCCACGCATCATCCACCTTTGATCTCCATGTGCACCAGCGTGAGCCCGACCACCTCGTGACATCCTCGACCGCCTGGACCTCAGATTTCCCCCTCCTAGTCCCGGTCCTCCTCGTCACCGACCATGACCGTCTCCACACCCAACCTGCACATGCAAAGACCAAAGAACATTCTTCCGGCACAAGTTCGTCTAAACTTGACCAACATCAATCCGCACACACACGCACACGCCTCGAATAACAATACTAGGCAATGTTGTCAATTATTCATCATCATAAAATAAATCACAGTCAATTATTCATTACCAAAATAAGCTAGACCTAACCACATGGTCTAACATATAGTAACTAGCTTTCAAACCTAGTGCCTTTTTAAGATGGGGTCTACTAGTTAATTGTAGTACATACTGTACCGATTTTATTTATATCGGCAAAAAGCCACATGTGAGTTTCAGTTACTCTATAATCTCTCATACAAACAGTCAAAAGTTATAAGCTACAGTAAAAAAAACCAGGCCCTAAATCTTTCGTTCCTAATGTGGATTCTCTCCTTAATTAAATAAACCATGCATCTATAGTTTATATGTTTGCCCAAGAACACAGACTCCGCCCACGAGTACCCTACGCCGCGGTGGCACCCAGCCGATGATAACGTGTCCTCCTCAACGGAATTTACACAAGGAATCACGGTGTGTGTCCGAGACCGATGCATGAGGATGGACCACGGTGTTGATTTCTCTCCCTTTTTTTTAACTCGCATTGATTTGTGTTTCAATTATAACGTTTCAAGCAAGTTGGGGATTCTGGTATGGATACATAGGGGTAGGAAAATCAAAGCCAAACTATATTGTATGAACTTACTCCTACTCATTAATAACTGTTTGTGCTTTAAGATTCATAAACTTTCATATTGGCAGTGATCGGTTGGGCTTAAGCTTTTGACTTCCAGCTTATTTTTCACTATTCATAAATTTCATTTTTTTCTGAACTTTTGGTTTTTTGTTGAGCTTTTTTGCCGGTTCTTTTTTTCCCGTATTTGTTTGTGTTATACGTAATAGGCTAACATATTTTTTATATATTTAAATTTTTTAAATTTAATTATGCGAAATAAGTCTCTGTCATTCTCTGATTTTTTTTTTATTCTGATGTTTTTGCCATGAGCTTTTAAGCCCAACTGATCACCACCAAAAGCGGTGTAATCAAGTAAACCCTTTAAAATAATAATAGCTAGCTTTATAGGTGATAGTACATTTTAGCTAAGATATGAACTCGATCTCAAAATTGTATGCATACATCTTTCATTAATAGAGATACGAACTTCCCATCTTGCATACAAGTATCTAATTTTACTGTGTGGTGGTTTACGCCTATAAATTGTAGTAAGATGATATAAACGAAGAGAATGATCCAGGATATATATTAGCCTATAGGAGTAAAAGATATGGTTCCGGGTGCCTCCAGAGTTGTCGTCTCACGGGATCATAGAGCTGAAATAGGACGCCGACGGAAGAGGCTGACGTGGATTTCCACTTACTGATGGAGATTTGGGACGGAGATTTGGAATAGCTTTCTCTGGGATTATTGGTCTTCAATTATAGTACTTCGGATGGGCCCAAATTGTAATCAGATTTCGATGCTGTACCACTAGGACCGCACTTAGCTTGTTATTGGGTGTTGCTTAAGGAGTCGCGCGTTTGGATTAAAATAAATTGATTTTTGATTAAAATTGTACTGTAACTAGTTAAAATTATACTGTAATTGATGGTAGCTTATTTGGTATAACTAAATTTAAAAATAGAAAAAACAGATTATCCTATACAAAGGAATACGGGAAAAAACCAGCAAAAAAGCTAAAAAAAACCAAAATGCCAGAAAAAGAAAAAAATTTAGAAATAGTGAAAAAAAATAGAAACCAAAAGCTAAAACCAAAATGAGTGGGGCATAAGTTGGTTTGTGCTTTTTTTTAGCATTGTTTGGTACTGTTTGGGACTTTTTTTTTCTACTGTAGTTGTTGTAAGCTTTTTCAGTATAATTAAATTTAAAGAATTTAAAATAGAGAAAACAGGTTTTTCTCATCACGAACAATGTAAAGAAATACGGAAAAAAGAAAGAATGAAAAGCCTAAAAAAAACCAAAAATAGAAAAAGATAAAATTAAGAAGCTGATGTCTAAAGTCGAATTGAGCAGGACTTAACCCGTTGCAAATAGCTTTTGTCTTCTGACTTCACGTTTTCATAACCTAAAAGCTGTTTGAAACACAGTCGGCCTATTATTTTGGCCGCAGCTTATAGTTTTTGATTGCGACTTATTAGTCTAATAAATAGTGATTACCAAGAGAAGTTAAAAGCCACTGAAAAGTAAAAAAGAACAGGGTTGTTGGCTTCATCGTTTTTTCTTTGTATTCTCTGTGGAGATATAATAGTGTTTTCTATTGTTCATCTTGTTCTTTATTTTCTTTTAATTAAATACCTCAGAAAAATTAACATCAACTACGGTATCATTTCAATTAAAAACTAAAATACATTAAAAACCCGAATCGAACGGGCCTAATTAGTGCCACTGTAGCTCTTTTGCCGTGTCGAAGCGGCAGTGCGGCATCGCGATTTACCAATACCGTGTGCAATCAACGGGATAATACGAGTGAAAATTAGAAAAGGTTCCATGTACTGTATCTCCACTTAAGAAAAGCTCTGAAGACTCTTCGGTCTCCGTCTTATTTCGAACGAGTGTACTGAACGCACCTATATAGATATGTATGAGTATGTGAGGGATTGTGTGTGTGCGCGTGTATTCTTATTGTAATATGTGAGGGATTATGTATGTGTATTCTTATTGTACTCATGATTTAAGAAAAAGGTAGTATAAGCATGTGATCATTTATCATGAGTTACAAATTAGCCGCTAATCGGTTTGCGTTATGAGATTATAATGAATCCGACGACTTCACCACTGACCGCACCATCAGCGCGCAATCACCGCTCGAGCAGGCGGGGCCGCAAGAGCCACGCAGCTACAGCAGGTCGCGCCGCTCCGCACCCGCAAGCTGCCCGGCCGCCGGCACCGCGGCAGCAAGTCCAACACGCCACCGGGGCGCGCGGCGGAACGACGCGCGGTTCGGGTTGGTTCCCTGCCCTCTGGCGCGTGCTGCTGCGGTGTTGGGGTGGAGCAGCGTCGAAATGCGCGCGCACGTACGGAGCAGCGCGGGGCAGCAGGTGGCAACAACGGCTAGTCGCGAGCGGTTTCAAACAAGCCTCGGCTCACTATGCTTCTCTGGCTCCTAGCGGCTCGATTCCTGACACCACCGGCAGGGCGGGGCACGGTGATGATGATGGCATTTCCTGCAGCGGGGAACCGGTGTGCGGTGCGACGATAGGATTTTCGTGCGCGCCTGCGCTGCCTGTCGTTATCGCTAGTGGTTGTGATGGGCGATTCCTGCCTGTCCGCTAGTTAGTGCTGTCTGAGCCCAGCTCCAACGGCTAATGTCTGCCGGGAACTGCTTTTCCTGGCTCCCGCTGGACTGACTGACCAGTGACTCGTGGCCTTGTACGTCTGATCACCCACCCATTTCCAACGTTTCATATATGAAATGGTCATCATGGTGTCCGATCGCAAACTTTCTTATCTTTAAATTACTTTTTAGATACGCGCAAATGCGATAATCATGCAAATCTATTAACATTCATTGATTCAAAAGGCATCAATTTGAAAACGAAGTTATTGATTAGCATGCTAAATCAATCATAAATAAAAAATCTTAATCATGGATAGAAAGTCTCAATCATGAAATTTAGGCACCATGGTGCCTCTATTATTTATACTATACATATGTGTGGTGGGGGTATGGGTAAGTTGTGTGAGAAGAACAAGGTATTGTTGGGCTATGACTATGTCCAATGTTGAATTTACATGTAAGGCCAAACAAGACTGCTCATTTCAGCTTGAGCTTCTGGTTTTGACTTATTTTTTTACTATTCCTAATTTGTCTTTTTCTGACTTTTTGACTTTTTTTTGTAAGTTCTTTTTCCCTCATATTCGTTTGTATTGTTCTTGATTGTCTAACTTATTTTTTATTTAATTTTTTTAAAATTTAATTATACCAAATAAACCACTATTAGTTACAATATAATTTCAGTCATAAGTCACTTTTCTCAGCCAAAATGAGCAGCCCGATGGCCAAGTGTATCGTATCAGGTCGACTTCGAAACTTCCTTGTACTCACCTTGGGCTTCATCGAGTACATACTACATTTTGTCCGTGCACAACAATAGAATCACTCGTCCAAGGGTTCCTCTAAAAAAAAACTTACCAACGAGGCTTGTTGACTATAGTGGTGATCGGTTCGGCTGAAAAGCTCGTGGCTTATGGCTGAAAACACTGTAGCTGGCTGAAAAAAGCACGGTAGCTGACAGAGATTTATTTAGCATAATTAAATTTAAAAAAATTAAAAATAAAAAATATGTTAGCCCATTACGTATAATACAAACAAATACGAAAAAAGAACCGGCAAAAAAGCTCAACAAAAAGCCAAAAGTTCAGAAAAAGACGAAACTTATGAATAGTAAAAAATAAGCCAGAAACCAGAAACCGAAGCCGAGTTGATTAGGGCCTATATGCTCGGCAGTACAATATTTTAATGTCTGACTACAGGCTAAAACAAGAACTAGAACACCATTTCTTAAAAAGAAATAAAGAAGGTACTATAACTACTTTTTCTAATTATATATTATTAAAAATAATAAAAAAACATAACTATGTCAAAGTACTTCTAATGATAAATTTACTGATATCATTTCCATGTGACAAGTATTAATGGTTAAGTTTTTTTAAATTGTCGACCGCACGTATTCTAAAACAGTTGTTTGAAAACGGAGGAAGTGAATGTCTACGGCTCATCGAGCCCACTGAAACGATTTTTTTTTAAACGCACCTTCCATTAGTTGAGTCAAAGCAAGTCCTTACTCCCTCCATATTCTATTCCTAATTTGTCTTTTTCTGACTTTTTGACTTTTTTTGTGAGTTCTTTTTCCCTCATATTCGTTTGTATTGTTCTTGATTGTCTAACTTATTTTTTATTTAATTTTTTAAAAATTTAGTTATACCAAATAAACCACTATTAGTTATAATATAATTTCAGTCACAAGTCACTTTTCTCAGCCAAAATAAGCAGCCCGATGGCCAAGTGTATCGTATCAGGTCAACTTTGAAACTTCCTTGTACTCACCTTGGGCTTCATCGAGTACATACTACATTTTGTCCGTGCACAACAATAGAATCACTCGTCCAAGGGTTCCTCTAAAAAAACCTTACCAACGAGGCTTGTTGACTATGGTGGTGATCGGTTCGGCTGAAAAGCTCGTGGCTTCCATTCAAAACATCATCATGTGGTAAAAAAAAGCATCTTTGAGTGACAGAGGCTTATTTAGCATAATTAAATTTAAAAAAAATTAAAAATAAAAAAATATGTTAGCCCATTACGTATAATACAAACAAATACAGGAAAAAAAGAACCGGCAAAAAAGCTCAACAAAAAGCCAAAAGTTCAGAAAAAGATGAAACTTATGAATAGTGAAAAATAAGCCAGAAACCAGAAACCGAAACCGAGTTGATCAGGACCTATATGCTCGGCAGTACAATATTTTAATGTCTGACTATAGGCTAAAACAAGAACTAGAACACCATTTCTTAAAAAGAAATAAAGAAGGTACTCTCCAATATACACCATAGATAACTACTTTTTCTAATTATATATTATTAAAAATAATAAAAAAACATAACTATGTCAAAGTACTTCTAATGATAAATTTACTGATATCATTTCCATGTGACAAGTATTAATGGTTAATTTTTTTAAATTGTCGACCGCACGTATTCTAAAACATTTGTTTGAAAACGGAGGAAGTGAATGTCTACGGCTCATCGAGCCCACTGAAACGATTTTTTTTTTAAACGCACCTTCCATTAGTTGAGTCAAAGCAAGTCCTTACTCCCTCCATATTCTATTTAGAATGGGTTCACGAGGTTAATAAACACCATAAATAAACCGCGAAAACATGCTGCGCCTCCAAGGCAAGAAGCCCAGCACTGCGAACCGTCCTAGGAAAGCCCCTCGACTTTCGAACGCACCTACTGTTCCATTCCATCCTCAACAAGACGCCCCCGTGGTACACGCGTGACACATGGTTTCTCTTCAAGTTAAAGACTGGCAAAATTTGACCAAACCGGCATGCTCCTGGGCTGTGCACGCCTACTTCCCAATTGTTCTACCAAGATGCTCCAATCCTATGGCCCGCTCATTCGACTTGAACTTTTTGACTTCTGATTTATTTTTCACTATTCAACAATTTCGTCTTTTTCTAGTTTTTTTTGAGCTTTTTTGTCGGTTCTTTTTTCGCTATTCGTTTGTATTGTCCGTGACAGGCTAACCTGTTTTTTCTATTTTTAAATTTTTTTTAATTTAATTACACCAAATAAGCTACCGTCAGTTACAATATTTTTTCAGTTATCTACAGTACTTTTCAGCCATAAGCCACTGAAAATATGCTACTAGTACTTTACTCCCTACATCGATCATAGCCCTGTACATAGTATTCTTAGAAGTGAAGAATCGGCAGGGGAAAAGCTAAAGGCTGAGGAAGGGAAGGAGAAGGAAGGCAACGCCGGGACGGCAAAGCTCCTTGTGTCTTGCGAGTTGCAGCATGGCATCGGCCGCGATGGGGCATATGGAAGGTAAAGAAGATTATTGAGAAGAGGGAAAGAAACAAAGCTGTTTCTTGGAGTGCCGTGGGCCAGCCCAACCTGTGGTCGGCTGCAAAGTGGTGTCCGGTTGGGAAGGTACTACTCCGTGTGTTGTGGTCCGGCCCAGAGTAACACCCACCTCCATCTTGTTCTCTCCTTGTACAAACTTTTCGATTCTTCAAAAAAAAAAGTATGTACAATGATATTAATATAGATAGCAGTTATTTATAATATATATTTATGTTATCTATAGATAGAATTAAAGATAACTTATACAATAGGTTATCTATATAGTTATATGTAATAGCTTCATATAATTAATAGACTATCTATATAATTATCTATATAATAGTATAGATAGGATAAAGTTGTCTATAAGACAGTCTGTTAAATACTAGATAACATATTTCTCTCTTTGTCGTATCATTCAAAATCTTATATGATGTAGGTTAACAGATAAATAATATATACCATTGCATATGTCTAAGATAAAGGGGGCGGAGAAGAAGGTTTACGAATGTATGCTCCAACATTTCCCGGTCGGAAACCCGGTGGTCCTCCACTAGCGCTTGTTTCTGGGAGGCGAGAAAGGCACCTAGAAGAAGACAGCGAATCGACAATCAGTAGCACGTACTGTTGCTTTATGGACTTGCTTATACGTGGTATACTACTACTATTTTATAGCACCTATAATACGGCACCTGAAAGGCACGTGATGTTTGGTTGTCTGCATCGAGGTGGTTCGCATCAGCGTATGCAGGAAAATGGTGTTTGGTTGCTGCGTCGGGTGAGCGCACGAGCGGATGCAAAAATCAACCTGGAGCAGACTTGAGGAGAAACGCGGTGAGAACCTTCTACTCAAACAGCCACGCTCATACAGCTATATCAGCTTATACAGACAACCAAATAGGCCCGTACTGTCCCAGGAGCAAGCGTGTACGCGGTTGCAGGTTTCGGCCATGGGAAAGGTTGCATCGGCCGGCGTTTGGTAGCCTCCAGATTCGAGATTTGGGTTCTCCGGTTTGGGATTCCATCTTCCCCTGAGCTGCATTTTTGCGTTTTATGACTTCGGTCCAGTTCTTTTTGGCTCAACCTTATGACTTTTGGTTGTGGCTTTTAGACTGTTTGTATGAGAGATTACAGAGTAATAGGAACTCACATGCAGTTTTTACCGATATTTAAAAACTAGTTACTATACAAAAGCTAAAAATAGCTTTTAAAAACTGAAAAGAACAGAACCTTTATCACCACGCATCAGAAATCTACAGAAAACCAGACTTGAGAATTTCCGTGTCAGAGCCATGCCTGGAAAGTGAACATACTGGTAGGCGCCGTACACATCAAGGGATTTCAACTCTTCCCCTTGGAAAAGGAAAAGGGTTTCAGCTTTCTGGTGGCGTGCCGCCGTGCCTAGTAACAAACCTGCCGAAAGTTTTTAGGCGAGAGACGCCAGGAAGGTGAGCGCCCAGGGGTTAAATTTCAACGGAGAAGACTTTGGCGTGCCTGCCACAAAAAGAACTGGAAAGGAATTCGCAAACGATCAGAGAAACACTGTAAACCACTTGAAACACGTCGGTTTCTAATTTTAGTTTTTTTTTATTTCTTGTCGTTTTTATTTTTTCTTTTATCTTTGTATTTTTCGTGACAACATAATAACTTTTTTTTTTTAATTAAATAACTCAGAAAAAACTAACAGCAGAGGAATTCCAGTAAAAAAACCAACCATCAAAAAGCTTAAGCTTTTAGTGTGAGCCCTTTAACGTACGATACCCTCACGAAGTCACGATCCTGGAAAGCACGTTAGTTTTTGGAGTTCTGGCCCTGCATGGCGGTTGTATATGGCCACATCACCGGCTGCAAGCTCAACTCCACAGGCGGTGAGTGGGAGATGGAGAAGAAGGCCATAGGGAAGCAGTCGTTGTTTGTGGCCGGCGGCATGGTCAGCCTGGCTGAGTAGCAGGAGTTCACCGCCAGTCTCACCGTCATCGCTATCCACTGCCTCATGAAGCCCCCCGCCGGCAACAAGTTCAGCGTAGCAGCAACAACAAGCTCCTCCCGGCCAGCAACTACGCTAGCCACACGTTCAACTAAAAAGGCCACTCATCACCGTAGCAGAACCATTTTCTTTAGAATGCTCCATAGCATAACGTCAACATCAAAATATATTCTAAAGGTAATTATAGAGATGATTATATTTTTATATTCATAATTTATTGGATTATATATTATCTTGTTCCCTAAATAATATCGTTAATATTTATTAGCAAGTATGTGACTTGATTGTGAAACTCTATATTTCTGTGATGATTATTCTTAAATGATTCCAAGTCGTAAACTTATAAGAACACATATGAATAGACTAGCATATGTATTGGTTGATGACCATGTTTCACGGGTTATAAAATATGGAGATATCAAACCAATAATATGGACACATGTTGTTAGAATAATCTTGTTTCTAGTCGTAGAAGTTGTACTAATCGTTGTCGAGTCCGTGTACGAGTACGACTCTATCGTAGTCGAAGTTCGTGTCATAGTCGTAGTCTGAGTTCGAGTCAGTTGTTGTGGTCTAGTCGAGTAGGACTTTGTATCCGAGTTGGTGTCGTTATCGAGTCCCAGTGCGAGCCAGACTGCGAGTCCTTGTCGGAGTCATAGTCGAAGAGTCGGGTATAAAAGTAGAGCAGTGTAGTCGAGAGGATGTAACGAGTTGAGGCGATGTAGTCGAGAGGAGGTGTTGAGCACGAGGGCGATCGGTGTGATCGTAGAACAGAGGGCGATCGGTGTGATCGCAGAACAGAGGGTGATCGGTGTGATCGCAGGCGATTGGTGTAATCACAGAGAAGCCAATGCGATCGGTGTGATCAAGAGGCAAGGAAAAAGACAGAGCAATTAGGTGATCGTAGCAATCGGTGTGATCAAAAGAAAAAATAAAGAAGAGAAAAGGAGAGCGGTTTGGCTCTGGGAAATTATCGAGTATCGAGTTTATCGTGTGTTCACATACGTGATCGTAAATGACTTATGACCACAGCGACCAGAGGATCGCAGACGTAGTTGTAAGTGGAGTTACAACCATGGCGACGAGCGGAGGTGTCCGCAGGTGCTGAAGACATGGTTGTAAAAGTTACAGCCACGGTCACAGAGCAAAAGACGTGGTCATAAGTGTTACATCCACAGCGAAAAGACATGGTCGTAAGTGATCATAGTGGGGAAACATGGTAGTAAATCGTTACGACCACAGCAGTTAACAAAAGCCTTCATCGTGGTCGATAGTATCACAGTGTGATCGTAATCGGGTTATGACTACGGTGATCGACTATGGTCGAAAGAAGTACAATGCAGCGGTGGTGAACATACCTGATCGGAGCAGCGATGAGTGATCGGAGAGGTCACAACGTGGTCGTAACAACTGTCAACGTGGTCGGAGAACCAACAGAGCGGTTGTAACGACTCAGCAGGTGGTTGTAGCCTCTTGAATGTGGTCGTACGGGTACAGGGAATGGTCGTAGCGACTACAAAGTGGTCCTGAGAGTAGTCGTAAGACTGCAATAAGTGGTATCAGAGCATAGGTGATTTTCAAATTTACTTTTGAAGTCAGCTGACATCATCAAGTTTGTTTACTAGCGAAATTTTGGGCCTTTCGTGCGCATAGGCCGTGGGTTGCATGAGGGTGGGCGGCCGGTGGCTATATGCTGCGGCATATGGGAATTACGGAGTTCTACCGGCCGAAATTTTGGCATGTGTTCTACGGTCAAGCACAAGTGTGGCCAAACACCCTAACTGGATTGGGCCCAGGCCCATTACCAGTTCCAGTGTCTGAAATGAAATGGGCCGAGCCTAATCAAACCAACACTAAGGAACGGAAAACATACGATACGACTAAAAACGGTTAAATTTTTTGGCGACTATACTTACTTGGCTGCCTGGATTGAGAACAAGAATTCCAGTGGAGTTTCAAAAAAAGAAAACACGAGAACCAACATGCCGGTCATTTGCAGCTAGCTTCATTCCTTTCTCATCCATAAATCACCACGTGCTCAGCAAAAACAAGATCCAGAAAAGAGCACGGCATCTCCCCCACTGCAGCATGGCCGTCGGTGGTGTCTTTCGCGCATCGCCTCAACCATGCGAAACCCACGCTCAATCGGCACATTTCACATGTTTTGGTTAAGGCTAGCTGCTAGTAAAAATGCAGAGAATTTCGCCCACTTTATCGAGAGCAACCGTCCTACGAGCCTACAGCGTGGATTCTTTTCGGAAACGGGTTATGGCTTCTGGCTATGGTTAATAGTTTTTGGTTTTAATGTGAGTGTTTATGTGAATAAACTGAATGTCCATAAATAGTTTCAAAAATATTGTCTCGATAAGTCGATTCGAAACGATGATGAAGAAACAATTTCATTTATTTGTTTGTTTAAGAAAAACCATAAGCTATAAAATATAAATCATAAACCGAAAAGAAGAATACCATGTGTTTACTTGCTACTAGAACAGAGGCAAATGCGACGTTTCTGTGGTGCCCAATTACCCCCCTGGCAACAAGCCAGAGGAGATGCTGTAACTCGAGAACCCATGGCTAATGGGAAACATTCTTCTCCCAAATGATAAAGGAACAAGGCGTCGAATAGGTTCCATGTTCAAGAATAGGTTCCATGTTCAAGAGAGGAAAGGCTCTGATTGGTTGGTTCATAGAGCTTGGTCATGCGAACTTGTCGTCGAAAGAAAAGCTGAGATTATCGTATACGTACGTGATATGGTATTGACAAGTATCGACGTAATTTAAGTATAAAAATAAATATTTTTAATTGCAATACGTTTTCGATACGTTCTGATACCTCCCAATATGTGCTGGCCTATAACAATTGGAAACGAAGCCCATGCGAATCTAGCCCGGCCCATTAAGTCAGCTGGTATCGGTGGCTCGTGAGACTGCCCGCTCTGCGAGAGAAAATCGAAACTCACGTGCGATTGATATAAATAGTTGAAATTGCATATCTTAAAAGATAGCGGTTGAAATTTCATCGTGGCAGCGGTTGAAATTTCACTGTAGCTGAAGGTGACTCATTTAGCGTAATTAATTTTTAAAAACATTAAAAATAGAAAAAATATGCTAGCTCATCACAAACAACACAAACGAATACGGGAAAAAAGAACCGGCAAAAAAACTAAAAAAGCCAAAAATTCAGAAAAAGACGAAATTTATGAATAGTGAAAAATAAGTCAGAAGCTGAAGCCTAAACAAGCGGGGCTAGGCGTGCGAGTCTTTCCTGACCGCGTGCGATGAGACCCTAGAGCTCCATCTCCGGTGATTGTTGAGCGGTGGTCGGCGATCCCCGGTGACGGCGAGTGGAGGTTGACGGCTTCCCCCCGTACCCTGGCGGCGTGAGCTCACGATTGTTTGCCGTTCCCCAACGAGGAAACCCTAGAGCTCTTTCAGCGATTGGTGAGGAGCGGTTGGCGGTCCCCAGTGATGGTGGCGAGTGGAGGATGACAGCTTCCCCATGGAGCAGTGACGTGAGCTCCGTCGTTACGACCACCTCGCCGTCGCCATGAACAAACTCCTCACCTTAAGTCCCATCTACTTCAAACCTGCCACCCTCGTGATGTCCATAGGCTTCTTCCCTACTTGATTCCTCTGTGGAGTAGCCGCCCTCCTGATCTCCTCAGCGCAGTCCATGCACATACCGGTACTGAGATCTTCGAGGTACTACATCGCAGTTTAGCGAGGTCGGATTTGGAGTTGGCAAGTTGTTGAAGTAACATCTTGGCACTCCTGCTCTGGCTGAAGTAACATCTTGTCACAAAGATGCTACCAATTGCTTCTGGTGCCTGGAGTCAATCCTTATTGCATAGTTTTCTACAACCGAATTCTACATTGGATATTCCTGTCAAGGTTGCAATTGAAGCATGTTGCTTCCAGGACATATCTTTGCAAGTAATTACTTTTTCACAAGAACAGTTTGTTGATTTCATCTTGCTGCATTTGCTCATTTTGTTGACTTGAAATGAATGAAGCCATTGCTACAACAAGTTCATTGATTTCCTGCTGTATTGGTTCCGCGTATCAATGCCCAGAAATGTGTGTATACTACACACAGCTACAAAAAAACTCCTACCATCAGTTCCTTTTCATGATGGTTTTATGCTAAATTTGTAGTACAAATCATTGCATGTTTTCCTAATATGGTATGTACAAACAAACATTTCATTGAATTAACAAGGTTGACATGAACAAACATTTCCAAGGTCTGTCTGCTCACACGTTTCCAAGGTTGACCTGAACAAACATTTCCAAGTTCTGTACCGGACAATATTCCATCTCTGACATTATCTTATATTACATCTTTCATTGAATTAACTACAAACTTCATTACAAATGTAGAGCTGAAGACGAAGCGGAACGACTCACTTTACATTACAAATATAGAGCTGAAGATGAAGATGACAACCATAACGAATGGTAAGAAGACTGACTCGTTTGTCTATATTTTTCATATTTTTAAATACATATATACTTGTCATATCGTTATATCCTTGTTTTTGCAAAATATCATATCGCCGTATATGTATCGCGTATCAGGGCATCTTAGGTCACCACTCAGCGTCTTTTGGTAGTGTTCATTTGAGCTTTTAGCTTTTTTACTACTTGAGGCTCTTTTTGGTATTGTAACTATTGTTAACTTTTCAGCGTAATTAAATTTTTAAAAATTTAAAAAATAGATTATCTCATTACGGACAATACAAAGGAATACAAAAAAGAGAAAGAAAAACTCAAAAAATTAGAAAAAAAAATAAAATTAAGAAGTTAGAAAACTCTAATTGAGCAGGCCCATAAATATAGAATGACAAGGCAAGTCATCACAGCATAATGATTAGCCACTGCCACGTGTACTTACTGTTCAATTTGGACATTGATATTTTGGGAACAGGGCATACAATCCTTAGAGCATGTACAATAAGACTTAGTCAGCAGACTATAGCAAATATAATATCAACAAAATCTTACATGGCAGAGAGAGAAAGGAAGAGAGAGAAGGAAGCTGGCTACTAAATTACAGCTAGCTATAGCACGTAAAAATATGCATTTCACTCTCTTACACGTGGGGCCAAATAGTTATTGTAATAGCTACCTTATTGTATGAACTATTTTTTTAAAGGCTATAGATGAAATGGACAAGTGTTATACGAAAAACAGAGTGGTGATTGGTAATCTACAGTACTTCAGTAGAGTTTAGTGAGAATCACCGTCAAAATGATACAGTAAACTCTGATGTATGCATCACCAGTCGGCAGGTTCCCACAGTGTCATGGTTTCGCACCGATGCACGCGCTTCGTTATTTTGGGCGCGATGCTTCGTCGTACTGTGCGTCTCTGGCAAAAATTTAATTTCTGCCAAGTGGCAAATTAGGCGGCGTGTCGAAGAATTGTGCGTACGCTTGACTCGATGACTCGGGCTGGTGTTTTAGCTTTGATTTTAACTTATTATTCTTATTATAGTAACTATTTTTTAAATAATGTGTCTTTAAGATGAAGTCTATAAATAAATTATAATAGATATTATATTAAGCTTAACTATATTAGCTAAAATTATATACGAATATTTTTCTCATACCTCTATTCGCTCTTCTCCATTGCCACTCCCCTCACATACGACCCATACTTCCTCTTCCGCCGCCCGCCTCGGCTTCATCGACACATAGCGCCGACTTCTTCCACATCACCAGCAGCGCGCCTCAGCCTCTCCATCGCTTCACTTCTACCACGCCACCACTTCGCACCGATCTCGGCGCCACCGACTCCTCCTCCTCGGCTCCTTCACCGCACAACCGCACCCTCCTCTCGCTTCCTCTTCATCTAGGTTTAATTCACTCCAATCCCCAATTCTTCCTCCTTTCTTGGTTCCAATTACTCTTTTAATCCTTTGCTTAATTGATAGCACTATCCAAGCCACTAGTTGGCTATACTATTGTACTTGCTCTTACACTAATGTGGATGTTGATAGGGTTTGGAATTGATTGGTGCTTATGATTATTTGAGTATGTTGGTGAAAAACAGAGTGGTGATTGGTAATCTACAGTACTTCAGTAGAGTTTAGTGAGAATCACCGTCAAAATGATACAGTAAACTCTGATGTATGCATCACCAGTCGGCAGGTTCCCACAGTGTCATGGTTTCGCACCGATGCACGCGCTTCGTTATTTTGGGCGCGATGCTTCGTCGTACTGTGCGTCTCTGGCAAAAATTTAATTTCTGCCAAGTGGCAAATTAGGCGGCGTGTCGAAGAATTGTGCGTACGCTTGACTCGATGACTGTACTTATTATTCTTATTATAGTAACTATTTTTTAAATAATGATGGTATTGTAGCTATTTCGCCAAGTGGCAAATTAGGCGACGTGTCGAAGAATTGTGCGTACGCTTGACTCGACGACTCGGGCTGGTGTTTTAGTTTTGATTTTAACTTATTATTCTTATTATAGTAACTATCTTTTAAATAATGTGTCTTTAAGATGAGGTCTATAAATAAATTATAACAGATATTATATTAAGTTTAACTATATTAGCTAAAATTATATACGAATATTTTTCTCTGCATACTGTTTCTCGAGAACAACCAAAATTAAAATTTCATAAGCCGCCTGTGGACCCACTCGGCTCTGCACATGATGGTATTGTAGCTATATATTTTTTAAATTTAGCTTTCAAACATTTGTTATCTTCTCTATGGCTCTATTTAATTTAGTAGGTATCTTCGGAGCGTTGCCCTGCTGAGACCTAGTGCGGCAGCAATCATTGTGGAGCCCCTTGTGATTAGCATTTAAGTAAGCTCAAGATTAATGTTAATTAATTATAATTAGTACTAATTAAATATAATTAGCACTAATTAAACTTGCATAGTGGTCCTGCCGCACTAGGGGTCGACAAGTGACCTACCGAGTTCCCCTAACTCAGTAAATATTTTACAAGTTCGATAGATCCACAAAGGATATTAGTTTTATAAAAACAGATATTTAAAAATTAGATTTTAAAAATGACTATATTGTCATTTGTGTGAACGGTTGGGACCTACTTGACCTCACGACGGCGGCCAACGACCATGCGTGATGAATCTAAGGTTGCTTGGCTGTTAACTAGTACTTAACTCGCAGAGAACGCGTATGCAAGCTAATCAGCATGATTATCTGTATTACTAATATATGTCAGGATCACTTGGCTGACTACAAGGGCAACTGCCGACTTCTGCTGTATGTACTATAAAAAATCGTTTGGGAGAAATTGCACTAGGAATATTTTCCCCCCTCATTTTCTTGGTGCCTGGTATTTCTTTCTTTTTTTCGAGAGAGAGAAGGTGCCTGATTTTTTTCAACGATTTCTTTTTTGTTAAATGGAGCAAAGGTAGATGATACTTTGAGATTACGGAGGTCTGGATGCACGGGTTTCAATCAAAAGAGCTCAACGGGAGCAATCTGAATGGAAGAAAACTAGGGATCCTCTAAATGCGATTTTGCCGATCGCAAAGGACCAAATCCTTAGCTCGACGTCGTACCTCACCCATCTAACACGCCATTACTCACCTCAGCGTCCTTGCTCCTTTCCGCTTCACGTTGCCCTTGTTCTTTTGCAATAAGACTAATATCTTTTAATTATGATTAATAATTTTTCTGTATTTTTTAAAAACAACAGCAAACAATACATACGATTTTTGACGTGAGAAGCTGTTTAAAAAATATGCTTTAAGAAATCGCTCTGTTTTTCATAACTCTTTATGATACCCAAAAAATAAATATAATTCGTCTATTCTTTTTATCTAATGGACTAGAGTAGTTAGGATTTAGATACACTAACACCAGTAATACTAGCAGTAGACTCCTAATAGGATTATAATTGCAAAGGGAACGCATGTCATAAGAGTAATATCTACAAATACTGCGGCAGTGCACGTATGAAAGACGGTGGCGGCGACGCAACGGAATGGGTGTGGGGCAGAGGCGGCAGTGACAGAAAGAATTAACAATAGATTCAGTGGAAAAGTCTATAATATCCTCACAAAAAATTAGATTTATAAAGAAAAACTATTATACTCTCATAGATCAATTTAATTTTTACTACTACTCCTCTCTTACTAAGAGCATCTCCAAGAGATACTCTATATGGCTCTTAATATTTAAATTTTAGAGTTGAAGGGTAAAAAGTAGCTCCAATAGATTCCCAAATAGACTCCAAAAATAGAACACACCCAAAAAATAGGCATTCGCTCTCTACTTATAGAGGATTATCTAGACTCCCAATACTGTTTTTCTGGTTTAGGGTATCTGTTGGAGGGAATGATTATTTTGGGACCTTATATCATGATTAGGATCTGTAAAAAGAGATTTAGGGTGTAAATTTATTGGGCATCTCTTGGAGATGCTCTAAGGTGGTGCTCAGTTTGGCGATAGTTTATAGCTTTTTATTGTACCTGGTTTATTTTTCATTGCAATTGATGATGACTTATTTGACGTAATTAAATTTTAAAAAATAAAAAATAGGTTAGCCCATCACAGATAATATGAAGAAATATAGATAAAAACCAAAAAACCCTAAAATATATAAAAAAAAATAAAAAAGATGAAATAAACAATAACAAATTAAAAATAAAAAACTGAAACGACTCATTGATCCACCAACCCCCGGCGACAGTAATACCATACCACACAACAGGACAAGGCACCGCCACCATTCCGCCTCCTTCCCGGCGTCCGAGTCCCCGGTTTGGCCCTGCCGCGCAGAGCTGACGCGACGCAACAGAAAAACGCCACGAAAACGTCCCCGCGGACGCGAGGCGGGCTCCACGTCGCGCGGACGGCGACGCGGCGGCCACACGCGACGGCGACGCTGACAAACGACGTCATAGAAGAGCTTGCCCGTACTACCGTGCAGCGCGCTTCGTCCACGGGCAGGGCACAGCACGGTAGATCGCGGCCACGTATCTCGGGAGCTGCCACGGTGCGCCGGTGGTTTGGACGCTTTGGGAATTACCGCTCATAGGTCGTCGCGGCCCCGTGCTGCGTGATAAATGAGGCTTGACCACACGCGTGGTCCCGTGTGAAAGTGAGAGTTCGATGCAGCCGCTGTTACCGCCGGACGCGCTCGCCGCAAACCGGAAAACTCGTTCGCTTCCACGCCAGCTCTATCCGGAACGGGCTCGTTCCCATCCGGTCCGACGGAAACGACGCGCAAAAACCGCTGAACCATACCAGGCCGCTCGGGAAGCACCGGAGCCAGGCCCCACCTGTCATCCTCCCTCCCACACGCGCCGAATTCTTAGCGGAAATCACAACCTTCTAACCGCCTCCCCCGCGCCCTGCGGCGGCGCCGACTATAAATTCTTAGCTCCCTCCTCCCAATCCTCCGCCATCACGGAGCCGAGGCATCGACGCAAACACACCTTCCGTTGCGCGCGCGTTTAGAGAGAGAGAGAGAGAGATTAACATCGCCATGGGCAAGATGCGGTCGCTCTTCTCCCGCAACCGCCGCGCAAAGTCGCTGCCGGCGCCTTCTCCCGCGGGATCCCCGAGGGTGGCGGAGGAGGACGAGATGGAGCGCGTGTTCAGGAAGTTCGACGCCAACGGGGACGGGCGGATCTCGCGGGCGGAGCTGGCGGCGCTGTTCGAGAGCGTGGGCCACGTGACCACGGACGACGAGGTGACGCGCATGATGGAGGAGGCCGACGCGGACGGCGACGGCTACATCAGCCTCGCCGAGTTCGTGGCCATCAACGCCGCCGCCGCCGGCGACGACGCGGCCGTCGAGGAGGACCTGCGCCACGCGTTCCGGGTCTTCGACGCCGACGGCAACGGGACCATCTCCCCCGCCGAGCTCGCGCGTGTGCTGCGCGGCCTCGGGGAGGCCGCCACCGTCGCGCAGTGCCGCCGCATGATCAACGGCGTCGACCGCAACGGCGACGGTCTCGTCAACTTCGAGGAGTTCAAGCTCATGATGGCCGGCGGCGGCGCCGGCTTCGGCAAGATCGCTTCTTGAAGCCAGCCCATGGATGTATTATTTGCTCATGTTTCTTTATTCTTTTAATTGTAAATACACCACCACGGAAGATTAGTAGCTAGCTGCAGATCACACGAATATTAACGGAGTCCGATTGATTTTGTATAGACTGATGGACATTGAACAAAATTATTTTCAGTCTAATTTTAATCTTTTCCTTTGATATTTAGTCAAATTGGTGATTTGGCGCGTTTGATTCTAAGTGCATAGAAGATATACGGATTCGCTCGTGCGCAACTAATTCGGACCCGATTGGAACACGTGAATTTTAGCCGTAGTAGCAAAATAAACTCGGCGATCTCGTGAATCTCTATAATGAATTGCGGCCGTAATGGTATACGTACGAAAAATTTTGCACGAACGCCCTACGAACGGGGATGGGCCTCGTGACCTCAGCTCCTCGTGAGCGTGTTGCCCAGTTGCTCTCTTAGTTAACCGCTTAATCCCTTCCAATCAAAGATTTTCAACAAAATGACACGCCACCAACAACACAAATTCCACGTATTATATATACTCAAATCAAAGATTTTAGCAGACTAATTAAGTAGCTAGAGTTGATTGGATCTGACCGGTGACTGAGCAGTGACGACGAAAGTTTGGAATATCCTAGAGAAAATGGGGGTACAATCGGAGGAACAGCGAGTAGAGGGGTGAATAGGAGTTAATACTGTCAATTATCTTTCTAAAATCTTTTCTTAAAGTGAAATTAAATCTCTTCACTCTAATGACCATATAAAACTATAGAGATCAGAGACTAAACATCCACAAGGAAAGCTATAAAAAAAACTAAGCCAAATTAGTCTAAGCATGCAAAGGACGGTTTGACCGGGTAGAGGTGGTTTAATCTCTCCTCTTGGCAATCTAATCGGCATTGGACTATCTGACCTCTCCTATATGGATGGCCTGACCTCTCGATAAAATCAGCACAACACCTAGAAAGATAATCTTGCACATCGAATCGTAGTTCCAAATCACTTGAAATTTAGCATTAATCTTTCCATCAGGAACATATTCCAATCAAAGACAAAAAAGACCATTGCCAAAGTTCCGACAATTTTACATTTGAAGGAAAGTTACACTAAAACTGAACAAAATATAAGAACTTGAATCAAGACTTGCTCATGTATAAAAGGTGGTCAAGATGACTTTGGATCTATTCCAATGCGTCATAGCAAGTCTAACAATAAGAACTGAAGCCAAAAAGGTCGTCAAGATGACTTTGCATCATGTCGGTCATACCGTGACTCTGTGAGCAGTCTAACAGCTTAAGAGCACTGAATACATTATCTAGAATTTTAGTTAATCTCTATCTAGTGCAATGACATTCTCAAACACACTTATATAAGCGTTTGGTGTCTAATATCTAAAAGGCGTATGGCCGGTCTGATCGCTCTATAGTTGCCGGTCAGATCGCTATTGCTGGGCTAGTTAGATTGGTTAAAATTTGATAACAACTCTTAAAATTGCAAACTCTCAAAATTAAACTTAAAATTTGACAATATTTATATAACAAGATCAAATAATCATCATACATCATAAGGTGGCTTTCACGTGGTTTCACAAACGGTGAATTATTTAGCAAACAATATCGACGATATGACTTTTCATCAAGGCCGTCACTCGCAATCTGCACAGCATGTGGATGGCGCTAAGACCCTAAGAGGATATCAAATCGTTGCGTCAGGACAGAGAACCCACGGGGAGCAGCAAATCTTATCCTCCCCGGGGAACACGAGAACCTCATGTTCAGTGAAAATCCAGACATCAATATAGAACAAGCTATACGCTACATCGAAACAAGAATAGAGAACAACTAGCAATGTCACATTTCACTCATAGGGGCAGTGGTGTAGTAGCAGGTTGCTGCCATGGACAAAGACGAACTGGTGGCTAATGCGTTGACAGGTCGTAAGCAACGTTTCATGCTCGGTTTGGTTCGAGGGAATCAATGGATGGAGCGTAATGCAAACATTGTGAATTGTATGAGCACCAAACTGTGGGGGCATGAAGATGCAGGAACTTGGTTGGAAATTCAACCAGAGAGTAGGGAAGCACCGGTGTAATCTAGGGATGACTTTTGGTCTCCAGATTTTGTTTGGTAGCCCTTAGTGGTAGGCTGGAAATTTACCAAAGTTTGTAAGTTCAGTTGGCACCTTTAGTGCTTTCTAACTCAGCCACAGGGTTAGTAAATTTCCTACCTCGCAAAGGCAGTGTAGCACAAGAGGCTTATCATTTTGGCAGTTTCAGTCAGAAAGATTTGCATGAGAGTTGGTACCTTACTTAAAAAGTGGTGGCATTTGGTTATCTGATAGCTTTGTGATGTCGGCTATGCCAGGTAGCATTTGCTTTTGTTCTTTCGGCAATTCATTTGGTAGACGCTTCAGTCGGTTAGCCAAACCTTTTAGACAAACCTGCAGCCAAGAAACCTGCGCGTAGGTTCCAGCCACAGTTGAAATTGGGAACTGAAAGGAATCAGTGCAAAGTTGGTGCCTGTCACACTTCAACTACTTAGGAGTTGCGAACTAGACCTAAAAGTGGTGAAGAAGTTGAACCGAAAGGGCGAATACAGTCTTATGGCATGTATAATGATACATGTCAGTTGTTTATAAGTCTGTGCTATATAAAATTTTGAATGATATAAGGAAAAGGGAGGAGGAGAGAGAAAGATGTTATCTACTATTTAATATATGGTCTTATAAACAGTTTTCTACTATGTATATCATTGTATAGACAACTCATTAATTTTATGAGGACACTACAGATAACTATATATACAACCTTATGCAGTGCTTGATTTTGCTGCATTGTCTGAACCTGAGTACAATTTTCTTATTCTTTGTGCCATTGCCTTCACAACTAATGCGAGAGATGTAGTCATGTTGCAATTCTGAGCAAAAAGGTTTGTTCAATACTTGGCACTTGGCATGACAGTTTCAATCTACTGTCCCTGAAATCCAAACCCGTGGAAGGCCATTCTTTGGTACCTGTACGTTCAGACTCACTGCAATCTTTGCAGCTGGCTGATAGGCTGATAAGCAAGGTGCTACTTGTTTTGGAGCATATCCTTTAGGTTCAGACGCGTATTTCTGCCCTGGGGGCTAGCTGTTGTACATGGAGTAGATTGCAGTTTCACGACGTACAATGAAGCATCCAATGCAAATGGTATCAGTTTGTGTGCTGCCTCTAGCTATCTGTCAAGATACATGCGAGATGCATGCTACGCGCATAAAGTATAGATTCCACCACATACTCATGAAAATCTTCTTGGAGAGAGACAAATTTACATGAAAATCATGCTATTCTTGTTTTCCAAGATTATCATGTCAACTGTGTTATCTTCATGCATGCATGCGCTCTCCATTCATGTTTAATGGACCAGTAGTCCACTACACAAGGCATGATTGGTGCTATTTGTGTGCAATAATCCACTTTTTTTCAAGCGAAGAGTCTTTGCATGTGTCCCATTTAACTTCCTATAAATTCACCTTGGCATGGAAGCACCGTATATATAGGATCGTTGTTACAAGGCAAACAACGACAGAAAAAACAAGAATAGCAAAGTATAGAACTTGAGATGGCAATCAGAGAAGGTGAATGATGTCTTTAATTTCAACCTCTTTAGATTATATTTCAAAACTTTCATTAAAATCGGGTAAAACTCACAAACTTTATACAAGACGGCTATTTTGCCGGATCGCCTACAGTACCTTACGTGCATATCCTGTAATCTGTTTGTTTGTTGCTCGCCATCCATTCTATATGTACTCACCGTTTTCTTCTAATGAAAATGATCGCGTGACGCGTTTCCACGCTTTCAGTCCAAGCTAAGTTTCAATAACAACATAGCATGCCATTTTTTTTAAAAAAAAATAAGGGCAAGAGCCCCGCTTCGTTTCGTTAACAGATAGAGAGAATGCAGACACCAATCCAACAAGGGTGAAGCTACCTCTAACACACTAATAGAACAACAGAAACATCTACAACTCATACACCAAACCACACTAGTAAGTAGTATGTGCAAAAATATCTCTACTACTTAAATACTACTTAAAAGAGTAAGGTGGTGATGATGGTTCATTTGCTACTCCGAGGATGACATTAGAAAACTCATGCCGACTAGTGGGCCTCTTCCTTTTCCTCTCGTGCGATACAAAAATGAACCGAGGAAAAAAGGGATCCCTCGCTAACAACGCTCAACAAACCTCACTCGCCGCGGCCTTCCCACTGCACCTGGCCATCTACTCCAGGGGCGGAGCCAGCCCGAGGCCCAGCCTCGGGCCCTCCCCATTGGAAAGCCCATCGGAAAGAAAGATATTAGGCCTTTCACTGTTGATGCTATAGTAATTAGTAAGGATTTTTTGGCTGGGCCTTGGGCCATTGCCCCGGCGGCCCAAGGCCCAGCTCCGCCCTGATCTACTCCCTCTAGACGCCTAGGCTTGCTAATGGATTTAAACCCAACCCAAAACCAACCCAACCTATATGAGACAAAGCCAACCTCCCACCCCAACCCAACCCATAAAAGATTTTTCACAACCCCATCTAACCCAAACTACTTTCTACTTAAACTCAACCTAACCCAAACCACCTTCCACTAAAACCCAACCCAAACCACCTCGTGATCGTGACATTGTTCGACCCCCGCGTGGTCGTTGATACTTTGTCCGACCGCCTCGCGGTCGTGACATCATTTGACCCCTTCCTGGTCATTGACACTTTGTTCGATCGCCTCGTGGTCGTAACTTCAACTAACCACCTTGCGGTCGTGACTTCGATTGACCACCTCATGGTCATAGATACTTCGTTCGACCACCTCGTAGTTGTGACCTCGTCCGACCACCTCCTGGTCATTGACACTTCGTCCGACCTTCTCGTGGTCGTTGATGCTTTGTTCGATCAACTTGCGATCGTGACCTCGTTCGACCATCTCGTGGTTGTTGAAACTTCGTCCGACCATCTCGCTGTCGTGACTTCATTCGATTACCTCGTGGTCATTGACGCTTCGTCCGATCGCCTCACGGTCGTGACTTGGTATGATGACCTCGTGGTTGTAGACTCTTTGTCCGACCACCTCGTGGTCGTAGACGCTTTGTCCAACCATCTCATGGTCGTACACGCTCGGTCGACCAACCTTGAGTCCAAACGAAGTGGGATGGACCGCGTGCGTTAGAGCTTCGTCTCGCCGCCGACTTTGTCAATACCAAGTTTGAAGGGTGGGGGACAGAGCGCGCATGTCAGAGCTTTGCCTCGCTGCCGAATTTGTCAACGTTGGGTTTGAAGAGTAGGGGATGGACCACGCGCTTCAAAGTTTAATCTCGCTCTCAACTTCGTCAACGCCAAGTCTAAAGGGTGTTGGACGGACTGCGCGCGTCAGAGCTTTGTCTCGTCATTGCCATCGTCAAAGCCAAGTCCAAAGGGTGCGGGACAGAACACGCACGTCAGAGCTTCATCTCGCCACCACCTTAGTCACCCCCGTGTCCAAAGGGTAGGGGACAGATTGTGCACTGCAAGATTTCGTCTCGCCGCTGCCATCATCGACCCCAAGTTCGAAGGATGGGGGATGGTCCGTGCGCTTCAAGGTTTTGTCTTACTGCCACCTTCATCGACACCAATTTCGAAGGGTGTAAGATCGAGGAGGCCGACTAGAGGGGGGGTGAATAGGCGGTCTAAAAATTCTCTTCTAATTACTACTAACAATTCAAAACCGTTTCTATTTCCCTAAACCAAGTATACAATGCGGAAGCTAAATTCAAGTTGGTTTAGTACAAATAGCGCCTAAGTCAAGCAAGTTAGCCTAAATGACTAATAGTTCTATTCTAGGTCAAGGTTTGCAATCCTAGATTTACAAGCAATCAAATTAAGTCTATGAATGTAAATTACTTGAAAGTAAATTGAGCACAAGAAAGCAAACCACAAATGAAACAATCTCTTTTTACCGTAGTGTTCGGAGACTTGCCGGTCTCCCCTAGTCCATGTTGATGTAAGCCAGAATAAATCGGACCGACTCCACAAATTAAGCCTTCCACCTAAACTCACTAGTGGTAGCTCGTTCCCGCTCCGGGTAGGTGAGCTCCAACCTTCACAACCTTCTTTGAGAAGATCACCATGCACGACGCCTCCAACACCATCTAAGAGTCGGCAAACTTCAAGAGTAACAAGTCAAGTCCCCACTTGACTCTCACCACGTGCAACGAATGCACAAGCTCAATCCGGACACAAAGTCTTCCTCTAGATGCAACACATGCACTCTGGATCACCTCTCCTCTCTCACAAAGTGCAACACATACACAATTGAGTGAAGAGCCTCACTCTAGCTCAAGGAATACAAGCCAAGCAGTAGCAACCTCCTCCCAACAGCCCTTGAGGAGGTATTTATACACCTCCCTCAAAAACTAGCCGTTAGAGAAGAGAGAGGGCAAAAATCAGTTCGAGGGCCAGAAGTACCGCAATTACACGGCCGGTACTTTCGCCCTCCCAATGGCTACAAAAACTAGCCATTGGGCTGAAAAACGATCAGACCGCCACACAGAAACCAGTCAGACCGCTCCTAGAAAAACCAGCAAAGTCGCTCTCTAGAAAAAAGGGTCCGGGCGAAGAACGGAAGTTCCGTGGTCGGTCAAACCGCTACATCAAAGCCGGTTTGACCGTCGGGTCCTCACCGGTCAGACCGCCATTACAAGGCCGGTCTGACCTCCGGATTAAAACCGGTCAGACCACCATTACAAGGCCGGTCTGAGACCTCCGGATCAACACTGGTCAGACCTCCATTATATGGCCGGTCTAACGTCCGGTCAACAACGGTCATACCTCTATTACAAGGAATGAAAATATGGACTTCAAGCACTTGTAAAACATATTTGCATGCATAGTCCCATGTTACTAGAATTCAATACATGAGCTTTAACCATTTGCAAAACACATTCGCAAATGCAAGCCTCATGCCAAGATGAGCTAGATGAGGTGAGGTTGAGCCATCAACACATGATGAGACTCAAACTATTAGACATGACCCCTCTTAATACTACGGCAACCTATACTAGCAATCCAGTCTTGCAACCAAACACCAAGACTGGTAAAAGACTAGGAACACATCCTTAGCCCTAGCTAGTCATACCTTTGCCTTGAGTCATCGTCTTGATATGCATCAGCTCATGATGCATCCTTTTTCATCAACTCCATCAACACATAATGGTCTTCACTTGACTTGATCAACTCATGATCATCTTGTACATGTATCAATTCATGACACATCTTTTTCTTGATGACCTTTAATACATGAAGCCTTTTTCTTTTTGATAGCCTTCAATGCATGAAGCTATCTTCTTCTCACTCTTGACTTGATGATCTTCATCATTTGTGGAATCTAACATATTCGTTCAACTCATAGAAAATGTTAGTCCACAAAATAATTGTCATCAATTACCAAATTTCACCATAAACGCATAATGGATGGACTAAATTCAACAATCTTCCCTTTTTGGTAATTCATGACAATCTCAACAAATAATGAGATAAAGATAATTGATTTACGAGTATACAACTTGTACACAACAATTGTATACTCTAAGATAAGCTTTAAATAAAACTTACTTATTCAGTTGTCATTAATTATCCAACCATTAACACATAATGAAGAAGTTAGATGACAACCCGATTGCACATGAGTATATATGAACTATACAAGCTATATACTCAAGAATGTATTTCAAAGTAAAGATCCTAAATATGCATATTAAAATAAGTATATATCAATACTCTTGAAACTCCAAAACATAGAGAGAGAGCTCCCCCTAAATGTGTGCATACAAGTCTATATGAAGAAAAATATATGCACATATTCATTTGAACTATTTGAGGAATTAAATCTATATTTTGGATCTAAGAAATGCATTAGTATATGAGAAAGTGATTTCGAATGCATACCTCGTTTGATTTCACCTTTTTATCCAATTGAGACTAAGCATAAATAATACTCAAACAAACATATTAGTCTCATATATGCATTTGTCATTATCACCAAAATAATATAATGATATTTGTCATTATCATTAAAATCTTATTATGGTATTTGTCATTATCACCAAAACTAATTTAAATGGAGCTTGATCTTTCAAAGGGTGTGGGACGGGCCGCGTGCTTTAGAGCTTCGTCTCGCCACCACCTTTGTCGACCCTGAGTTCGAAGGGTGGAGGATGGACCATATGCTTCAAGGTTTCGTCTCGCAGCCGCCTTTGTCAACCCTGAGTCTAAAGGGTAGGGGACGGACTGTGCCCTTTAAGGTTTCATCTCGTTGCCAAGTCTGAAGGATGGGGTATGAGGAGGCGGAGATCCACTCATTTTATACATAAACTCTCTCTCTCTCTCTCTCTCTCTCGTCGTTAGCTCTCTCTAGCTTTACCTTCCATGGAGAAAGGGGTACCCTGTACCAAATATTGTGCTCATGCTACAACAGGCTTAGCTTTGCTCTATATGGTTTGCTATGATCTAGATAGCTAATTACATAATATGGCTTGGTATAATACTTGTATAGTCAATTTGGATAATTTCCATGTCTGCTTAAGCTAAAAATGAATAAAATACAACCACTTTATTTCGTTCATGCTCTATTATCTTCCATACATATTCATGATTCCATTGCCAAAAGAGAAGAGAGACTGATAAAAATGCATATCTAGAGTATGATTTAAAGTTTTGTGCGAATTCTTGCTATGTTGGAGGTTCTACATTTTGCTCTTATTTACTTGATCTTTTGATCTCTTCTCACTATGACCAAGTTCAAATAGAATAATTATTCTTTCATATAGGCTTAGAGTGAGATTTTTCAATTTGATTGATCGATTTGAAGCTTTTTTTTTGGCAAACTTGCCATTTCAGTAGCTCCACTCTATTTCTGGTTCATATGGTCATTTTCTGTCTTTGCAATCCTTGTTTGACCATTTTGAGCTTTTATTTGCAAATTTTTCTCTTTAATTTTTATGCCACCTCCTATTTGCATTTTTGAGATATTGCTAATGGGTGCATCAAGGGAGATTGAAGGACCATGTAAGAAGGTCCAGGTTTGTTGTGATAAACCATTGCCAATTTAGAGAAGCTAGAATTTGGATTTTGTAAATTTACAGTTTTTCTGGATTTCTTGTAGACTTTGTGGTTTGACCAGCAAGAGGCGATGCTCAAACTGGCTGGCTACAGTGGTTTACTTTGCAAATGGAGCACATATAACCTATCCTTGATTGATATGTGCTCATGACTTTGTATCAGTTCTTCATACGTCCCTAGCTAGATTTTTCATCTTAGTTTTACTATTAGATTCAAAAGAATGTAACTAGTATTAGTTCTTCATGTCCCTAGCACATATAACCAGTCCTTGGTTTCAACTTAAGGAAGCTTTCAGTGTACAAAGCAATATGTGGTTTTGAAAGTAGCTTGTACTTTTTACATTTGCATTGTTCACATTTTTAGCTTTTGATTACAACAATGTAACTGGTATTCTTTAATATTGCAGCCTAGGCTTCAAACCTTTACAAAGAAATTCTTTGTTAAGTTGCTATTGGAGGTTCATTCCTAGGGATGTAATTGGTGGTGTACTGGAGCTATCTATGCCCATGAACTGAGATAAGGTCTTTAGTACCTAGAGACTCTTATAATGCAATGGTATGTTCTTCTTTTTTGGTGCCACCTGCAGTTTTGCATCTTTCTATGATGCCTACTCTACTTTAATTGCAAGGTCATGTTGTTTTAGATAAATAGGCACCACAAAATTATATTGTTTGATTGTATTTACTGGCTGTTTTGTGTGTTACCAGGGCGATACACAACAATGACTCTCCTTGGTTATAAGGAAAGAAAGAGTGAACATGCCATATGGTTTAAAGCTCTTGGTATATGGTTCAGTGTATTTCTTCAAACGTAATATAAGAAAATTCTTAAGTGGATGTATTAACGAATAAATGTATCTAAGTTATAAATGTTTTTTGTAGAGGAATAATTTTGTACTTCAGTGGCTATGTATATTATTTTTGAATAATTTAGAATTATGCCTGACTAAAATTGTGAGTGGTAGTATTGTTGGTGTAGTGATGTTCAGAATTCTATTAGAAGTTTTCATTGTTTGCTTTGCAAATGGAACACATATAGCTTGCCCTTGGTTGACGTGTGCTTATGATTTTGTATCAATTCTTCAGATGTCCAGTAGATTTCTATCTTAGCTTTACTATTATCTTCAAAAGAGTGTGTATCTCACTGAATTTTCAAATGGCTTTTCCTGCAGGATATTTTGTGCGGAGATTTTTTTAGCAGGATAATGAAAGAACGTAAAGAAAATCTACAAAATGCAATGAAATGGGGAAGCTGATCTACCAATATCTGTATGTAGAAAGTTTAGGTAGGTAACAACAATTTAGAAACAAATAGGAATTTGTATGTTTCTTCGGTGTGTTGCATGTTTATATGGATATACGATTCAATTGTAAACTCCACTTGCTCTTAAATAATATAATTGCCTTTTTCTTCAATTCAGTGCATTGCTCTATTGTTTTGTGATTTGTGGTAGCAGCAATATGATTTTGCATATGAATTGGTTTGATTATGACGATGTGAAAAATATCATTTTACGTAAGAGAGGGAACAAAGAGAAGATGTCTCTATGTTTTTTTAGCATGCAACAAATCGACTCTACATTAATAGAGACGAGGTGTAAACGTATCTATCAAAATGTCTCTAGAAGGATAAGCACACAATTTACTGTCTCTTTAAAACATCTCATATCTTATACACATGCTTAACAATGTGTCTCTACGGTCTTTAATACGGTCTATGGGGAGACATTTTTAGAACGCTTTACAAAAGCGGCTCTACAACCTCCTAGAGATGATTTAAAATGTCTCTAACACATAAATTACATGTCCCTACAAGGCTTTTCTTTTGTAGTGTACATCATCCATTGACATCATCGTAATCACAAGAGGACAAGGTTGTCCGGATCACGATCCTAGGTAGGATCACTTTTCGTCTAACGGGATCGGATTGTAGGATTGAATTGCAGAACCACGATTCCATCAGATTTTTAAAGGCATATATATTTAAAATAAAAATTGAATTTTATTTCTAAACAACAAAGTCTATAGTAGAAATTTTGAATTTTTTGGATTTGATTTTATAATTTGAGTACACTTATTAATGTTATATTGAACTAAGGTTGATTTTTGAAACTTTTTTAATTATTTTTTAATAAACTAATAATCTAAAAGTCCAATATGTCAAAGATAATACTTTTTTTTTACCTTAGAGCAACAAAAACAAAGCAAATCAAACTAGTTCAACTTTAATTAGCAATAGGTAATATCAAAATTTACATGCTAATATAGTTTATTGTCAAGATCATGATCCTACCCGATCTCAAGCACAATCCTAACGATTCTACCTAATTTTTGTGCGATCCTATCTTCAGGATCATGATATATGAAATTCGATTCATACACCGACCCATATCATGTTGGCCCTGTGGGATCGTAGAATCGTACGATACCACCATTTGTATCGTGATATTCACAACCTTGCCTAAGGTTGTTTAGGCCACTTATTCGAGAGGTCCATTTCCAACTGGGATTCATGTAAATAAACAAAAAATTGAAGTAAAATCTCGACCAATCTATACGAATGAACCAATGGTGACCCAACGAAACTAGACCATGTCATCGCCACTGTCTCCTTAGCACGTTGCCACCTCACACGTGGCACCAAAGCTTGCCTCAACTCAACTCATGCTGCCCAATGGCCCAGTTTTAGGCCTGCTCCAAATGGCCGAAAGCCTTGATGTTTGGCTTTTTTAAAGGCTTTTTCTTGTTGTAGCTCTTAGCTTTTTAGTCAAAAATGAGAAAAATAGTAAAAAAATCAGAAAAATGGGAAAACACCGTTAAATCTTTTTTAGCAATGCAAATAAATAAGAAAAAAGCAAAAAAATACAAAATTTAGAAGCCAAAAAAAGCTAAATCTATTTGCAGTGAGGCCTTAACAAAACTAGCAGAGTAGGGGTGAAAACGGATCGAATTCGGTCGGATATTGCTTATTCCATATCCTATCCTATATTTTTTCTCGGATTCGGAGTCGGATACGAATAGTGCCGGATACGAATACGAATCCGGATAGTATCGGTCACAGATACGGAACGAATACGGAGCGGATGCGAATACGATAACGAATATCTCGTCGGATATTACGTAGGAATACAAAAGGCCAGTTACTTCCATCCCAGTTCCCAGATGCTTCCATGCCTTCAGAAACGTTATCCTAAGAAATAGTAGATGCAAGTAGATTTAACTAAAAATATAGTGGTACTCCAAAGTGTGGTGAGTGGTTGAATGCAGCATATTGATTTCTAAGCTCTATCACCTGAAGCAAAAGACATGCAAAAACATGAGCTGCAAAATGCATGAAGACTAAAAAAAGAAAAGTTGACAGATTAGTCCAAGGCTACCGGCTGCTATGCTATATATATTGTAGAATGACTAGGGCCAAATGAATCTGAAGTGTGGACTGCGCGTGACTAGGCCCAGGGGTGATCCGCTGATGGGCTTGGGGCGCAGTTGGGCCGGATATCCGAAAATTATATCCAGGTATTATCCGATAAAATTTCGGATAGTATCCGTATCCGTTGGATAGTTATTTTCCGAATCCGAAACCGTATCCGAAAAAACTATCCGAATCTGACTCCGAATCCGATAATTATCCGACACAACTATCCAAATTCAATCCGACTCGGATTCGATGGTCGGTCAGTCGGGAAATATCCGATCCGTTTTCACCCTAGCTAGCACCACGTAAGACGAGCAAAACTATGCAAGGTCCTCTCATCGGCACTCTAGAGGAGCGTAAGGCAATGGCCTAGGCAATGTCTCGGGAAGTCTTCGCCTGTTCCAGTAGACCAGTAGACAATGCTCTGGTTGTTTAGATATGCAATTAGTTGAAATCCAAGTTGTAATTCGTGCTTTCTATGCATATTTTAACAAAAGACAGACTTATTTCTTTTAGACTGTGCCTTGTGTATTATAATTATAATTTATTAGGTTAATAAATAGTAATTACTAAAAACGCTAAAACTAAAAACTAACCAAAAAAAACGAGAAGATTTGCATTCCAAAGTGATACCTGACATCGACATGTCAAAATTATGAGAGAAACAGGATAAATCCGCACATTTAAGGGGGTGATCATTTGGGCTTATTTTTGGTGGCTTATGGCTGAAAGCACTGTAGCTGGCTGAAAAAACACTGTAGATGACATAGACTTATTTAGCATAATTAAATTTAAAAAAATTAAAAAAATATGTTAGCTCATTACATATAATACAAACAAATACGGGAAAAAAGAACCGGCAAAAAAGCTCAACAAAAAGCCAAAAGTTTAGAAAAAGACAAAATTTATGAATAGTGAAAAATAAGCCGGAAGCCAGAAGTTGAAACTCTTTTGATCACCACATTTAATTGGCTAACATCCAACTTTATTATATTTGTTGTTCCAGACATACGGTGTCTCAAAAAGAAAATTAAAATGCAAAATATATAGCTAACTCAAAAACCCTTAATAATCCTTAAACATTTTTTCGAGATTAACCTCACTTAACTAGGCCTGGGCGTTCGGGTTACCCGATTTTTTCGGGTCGGGTAGTTCGGGTAATTCGAAATTCGGGTAATGAAAACTGCTACCCGATATTAGCCCCAAAAAACACTACCCGCAATTTGGTGCAGATAGTCGGGTTCGGGTTCGGGTATACCCGATATACCCGAATTCACAGAAAATTAGCAAACTGCACAGAATTTGCATATAATTTCAGCAGCAATTTGCATAGAATAATATATCACAGGCATTTGTTCAAACAGAGAGAATCATATACTAATAAAGTGATAAGTTCAAGTGTTCAAACAGAGAGCAACAGCCAACACATTACACATCACACAAGAACAAGTGAATTCGGGTATTTCGGGTACCGGGGGATATTACCCGAACTACCCAAACTAATTTCGGGTAATCAGAATCGCTATCTGAATTTGGGATCGGGTACCTCGGGTTCAGGTATTTCGGGTTCGAATCCGGGTAATTCGAGTACGGGTAACGGGTATTTTGCCCAGGCCTACACTTAACCAGTTGATCGTCTCAAAACAAAACTGAAGTAACAAAACCGAGTGGCTCCCCAGATCTTCCCCCCTCGTCCTTCCCTTCCACCTCCCAGATCCACCGCCGGCCACCGCCATGGCCGCGCCAACCACACCGCGCCTCCTCTCGCCGACCTCCAAGGACCTCCTCGCCGCCGCCTCCTTCCCCTCGCCGCCCTCCCCCACATCCTCCCTCGACTCCGCGTCCCCGCTCGACGCCTTCGCCTCCGACCCCGTCCTCTCCGCCTTCCTCTCCCCGTCTTTCTCCCCTCCGACTTCTCCTCCGCCGCGCTCTCCTCAGGCCTCGCCGCCTCCCGCGCCGAGCAGCTCCAGGACGCCATCCGCCTCCTCCGCCGCCATCTCCGCGCCGAGGTGCTCCGCCGCCACCCGCTCCTCCTCTCCCACCTCCTCTCCCTCCGCTCCGCCTCCGCCTCCCTCTCCTCCCTCCCCTCCCACCTCCGCCTCCTCTCGTCACACCTTTCGCTCCTCTCCTCCCACCTCTCCGCGCCGCGCTCCCACCTCGCGCTCTCCTCCTCGTCCCTCTCCAGCCTCCTCGCCACCGCCGACCTCCTCCTCCACTCCCACCGGCTCGTCCGTCTCTCCTCCCGCCTCCTCACCTCCTCCCCTGCACCCGACCTCGCCCGACAGGCCGAGCTCCACCGCGAGATCCGCCTCCTCTACGAGGAGAAGAACCTTTCCGGCATCAATGCCGTCGATGAGGAGATGCGCAAAGTTGATGCTGCCGCCTCCAAGCTCCGGTCAGAAGCCCGTGCCGTGATCGACCGTGGTGTTGCGGAGTCCAACCAGAACGACGTCTGGTGCGGGCTGCAGGTGTACTACAATCTTGGGGAACTGAAGCCGGCAGTCGAGGGGCTTGTGGGGAAGTACAAGGCAGCAGGAGCGAAGAGCGTGGCTGTGGCGCTGGACATGAAGGCAATATCAATGGCTGCTGGCGGTGGAGGTGGTCCTGGAGGGGTGCAGAGGAGTGGTACGCCACAGATTGGCAGCAGTAAGAAGGCAGCGGAGGCACTGTGGGAAAGGATGAGGCAGTGCATGGAGGAGCTGCACGGGCAGTCAGCGCTGCTTGGCAGCTGCAGACTGTGCTCACCAAGCGAGTGCCCTTCACGCAAATGCTGTTCCTTGAGGAGGTTTGGCAGGTGAGACTTGATCTATGAACTAATGACATAGATCGAAAATGAATGGAATGACAATTTAGAAGTTAAGATATTATCAAAGTTGGTGCAAATTCGAACATGAACTATACCATGAAATTGTCGATAGCATGATGCTTATTTGTGAATTCTGATGTATGGTGGCATTCAAAGAGATCCAAAATGATAATGTAGGCATACTGGCATAATCAGTACATCTTCTATAGAACACATTACAGTTTTAGGTTATATGTTTAGTTTTGTTGAAATACAATTTCCATGTTTATTAGACTTCAGTTTTGCAGTAGTTATTACATGGTATATCAAAATGTTCATGGAGACTGATGTGTCAATCTAATGATGTTATTATTACCTAGTAGTTGACAATAGAGCTAAGCTAGTGCATGCCTTGGGTCAGATGTAAGATGTCAGTCAGATGGTAAAATGAGCTATCTATTCATGGTGCTCAGTGTTGAAATGTACACTGGATTGCAACACTTGTAAATACATAATAGTCTTTTCTGGCTTCCATAATTATAGTTTTTTGTCCTTTGAAGTTGATGTGTGGATGTTCCATGTTCTTTCGGTGTTTAGGTTCTAAACTTTTCCTTCTCGTTGTTCTTATATTTACATGCCAATTATTTACACAACTACACCAGTGACAATATCTTGGTCTATTTGGTATGTTCACCTTGTTTTTAAAATCTGGCACTGACATCCACACCTTAAGTTTTGATCCTTTTTCTTGCCCCCATATAAATAATTTCGAAGTTCTACTTGCTTCAGTTGTATTAACAAAAACAATCTGTTTCAGGAGGGTGAGCCTCTGTTAACAGAGAGAGTATGGGATGCGATTGTTAAGGCCTTTGCAAGTCAACTGAAATCTGCCTTTACAGCGTCCAGCTTTGTCAAGGAAATATTTACTCTTGGATATCCGAGACTGTTTTCAATGATTGAGAATCTTCTTGACAGGGTTTCAAGAGATACCGATATAAAGGGTACCCTTCCAGCTCTTACTCCTGAAGGAAAAGATCACATGATTGCAGCCATTGAGACATTCCAGACTGCCTTTTTGGCTCTCTGTCATAGTCGCCTCTCTGATTATATCAATACCATATTTCCTATGTCAAACCGTGGAACCATTCCTTCAAAGGACCAAATATCAAGGCTAATTTCTCGCATCCAAGAGGAAATTGAAGTTGTGAGAACTCATGGGCATTTACTTGTTCTTGTTCTACGTGAAATTGGAAAGATCTTGCTTCTTTTAGCACAAAGAGCCGAATATCAGGTATTCACTTACTATTTTCTAGTCATGTATTTATAGGTTTTTTTCTAGGGATTTTATATGTTTTCTCAGTTTCGTCATTAATTATTAATAAATGTAATCCTTATGGCAAGCTACAATTGTTACAGGTTTCTAATGATGTGATTTGAAACATGTATATGCTTGATTTTGCTATTGTTTTGTCTGCCCCTGTCACTGATTGCATTGTATTTTTTTTTTAAAAAACATAGTAGAATTTCTTCAAGCTTTACTAGGGCCCTGTTTGGAGAACTTGAGCAGCTGAGCTTCAGCTTTAAATCTACTATAGCTTGAGCTCACCCAAATAGGGCAAAGTTGGATCCATTAACTTCTGGCATACATATGGTGCCCACATGTTTGGGAAGCAAAAAAATCAGTGTTGCAACCTAATTTAGTTGGCTGGTTATAGTTGTATCTGCTAGCTCCGTATCTTTAATGGGATGATTCTTCACTATTATCCACTGAGTTGGAGCCTAATCAGTCAACTTCCAATCTGTATTATTATACTCTGCTCATTATGTTCAATGACTTTGGAGGTGCTTGTGTTATTCTGTTCTTGAGAACCCCCGCTCACACTAGTCAGAAAAATCAAGCTTATTCATTGAGACCAGTTGAACGTGATGCAAGTTCGTCAGCTTTGTGATTGTTGGGGTTAGCTGAGTTTATAGATCTTACTTAGTCATCTCTTGTGAAAACAAACTTGTGGCATCAGTTGGTTGCTTTTAAAAAAAAATTGGTGTTTTCATGTTAGTTTGATCAACTAAAATTTGTGTTCTGATTAATTGCATATTGAACATTGAAGCAAATAGAATTAAAGAGAGTACGACAAACAAGCTAAATCATGAGAAAATGCCATCCCATAGACACTGCTGCATGTATTCCTGTAGTCTTGTGCAATCTTATGTTTCATTTGCAACTCGAGCAGATCATGAAACAAGGACAGCATTCAGTAGTTTTAGCTTATATGTAACCTTTTCCTAAGGAAAGGCTGGATCGTTATGCCTTTCCAGGAAAGTAGAAAGGCCTGCGCAATCTAATCATACCCAAGTTTATTAAGTCGTAAAGTCGAGTTGAGCTGCCAAGGGGGCGACTTGAGCGACTAGTCGACCGACTAGTTCCCACAGTCAGGTCTACAATTGTCACAGTTATAATAAAGAAGCAAACTGGGATTATTATACTAATACTACAACCAAAATAGCGCGTGTGGTATGCAATGAGAATCTAGGGTTATTGAGTCACTAGTATTAAGTCTCGGTCGGGCCGAGCCTCTCTAGTGGGCCTTAAACTTACTGATCCAATGGGCCGGCTCCTAGTCGTGCAGCTGGATATGGCCGGCTAGTCGTGATTAGTCGTTGATTAGTCGTCCAACCGCTTGACTAGTCGCTCCAGTCGAGTTGGCCTCCCTAGTCATCCGTCATGTACCGACTGGACGACTAGTCGTGGATTAGTTGCCGATTTAATAACACTGATTCATACAATTACAATTGTTATTTTGTTAGTGGCACTAGCAGATATAACAATCTTAATTTTCATTCTTCTTATTGATTGTTTTACTGACTAACCACGTTACATGCATTTGATAATTACTTTGCTCCATTCCCTTGCTTACTTGTACGTGCACAAACATTTGTGCAGTGCACATCGAACATATCTTGGTTTCTTGGCATTGCTTTAGTTTTTGTGTGCATTTGCTGACGTATATTTTGCTTCAAATGAAGATCTCTACTGGCCCTGAAGCCCGTCAAGTTACTGGCACAGTGACTCCAGCTCAACTCAAAAACTTTGCTCTGTGTCTACACCTCCAGGAAGTTCACACACGCATTTCAAGCATCTTGTCAACACTCCCAAATGTTGCTTCTCAAGTCCTTTCCCATCCCTTGGGGTCATATACGGTGTCGCTTGTGATTCTGTGACCTCTGTGTTCCAAGCAATGCTTGATCGTCTCGAGTCATGCATCCTGCAAATGCACGAGCAGGACTTCGGAGCTCATGGAATGGATGCAGCAATGGATAACAATGCATCAGCTTACATGGAAGAGCTTCAGAAATGTGCTGTCCATTTCCGCAGTGAGTTCCTGTCAAAGCTTCTGCCTTCATCAGCCTCCCGTTCGGAAACCATATGTACCATAATGGTTAGAAGGATGGCCTCAAGGGTCCTCATATTCTTCATAAGGCATGCTTCCCTTGTTAGGCCACTCTCTGAAGCAGGCAAGTTGAGAATGGCTAGGGACATGGCTGAGTTGGAGCTCGCCGTTGGTCAGAATGTGTTTCCAGTGGAGCAGCTGGGTGCACCATACCAGGCGCTGCGTTCATTCCGTCCTGTCCTATTCCTGGAGACATCTCAGCTTGAGAAATCTCCACTCCTTCAGGACCTGCCCCCTAGCGTGATCCTCCACCACCTATATTCTCGAGGACCTGATGAACTGCACTCGCCTTTACAGCGCAACAAGCTTACGCCGCTGCAGTACTCTCTGTGGCTTGATTCACAGGGTGAGGATCAGATCTGGAAGGGGGTGAAGGCAACCCTGGACGACTACGAGATGAAGGTCAGGTCTCGCGGAGACAAGGAGTTCAGTCCGGTGTATCCTCTCATGCTTCAGATTGGATCTGCATTGTCTCAGGCCACGAGCTAACTCGTGTTTAATTCAGCCGCGCGCCACATATGTTTGTACCATCATCCTGTAGGCATTGATTCCTTGAGAGACCGCTTGAGCGTCCGCATAGTTTGTACACATGAAATAGCATTTGTATTTGTTTGCGAAAATAAAGATGCTGAAAGTACAGGGTGCCTTGTGTTTCTGGAGCTATGTTCTGAGTTCTTATATGTTTGATCATTGTGCATCTCCTGTTGCTTCCCATCTACCCTTGACAACAAAACAAGACCATATGTGGAACTTTGAATTGCTTGCATAAGACATTGGTTACATTCGAAACTTCAGCCGGCTATCTCAGGGTCTTAAAGGAAGATCGTTCCAAACTAAATAAGAATCCCAAAGAAATTAAAACAAAATCTAGAGAGAACAGAATAATCCTTTTTCTAATGTTCTAAATCTAAGCATAGACCAATACAGATGAGGGATGCAAACAGGTCGGGTAATTTCTTACCGACCCGATACCGATTTCTATTGGTACCATATTTGAGAAGGAGTTCGGTATCCAGCTAGATTCGATATTTGGTACCGGATAGTTAATTAGAATCGGATTTGGTAGTGAGATTGGGAGGGTTTTATTTGGCTGAATAGTATCGGAAACGGTTATTCGGACAATAGATATCCGTAAGTGCCCAGCACGAAGCCATCCCCACCGGCGAGTCTTTGTCGCCTTGGGCCATCTGCATGCTAAATAGCTCCGCTCTACAAAGCGGGGATTCCGGCCCCCCGATCCACGTCGCCCGCTGCGTTCCGGCCGCGCGTGGCGGCGTTCGATACGGCCGGAGAGGTGATTACCTTCAGTTTTTGAAATTACGTAAGGTCCTTTTCCTCGCGAAAAGGTCCTGCAAGTTTTTTCCTAAAAATTTTCTGCTAGCGCCCCGCGGGTTTCCAAAATTACGTATAGGTCCTTATTTACTTACGTACAGGTCCTTACAGGTCCTCGGTTTTTTTCAAAAACACCCTTTGATTTTTCCGAAATTACACATTTGTCCTCGATTTTTTTAAAAAACTCCTCACGCATTATCGCATCTTTTACTTTGGTATATACAGTGGCTGGCGCGGCGTGTCGCCGCGCCTTTGAGGCTAGTTATTATTAAACCCAGTCGCCAAGCTGCTACTGTTGCCCTTGGGCTACACGCACGAAGACACGGACGAGTGGGGCCCGCATGGCGCCGAGGACATCCAAAACATGAATTTCTTCTCATAAGAATGAAATTGATAAGCAAAATGTTAGCACCGCATGGATTATCCCGGTGGGACCCTCTCAAGTGTGAGCCCACAAACAGAGGGGCATCCCTAGGCATTTGGGACATCCCAGAAATTCTTATCTTATATCATCTAAAAAATCTAGAATTCAGAGAAGAATACGAATTAGTCAAATTGGAAGAAGTTGACACCAATCGCTGCCGTTGCTGAATCACGCCGTTCGCGCCACGGCCTTCGTCTCCTCTATCGGTACTAGCCTCCACCAAAGAGGCTGCATACAAACTTCTTAGGCCAGTCTCAATGTAAAATTTCACCTCCCAATTTTCAAGATATAAAACAAAACATGAAACAAGTCTTTTCTCTCAGTGTATAGTTTCATTGCGCGGTTTCATAGGTTATTTTAGCCTTTCTGTGGTCCCCTCTTCCTTCTCTTCTCCAATCAGAAACACGCCGCACGGGATGAAACCCAACAAGACTCTCAGTGGGGATTTCACACGATTACCAACGTTTTGGAAACAACGCTCAAAGATTTCATGGGGATGAAACGTTTTCCTTCTCTCTCCTTCTAGTTTCATGCAAAAAGCTTCTTTTGGCTGATGTAGCACCGTATTTAATGTGCATGAAACTCTCCATGAAACTCCATTGAGACTGGCCTTAGTTTCTATAAATTGATTCTATCAATCATTATTATTCATCAGTTACTATTATTCATTAGTTACAGCTAAAAATCATTAAGTAAAAGCTAATATGAATGGACCCTAAAGCCATTCATGCTGCAGGTGTGAGCCATTCTCAACATATCCTAGTCATACGACTTGCTGCATGCTTTCCACCTCTTTTCTCATTATCAAGGTCGCAAGGAAGACTGCTCATTGGAAGATATCATGCTAGAGATAGATCGCATCACTCGCCCCCAGGTAACCATGCCTTATATTATAGTTAATCATGAGAGTTATAAATATTTTTACTTCAGTGCATCTCTTATCTACTAATGCCAATGATGGTAAGAACAGAGTTTTGTTTTATGTTTGCAAGAACAAAGGGTTTTTATTTGTGCAAGAGCAAAGGCTTTATCATGCTTATGAGCACGATAGATTCCTAGCAAAGTCTAGCTTTAGTCGTTTAATGTTTTTGGTGTCAGTATTTGCTGTATCCTCCTAGAAAAATAGAGTTGAAATAAGGACATGCCTTATCTGTTATCATTATATCTATATTTGTGAATAAGCTTTTGTCTTTTTGGGTGCAAACTTAAATGATTGAACATGCTAACCATAACGTGTTTTACCATTTTGTTTATATTAGTTGAAGACCATTTTCCCATTCCATTTTATATTACCCTCTAAATGGTTGAACACGCCTTCCCTGATATTGCATGAGTTAATTACTGAGATAGTTAAGAAACATTTTCCCATTTCATTTTATAGTATCCTCCAAACGGTTGAACGTGCCTTCCATGATTTTGGACAAGTTAATTACTGAGAGAAATATCAGATTTGTGGTCATTGTGGAATAAGCAATTTATCCACAGAAATTCGATAGCTTGTGATGTAATCACACTGTTCCTCAACTTAATCATTTGCGATTCATAGCATAGTATAAACTATAAAGTGTAAGCAAACAGTTTCATTATTCAGACATTTTCTTGTGTAGCATATACTTCTGTGTGTTTTCGAAGACAAGTGATCAAATACGATGATACGGTAATTATGGAAATTTAGTTTATAGAGAATCCATAGTCTGACAAAATTATGGGCATACAGGGTTTTATCATTATTAGAGATGAGAATAGCATCCTCTCAAGAATAAATGATCTTGCACCGAAGTTCCTTTGGGACGTCACCACACATATGTTGGAAAATGAGGAAAACAGGCCGGAGAAAGTTTTGATTTGCAGGAGGAAATTCTGGGCTATTGTTTGAGATATGCTTAGGCCAGAAGCTGCTATCTCATCCTATCTTGCTATGTCTTTATATCACTGACATAACATAAAGAGGACTTTTGGGTATACTGAAGTTTCGAGATGTCGCTCCAGTGAACGCAGCATTCTATCAGCAGTTGTTTCCAGTTGATATCATCACTTCATTGAAAGCAGAAGCATCGTTCATCAAAAATCAAAAGCAGAAGACATAATTGGGAGTTCCTTCGGAAACTATTCAGGGTCCTATTTAAGTGCTTGAGGTATACTGTTGATCTTTAAAGAACGGACCGAAGGTGCAAAGAGGCTAGATAACCTTTTGATTTGTGTATTTTTAGTAATGAGGATTCTAGTTTGTTCTGTAATTTGCTAATTTCGAAGTAGTTTGGTTTAGGGGTTTTTGATAAATTTTTTGCTAGTGTTGTTTCTGTTATCTATTCTGGTAACATCTCTACAAACGTCATGTAAGCTACAGTGAATGATTAGGTATGGTTGTTTCACTATTTGTTTAGTTTGGTTTTGTTACCCTTTTTCGGATGCTTGTGTGAACCAATCACTTGTTTGCAAATTGCAAGAGCTGCCTTCTCTGCGTTGAAGAGGCCGGTATGGTAAATTCTTCTATTTGGCTATACTATTTTGCAGATGCTAGCTAGCTCTTGGTGTGAACTACAGATGCTATATGTCGTGCAGATAAGAGTCATATTTCGCTAGACTGTCACTTTTCTTTGCTTATGCACGCACTACGTTTCTACGATTCCTGACAGTGGCTGCGACGGTGGCCTGAGGGCGTTGCACCGGCCTAGCTAGCTAGCTCGATCTCTCAATGCTTGATGATCTCACGATGGAACAAGTGCTGCTGGTAAAGAAGGCTGCAAAGAGAAGAACTTTCGATCGGCTTGGCGATGGCAGCCGGCACGATCGAGCTGGGAATCGGGTAAAGTTGTTGTCGGCGCCTTACCTGTCGAAATGTCGATTGGGCCAGCGAGCATTTGCTTGCTTGCAACGGTATTTCGCCGGCCAGGAGTTCCGAAACGTCTCGCGAGCGCTCGCGCGCGCGCCTGTCAGAGCACGCCGATCGACAAGCGTACGTACGCGCGCGCCTGCTGCTGCTCCATGATTCCTTCGCACATTGTCAAAACCGACACAAATCGACCGAGCAGCTGCGATCAATCGACAGGGAATCTTTTGGAGACTGCTGCAACTGCAAGCCTGCAAAGGAGGAATATGGATTAGAACTGCAGACTCCACTCCAACTAGCTTACGGTTGAAGCTTTTAACTATGTCTTTTAGCTTATGACTAAAATTATACTACAGGAAATCAAAAGCTAAAACTGTTTAGAGCGGACCACGTCAGAGGAACTTATTCCTTGGGCCCGGCAAGGTGTACACGTATCCGAGGCGGCTTTCGGCAGATCGAAGGCAAAGGAACCGTCTTACGTAGCGCCCATGCAGCATGCAGATGCTTCCTTCCTTCGCCACCGATCGAGAGATCCCCCGAGAGTTCGATTAAATTCTCGCGTGCACACGGACAAGCTAGACAAGACGAACAACGTCTCAACCGACCGGCCGATCGACTCGATGATTCTCGCGCTCTCAAAAGAACGGGAAAAGAGAGAGAGAGAGAGAGAATCTCCAGCTAGTTCAATATTCTCTTGATCATCAACGTACGCATGGCATTGCGGGTAGAATTAAAGAAAAGGAAGTAATCAGCAGAAGAAAAGTCTATGTGCTTACGTACGGGTAGCTACTGCCTACTGCCTATATATCGGGGCCTCGCATGCTCTCTTACCGTCACCAATTAATCCATACGAATCAGCAAGTCTCTGGCTAGCTCGTACGAAGTAGTAACTTAGATCGATGGAGAACAACAGGAACAGCCTGCAGCCTCCACCAGGTGAATGATCGATCGATCTTAATCTCCATATCTGTCGAAGAACACAAACTCTCGCTAGTTAATGATCTCTTCGATCTTGGTTTGTTAAATTAGTTGGGTACCTCTGTTTGCTTTAATTTAATTGCTTCGCCATTACTTAGGCTACCCGAGGGTGGATTCGGAGCAACAAGGCGGCGGCGGCGGCAAGAAGAAGAAGCCGTGCTGCGGACGATCACGGCGCCGCACGGCAAAACGTGGGAGACGAGTTTCATCGAGGATGGTACGCGCGCGCGCGCGTATATATATAGAGTTGGCTAATACTACACTGTTCTTCCTCAGCATTATCTGACGTATTCATCTTGGTGTTCTTCTTGTTCAGCATTGCTGCGCTCTGTTGCTGCTGGCTCTGCGAGCTGTGCTGCGACTGATCGAATTGAAGAGGGGCTACATATATATATGCGTATCATATATATATAGGGATATACATATGGAGGATGCAGCTTAATTAGTTTGATCAAGTGGTGCATTTGATATTAGATGATCAATTATGTGATACAACACTTTATGTTTGGTTGCTACTAGACCATGTGGTGGTCGTGCATAAATTAATAATGAATAATTGATATTTTGGTTTAATTGAAATTTATATTTTGGAAAGTTTTGGACGATGCACTTGTGTCGCTAAAGCTTTCAGGGCAATCATTGACCACGGTAGTTGCTCACGGCAGACTTCAACCACGACAGATTTTGACGTACCATCGAGACTTCGACCACGTCCGACTTCGATCACGGCGGACTTTGATTATGTTTGACTTCGACCACGTCTGTCTTTGACCATGGCGGACTTCGACCACGTGCAACTTTGACCAAAGCATTTTCGACCACGACATTTTTACCATGGCATTTCGACCATGTCAAGCTTCAGCTACAACACCCGACCATAGCACATCGACCACAACGATGCGACCTTACGGCCGATGATGGTAAGCCACAGTACTTTTTTATGGTCGCAGCTATAGTGCTTTTAGATGGTTGTAGCTATAGTGCTTCTTGATGGTCGTAGCTACAATGCTTCTCGATGGTCGTAGCTACAATACCTGGTCGATAGTCATAGACTTTAATGGTCGATACTCATACTCGATAGTTGTAGACTATATGATTGGTTGTTGTAGACTTTGTGATCTGTAATATTAAACTTTTGTGATCCGTAGGCTTCATGGTCAGCACTTATAGACTTTATGGTCAGTTTGAGTGCTTTATTTCTTGCTATCTTCGAATACATGTGTTAAGCCAGCGGTATGACTGGCTGGTGCATGGTGGTCGGTGATCGGTCAACAGTGCTCGGAGGAACTGTACTCGAAGGATTCGGTAGAGATACTTGGTACTCGGTAGGAAGTGCTTTAGTACGGGTTGGTACTAGGTAGTCGTAGCGATTGGTACTCATAGCGAGCAGTACTCGATGGCTCTGTGGTCGGTAGTGATGGTTGTTATTTCTGAGTGTTTTGAGCTTAGCGATGATATTTTCTGACTATTTGGTGTTTTCGAGTACTCAATGAGATAGTGGTCATATTAAGTGATCTGAAGTTGATTTTTGGGAAGCAATAGGATGTGTGGTTATGAATGACCTGGTTGATGATCATGGATGACCTGGTTGGTATTCGTGGATGGTTTGGTTCTTGTCTAAGGATAGACAAGGGTGTGTTACGTGAGTGTGCTGATGTCAGTCAAGTTGTGAAGAACTTGTGCCGGGGAGAAAATGTTTTTTGGTCTTTGATGTGCAGGTTGGCCTAGAGATGATCATGGCTGATGACGAAGAAGATCGGGATTAGGATGGAAAAGTCTAAGGTTTAGGCGATCGAGGATGTCACGCGAGGTGGTCGGGTCATAAATATATTCAAATGGTATAGTTTCCTGTACATCCATTAAAGCTCTTAGCCCAAATTTAAGAACGAAGTTTGATCTAGGAAACATACCAATGGTAAAATATGTGATAAATTCACATGAATTTCATGATATTCAAGATAATTAGCATATATATATACATATATATTTTTCCTTTTCATACAAATGAGAAACATAACGCGGGTGGCAAACTAATTTTCTCGAGGCTATTAGTTCAAACTTTTATATGGTACAGTTACACCATGTGTTATAATATGTCTCGATGTGTATTGATGAAATATTATTCTGTAATACATATTTACACCTTATGTATTACAGAATAATATTTCAACAATACACATCGAGACATATTATAACACATGGTGTAACTGCACCATATAAAAATTTCTTGTAACACTTTTCTAATCTTATTAAGAATGTGTTCAACATGTCTTCGTAACACAAATTATGTGTTACTATAATATCTATTTGTAACAATATTTAATGTGTTTACAAAAGTTATATTTTGTAGTAGTGCCTATTCTAATTTTCTACATAATCTCCTACCCTTTTCACCCACCGCTTAATTTGCTCTAAAACATATCCAGACTGGTGTAATAATGCATTCAGAAAAAAGAGGAGGGATTATAGTGGAATGTAATTCTGGAAGAAAATTGAATTATCTATTGAGAAGGGTATATTGAATTTTCAGATAAATAGAATCCAAATACTGGTCAATCAACAGTTCCAAACTGATAAAATCAAATTGGCTTTTAACATTAGGTTCGAAGAATATAACATTATGGGTTTTTCCAAAGTAATTAAACACGATAGGTTTTTTTTTGGAATAATTAAAGGGTGTTGATAAACATCATCTGGATGTTTTCTTCTTAACTATTATCTAAATTTGTGACCATTGGATTAGAGATCCAACGGCTATAAATTCTCGTCCCACCCCCTCTAAAAAAATCTCCCCCTCCTCCAAAAAAAGGGGCGTTGGATCTCTAATCCAACGGTCTCAAATCTGGATGATTGTTAGAAAGAAAATATCCAGATAATACCTAGACACATCTATTACATATTTATGGATAAAATTACAGTTATGAACATCCAAATAAAATACCAACTCTAGGTTCTAACCTGATTGCAGCATATGACATAACCAAGGGAAAAGTACACCAACAGAAAAGGTTAGATCAGAGGTGCCAGTACAGAGCATGTGAAGCCCAATAAGTCCAAACAACATAACTGTTGGTACTTGTGATAGGGGAAGAAGGGCACAAATTCTGTGTCTTTCCTATATTTCCTTATAAAGTTCCATATCTGACCAAAGAGTTGCATAACTTCAGATGATAAACATGCCCATCCTGAAGTCAAAACATAGGTGATGAAGATGTAGCTTGAAATGAAAATAAATTTACAGAGTTGTAGGGAAATGTAGAAGAAAATTAAAGAAAGACAAATATAGTATCTTTCTACATGCAAGAAGCCTTTTGTTTGTGAATTTTGAACTATTGATCTTTTTGCAGCATGAAGACAAAAAAGAACTTGTCATTTACCTGCTCTGGTGCAACTCTAGCAAGCTGGACAGGGGTGTCCTTTGGGTTTGATAACACATTCAGTTGGCTTATGACAGTACCAGATAATACATTAACAAAGAAAACGTTCCAAAATGTGAAGTACATCACTTTATAGAAAAGCACTCCTCTTCCTTTCACTGTGAGATGTAGGCCCCTCTAATGTAGAAAATAGCATCATTGTTGGAGAAACGGTGTAAAGAAATATTTGCAGTATAACACTAGGAAGGTATCCAGTTACTAGCTAGCTAATGTATTTCCTGCACATGGAAGACTAGTTAATAGACGCCGCATTCAAATGAACCAAAAAAAAACCATATTTCTATGTTGAATAGTGCATCAACAACACGAAAGCACTATATACATCAAACTATGTTCTTTTACTTATTTGAGTAGAGTAGACAACTTCAGAATATGTTAATCAGTCTAAATCCTAACAATTGGATATATTGTTTCAGTTCTGGATGAGATCTGATGCACACTATAGTCTACAAGACACAAGATATGAAGATGAAATTTATATTAACAAGCTAGGAAGCATCGATACTCCATTGAACTACCGTACCCGTGTCCGATACGTATCGATACGACGATATGTTCCGATACGCGGCAATACGGTATCGACGGAGTATCGGCGAATTTCGGCCAAAAAAAGAAAAAAAAATACTCTGATACAACACCGATACGGTAGCGATACATTGACCCAATTAAATCCTAGCATAATAAAGAAGTCAGCCAAAGGCCCTATAGAGAGGCAGCCCAAAGCTCCACCGTGTGACCTACATCCGGTCACACGGTGCTGAACCCCAGCCGCCAGCCCCACAGTCCCGAATGGTCGAACCCTAGCCCCAGCCGAACCCCAGCCCCAGAGCAGAGCAGAGCCACCACTGTCGCCGCCACTACTATCGCCCAAGCCTCACTACCGCCGCCTCTCCCGCCGGCAGCTCGTGGAGATCCGCCGCACCCTCGCCGTCACCAGCTCGGGGAGATTCACCGCGCCCTCACCGTCGCCAGCTCGTGGAGATCCGCTGTGCCGTCGCTGTCACCAGCTCGGGGAGATCCGCCACGCCCTCGCCGTCGCCAGCTCGTGGAGATCCACCACGCTGCTGCCGTCGCCAGCGCGTGGAGATCCACTGCGCTGTCGCCATCGCCAGCGAGTAGAGATCCGCCGCGCCGTCGCCGCCGCCAGCGTGTGGAGATCTGCCGCCTCTCCCGCTGGCAGCGCCTCCAGGTCCTCCGCCTCTCCCGCCGGTAGCGCTCTCACCGTCACCGCTTAGCTTGCCGACCTCCAGCTCAGGTCCTCCGCGCCCTCGCCATCGCCAGCTCGTGGAGATCCTCCGCTTGGCTCGCGTCGTTGCCCGTCGCTACTCGCCGTCTCGCTGAGATTTGTTTCAGCGGCTCAGCGGTAGCGCTACAGCTCAGGTAAATGAGGTAATCACTAATTAGGTAATGAGCTTCAACCGAGATTTGTTTCAGTGGTAGAAGCTGGACTCCAAGATCAATGATCACTCATGAGCTCGTTTAGTTATTTGTACCATGAATATATGACAATACTATCATATAAAATTTTAATATGAGATCTTTACATTTTGTGCTAAATTATTTTGTAATATATTTCTGATAGAGATGGTAAGTGGAAGTACTCCTTTGTGGAAAAAGCCTTCTATGAACTTCTACTTCTAATATACCCCTTTAATGATATTGTTATACCTATTTATCTATTTGAGTATACTCTAATAGTAATTATAAGATATTCCAAAGTGAGTTCTATGAAGAAAAATTTCATCAAAACCCACTTTTTATAACAGAATCTATGTATGTACTCCTTTTATATATGAAAAATGTATATAACAAAAATAACGGGCTCCAATGAAACTTTTTCAACCAAGTCACATTGGAGTATCTTAAAATTAGTATTTAAGTATACTGAAAGTGATAAAGAGGTATAAAATATTCATTTAAATGGTACATTGAAGTGAGAGTATATACTGAGAGTACAAAAAAGCCTTCCATGTATATGTAGGAAAATGGTTTTATACTCTTGGGAGTATGTACACTCGTTTCTAATATACCTCTTTAATGGTGTTATTATATATCTTTATCTATTTGAGCATACTCTAATAATAATTATAAGATACTTCAAAATGAGTTCTATAAAAAATTTCATCAAAGTCCAATTTTTATAACATAATTTGTGTATGTACTCCTTTTATATATGAAAAAGGTATATAGCAAAAATAAAACGCTCTGATGAAACTTTTTCAACTAAGTTACATTAGAGTATCTTAGAATTGGTATTTAAATATCCCGAAAGTGATAAAGAACTATAAAATATTCGTTTAAGTGGTACATTGAAAGTGAGACTATGTACTCTGAGAGTACAAAAAAGAATTCCGTATGTGTGTGTGTGTATAGTTAGAGGCTCGTGCATTGCAACGGAGTCATAAAAACAATGAGACAGAACGTACTGCCTGGTCAACTTTACACATCAAACATTGGAGAGCAAGCGACAGAGAGAAGGGTAGCCAGAATGCGCGAGGAGATGGGTAAAGTGGAGGGGGTGGCCAATTGTATCCTACGAGAGAGAAGAGGAGGAGAGAGATGAATGGTCCAGATCAAATCAGATGGCCGAGAAGAGAGTAGGGAGAATAGACCAACCACCAACTCACACTTTTATAATATATATAGGCGGGAGGGTGGCTGACAGATCCTATCGCTAAGAATTTAAAACGGGGACAAAGAGATTATTTGCGAGAAATTTGATGATTTGCCCCACATTTATTTGCAAATAGCTCATTTGCCCTACAGTTGATATCAATTGATTATTTGCCCTATCTATGAATTTTCATTTGATCAATTGCCCTCTTTGCATTTCCAAACCATTTTCTATTTTTGTAATGCTAAATAATCTTAGAAAATGACCAAATTGCCCCTGGGTCAAAAAGGTTCCCTTCTACTCTCTGTGAAACACCATTGCTCTTCTCTCGGTTGTGAGGCAGGTTCATTTTGAGCTTGGTTGCTTGCACTCTAGTCAATGTCTGAAGTATGTACACATTATTCCATATTTTCTTCATACATTGACCGAGCGCAAGCAACCAAGCTCTGCAATGCTGAACCGCTCCTTACAACGGAGAGGAAGCGGCTGTGTTTCTCAGAGAAGAACGGAACCTTTTTGACCCAAGGGCAATTTGGTCATTTTCTAAGGTTATTAGCATTACAAAAATAGAAAATGGTTTGGAAATGCAAAGAGAGCAAATGATCAAATGAAAATTCAAAGATGAGACAAATAATCAATTGATATCAACTATGGGGCAAATGAGCTGTTTGCAAACAAAGGTAGGGCAAATCATCAAATTTCTCATTATTTGCTTCTATCAATGCTTGTTTAATTAAAAAAAACTCTGTACAACATAGTAGTTGGATCGATCGTAGAAGAGAGCAACGAGAAAAGATGGATGCGATGAAGGAGCGCCTCCGGGTGCGTGAGCTTGGTTTAGAAAAAAATAAAGGTCTCAGTTTTTTAAGAACTAAAAAACAATGGTATTAGAGACAATATGGTTCCTAAAACTATGTTATCTCTGGTCTAAAAAATATGTTGTTTGTTGGGTATTTTGAGAGACAATGTGGAGGTGATTCCATGAGCGTGTTGAGTAATTGACACTTGTTTTAGAAAGTTTGAGTTTTATTTGTGTGTTTTGTGCCGAGTCGTAGCGTAGCGCAGTCGGCTGCAATCGGACCTGGTCAAACGCGGTCGGACGTGCTTGGAACGCGGTCGTAACCACTAGGAATTCGTATGTCTTGTTCTACTATTTCAACTGGTCGTAGGTTAATTACGACTTTGTATGAATATGTTTTGAGTACTTTCTACTGATGCAAATGTATGATTACATTGTTTCGAGCGGTGCTATGTGATGTTTTCTTATCTGTGATGGTTGCAGGACTTTGAGGCTAAGTCGTGGCGAGGCATGGGATGGCTGGACTAGGCACAAACGATGCTGAGGTCGAAGCGGTCGAGAGATGCCAAAGACAGCAAGGGTTCAAGATGGTTGCAAGGTTTGGACAGCAAGGCAAGAGGAAGCTTTCAGGAAGAAGCGTGAGGGGCAATTTGGTAAAATTGACTTAGGCTTTAGGAAGCGGATTCGGTTGAAGTTAATGTGTAAAGTGATGAGTTTATTAGAGCTAATGGGTAAAGCAAATTGTAAACCCGGTAACTTGAAGCTATAAATAGAAGGGTTGTGCCCTAGTTGTGTAGGTAGTTTTTGCTTTGTCTCCCTATCTGCGTGAGTTGTGTCTGGGTGAGAGGAGTTCGGCAGTTGTATTTTGGGTTGTTGATTTTCTTTTGGGTGTGTTGCTCTCGATGTGAGAGATGGCATGAAATGGCTGTAGACAATTACATTATGTAATCATTCATCTCTCTGAATCCATTTGAGAATTCTTGTGTTTGAGATGTTCTGATTTCAGTATCTCTCTGTTTTGCCTCTGTTCTTTCTTTTGCTCTCTGTTCTTCTTTGCTTCTTTTCGTTTTGAATGGAGTCTTTGATCGAGTAGCTGTAGATTTATTTTGCTTTGAACTGGGAATCTCCTCTAAGCCCCTTGGCTAGCTTATTCCCGAGAGCAAAGATTTGAATAGCAAATTTTCTTCCCGAGAAATTGTTCGTTTCAGATTTCCTCTGTTTTGAGGGTTTCTTGTTTTCATTAGCAGAGAGTTTTGTGTTCTTGATGTCTTCTTGGGTAGAGGTTATATTCTTACTAGGTTTGAGAGTTCACGTAGTATAATCGATGAATCAAAATCTGTTATAAAGCTGGATTCAATGGTTGCGCAATTTTCATCTCCTCGGTTTCTCTGTTCAACCATCTTTCATTGATCGATCTCAGTGAAAAGTTGAATTAGCTTTGTGTTTTCTCCTCATAAGATTATTTCCCTGTTGTGATCAAAAGTCTCATGATCAAAAGATTCGAGAATCACAAGCTATTTGGATTTTGTCTCACCTTTTGTTTTCTTCTCGGCAATATAGTATTCACTGTTCAAACGATTTTTAGTTGCTCAGTTTTTCTTCGCTCCAGTCGGTACTTATCCCTGTGACTTGATCATCTTCGATCTCTTAGTTTCAGTCAATCTTTTCCTCGTTTAGTTCATCTGTTTTAGTTCGTTTTTGCCTTCTCGGTTTGTCAGCTCATGACTGCTCTTTGCCGGGTTTCAGCTTCTCAGTTTTCAAGTTCGGAGGTTCGGTCGAATGATTTTCTTGCTCTGTATGTTTCTGTTTCAGCTGAGATTGCTCTTTGTCTGTATTTTCCCTTTCCTGAGGTCGATTTGCTGTTTAGGTTGAAATCCTGATCATTTGACCTGAAAAGAGCAGCGAACGTTTGACCATTTCTTTGTTTTCGATTCTTCTTGATATTCTTGTCTTGTGATTTCGATCGATCGCTTTCATTTTCTTAGTCGCCGATTGCTTTTCTTTTTGATTTTGCTTTTCTTTTCGGTTTTGCTTATCTCTTTTGTTTGTTGTTTCTGGTTTGTAGTATCTGATCTGTTCAATCTTTGGGCAAGTCTTCTCTGTAGCATCCAGTCCTTCTCTGTTTTCGGCAAAGCTTATTTCTGTCTTATGTTCTTCCCTTCACTTCCAGTGAGCACTCAAACTTGTAGCTACGTAACTTTTTCGGCCGAGTCTGTTTCAGTTGTTTGATTTTGATCTTCAGTAAGCATCTATCTTCTATCTTCGTAGCTTCTGTAGCTATTGGAGAAGAAGATTGTGTGAATACTCGGGGCGGTTTAAAGGCACCATTCACCCCCTGTTGCCATTTCGATCGTACATATCTAAACAATTCAAACTTTTCGATGTTATAGTATTTTTGAGAAACTATAACATTATCTAAAAACTTTAAAAATACTATGTATTCAAACAGCCTTAAATCATCATCCGTGTCCTTGTGCTCGTTTTATTACAAGTCAAGAGGAGGATATAGAAACTGTCCATTAAAGTTTCCTTCTCCATGGATACATTCGGCCCATGAACGATTTTGCTAGGCCCAACTCTATTAGCTGGGCCGGCAAGAGAGGCGAGATGGATGGGCCGATTAACCACGATTTGTATCGGCACAAGTCGCCCACGATTTGTGGCTGCACGCCTGCACCGATCGAGGAGGTGAGCAAGAAAATGGCGATGGCGGCGGCGAGGAGAGCCCTCCTGAGCCACCTCCGCGTGCCGGTGGCTCACCCGGCGACCGCCGCAGCAGCATCAGCGGTGGGAAGCGTCCCTGTCACCCGGCTCCTGTCGTCGACGACGGAGGAGGCGAAGGGGTTGTTCCTCGACAAGGGCGAGGTAGCCGACCGCGTCGTCTCCGTCGTCAAGAGCTTCCAGAAGGTCGAGCCCTCCAAGGTAAGCGCGATCACCGACGCTTGTGCGGCCCGTACATTTGATAGATGGATACATGATGGATTCGGATCTAGTCTGTAGGGTATATATAGGGTTTTGGCTCCCGTCCCTAGTCTGTTGCTTCGTGTCATCGAGTGAGTAGCATCTTCCAAGAAGAGTTGGTGTGTAAATATGTAAGTGGATGGAAAGGTGTGGGTTTGATAAATCAAGCGATTTTAGTGGATGGAAAGGTGTGTAAATATGTAAGTGGATGGAAAGGTGTGGGTTTGAGACTTTCAGTTGGAGCTGAGAAAGCCTGAAAGAGGAGGTAGAGGAAAATGTGGGATCTTTGATCTTTTCTTGCATTCCATAACTAAGAAATTTTGATTTGGGAACATCTTTCTTGCATTCCATAACTAAGAAATTTTGATTTGGAAACATCTTTCTTGCATTCCATAACTAAGAAATTTGGATTTGGAAACATCTTTGGTTGATGATTGATTCGGTCCTCAGTGGACACTGGACACTCATTTAATGGTCTAGTTCCGTATCCACATGTCTACATTAATTTGATGATTTGCTGCCTTGTACAAGTTCACTAGTAGTAGCATCCAAATTAGTAATCCCGTATTCTTATTGCCCCATCTTGATTAGATATAATGTGTTACCTTGAGTGGGTCCGTGTCTGCTTTAACTCAGTTTTTACATCTAGCATTAGCTTCTATTGCCTTTTCTTTACCCATTTCTTCTGGTATCTAATCCTGGAGCTAGTGAGCGTCTTATTGATGTACTCTCACTTCATGACTGTGAAGTGGATAAATGGTGATATAACTTTATAATGTGATGGGTAGTAGAGCTTTCATTTGCCATGTTTGAAATTGAGTTGAACGCATGTTTGATCCCAGAACCCAAAACAACCAAAAATATGCAACCTCGATCTTTTCACGTAAGGCTATTAGTTTTAGCAATAACAAATGTACTCACGTTGGGCCAAATCAGTAGTTAATAGGAGATAATTGGGTTCTGTTTTCACTTAAATTGTAGTCACATATTGTGTTTGATGAAACAACCACTGTGGCATTGTTACCAATCAAATTAGTATTGCTTTCTTTGGCTTATAATTCAAATTCAGTATTGGTAACAGCCATCCAAATTGTGCTTAATGTATGTATGGTAGTTATGTTGGTAACACTTGTTCGATCTGTTATGATGCCTTGGTCTTATTTCAGTTATTCGTTCTGTGCTTGTTTTGATACTTTTCCCATCTGTTTTGGTAATCAACACTTCGAATTATTGAATTATTTGAGCATGAGTTTTTGCCTTTTTGGTATCAATTGCGCAAAAGTCTTCAGTTGATATATGGGGAAAAGAATGCCAATGCTAATGGGCACAGATGGATGGCATTAATCAAATGTCACTTGTAATATCACCCTTTGTTAAAAAAAAATTGACATGGTTGCCTTTTGTTTAAAATCTTCAATCTTGCGTCACTCATTTGTAGGGGTGCAATTGGGGCGGATACGGACGGATATCGCTTATCTTTAATCCTATTCTATATTTCTTTCTCGGAGTCGGATTCGGACATAGATAATGCCGGATATTTATTTCTCTATTCCGTATCCGTTCCATAATCTTTCGGATGGTCGATCGGACGGAAATTATCCGTTTTTTGTACAGGATATTAAACAGTATGGTACAATTAGAGCGAACATAGAGAGACTAATTGCTGAGATGTTGAAGGAAGAACATTCAGTACTCCCATCTGTTTATATGTGACAATCTATCTATATGTTATCTTGTTCCTTGGTGAAGTCATAACAGGCTTCCTCATATCACTTGACTTATCCCATATCCTATTCCATATTTTTTTTTCTTTGGAGTCAGAGTCGAACACGGATAGTGCCAGATACCTATCTACTCCTTCCGTATTTGTTCCGCAAGCCTTCGATCGGTCGGACGGATGAAAATTATCCGCTCCATTTGCACCTCTGCTCATTTGAGCTAAGCTTGAGCTTGTCAAGCTGAGGTCAAGCATGCGAATTAAATTCATACTGAGCACTTTTATTCAAGCTTAGTGCTGTGGCCGGGCTGCGCTATGTAGGGTCGTTCTCGTTTCAAGCCATGACCTTTGGTACCTAAGGGTGTGGTTGACTAAATGAGTAGCTCCGTATTGTCCAAAAGATTGCTGGTGGGTGCAGAAATAGTATTGTGTGCCTGCTAGTTGCTGTACTGAAATCCCTGCGGTGGTGTTCCTACAAATTGCTTGTGCAGGTCTCTGTGATACAATAAAGAGCTGAATAGTGTTTCTTACATTCAAGAATTTAAGGCAGCAATTCATGCAGTGGTCTGCGTGCACACTGACATTTTCTGTTCGGTATCGCAGGTATGTCCACTGTTTTTTTTTTACAATAATGAGATTTTTTCTGTTCACTTTGGATGTTGGGAGCCAAATAAATGCGGAAAATTTTAATTATTGTTAGGAAGGTGAACAGTGATCTGTATAATTTTTTTTTCTCGAATACGCAGGAGAACTGCGTATCATTGCATTAAAGAGAGAAAAAGGATCGGCCCCTTACAAACACCACCGCCTCACTCCGGGCCGAGCTGTGAGGGGTTGTTTACATTACATCTAAGAACTTAGAACAAAAAAACTGAGAAAGGGGAAGGACCTGACCATGAAACTCCAAACTAACTAAGCTAAGGAAAATTAGCCTAGTCCACCACCATGACCCAGACCCAGCGTGCGCAGGCCACGCGCACCCGCCATGCACCAAAGATGATGCTCATTTTTGAAATCGGTGAGTACTGGTGACGCAGGTCGAGTCCTTCAAAACGCAGCATTTCGATGCTTCCAAAGAATCCAAGAGCCTAGAATGATAATAGTGTTCATCCCTTCTTCTTTTCTTTCGAATTCTCTTGGTTGCTTTTCGCCACCAATCGCCAAAGATTTCTCTTGCCTTGTGGGAGTCCGGTCTTGCACCCCAAAGGAGTAAGGATCCGGGACCAGAAATCTCGGCGAGGACACATGTAGTAAGTAGATGTTGGACCGTCTCATCTTCCCGATCGCACAAGGGCGATGGCTCGGGTGAGGCAATCCTCTCTTGGCTAATTGGTCCGCCGTCCGGCATCTATTACGTATAGCTAACCATAAAAAGCTTGCACTTAGTGGCGCCGGGACTTCCATAACGTCGCCAAGGCTCAAAGAAGATGGAGCCATTGAAGAACGCTCGATAAGCGATTTTGAGGTAAGCGGCTGATCCTTCCGGTCTCCAAGCGTGGATATCAGCATCTTGGGAGAGGATTGTCTCTGCGATAAATCCCACAAATGAAAATAATCAAATAGTCCCACCATTGAGAGTCCACCTCGATGTCGGTGGCCAAGCATGACTGCGAGGCGTGTGCAACGTGGCGTCTTGTTGTCTGTGAATGCGGGATGGAATCGCAGCGACTACCTCGGTGCCAAGTCCTCCAAACCGCAACCCATGAGCCACTTATCCTCCCAAAATAAAGTGGTGCTTCCATTGCCAACGTGAACTTCCATTGCAATGTTGAAGAGAGCTACAGCATTCGGGTGAATATGTATGTCGTCAAGGCCAGCCCATGTTCGGTGAGGGTCTGTTTTCTTGAACCATAACCAACGGTTTGTAGTGCCCAACTCATGAACTCAAGATTAAGAATCCTAAACCGCCCAAATCCAAGGGTCGTTGGACCTTGTCCCAAGCAACCAAACAAGCACCACCATTTACTTGCTCTCTCCCTTCCAAACAAAGGCCCTCCTTAACTTGTCAATGGCTCGTAAAAACCACTTGGGCACATTGATTGCTATCGGGACATAAATAGGAATAGCCAGAAAGGACAAAGCGAACCCAAGTAACTCTTCTGCCATGTTCAAGAGCGGCCTTCCAACTAAGTTTGTCAGATCTTCCAACCCATTTGAGTAGCTCTGTCTTTCTTATCTTTTGTTTGAGACCGGCAATCCCAAATGAAGTCTGTGGCGCACGAGGGTAGTGTAGAGGTCACTAAACCATAGGTATAACACAACTTTTTGATTCGTTTGAAGACACGCGCACATGCTCAAAGTGAGTTTATCTCTGCCTCTTGAATGAAAAGGGCAACATCGTGACATAAAGAATAGGATATCCTCTAGATATGGTTGAAGCGGCTCCAAAGCCTTGGTGAACAAACTATTGAGCACGTCCATTACTAGGATGAACAACAAAGGAGAAGTCCGCTCATATGGTGGTGTATCACCATTAAGGAGCCATACGCCAAACTTGTTCATGAGGAGTAAAAAGACCAACCAAACAAGCTCTTTCTCAGATTATACGGATCCACCCATCCGAGCCCATGCAGGTAACCAAACACACCCTAAAGAGCTGAATAGTCTTTTCTTAGATTCAAGAATTTAAGGCAGCAATTCATGCAGTGGTCTGCGTGATCTCCGACTGGTTCACCATTAAGGAGCACACTGACATTTTCTGTTCGGTATCGCAGGTATGTCCACTGTTTGTTTTACAATAAATGAGATTTATTTAAACCCATCCGGACCGGCGTATCCGCGGCAAAGATTTTCGCATGCAATCATGGCGGAGAGATCAACTCTCTCCTATGGAAGAAATTGAGATCAAGAGCGGGCAAACCTAACAGACCATCAAAATAATCAAACATGGCGTCTGCTTGTCCTCTTAGTGACTACGTGATCATCACGCATGAGCTTTGGAACAAAATTTTTCTTTTGCGAATCTGCCGCCCATGAAAAGAGGCGTGTTGGCATCTCCATCTTTCAAGAACCGGATATGATGAAATAAGGTAAATAGACAATGTTTTTCAAAGTACATCTCAACTCTCTTTAACTCGATGGTCCTTGCTATCTCAAGGCGATGGAGTATCTATTAGCAGCGGCATGCTCTGATATGGCCTACTGCCGTTTCCGGACTGGAGACGGGTAAGGCGCTGAGTTTGATGGATATACTCTCAATACACAGATGGAAGTCTGCATTCCAAGAAGCTTAAGCTGCGTCATGAAAAGTGGTCGAAACTCTCAAAGTACTTGTGAATTCCATCTAGTACCAGGGCAATGATCTGAAATTTCGGTAGCTTGACTCTGCAAGGACACGAAAGAGTGCTTCCCAACCGTAGTACTAAGGACCGGTCGAGTTTGACCAAAGTGGGGCTTCTTTCATTCGAGGACCAAAGTGGGTGCTTCCCAATCTGTATAATTTTTAAAATATGATAAATAGTAAATAGATGTTATTCACCTCTTTATGTGTTTTAAAATTAATATTACTCTTGTTAGAGATAAAAGCATAGAAACACTTGTCTTATTGTAAGTCATTGTGGTACTTATACAATCCATCTATATTTGCAGTAGTTCTCTGGACCTTTGAATCGACTTTTGGCTTTTCATTTAGCTCTTTAAATAGAGTGTTTTTTCAAAATGGAATCTACTAGTTAATTGTAGTACATACAGCATCGACTTCATTTATATCGGCAAAAACCGTATGTGAGTTTCAGTTACTCTGTAATTTCTCACATGAATAGCTCAAAAGCTTGTATGTGAGTTTCAGTTACTCTATAAACCGCAGCAAAAAGAATAGGCCTTAAATGGCATGAAGTTTCTCTAATGTATGTTAAGAGGATACCAATTCATATTTCGTAGATGCTGCGAAAAGGTCTCTAGCCCAATGGTTAGAGGCTTGAGTAGCACCCAGTCTGGGTTCGACTCCCGATGGGAGCGAATTTCAGGCTTGGGGCCTTGCTACCACACCAAAGCACGGTCTAATGGCGTTGATCCAAAGGATCCGCCGGTAGTCTCACAAGGTCGGGCGATGGTGCCGTGTGTAAGGGTGGAAGGGTTGTTTCTCGATGCGCGTGAGAAGACCTTCTTCTTAAGCAAGGATTCTTAGTCAGTTTTTTATATATATTTCGTAGATGCTGCAAACTGTCAATAACCACTTCTTTCTTCATGAAATCTTTGCTGGTGACGCCAAATGCACTTTTTCAGAAGGACCTCGGGCTTGATAGCTTGGACACCGTCGAGATTGTCATGGCCTTTGAAGAAGAATTTGGGGTCGAGATCCCTGACAACGAGGCAGAAAAGATTGATTCCATCAAAACGGCGGCCGATTACATCGCCTCACACCGTCAAGCAAAATAAGAATGCTTGCACCATTTCTTGGTTCCGACTTCGACATGCTTTTGTCACCAGAACTAATCTGCAACTTTGTCACCAGAACTAATCTGCAACAGAGAACCTATTTTCTGTATTTTCCCAGCTTGTGCATGATCTGAGGTTGTTGTGTTTACACCTTTTGAATAGGAAGTCAGTGCCCTTCTCCTGTCCTTATCTATCTGTTCGAATAAGCTATGCAGCAGTCGGCTGTGGTTTTATCGATCTGATTTGCAGGTGGTGGACAATTTTTGCAGCATACTTTGATACTGGTTTGTAGCTTAGTACTAGCTTATCGATAACCTGGCATAGTCTTTCTGTTGTGGTTAAAAAGGCCATAGTAGAAGTCTACCATAGTCGAAGCCGGTCATGGTCCTAGTCAGACATGATCGAAGTTTGATATGGTCGAAGACAGACATGGTTGAAACTAAATGTGATCGAAATCTGCCGATCGGACAAAACCGTTCGGATCACCTAACACAGAGCTGTTCGGACCAATGATACAAAACCGTCTGGACCACCAACTACCAAACATGGTCGTAAATAACTCTGAGTGAATGTGGTCATAACCAATGTGGTTGAAGTCTGCCGTGATCGAAAGCTGTCGTGGTCAAAATCTACTGTGGTTGTTTAGCCATTTGATCCTCAGATGCCACTCGAATGCCGTCCGATATTTCGATGCAACTCGAAAGCTGTCAGATGCTCCAAAGCTACTCGATGCCGTCTAATACTCCGTTGCTACTCGAAAGTCATCTGATGCCACGCAGACCCGATCGGACTCGTCAAAAAGTACTCAGAGCAACCAAAAAAACACTCGGAGATGACAAAAACTACTCGGAGCAGACTGAAACCACTTGAATTTGAAACCTTCAACTACGATCGGTCAAACTTTCACAAACACAAAATCCAAATCAATTTAAATGTCAATTATTCATCATCACTTTATTTACAACCATCCATATGGTCTAACAATTTCACACCAGAAAGAGAGTTGAGTTCTGTACAAGCAATTATTTCTATCCTGAATACATTTGGATATAGGTTTGAATGAAAGAATACTCCTTTTATTGTTTCATTTGCACAAGGGTTCAACCTATATCATGCCTATATGGAGTTTTGTTACTGTTGTATATTTGACGAATATGCAGCTGCAAGGAGGGCAGCCCCAATCCCGGATCCCTCCTCCATCACTCTAAGAATAACAGTGGCCGCAATCTCCTCCCCTAGGATCTCGCCTACGGCTTCATTCAGATACTCTTTGAAGACTGAATAGCCTTGGTACAAGCCTCCTCGATTGCAATGACTGATCTCTTTGGTACGCCTGTCATTCTTCGAACTTTGTTGGTACCACAAAGGGTTCCATCACGACCGATTTTTGTAGTATTGCAACAATTCCAGCTGCCGCTAGGCGGGCAGCTCTTCGGGTTACAATGTCGCAGACTCTCTGGACAAGCCTACAAGTCTTCAGAGGAACATCTAGTATCTGTATAGGAAATAATGGAAACATGATATGCTGGTCTGAAGAAAATGTCTACCAAACAAAAAAGTAGAGATTGTTAGACGGACTATGAGAACTAACCTTCAGATGTTCTTCCAGTATCCTTCTGACTTCTCTCAAATCTAGGGAATCATCCTCACGAATAGCAGCTAGACATGGTGTACTGGACGAAAAGACATGACATTAAAATTTTGATCACTACGTGCAAGATGATAATTGGTATTTTTGGCTGAGACAATTGGACAACAGAGTTTCCTAAAGCATACATCTGAAATGTACAAAACTTGACCATGAAGTTCCACCAAAATACACAGCTGTCATACAATGTTCCAAAGCCTAGGCCAGTTATTGGACATGCCAAATTAAAAATAACGACCTCAGTAAGAATCTTATGAAATCATTAAGTCCTGAAATTGAATATGAAAACATTATTTCATACATAATCATCCAATGTCTACAAATCTAACACATCAATTATTTGTAGATTGGTAAAGAAGATAAGCATATGCAGCTAACAGAGATGCATCCAGGGTTCAAAAACCCAGCTGTAACCGGCCGATTACCGGTTCTACCAATAGAATAAAAACAGGCAGTTTTTTTATTTAATTCAAATTTAAAATTTTGAATTTGAAAGTTTTCCTAATGATGTTTACATTGTTTAACGCTAATAGAATATATTAGGAAGATGCATGCACCTCTCATGCTTTTTGCCATAAATGTATTAGGAATTTCCAATTTCAAATTTGAAAACCGGTTTTTAGTGGTTTTTTGGGCGGTAACTGGCCGATTTTCTGGTTACCGATTTCAAATTCAAATTTCAATACTTGAAATTCGTCCGTTTTTTTCTGAGTTTTCCGGTTACCGGCCCGGCCGCCGAGTGGTAACACCCCGGTACCAGAATTTCTAACCTTGGATGCATCGCAAGAAACAAGGAAAAGTTCCTAAATGTAATTGAACCCTTGTTCCAATTCCACTTGATTCATCTGAACAGAGACCATGCTGCATTTTTACCATTATCACAAATATCCATTTGCTAAAGAATAAAGTAATTCAAAAGAAACAAATTTCAAGTAAGAAAGTACCTTAAGATGAAAGGGGTAGCTAAACCATCAACAGCAGTACCAAATACATCTGACTCTTGAGCCATTTTTTGGAACACCAATCTTGCAATTTCCCCAAGATACACACCGGAGATCATTTTCTCAAAACCCTACATCAATTAAGCGACATCAATTTCAGCTTGATATTCAAAGGAGAAAGTTTTCAGTGTGGCATTACCTGGTCATAATAATCTTGTTTCTCATCATTGAAACATATGTCATAAGGAGTTAATGGTATTTGTGGAGGCCGGAAACTACCCCATTCCACATTTACAACCTGATGAATAGAGCATTATAGCATAAGATACAATCATCAGAGTTTCTATTTCCACATTGAAGTTTTGATCATATACAGAAAAAATTTAGAAGTAACATACCATTAGTCCAGAGTTGGTAAGAACACCCCGACCTTTTGTAATTGCTTCATTGCGTTCAATATAGCAAGCATTGGTGCCAGCTCCAATAATCACTGCAGCCACTGTATCCTCGTCATAATAATGCCCCAGAGCTAATGTCCCCACAGTATTGTTCACCTATTTCGAATAGCACATGAAATAATCAACCAAAAGATGCATATGTTCTAATCTACTAGTGAAAAATTACATGCTGCATACTTGAAAAGAAAATTTGCTGGACTTGATCAAGGAGCACACATCAATCAATTCTCAACTAATTCATCAGAACAGAAGAACATGTTCGAGCTTAACAAAAGCGGAAACTAACAGCCCTATTTGCACATGGTTCTTTCATATAACATTCGATCATGCAATTCTACAATTCTGCTGAGCAGAAGTACATAAAAATGGCAGATGATGCAGTGGAGTAATATAGCAATAATAGACACCAATACAATACTCTAAATAAATGACCATTACACTGCATCAAGCTGGTTCATTTTCTTCCCAGTTTGTAATCCCCACACCTCCCTCCCCATGAACTGATGAACCACATTCCAGCCAAAATAGATCAAGCTGCTTACGAGTACACAGAAAAATTCAAAACTGAACTTACAAGGTTATGTTAAGCTACATATATGCATCCTTTATTTTTCCCTTGTAAATTCCCAAAATGGATATGGAGCATAGTACATCCTAGCTCCCTAGTCAGTTATTTTTGGAGGAGAACATGCAAGTCTGACGTGAAAATTATATATTTAGTTAAGCATTACCAGGTGTCTTTCTACAATTCTAGCTAGAGATACCTGCATTTGATTTGATATCTCAGTCAGGAAACAGGAAATCAACAGATACTACACTGACCGTTAGCACACATTTAGGGAAGCATAACACTAAGATTCTAAAGGGTTAACTGATGCAAGACTTTTGTAAATTATACATTAATAGTCAGGAAGTATTTGACAGCATACTTTTATCTAAGCCCAGCAGGATTCAGACTGTAGAATATGGGAAATAAAGGCACACATTTTTGTTTTCTGAGCAATACACTGCGAATTTGTAGCATCCTTGGAAACTTAAGGAGACATAAGTTTATGTGTAGTCCCCCTTGGACAAAGTTTGCCATTTTGATGAAGCTAATCGCATGCTACAGATTGAAGGCATTTATAAACCTTGACAGGATGGACGGATTGCAGAGCATCTAGGTTGCACCAATACTGCAACTAAGTAGCATGCGATTTGTTCAACAAATATCAAATACTGACACTTCCTCAATACATGAGGAACCACGTAAATTCCATAACTTGTTAATGCCATGGTGGTGGTGCACTTATACTATGCCAGCATCATGCTGTGCCCTAATGATTCAAAACCTAACGAAAGTGTCAGTTTCATCTCTTTCAATTATTACATAATATATATTGGGCACACAAACTTTGAAAGCAAGTCACAGTCATAAAAGTTCAGGGCCAGCAATCTATGATAGATGAACTAGGCAACAAGGGATGGCTGAATATAGTATCAACTTTTTTTAGTGGATAGCTTATAGCAGTGATGTGGTGAATGGAACATGCTCGGCTATATTGGCAAAACTATGAATTTAGTTAATCAATCTTAATGTAAAGCATCCAAAATATACAGGCTAATACGACTTTCATTCAAAGAAGATGCAAATATCTTAGCCATTCAGCTTTTTTTCCTATGCGGAGAATCCAACCTTTTAACTTGTTTGCCTTCTCTTTTAATATACATTGTATTAAGACTACTTGTTGAGCCTGGGAGTATGCATTTAAAGTCAAAGTTGGGTAGAATTTGAAATAAGTGGCTTGTATCAAAGCATAACATGTATTTGCATTGAAGTGCTCCTACATGCTACAAACTGTCCGATGTAACATTAACAGAGGTGCTACACAGCAGCCACTACATAGTGATCACAACCCCCTGTCCGCTGTAGCGTGCTATTTCAAATAATGATGTTCGCATACAGTGGATTATCAGTTAAGAAGGCCAATTAAGACACTCCATGCATAAACAAGAAATGGTTGATGGAAAAAAAAAGATCATAGGAACAATTCAAATCAAGAATTCAGTCAAATACTGAAATATTTGTTTCACAATGGAAATGAGTTTTTGAACACAGAACTGACTTCACCCAAAACAAATAGGCTAATGACATACCAATGCATTGACTTGCAAATTCAGTCCATTCCTAACAAGGGCTTCATTCAAGCACTGAGCAACATCTTGCCCGACCTGATATTCCAAAAGTACAAAGAAGGCAGAGTGGAAAATAACATAAGAAATCAACATTAATTGCAAGGAACCAAGGAACATATTGACGCAATGGGTCACACATCATTTATCGAGATATAAACAACGGAACTAAGTGTTATAAATTTATTAAGGTAACTATAGGGAAAAACGATTATATATCGATAAGATGTTTCATCACATATGAATAAACCTGCCAAACCACAGGTTATTTGAATGATTCTGCCAAAGCAGTTTGTTGAAATAAACCATTTTAAATGGACCAAACGAACAAAGACACAAAATTCTCTAGACAACAAATTACAAGGCCTACTATTGTCATGGTTGTGATGGTTGAAAATCTAGAATACTGCCAGCTTTCTATGTATGTTGTAGTCTACCACTGTGTAAGAAATATGGCACAGACATGCTCATAATGATACCAAGTTTCAAATCTGGCACATCCAGTGGCGGAACCAGGGATTTTGATTAAGGGGGGCCGGGTAAACATGATGACACCTCATAAGTGTGATAAATATATACATCAAGTGTATGTCTCAACGGTTTTTTCAATGTTTTTATATATGTAGTTAGTATTCATAATGAAAAATCACAATATTATGATCAGAAATGGATGAATTGATGATTTACTGTGCTGTGCACTGAAATATTTACAGGGGTATTAAAAAAAATTTACTGTGTGTGTGGGGGCACGGCCCTGCTAGCCCCCTGGTTCCGCCACTGGGCACATCACATCTTACAATACAATGGCTTGCCTCAAATTGAATGAAAAGCAGAATAATTGAAGGTGTAATTTCGTAACTTACAGCCTCTTCAATTGAAAATTCTTTAGTCCACCTAATTAATGACCCTGAGGATATGGAAAGTTGTCTGACAGGGAAAGAAAATGTAAAACCAAGTGCCTTCCCCCCATCTTTCCCATCCTCCCTTTGAATAAAATTCTTTAGTGCTGAGGCAATGAAATTGAACAAATCCTGCAAAGAAAGTAAAACTCACATACAGAAGCACTATAACTTGTAGGGAAGTGGAAATAAAATGATGAAGGATACCTCGCTTGTACCCTTAGTCAATTCTTCAGTGATAGGATGATGTTCAACTTTTTGATTGATGATCGTAGACCCTGCACCAAATTCTAGTTTCAAGACTCTAAAGCTTGTCCCTCCAAGATCAATGGCATAATAGATGCCTTCCTCACTCCTGGTCACATGCACAATATGAACTACTGTAAGACTTATACAATAGCGGATTTTAGGATAACTTGTCCACCAGACACACCATGTGAAGAAATGAGGAACACAAAAAGACCATTGCTTGTAAAAATAATGACTTACAGCCCTCGAGTTGTCAGCCAGAAAATTTTACTTGAACAAAATATATGCATGAACATTACAGCGTTTTATAAAATAAAAAAGAATGCAACATGCACATGAAATAGTTTAAATAGGTATAAGGATTATTCTCATTGATGCAGGCCCTCTCAATACAATTCCCACAGTGGACAAACAAGTGTGTCTGGAATTCAAAAAATAGCCTTCTGCTGTACTTGAAAGAAGGACAAATAGTACAGATTTAGACAGGGTTGGAAGGAATATGGCATCAATGCAAGGTCAACAATGAAAGCAAAAAGGAGAAGGGTCTCAGTTCTAGTTTCATGCATATCAGAGTCCTCATTTAAAACGTCTCAATCTCAGTATGTACTCATTCCAAGTATTAATTTACTACAAGTTCATAAACTGTATGGTAGAGAGGCAGATGTTGATAAGAAGCTACTTAATTTCTTCCACCTGTAAGTCAAAACAAGGAAGCAAGGCAATACCTAATAAGAAGCCGGACCGGGCAAAGAATGATACCATCAAAGATTAAAAACCCATAAGTATGAAATATTTTAAATGAACACACCATTCCCGCTATCTTTACCTCCAATACACCAACTAAAAATAAACATCAAACGTCATTCCAACCAAGAAGCATGAATCCCTCAATTACAATAATCTTCGTCTGAAAATGCTCCACACCTAATTGCAATTATGGAATTCTACATGGCCTAGAACCTAATGCAGACAACAGATAAAAGTGTGTTGGATTTTTTTAAAAAACATGCTACTTGTAACAACACCCTATAATTATGCGAGTGCCAAAACAGTTCCTAAGTAAGGTGGCATAAGACCAATGTGATCGACACTGGCCCAATGCTGTACTACGCCATCATAACTGTTCATACCCAGTGTTTGGCTATAAGTCAGTTATAAGAGCCAAGTTATACAATAATTTGTCTTCTATTTGTCTACAAAAGATTTTTATTATTACTCACATTCTCTTTCCTATTCCTCCTCACATACATTTATTATCCATCATAACTGTTCATACTTATCTCTCTCCTCTCTTCTCTCCTCCACATACTTCAAGACATTGTACTTGATTAGGAACACAACAATTGTATTGTTCATACTTCATATCAATATACCATTGCAACGAAACGGTAACTTTGTATTCCAATTAGATGGCATTGTTCTATATCAATAAGAAATGACCAGCAACATATGGTCATTGTTCTGATTTCTAACATTTTACAAAAGTAAACGATCAAATCTGTCTAGTGTCCAATGAGCACGCAAGAATAGCAACAATGCAAATCTATGGACGATTCCGTAAGTGGCCCAGACAAGAGGACAGAGCAATGACCAGAAGAGTAACGCAAGATGAATCAACATAGCATTCGGACGACCGGACCAGAAAAATGGCATTGTAAACGAAGAAATCAAGTACCCCGATAGCATCGAAAAGTTGCCGGCAAGATTTGTGCTCAGGAGTGGCGATCTTTAACACATGCAGAGAAAAGAACAAGAAATGCGCATCAGTCAGCGCCATTGGACGCCAAGAAAGCAAGAACCTAGCAAAGAACAACAGTTTTGCGCGCTCACACTAAGCAAACTAAGATGGCAATTTGACGACGAAGCAAGAATGGGTGAAGGTATGATCCAACCACCAACTTTTAACCGCAAGAACCTAGAAAGAACTCTCCGATAAAGCAGGACGCACACCAAAACCACCCGAAGAACAAGTAGAAACCAAGAAGCTAGCTACCGAAGGAGGAGAGCGCCCGCACGTACCCACTGGGGAGCTCGTCGACGCAGGTGAGCAGCATCCGGACCTTGCTGGCGCCCTCGGACGCGAGCCCCGCGAACATCTCGATGGACAGGGAGTTGACGACCCGCTGCAGCCTCTCCGTGGGCGTGGCGAAGCCCTCCTCGAGGTCGCGCAGCACCTCCACGGCCCGGCACCACCGCCGCCGCGCCAGCACCCGCCGCTCCACCAGCGCCGCCGCGAACACGCAAGTCACGGCCGCGCACCCCACCACCGCCACGCGTAGCCAGCCCGGCCTCCCCATCCCTCCCTCCACGCCGAGCACAACCACACGCGCGCGCGCGCGCGCCGATCGCGCCCTCTCCTCCCCCGCGCAAGAACTGCACGCCGGCGCCGCGGGCGGCAGGAGCGCGCGCGCGCAAGGTGTTCGACGATATGGTTAGCTCCACGACGCGATCGCAACAGCTCTATCAGAAGGAAGGAGGCGGGGAAGCAACGCGGCGGGGAGAATAAATAGGCAAGGGGCGGGGGGAGCCGCCTGCGCTGGGCCTACGATGATGACGTGGACGGAGATCGTAGCATATCAGGTAGTGGTATTTACTTTCTACCTATGAAATCTTTTCCCTTATGTTTTTTTCCAAAGGCTTTTGGGAGCAACAATCAATGTCTCCCATGTATAGAATGCATTTGTGTTCATTCTTCAATAAATTTGCTAGGGATCTACTAATCACGTAATGCTATCCATCTATCCTCCGCTGCATGGATATCTACCTATCTATCCCTAACAATTACTTGCATGTACATCTTTTATTTGGAGTTAATAATGGTGGGGTACTATATTAATCCGAAAATGCATCTCCATGGAGCGCTTTTGTGTTCGACGAATAAACCGCCAATTCTACCTTCTCTACCTTTTTGACGGAATAAATGTGTACAACAAAGGTTTTCAAAGTAGAAGATTGCTAACTAGTACTCATGTGGTTTTTGGGTTGAGAGTACCCCAATTTCTCACCTTTTGGATCTTCAAGATTTGTGTTTCACCTTCATCTCTGCGACAACAGCTCTACAAACAATTTAGGGTTTGGTTTTCCTGATTTAGGTTTTAGGTTCACCGGTGCCCGAAGTATAGAGGGGGGAGGGGTGGGGCAGACCGGCAGTGGTGGCGTTGCCTGAGCCACTGGTCGAAGGAGGGTGGTGGGCAGTGGAGGCCGGTGGGGACAACATGATCAAGTGGTTAGGAGGTGACGGAAGCCAATGACGGATCTAATGACGGTAGTGGCCAAAGACGAGGAAGGAAGGTAGTGTGGGGAAAGCTTGCTGAAGAGGTGGAAGGAGCGTGGCACCGAGAGGAGCTAGCTAAAGCGGAGGAAGAAGGGCGACATGAAGAGGGAGTTGGCGGTGGTGGCGAGGGAGGGAGGCAGTGGTGGTGGCTCGCCGGTGGGTGGCACCGATGTCGGGGGCAACAACGATGAGGCGGCGAGTGGTCGGGCAGCAGCTAGGGTTTTGGGGAGGGGAGAAGCGGAGGAATTTATATGGTTTGGATGGAAGAGATGAGATCCTTTGAATCTAGATCTAATGGATTAAAATTCAAGTACTTATTAAAAAAAAGTGCTCACGTCCTAGACACCTCCTTCAAAGTAAGGCCCCGTTTGGCACAGCTCTACCACCGGCTCCTAGAGCTGTTTGGAGCCGTTTTGTGCCAAACGGGGTAAAACAAAATAGCTCCACCCAAGGAGTCCCTTAAAACATGCTGAGACAAAAGATATGTACAAGATGGAGCTGAAAAAGTAGCTCCACCGGCTCCATCCATGAGCCCGCATGCCATCGCCCTTGTACTTTCGTGAATTTACGATCGCCACCGGTTCTTCTATTCTCCGTTCGTTCCTGTTCGGTCTTCTCGTCTTCGACCATGAAGGAGCGCCGCCGCCATTAAATATTGGTTGCTAATACTTTGTGTTATTTTAAATTTTAATTTTTTAATTCAAATTTACTCGGATGAAAAATCATGTAGAAACATACTGACTCTTGATGTTACTACAAGCCAAATAGACAGGGGTATATTGGACAATTGACATCTCTCAACCATGCATGATAAAATAGGTGGAGCTGTTTTGCCAAACAGTCTACCAAAACAGCTCCAACTCCACCGGTGGAGCTGTTCGTGGAGCTGAAGCAAAAAAAAACAGCTCCACTTGTGAAGTGGAGCCGTGCCAAACGGGACCTAAATATGATCGAAGATCGTATCTTTTGGAGCTAACTGATGCAAGTACATCTTTGACTCTCCGAACCGTGCGGGAAGGTTTCCCATCACACGGCTCACCAACTTGATCTTCTGCGGGAATCTTATGTAAGAACAGGCCTGGCAAAAGAAGTACGGTCTCGGCCCTGTTTTTAATGACATAACAGATCTGTGAACCCGATCAGCAACAGTAGTTGTTCCCTTACTCGGCCGATTGCCCAACTTAGGAAGTGCCATAAGTTTTAGAGTTAAGAACACATGAATTTTATAGCATTTTTGCTAGATTTTGTATGAAACAACATAATTTCCATAGTATTTTTTTTTATGGAATTCCGATGTTTCGAATGAATTATTAGCCTGAAAATGTATCACACGCTAATAGGGTTTGAAATACAAGAACGTGCCTTTGAACATAAGCCATTCGACTAAGGTTTGGATGGCTCAAATTGACAGAAGAGGACCAGCCAATTCAAGTACATCCTTGCATGGTAGAGTATGTTATCATCCATTGTGCATTTGTGCACTATGGTAATCAATTATTAATTAAGCCCTGTCAAACTATAGCAATAAAAGGCATGCATGATGTTGTGAGTTACCGTATAAATCCAAGTTAAACGGTTTATATCTATCCCAAATGCTTTTAACTCTTTAAGGATGACTAAAACATTATTACACAACATCAATTCACTATATATAAGGACAAAGAAAGTTCATAGTATCTCATCATTTATGTCCATAGAAATGATCCCACTAATTTCAACCAATGCTAATTTTCTCTTGTCTAGTGCGACAACGTCGATCACCTCTATTGTTTAAAGCCTTTTGGATGAGTGTTGAACGTTGAAGATACTACATCCTATACATTTACACAATTGATTCCCACTACCTACAATTTGTATTATTAATATCATCTCTAGTACGGCCACATCATCTCAATTACTCATATGGCAGTTATTACAATACACACACTAATATAGGACGCTGAAATGGGGCTAGGCACCATGATTTCAAATGTGTAAATTCAACCTAAATTCAGGTGTATTTTTTAAAAATATCAGTTTTAAGGTATATATATCCATATATAACAATTCAAATGAAACATATATCTTTAAAAATATATACTCAATTATAAAGTTTTGAATGAATTTAGATCACATGCTTTGTTGATTTATATATATAATCAATACATATCTACAATCAAACTATCATAACAAAGGCATCTACAATTTGAATTTCAGTACAACTTGTTTGAACTAGTTAGTAAACTAGTTACATCCAAAAAAATTCTAAAATTTTTGCATATGATACATAGAGAAAATACCTATTTTAGATTATGGTATCTAGGCACATGGTGTCCCAGTTAATTATACTATATGTGTGTGTGTGTGTGTGTATAGGGGGAATATATGATATACACTCAAGTTTACATTGCAATCACGGTGCACTCCAACTAAAAAAGACGTAAAAAATTTTAAAAACATTTCTACATATATTTCATGGTTTAGTCCACCTATGTATAAAATTTCGAGTTCAAATTCATTTTATGTAAAGAGTAACAAAAAAGAGAAAAATTTGACAAATTTGAGTTCTAATTTGTTAGATTTTTCTCTTTTTTGTTACTCTTTACATAAAATAATTTAATTAAATATATATATATATATATATATATATATATATATATATATATATATATATATATATATATATATATATATATATATATATATATATATATATATATATATATATATATATATATATATATATATATATATATATATATATACATATATATATATATATATATATATATATATATATATATATATATATATATAGAGCAAGTCTAGAAGTACATGTAGATTTTTTTCAAAATTTGGCACGACTTTTCTTAGTTGGAGTGCGTTGTGATTGCACCGTAAGTTTAAGAGTATAGCATATATTCCCATGTACGCACACATCACTCGAAACGGCCTGATATTGCTTAGAATTCCCATGGCAACAGCGAGATATCTAAAAAAAGAGTCCCCCTAGTATTCTTATGCATGTGATCCCATTATATATAATAATCTCCTCTAAGAATGAGCAACGCTATATACTCCATTATTATGCCCCAAGGATCCACCCTGGGTGGCCGCGCCATGTCACCATATTTGTGAAAAGGTCCTTTAATTTTTGAAATTACATACGAATCCTCAATTTTTCAGAAAATCCCACCGTCAGTGATTTTGTGAAAAGGCCCTTTGTTTTTTCAAAATTACATATGGATCCTTGGTTTTTTCAAGAGACCCTCCTTTTACATGATAAAACCCTACATTTTTTGAAATTATGTATTGACCCTTGATTTGTCAGAAAAGCCCTCTGATTTTTTCAGAAGAGCCCTCCTTTTACAGGATTAATTGTTGGCTCTTTTTCTTTTGTCCACATGGTAGCTAGCGCAACGCGGCACCGCACTTCTGCAACTAATACAAATTACAGGTTGTCTAATTTTCCCATTGCTGCCAAGCTGGTTCCCTCCATGTTTTCCTCCTATCAACATTTCATCTCCTTTGCTCCCTCCTGTCATTGCGACTAGGCATGTATAACAGATAGAAATTATCTGTATTGTTACATTATCATATTAATTTGATAGGATATGAATATGCTCATTCTGTTCCCATCTGAATAATCATTTATTCCATATTCAAATTCACAATAAAAATATGTATGTGAATATTGTTTGAATTTTTTCATTTGAAATGTTATTTTATCTGAATTGTTTATCCAATTCTATTATGCATATTTTGTTGCAGTGTCTAATTAATTGGATTTTTTTTCTAATGTAACATGCATTCATGTTTTTTAGGTTACAGTAAATTACAATGATTAATTGTGCTATATACGAAGATCTCACTAATATCTTGCCATTAGTAGATATTCAATTAGAATTTGCATTCATATTTGAGCAAATTCAGATTTATATTCACATTCAATTAAAATATATAGATAAATATACAGTTTGATGAATGTTCCATGCATATTCAATTCATTTTCATCCCTAGTTTGCATCCACTTTACCTTCCCATTGTGCTTCTCGCACGTTGCGCGCCATATCCCGGCTACTCATCATCAGCCTTGTTATCCAAGATGTGTCCATGATCGTGCGTACAGGTGTAGATCAGATCATTGACGCTGGTACGAGGTGACTACATTATGAGGCTATTGCCTCCTCAATCATCTTTGCCTTGCCTTTTCTACCAGCCATTGAAGATCCGAGGATGGATTCTCTTCTCTCTTCTAGCTTTGGACTTAGCAAACAGTAAATGCTTTTTCATGGATCGCGTGAATTTAGGTTTAACAATTTTGTAAGGTTCTTAGGATATTTCCATTGAATTTTCTATATATAAAGCCTCCACATTTCCTGAGACAACGTTAAACACATTTCATGATGTTTCTAGCACATGGATAATTTTAGCTGAATGATTTGAGTCTTGCCACTAGGCAAATATCCGAGGGTGCTATACATCTATAAATAAGAGTGATATTTTTCAGTTGAAGGATTTCAATCTTGCCACTTGGCAAACATTCAAGGGTGCTAGTTCTATAAATAAGAGTGCCATTCTCATTTAGGGCAAGACATAAACGAGATCCTGAAAGGTTAGGGTGTCCACGGTAATTTAGATAGAGAAAAGAGAATTAGGGCAGTCAAACAATGATATAGTGTGTGCCTTGTGTTGTAAAAGTTGTACTAGTGAATAAATTCCTATCCCCTTACTACGAGGTAATGTTTTAAATCATGATTGTCGTGCTGAGTTTCACGAATAGCCACAGCAGCTATATCTGGCTTATGCAAAGCTATAGAAGCTATTCTAGTTATTGCATGAGCCATACTACATAGCAATTTTTTGTTTATAAATTATTTAATTAACTATATCAAAAAAGTATTTAGTTAAATTTTTGTGTAAAAATTATTAAAACAAAAATTGTTAGAAAATTAGAAACATGGCACTCCAAAACTAAGGAATTCAACCTTATTATCTCGTAATTCTAGAATTTGGATTATGAATCATACTAGATCATGAGGCACAATTCTTGGTGCCCTCCCACGCAACAAACATACTATATAAATACACATATTGGTACTTATGGTAAGCTATAACAGATAATAATAAATATGTATACATACAAATAAAGTAGTGGCTTAGGCATAAAACATCCACATGCACAATCTCACACCACTGACATTTATCTTTGAATAATGAAATTGATAACTCTACTTCACCATTATCAAGGCTACATATATTTAATACATACACTGATTTGTGTTATGCAATCTACAATTAATTCGAAAAGAACCAACACATCATTACAAGGAGTCAACTATTTTTCCTCCCAAAGATTAAACTAATAATTATATTTCACCATCACATCCTAGAGATGACCAAGTCCTACAATCACACAAATGAATAATTCATGCACCAAGTTTCTTCCCTGTTTAATTAGGTAGAAAATAAGATTTTGTTAAAAAAAAGTCTAGCATCATTGGTGGACCCAATAGATGGTCATCAGGTACAGGTGAACACCTTTTTTTTTTGCAAAACATATGTTATTTAGTAGTTATATTAGGCATATATATTGATAATTGTGTCAAATATGTTGGATAAAATAGTCTGTATTTGCACCCCCAATGATTTTAACCCACTCAACACCTCATCCCAAATTCACACTCAAAATCAAGGATCAATACCCCATTTGATTATGCACCTCTTCAAACAAGCGGAGCGCAGACATGGGACCGAACAACACTAATCTGCAGTAAGTGCACAACCAACTAAGCAATACTGTCGTGCCCATCGTCAATAGCGAACCATTAGATCAATCATATTAGTTCCCATCCCAAAATGTGAAATCCAAAATTAGTTAGTTGATCTTACTATTTTTGTTGATTATAAATTGTAGATTATAGAGCCATCATAAATGAAGAAGTCTTTATATTTTATGACATGGGTAGAGACGAAAAGTTTAGAGAAGTGAATTTTTCTAAGCTTTTCATTATTCTTGTTGACACAAAGAATTAATCACAAACTTCTCTACAAGCTTCTCAAACTTGTGCTAATTATTCATGTAGCAACCGCTAGTGTTGAGTATTTTCTTCAATGAATTTTGTGAAGGATAAGCTATGATGACGTGATATCTCACTTCTAACTCAAGAAGATTCAAAAGTTAAATTTTAATTTTTATTAATTATTTTGTAATTTCTCTAATTTATTTATTTTTGATGTTGTTGTACTTTGTTTTTAGCTAATGCCTTATTCCGTGTGTGCACGCGATGGTGCATTCTTCTGCAAGGTTTCTGTGACCATAGGATGGAAGTGCAAGGACAGGGGCATCTGTGACGTAGCTCATGCGGGACAAAGGTTTGTCATTTAGTGGGTTTTTATTTGATCAAACAAATGGATTGGCCCACTCTGCTATAGGGAACAAAGGCCTATGAGATACAAAGGTGTACATCTGTAGAAACTTTGTGAACATCCCATCAAGAGAAGTCTCTGGATCATGTGGCCCCACTCTTTGTCCTTATCTCTTTCTTACCTCACTCACTAGACCTAGCCAAATGGGTGGCCCAGCATAGCCTACTTAGGCACGGCCCGATTAGCCTAACTAACAAAATGGGTCATGTCGTGCAGGCCCATGGGCTCAACCTTAGACCCAGGCATAGCCTGAAGAGGTCACGGGCTGTGATGTGCTAGCCTGGTCATGTTAAGGCCGATGGGCCATGGTTGTCCCATTTAGCATACGTGGACCTCGGTAACCAATAATGGCGGCACATACAAGGATGGCCAGCGGCGTGGATGAGGACCAGATCTGGTCAATGAAGAAGACGAGGACCGGATCATGCTAGCACCGACGATGGGAGGCTCTGACTTGCCGGTGGTGTGGACGATGCGTGACGTGTATGAGGGCCGGATCTGGCTAGCGGTGAAGACTAGGAGTCTAGGACCGAATCCCAACGGCACCAAAAGAGTGAGCCCTAGATCTAGCCGGTGGTGAGGATGTCTAACTATTTTGGCTGGCAACAGTGTGCATCAATGCTAAAGAAGTAGGTGAACACCACGTCATCGTGTCCTCCATGCTTACCGAGAGATGCTACCACCAACACGGGCTTCTCCTTGCTTGTCGATCACTAGTCGTCAGTCGCCTCGAAGGCATTGCCCTATCATCAGAGGGGAGCGAGAAATTAGAGAGAGAGAGAGGGGGCAATAGTGCGGGAGGAGCCGAGGAAGGGAGGAGGCGGTGGCCGGTGGGAGCGCTGCGCATACGGGAGGGGAAGGAGGACAGGCTGACAGGGGAGGGGAGTAGCGGTCGAGAAAGGGAGGAGAGGGAGCGTCGGGCACAGTTAAGAGAGAGAGGGGTGAGGGGACTGTTGTAAGGTGGGGAGGCCGACTAGAGGGGGTTGAATAGGCATTGTTAAAATATCTTTGAAGCTAAAACCGAGTTTACAATGCAAAAGCATAACTCAAATCGGTTTTGCGCAATTAAATACTGAATCAACTATTTTTACCTAAGTGCACCAACACTCTAAGTTTATATCAATGTTTGCAATTCTAGGGTGGCAAGCAATCAATTCAATTTCTATTAATATAAACTGCAAGTATGTAAATTGAGCACAAGAAAGCCAATCATAATTGACACAATCATTTTTTATCGTGGTGTTCGAAAACTTGTGATCTTCCATAGTCTAAGTTGAGGTAAACCCAAATGAATTAGAGTAATTCCACGAATTAAGCCAAAGACCTCACTTTTCACTAGTGGTAGTTCTTTCCACCCTCTGAGCAGGTGACCTCCTGTAACATCCCAAATAGGGAATTACTGTAATTGCGAAAAGTGCAAAATCTTTTAATCGTTTTCTTAGGTTTTTCAATAATCTTTGGTGTTACATGAATTTCTCGAATTTGATTTTCTTGCCGAAAGCCTGAGCAATAAAACTTAAAATTCAAGTATGATCATTCAAGACCAGCAATAGAAACTAAAAATCCATATAAAATCTTTTCATCCAATTTTCTGAAATCTCTAAAAATCTCAAAAGAATTCTTTTGGGCTCGGCCCATTTCTTTTCGGGCCCTTTCTTTTCTTCCGCCCGGCCACTCCTCCTTTTTCTTCGGCCTCTGGCCCTCCCGACCACTGTCTCCTTCGTCCTTCCCCATTTCCTCCATCCTCCCCCTTCACCCGTCGCGACAAGCCGGCCCAGCCGCGTTGCTCCTCCCTGGCCTCGCCGGCCTGCGCCAGTCCGCCCCGGTTTCGCACGCCCCCGGTTTTGCCCGAATTCTCCCCCGTACGCCCTACCACCGGCCTACTCCGCTGCTCCTCGCCCCGCCTTCAATGGCGCCTTCGATGCCGCTGCCGCCTTATGGCCCTCAATCGCCCCTCCCTCAGCTGCACAACACCCTGAGCTCGCCTCCCACGCCTTCCTACGCGATTAATTGCAACGCCACCGCCCGAGCTCGCTGCGCCAGCTATTTTCCCCATTCCGGCCGGCCGACGCCATTCCTGCCGCCGCCTCCACCTCGGTTGGCCCCGGGGCGATTCCGCGCGGTGGGAGAAGCACCTCGGCGCCCCGAAGCCACCCCCGTGGTCGGTCGCCGCCCCCGCCGCCCAAGCCTCCCCGCCACGGCAACCCGGCCGCACCACCGCATGCGCCCGCCGCCGGCTCACCTCCATGCCCCTCCGTCCACTTCGACCGCTCCGGTGAGTTCCTTGCGCCCTAACCGTGCTCATGCTCACCTTAATTAGCTCTTCTCTCCTTCCGGCCACCGGCGCCCGATTTCCTCTCACCGCCGGTCGCTTAGAGCCGCCGCCCGTCCGCCTGGGCGCCACCCTGGTCAGCGCTGCTGCCGCCCGAGCTTCCTTGACGCTTGTACGACTCATTTTGGAGGTCGCCGCCACCACCGGCTACTCCCCACCGGCGGCGCCGCCACCCATCTCCGGCGTTCCCCCTCCTCTGTTCGGCCTGAGGCCCCTATGCTCTGTTCTATTCCTAGCCGAAGGCAGCATTGTCTCCCCCTCTGTGTATGACTTGTGGGCCCAGCCGGTTAGGCATCTCCAAAAGCTTTTGCCTTCATGTCCCAATACTCTGTGGTGTATGACTAAAATTTCAAATTAATATTGTGCAGATGATCAAAGGAGCAAATTTGTAAACTAGGGGTTATAAATAAAAATGAGAGTAAGGAATTATTCATGAGTTCATAAAGAAAAAAAGTTATAAAATTAATTTAAAGACTTAACATTTGTTCATGTTGTGCCAGTTGACACTAACACATTTATCCTTATGTAAAATTCAAAACAAGTTTATGCATGGTCGGTTTTCAGATAACAAGAATTCGTGTGGATCCAACGGATATTAGTATTAGAAATCGAAAATGTGAAGCTAATAGGGAGATCATTTTTATGAATTAAGGATAATAGAAATTGATCCTAAATAATCAAAGTTGCATATTTGAAATTTTATAAAGATAATTTCCATACCCTCAGATTTGGCGTCGAACGAATCGAACATTAATATCCCATTCTGTTAAATACTCGAGTGTTCTAAATGGTATCTTCCATCTCTCGATCCAAATCGAAATCCCTTAATGCCAAACTAAGTAAATCAATTTAACAAGATGTTGCCACATAAAATATTGACCATGAGATGCTCATCTCTAAAATCATGTCATCTCTCTTATTAATACTTAAAATAATCCTTTGGTGAAGTCTTCAATAATTACCTATAAAACACAAAAATTTAAATTAACAAGTTTCCCCGTCTATAATTAACAAACCTTAAAAATAAATGAGGAACCCTTAACCTTTGTATCACTTCTAATGAACCAATGAATAATAATAATAATAATAATAATAATAATAATAATAATAATAATAATAATAATAATAATAATAATAATAATAATAATAATAGATTGTTAAATCAATAAAATAGTCCATCATGTCCATAATAATAACTAGTTGAATTATTAACGTCATACTTTAATCAAGCTATTAAGGAGAAGGGATCATTAAGACGACTATTGTAATATCATATAAGTTTTGCTACATGAAATATCAAAGTTACACCGCATATTTAATTATACTCACCTTACGTATCCATATCCTTAAATCATAAAATCAGGTTTCTCTTTACTACCATCGATATTCTCTCTTATATGTCTATAAGTTCTACTTGACTCATGGAACTTCCTTGATAAATAGAAATCAATGAAAAGAAAGTCATCAAATAAAAGGTCGAGCCTCGCCCTTCCCTATTCGGCTATGTCTGGCCACTTTCTTTTCCTAGAGCAGATAATTCCTATAGATACATCTTCACTTTTGATCTCTCGTTGTTCTAAAATTTTTCCTCGTGGTAAAGCTATTCAGACAACCTGTTCTCCTGCTTAAATCCAGCTACTGCGGTGTTTATAGTCCACTAGTCCCAAATCATCCTTCTATTCTCGAATCATAATAAATGTGCATTTTAAATCTAAATGGGCATTTAAAGTGTTTGGATTTATTGGTCTTTCTTTTCTTTGCTGCGTATTAGAATCTGACGACTCGACAAGACGGTGGATTCAAACAGGATCAAGACTCGGGTAAAAGTAATGACTAGGAAGTAGAGATTGCTGACTAATCAGGCTTTGAATTAGAGCAATCAAGGCCATGGTACCCCAAGCAAGGCAAGTCATCATTTTGATCATATTGATCCCACATTTTATGCAAAATCTATGTTCTTTTAAATTAGCAACTTGCATGCTTAAATTGTTGTTAAGCAAATGTATGATTAAAAACTTAAGGTAGTTACATGGCCACTTGATGTTGTATTAATTTTAATATGCAATTCCTCCACACTTGTATCACATGACCATTGTCACCCTAGCTTTTAATGATAATCTTAATAGCTATAGATTACATTACAGTGCTATGGTAGTCTGGTTAAGTCCAGGGCTCTAATCGACCTGATCATCAATCTTTAAAACAACAAAAGAACTTGATTTGGGACAGTCATGGGATGTACGTGGCTAATTAATTTGTTACAACTATTTAATGCTTCGCAAAACCCTAAAAACCTACTATACCATGGGCGGATGGTAAGAGTGGTTGGTGCCGATGTCGCACGAGAACCCGTGGTTTGTGGCAAGACCCGTCTGGACAAATTAAGGACTGAATCTTGTGATGATCTCATTGTGTAAAACAGTACAACCACAAGTCTATATGGGTACGACCTAACTGATTAACTTGCAAGGGTCTAGTTCGGATATCACCAGTGGTAAGTGGGTGCCAGGGTATACTGGTTTACTCACAGTGAGGCACAGGGATATACTGTACTCGCATGGCGCAAGAGGGCTTCGGTGTGGTGGATTTAACCTTGTGGTGAAACCTCGTGGGTGATGTCTAGCTAGATCGAGTAAGGTAAAGACTTTGTGATAAATTATCTGGGTCTCATGCCTAAGGAAACATGTTGGCTATTAAGATAACTTATCTCTTGTGGTGAAAGTGTACAACCTCTGCAGAGTGTAAAACTGTTTGAGTAGCCATGCCCACGGTCAAGGGCGGATATAGGAACTTACTCGAGTTAGTTCTATTTCCAAAAATATTTATGAGTGGGATAAAACCTATCAGAGGAATGTACTCTGACTTTGAATTTTCCTGGAGGGATGTACTCCAGCGGCGAAAACTAGCATTGGTAGAGGTGACCATACACTGTAAAAGGTGGGTGTAACCTACACTACTACTAATATCGCATACTCTCAATCAATTTCATAAAATCTGTTTCAGTTAAAATTGCTAAGTCTCAGGAGTTTTCATTACTTATTGTAATTCAAAAACAATGCTTTTTTAGCAACTAAAAGAACATCAAGCCTCCCCCTTGATAGCTTTGCATCTATTATTATTTGCATCCTGTGTGGTGGTTTCTGAGTACCGTCGTACTCACTCTTGCTTAACTACCATCAGTCAGGAAGGAAGTAAAGTCAAGCCCTGTGGTGCTAAAAAGGGGTCGACAGAGCTGGAAGACGATGAGGCCATGGACTAGGTCACGAACCCCAGTTGGTTGCCTGTGGGCAAGTCCTGAGGGTCCCACCTGTGTGGAGTTTCCGCTGCTGCATTTTATTGTTTTCGACCTAATCGGCCTATGGGTAAGTATTACCGTATTATTTACGCTTCCGCATTATATGTTTTTGATATACAGTAATGTTTCTGTGAGCACTATCTACTGATCCAGGGAATAGTGCGGTGGAATCACAGAGGATCTGGGTTTTGCTAACCCGGTGTCCGACACCTCCAACCTTCACAACAAGCTGGGAGATCAATGAACATGATGCCTCCAACACCATCTAGGAGTTGGCAACCTCCAAGAGTAATAAATCAAACCCCTTGTTTGACTATCAGTAAGTGCGACACATGCACAAACTTAAGTGGATACTCAAATCACATCTAGTGCAACACATGCAACTAGAAATCTCTCTCCTTACTCACAAGATGCAATACATACACAATTGAGTGGAGGTCCCACACTAGCTCAAAAGTGTTGAAATGGGAACCAGGAACCTTCTCCCAACCGACCACAAGGGGATATCCACGCCAAAAACCTAGCTGTTGGAGCAAGAAGTCAACAAAATTGTCCTGAGACCGGCACTACCGTCAACTAATGGCTGGTACTATCGCGAATCCCGCAACAGCTAGAAAACTAGTCGTTACGAGTGCTATCGGTCAAATTGCCCACACATGGTCTAGTCTGACTGCTTAGCCTAGTCTGACCACCACCATGTCTAGTAAGACTGCCCAACCGAAAGTCAGAAACTTAGCCCTCTGGAAAACTTCTACTGACAACTAATGCCTGATAGAACCGCAAGGTCCAGTCCGATCGCTCGTCATAAGCCATTCAGACCGTGGCTGATCAGACCACCGACACACGGCCGGTTAGACCACCCTAGTCATACTATGACACATAGGGCAGTCAAACTATAGGCTGGTCTTACCACTCACATAAAGCCGATCGTACCACCCCGGTCATACTGCCACATAAAGTGCAGTCATATCGCCTTGCATTTTTTAGTAGAGACAAGAGTGCATATATTTCAATAAATTTACAAAACACATTTGTAAATTATAGCACCATGCACACAAGAATTAAGGCATGATTCATAACAAGTTGCAAGACACATTTGCACAATTTAGAATCATGACATAAGGATTAGATACATGGACTTAGTTTATTTGTAAAACACATTTGCAAACTTAAGTCACATATTACAAGAATCATGCATAAAATTCAACTATCTATAAAACACAATTGCAAACCTAAGCATCATGCCACAAGGAGTAGGTGCATAAGCTTCAACCATTTATTAAATATATTTACAAACTCTAGTCACATGCTATAAGAATTATACATGAGCTATAACTATTTACAAATACTAGCATCATACCATGTAGAGCTAGAGCAGGTGAGATCGAGCTATTAACACATGATGAGACTCAAGCTATTAGACATGACCTCTCTTAATAGTATGATAACCTATACTAGCAACATGGTCTTTCAACTAAACACCAAGATTGGTAAAAGATTAAGAACACATCTTTAGACTATGCTAGTTATACCTTTGCCTTGTGTATCCTCTTGAAGCTTAATGATGAACATTCTCACTTCAAGTTTGGGTTCTTATCTTGATATGCATCAACCCATGATTCATTTATCACTTGCCCTCCATCAACACATGATGATCTTTATTTGACTTGATGATTAACTCAAGATCATCTCCTTTTTGGGATATTAACTTAATTACCATCAACTCATGATACCATCTTTCATTCTGAATCTTGACTTGATGATGATCAACTCATGAAGTTATCTCGAGTCATCCTTATCATGGGACCTAACATATTTCACAAAACTTATGAAAAATGTTAATCCCATAATGTGATTATCATTAATTACTAAATATATTACTAACTCATAATGACAGTCTAGATTCTTCAAGGTTGGGCCATGCCATGCCCTAGGTTGTGCCCAACCGAGCATTGTAGTGTTTGTGCTGTGCCAGGTCGCCCCCACCATGCCAAGGTGCCAACCCAAGCATGGTACAGCTGGTCAGGGTGGACCAACATGGCCCATTTAGCTGTGGGTTGTGTCGTGCCTGGGCAAGGTCAATAGTACCTACTTCTGGCCAGCACAGTTGGCTTGGGACATTTGGATAGCTCTATCACTCACATTTATCCCTGCCCTACTGAGTCTCTATCTCCATGATTCCATCCCATCCGAAGCCTCACTCTAGTCTCTACCACCCACCCAAATCTCGGCAAAATTGGTCATAATCTTAATGCCGATGATGTTCTCTAGGTTCTTTGAAGCTTCCTCCTCTAGTCAGCGTAAATTTCTCCATAGCGGTCTGGTGCTGCTATCTTAGAGGCTGCGAGGTTGATGAACTGTAGGGAGGTATCCGAGGCATGTGTGCTGTGAAGACAAGCTAGAGGTATGGGCGGGCCAGCGAGGCTATCTGAGACATGGATGTGGTGGTAAGCGCTGCATAGGGCATGGCGGGGATGTGGCGCATTGATCGAGGTGACTGGAGGCAATGAGCACTCCAACTTGAGGAGCACGTCCAAATTATGTTGAATTTTGCTTGTCTATCATGGTTTGCCTTTGAATTTGTATTTGATTAGCTCTTAAATTGTGTACCAATTTGCTCTCAAATTTACACTATGCTCTCGAATTTGTACCTATTTGGCTCCCATATTCACACCAATTTGTTCTTGAATTTGCATAATTTGTTTTGATTCACTCCCAAACTTTTGCACTGACTTGCTTTTGAATTACTCTCAGATTTTATTTTTGAAATCACACAAATTTGTATTGGTTTGTTTGCTCCCCAAATCAACATCATTTTGCTCTCAAATTGCTCCCATATTTGTTTTCGAAATGCTATCTACTTTTTGATCTTGATCGAATTCACCCAAATTTGCAACTACTTGCTCCCTAAATTTTCACCAATTGGCTCTCGCATTGCTCTCAGATTTGCTCTCAAAATTCAACGGTATACTATCGTAATTATTATGACTTTTTTAAATTATCCCATTTATATACATAACTAAGTTATGTCGTAGTGAGAAACGTGGGCTCGCGACTATGGAAATGTGTCTGTGGAGGCATATGATGGATTTAGAAAACAGTGGGTAGTCATTATGCAACCAAATATGGCAAGTGAAGGTATGCGTTAGAAAAAGCAATGGCACCCATGCACGGTTTGTAGTCACGCCCTTGTTTGTTTTTCTATCGCGGACCTTTACTCTCTTTATGGAACAATATTTTGTTAACTATTTGTTCTTTCTAAGTATGATAGGGCTTGCGAGCCATGTATGGCCATGAAGTTAACAATACTTGCAAAGGAAATGAAGAAGGGTTACAAATTCAGCAATTCAACACCCCACGCTATCCATAGAGCACAATGAGCTCAGAGGCAAAATAACATTAGAAAGTAAAAAAAAAAAAAACTGGCCAAATCAGAGGCAAATTGCAAAGATGAACAAAAAATACTGAATGCTTAATTTGTTACCCTCATGGTCTGACCCGCTCTACCAGTTTCACTGAAAATACAGCGTACTATGATTTTTTTTGTCCGTGACATACGTGCTACATGCCCATATATATCCAACCCATAGAGATATTTTAGCAAGCATTTTACAGACGTGGAACTTCGGGGTTTTTGGAGCAATCAACAGAAAGCAATTTATAATATCACCTTAATATTGAGGATTTAAACTTGAGTATAAATAGGTAGGGTAAGTTGAGAAATACATCTAAACTTTATTTTGGGAATTTTTCATGTTAAATTTACTGTCCAAACCAAAAGGGATTTTTTTTATTGCACCTAATTGTGCTTTTGCAATTCATATCCCCAATTGTGGGTATATGTACTTGAACAGAAGCATGATAATGGCTCGATCAATCAAACATGTATATAAGAGCATGTAACTATGGAATTCATGTAATTGTTCTTTAGGATGGGACTGGATCAATCAAATTAGTTTGATGAGAACAATAGTTTTTGTAAGTAATTATATTTTGTTAAGTCTTTTTAGGGGTTCTATGAGGTTCTTGTGCTTGAAATGGTGTAAGTTTTTGTGGTTCTCTAGAAAATCTTTACCTTTCCATTTTAAGTGGAGAAAACATACGAACATAGATATACCATCTTCTGTTTTGTTTTCTTTTATTATATTAGACGAATGGAAGGGCTAGCATCGCTTAGGGGTAGATTTCATTGTTTTGTTTTGGTTTCATTAGCCCATACTCCACGGTGCTAGATGTTTATGGGTAATTTTCTTGCCATGTTGGAGAGAGAAGTCAAGAAAATTAAACATACAGATGCTTGATTAGCATTGATGCTTGCATGGGGCTGAGAGTTTGTGGGTGTATCTAACGCCACCTATTATATATAAGAGATGTTTGTATTCTTTTTTTCTAGAATGACACCTCTATGTACTCTCTTAAACACATCTTGTACTGAAGATGCTCTGCAAGCTGAATATTTAGGGCATGTTCTTTTTGATTTTTGGATTCGGTTTCTCCAAAAAAATCAAAACAAATAAGATGACTAGCTTCTCTAAATCGCTTTTTGAAATGGCTTCCCAAACCCAATGCGCCGTCCGCGTCAGTGTCTGTGTGGTTTCGAAAAGAGCAATAAAGAACCATCAGTCGCAAGCCAAAATAATAGAAAAGGCCCCGCTCACTTCGGCCTAAGCTTCTGGCTTCTAGTTCACTATTTCTCAATTTCATTTTTTTTTTTTTGGATTTTTAGGGCTTTTCTACCTTTTCTTTTTTCTCGTATTTGTTTGCATTGTTTGTGGTGAGCTAACTTATTTTTTATTTAATTACGCTAAATAAACTATTATTAGATATAGTATAAAATAAATCGGTTATAATATAAAATAAGATATAAATCAAGCTATTTCAGTCGAGCTGAGCGCCGCTAAATAGGTGCTCGATGAGTTGTATCATACGTGTTGCCTTTGGCATGGAACAACAGTTTTCTACGGCTTTGCGTTTTCAACTAATATTTCCTTGCGCGTATGGTCGGGTTGAGCACGGGCTCCCTTTTTCGACCGTACCACGTCCTACTGTTTTGCTAGCGTGTAGAAACAGAGGAAACGTGGCATTGAGCAGCCTAAAATAGATAACATGTCTGTTTTTTTAGCTAAGATTTATGATTTTTTTATTGTGATTTATACTTCTTAAGTTGTTTGTGCGAGAGATTACAGAGTAACAGAAACTCACGTGTGGTTTTTGATAATATAAATGAATTCGGTATAGTATATACTATAATTAACTAGTAGACCTCATTTTGAAAAGATATTCCATTTAAAAGCTAGTTGCTGTAGAAAAGTCAAAAGCTGAAAAAGTTCAGGCCCAACGTTTCACCTAAGTACATAGGCAAACTTTCGTATTGGCCCTGCAGTAAAATGGGGAACAATTAAAAGTTTGTCGAGATGAACGCCCCTGTTCTAAAATACTGTGACTTTTAGCTAAAATGACACTATAGCGGATGTTGGTTTTTTATGATGTATTTAATTAAAGAAAATAAATAAAAATAGGAAAAATATTATTATATCTATACAAAAAACCATGACGTCCCAAATATCTTATGATTTCTAAAAACCAGAAGTCATAAGCTGCTGTTTGGAACAGACATAAAACGTGGTACACATACAAAACTCAACGACCCGGCCAGGTGGAATTAGCGATGGGCATGGCCACGCGGCGGCCGGCCCGGCTTGGTAATGTAGCAGCAAGAGAGATGCGCCGCGCCAGTTGGGCTCGGCCGATGGAGGTGTTGGGTGCCGTGCCCCCGGACTGGGTCCAACAAGGGCAGCGCAGCGCAGGAGCCCACCTGAAACGGACACGCGGCTGGGTGGGCGTGCCGGCCCAGGGAGACAGCATTGCTAGGCCCTGGCCCGGTTCCGCGGTGGCTCGGAGCTCGCCACCAACGGGCGGCTCGCACAGCCCCCTCCGCCAAGGAGGAAAACGGCTATCATTCCATTCTTGGGCTTTCGCACCTCGCTGTCTTCTTCTCGTAGCATTTCCAATGCAGTGCTCCACTGAGGATAACGTTTCGGCTATCCACGTAGGACAATAGCGGATTTAGGATTTTATGAATGGGTGTTCGCTAATTACATTGTGTTACATTTTTAATATATATTTATATTGGTTTATAAAAAACTGAATATAAAAGTCACATTTCTAAGTCTATTGAAAGTCAATAACACTAAAAAAATTTGAAATAATAAACTAATACTAACACTTTATTTGGTGGCAGCACAATGACAACTTTTTAGAGTAAAACTATTACAACTTTAGGTAACAACACAAGTGTGCACTTTGTTTTTAAATAGATATTACCTTTAACCCACTTCTCTTTTCTTATTTTTCTATGTTAGCATATTAAATGGTGTTTTTCACACACATAGAAAAAGAAGTAGTACATATTTGGGAATTTGGTGTTTCTGCCCCTGTTCTCGACTGCAAATGTGATTTTACCCCTACTTTTTTAACTTTGTGATTTTGCCCTCGCGATTTTGAAATGAAGACTCTGTTTATCCCTATTTTGTGAGACCGTTAAGATTGGAGGACTAAATGGTTAAAAAAAAAGATGCCCACGCGAAAAGACAAAAATGCCCACACTCCCTCTCGTCTCTCCGCCCGCACTCCCTCTCGCGTCTCTACTCCCTCTCGCCTCTCGCCCCTTGCTCCTCTCGCGTCTCGGCTCCGCCCCTTCGGCCCTCCGCCCGCTCCTCTCGCCTCTCGCCCCTCTCCTCTCGCCTCTCGTCGCCCCTTCGGCCCTCCCCGCTCCTCTCGCCTCTCGCCTCACTCCCTCTCGCGTCTCGCCCTCGGCCCCTCGCGCTCCTCCACTGCTGTGGGGCCGCCGCCTCCTTCTTCGCCCGCCCCTCCACCCCACCAGCCACCGCCTCCTCCTCCGCCCCAGATCCGCGCCTCCTCTTGCTCCTCCTCCGCCCCCGCCGCCGCCTCCTCCTCCGCCTCCTCCTCCGCCCCTCCTCGCCCGCCGGCCTCCTCCTCTCCTCCTCCCCCCGTCCGCTAGCCTCCTTCTCCTCCTTCATCGCCTCGGCCCTCGGCGCCTCCGCGCTCCACTCCTGCTTGGGCGCCGCGCCTCCATCTTCGCCACGCCCTTCCGCTTTCGCGCTGCGCCATCGCGTGCCCCCTCCGGCGCGGCTCTGCCGTGAAGTCCGCGCGCGCGCGGGGCTGCCTCTCTCTCTGCTCCCGGCCGGCAGCAGCGCCCGGCCGCCGCCGCCCCGCCGCCACCGTCCTCCAGATCGAGCCGCCGCCCCCACCCGCCGAGACACCGGATCCAGCCGCCATCCTCCAGATCCAGCAATCAAGTAGCAATATGTCATTTTTCTCCCCTTTGCTACTAGTACTCCAGTTTAATAAGACCGTTGAATTGCAATGACATGTATGTGCCTTTGCGTGTGAAGATTCATTCATGTGCAGGCATGTGAAAATTAAGCCACCATCTCAACTTTCTGGAAACAAAACTGCAAATGGAGGTTTTACCACCGATTTGTCTTTATGAAAATTATGATAATAATTGCATCTTCAGACCCTAGGAAGCCCGTTGGGACCATATGTGTATACATTAGTCATTAGCGGTGTGATGCGAGGGAACATATATGCCCTTGTATGTTACTGACAATGTGGGTTTCACCTTGGTGTGTGCGGTATGCCACTTTTTATGGCTGCACCCGCTGTATGTTTACTCATTCTATATCGATTTGTATGGTTTCCAAATGTACACTTCGTCTTCATGGTGGTGATGCAGTTCTTGCATGCAAATGCAGAAGCGAACTTGATCCAAAATCACAAACAAGGTGTACTTTGACATAAGCATTGAAACCTGCCGGGAAGAACGTTGGGAGGATTGTCATTGGGTTGTATGGGGATGATGTCCCCAAAGCTGCAGAGGGTTGTCATTGTAGTTTAACAATTTGAGTATTTTGTCTTTGTTTAAGCATTTAGCTTATGGAGCGAAAGAAAAGTTGTCCTATCAGTGTTTTGGATCATTATACTATCATTGCATTATGTACCAAGAACATTTAATGGTTCTACATTTAATGGTTGAATGTGATGTTTGCAAAATTTGACAAATTTTGTCCAGATTTATATTAATAAAACAAATGCATAAATTTGTGTCTAATTCTGTTGACAACATCCCTACCAAATATGTCAAAACTTCAATTTCGAAATAGGGGTAAAATCACAAAGTTCTCTAACAAAGCAGGTAAAATCACATGGGCAAACTTGTCTATTCGTGCAAAGTTAACACCATTAACTGGCTTTAACGGAATAGGGGTAGACTCTCCCTTCAGTTCAAAAACACAGGGGTAAAATCACAAAGTTTAAAAAATGAGGGCAAAATCACCATTTCGCTTGAAAACGAGGGCATGAACGCTTAGCCCCCTACATATTTTTGTTTTTGACATATGTTGTCTCTATTTATAATTTACCTCTCTCTAAGAATAGCAATTAACATGGGCACTTTGAACATATTGCTTCCGAAAAATAAAATGTAAATATTTATAAACCAAACCAACTCTCCCAAATGATGTATATTTTGGATTGAAAGGATTATATAGATTCTTGTGACCACTAGATTTATGACAATTGGCACCATCAAATTCTTTCGAATAAAGTATCTAAAATATCTAGATATTTCTAGGAAACTATCTGGATTTAAGATCATGTTCATGGGATCTCTAGAACCCTTAATTATCTACATCTTTCATGTAGATAAATCATCCAATATTCCATCTAGTAATTTTAATCTACAGATTAATATATGGTACTAGAAGATGATAAATTTACCAGATAGTCGGATTACAAAATTCATAGCTTAAAATCTATTTATCTGATCAACATAAATAAATATTTTACAGAAAACTATCGACTTTCTCTACAATTATCTAGTAGATAACATTTTTAAATTACTCTCATATAGTACCCAACATTACAGGAGAACAATATACCAGATTAGCCGATATACTAGTCTTTTCCCTAATGAATACTTTTCACTCTCTCTAATCTCAACTCTAATCTCTAATTAAATTAATAGACATAGAGAAAATCAAATCGTTACCCAAGCGAGGAGCGAGAAAGCCATGATCTCTTTCTGCCTTTTTCCCCGGCTCTTGTCCTGTTGCTGCTCCTCCTTTTCTTCCCTTGATTGACACCTATTTTCCCGGCTGCTCGCTGCTCCCTTACGCCAACAATCAACAAGCTGGTCCTCACGGTCCACGTGTACATACACCAAGGCAAAGCCCGCGAACCCGTAGCGAGCGTCTGATAGCTAGCGTTAAGTAACATGCATGACATGTGGGCCTTCAACGAGTGTCTCTAGAATAGATCCCAATGTTCCGCACAAGAGACAGACCATTGTCAAGACTTCTATCCTCCCTCCTCCCCAAATCCGCAATCCTCACAGCCCAATCCCAAACCTCTCTCGTCTCTAGTTCCAGCCCATCCTCTTCCTTGAACTCTTTTCCGACGGCGGTGGCGGCTATTGCTTCGCCGTTTGTCTCAAATTCTCACGCCAACGTCATATAACCCTTGAAGCGAAGGAATTATTCTCTCCTAGGCGTCGTCGTCATCCTCCGCTCTGCTGGATTTTTTCTCTTCTTTCCAGAGGTGGATCTACAGTAATTCATGGGTATTCAGCTAAATACCCAAAAATTTTTGCAAAAAATCTGCTATACATTAGGTATAATATATATATATATATATATATATATATATATATATATATATATATATATATATATATATATATTAGTAATTGGGATTAAAAACAAGAATCTGAAATGAAGAACGAGCTCGGGCCGACCGGCGACCAATCGATTCCCACGCGCCACGCGGCCCAGTCGATCGACTCGCTCCCATGCGGCCCATTGGCCCATTTCCTCCCACGCTGTGCAACCCCGCTGATTAGGTCGGCCGCCTGCGCCGTCTTCGATAAGAGAAATGGTTCCATACACTCAGTTGATTCTCAACCATTCAATGAAGCTCATCCAATGGTTATCATGGCTTGGACACCTCCGATGTTTGTGAGTGGTGCACAGGAATGGTGTTAGCGAAATGGGTAAAAGAGTAATTTCACGTGGAAACTCACTGTCTTAGAACTGTCCCGCACGCGCACCATTTTCCTCCCTCACGCGCACCATTTCTCTTGGGGAGTCGGAGGCGAGGCGAGGCGATCTCCTCAACGACTTCGCCGTCGACGATGGTAGCGGCGATGAACACCTCGCCGGCGGAGGAGACGCGGCCGTCCCCTCCTCCCCCTGGGCGCCGGTGATGGCGAGTGGAGGATGGGATTTCCCCCCGTACCCCGGCGTCATGAAGACCACCTCGCCGCCGCCATCATCACGACCATCTCGCTGCCGCCATGAACAACCTCCACCATAAGTCCCATTTTCCTCAAACCCGCTGCCCTCCTGATCTCCTCAAACCAACTAACCAGCGAAGAAAAGGAGCAAAACAACACAGAACCTGAACCAAAGCGCAGTCCAGCAGCACTAAAAGGCAGGAGGGGGAGAAAACCTAGACTAAAAGCCCCAGAGCTGCATGTTGTTCTTGCTGATATGGCTTTGTTGGTACTTGGTAGGGGATGTGGGGTGGTTGTGCATCGGACCAGAGGTCAAATGTGAAGAAGTTCCTCTCCGTTATCGCGGAGATGGGGCTACTGGGCTTCAACGTGAAGGATCTCGAGGAGGTGAAGTTGGTCCTGTCATTTGAAGTAGTTGTTGCTATATACTAGAATTACGATGCTAGTATGCATTCCAACTAAATGCTGCTATCCTCTCCTTGCCAAGGTGTACGTTAATATGGTTAGCATAGTTGGTGTACGCCTGGAGAATGGGCAGGTTAGTCTCCAAGGAAATAGAGAATTTCTGGTTGAGGTCCTCATGCTCAGACTTTTGCATCACACCCACATGGAGTATAACCCGTAGACTGAGCCAAGCATGGAAACTTTTAGGTCATAAACAGCTTTGCTTGCTATTATTTTCACGATTGTTGTCATCCATTAATCATTGTTTTGTTTTTGTTTTCAGTTGCCATGAAGGTGGTTCAAGTGAACAATACTTGTTGAGTTGACCAGTTGTTGAACGTGAAGGATTTTTTTTGCTGTTTTACCTTGAAAGCCACCAACACCTGCATTTAATAGAGAAACTGCAAACTTTATTTTGTCTGAAGTTTTTGTATTATTGTTACAATTTTGGATGCTATGAGATTGCTAGCAATTTTTTGGATCTCATGTTAAATTGTTTTTGTATTATCATATTTTCTGCAGTAGGTTGGTTTGAACTAATTTCCAGGTGTTACTTTTTTTTGCTAATTTTGTTGATGACATATCTCGAAGTATTCAGGCAGTCTGATAATTTCCAGTTTCCTCTCTTTTTATGTCATCAAACAATATCAGTTAATCTTATCAAGTTAATATGCCCCTCGTTTCAGGCACAAACTGCATGCCCATCAGGTTGCCTTGGGATCAGCCATCAAACTGGAAAACCGAGAAACTCTTGTTGAGTTGCCTCCGGGAAGTAGAAATCAGTGACTTGAGAGAAACTGAACATGAAGTTGCTTTTGTGAAACGACTATTCAATTGGGCGACAGTGACAAAATAATCAATGATACAAGAAAACTATGATTACATGGTAGCAGGTAGGGCTGTAAAAAAAGCTCAAAACTTGCGAGCTACTCGAGTTTGACTCATTCTAGGCTCGATTCGAGCTTTAAACGAGCTGAACTCAAGCTTGATTTTGAGCTCGCGAGCCTCACCGAGCCGAACTCGAATAGTTCGCGAGCCCCGATTCGAGCTTAAATAGTAATACATATTAATTCTTACCGAGCTTACTCGAGCCGAACTCGGGCTTGAGCTTGTCTTATTATTGAAAATTAGTGTGTATTTGAATTATTTTGATTGTTATCAAGTTTATTAGAGCCGAGCTCGAACTTAAAATTTTCTTATTATTGAAAAATATTGCATAATAAATTATTTTAATTGTTATCGAGCTCGAGCCCAGGTCTAGGCTCGGACCCCAACTCGAGCTCGGCTTGAGATTCTACCGAGCTCGAGCCTGGAAGGCCAAGCTCGCTCGAGCTCGGCTCGTTTACAGCCCTAGTAGCAGGAACAACAGCAGCATTATATGAAAACTATGCGGTGGATATTCATATGCTGCATACATAAGAGGCCGTCAATCCAACAGCAAACTTGGGAAAGAGCATACATAAGTCTTAGCTATGGAAAGAGCTAGATCACTCCCTTCAAAGGAACTGGACCATATTAAGTACATGAACATGGATCTGATCACACAGACTGACAGACACCATTTTTGTATAAGCTTTATTCACTTGAATACCATAGATAATTAGATATGTAAGAAACCTTATAAACATGATTTCTGAGTTTATTGCAGATGGGGATCAAGCAGAAAATAACCTTTCAATATCTGAATTTCAGTGAACAGAAAAGTATATTGTTGTGTCATAATCTATCAAGCAGAAGTCTTAATGTCCTCCTCGCTACCAAACTCCTTTAGTACAATCAAATTGTACTATTCCAAATCCTCAATGATGACCTTGGTGGGTTTTTTACCTTTCATAATATAATCCTGCAATTTACACATCTCTACATTAGGCACAAAAGAACTATATTAAATAATGACAAGGGCTTCATTCAAGCACTGAGCAACATCTTGCCCGACCTGATATTCCAAAAGTACAAAGAAGCGAGTGGAAAATAACATAAGAAATCAATATTAATTACAAGGAACCAAGGAACATATTGACGCAATGTGTCACACACCATTTATCGAGATATAAACAACAGAACTAAGTGTTTTTAATGTATTAAGGTAACTATACGGAAAAACGATTATATATCGATAAGATGTTTCATCACATACGAATAAAAAGCAGAATAATTGAAGGTGTAATTTCGTAACTTACAGCCTCTTCAATTGAAATTTTTTTAGTCCACCTAATTAATGACCTTGAGGATCTGGAAAGTTGTCTGACAGGGAAAGAAAATGTAAAACCAAGTGCCTTCCCCATCTTTCCCATCCTCCCTTTGAATAAAATTCTTTAGTCTTTGAGGCAATGAAATTGAACAAAACTGCAAAGAAAGTAAAACTCACATCTGAAGCACTATAACTTGTAGGGAAGTGGAAATAAAACGATGAAGGATACCTCGCTTGTACCCTTAGTCAATTCTTCAGTGATAGGATGATGTTCAATTTTTTGATTGATGATCGTAGACCCTGCACCAAATTCTAGTTTCAAGACTCTAAAGCTCGTCCCTCCAAGATCAATAGCATAATAGATGCCTTCCTCACTCCTGGTCACATGCACAATACGAACTACTGTAAGACTTATACAATAGCGGATATTAGGATAAATTGTCCACCAGACACACTATGTGAAGAAATGAGGAACACGAAAAGACCATTGCTTGTAAAAATAATGACTTACAGCCCTCAAGTTGAGTTGTCAGCCAGAAATTTTACTTGAATAAAATATATGCATGAACATTACAGCATTTTATAAAATAAAAAAAGCAACATGCACATGAAATAGTTTAAATAGGTATAAGGATTATTCTCATTGATGCAGGCCCTCTCAATACAATTCCCACAGTGGACAAATAAGTGTGTCTGGAATTCAAAAAATAGCCTTTTGCTGTACTTGAAAGGACAAATAATACAGATTTAGACAAGGTTGGAAGGAATATGGCATCAATGCAAGGTCAACAATGAAAGCATAAAGGAGAAGAAGGGTCTCAGTTCTAGTTTCATGCATATCAGAGTCCTCATTTAAAGCGTCTCAATCTCAGTATGTACTCATTCCAAGTATTAATTTACTACACATGAAGTCTGGATATTCAAGTTCATAAACTGTATCGTAGAGAGGCAGGTAGGGAATATTCCTAAAATGCGACAAGGAGAACTCTTGATTTGCATGAGAATGCAACAGAGAGAGAGAGAGAGAGAGAGAGAGAGAGATTCTTGAACCAGGTCAAAGGGTAAACTTTATTTGCACCTGGCCCGATCCGATCAAATCCGCGCAAAATCTGTAGCAAAACACATCAGTCCGCTACAAAACGGGGAATGGAATCCACCGCACGTGTATAACCCTAACGAAACCAGACGATTGCGAGAAATAAGCAGGTAGGAAGAGGAAAGGAGAGGGGGAGAGGAGGGGAAACGTACGCTAGTGTAGCTGCAGCAGAAGTATGCGGCACTAGCCTCGCCACAGGGCCTCAGACCGACCACGCCGCCCGATGTGCACCCGCTGATGCGCCAGCTCTAGGTGGCGCGGCAGTACTGGCCGCAGCCGCAGCGCTACGGCGGGGATGAGGGATCCTCGGTCTCGCCGTTCGGCGCCACCGCCTTCAGCCCTAGCAGCAGGTACGTCTCGCCCTTCGGCGCGTACAGCCCGTGCCTCACCGCCCCCGCCGCGTCTCGAGAGATGTGGTGGGGTCAAGGCCATCGGTGAGTCAAGATTTGGAAGGAGGCACAGTGTTCAGGCCCATCGGTGATTCGGTCGCGAGAGAAACCGTTCAGTTAAATGTGAAAAACTGAAAATACAATTCTGCCCCTATCAATTGAACGGCCAGATGTGGTGGAGGTGTTAGCACCTCCGTATGGACTGAACCAAAATTCCTTCGGCAATCCTCATCTCACAAGTCGCAACTCGCAGCGGCCGCCCTATTCCTCGCCTCCGCCGCACGAACTGAGAACTGAGAAACCCCAAATCAAGCGCGCCTTCCTCGCCTCCCTCCGCCCACCGCGCCTAGCGCCTCGCGCCGTGCGGCTGCGCGTCCACCGATCGTCGTCCTCGCGCCCCGATTCCTCGCCTCGCGCCTCGAACCCCGCCGCTGCCTCGTGCTCCCGACGCGCGTTGCCCAGATCCGCCCACTCGACACTCGCCATGCCGCCGCTTTGGCGATCTAGCACGCCTCGCGCTCTTGGTGGTAGGAAGCCTAGCTTGCTCTCGAGGATCTTTTCATTGGTAAGGAAGCCTAGCTTGCTCGGAGGATCTTTTCTTTTCCATGAGCAATCTCATCCAAATCTTCCTTTACGGGATGGATAGTCCGGTCCATGGAGTTTGTGGTGGATTTGCTTGCTGCGTTGTGGATTACCGATGGCGGTTTATTTTCCATATTTTTGGGGGTTCAACTGAACCCCATGTCCCACGTTTGGTCCGCCCCTGACATAGGATAGAGATGCCGTGGATATATAGAAGATTCACATAGGAAATACAGTCCAGCTAATTTGTATAGGGCCGGTCTATAGCAACTATTTCCCGAGTGCATCAGATCAGAGAGAGGTGCCATAGTTTTTTTTTCATATTTTTGTGGACTCGTCCTAAAGCTACAATGCATACGAGTGTAGAGTTTTAGGTGGTAGCTTCAGTTCATATGTAATAAAGTCCTAAAGCTACTGTGTGTTAGGGATACTCTTACTCTCTCAGGGCATCTGTAGTGTATGAAAAGAGGAGGTCTTAAGCCACCTTAAGGTCAACCTTATACATTACAGGGGTGATCTTAAGCAGACCCTAAGCAAAAAAAGCTTAAGGCTGGTCCTCAAGCTAAAGACCTGACCATAAGCATTAAAATACAATTTTTCTTTATCTGCTAAGTGGGACCGTCTTAAGGCCCCTTGGGTTATATACACTATGGAGTTGGTCTTAAGGTTTAGATGGGACCCACCTTAAAACCCTTTGGGTTATATACACTACAGATGCCCTCACTCACTTCTTAAATCTTTGGTTTACCCCTCCAAAAAAAATCTTCCCCTCCAAAAAATCCCCCCTCCAAAAAAAGAGGCCGTTGGATCTCTAATCCAACGGTCTGAAGTTTGGATAATTGTTAGGAAGAAAATATCTGGGTGATACCTATACACACCCAAAAAAAATAAATCTATGTTTGCAATAGTGAAATATCCAGGTGCTAGCTAGTATGAATTTTCGTTCAATTAAGTTTATGCCACCTAGCACCTATGTTAGGGTAAATACCCCTAAAAAGGTACCAAAGCAATTGTAAAACAAACCGCAGTTGTGTAAGATTATTCTACCAAAACGAAAAGTAGAATAATATGTGTACTCTTTTCTTTATCGTGTACGTAGGATCCCGGAAAACCATAGTGGAAAGCCCACCCACATATATAATATTCATGGTTAATGGATATCAAATCATATCGTTAGCCAAACAAAAAAGAGAGAGATGCCATACCGGTCGGGGTATCCGGACCCTCATGTAACTCAATGTTGAGTGTAGCCCACTAAAAGGCAGGAAAAAGAAGTGTTAACTATCGGTGAGATTAAACATCAATCTAATCGCAAAGTGTATGCGTAGTGCTACGAAAAAACAAAATCAAAAGGAAAACAGATTTCGATTTCTTTCAGGCGATGATCCCCCCTGCTTTGATCCGTCGAAAACAACCTGCGTTCCGGCGGGAAGCCCTGCCCGTTGCTCTCACAGAGACCAACTCATCAGCTCAGCTCGACCTTTTCGTTAATTAGGCAACCACCGCTGCTGCTGCTGCCTTTCTTTCTGCTCCATCATTATCCCCTAATGGTGCGGTTTGACAGGCACGAATCCGGAATTAACTAACACCCGTCAGCGTCTGGACGCGGACGCGGCAACACTCGCTTCTGTTCGCCGATCGGACCGCGTCCCGGCAGTCGAGTCGTTCGACGACGACGACGGCTCGGGCGGGCAATCATAGCGCCTTAATGGCCCTGGAAAACCTGTGGGTTTCAGCCGAGATGACACGGCAGGGGTGTGTGCAGTGCCGGCGCGGCGCGGCGAGGGGCGGGGCGGGGCGTTGAGCACGGCGACTTGCGGAGCGATTTGGACGGGAGTTGGGACCTCGGACTGTGAAGCCGATCCGGCCGGTCCCTCCGTCCTCCGGTGATGTTTGCTGCTCGCCTGCTCCCACTTCCTCTGTGGCGTCTGAATGCCGAAATGGGACAAGGACGGCAGCGCGCTGATGGTACGATTGTTCACCTGGTCAGGTGTTTTTCCAAAGGAACAGCCGTGCTTTTCACGATATCTAGTGCTTTATGCAATATACGTAAGAAAAATATATATATTCTAGAAAGATCGCAGGCGCATTCTTCTAAAGTCCTTTTAAAATTTTTGGACATGTGGTATTCCCCTCCTTCGACCCTTTTGACAAACCTTCGTAGATTTGTTTTCCTTGAGAGACCTAAGTATATTTATGTATGTGGATCACTTGAGTTCATTTCTATCTCTAGCATCTCATATCTTAATTTCATATAAGAGTTTCCCAATAATACATACATGCATATTACGGTGCAAATCAATTTCATAAGCACATTCATAGATCAAGAAAATTATTAGTTATGATTTGTAAATTATAAGAAGGGTCCACCTAATTAAGTGCTAGATACTTTTTTTAAAATTTCTAGCAATTATTCTTATTTATTAGGTAACATCCATCAGTTATGGATTGCTACACATAATTAGGGTACACCAAATTAAAGGTAAAATATTTCTTTTTATTTTTAAGAGAATTTGTACAATTTTCACTTTCAATCAACTGGTGTAATCAACCATCATATGCTTTTATTGTATGATAGATATCACCTAACGGTTGATACAGTTCAACTTGAATTAGAATCTACCACATCGATGGTGATTCTAGAAAAAAACATCAAAGTTGTGAAACATACATTATTAGTAAGTATGCATGTGGAATAAACCTTATCTTTTTTATTTCTCTTTTTTTCTTGCCGAGTGCCAATTTTTTTATTTTTCTTATACATGGATTTTACTCATTTATTATGCACATTAATATCCTTCTTTTCCTCATGTATGTGAATTTTAGTGTGGGTCATCTAGGATTATTTTTATTTATTGGGTTCATCTAAAATCTGCAATGGATAGTCTTATATTATAAGAGTTCTTATTTTATCTAAGACAACTACTATGATCATTTACTGACCATAATAAGGGTCCACTAAATCAAGGAATGAATGTTTTTCTTTTTTATTATTTCTAGTTTATTTCTCCTTTTTAGCAAATCTAAAACTCATGTGATCGACTTTAGTATATAATAGATATATTTTGTTTTTAGGTATTTACTTTGGAATTCGTATGGAAATCAAATAGCTAGTTTTTGTTTTCTTCCCCGAATTTTAGTTATTTTGGATTATACTTAACATGGACACTTTTAAATAACTAATTTTATTATTCTTAGATAAGATTTATTCTACATGTACACTTACCAATAATGTGTGTTTCACAACTTTGATTTTATTTTTCTAGAATCGCCATCAATGTTTACATGTAGGTGATCAATCAGGATCGGCTTATCCTTTGTATTTGAGTAAACATGCATGCAAGCAAATAGAAATTTTCACGTGCATGTGGTTTCCCTATTTTCTTGCTTGTTGATTTCCTCTTACATGTGCATATATGTTGGACCCTTGATCATGCATGAAGATGGAATAGCATTTAGCTTTGATCTGTGGTGCATCTATACATATAGGAGTTAGATTCATTCGCATGTATGGCTCGGCAGCAAGAAGTTTCGAGCGGTCTTCATATGCTTATGCTATGGATCATGTCTCATTTGCTAATACGGGTCCGGCGCTGGCAAGGGTGTTGTTGTGGTGTGGCCCAACCCCAAACAACTGGGCTTTGTAGCAGACCCAATAGTATAGGGCTAATAGTATAAAGGAATGTACCAACGTATTCCTACCTTTTGTAATTATTAAGGGGCAGGATAGGAATTTTTCATCCTACCCCACTCATATATATAAGCCCCAAGAGGGGTATGAGGGGGGCAAATCCACTCATTTTTACACACGAGCACTCTCTTCTGTCGTTAGCTCTCTCTAGCTCTACTTCCTCCCATGGAGAAAGGGGTACCCTGTACCCACTGTGGTGCTCATGCTACAACAGTTGGCTACAATAGTACTGTTATGGGGGTGGCTCAGCCCCAAAGACTATGTCTTGTAGCAGACCCAATAGTATAGGCCCAATAGTATAAAGGAATGTAGAAATGTATCTCTACCTTTTATAATTACTAAGAGGCAGGATGAGAATTTTTCATCATATCCCACTCATGTATATAAGCCCTCAAGAGAGGTATGAAGGGGCCAGATCTACTCATTTTTACACACGAGCTCTCTCTCTCCTGTCATTAGCTCTCTCTAGCTCTTCCTTCTCCCATGGATAAAGGGGTACATGTGCCCACTGTTGTGCTCATGCTATAACAAATGTGTCAGGAGGGAGGTGAATTGAGATGCGTTGGGAGGACTCTGTGGCACGACGAGGGGTCAGACAGCGCTTGGCGTTACATGGGGTGGTGGTCGTGGTTGAGTTTGGATTGGATTTGACATTGACTCTTTTTTTAATATGAGCCGTTATGACTTGGGTCCACCAAATTAAGGGTTAGATATTTTGCATTTTTGTGAAAATTTCTAGCATAATTCTCTTTTTTCTTAGCAACTCTAAAAGACCTATCATTATTTTTTCCATTTGGACAGTGTTCATCTCTCGTAATGAAATAAATTTTTTACAGAGTTTTTTTTTGAGAAACCATATTTTCCACATTGGTTTTAGCGGTAGGGGTCTACCATAAACCTCATTTTCCAATACTATTCAAACATCACCTAACAAAAACACCGATAAAGCTACGTAGATATTCCGAGTTATTAACCTAAAAAAAGTACCTTCACCTTGGACTGTTACTACTGAATGACCACCTGACAGTAACTACCTCTTCAAGTCTCCAACATTGCTAGTAATATGTACACAAAACAGTGCTTATATCCATAGTTACCATGTTTACCGTAACGTCTGCACTTTTCTATTCAACATGTAAAAAAATTCAATTTTTTTTGCCTTGCGTCCTTTGCTTCTGCAAACAACTGAGTTGCTGTGTTGCTGCCCTGCACTTGCTCGGCTTCTCCCTTGACCTGCCCCTCCGAACACGGCCAGCCTCGCAAAGACGAGCATGATCCTACTGGAGCACCGCCGCTGCGAGCCCCACCGCATGGGGCCAGTGCAGCTGCCGGACACAGGGGCTCGCCGCCTAACCGCCACTAGCGCGGCCGTGTCCGCTGCGACCACCCTAAAGCTTGGCTCTTTACCGTCCTTGCAAACCGAGCCCTTCAAGGTGTTGTGCCGCTGCAGCGTGTGCTGCAACGGGAGGATCTCGTGCTCTAGCGCCTGGATCCTGAAGCTGGCCGTCTTGTAGTCCGACGCGTCGACGCGGGCACGGAGCTTCCCGCCCCGTCTAACGTGGCTGTGGGTGTCCGTGTACGGGCTGCTGGTGCTGAGAGGCTGGCTGATGGGGACGGGTGGTGATCGCAGTTGAGTTTAAATTGTATTTAACATACTCTTTCATTTTAATCCAAGCTGTTATAATTTAGGCCCACTAAATTAAGAGCTAAGTGTTTTATTTTTTTATGAGAATTTCTAGCATATTTCTTTTTTTCTTAGCAACTCTAAAAGACATGTTATCGACTTTTAGTAATAAATAGATTCAATTTTGAAATATCCCATATCTCAAGCAACTGACTGTACTGAGGACCAAGCTTTGTTAGGTTGACAAGCTTCGCTATCATGTGAGCTGCCCGCTTGGGTTTGATTTCTGGATTGGCCCCAGATGCCTCACCTTACATACACATGTGCGTTCAGTGACAAAGTACATACCGTGCTTCGTAATATATTAGATAAACCTAAGATTTATCCAACGATCTTCGCTTAAGTCCTAGCGTGTGTTTCAGTAGAACACACGTATATGTGTGTGTGGTATATGATGTGAGTGTGGTGTGCATGAGTATATGTACTCCATTGTAATCTCAATAAAAAAACTGTATATGCCGTCTAAGAAAAGATGGATTAATTAAATTTGTGCCTTACTTAGCGACCGAGCCATATAATTAAGAATATCATAATCACGTTTAATTAATTTCCAGCTGACAACTCAATTGCCGTCACGCGTGATTTCGCAGAATAAAGATGATATATCAAATGCTCATACCATACGCATTGCTCACAGCCCTATACAAAATATTGCCCGTCTATCTGTAGGAGTCATGCTGAAGAGATCATACCGTTGCAATACACTACGATGCAGCTATACAATGATGGCCTATTCTTTTCGGCTGCGGCTTATAATTTTTAGCTGAAATGTTTGAATTTTGGTTGTTTACGGTACAAATTACGGAGAGACAGATACTCACTTGCGATTTTGGTAGGTACAGATGTTGAGCTTTTAACGTGTAAATCGTTTAACTTGTAAACCCCGTCTTGAGAAAATACTCCGTTTAAAAGTTAGGTACTGTAACAAAAATCAAAAGCCGTCAACTTTTGACTTAAAGAACAGCCCGATATCTCTGCATATTCTTTAGCGAACTTGCGTAGTAATGTAGTATACGCAATAATCACATCGATCAATCATCAACGGGATATTCGGATGTTCAACTGATCTAGTAGGCAGTGACGCATAATTCAATTCTTATACGCCATGACAAATCTCTCAAGATAGGAGTACTAAGTTGTCAAGAAATAAGTAAACACATATAATTATTAACAAACCTAAGATGCTTAGTTATGAGCTCTGACCTGTTTGGTACATGTTTGGTCTAGCATGAAGTGGCCTTCTTTTATATAAAACAATCTCGAAAGACATGCAGATAAGCCTAACCCTTTTTTTTTGCCGGGATAAACCTAACTTATTAGACTTTGGCTACATTTGCAAGTCTTAAGTTTTATTGATCATTTCATCAAGAGAAGTGCTTCAGTGCTCTTTATAGTCGAATCAAAACTTGCACTAACTCATACCGAAGTTTGTTGACTACGTACTCTATATATACAATAGCACCGTACTTTAAATTTTAAAATGACAAAGACGGTGACAGAAATAGTAATATCGACCTACGGATAAACATAACTAAGAGACGTGTGGATGCCAAATAAATATATATGCTTAACCGGCGATTTATGTAAGGTGTTAGGTATAAATAATAATGGTTCGATTGTGCCGCTCTGACCTACTACTACTACCGAATATTTGCTTAAACAGATATATATAACTTGTACGCATGTATATGCAATACTCGAATTTCTCGATCTCGCATCAACGCTTTATTTGGTGACCATAGCTATCTGTTTAATTTATACATGAATGATACTGTTGCCGTCTAATTTTGGCAAACAAAATAGTCGGCTACTCCAGGATAGAAATGGGAGAAAAGTCAAGAAGCCAAGTCAACGCCAAAGAATCTGAAGCAGTAAAATTGGCTATGGAGTAACCAGCAATAACGGAAAGCCGATTTTGGAAAGACTGAGAAAAGAAAGTTCGGTTGATGTGGAAAGATCCCTTGATAGGAGGAAAGTTCGATGCAGAGGTAAAGACGAGAGCGAGGAGATCCAGACGCGGATGGAAAGAAACTCTCTAGAAGACGGAGTTGGGCTGATACGAAGAGGAGTTTGAAGTGGAATCTATGACCGAGGGTCTGTTCTTTTCAACCGAAGTTAACGGTTTTTAGTTTTTATTATAATACCTATTTTTCAAATGGGTATTTTTTTAAGATAGAGTCTACAAGTTAATTGTAGTACACGCTAAAAGCTCAACATCTGTATCAACCAAAATCGCAAGCGAATATCTCTCTCTATAATCTCTATCGCAAACAGTTAAAATTCAAAATTTTCAGCCAAAAGTCATAAGCCGCAGCCGCAGCCGCGCCAAACAGGCCCCGAGTTAGCCGAATTTAGGAGTCGCAACATAAGCTATATAACCCAATTTTAGTCAAAACACTTTTAATTTTACCTCTACTTTTACCATGTACCTTAGGAGTAGTTGTAGCTAGTAGAACTCTTCTTCTGTAATTCGATCTATGTTCATCTGTTGAATGGATTTTGAGCTTCTAACGTTAGCTTCGTCATGTTTGTCATGCCTAGAACACTTTTCCGCAGCATCATCCATCGTCTACCCTTTGTCGATTTGCTAAAAAATTGGTTAGCACATCGCAGACATCGCTAAGAGGCACCCTCCATAGGAACACGATACTTGTTGCATGTGGAACACTTTTTCAGCGGCAATAGATACATTTTAGGAATTTTACTAGAGATCATATAATTGATTTTGTCCTAAATCTCAGGCACTTTTTTATTATTGATCATGTCTCAAGAATTATGCTCTAGTCAGGTCTACAGGTTCACCAAGCCCAACCCTAGATCGAATTGACTAGGCAATAGGTGGGCAGTGGCTGATGATGAAGCAGCGAGGGTGCCACAGCCATGGGCATGGTGGCCGGTGGAGAGCGAGTCGTTTAGGGGTGAAGGTGTCAGTGACGGTGGCAGCACTGACTTCAAAGGTGGCAATTGGTGAGGTGATGTGGCGAGGCGACTATGGCTAGGAATGGAGCCAAAATATTATCTTGCTAGGAAAGGATGAATATTCTAATGAAATATTTATAAATTTAGAAGTGCTAGACATCGGTTGTATAAATTTTTTTTGTGAAAATCAATTGAATTTCTGACCATATGATTTCGCTTGGAGATTCGTGCTCTGACCAGCGGGATCTTCATCTTCAACGGTGGCAATGAGTTAGGGTGGGGGTTCGTTGGACTAGGATTTGGATTCACCGGAGCGTAGAGATTTAGAAGGAGGCATGGGCTGCAGAGGCACAGTGGTGGGCTAAGGTGGCGGTGGTGCTGCCTCAGTCATGAGCTTTTGGGAGGACGGTAGGCTGGGCGGGGACGCCATTGGAGAATGGGAAGTATAAGTATATTATCTACCTTTTTCTTAATGGGGCATTCTAAGATTTGCCTACCCTATGTAGATGTAATTGAGGATTTGTCCTCGATGTGTTACCAACAGGTAGGTCCTAAGGCCATATATCAGTGACATATGGAAGGGCAAATTATAAATTGCATCTATTCGCAGCGACAAATCCTCAATTTACCTTTTCCTAGGGATAGTTTAAGTTTTCGGGGTGAACTAGTTGTTGCGTAAAGCTTAATATACCGTATTCGTGGGATATGAGAACCTAATGAATAGATGGACCCTAGGTTTTAACATTGGAGGGTTATAACAAAAGAAATTTTTTTTTGTTTTAACATTGGAGGGTTATAACAAAGGGAAAAACTACCCCCAAAAAAATCAACTTCAGACGGTATTTTTGTTTTTTTTATATAATATAACCTCTTGATCCATTCAGTTGACAATACAAGAGGCTATACAATGCAGAGAAGTTACGTGCACCTTAAATCAGGGCTTTAGCGAAGACTCCTCAGTCACCAGTACTACACCTGCTCCTAATTATCCTGTCGAAAAAGGATGCCAAATATAATCATGGTGGCGTTCAGAAGCAGGGCACGTCTATTTCAAAAGGAGTCTTTAAATTCTCGAGGCTGACGTCTATTTCAACTAGCCCTTTTATACATGGGGCATCCATGACAGTCGTCTGCAGTGCGTTCAGCTAAATTAAAAAATATTCAGTAACGAACAGCTCCTTAACTGAAAACAAGTGATGATTTTCGGCATACTGGACCAACGAGCTAGCTCCTAGAAAATATTCATATATATCTAAGTCTGAATATATAATGCCAGATATTTGGTAAGCATTCTTTTTTTACAACTATTCAGCAAGCACTTATCGTTTTCATGATCAGTGAGGCTGCAATGATATACTAGGGAAAAAGGCGTAAAGCTAGAGATCCGGTCGAGATTCCAAATCAAACAAACGCCTTAGCAGGCAGGCAGGCAGGTACCAACATTTCTCGTCACAACCGATTCTTGTTATGTGCCGCAGCATCATCCACTTTAGTACTGGTTTTAGGTGAGCCAAGAACATCAGGCGCCACCGGCTCCCGTAGCCATTTAAAACTACGTCTATCAAATCATTAGCTGAATCAGCTTAGCTTGCCTGGCCACATAGGATTAATTAAAAAGCCCATTAAAATTAACTAAAAACCGGTGTAATTGTTATTGTTAGTGTTAGTATGATGGTGTCACACATTTGCCCACACGTATTGTAGAGGCGGAGGGCACACGTACGTGCATCGCTGCTGAGATGGACAGGCTGCACAGAAACTACCAGAGAGTTCCGCGCGCAGGAGATCCACAGAACGGATGGATGGCGCCGAATACGTCGTACAGAGACGAGGCCCCAGCCGAATTCAATCGACGAAATAAATTAAAATACGAAAATTCGCGCGGATTAAAGCATGTAGCAGTATAAAAAACGTATGGATAGGATTGTCTGCGGCCTCCAAGTCAGTGACGTAGCCAGATTTGTTTTTGAAGCCCGGACACACCACGGTGGTGTGCACCCTACGGCCCAGTGCCCTCGCGTGGCATGCCTCTCTTTACCACCCGTCCACGACTTAATGCCACGGTTGGCTCTCCGCGTCTCTCGCCTGCGAATGCAGCTTTTCTGTTTTCTTCTCTTTGTTCTCCTCGTATTCCCGTTAATGTGGCGGAGATCCATAGCACCAGAAGAACATGAGGAGATAAGAAGAATACTCTGGATTTCCGTCACGTCGATAGAAACATAAGAAGAACAGGAAAGAGGAAACAAGAAAACTGCGTTCCTCACCTGCTAACCCAGCTCACCGAGCTCTCTAAGCCCACCAGACAGTGGCGGACCCAGAGAATTTGACGAGCCTGGGCGAAGAACAAAGTCTAAATGACAAGTGCTGTCTTGATCCAAATGACCCACCGTATCTCCCTGTCCAGCTTCCACGACAGTCGGTTCTTCTTGGTCGGCAAGAACCTGCAAGAATGTATCTTCTTGGTCAATTGTTGTCTTGAGCTTCTGATGCAGATTCGAGATGGATCAATGGCGCTCACGTACCGGGCAGAATCTAACAAGACCAGATGAGCACGGGCAAGAGCCCAGGGTCGCCGGGCCCTGGGTCCGCCAGTGCCACCAGTTCACCATGACGGTTGCCTACCTGGGCTAACTTACTCCAATGGTGTCTGCCGGTGCACGGGATGTACTAGAGGTCTACGGCTCATCGCTTCGCCGGGCGCGCGGTGGCTCCGCCCTGCCTCTCGTGTAGTACTTGTGCGTCGCCCTCGAGTTCGTACAGCCCGGGCGGACGCGTAGACGCGAGCCTATCGGGAGTCGCTTGGCGCTCGAGCCCGTGAGTGACCGGGCCACATCGATCTGGGCCACCCGTTCCGGACACGTGTCTGGCCAGGATCGCTCCACGTCGACACCGAGCGCGCATGCATGTCTATTTACGAGCACATGTACCATGCATGCAACGTTAAGTAACAATGGTCAATGGATGGAACAGTGAAATTTTTTTCTCAGGTGGTACGTGAATAATATCTCAAAACGTACGGTGTATGATGTACATATGTTACAATTGGTGTACGCACAATATACCTCCCGCGTACGTACGTACATATGTATATGCATGAATCAACCTCTATATACTAGGAAGGGAGCAATCGCTATAGTTTTCCCTTCGATCGTAATCATATCGTATATATGTAGCAATTACTATAGCGTACGCATCTGAGAAGTATTTCATACTCTCAGCGGTCGCAAGCACACGCCCTGTACAACACATAATGTACAGGTACGTGTACACTACCTGCGGAATACGTACGTACGTATACGAACGTACGGACATACGGCGGCTCTAGGTTCAGAGGCTGATGGGGTAGACGCGCTGCATGTCGGGGTAGAAGAGGCCCCAGTTCTGCTCGACGCCGGAGTCCTTCTGGTTCTCGTTGAACATGGAGAAGAGGTACGTCTCGATGGAGCCCGGGTGGCGCGGCGTGCCGCGGCCGACGTGGTTGATGAGGTTCTGGTTGTAGATCCTCGCGTTGGCCGGGGACGCTGCCATGCCACCGCCGGACGGCCACCCGCTCTCCGACACGACGAGCGTCACGCCCGAACCACCGTGCTTGGCCATCGCCGTGTAGAAGGCGTCCACCGTCGTGTCGAACAGGTTCTGGTACCCGTAGGCGCCGTCCTGCACGACGGTGCCGGAGGCGGTGAAGAGCGCGTAGCTGATGTCCATGGCGCCCGGGTTGTAGGTGTAGGGGAAGTAGGGGTAGATGTTGGCCAGGAGCGGCGCGCCGGTGCGCGCCAGGAACTGCGCCACGGGGCCCATGTACGCCTGCGCCTCGCCGGTGAACTCCGCAGCGGAGGGCGGGCTGTACACGCCGAGGATGGCCTGCGACACCGACGTTGTGACCTTGATGTGGCCTAGGCCGGAGGAGGCGAGCGCGCCGTGGACGTTCTCCATGGCCTGGACGAGGTTCTGCGTGGCGCCGCCGGCGACCTCGTTGCCGACGCAGACGTAACGGAAGGAGACCGAGGGGTAGGCCTGGATGTTGTTGCGCACCCACGAGGCGGCCGCGGCCGGGCTGGCGGCGAGGTTGGACAGCACGTCGTTGGGCGCCCCGACGACGACGTTGATGCCTGTGCCGCCGACGGCCTGCAGCGCTGCCTGGTCCGGCGCGTACAGCCGCATCGAGCTGATGCCGTTGGACTTGTACATGCTGATGACAGTGCTCGCCGGCGGCAGGTTGTTGGCGCTCATGCCGTAGCACACCCCAATGGACTCGACGCCTACACGTAAGTACGTATATTTCGTTAGCCCTGTGTACGTACTCACACTTGATTAATCACAGTAGAAATTACTAACCGTCCAAATTAAATCAGGTCATCATTTTAACTATTTTTTTTACTGTGAACTACAATATGTACTACTGATCTATTGCCTTAGAAATCAAATCTTCTTTACTGATGAAGATAAGAAATGGAAAAATGGGTACACAAAGCGAGAAGGGCGGCGACGCATGTACACAGCATGCGTGCACTCTTTTGACTTGTTGAAGGAAAATTTTTAATCGCTAGAAAAGGACATTTAACTGAGAATTTGTATGTGTGCATGGACTGACATGACATCGATACATGCGTGCAGCTCCAGCCCGTTTTATTTCAGCTTGAACTTGCTTATTTTTTACTACTTTTAAATTTTTAAATTTTTTTGCTTTTTAAGTTTTTTTGCCGGTTCTTTTTTCTGTATTCGTTTGTATTATCCGTGATAAGCCAACCTATTTTTCTATTTTTAATTTAGTTATGACAAATAAGTTACCATCAGCTACAGTACAATTTCAATCAGCTAAAATTTCAGCCATACTCCACTTTTTTCAACCTAAATGAGGGGCACCGAGACTTTGCATATTTTTTTTATCACTCTCCCCTCTCTCCCCAGACTAACACATAAGGAATGAGTGTTTCTACATCCTATCCTGTTGTGATTTTGTCTAATTAGAAGATAAATTGAGACTAATTAAAGGATACTCGTGTTGAGAAGTCATTCTATTTGAAATAATTTCTACAATAATTTCTACAAACAACTTATAAAAACCACTTTAAAAGCCATTTCATTTAAAAATCAATTTCTAAAAGCTAAAAAACTAAAAGCTATTTAAAACATAGCCTTATAGTGGAGGAGTTGGTGCCAACTGCCAAAATGCACCCACAGCCTACCGAGGAATGCACATATTGCTAGCTAGTCTCGTGCCTCGGCTTGGCTTGACCGAGTTGTCAATCCGTGCAAGAAAGAAACCAAGTAGCTTAGCTCGTGACCAAGGACAACCTTAAAGAAACGAATAAACTTTTGACTACTTGGGAGTGATTTTTTTTTACAAGCTCACTAAGTTGCTTGGTTAACCATCTAACTCTGCCATAATTATGGCAGCTATAGACTTGCCAAAACTATGCTCGCCGGAGGCCTGTCAAGGGTTACTTCAGAGTGCAACATGTAAATAAAATTTTTACAGAAGTATACCATCAATCTATAGCATGTAGTTTGTACTATGCACGCAACTAGTCAACTTCGGAAATGGACCAGGAATATATACTAGGGGGAGCGGCAGAGAGAGAGAGAGAGAGAGAGAGAGAGAGAGAGAGAGAGAGAGAGAGAGAGGACCACACATGACAGATGGCTAGCTAGAAGGGGAGGGCAGAGAGATACATCATACATGGGGATAAAGCTTCTGGTCCAACGTCTGCAGCACGACCGTTGGATAGTCCACGTATGATCGATGTGGACGCCAAAGTTAAGGTGAGCCGTGCCATGGGGCTAACGGCATATCTAGCTATCTCACGTGTGTTACAATTATTATGTAGTGCACGCAAGTTAATCCTAGACTGCAATTACAATTAATTAATCTTCCTCTCTTTTGCATATTCAGATATGCTATCTATACCTTTAAGCTGGCTAGTATTGTTTCAGTGCATATCATCTAACCAAGTACTACTAACTACTACCAACTAACCCATTCTTTGCAAGCTATATTTCAGGCAGATCACACTAGCTAATTATACCAAGAGAAAAGAACACCTGTATTGATTTGTGGCTAGTTAGTGATGTACTCTCTCACATGCAGCACCCTGGATATATGTGTTGTGGTATGATTATGAAGACATGCATGATGAGAACAAGACTAGCTATAGCTAATATGCTCCTGGAGTCCTACATGCATTAATCTATCAGCGAGCGAGTTAGTGAATTACTAGTACAATATATTCATCAAACTTCAAGAATGGAACAGTAGTACTGGCCGGCTCCAACGAGAGGACCATTGGACTAGCCGGTACGATATCATGCGTCGCTGAAAAATGTCAAGATGAGACCGAGAACCTGAGGGAGAAAACAAAGATGGCCAGCGACGGGTGGTTAAGCAGTGGTTGCACCGAATTAATTAGGGCACAAATGAAGTGGTTGGACTCGTGTCAACAGTGGCAAAAAGGGAGGAGAAAAGGTTAGTGAGCAACTGTGGTACACTTTTGCATGCATGCATGGCCAAAAAAAAAATCTTTGCTAGCTTAACATGACCCTGATAAAAGATAGAAAGAAAGAGACTCTAGCTGCTAGATCTTTCGTTAAACTTTCTCATTCTTCCAAAAGGATGTTAGGAAGCAACTAAAATGACATGCATGCTCAACAGCATGCAGAGACTTCATCTGCAAGCTTGCTGGTTTATGTACGAAATAGGCTTAATTTGCCACAGTAATTTGAGTTTCTCCATCAACTTTATAGTTTAGAGTTGAAACTAGCTAGAAATATCATTTGCAATATGCTTGAGATATTAATTTCCTTGCAGAAACCTATATGTAGTTGCAATGTTTCCCTAGAAAAAATACAATTAAGATACAAGATTGTATTCAAGATATGTGCTCTTTTATTTGGTGAAATGCAGTATATACATACAAATAACACTACCCCTTGAAAAAGATGCTTTCAAGAAGATAAAAGATATAAGTTTAAAAGTGGTCCAGCAGTAAAAAAAATAGGTTTCTTGATTTTTTTAAAGAAAGCGATTGATGCAACCTTTACTGTTCCATTGGTGCACGAAAGATAGAGAATGAGACGGCCGGATGGCTTTACCTTGCGACTGATAGCACAAAAAAACGCAGAAAGAAAGCGACATGCACCAAAAGAGGGTACGTAGTATTAACGACTAACGAGTTGTTATCTTTGCATGACATTGTTGATGAGAGAGAGAGATACGACTATGCGTACTTCTCCTCTCCTCTATGTATATTATCTAGCTCTCACACCATGACTAGCTAATTCATCTCTTCATGAAAGCTGAGTTAATTTATTATCTTCTTCCTCTGACCTAAACAAAATTATCTTCATCCTCTACAGAAACTCCCTGCATGACTTGCATAAACAAAATAAAATCTACCTAATTATTTTGAAACAAGAAACTATATATATATATATATATATATATATATATATATATATATATATATATATATATATATATATATATATATATATATATATATATATAGAGAGAGAGAGAGAGAGAGAGAGAGAGAGAGAGAGAGAGAGAGAGAGGGAATCACTTTTAGGGATGGAGGCAAAGACTCCGAAGAACAATGCCAGAGCGAACATGGAGGCTACACCTTGGCTTGCCATTCTCTCTCAAGCTCTATCTTCAAGGGTATACTAGCACGCCTCTCTAAAACTCTCCTCGTTTCCTTGCTGAAGCAACCACTGGCTGCACCCCCTTATATAGATGTCGAGGAGACAAAAGTTTGGTCCAGTCCAAACTTGCTTGGCCCATCGTCTCCAGCAACATTAATTTAGCCTATTGCAATTGACTAGCTCGGGCAGCCGTTGCATGCGTCATTCGTCTCACAGTGTCTGGTGGCCAGAAGTTATCCGGTACACTAGGTTGTCGTAAGAAGTAGGGATCGAATAATTCATACCAAACAACTTTGAAAAAGGTTCAAATGTTCCATGAAAGAGAAGTTTTTAGGTCAACAAGCTAAGGATGTGGCGCGTCGTGTCATCACCGTCAACGTAATTCGGTCGATGAATATGCACGTCTTACTTGGGAACATTCGACGTGTCGATTTTTTATGGCAAATTCATGTTATGCAGAAGTTGACATGACTTACCTAAGAAGAATTGACACTACTGTTCATTAGCTTCTTTTTTTTTTGTCTCAGTCACATATAGAAAGGAAAATATTTTGACGTACAATCACGAAAATTTACCTGTCATGTACCTTTTTCTATTCTCCTACGGGGATCTATAGCGTTTAATTTACCTGTCATGTAGAAATTGTATAAATCTGATATGGGAAATTCCTAGTTTAATTGATAAGAAAATTGTTGTTTTTGGTGCACCTAATTAATAATTTCTCACATGAACCAAAGAATTACTTGCACCACTTTAATTACATATTAGGTATTCCTTGGACTCCAATATGCCCGTACACCTTTTTTTTCGAAGACTAGTTCCACTTAAGTTGGCGACATATTATTTCACAGGAGATTAATATTATTGGATTCATCAGCCTTAAAAACTTTGTAGTTTCTTTCAAAAGAGAAAAAAGGGAACTTTATTAGGAACAGTCATAGACGAAAACAACACTTCTCTGAGCTAGTGCATCATGTGAGCTTTTGGCCGGTGTCCCATAGTTTTCCCTTCTGTTGGAACATCCAGATCCTGCCGTTGATTTGTTTATATGGCAAAGCTGATCTGTGGATAGGGAGGAACATGTTGTTACTATCAGTGGAGTCCCGTTATTCAACTGCTTTCTAGTATAACTACTAATGCAGAGATAATATTAGGTGCACCAAATGTGTTCCCGCCAACTAGCCGCTTTATTCTTGTAGAATCAATAGAGTTCATACGAATTGTATACGATACGATTAGGACATTTCAATGATGAGTTATTTGATCAACGTCGTTAAGAACACTGGTCATGTCTAGGATTAGCTAGGGACATTGGTAGAATTAACATAGACAGTGAGAAGCTTCCCTATTGGTGGCTTAGCAGTCCCGGCCTCTTTTGACACATATATTGGACTGGTCATATGTGTGGAAAGGGTTTATACGTGTTTTGTAGTGAGTTACATGTTGATCAAATTGTAGTCATAGTGACACCAATTCGGTCTAGCCAAGTTTCTAAACAAACAGTTTTTCTTTATGCAATCATGCCTTTAATTCATTATACAATTTTTAAAAGATGGAAAAGAACACCATGCATGCATTAATTCTGAGTTGCACTAGTGGTGAGTAGTTTACACACAAATTTCTTCATCAAAGGGTTAGCACTACACGAACTTTACCACCAAACCAAAATTTGTTTTAAACAATATGAAACAATTCTGGGAGTTTAATCTTGTCGGAAAGATGAGATCCAATGCACGACAGAGGCTCGAGATTTTGACACGACGATGAGAGTGAGATCAATTGATGTGTACTAGATTTGAATTCTCTCCTTTTGCAAAATCATGGCCATCGATTTTAGAAAGGGACAATAGCATTTGATCGGAACACATCATAGCCCGCCCGGTAACTTAAAGTACACAACATAGACCCTGAAAATACTACGACGTATGTATGTATGCATGCATGTATGCACCAGCCCCTAATTTAGGCTCTATTTTGACTTTTAATTAGCTTTTAGTTTTCAAAGCAATAACTATTTATTATACTAATAAATTATAACCAAGAATTATAAACCGTAATCTAAAAGAAAAGAACCTAAACCTCTTGACTTAGGCCATGTTCTTTTAAGCTTCTAAAAGCTGATTTTCGACTTTTCTACAGTAACTAGCTTTTAAACGGATAATTTTTTCAAGATAAGGTCTACTAGTTAATTGCAGTACATACTTTACTAACTTCATTTATATCGGCAAAAACCGCACGTGAGTTTCTGTTACTCTATAATCTCTCCTACAAAGATATTCTATTTAAAAGTTAGTTACTGTTAAAAAAAACAAAAAACAGTCAAAAAGAACAGACCCTTAGTTATCTTGCGCGCCATGCTTATGTAGATACGAAGTCAGATGGGAACCTGCAGCCTAGTCGGATAGAGGGCCACTTGGAAAGTGCACTTCATCCCTATTTTCTGCTTATGTGGATGCAAGAGAACAACTTGTCCTGTCAGCGTTCTGGCGTAGTGCGGTGCCTCCTATTCCTCTGGATGTGTTTCATCGTGCACGCCCGGCTGATCAGCTTGCTTACGTGTTGGTTTCATCCCTCTACCACCGTGGGGGATGTTCCTAAATAAAATTAATTCATAGCTGCATCCTTTTCTCTTTTTTTTTTCTAGATTAGCAACTAGTCATCCATCACTTGCATTGTTAATTAAATCGATTTCCTGTTTCAACGATACACAACTTAGATATGTGGAAATTGTGGCCAACCGATGATCCACTCTAACCTGTGTAGCATCCTGGTTTATCCGACTTACGACAGGGTAATTGTTTTTTTTTTGTATATTTTCTTGAATTTGATATCATATTCTAGCTCTATGTATGACCTATGAAATTGGGTTTATCAATGAGCATAAATGTGAAATTTTTTTATAGGACCTGTATAGCCTTGTACTATACTTGAGAGGAGGCCTCGCTTTACATGGTTTCAGCTTCTGAACGTGTCGACATCTTAATTTTGGCTTTTTAGCCTTTTTCATTTTTTTTGTTTTTCATTTTTTCTTATTCATTTGCATGTCCAAAAGATATAGTGAATTTTTTATTTTTTTTCCTTTTCTTATTTTTTGATGTAGAAAAAAACTAACAACCGCTATAATATAATTGTAGTTAAAAGGCTATAGAAAAATAAAAAGTCATAGTTTATAGGCCGTTCGGAGCACTACCGAATTTTGCTTTTGTGGACGTACGGACACAAGTAGTCCTGTCAGTAGATCGCTACAGGCCGTTGATTGGTAATGTTGGCTTGCTGGAATTCTCTTCATGCTTTGGCGGCTCCGTGATTCTACACGAGTCTGCTGTTTTTCCATGTCCTTTTGTTTTTGTTAGTCTTAAAAAAAAACCAAGTCATGGCATTTTCTCTCCCGTGTGTTCTCGGAGCAAACAGTAGAGATAGAAAGAATTGAGTACACTAGCACTAACATTCATCTTCTGTACTCTTCGAAAAAGGAAACTATACGGATTCTAAAACATCTGATGTTATTAAAGGTACGTATATATCTATGGAAGTGTATCTAGTATAAATAAATTATTCAATGCTAACATGCAAACACAGTCATAAACTATCGGATCTCACGGGAATGGCCTAGATACAGGCGGGCAGGATGCCCCTCACACGTATGCAAGTTTTTGGAAAACCCACGTCTGTGGCTCTCACTTTTCCCTTAATCCCCTCTCTTTTTCCTGACCGCCTTAGTCTCCAGGCTCAATCCGGCGGCTCACCTCCCCCATTCCCCAATGGCCCCCTTAGAGCCAGATCTGGCCTCTCCGTTGCCTTCAACCACAACCACGATCATTTTTGAGCACGGCCGTCACAACCATGGCCTACGGTCGCTAGGACCATGGGCACCACGACCATGAACGACCACAACCGTGATCGCCATGACCACGGTCGCTATAATCACAGCCATCTTCGACCACGACCACGATTGCTACGACCACAGCCGCCTCCGACCACGACCACTACCACGGCCGCCTCGCCTTCGACCACAACCACAGCGAGGAGCATTAGCCGAGGAGCCCGGGTGACGCTGGGGGATGGTGGTGTTGGGCGCTGGGTCGAGGTTGGCAGCGGCGCTGCAGGGAAGGGGGCGACGCCGAGAAGCCCAGGTGGCGCCAGAGGGATGGTGGTGTCGGGCGTCAGGTCGAAGCCTGTAGCGGCGCTGCAAGGAAGGGGGCGACGCCGGGGGGTGGAGGGGGTGGCGCCGGGGTGCCCGGGGCGGTGGAGGAGGGGCCAGCGGACGGAGGGGCGAGTGGACAGTGGATGGAAAGAATCAGGGGACGAAGGAAAAGGGCGTAGAAGGCGGATGGAAAAGCGCAAGAGGGGCGTGGGGTTATGTGTAAAAGTGCGTTAAATTTTGAGGGATTCCACCCGCATAGATCTGGGGTGTAGAAGGTGGATTCGTCAACCCTGATTTGTGTTTACATGGTTGCACTAAAAAGGCCATTAAAGGGTATATTAGCAGTGGGAGTACATACACCCAATAGTATAGAACCATTTTCATACATACATATATACATATAGTATAATTAACAGGGGCACCATGGTCTAGAATAGGTATTTCCCTTATGTATCGTGTGCGAAAAATTTTGAAAATTTTTGGATGTCAAATTTAACTAGTTCAAATAAGTTCGAACTGAAATTTAAAGTATAGTTGACTTTTTTATGATAGTTTGATTTTAGATATGTGCTGATTATATATATAAATCAGCAAAGCATGTGGTCTAAATTCGTTCAAAACTTTGAATTCGAGTATATTTTTTCAAAGGTATATGTTTCATTTGAATTATTATAGATGGGTATATACCCTAAAAATGATATTTTAAAAATATACCCGAATTTAGGTTGAATTCGCGCATTTGAAATTATGGTGCCTAGGCACCATGGTGCCCCATTTTCAGTATCATATATGTACACGATAGTAATTTTATATGACATGATTTTCGCAACGTCAAAACATATTCAACATGTATCTTTTTTGTTAAGCTCGTAATTTCGAACACAATAGTGGAAACATATAACATATTGAATTTTTGGTGAAAGAGTTATTATATTTTTTAGCTTGTATACCGGATTAAAAATTACAAGTCAAGTGTATTTATTCTCTTCTCTCTCCTGCTGCTGCATGCATGCATGCAAGTCAAGTTACTACCCGCCGTGAGAAAAGTTATGACATGATGTGAGAAAAAGTTACCAACGACTGTATACTAAGCGTTCTGTAGTAACTTTACTCGCTTTCGATGGTAACTTAATTCAGAAACATCAGTAACTTTCTGGCACTGTGAAGGATTGACAATAACTTCATTCAGAACCGATGGTAACTTGATTCAGAAATGTTAGTAACTTTCCGGCACTATGAAGGTTTAGCAAGAATTTCCTTCAGAAACGCCAGTAACTTTTCGACACTGTGAAGATTTGGTAATAACTATATTCAGAACCGATGGTAACTTCATTCAGAAACGTCGGTAACTTTTTGGCGCACTGATTATCATCAATTCATGAACTGATTATCATTAATTCATGCATGCGATCAATGAATCAAGACGTATCATACACACATAGGCGTGTGTGTATGTGTGTCATATATATATATATATATATATATATATATATATATATATATATATATATATATATATATATATATATATATATATATATATATATATATATATATATATATATATATATATATATATATATATATATATATATATAAAGCCTCTTTTCTACTCCTTGATGTAATTACACCCTATGTCGTATCTCACAACATAGGTAGTACTACTTTTGAGTTCAGAGTATGTACATGTAGTATACATAAAAGTATTTAAGACTATATAGGTGGTATGAACAATTTTTCAGAGTTTGGTATGCATATTTTTTTGACATACTCCTTTTATGTACGTATATAAAGGTATTTATAAAATACGCAAAAATTATGGACTTCCTTGCAATTTTTCGTGTGGTTCACATTGGAGTATCTTATAATTAGTATATGAGTATAACTAAAATGATAAAGGAGTATTTCAAATTTGTTTATATAGTATATTAGGTATATGTATATATATATATAGTATAAATATATATATATATATATATATATATATATATATATATATATATATATATATATATATATATATATATATATATGAAAAATACCTTTACAACACTGTGTAATATGTGTGTGTGTAGTAGATGTACAAAAGGCTTACAAGTAGAAAAGCCAGCCACTAGATCAAGGAGGATAACGGAATGTCATACTTGGGGGCATGACTAACCAGGACCCACAACTGTTACCTGATAAGTGCAGCAGTTATTGGCTAAGCTCGACGGATTGGATGCGATGCATGGATATATCTGTTCCTTGGCTAGCAGATAAAGAAGACCAGGATGGCTAAATTAGGATGGAGTAGACCAACAAGCCGGCACACTGGCCAGGCTCGATCGATCAATCGTCGTTTACTTTTTCCCAGAATATTTTCTTTCCTATCACCTCCACGAGTTCCTGAGAGTACCAAGAATTCTTCTCTTCTCTTGCATCGATCGATCCATCAGGTCGTTGTTCCTTGATGCCTACAAGTAGCAGCTAAGATGGATAAGCCACGCAGCCACAAAAACAACTTGAAGCCTCTGCGTGTCGTTGCAAGCAGATAAGATAAGATTTCCATGTCATTTGTTTTACCCCACACACACACGTATCCTCACGCAACGACGTACATAGTACATGCCTCATGCATGTATGTTTCATGTGCTACAATACAAACACACGCATACACACACACACACACTTCGTATTTCGCATTCATTTTTTTTTTTCAATTTTAGTTGAGTTGATGTCGACGTGGTTCAGCAGCCACAAAAATCAAAGAAATTTGGAGCCCATTGGATTGAGTTGAATAAAGCGGATAAGATTTCCGTGTCATCTGATATATGAACCGTGTGTAAAATGGGCAAGTAACACGGGTCGATCGAAGGTAGCTAAGCTAGGGAACAACATTGACAAGGTGACGATTGTCGATTGGCCTGCAGGCCGCCCAGCGAATCACGGCGGCAGACATGGACGTTTTTGTAGGACTGCAGGGATATGTGAGAATTTTTAAAATAATCTATTTTTATTTAAAATGTAAAATTATATCTACGATTTTTTTTTTGTAAAAGTAGCCTATTGTCATTGAACCGTTCAACGACTGGCCTCTGTCGCCCAATGGCCGAGCGACACGAAGGCAATAGCTATATCATTGGGCGATATTAATGTAGTCACCCAACGGTTGGGTGGTAGGTGCTGTCGTCGAACGGTTGGGCGATAGCAGCCTTTAGTCATCTAACCGTTCAGTGATTGGATGGCTTATAGAACTGAGCGATTGGCGGTCGGCTCTCGTGCGAGGGAAGAAAGAAAGAAAGAGAGGAGACAAGAGGAAAGAAAGGAAAAAAAGAGGCAAGCGAGAGGGAGAAGGAGAAGAAGAAGAGGAGGAGGAAGGATTCGTCTGTGAGGTATTTTATCTTTTTCTTGTAGTGTATTTCTTTGTAGTAAGTAAATAGTTTGTTTAATGTAAAAAATAGTATAAGTAGCACCCATAGAAAATTTTAGTTAGAGACAAAAGTAATATAATTTCGTTTAGATGGCTAGAAAAAAAACAAGAAGAGAGAAGAAAGAAACGAAAATAGAGGAGAAGCGTGCGTATAATAAAATTATTTCATCACGAATATTTAACTATGAAAAATTTTGGAACTGTGAAAATTTTTGGTAGTGACGTTAAAGTGCAAAACATTAATAAAAAACATTTATGAGTAATTAGGAATGTTGTAAATATATTTAAAATTGAAGCGTACCGTTAAAACTGGTATATTGGTATTTAAATCACTATATCGTGTACTTAATTAATTTTGTGAGTGTCATGTAAATTCTCAAAACGTATTAAGAATTAATTGGGGTAGGAGAGAGGTCAAGCTGAGAGAAAAGAGCAGTGTCGGTTTGCATGGGAGCAGATAAGGAGTCGATGCGTACTAGGGCAGAGAAAAGAGAGCAGTGTTAGTGCGAATGAGGTGGGATTGAAATAGATAAATAGGAAGAGAGAGAGTGGGCCGGTAGTGGGTCAAGACTAATGGGACGACGTAAGATATTATATGTCCTCGTAAATTAAAACAAAATCTTATAATTTGAAGAAATTAAAGAAAAACAATGCAAGGATGTTTACTCGGGCAATGGAAGGGTTACGCTATGAGTGAAAATTAACCGATATAAAAAGGTCTGCATGTTCATTATGGCCTCTGCCTTAACTATATGGTAGTGTAGTTGTTCGCGATAGGCGAACGGTGCTATAAATCTAAATTACAGTATAACAATACTTGCATGACGTGAGATGTGATCTGACTAGTTATAATATTGAAATATTTATAGGCAGACATCAGTCATGTCAGTACCCACTATATTAAAAGTGCATTATGGTGTTAGTACCATTCGTGAAGGTCCTACGTTGAGTAGTTTTCTGCGAGCCACTCTAGTACACCCGGACGGCAAGAATGCACGAATCATATATGTGATGTACTGGCTCACCCGTATCTTCTTCTTAGACTCTAAAGTATGCAGCATCGTCATATAAGAGCTTTGGAGCTGGTCTCCAACACACATTACATGGGAGTTGAGAAGACTGATGCGCATGGCTGTCGTGTGGCGGTTCAAGCCACACATCTTTTTGGCCTGTTGTCGTGTACCAGTCTCCTGAAGGTTGACACACTAACGCCTTGTTCACAGTCGGTACATCCACCGGTGCTGTCCCGTCCGGTAGCACAGCAGGCTGAAGGATCAGTGAGGCCACGTGCGGCACGCCCTGCCGAGGCTGGAGGCTCAACCAGGCCACATCCGACTCTGCTGTGGCCCAACAAGGCCGGAGGGTCCGCCTGGGCACAGCTCCATACACTACCAACATCACAGTATGTGGGTCCTCTGGACTCCTTCACCTTCCACATGTAACACGCGCAGGGTGCGTACGACCTGCTGTACTTCACTTCGGACGGCTTTTCGCATGCCATGGCGCTAGCCGAGGGTACGTCGTATCTCTATTTGTTTGCTTGCATCGTCTTATTTGATGAACTAATAATATTTGCACTACAGGTCTTGTACCTCCTGATGGATTAGGGGCCTCCCCAGGCGATGCGGACACGCAAGACTTCCTTGTGGACCCGGACCTGGCACCTCAGCCCACACCCCCTGAGGTTCTCTCCAGGTCTTAGCTTGTCGGTGCGCCACTACCCACACAGGCGACAGTGCTGTCCACCCCTCCGGCTTTTAGACCTCGTTAGACCAGGGCTCCGACCGTCTTTCCCTCTTGGGGCCGAGACCCTGACACTAGCACAGAGGAGGAGGCCCAAGCGAGGTCGTACGGGAGGATGCAGAGGTGGAGTGGGCCATGGCAACGTGGGAGGGGATGCTGGGGGTGCTGTTGTGGGGCCTAGTAGTGGTCGTCCCCTGCGCTAGCTGTACTTTTGTTCATTCTGTGATATTTATATTTCATACTTAATGTGTAAGGTGATTCTTACTTAATTTCTGTAATACTTTTGCGTTCTTATTTGTACTCGTTTGTACAATATATGTTTCTTCAATGCATATCGACGGCTCTAGCTTCATGCACGCGATATAGCGATGCACCATTTCACTCAATAAATGGCAACCATAATGATGTGCCCACCATTTAGTTACATGCTTTAGGAGATTGAACATAATGGCGTACAACATGGGAGAGTACTGTGGTACTTTGCTCCTCTGTGCGTGCCTACTGGTAGATGGTGCCTTACGCTACCCACATTGAGTGTTCCAAAGGGAGGCGCCTCGGACGTAACTGGCCATCATTGTAGTGGCATGCACATATGCAGTTAGGGTTCGCGTGGTAGCTGGTGGGATCATACGAACTTTCTATGTTGACGACCTCCTCGTTGCCCCTCTCACGCTGCATCTGTCGGCAGAGGTCATCGTTCTGTTCATTGATATTGTCAATCCATTTCTCCAACTCTATGATTCGATTCCACAACATATCCATGTACACCACAACATGGTGTTCATGGGGAGGATCGATCCAGCGGATAAAGTTGAATTGTGTCATCTGCTGCAAAGGAGAGTTAACATGCAAGCTCTATTACCAGTAACAGAAAATAAACTATTGGCTACTTATACCCCAAAGTGTGGGCATAACGTTGTCCGTCATCGAAATGGCTGTCCACGACCTACACAACCATGTTCTCCCTGTGTTTGCATTGCAGCCATACCGGTTGACCATGCTTATTTGGCATCAAGCGGTAGTCAGGGCCAAAATCGTCCCTCCTCGCAAGGGTAAGGTCTTGCGTAGGCGACACCAATTGGACTGTATCCTCGGCGTTTGCCATGGTATGTGACTCTAGGACGGAGAAGGTTCTTCTTCCTATAGCTGGGAGGGTCATGTGGTTCTAATTTCGGAGGGTGGGCGTGCATTTTATATCCCGTAGAGAGATGCAACGCGTTTCTGACATAGCGGCTCATGTGCCGCCACTTTGTTGGTACAGAGACATATGCAAGTTCTTCAAGTCCAATAAGCATCCTTAGGTTTACGTTAGGGTTTACAGTTTTCACTATACATCCTTAGCTTTTCAGACCGAAAATACAGGACTATGCAAGCATGACGTGATAGCTCCCTGTAAAGTAAAGACGTGACAACACTCTACCTCGCCAACTTTTTAGATCGACTTGACAACACTGACCACCTTAGCTTTTCAGACCAAAAAGAAAGGACTCTGCAAAGTAGGACGTGCGTCATGTTATTCCCAGCTTTATTATAAAGTCTATTTTAATTTGCAACATCAAATCTCGTCATCTTTTCGCATTCAATTCTTCGCGTAACAAGGCATCGAGCAACATGAAAAAAAATGAGTTTTGAAAGTAGGCACGAAATGTTTACGCATCTTTCATCAGCGGTATTATCTAGTATGTGCCCATTCTTGTGCCTCATGTTATACCACATAGTCCACATATTAGTCATTTTTTTAGGATGCAGTATGTATCACTTCTTGGACAAGGATTGGAAATATTGTGTAGGTGTTTATGAGAGATATATATGCAAAATCGTAAGGTTCCAAATCCACAAATCAAGTCTGAACTAAATTCAACTATTACCTCGATTCATAGTTTACAAACCAACTGCAATCACGCATGAAAAAGCGAAACACGGTAGACCCTGTCACGCCACATATTACGGCATGACAATTGTCACGCCATGAGATCCAGCGTAACTAGTACCACACAACTCTCCACGCTAGCACGACAAGTGGATGAGGGCTTGCATGGCATATTTTGTCACACCGTAGTGTGTGGCGTGATAGTTGGCGTGGTCAAAGGGGTCAGAATTGGAAATAAAGTTCACGAGGGATTAACATTAAAATATTTTTAAAAAAAGGATTAAATAATAAAAAAAAGTAAGCTCTAGTCACCCAACCGTTGGGCGACGGAAGGTGCTATCGCCTAGAGGTTGGGCGACTGCATCCCTGTCGTCCAACGGTACAACAACTACCTTCATGTCGCTCAGCCATTGGGCAAAAGGGGTCAGTCGCTCAACAGTTCAGCGACAGTAGGTTACTTTACAAAAAAAAATAAATCGTAGGTATAATTTTGTATTTTTAATAAAAAATAGATTATTTAAAAAAATCGGATATGTGAAGGGGAGATATAATACATATATGGAACATATAGCTAGCTAAGCTAGTTATTTTCTTCTGGTCAGCATAACCTTGTCATAGGCATGCCACATGTCGCGTCCTGAGGAATGACCGGCCGGGCTCACGAAGATTAGGACACGCAACTTGAGGCTCTCAAAAGCCTGTTCCTAGCTAGTTGCACCTTTTCAAACTTGGAATTTTGGTTCAGTAAGACATGCTTAACTGTGTCACTTAGATCAATGACATGCAAGTTACATGATTAAAAAAATCACAAGATAAGCCACAGCGACTGTCCCTTTTGAAAATGGTGTGGGCACAGCTAGTAATACAATCACATAGAGCTAAGCTATGCAAAAAAAAAAAAAAAAAAAAGAAGCCGTGGCATCAAATTTAGGGGTGGCCTTTAACCCTACTACATGTGTGGGTGCCCACACATGTTGGACTTTCAACCATGCAAGTTTTTTGAGGAGCTAGAGAACAATTTATTCGAAATTATGCAATTCTCTTATCCATACACATGATACATCCATGTTGCTAGCTTTGTAGCTAAATTTTCATTTCATATAACGCTTTAATTAATTTTGGTCCTTAGAGCTGTATCAAGGCCAAATTAATTAATTAAGTATATATAAAAAAAGAACTGGTGCGGGTAGAGCTCAACATCAGAGTACAACTTACTACAAATTATCAATGCTACATTACATGCCAAACTTTGAAACGTTTTCTCTCCAAAAAGAAAAATGTGAAACGAATGGAGGGCTTTGTTGGTAGTAGCTAGCTGGTTGTGCTTTGTTTTTCAAACATGTAAGCATCAACATTACCTCACGAATTGCTTACAAGACTCCTCTTCCATTTGTTAAGTGATTAGTAGCAGTAGTAGTAGGTGTAGGTGTTGATCCTTGACGTACTCGATCGATCCGTAGCTAGCTAGCTGGTCAAATGTTGTGGCACAAAACTATACATAAAAGAAACCAATAAACAAGCCCATCTTAACTAGTGCGCGTATATACAATTATTTTCCAAGTTTCAATCGGTCGTCTACATATCTTAGATACAATAATACTGGTACTCAATATAATATTTGTGCTAATTATTGGGCCATCAATTGATTTCACCAAAATTTATTTTGTACTCTCGATCTCGATCAATAATCATTTCTTTCATCTAGTAGACGATCTTCTAGAGATCATCGATCGGCCGGTGTGGACAAATTGTTGTCACGGGGAGACCTTTTGGCTGCTGATTGTATGCAGGCAACATATCTTATGTACTTATGCTTTGAACGTACTTACGTTGTATCTCAGTTAAAAAATTTTGAGAAAATTCCTACATATACTTCTAAATTTATTTTAATTATGCATAAAATTTTAAGTTTAGATTCATTATATATTAGTGGTAACAAAAAAGAGAAAAATCTGACAACTGTTAACAGTTTAAATTTATCGAAATTTTACTCTTAACATAGAATAAATTTGAACCTAAAATTTTATATATAAATGAGTAAACCATAGAATATATGACTTTTTTAGTTAAGATATATCATGAGTGCGTCCTAAGTTGAGTATTTTGAAATAAGTGTATTCCTTTTTCAAATCCTGATGGTAGTAGTCCTAATCCGCTTGTCGCTACAAGTTAATGCGTACGATCTACTATAGTACCTAACGTTAAAAATCCAACAGGGTCTACAAGTTAAACGATCTACACGTTAAAAATCCAACATCTGTACCAGCCAAAATCGCAAGTGAGTATTTGTCTCTCCGTAATCTGTACCGTAAACAACCAAAATTCAAAAATTTCAGCCAAAAGCCATAAGCCGCAGCCGAAAAGAACAAGCCCTATATCGCCCTCAACTTTTAAACTGTGACCGATAATTTTTAGCTATAGTTGATAAATTTTATGAGAATTAAATAAATATTTAAACATAAATTTAATATTTAATTAAAGCCAAGAGATCTCGTAGTCGTAAACCTCCAAACATTACTCTTTGAGTATCCTGGTCGGATAAACAATACGCATGTCGCTCAGCCAGATGACTGCTCAAAAAATCTGTAAACTACCTGGACCCGATTCCAGGTATGTTCCTTCTGTGTGGTAGTTAGAACACATGTTTTATTCACTCTAAATAGCACGACGTTTTGGTCCTAAGTCTCCGACAACAACTGCCATGCGGTTATTTCCCATATTCGTCTCTTACTAACAACAACCGACGATCAGGTGTTCTCTATCTGACAATAACTACCTCCCCGACTAGACACGCTGGTTTCATAAAACGTCTTCCCCGACAAATAATTAGTGTCTCTTCATTGATATTTAAGGCTGAACAATCAAAGACAATAAAAAATGATTCATTTTCATTCAATTCAATGTAATTAGGGTTAGTCTCACGTCTTATTAAAGACATCATGTAACCAGTTTATAGTAATAAAAACACTCTTGTTCTCTTTTAAGGATTTTAACCATCTTTCTCATTTTATTTCGTAAAATCGATGACTCCATCGTCGACAGATTTGATACATAATATCGTCTGATAAAATTTGAAACCAAAAATCAACTAAAAAACCAAAAAAAGGCTGTCGTCGATCATCACCTGCACGCTATAGCCAAGTCCAGTTGCCGTCGACATTAGTACATATGGCCTGGTTCTTTGGGCTTAAATTTAGCTTATGCTTGTACTGTCTACAGTAACTAGCTTTTAAACGGTGCGTTTTTTAAGACGGGGTTAATAGGAAAATTGTAGTAAAAATTGTACTGAGTTCAGCTGTACCAGCCAAAATCGCATATGACTATTTCCTTCTGTATAATGTCTCTCGCAAACAACCAGAATTCAAATATTTAAGTCATAAGTCATTAGCTCAAAAGAACACTCCCTATATTTAGTGGTGCCACGGCAAGCTAGATCTGGTCATGCTTACGACGTATGACACAAAGCTTCCACGCAAATGCAATTAACAACTATACTATATACTATGGTACTGTTTATATTGTCTTCTGTTTTAGCTCGTGTTTAGAAAAGTTAAAAGTTAATACAAACACCTGACTTCTCAAAATAGATTCTTCACTCCTTATGCATCACTCAGCCCCCACTCCTCTCGCTCCTGTCACGTGCACAAATCATTCTCTCACTTTTGTACTCCTCGTCTCTTCTTTATAAAAGCATTTCTTTCGACCACTATTATCTATTTTCAGCTAAAATTCATTAACAAATGCTAATAGCTAATAGGAACGCCCCAAATAGCTACCATCATATACCCAGGTCGTTATATTACATACGTACTGGTAGTTTGCTAGCTAGTACAGTACTGTTTGCTTTGTGCGATGAGATGGACGTCGTTGGTTTGAGTTTAGGGTACCGGCGTGAGATGGACAAAGCTGCCGAACTTAAAGAATGGCATTAGATCGATGTCGTTAAGTACGCGTCTTTAAGGAAAACTATACATTAGGGAGGAGGAGACCAAGAGGAAGTAGGTAGGCGTCCCTGCTGGCTGCTGCTGACCTGCTCTGGCTGATGTGACGCCGTTCTGTTTCCGTGGAAAGTTTTGTGCTGACTCATCGGCGGGTTGGCCGTGGGTGACACATTCCTCGGCGGCCGGCGCGCGCTAGCTGCGCACCAAGTTTGGGGCGTAATTCTTGCGTCTTTGTCCTTCATCCATTTGCCGGTCCAGACTTTGGTGCGTATTTCTTGCGTCTTTGTCCTCCATCCGTTTGCCGCTCCACACTATCTAGATCCCGCTCCAACAGACTGTTGGTTATGATTTTTGACTATGTTTTTTGGCTATTAGTTAAAATTACTCTATAATATTTATTAGTTTTTTGAGTTATTTAATTAAAGAAAAATAAAAAAGAAATGTTATATCTCTATGGACAATGTAATAAAAAAAAGAAAAAAAAAACTAAAATTAAAAGCCGACGTGTTTTAAGTTATTCAATTAAAAATTAAAAATAAAAATCGTTATATCTTTACAGACGATGTAATAAAAAAAATAAAAAACAGACAATGTAATAAAAAATTAAAAAACTAAAATTAGAAATCGATGTGTTCCAAATAACTCGGCTTAAAAAAATCCAAAAACCAGAGAAAGTTAGAAACCGATATCGTTTGGAACGGAGACTTAATTTGGTGAATATTGCAGCCAGACTTAACAGTCAATCGCATATGCTGGTATATAGTACTACTGAGGAAGTAAGCAATGGACTGACGGAGTGTATATATATCTTGGTGTCGGACTTCACGCGGTCACGCTGAGTTCATGGCCTGTTTTAAGCGCAAGAATGTCTAGTGCCACTTGTGATTGGCTACTATAGGAGTAGTAGATTCTAGTACATATATTTTTTTTGGGTATCTCGATACATATCTCCGGCCTCTTTTTTCATGGAAAACAGAAAACAGGTGGCAGTATGTAGTACGATGTGGTTGTGCTCGTACGAGGTTGCTACACAGTGTATGGTATCAGAACTAATCAATGGCAGCAGAACCAGAACAGAAACTGCAGCCTCTGCCAAACCTACAGAGCCCTTCCTACGTTGTTGTTACGCAGTATTGTACTCTCTGAAACTACGGTTTGCATCAGCAAAAAAAAAAAGAAACTATAAACACTACCTCCAGCTCATTTTAGTTTCAGCTTTTAGATTCTACTTTTTGCCTTTTAATTATTTATTTTGTCTTTTTCTTGTTTTTTTGGTTTTTGTCTTTTTTTTTATTCCGTTGTATTGCCTATGATGAACTAATATGTTTTTATTTTTAAATATTTTTTAAATTTAACTACGTAAAAAATCACCATCAGTTACAGTGTAAAATAAATTAACTATAATATCAAATAGTGAAAAATAAACTATAAACTACAAAAAAGTCCAAATAATGTAAGTAAAAAATAATTCATAAATCACCTTCGCTAGGACTGATTAGCTAGCTAAGGATCGGCTAGGTCATGTAAGTGGATCGATGTGAAGAATATCTTATCTAATGGTAATGGATAAGTGATGTAAACTACACAGTCGTTTTCCTTTTCCTTTTTATTTCCTCCTGCCTGCTGAGACGTAACTCAGCACGCATCTCTTGACGGGCGGCCTGATTTACACTACGGATCTGTTTGGTTCACGTACAAGTAGAGTCTGGCTTGTATCTGAGAGCCAGGCTCTCGTGGAACAGGTTAAGCGCATACAACGCTGTCGTATTTGGTTCATGTACGAGTAGAGTCTGGCTGAGAAGAGATATTGTTTGGTTGCCTGTACGAAGATATGTTGTATGAGATAAAAATAATATAAGATTATTATTATTATTATGAAGATATGTTATATTAGATGTTCGTATCTTATTATATCTTAAACTTCTTCAAAGCACGTTAATAATACTTGATATTTACTAATATACACTAATAACATCATCAAATGACTAATCATCTGCATCCCGCGAGTCTGGCTCCCCAAAAACGCCCGATTCCCACGTTTCTCCAGAGCCTGGCTGCGGGGGAATCTTGCATGAGCAGAGTCAGGCTGAACCCAGCGACCAGGCAACCAAATAAGGAGACTCTGCATCCAGTTAGTCTGGTTCAACCAGATGCAGGCAACCAAACAGGCCCTACATGATCTACGTACAGGGAATATCTACAAGTGAAAATGGCCGGCCGGTAAGTTTCGTGCGATCGAGTAGGACCGGAGGAGGATATGTGATGGAACGACGCTAGTTGACACACAATACCGCTCCAATCCAAGAGACAAGTGCGAATTTTAATCCCAAAATCCGTGCTATATATGCTAGCTGTGGCTCGCGGAGGCCGGCGGCGAGTCGCTCTCGCCGCCGGCCGCCGTCCCAGCCGACCCTGCGAATTAAACAGTGGACCAATTAACGACTGACTAGCGAGTTGGGCGATAATGGAATGATCGATGGTTCGTCCATCTTTTTATATTTCATTTGGTGTGGTGTTTGTTGGGCTTGTGCTTCCGCACCGAGTGTACACGATTTGGGCCTCGCGGGCTCTTCCGTGGAGCGACCTGGACGCGCTCGCGCGAGGGAGGGAGTGGGCCCGCAAGGGAGCCCAATTGTTTCCAAATGTTAAAAGCGTCATCCGAACTGTTTATGGTGTTCATGTTAGGCTCCGTCGTGCCGAGTGATGCATGTACCAAACCGTGTCAAATATGGAAACGATTGATGTATTCGACTCTGATTTAATTTTCTTCTCCGTTTAAAACTCTAATCCCTATTTTACATGTGCTCCTGCAGTCACATAGTTTAAATATGCCAAAGTTTCTCGTGCTTATAATCTTTTCTCATAATTAATTTTTGCTTTTGTGCATCCGTAGTTTTTTGAAAAAGATTCTTCATGTTGAATCCTCATTTCATATTCTTTAGACCATCTATTTTTATTATATATTTTATAATGAGTGATATCAAAGTTATGGTTAGAGGGAGAAGCGACTCACCGCGGGGGCGTCTATCCGCACGGCATCATCGACATTTACGCAGGGGTGGTGATCATTTGGGTTTTTTTTGTGGCTTATGGCTGAAAAGCACTGTAGCTGGCTGAAAAAGAACTGTAGCTGACAGAGACTTATTTAGCATAATTAAATTTAAAAATTTAAAAAATATAAAAAATATGTTAGCCCATTACGTATAATACAAGCAAATACGGGAAAAAAAGAACCGGCAAAAAAGCTCAACAAAGAGCCAAAAGTTCAGAAAAAGATGAAATTTATAAATAATGAAAAATAAGCTGGAAACTAAAAGCTGAAGCCAAAACGATCACAGCATTAAGCGATTTAGAGTCTCTGCTAGTCGAATCCGAAGCAGAAAGAAAAAGTGTCGCGTTCGATCGGATCCTGTGTCAAGTCATCGCTCGTATTCGGACGAAATTGTTGTCGCTCAAACCGTCGTTCTCACAAGTTGCGAAAGGGAGCACCTGCGCGACATCCAAGGTGGTGCCAAGAATTTTCTCGTCGCTCCGGCCAGATCGTATCTTTTGTCCTGGACAACGCTTAACACGACATCAAGCAGCTCATCAACGAGGAATCCTCGTCGTATTGCTGAGAGGAAAAAGATCACTAAATCAGTTTTTGTTTCTCTGGAGTGCTTCGAGTCCGCGACGGGCGGAGCCGTGATTTTACCAGCCGTCCGCAGCATCAAAACCCGAGTCTCTCTCTCCAATTGAGACGATTTTTTCTTTGCTCGGTGCGCACAAAATGCTACGAGGAGATTCACAATTGCAACTATGTGCACTAATTGACTTCTGTTTCTACGTGTACACACAAGGTCCATCAGGAGCCTTCAAGTTCCCAACAACACCAGAATATTATCGGCAGTCTCAACTCGGCGATTTTAACTCACCTCAACTTCGTTCTACGACTCTGCTCAAACTAAGTATCGACCTGCACTTTACTTCAATGATTGTTCCTGCGCCAGGTTTGTTAGCACCATTGCCTGTGCCACCCGACGCTATGCCCTGGTGTCGTACTGCGTCATCTCCATTAATAATCTTCTGTCTCAATCGATCACCATCTTCCATCAAGAAACAATGTCGTTAGCTTTGCATGTTTTTTGTTAGAGGTAGAGTTCATTACAATTTAAGCCGATGTGCCTATTATTACAGCATCTACATAGGATTAATCATTTGCGATTTCTTCGACAATCCGTCATCTATTAGGGGTTACTGCGGTAAGATCCACACATATAGATTCTGAGGTGGAGTTGCAGGTTTTTTAACACAATTTGAGTTATACTTGATTGCGGAGGCTTTGAAGAAAAAAGAAAAAAAATATTAATTGTGGAGACAACTGAATTTGGTGTTTTAATTACTATTTGGATCTGCTACAATTTAGAATGCTTGCACAACCATTATGAAGGCTTTGGTAGCATTAATTCTCAAGAATTTGATGACACATTGATAGAAGCTAGCATGATGCTCTCTAGAGTTTTGTTATTTGAAAGTGAAGGTTTTGTTCTAATTTCAATTTGAGACTCTCTAGAGTTTTGCTATTTGAAAGTGAAGGTTTTACTCTAATTTCAATTTGAGACGAAGGATTCAAGTGCAAGGAGCTTTTTTTCGTGGATACCACAATGTTTGTCCAAGTTTTGCAGCTCGATACAAGGAGTCTACTGCTGTTTATACTCTATTAACGGTACAAGAGTTTCTTTCATCCAGATAATTTTACAGGAGCAGTTTTAACCATGTCATGGAATTCAGTTACCTTTGAAGCTGGTGGTTTGATGTATGTGATGGCCACAGGTGCAAATAGCTCTTTCAATGAGCGTTGTTTGCCGAGTTTTTGTGTTCTAGGTGGAGCATGTTAGATTGTATGATATAAGTTCTTCGTTATCTATCTAGTGTCACAGGTGATGTTTTGGCTTATGTCATTTTGATGATTAAGCATTTGGATCAGGATGTCAATTGCACAAACTTAGACTTAATTGGTGAACTGCTAAAGACCAAATTTATTCGTCTACTTTATTGATAGCTGTGTTTGAATCTAATGATGGTTTGTTCAATTTTACTTTGCAAGAAGCATTTAGATAATATTATTTCAGTCTTTCTTGTTGAGGATTAGTCCGATGGACTTTTGAGGTACAAGGTTTGGCGATGAAGATTTACTTTGAGGAGATTTTCATATTTCGGTTACAGGAGAAAATTCGTCTCAATGTGGAATTATTAAAGTGTGATTTGAATTCTTCATCGTGTTCGTGTCAAACACTGCATAGACATGGTGTCGAGCGGTGCATGCACTAAGCTGTCAAATGTGGCAACGACTTGTGCATCCGACTCTGATTCGGTTTTGCTTCTCCATTCGCGACTCAGATCCCTATTCTATATATGTACCCCTATAATTGCACAGTTTATATATTTTGAAGTTCTCTGTGTTTGTAATCTATCCTCATATAGTGATTTCTACCATCGTGCATTCGTAGTTTTTCCCATACGTGTTTTTCATGTAAAATTTGTGTCTCTTCTTTCAATCATCTATTTTACCATGTGTTTTATAAACACCAAATACATGTTATTCCAGCTTACAAATTTTATTTCTCAATGCATGTCATTTTACACTTTCGAGGTAACCTTTTACCATTTTTTTCTTTATATACCCCCTTATTTTTATCTGTAGGTCATTTACTGCTATGGACTAGAGAATATACATGACATCGAAGAGCAATAAATGATCCTGAAAAGAGGACAACATGTCTTTTATACGTATGCTTTGGTGGTTGTGTTATTGAGGAACGAAGGAGTGCTCTCCTATGTTAAGCGAATCACCCCATGCCCAAGTTTCCTGTTGGCTTCCTGCCATAAATATGGCGCTATCGCCCCCTCTCCCCAACTCGATGGCACCATGTGTCAAACCAACCTCTTGCGCTCCTAGTTTAACATCCTGGTTCAACCTCAGAGCCCGAAATGCTACCACTGTTCACTATCTCTCCAAACATACCGCCATCACAACTAGATTTCGATAGCATATACTCTAGTTATATCTCAATGAAATAGTAAATGACATACAATTCACAATAAGCATTGAAATAACTATGCTATAAACAAGAGTAGATACATCAAAACTAAAATCTTCCCGACCTAATCCTCCATAAAGAACTAATTTATAATAAATATGACTCGATGACTAGAGTAAAAACAAATAATTCATAAAATAAAACTTGGGTCGCTTGCACCCAAGATCGCTCGAGACCATGCGCTTAAGAATGCTTAGGACCACACGCCTGAGAATGCTCGGGCCCTCACGCCCGAGAATGCTTGGAACCATGCGCCCAGGAGTAAGTGGATGTCCAGTTTGTCAAGTTAGCAAGTCAGAGAATGTTCATCCACCTAGATTATTGGATCCACTAGAATTCCTGGCATGGCTTGGTCACATATCTTCGAGGGATTACCAAAATCAAAAGGGAAGGAGGTCATTCTTGTGGTAGTACATAGGTTGACTAAGTATGGCCATTTTATAGCAATGTCCCACCCTTACACTGTTCAACAGGTCATACAATTATTTATGGACAATGTATCAAGCTGCACAGGATGACTATGGCAATCGTTTCAAACAGAGATAGAATCTTCACTAGTAAAATGTATCAAGAATTGTTCAAGACTTTGAAAGTTTCTCTAAGGTTTAGCACTGCTTATCATCCTCAATCAGATAGGCAAATAGAGTGGGTAAATCAATGTATTGAGTTGTATCTTAGAAACATGAATTTCTAGGAACCGAAAGAATGGTACACTTGGTTATCAACTGCCGAGTGGTGGTATAATACTACATATCACACCTCACTCAAAATGTTTCCATTTTAGGCTTTGTATGGATATCCACCGCCGCAAGTGGGAGAGGTATCTATCCCTGGTAATATTTCTGCAAAAACCAGAACTACTATTGAAGATAAGGAAAGGGTGTTAGAGAAACTGAAGGGGAATTTACACAATGCACAGAACTAGATGAAATACTTTGTTGACCGACTCTGATTAGAGAGGCAATTTGAAGTAGGAGATATGGTATATCTGAAGATGCAACCATATAGACATAACGTGTTTGGGCTAAGGGGTTCCCTAAAACTGAGAGCTAAGTATTATGGTCCATTAAGAGTTTAGGAGAGAATTGGGAAGGTTGCATACAGATTACATTTCCTAGAAGGAACTAACATTCATCCAGTTTTCCATGTAAGTCAATTGAAGAAACATATAGGATTTCATGCTATGGCATTACCTTTTGTGCTGCTAGTAGGACCAGATGGAAAATAGAACCGATAGCAATCTTAAACAGAAGAATGATTCCAAGACAAGGGATAGCTGTGACTCAATGGTTGATTCAGTGGCAGAATCTAGCTCAAGAAGATGCCACCTGGGAAGATGCCAGTTTCATTACGACCACTTTTCCAGAGTTTAGACCTTGAGGACAATGTTGCTGTCAAAGGAGGGGTATTGTTAGGCCCGCATACTCAGCAATTTTGCCAGAGCCTTAGAGTTGGAAGTCGTCAACGACCATACCGCTGCAACGAGTTCATGTAAGCTTTAGAGTTGGAAGTCGGCAACGACCATACCGCTCGACGAGTTCATGTAATAGCAATGATGGCCCAGATGGAAGGGACGATGGTTTTAGTAACATCGAATGGCTCCAAACATTGTCGGACGATACTGTTAAGCACTCTAGATGCCATACATTTGTCTTTAGACTTATCTCTGTCATTTGCTTTCTGCTAATTCTGAATTTGCAGCCATGAGCTAATGTTTTACTTAATGTAACTCTGGAAGATGGGGCTATATAACCCAAATTCGTAAAATGGAAAACGAGAGAACTCTAGAAATATATTTCCTCTAGTTGGTAGAGTAGCTAGAACCCTAGGTGTTAACTTTCCCCAAAAATTTCTTTGATCCAATCCAAAATCCCCAAATCTCTATCTCGCTTCGCATTGAGGCCTGTCATGAACACCTCCCTCTCTCACCTTCTCACATCGTCGCTCCTCATCCGGTCGCCCTTGCTCAACTCGCTGCCCTTTCTCCGCTCCACCTGGTGCCCACACTGAAAACTGCACATGTTGCTACTCCTCTACCCCCTCTCTCTCCCCCAGATCTCTCCCGCTTCATCTTCTCTTCCTTTGACTCGTAGAGGAAGTGGGTGACTGGTGCAGCAGTCGGTGACCTCCACTGTTGATTGGAGTAGGCAGAGGACGCGGCCTGGCAACTATCGTGCTAGGATTCAGATTAGGGGTGGCAACGGGGCCATTCCCCGGCGGGGAGTGGCTCCCCGCCCCTGTCCCCCGCCAGGGAATTTTTCCCCGCTCCCCGTCCCCGTCCCCGATCGCGGGGACACAATTTCCCCGTCCCCCGCCCCGTCGGGGATCCGGGTCCCCGATGGGGTAAAATTCCCTGAGGCAAAACAGACAGAAACCACACAGAGCACGATCAGGATTTCTCCTTCCACGATGAGGCAAACCTTGCGAGGATCATTCAGTTCATTCAACAGATCATTCAGTTCACAACAATTCATTCAGTTTCAAAGCAATTATCTACAAACAACATGAACAGATCCAAAGCAATTTGGAGATCTGGGATACAAACAACATGACATTGCAAATCTGGGATGAACTCGGCCACTCGGGAAGTCGGGAGTACATTGTGCCGCCGCCGCCTGTAGCCTTCGCGCCTCTGTGCCGCCTCTATGCCGCCGCCGCCGCCTGTAGCCTCCGCCGCCTCGTGCCGCTGCCTGCCGCTGCCGCCGTGCGCGCGCCGTTTGTAGCCTCGCGCGCGCCTGGACCTCTGTCTTTGCCGCGCAGTAGCCTCCGCGCCGCCGCCAAGGTTCGAGGGGGGGGCCGAGTGCGGAGATGTTCGCGGCGGCCGCCGCTGGTGGTTGGGCGGACCGCCGAGTGCCGAGGCGACAAAGAGGTCCGCGCGGAGCAGAGCTGAGCAGCAAGGGTTAGCGACTTAGTGCCGCCGCCGCCTGTGGTCTGGCGTGTGGATTGGGTTGGGGGAAATGTTTCTAGGGTTTGGGCAGTTGGGCTGTGCATCTCAAAACCTTATATACTTACATACATGGCCCACATGTCATACTCTAATCGGTGCCCCGAACGGGGAACGGGGACGGGGAATAGGGGAACGCCCCCGCCCCCGCTTCACCCGATGGGGGAGGAGATCCCCCCAAATCCCTCCCCGCGGGGAGCAAAATCCCCCATCCCCGTCCCCTAATAGGGGAATTCCCCGACGGGGAACGGGGAATGAGGCCCTATTGCCATTCCTAATTCAGATTGGTGGGCAAAGGAGGTGACCTGGCGACTGGTGACCTCACCCTCTCTGTTGTCCATGGGCTTCACGCGGTGGCTCAACGTCGTCTCCTCTTTAGCTTTGATTTTGTACATCTAGCATTCACGCTAATTTTCTACATGCAGCAACCATTGAACAAAAAGGAGCAAATAAATAGTGTTATACTTTGATACCTCTTCTTACGCATAGCAGCCTTCAGATCGGATCAGAATTTGCGAGATACAGCATGAGCGTGCATGGTATCAAGAACAAAGAAGATAAATCTCATAGAGAATCAAAATACGACGTTGAAACAACCATGATAAGTGAGAAATGATTTATCAAAGTCGATCATAAATTTCTTAAATACAACCTCAAAAGAGTACAAAGTATTATCACTTACTCACGAATCTTTTAGGACCCTCAAATCCATACCCTATATAAGAATCAGTGCTAAAAAAATATCCTAACATCTAGTCCTCTTGTGCCTACTCTACTTTGGATGAGTAGGCTTAATTGCTTGGTTCCTCCCCATGGTTTATAAGTCCCTCCAAACCCTTCTCCAATTTAGCGTAGGAATTCTAATCCAAATAGGAGTAGGAGCTATAATCCTAGTATGATTCATCTAGAACTTTTTATAGTACACCTTTTCAAATCCTAAAAAACTAGATATGAGTCACCCTAACTCCACAATCTCTAACTTGACTCTTATCCGTTGAAGTCACTGTGCTCCTCTAATGTAGGGACCCAGATATTAACATCCGGATTCCTCTGTGATTACTGCACTATTCCCTGGATCAGTAGATAGTGCTCACAGTTACAGTAATGAATATCAAAATACATATCATGCGGAAACGTAAAATTTAATAGTAGACTTACTCATGGGCCGATTAGGCGAAATCATTAAATTGCAGCAATGAAGAACGAAGCACACATGTGGGACCTTCAGACATGCCCACAGCACCAACCGGAGGTTCGCGACCTAGCCCTTGACATCTTCATCTTCATCTTATCTGCCAGCTTGTCCACTCTTGTTGCTGAGGCGAGGTGATTTGACTCCTGATTCTGAATTTTGCCGCAAAAGCGAGCGTGAGCACTCCGACCCCGTGCTCAGCGAGTCAACACACAGAATGCAATAATATAACATGCATGGCTTGTCAATGGAAAGGCATAGGGCTATTTTGTTTGCCAAAGAGTGTTTTTGAATACAATTACTTAAAATTTCCCTAAGACCTAGCAGGTTTGCAATCACATTTTTAAACCATTAGTTGAAATAATCCATGTAAACATGTTGGCATCACACCAACTAACCTTATGGCATCGCACCATAAGTTACCTCTTGGCATCGCACCAAGGGCGGCATATGACATCGCACCATATGCTTATTGTTGGCATCGCACCAACAATCCTTATGGCATCGCACCATAAGTTACCTCTTGGCATCACACCAAGGGCGGCATATGACATCGCACCATATGCTTATCGTTGGCATCACACCAACTAACTTTATGGCATCGCACCATAAGTTGCCTCTTGGCATCGCACCATAATTTCTCCATACATACGGCATCACACCGTATGACATTTTTCAGCGTTATAGCCGCTTAACTTACCACGGGGGACGACACCGGGACAACTCAAATCAGGGCTTTCCTCTACCATTCCACTTTTCCATTCCCATTTTTGATATTTTTGTAAATGAACTATATCTAGTTAAGTTCCCATGTTCGCCTTGACCGTGGGCACGGCTATTCGAATAGTTTTGACTCGCAGAGTTTTGCACACTTTACCCACAAGAGATAAATCCACCGTTGCCCCACATGATTCCTTAGCCATGCGGTTGAGTAGAATATCACAGATTGTTACAATGCATAGTCCCCTCGTGGTTACGCCGGTGAAGGTCTATCTTCCGTAGGATACGACCATCCTCGGAAGGGTCCTCGTGAGCCATCACGGGCAAAGGCGGGATACGACCATCCATCCCTTTGCTCGTGTTCACACCTTCACGTAACCACCTTAGAGCCATACAAATTAGTTAACCCCGCCTACACTTTGCCGGCTTGTGGTTGTACCGCTTACACGGTGACATGACAAGATTCAGTCCTTAGTGGTATCCAGGCGGTCTACCACTAACCCACTTGTGCAATCACCGCACCACACACACACACCATCGAACCAATCCGCCCAGATAATTCAGCAAGTTGGGGATCTTGGGAGTGTAAAATAATCATATCCAACATATACCAGTCATTATCACAATGACTGCCCAAACCAATTTCTCATGAATAAAAGTGATGCTTGGGACAACTTCTTGCCCCGAGTTCCTAATCAATGCTAAGCATGGCATACGGTTACGGACTTATTTTCGAAATGATACTAATATATTTTTGCTAGGGCGACAAGGTTCACACATTCAAATACTCAAAGGAGGGGTAATATTATTCCATGTAAACAATGGCATATAACTAGAATATCAAATCTAGCATGCATTTGCATAAAAATAACAGCAATGCAATTTGTTAAGTTAAAACAAAGTAATTTGCAGAAATGTAGGTTCAACATGATCAAAGTATTGACTCGCCTGGCGCGGTTTGCCGCGGTCTTGAGCTCACACAAAATCGTCTCATGCGATGATCTTTAATTTCTTGTCTTCATTGATCTCGTTCCCGCTTGTTACGTAGAATCTTCAGGCTCCAGTTTCTAATTACGCGATAAACGACTGAATCCAAATAAAAGCAAATAACTCAAAAGATCCAAATAAATCTGAATAAATTCAACTTTTGTTTTATTATGAGTTAATGGGTGATTTGGATGATTTGAGGCAAGGCCGGTGGTAGAGAACGATAACTCGATCTTTTATTAATAGTTTCTTTTTATTATTTCTATATTTATCAAGGAAGTTCCATGAGTTAGATTGACCTATGTATCGATGTACGAGTCTGACTAGGTATGTATTCCTTGCAACTTAGGTTATGGTAAAGTCAACTGGACTGATGGATGAGATCTGTACTTATTCTATAAATCTTTTAATCAAAAGTATTATAACAGTTGTCCAAAAAGCTAGGTCTAGGAATTTCTTATATTAGAACTTAAGTCTTTTTAAATAATAATTTCCGATGAATCAATATAACCCACTTTATTCCCTTTTCTTTAATTTGGATATCTTTATTAAGTTTTAAAATAATCTCTTATATATGCCTTTTCTTATTAATTGGATTAAGATAAATAGTAAAGGCTCATTATCTGTTCATATATGGTAATTTATTTAGAATTTAAGTCTTTAATAATCCCATTATCCTATTTTGTGTATCTTCATATTACTGAATTTAATATGTGGCATTTTACGCAACCCTAATTACTCGTGGTTATTGATTAAGTGTTTACTTTGGAATGTTTATATATATTAGATAGGTTATTTTAATGTCCGATGTCCTAGTGCTATTATATTTTAGTGACTATATATTAAGATGACCTTTTAGAGATGTAGAAATGGTAGTCATATTTTAGACGGTTAACTTTTACATCCCTTTACTATTCAAACCTGCTACACATGATTACATTTTGTTTTCTCTACTAAATTAAAACTACTACCTAAGATTTCATGGTCGGCAATATGTTAATGTTAGGGTTTATATTTTCAATAAGGTCTAAGGTGTTTAAAAATTGAACTAACATATTTACTAATGGCGCATATATGTCATCAACATTTTTCTAACTAGTTACCTATATATATTTGCTTATAAATGTCTCTAACTTTAATGGACATCCTATTTCATATACTTGGAATATTTTGCTTAATTCATGTTCCTTGACCGGTTATTATTATTCACTAAATCTAATGTTAAGATTTAAGTTAGGGCTCATTATCATTTTGTCTATACCTTAATTATAATTAGGCTTAGCTCCATTTTTATTCTAAGCTTAACTTACCTAGGCAAGTTTAGCATGCCGGATCATATTTTAATATTGCTATTTAAACGATTCTACCATGGCGATTTGTTTAGCAACGCTATGTTAAATGTTGGGGCATATATTTTATATTTTAATTATACCCTAGGGTCATCTTTGTTATGTTTGGACATTCAACTGAATCCACCCTTTTATTAGTGCTTTCAATTAGTAAGTGATCCTCTAAATAATTTAATCAACCATACAACTGCTCATTTACAGATTAACCAAAATTTAAACCTTAAATAACCTTATTTACATTCTAGTTAAATCTTATTAGCTTCTCTAAATTATTCTCAATTTTTCTATAATTTTTCTTACTCAAAATGAGCTACAAAAATTAAAATGCAAATGGAGGAAAAGGGGTGCGCCTTACGGAATCGAACTCGGGACCTCAAGATTGTGAGTCGTTGGTGCGCTTCGGTCTTGCCAATCGGACACGGTACTACTGTCATTATACCGATGCTTAATTAGAAAATGGAGAGGCGCATGAGGAGAACGGAGGAGGTGACCCTTCCGGTCATGGTCGACGGTGGCGCCGCGAGGGTAGCCGTGAGGGTCGGGTGAGGGCTAAAATGCGTTGTACATGTCGAGGTGAAGCCGGTGGAGGCGTTGGCGGGGACCCAGACCTCCGGTGCGGGCGGCGGCAGCACAGCGACGCGCAGTGGGGATCACCGTGGCGGCGAGCTCGGGCGGCGATGGGCTTCGGCCGAGGATTGGAGTGGCTTCAGCGAGCTTCGGTGTCGCTCTCGCCGAGAGGAATCGGACTGGGGTGGAGCCAATCGGCGATGAGCTCGATCACCGGAGTTGGAGAAGGGGATGAGCTCCGCGAGTGTGGGAAACGAACCCAATTGTTTTCGTGAGAGCAAGAGGAAGGTGTGGGAAACTTTCCGGAACTTGGTGGCTTCTATAAGGCGCGAGGAGGGCGGCATCGGAAACTCGCCCGCGCGGTCGCGCGGCCGACAAAGCGGCGGAGCAGAATGTCCCAGCCGTGGAGAGCGGCGGGATTCACGCCGGCGCAGCGCATGCGTGATGATGGCGCGCGCGCGCCGAGGCCGAGCAGAGCGAGGAGAGAGCGGAAAGGAGGAGGCCCGGTGCGCATGGGAAATGGAAGGAGGAGCGCGCGCGACGCACGGAGGTGGGTCTGCAGAGGAAGGCGGCGCGGCAGGTGACGCGCAGGAGCCCGGCGCAGGAGGGCGATGGCGTGGAGCATCCCACCGCGCACGGAGAAAAGGAAGGAGGACGCAGCGCCTAAGAGAGAAGAGGAAAAGGGGGCCGGACTTGCACGGGAAGAAGGGAGGAAGGGAGGAGAGAAAGGAAAAGAAAAGGGAGGAAGAGAGAGAAAAATGAGTGGGGCCCACATGTAATAGAGAGAAGAAGGAAAAGAGAGAAAGGCTTTGAATTTGATTTTTTTTTTAAATTTGTATGTTGAACTTCTATTCTCTCTTTAAGATTATGGTTCTTAATTTCTGAATTTTTATTCCAAATCTTTGTGCAATTATCTAAATACAAAATATAATAGTCCTTTTATTTTATTTGATGTTATTATTTTCAAAATGAGATTTTGTGTTTTAACTCAGATTTCTCCCCCTTATACTGGATCATCTTTTCAGATTCGCATTTTAAATTTTAATTTTCTACTATTTGCATATTCCCTTTTATGGCCTTACTAATGTTTGCCTTTATCTTTTATGAATTTATTCATTTCATTTTTTTTTATCTCAACCAAATTCAGAAAAACACCACAAAATCCAAATCCCAATAAAATATATTACAAAAAAAAATAATTCAAGAAATTTGGATTTTCAAATTCAGATTTTTCAGGATGTTACATCTAAGAATAATGCTCAAGTCGGCTCCATCTTTTTTTTGTTTTTCCTTCCACCTTTAGGAGTGCCCTCACCATAGGGGCTCATGCATATCACTGCAATGTAAGTGTCAGTGTTCAAGCTAGCTTACCCAGGCCTTCCACTTGAGAGCTCCTTCGTTGCGTAATTTAGCTAACCATACTTTTTGTTCCTATAGCCTTCCATACCATAGATTTGTACCACCCTCGAACTCCACCTGCTCTCCGGTACTATGTGGTTGGTTCCACCACGTCTTCCTTCTTTCAACAGCTCGCATCTTCGCTTTTATGTTTGTTAAATTTTACAACCGTCTTTGCAATTCCGCACATAACTCCATATGAGATATGAGTACCTATTGTTGGCGATACGATTTCCTTCTCTAGACTAGGATTTATATCAAACCTTCCATTGGTTACTTCACCTTTAATATTACCCTTTAATCGGTATCCTATTGCTCCATATACTTTTCATGATCACTTGCCCTATGCAAGTAACTCGCATGACTCCACCTCAAATTGATGCCCCACAACATTTGAGTTCAAATGACATCTCAGATATTTAATTCTTCCTTAAGCCAAGAACAAACCAAACTCTCGTCAATGCACGATGTGCTCCATCATACATCTCTAATGTAACTGTTCCCACCTCAGTAATTGAATACTCCTTGCAATCTGCTAAGCGAACAATTCCATGCGCTGGGCATAGAGATTCTTCGTCAAATATCTCCGTTGCCAAATTATATACATGGAAGCAACAACCTGAATCTAATATCCATCTATGAGAAGTACCTAATTGATTGTTGACTAGTACGTCGAAATCATCCTTTGCTACCGCCACTAGACATGCACCCTTCATTTGCTTCAAAGTTCGACACTCTTTTATCGTGTGACCTTCCTCATCATACAGGTAGCATATACGTGTGTTCTTGATCTTGCTCTTCTTCCTATGACCTTTGCTTCTACCTGCAACGCTTACTACAACCAATGCTTGATCACCAAAGGATAAAGATTTCGATGCCTTTTTTGAGGACTCCGCTATAGGATTGGACAAGCACAGAGGGAGTGAATGGTGCCTTCAAATTCTCCCTTAGTATTTACTCAACCCTTTTCTCCAATAGCTATAGAGCTTTGAAGATTAGAGTTGAAAACCCACTTGAAAACCGCAGCAACAAAGAGAATACAACAGGCCGTGGTCAGAAGCTGGCAACGTGGTCAAAAGCTGACAACGTGGTCGTAAATTCAACAACGTGGTTGAGAGCTAACAACGTGGTCGTAAACTCAACTACGTGATTGAAAGCTGACAACATGGTCAAAGATTCAACAACGTGGTCGGAAATCGACTACAGAATAAAAATCACCATAGTCGATAACCACTGAGACCAAAACCAACGTGATCGAAAATAAGTGTAGTCGGAACCAACGTGGTCAAAAACTACATGGTCGAACACTAACGAGTGGTCGAAGAGCCAACGTGATCGAAACCAGTCGGCAACCAAAATGATCAACGTGGTCATAACCAACATAGTCGTAAGCCAATGTAGTGGTCAAATAACCAACATAGTCGGAACCAGTCGGCAACCAAAATGGTCAATGTGGTCATAACCAACATAGTCGTAAGCCAATGGAGTGGTCGAACAACCAACGTGGTCAGAACCAGACTGCAACCAAAACGATCAACGTGGTCGTAAACCAACAAGTGGTCGAATAACCAACGAGGTCAAAGGCCAATGAATGATCTGCAACCAGTGAGATCGATTCAACTCAAAAACCAACCAAAGAAAATGAGGATCCGTGAGCGGTTGGAAATCCCATGCAGAAGAAAGAAGCGAAGCGGTCGGACGAGTGAATGTGATCAAAATCGATGCGATGTAGTCTGGAGCTTGACTGTGGTCAAAACCAATGTAGTCGTAAAGCTGATCGAAACTTCAGATAGAGAGTGCACCGCCAACCGACTGTTTCAGTTCAGATTCAACAGAAGGACTCAAAGTAATTAAAGATCTAAACATGGTCGAAAGCAATATGGTACGAAGCGATAAAAAAACTGAACATGGTCGAAAGCAACGCGCTTCAGCCTGAAACTCAACCGTGGTCATAAAATTGATTTGGAAGAATAGAGTAATGCACGACCGCAAGATCTAAAATTCACATATCTTTTGATTAAAAGATCAAATGGCCGTGAAACTTTGAACACAACAAGACTAAGGTCTCAAGAGGTTGCTCCTATCTTGGATTGAAAACTTAGTAAACAAGTTGAGAGCTTTTTGTGATTTAACCGAGCGCGCACAAGACCACGATTTCCAGATCGGAGAAATGAATAGACCGTGCTCGTGGGAGAAGAATAGCCAAGATGGCTTTGAGTATGATTCCACACAATATAACATGTCATGTCATCACAAAACAAACAACAACTTCCACTCGAATCAAGAAGGGAAAAGGAACAACCGAAGAACAAAGGAAGAACCAAATCAAAGTCGAACCAACTCAACCTAGACAAAAGATACACAACTGTAGATCGAAGATTGATGTATTATTTAGATGATTGGTTTCGCAGCCACTCCCCTTGGGAGGACCAAGCTCTAAGCCTAGAGCCCACACCCACTCTCTAACCTAACTCCCATGGGTGGGAGGAGGAGCTTGCCACCACAAGATCTAGGCCCCGTTTGGCAGAGCTCTAGCTCTAGGAAATCTGTAGATTTCCTAGAGCTGGTCATTTGTAGCTCTAGGAAATCCTGGATCTAGAGTTGCAGGCATGTTAAGTGCATTTACATGACTCATTTCATTTATATTATATATTAAATAAAAAATATTTAAATCACTTTAATTTAGTCAACAAACTATAGATCTAGCATAGATCTCGGAGCTAAAGCTGTGCCAAACGGGGCCCTAGCCAACCTTCTTTAACCCTAGCTCTTGCCTCTCCTCCCCTTTTATAGGCTCGCCAATGAACCAAAGGCCTAATGGATCCTACCATTAGTCCAAACCGGGGATAACCCGTTAACTCCACCAAACACCGGGTTTTACTCACGCACGCTTCTCAAAGCGGCTTACATCCATTAACTCATTAGTGAACTAACACTTGATCCACATCACAATTTCAGCACATACAAGACCTAAACCACTTAGGCCAACGCTGCGGTTTCACACACCGCCACTTTTCCTGTATTGGACAATTTACCAAAATACCCTTCTACCGCCTTCCTCGAAGATTCCCGCTTCCTTTGCCATGAAGCTTCGCCCATGCTTCATCATCTTCCATATGGCCCCAATGACTTTTGTTAAGCCTCTCACGTGTCCGGGTCCCACCGAACCGTCCTCACTTGCAAACGACCCAAATCACTTGGCGCACCACGTGCTTCTCCTCACGCATGATGGCACCCAGCATGCTTGACCGCACAGGACCTCGGCTCCTCCCTAAGCCTAGTCCCAGTCCACCTTGTCGTTGCCCATCATGCTCACCTTTGGTAGCTCCTGCTCTGGTTTCTCGTCATCCCGGCTTGCAACCACCTCACTAGTCTCGGTCATCTTTAGCATCTTCTTAACCATTCTGGACCTCAATATCTCCTTGTGCCTACTCCCAGTCCTCCTACGCCTCACCATGAGCTAGCTCCAAAGTCCTGCAACCAATACCAACAAGCAAACCATCACGTAACACTGCACAATACACAAAGATCATCAATTTGTATAATTTATCCATACAATGCACAATGCAAAAAGTATGCACCCAAAATAATGATCATAAACCTAGAACCAAGCAATAAACTCATGTGTGCATTAGCAACAAACACCCTGGACAACCCTTATCAGAACCCAAGAACTCCGAAGAACAAACTTAGCCCACTGAGATAAACCAATAGCCTAAGACCATCATCACCAGTCACTACGACCATCGAAGACATTGGCTACAACTACCACACAAATCGCTATGACCATCGCTCACATCGGCTACGACTATAGATCACAACCAGCAGAAGCTACAACTGCTTACGAACGATCGCTGTGACCATCAAACACACAGCTTATGACTACTGATCATGACCAGGCAGTAAGCTACGACCATTGATCAACAGGCTATGACTTCCACAACCGATTGCTACGACTATCGATCACCACGTCTTACGACTACCGATCACGACCAGCAAAAGCTATGACTATCGACCAGATTGCAAAAGCTATCGCTATCTCGTGGTCGTTCTGCCGATCAGACCGACCGACCGCAAAGTCGTAAACAGCATGACACCAGTAGTCATAGGCCACGAAGTCGACAGCCAGAAAATAAATCTCTGCAAAATCCTCAAAAAAACAAACTCAACCTCCACACATACTCTTATCCAAAAGCCAATTATTCATCACAACCATAGGGTGCCTTCCACATGGTCTCACACTGCCTCCAATAGATATACAACTATCACATTGAAGTTGAGAGTGTTTTTTCCAACAAGAGTATTTATCACAAATTGTTTTTTCCAACAAGAATATTTATCACTAATTGCTTTTTTCAACGAGAATATTTGTTACTAATTACTCCCATTATGGCGGTAGAGATGTTGCTAGTATGATGACCTTGTCGTTCTCCTCAATTTTCTCATCCACACTTATCAGCTATGTGATAAGCTCGTTAAAGACGTTGAGATGGTCAATAAACCATGTACATTCCTCCATGCGCAACCTATACAGTTATCGCTTCAACACCTACCGATTTATCAATGATTTTACCATATACAATTCTTTTAAGTCCTTCCATAATTTTTTTTGTGAATTCTCCTTGATCACCGAGTGCTTTGCCTCATCAGAAAGACATAGACGGGTTGTACTAACAACATTTCACTCCATCACCTTCCAGTCTTTAGTGGATGTGTTTTCCAGTTTGTCTATTTCAAAAGCATCGATTAGCTCATACTGGGTAAGAACATCCTTCACCACACATTACCACACGCTGAAATTTCCTCTGCTATCAAATTTCTCTACTTAATTCTACATCTTCGACATCAATCGTGATTTTGTACTACCTGACGCTTTACCAACCTTCTTACACATCAGATTAATCTGGCCTTAGTTCTGATACCACTTGTTACACTCTGATACTCCTTCTGATGCACAAAAGCTCCTACATCGGATCAACGTTTGTGAGATACTACACGAGCGTACATGATATCAAGAACAAAGAAGATGAATCTCGTAGAGAGAACCAAAATAACAACATTGGACAAACCACGATGAGAGAGAAAAGATTTGGTAAAGCTAAATGTAAATTCTTTAAGCACGACCTCAAAAGAGTACAAGAGATTGTCGCTCACTCATAACCCTCTTGAATCTTTTAAGACCCTCAAATTTTTATCATATACTCTAGTGCTAAAGAATATCATAATCTCTAATCCCCTCGTGCGCCCTTTGTTTTGGATAAGTAGGCTTGAATGCTTGGCAGCTTGGTTCCTCTTTATGGTCACCCTCTATAGTTTATATAGTTCATTCTAGCCCTTCTTCAATTTAGAATAGAAATCCTATTCTAAATTGGAGTAAGAGTCCTAATCCTAATATGATTCATCTAGAGCTCTTTAAAGCATTTTTTTCAAATCTTACAAGACTAGATATAAGCTAACCTAACTTAACAAATAAGACTTGCTCATGATTCGGCTCCAATTGGATCCCAGGTGGTGTTCACTAAAGGCCCGGTGGCCATGCCAAGAAGACGATCGTTGAGGATGACATGTGGGTCTTATCAACCTTTTTAATTTTTTGATTCATTTATATATATAGTTGATTAGGAGGTGATTCGGTGATTACATGTTAGGAAACTTGATCACGTAGATACCATGCCATCCAAAAGATGATGTGTTGGGTAATAAAGCATCCACGTCAGTCAAAAGATTCACATGTAGATACCACGTCATTGAAAAACACCGGGGTTTAGGGTGAGAATAGTGTTTCATATGGTTTTTAGAGTTCAAGGTTGTAAAATGAACGATTTCATAGTTTAAGATTGAAAATTGATCCAATGCTATATTTTCAGTTTGAAAAGCAGACTTTTCCAAAATAAAATTAGGAAGGTTGGAAATTTTACAAGAGGTAAACACCAACTAGGAAATGTTACAAGCGAACTTAATAAAAGCTTTTATATATCATGTGTGCTAATTTTTTTTAAGTGAAAACAATACGGATGCACGCATGCACATATACAACCCCATACACATTTATACCTATATGTGGATGCGTCCAGTACACACGCTTGAGATGAGACAGAGACCATAGTCTCATGGAGCGCGGGCACGCACTTTGACCATTGAACGCACCCACATGTGCTATTTGTTTTTTTAAGTCAGAATAAGAAGGACGCACTCACGCATACATGCACACACACGACACCCCACACCCCACGTGAGTACATGCAATGTACACGCTTGAAATAAGACGAAGACCCTAAAATTTCATGGAGCACGAGCGCACGTTTTAACTACTGAATATATCTACGTGTGTATTTAGAGAATACTATTCACATGAACAGTATACAAAAAGTACTGTTTATATGAATAGTAACCCTGAAAATGAGGTATCCACAGGCTCAAACCTGGGTGGGTGAACTACTCACCTAATAGTCGCACGCATTGAGCTACGCTCGGTCCTCAAAGTGTGCTAATTTTGGTTGAGAAGGTGTAGATCAAGGGCAGCTGGTGTAAACCGCGTAGTAGGATTTGAGTGTGCGAAGTTATTAAAAGGGTTATATTAGTATGAAATATGAAGTTAGTACAAAGATTTTAGTGTATAAAGTTTTTCCTGTATTCCATAAGGAAATACAACTTTGCGAAAAAGGTCTACATCAATTGAATCCAAGGGTTGGGAAATTCCCCGTCGTTCCTCATCGCAGTCTCGAAGGTGGTTCGGAGAGCGATGTTAGCATCAACGATGGCATCTGATGATGGTATTGATATGCGTGCTCTCTCAAGTACTCAACTAGGAGTAACAAAGAGGAACGCTACTCTACTACAACAAAACAACTGTGGTAAAGAAACGAAACGCGAGATTTGAGACTACATATTCAACAATGGGCAGTTTAAATAATATATACCATTTTTCTTTTGTTTCCCATTGTCAGGTAGGGTACATCATCTGAAGCAGTCATAAACAAAACAGAACAGAACAAAACCCGGATCTCAGCGCACATAAAAATATGTATCGCCGTGCTGATGATCTTCCTTACTACTGTATTCAGAGACAGCAACCATGCCCTGAACAAAAAATGCTTTGCCTATGAAGAAACCGATCCCTCTCTCCTTGATGTTAACCTTTGATGTTGGTGTTAGCGCTCAGACTCGAGACAAACATGTCAACCAAGATAACCTGACGGTCCACCTCCAAACCATGCATACGCTGCTTTTCAAGCTAATCCCAGCAAACCAATCCTTAAGGTTCCATCCTCTCCAAAAGATGGCATCCAGCAGACAGCTAAGCTGCGACACATCCCTCAGTGTGCGAGTTAGCAATGGCACCCAACAACCTTAGAAAGAAGACAAGTGCCACGCAGCTTGGTGCAAGGCGGCCTTGCTCCACATGCATCTGATGCACAAGATGCTTCTCGCGTTAAGATCACACCACAAGCATCTACCAACAAATTTACCAGTAATCATCCGAATATCTGGACCAGCGTGAGTGGGATGCCCCTTTGTTTGATTGCCACTGACGAGGACTAAAACCCCTGCCGTATTGTTTCCTGTAGTGCTGTTCAGGTGACCTATGCATACTCCTCCCCTTAAAACCTCTCTTTGTTGCATTTCTTAGATTCTCTTCAATATCATATTCTTGGCGCTGCAAAATTCAAGCCAAAAGGAAAGGCTTCACTAGTTAGAAAACAAGTTCATTGATGTAGGAACAGATACAAGTGAAAAGCAGTGCACAACCCTCATTTTGTAATTATAAGATATTCAATATTACTGCCATCAATAAATAGCGAGCACATCCAATCAAGCTTAAATTAGGCATGCACCTTCTGTTGCTAGTTTGCGCCCAGCTGGGTTCAGAAAATTGGCGGTAGCCAGCTGGTTACTGCGAGTTTTCCGGTAATCTAATCTCGGTGGGTACCAGGATATCCCATACCACCCGGATTTGGAAATTCAAATATAAATTTCAGATTTCAAAAATAAATATTGGCAGGTTTTTGTCCCGTTTTCAACTTCAAATTTTGAATTCACATTTTTGGACGGGTTTTGAGCGACAGTAACTGGTGAGAAACCGGAACCAACCATGGAGCGGTCTTAGGTCTGGTTCCGGACTTCCAGTCCCACACCCTGGTGCTCAGTATACCATCAGAAGCCCTATTTGAGTGCATACTGATAGCAGCCAGCCTTATCTGTTAGGAGTTCGGGCCATTACTCCTATTATTTCCAGTAGAATGTTTACACAACAGTTAGAACACAGAAGTTAATCAATGTCAATTTCCCTCTGCTATGCATGTTACTGATTGGGTGAGCTTCCCCTTGGAAAGAAAAACTACAATGAAGTAAGAAGGGCAAAAAAACTACAATGAAGTGAGAAGGGGCAAACATAACCCATGCAAATATTAGTTGATGTCCATTGGCCACTTTTCGTAAGCATAGTCAATTGCCAACTGTGTTTTACCTTGTCAGGGTCTGAAAGAACATTATATGCCTCCCCAATTGTTTTGAACAGATGATCGGCATCTGCATAAACCTCCTTGGCAACATCCCTCCAAAACCCATCATCAGCATTCTCATTCCTTACTAGCAATTGAGCGGCCTGCAGGGCAAAGTGGTGTTAACATAAACACTTTCCTATATAAAATCAAAGAAATTTTCTGAAGTAATGAGAACCTTGTCTGGGTGGTGTCTCAATGCAGCTTTTCGGTATGCCTTCTTAATGTCTGCTGGAGAGCAGGATGGTTCGACTCCCCTGAAAAAAACGATAATCACCAAATTAAGTTATCTTCACACAACATGAGCAAAATAGAACTTGCTTCATTTTATGAAAAAGGAATAATTCACCAAAAGTTAAAAAGAACGACAGAGAAATGAAATAAGATCATACAACGTAATATGACTTGAGTAGCTACAGTACTGGTCGAAATGGAGCTAAAACTGTCTTAAAAAAAGTACTGTGAGATGCTAGATGAAGTTCCTTTGCAACATATATAAACAACAACTGCAGGTTTTCTCAATCCTAATGTAGTAGTTCCTTTTTTCTTTTTTTGCTTACCAAGACTCTGCAGTCCCTGTCTTGGATTTGATTTTTCTATAGCACGACACCCCATGTTTTACAAGATAGGCAATATTTTTCTGGTTGCTACCGACCAGATTTGCTCTAACTAGCATAAATATGTGCACCCAAGCTGCAAGGCTTCTGTTGTGTGACATCATCCTTGCACCAAACTTCACCCAACATACAAGTATACAAGAATACCACATAAACAAGGCTACTAGATCCAGTATTATCATGCTAGCAGTATTGCTTCTTGTACCAAAAAAAAAAAGACCATTACTGCTCCAATTTTCCAAAAAGCTGTCTCGCCATCTCAGAGTATCCATGTCCCTACTCCCTACAATGCATTTAATGCCACATACATCGTAAAACTAATAGCATTATTTAACCAATGTCATTTCAATGTCAAACGATACTCTTACAAACAATTTTCAAAAACATCAAAGAGCATAGATAGTGTAGTTCCTTTAGAAGCCATGATGTAAAGCGCCCTTCAGTTCTCGTAGGCATAATCAATGGTATTCTTTGTTTCTCTACATCAATGATAGTAGCAGGTGGAAAGCAAATGTAGGAGAAATGCATCCACTACTTTAAAATGCAATTATTCAGGTTGATGGAACAAAATTTGGGGCAAAGAAAACATTACTAGAGAAAAAGAAAGGTAAATTTCACTTAGAAAAACTTACAAGATTAAATACATATTCAAGGGAGTATCATTTTTTGCTTCCTCCTCCACAGACAAAAGTCGTGCACGCGCCTGCTTCAGATCACTGTGCTTGTTCAAAACTTTTGGTGATGCTCCAGACTTATTGGCTTGCTTTTCAAGAAGTGAGATTAGCTTCTGTAAATCATTAGCAGCTTGTCTATAATCCCTGATCATCTCATATAAGGTGGCTCGCCTAGAAATTGCCTGGAATTAAGATTTAAGAAGTTATTAGATAAAGGTTCAAAACAGCTTTTGCTAATGGCTTTTGGTTGAAATGGACACTGTAGCGGCTATTAGCTTTTAGCTAAGGCATTCAATTAAAGAAAAATGAGAGAAACAAAAAATCTCCACAGACAATGCAAAGGAAAAAAGGGAACAAAGGAGAAAAAAGAAAGAAAAAAGCTGCATTAAGAAGCCAATGCATTCAAAACAGCATCTAGCTTCTAAAAGCTAGAAGTCAAAAGCCAACAGCCGTTTGAACAAAATCCTTAAACAACCATGTAGAGCTAAAACAGTTCATACATAATCTTTAATCATTTATTCTATACATGCAAATGTGTGCAAAAGGATAAGCTCATAACATAGAACAAAAGCTACTACGGTATACCTTGGGATAAGTTGCATCAAGAACCATGGCTAGTGAACAATCTGCTATCGCATCAGTAACTTGACCAAGTGCTTGATATGCAGCAGCACGATTGCAAAAACAGAGAGCTGAAAAGGGGCGTGAGTCACTATTGCATGCCAAAGCCGCTGAATACTGTTCCACAGCTTCGGAAAATCGACGAGCTTGAAAGGATTCATTCCCAGCAGCCTAAAAAGGATCACAAGAGGGGGGGAAGCAATGGTAAGTTTGTAATGCCTTGAGTTTTCAATGGAATTTTGAATTTGAAATTTAATTTGAATTTGAAGTTGAAGTTAAAAAAAGTATGAAATCCATAGCTTAGTTTGGAAATCCGAGATTATACACGTAGGGCTTGTTGAGATGGTCGAAATTGACTATTTATTTGCTCAATTTGGAGCTCTAAGCGAGAAGTTGTGGGTACTAGAATTTTGTAATATCCCTAAATTTCTAATTGATAATTAATTAAATTATTTAAATATTAGTGCTAATTGGGCCTAATGGGCCATTAGTGAGCTCATTGCCTTTAATCCCAACCCTAATTGGCAATCCCTATTTAAGCTGAGCCTAATCCCGTGCATGCATCAGAGCAGCCACCTATCGCCTCAGGCCTTGCCTCCCCTGCTGCCTCTTGCACACACAAGCACACCACCGCCGCCAGGGTGCCCTGCCGTGCCATGGCTGTTGCCAGCTGCCTGCCGCTGCATACGCTGCTGTTCTGCTGCCGCTGCATGCTGTGCTTCTGCTGCTGCCATGCATTGCCTTGCACATGCATGCGGCTGTGGCAACGGTTGCACAGCCGGGAGGCACTTCCAATGCCTTTCCGATCCTGCCGCTATGTTTTCTTGCTGATGCCGCATCGTCTTGCCATTGCTGCCGCGTGACAAGGGAAGGAAGCGATGCTCCCAATCGATGCTTGCCAAAGAATAGTCGTGTGCGGCAGCGGTTTCGCTACCATGCCGCTGAATGTAGAAGGCAGAGAGAAGGAAGGAGGAGAGCTCACCATCGCTGACAGCTTTGTCGTTTGTGTCTAGGGTAACGATCAAAATCCTTATTCATCAACTTTTAATGCTGTAGATTGGTTCCATGGCTTAGATTGGTATCGTTAGATAGGATAGGTCACGGTTGGGAAGTCACAAAGCCCAGTTTAGGAGATTGTTTTTGAGGGCAGTGTCTTCTACTGCGTTGTTGGGCACCGTATAGGATTAATATGGAAATGTAATCTACTAGATAGTTGTAAATAATTTTATTATCTTTCTGCAGAGTCCTTGAGCACGTAATTTAATTGGATAGATTGGAAGAAACGAATTTTGTAAGTATCTTATCCGGCTAGTCGTCGACTCGTCGTCAATTAATGATGTTGTAGAAAGCCCTATATTAAAATTATTGTATGGCTGAATGAGGGTCTTTGCCCAACAAGAAAATTGTAGACCATGGTTTAATATTTCCATATAGTGCTAGAAAACTAATTTTGGTTGGAGCAATTAAAAGTTAAGGCAATTCAAAGTCCACTGTTTCGCAAATAGTCACAATAAGACTTTGTCATGCTAATATTTATATTAAAAATAGTATAAGGCAAGGCCAAATTAATATTTGAGATGAATTAAGAAAGTGTGTATAAGAAAGTGTAGATGTTCCAATTGTCTTCGTTTGTTGTTCTCTAACAAGTGTTAAAATATGTATGAATTTTGTAAGGTTGCCGCCAGTGAGCCGTCATGATTAGACAATGCTTCGGTAATTTACAGACTAAAATTAGCATATGGTTGAATTAAATTATGGTGGTACATATAAAGATGTAGATATTTTCTTGTAGTTTCCAAAAGTTGTATCATTCACTATGTTTTGTGTTGTAGAAGAATAGTTATGTAATTGTGAAGGTGGCTATCCAGAAATCGGTTGCTGCTAGACGCAGTCGTGTAAAACTATTAAATTGACTTGGTAAATGGTAGAATTGAATTTTGAACATAACTAGAAAGAGATAGCTAACTTTCCATAATTTTCAAAAAATGCTATGGTTTACTGTATTTGCATGTGTAGATTAATAGATATAAAATTATTAAACCTGCTGTCTAGAAGATGACAGATATGTTTTCTGTGTAAAAACGAGGTGTTAAATGACTTATTCAGGAATTGTGGCCAACTAAAAAATTATACGGAATTTTGTGTAGATTCTAGAACTAATGTGGTTTGCTATAATAGGGCCTAGGAGTCAAAAGTTATGCCGTTTTTAGTATCAAGACAGTAGGGGGTGACTGTCCGGTAAAATGGGAGTATTGCAATTTGGGAAGCATGTAAGAGCGATGTCGTTTAATTTTTGTTCTTATACCGCTATAGCCTGTTATTGAGATTAGGGACCTGTTTGTTTCAGCTTCTGGCAGCTGCAGCTACTCCCAGAATCTGCAACTCCCCCCAAACAGTCCAGATTTTCACTCAGATTCTAAGTAGCCAGAAGCTACAGAATCCAGAAAATGAACTAGTAGTCAGAAGCTGGGATTATCCAGCTTCTCCAGATTCTGACTAGCTGGATACTCACCAGCTACTTCTCAGAATCTACAGCTGAAACAAACAGGCCCTAGGTGTTTACTATAGAGTATAGAAGTGGCGTCAGGTTTGTAGTCACCTTCAAATCAAATCGCTGCTCGCAACTAGAAAAGACAAGTGTATAGTAAAATGGTAAAATGATTAAATAATTACTTGCCATGATGATTCACATGATTATACTTGTTCTTATAATACTCATATGTTTATGGTAAAATGATGGTGTTGGTGGTGGTAAAATTGATGTTTATATCAACTGATTATTGATTAATATTGATGATTAATTAATGAAATATATAATCATTGCATTAAATGTGAGTATTCACGTTGCAAAGAAGTGTCTTGTGTGACCCTCTACAGAAAGAACTATTTCGGTAGATACTCCACGGCAGTGGAGATGCGGTCTATGTATGAAAAAGGACGAGCTTAAGGCCCCCGTTCTAAAAAAAGGGCTTGAGGTCCCCGTATGAAAAAGGACTGACTTAAGTGAGCATCAATAAGTGCTCACTCCACTATACCGGTATAAGCAAAAGAGAAATTGAGACATATGCATTACATTACGTTCATGAAAAGAGAATTGAGGTAATTGGACATATGTATGAAACTTGATGAGAATGGATATGTGAAATTGAGATAATAGTGAATAGATATGAATTGTTAATATGTTACCTCGTTTATTATTTTATCGTGTACTTGCTGAGTCGTGAACTCACCCTTACTTTGTTATTGTTGTTAGGTGTTTGTTGATAACGACATGCATGGGTGGGAATTAGCACAAGAATGTTACTGCACTTCTTTTACATAGTGATCACTTATTCATTATTAGAAATAAATCATAATCTCTATGAAATCCTTAGATGAATAATGATTCCTTTTAGTATTTAATGGTTTTATATTGTTGCTACCTGTTAATTCCTTTTGGTAGATTTATTATTGATTCATGCTATTGTCAATTGGCGCATCTTAATATCAAGTATTGATTTCTGTTTTGCTGAAATTTATATGTTTATGGTTAGGTTAAGGAATTATATTTGCAATCTAGCTGTTGGTAATGTGTAATTAATGGTTTAAATTGGTAGTGATTGTAGTTATAGGTGACATTCTGTACTTTTGTTAAGCCAAAGTGTTACAAAGTTACTATCAATATAAATAAAGGCTAACATATGAAATAAAGAGACATGTAGTTATTGATTTTCCTGTGTGTGAGTGTGCGCACTTCTCTGTTTCCTACACATCCTACTCGGTGATAAAAAAGAGTAGCACAAAGGTTCTAAAAAACTTTGCTCTGCTGCCCATTTTCAAAGTCAAACTCATTGCAAGAAAGATAGCATGGGACAAGACAGTCTAATAAGAGAACCATCAACTAGAAAACTAAGCAACATTTCATGCAAAGAGATATTGTGATTATTTAAAGCTAGAAGGGAAAAATAAATCATGTGCTAGTTCTGGATCATGTCCATAGCTAGAAGGGAAAGATAAATCATGTGCTAGTTCTGGATCATGTCCATAAGAAAAGAATTATCAGAATACGCTCAGACAAGCAATGAATCACGTAATATAATCAATATACATAACATGGGACATGGATAGATATGACAGAACACACATCACCAGGTTCCCTCTTTGCCAGTCTGCTAGAGGGCAAGAAGTATACCTTAAGGGCAAGAAGTTGCCTTATAGTTGTAGACAATGATGAGAAACCTTCTTGAGATGTACCCCCGCCACTGTGTGATTTGCACCATTCATGAGTTAAATATCATAAGACGAACTGCAAAAAAGAAAAGGAAATTCACCAGACATGACAAGTTTACCTCTCTTTGACAGGTGTCAGTTGCTCATGCTTCTTTAGCAAGTCAAGAGCGTCTTCGAGCTTGCCTAAAAGGAAGTAAGACTTACAAATGAGGTATGACCGCCAAAGCCTTCCAGGGCATTCTCTCTTTTCAGATACACTGGAATTCTTTGATTCTCCATTAGTATTAAATAAAACAGAATTTCTTTCAGCCAAATCTACTGTTTCCTGACATAGTTGAATTACTTCTTCGAATCTTCGTAGCTGTTCAGTGCAGCAACCATATTAGTAATAGTAAGTAGTAACTAGAGAATAAGTACATGAGGAAAGTAGTGATAAAACAAGAAATCACTTGGAAATATGACTGCATAATAATTATTAACAATCCATGGATATAAAACAACAGACAAGAAGAAATACAGACCATCAGTAGTGCCTCCGCTTTCATCTCCATTAGATTATCTGAGTGTGAACTTATGTGCAATGCATTGCAGATCAATTCTAAAGCTGTTGTTGCTTCAGGCAATGTTCTTTTCTTAAGAAGTTCCTTGGACTGGGACATCCAATCTGCCACTCTCTGCAGTATTGGGAAAAGGATGTCAATAAGATATAATGCTATATAATAACAGAGCAGCTAACTTAAAGCTTCTTTCTACTAAGAAATTTTGAACTCAAATAAACAAACCCCTAATCCCTAAAGTTCAGCTATGGTCTTTCTCATGGCCAACTATTCTAGATTTATTCCTCTCTTTTTTTTTTCTTTCTCGAACACGCAGGAGAACTGCGCATCATTATATTAAGAAGAGCAAAGGAGTCTAAGAAGACTCTTACAAACCTCACCAAATAGGCGAGGCTAAAAACAAAACAAAAAAAGGACAAAACGCCCAAAAAACAAACACAACACCTAAGGTCAAATGGAACAAAGGCCTTTGGCCCCCGCCATACACCACAGCTTGGCCTCATCTCTAATATCTTGCAAAACAATGCTGACATTGGGTGAGGCGCCGTCGAAAATGCAACCATTCCTATGCTTCCAAATCCGCCAGGCCACCAACATGACCAAAGAATTAACGTCCTTGCGCCGCTACCTAGGAACTTGGTGCAAAACTTGACGCCACCAAGAGGTGAAAACCAAATCATCAGGACCTGGAGTTAACTGCTGTAGACCCACCAGAGTAAACACTGAGAACCAAACACTTCTTGAGAACACGCAAGAAGTGAGTAAGTGCTGAATAGATTCATCAACTTGATCACACAGTGGCAAGACTCGGGGTGAACAAGACCACGATGCGCCAAACGATCGCGGTCCAAAGAATGATTGAGCGAGGCTAACCACACAAAATATTTGCAACGAGGAGGTGCCCAGGTTCGCCAAATCTCCTTCCAAGGTTCAAACTCCACCGCCCCCACAAAAAAACGGCGGTACGCTGATTTAGTTGAGAAACTGCCCGAGGGGGATGGCTTCCACACATGCTGATCATCCACGCCAGGAGTGAGCCTCACGCGGGCGAGAACATCCCAAAGGCCAAGAAACTCCTCCAAAACTGAAGAAGATATACCGCCTCTAATATCATGAACCCAGGTATTATCAGTTAGAGCTTCTTGGACCGTCCTACGACTGACAGTTCTCTTTGGCACAAGCGCACAGAGTAAGGGGGTTAGGTCCATTAAGGATTTGCCATGCAGCCATTTATCACACCAAAAGAGGGTCATGCGGCCATCTCCCACAATAGAAGAGATCGATATGGAGAACATAGCTACTGAATTGGGGTGCACCTGAATGTCCAAACCAGCCCATGGGCGATCAGGTTGGGTCTTTTTGAGCCACAGCCACCTCATGTGCAGCGCCCATCCGAGGATTTCCAAATCAAGAATTCCCAATCCGCCCAACTCAAATGGTCTCATGACCCGACCCCAAGAGACAAGGCAATGCCCTCCATTTATTTGCTTACGTCCCTTCCAAAGGAAAGCTCTACGAATCTTGTCAATAGCTTTAAGAGCCCATTTCTCAATCGATGTCCTCTTTCATTTAGCGCCGTTCTACTTCAAGTCGTCTCCGCCCAACCCCCTTCCAACGGATGATTACCCCTTTGTTGTGCTAGTTCACAACACATTGACGGAAAAAGAATTTCTTCATACATTTCTTGTCAGTATCTTATGCATTTTATTATGCACATATCTGATCTTGCATGTGTTTCTTGTTCGTGTAGTTGTAGCTAAACCAATGCCTGTACACAGAGAGTCAGCACTAAGGCGATGAACTGCTTCGTTTCTATTGCTCTTGAAGGCAGCAGACATTGTTGTTTTCAGTGCTAAAGCGAATTTCATGGCTGACAGCATAGTTAGCAGCACCTACCCCGACTTGTTTAGAACAAAATGCTTTGTTGTTGCATAGCATAGTTAGCAGTCTAAAATTAAGATTCCTGTGTGATTTACATGATACATGCAAAATTCAGATCTTGTGATCAAGTGCAAATTGAGTTGTATAGATATGTTGAATTCATTATTCTAAAGGTCAAGTTCTAGAGTTGCTGATTGTCTAAATGGATGTAATTTTTGAAAGGCACATGTTTGAGTGCCTAGTTATAACTTGTAAATTGAGCTGCATATATAGACTAGAGAGGGTGAAATTGACCATGTATCTGTTTTGCAAATGGAAAAGATTTTGTGAAGAATTAAGTTCGCCATTTGGATGTGATGTTGGATGTTACACCTTTTGTGGGTACTATTGCATTACTGAAAGAAAATGTACTTTGTGAACAATTAAGTTAGCCATTTGGATGTGATGTTGGATGTTCCACCTTTTATGGGTACTATTGCATTACTGAAAGAAAATGTACTTTGTGAACAATTAAGTTAGCCATTTGGATGTGATGTTGGATGTTCCACCTTTTATGGGTACTATTGCATTACTGAAAGAAAATGTACATTTCACCTTCTACATGTATTTTTGGACGTTGCAAAATGTTTCTCAATTATTCATAACTTAGTACAATTAAGTCATTTCATCAATATTTCTGAAAAAAAAGAACAAAAACAACTATATTTACGCTAAATTAGCACACAAATATGCCTTCAAAACCCTCAAGGGTATTTTAGACATTTCAACCCGGCCCAACAAAAAGCCAAACTGCCAAATGGCCCCTTAGAAAAAGCTACAACTGTTTTTTAGCCAGAAAGCCAAAAAGCAGTGTGGTAGGGATGGCCCCCACCTAAACTCATCCGGCCTGTTGGGCTAAAGGTCCAGTGTGACATGGACAAGGACATGTATGCCCCTAGCACAGTACACAACTGCGCAGGGTATTGTTGTACTCATACTTTATGGCTATATAAATACGTATCCTGGCCTTAGGGAAAGGCCAAGGCCAGTTCATTTCCCATACTTACATTACTGGTCTTCTTGTTTACTGTTTGGCTCGTAGCCACAACAAGCAGCTTACAGCAAAAGCTATAGGGCCTGTTCGGTTGGTGAGAAGCCGTCCGGCTTCTCGCAGCCGCTACAGTACCTAACTTTTAAACGGAGTATTTTCTCAAGACGGGGTTTATAAGTTAAACGTAGTACACGTTAAAAGCCTAACATTTGTACCAGTTAAAATCGCAAATGAGTGTCGATCTCTCCATAATCTATACCGTAAACAGCCAAAATTCAAAAATTTCAACCAAAAGCTATAAGCCGCAGCCAAAAAGAACAGGCCTATAGCTCCCCCCAAACAAGATCAAAGTGGGTCGGATTTCTTTTTAAGCAGGTCAAATTTATTGTTCATATCTATAATACTTATTTTGCTAATTCTGAATCAGAGTTTTCAATTTTCATTGCTGGCCCGTACAAAGTTATATGGACCATTCCCTGTAAAGCTAAACTTTGCATGTATTCCACTAACAGCCCTTGTTAGCGCAAATCACCTGCAGTGACCAGGCACTTGTACCAAACAGGGTAAAGGAATGGCAAAAGGTCATGTATTACAGCACCACAACATACAAACTTCCGTGAGGTATTGCTAGAGAATAATGAATAGTTTTTCAAAACTTAACACATAACAAATTAACAAATATGACTAATGTTTTAGGGATAAGAGATAGATAGCATATTGTCATGAACCGGGGTAAACACCACCAAGAAGATGGTCGGATGGCGTCAGCGTAGAACGAGAGGGAGAGAGACTAGATGTTTAGGCGAGGAAGACTATGATATTATTCTGCTTCCTTACAATAGCATGCGGTAGCCCTCTTATATAGATGGCTCCCCCTAACAGATAGAATCTAATCCCAATCATATCTCTAACAGATATAGTAACTAATATTATATCTCTAACTATATCTCTAACATAAGGAAACCAATCTCTAATTCAGATAGAATCTAATCTATAACTTCTAATAATAGACTGACTAGGCCTTGGCCCCAAGGCCCACACCCCTGACACTACACCCCTCTCGGACATGCAGCTCGTCCTCGAGCTGCTAGACGGCGGCCAATGGGAGACATTCGACGCCGATGTAGAAGACGAACGGTGGCGGGGTGCTGCAGCGGATGGAGACGACTGGCTCGATCCAAGCGGAACAAGGCTAGACGAAGTGAGGTGCCCTTGGAACAGCTCTGATACCAAGTTGTCATGAACCGGGGTAAACACCACCAAGAAGATGGCCGGATGGCGTCGGCGTAGAACGAGAGGGAGAGAGACTAGATGTTTAGGCGAGGAAGACTATGATATTATTCTGCTTCCTTACAATAGCATGCGGTAGCCCTCTTATATAGATGGCTCCCCCTAACAGATAGAATCTAATCCCAATCATATCTCTAACAGATATAGTAACTAATATTATATCTCTAACTATATCTCTAACATAAGGAAACCAATCTCTAATTCAGATAGAATCTAATCTATAACTTCTAATAATAGACTGACTAGGCCTTGGCCCCAAGGCCCACACCCCTGACACATATATAGATTCCAAAACATGTGAATGTTAAATTATACAAAATACAGAACTTAAGGTGACCCCATAGCGTACCTTGACTCTTTCCAGACCATCAGAAGCCTCAGCAAACATTTTGAAGTCCGAACCAGCAATGTTGTTGGACTTGAAACAGGCTGTGTAACTCCTTGATGCATCTTCAAGATCTCCAAGTGCAAGTTGGCAACTGCATTCGTGGATAGTAAGAAATTAACCTATCGATCACTTATGAAGATACGAAGACAGTAGAGAAAGTATGTGCAATTGAAGTTGCAGAGTTCATAAATCCTCAAGTGAAAACAACATAAACAAAGCCAGATATTACCAGCAGAAATGTTTTTCAGTGGACTATAGTTTTTGTTCGTCTAAAACATACCATAGTTATATAATGAAGATCTGAATTATGGAAGCATGGCGGCGCGAATGCACCTGGAACATGCAACTCTGATTTTCCAGATGCACATATATTTTTAATTATTAATAACCTATCGCATTATCTTTCATGATAAAAGCAGGACATACCACTACTCAGCACTTACCAGAATACTACCCATAACTGTCCCTTTCTTAAAATTGATCTCTCGATCATACTAATCTGGGTTCTGTAATTGAGGAACTAGACATACTATTGCACTTAAAAACATACCAATATATAAAAGAATTAGTTGAGTTGAGGATAGCAACTTCTTACTTTGCAGCTCTAACTTTAGCTTTAAGAAAGGTGGGGTCAATTGATGTAGCAATCAAACAATCCTGAAGAGCTTCTCTCATTCTACCAAGAGACATTCTAGTAGCTGCACGGTTGCTATAGCACAGCATCAACGCACGGGAACAGCGTCCAGAAGTGCCATGATGGGAAATAGAATTTATTCCATGGGTATAATACTCCTCCGCAGTAGCAAAGTGGCCATTTGCATAGGCTTGATTTCCACTGGCACAAATGAAACAAAAAAAATATGGTATATCAAAATTTGAGTAATCGCATAAGGTTCTGCAAGAAGATATATATGCCATGACAACGACAATGGGATTAAAACAAAATAAAACCATGTTAAGACAAACCTTGTACGCCAGGTCTCACAAGTCTCCAAGGCTGCAGAAATTGTTGAATCGCTTGTTGACTGCTCTTTCACTGAATCTTCTGTTTTATTTGTTTCCGGGAAAAACTGCATGCCCTTTGTGTCTTGTGAGTCTTTTGGCTGTACAGTAGCTTGGGTGGCTGAAGGCTTAGACAACTGACTGCCCTTGGTCCTTAACTTCCTTCTTGTGTTACGCCTTTGTGTTGATAGTGAGCTTTGAGGGGACAGTGATGCACCAAAGGAAAAGTTCAGCCCACTAAAATTTGCTGAGCTTGATTGAAAAGTAACAGGTTCACCAGACTCATGAGGTGTTCTGTAGGTGTTCTCTTCGCAGATTTGCCGATCAACATTGTATCCGGAACCATCAACCCAAGCTTCTGTTGTGCACGTTTTAGGTTCACCATTAGTGCCAACATCCACATTAGTGAAAGAAGGTTGTGATGCATTATATAAATTTACTTCATCAAAACTAGAAAAGCTGCTAGCAAAATTATTATCAGATGCATCTACATTGGGAATTCTACCTTCCTCTTCGTACGTTGAAAGGTCTGCATCAATAACTAAGTGCTCGGTTGCAGAAACTAGATCTTCTTCAGCACAACTGGAGTTCCGATTTGAGGCACTACTATCGGAATTCACAGATGCCTCTCTTGACACTTGTTCAACTGCTGCTGGATAAGGAGAACAATCCATTGGTGAATAATCACCTGCTAAATCTGAGCCTAGTCCATTGATGCATGTTTCTTGAGAAACAACCTGATGGAGTTGAGCACGTTGCTTTAGCCTAGTTGGATTTTTCTTTTTCCTTGTGCTTTTACGTGCTTCCTTTTTGTCTCTATACACTGATTTTATATAGTCTACACCAAATAAGCTCTCTCTGGAACACCTGGATGGATCCTGTTTGACTGCACAAAATTCACCAGGAGCATTTTCTGTTCCTGCATTCATAGTTCTGGAAGTGAAAGAGGGCATTGCATTTTCAGAAGTAGAGAAACTAGATGAATGATTCAAAGGTGCAAACGGGCATGAATCCTGAACTTTGGGCTCGGGAATGGCACTATATCCTGACATAGATTCTGCTTTGCTTTGGAACGAAAATTCAGGAGTATAAGAATCATTCACTTTATTACATCCAATTGAAGGCCCTTCCCTGCTGATGTTCAATTTCTTGATTTCATCTTGTAGTTCATGTTCTGCAGCTCCTTCAGATTGAGCGGTTGCATTGTTGCTGCTACCAAAAACAAAGTCACTTGGCCTATAACCTTTATCATTATTTGATCTGAAATATGTATAATTTCTAATATCCTCGTTAGCCATGTTCCTTCCATTGTCCTTTGGTTCAGAGGATACATTAGTTTGAAAACTTGTGAATGACATGCCTGCTGTCTGGGCAGAAGAAAAGCTTGAAGTTACATTACTTCCAAAAACAAATATTTCTGGTGGCCGAGTGGCAGCTTCATCTTTCATGCTCTGAGATGGGATTTTATGTCCTATATTTAACTTTGCCATCTTATCTGGAAATGTGCTATCCATGGTAACATGAGCTGAAGTACCAGCATTTGTATTTGCACCGGTGACAAAATTACCACCATCATCCATGACTTTGCTTGCTGGCTGCCCTGAAACAGAGCTTGTGGTTCCATTTCTTCCAAATGCAAATGCCTCTGGAGGACAATTAGCATTATCACTTTTCATGCTCTGCATGAATGTACCTCCTGCATTCAAATCTGATGTCTCATCTGCAGGCAAATTGTCAGCGCCATTAGCTGAACTAGAAGCATTGATATTTGCAGCAGACAAAAAATCACTGCCCTTATCTGAAGTATTGTTTGTTTCCTTGCCCAAAACAGTACCTGCTGTTCTGCCACTCCCAAAGACAAACACTTCAGCTTGGTGACTACCACCACCTTGACTTTTCATGTGCTGAAAGGGCATACCACTTCCTATATTCAACCGTGATATCTTCTCCGGAAGCACACCTGCATCATCAGTACCATTAACTGTACTAGATGGATCGGTATCAGCACCAGAGGCAACATTTTTAGTGCTATCTGCATGGCCACTGGCCGTGTTACTTCCAAACATGAAAATTGTCGGTGCACCACTAGTAAATTCACTCCCCATCCTCCCAGGAGGTGTTTGATTGCCTATACTGAACTTTGTCAGCTTCTCTGGCATACCATTTGCCTCGGTACCATGAACTGAGCTAGAAGCATATGAACCTGCACCAGAGGTTGCATTGTTCCTACTATCAGCAAAACCCCCAGCTCCATTACTTCCAAACACAAACGTTTTTGGCACACCATTAGCACTCTCATTCTGCAAAGGTGCTCCACTACCTATATTCAACTGTGTCAGTTTCTCCGGGAGCACCATTGCTTCACTATTGGAAACCAAACTAGGTATATCAACACCAAAAATAGAGCTCCCATCCTTTTGACCCACCCCCTTACCAACACCAATGCCGCCTTTACACGAACTCTGCAGGTTCAGCTTCCCCATCTTATCGTGCAGCTTCATAGTAACCGACCAGCCTTCATCGAATCGAGGCAGGCTGTCCCTCACGCTCCCAAACACAAAGGGCGCTTCGTTGGATGATGCCACCGGCGGCTGCGGAGACTGCTGGCTCACCGCAGGAGCGGCACCAAAGACAAAGCCCTCGCTCTGACCCTTCTCTAATCCGAAACTACCGCCACCAACACCACCACCATCCCCGCTCCGTAACCCTTGATTTCCATCATTCCCACCCTGCCTCGATCCATCCGTATCACCGCCGCTGAATGGATTCCACGGCGCCGCGGGCGACGGCTGCGGGCGAGAGCGGGAGGTGGTGGCCGCATGGCGCCGCTTGGCCAGCCGCGGCGCGCGGCGGGGCGGGGGCGCTACCGCCGGCGGCATCCCCGGCGGCGGAGGGGATCGGCCGGCGGCTGCGGCGGGGGATTGGAGGAGAAGGCTCTGGAAGCGCGTGGAAGGTTGGGGTTGATTTGGGGGGGAGAGGGGAGGTTGCTTGGGGGAAGGCGGCGAAGGCGATGCGGGGGACGGTATGGGCTTGGTGATTTCGGAGTTGGGCTGGTGGGTTTGACCGTTTGAATCCTTGGAAGACGCCGATTTTTTTAATTTGGATTCGGGTGCGGGTGGGTTGGCTTGGTTTGTTCCGGCCTTCCGGCCAGGCGGCCAGGAAGGGAAGGATCGCTGGTCGCTGCATTTCGGCATATTTGCAGGGGCGGATGCACGGTCACAACTGTAGGGCACAGTCGCGTAATTTTAATTTTTATTATTTATAGTCTAATCTTATACCGTGTATACCTTCATATGTTAAAAATTAGTGCTCTCATTTGCTACAAACTAAATCTATCTAAAAGAAAGAAGATTTAAACACGTTAACAAATAGAGGAAGAAAATAAAAGAAAAATATGTATGACATTGACAAAACAAGACACTCCAAAAAAACGTGTAATAGCATATTCTCATATTCATCCTAGATCATTCATTAATGGCAGATTTCTTGATTTTAGTATGTTGTGTGACAAATAGTTATTTACTATTGAACTTTGTCATGAAATTAGTTGATGTTACAAAATTTAGAATACATTTACTATTTACTTTATTATTGATGGATGTAGAGGTGCAAACGCAGCGGATAATTTTCGTCCGAAAATCTAGTGAATATAGTTGTAGAAAATTAGCATATGTAGAGAATTATAGTTGTAGAAAATTAGTATCATAACAAATTAGAATCAGTAAAAAATTCTAGTTGCAGAAAATTTAGTCAATATTATGTACAAAATAAGCATTCATAGGAAATTATAGTTGTTCAAAATTTAGTCAATCCTTTTTGTATGAAATAAATAATTCGCTTTGTGTGAAACATCATTATGTAACATTTATGATTAATTACGAATGAATGTCATATCATTCGTACATCGAAAATTCACGCGTACCGTTAGAACTGGTGCATTGGCATTTAAATCAATATGTCATGTAAATTATCGAAACCCATTAAGAATTATTTACAGTAAGAGAGAGCTCGAGCAGGGAGAGAAGAGCAGCGTCGGTGCGCGTGGGAGTTGATGCTTATTGGGTCGGAGGAAAGGGAGCAGTGTCGGTGCGAACGAGGATGGGTTACGCTATGAGGATAGTGTAGTTGGTCATGATAGGCGAATGGTCGTAGGAATGTAAATTACAGTACAACAGTACTTCTATAATCTACGACACGAATTGGCTAGTTGGAACATTGAAAATATTTGCAGGCAGACATCATTAATGCCAATACCCACTACATTGAAAGTGCATTACGATGTGGGTACCGTTCGTGAAGATCCGAATGGTGTTAACTTGAGCAGCTATGCGCAAGCCACTCTGGTACATCTGAATGATGAGAATGCTCAAATCACAGATGTGATGCTCTAGCTCACCCGCGGCTTTTCCTTGGACCCTAAGGTGTGCAGCATCGTCATACAAAGGCTTTGGAGCTGGTCTCCCATCGACATTAGATGGGAGTTGAGAACATTGATGCGCACTGTTGCGTGGAAGGGGTTTGTGCAAGACTGCTGGCACTGTGGATACAAGTGCATGCTGCTTGTGCAACCATGCCCAATAGAAATTGTACAAGGCCGTACCGACAGCTATCATCCAGGTGGTGCGAACAGCTTAGGCGCCCAGCATGTTGGTCAAGGGAGGACCCGGAGGCCGATGTCATTGTGGTTGCGGAGGAAGTTGCTCGTGACCAGACCGATGCGTGTCAGAACCTAGAGCAACAACTCTTGGATCCTCTGTATAAATCGCACTAGTCCAGGATCAGCTAGTGCATACAGTGGACAACAAAGATAAATATAAAGCATAATGACAAACTTTATTAACTAAATATGGGCATGATTGCCAAAGTTTACATCAATGGCACATAAGCCAAAATTAAATATAAGTAGCGGAAGAAGCCCACTGAGCCTGCCCACAGGCAAACGACAGTAAGACACGGCCTACTCGTCCAAGTCTTCATCGTAGTCGAAGTCGTCTTCCTCTGTGTGAAAATAGTAAGGTGAGTACAAACTTGTACTCCGCAAATCACACGGAGAAATGCATCATAATGATAAAGGCATCAATGGAAGGCTTATAGGGTTAGTTTGCATAAAAACAACATTTAACGAAATATAGTAGATAGATTGAAATTGCTGAATTTAATACAGTAAGTAAAACAGTACTTGTATTTGAAAATAATACCATCAGTGCAGGCTCTAACCCAACCTATCCATGAGCATCCCACCTAGACCATTTTTTTTTTCAAAAGAACACGTATGGATTCCATCCATCCACACGCTTTCACTACGCAACTCTGATGGATTCCATCCATCCACCAGGTTTCAGTCTCACGGATTCCATCTATCCGCAAGGTTTTCAATCTCTCGTGGATTCCATCCATCCACAAGGTTTTCAAAAATCATTTTTGAAAAACAAAATCTAATCCATGAAAAACTTTTACTCAGCATGCTCATGACCGTGGGCACGGCTATCCAAGTAGATTATACACTCTGCAAAGGTTGTACAGCTTTACCCACAAGACATAATCATCCCGGATTGCCACGCGAGTTACACACTTCCTTAGGTGTGTGGCGAGGAGATCATGACAAGGCCTTTACAATGCACAGCCTTCAACCTGGCCAAATCAACTCTAGGGTTTCACTCCAGTAAAGAATCCACCAGACCGGGACCCCCTCTTGAGCCGAGTGAGGCTTCACATGGCACTGACCACGCTCACTTCAACCTACAACTTAGCCCAAGTTGGGACTCCGCAAATTATTCAGCCAGGATTGTCCCATACCAGTCTTGTGGTAGTACGATAGGGCTTTACAACAGTAGCTCACAGACCGGCCCTTAATTGACTTAGGCCCAACCACATACCCTCGTGCCTGACAATCAACCCTGTGTCTCCGAACAACAAGGCATGCCTGCACCCACCACCTAACCAATTGCCTAAGTCTAAACCAGATTTTATATTTTATGTACATTTCAAAAGCTTATCATTTTATGTGTAAAGGTATCCCAAACAAATGTTATATCTAAGCTAGTATAAGCATTTGATATAAAATTCTCTAGCCAATACTAGTGTACTAACTAGAGTTTGATCTAGGGTGACAAGGTATAAGGAATTCAATATCAATGGAGGAATTAACAAGTAGGCATTAAATATATTTAGAACTGAATTGAAATACGTTGAATAAAAATATACATGCAGAATACTTTAAAACAACATAATTTTATTTCACAAATTGGGATCAACATGATCAAGGTGTGTGACTTGCCTTGCTCTACGGTATGGTGTGAGTCGTCGTCGGATTCTTCCGAATCATCGTAGTCTACACGCGAAGAACCAAAGCGAATAAATTCAAATAAAGTCCAAATAAATCCAAAAATTATAAAATATGTATTGACAGATAAATTATGATTTAATATGAATTTAGGAGAAAGAATTGACATATTCGAAGTTCGTATGAGAGAGAACGAATATCTGAAAGTTTTGGACATTACATGAAATGATAACAAAATCCAAGAATTACTTTTTGAATAGTATGGTATCGGTTAGCTGTGAGGTGGCCGGCAAACGGGCAAAATGGAATCCCGACGACAAGGTGAAGGTGGTGACGCAGGTATGGCGGCGAGGAACGGCTGCAATCACCGGCGGTGAGGGAAAACAGCAGTGATGGCATGGTATCGACAGTGGTAGGTTGGAGAGTGATAGTACCGGGTATGGAATGTGGAGATGTACGGGGTAGAACATGGTACGATGAAGCTAGAAAAATTATTGACTAAGCTAAAAATTCATCGGAGATAATACAATTGATGTTTGAACGACGACGGTAGAGAAAAAGGAAAAACATGATATCTTGATACTCGGTGAAGCGAATCCAAAACCATTTGAAAGGTAGCTACCTGGGATGGTTTGGCACGATATGACGTGAATGGATTGGGGGGAAAACACCACCGGATAGATGGGGACACGAAATGCCATTGGCGGCCATGGCGAGGTGTCGGAGGCGAAAATTTGTGGAGGCTTTTCGGGGAAATGGAAGGAAGGATGGTGTGGAACGCGTTGAGGCAGAGTCAACGGTACCAACGGCTCAGCCAAAGGACATCGGATGGTGGTGAAACACGGTGGAGAAGACCTATAGCGACCGGCGGGTTGACATTGGTGTTCCAGGCAAACGGAGAGGAGTTAGCGGGTGAGATTTGTGGTGAAACAAAGAGGAGAACATGGGGAATGCAGTGCTCACCTTGGTTGTGATGGAACATGCATTGTCGACCTGCAGCGAGGAGAGAAGCGGCGGCATGGTTTGGCACGGTGCTCCGGCGAAGGCGAGGGAAGCACCATGTAGAGCGCGCAAATGCGAAGCCAATGGTGTGGTCAAATGTGGTAGAACTCCACTGTAGGTAGTGCAAATGGCCGAAGAACGCCATTTGGTTGGCGAGAGAAAAATGCCGATTGCGGCGAGGAGGAAGGAAGAGAGGCTTTGAGATTTTTGGCGGTGAATGAGGATGAGGAGGGGCACCCAGTGCTCCCTTTTATAAGCGCGGAGGTGGACCGGATGAGGAGATCGACGCGGCATGCCATTCGGTGGCATGGTTGATTCCAGCGAAACGGGCGCGCGAAATTGAGGGATAAGGTCGGAAATAGAGGAGTCTTGATGAGAGAGTTTGAATGCCTGTGATTTCGCGAAAAACTATTGAGAAAATCACGAGTTCTAGAAGCTTCAAAACGACGGCAATGGCAGCTCGCGCGTGCGTGTGCTAAGATAACTGTTGGAGGAGAGAGAAAATGAAAAAGAAGAAATTTTTTTTTTACAAAAATAAAATAAATTCAACAAAATCAGGAAAAATTCCAAAAAAATCCTTATTATCCGAAAAGATCAAATAAAATAATTTCGGATTTATTTGAAGTATATTTTAACCAGTTAAAATGTTTTTACTTGCTAAGCTTTAATTTAATCCACATAATTTAAAACAGACTATAAAAATTTGAAAAGAGGATTGAAATGGATAGATTATAATTTTTGAAGAATTTAGAAATTTGAACGGACTCAATCGGGGCTAGGATGAAAGATAACAGGCTTTTGGAAGTTTGAAACTAAAGAAAAAGGAAAAAAAGATATTTTTTGAATTATTTTTGTACTGAAAAATAAAAATTACGACGTCAGCAAGGAATTGAATTATTTTTCTTTGAGGAAAAAGATTTATGACATTAGGGTGATGTGAGCAAGGATTTTTATTTTTTTGGCCGAATTATTTTTCAAAAGAAAAAGATTATATTTGGCTGACAGGTGGCTTTTGCGGACTAGGTCTACAGTGAACCGTGTTCATGGATCGGGGATGGGATCAAATCGGGCAGCGCAGATTGAATCCAGGCCGTCGGATGGAGATGAGTGAAGATGGAGAGCCGATATTTAATCGGATATGAAAGATTGGATCTAGGCGTGACACTTGTCAGCCCGAAAAGAGAGGGGGTTTAAAATTAGATTTAGATTTTCATGAACTTTCAAAAAAACACTTAGAAAATAGGAAATAAAGTCTAGAATTTGCAGAAAAATTCACAAAAATTTTGGAAGATGATTTAAACTTAGGAAAATATTTCCAATTTAAAGTTGGTATTTTAATTTTTACAAAAATACTTTTTAGCTTTGAAATTGATTTTTAAAATCCAGAAAAACACTAAAAATCTAGATAAATGCAAAATGCTTCCAAATAATTAATTTAAAATAGGATTTTTATAGAAAATCAAAATATCATTTTATTTAATAATATTTTTATGTTTTTACCTAAATTACTTTTCAAATCCAGCGTTTTTAAAAGCAGAAAAAATCAGGGCAAATCAAAAATAAAATATAGGCAACCAAAATACTTATTTTTATTTTATATTATTTTTACTATTATTTTTTAAAAAACTTAAGCTGTTACAATGCGGTACATGGACGAGAGGAAGAATGGCCACGACATGGTGAGCCTATAAGACAGGCTGATGAAGGAGAGAATATGGAGTACATAGTGCATCAAATGGAGAGCGATGACTGGATGGCCTAGGCTGAAGAGGAAGTTGTATAGGAGGACGACAAGGATAGTTCCGATGAGGACGAAGCTCCCATCCCATAGGAATAGAACTGCTTGACGCTGAGGGTGTTGCTACGCATGAAGAGCACGAATCGCCGTGGGAGTATCACAGCATAGACGTTTGGTTGTATTCAATATTTTGCTAACAAGACATTGTTGCAGGATTCTATCAAGTTGTGGGCCTTGTCCATGCAGTGGACTTTTTCAAGTCGTGAAATCTAGCTAGGAGTAGTACACTATGAAGTGCGAGTAGACCGGTTGTCCTTGGAGGATACACGCACGTAGACCGAAGTATGACTCACTGGATTGTCTCGAAGGTGGAGCCGCACTCCTACATTCTTAGCAATGTTTTGCCGAAGCATCATCACCTATAGAACTTACCCTTTAACTAGATGCTCGACGCCATTTCACCCACCCCGCTCTTATCCTGTGGCTCACGTCTTCATCAATCTCACCGTCCCACTGTAGCATCGATCCCAAATAACGAAATGTGCCATTTTAGGCACTACTTGTCGATCCAATCTAACATCTCCATCATTTGTCCTAGCACCACTGAAATCACACCTCATATACTCAGTTTTAGTCCTATCAAGTCTAAAACCCTTCAATTCTAAGGTCATTCTCCACAACTCAAACTTCGTATCAACATCTATCCTACTCTCATCAACCAGTACCACATCATCAGCGAAAAGCATACACTAAGGGATATCTCCTTGTATGTCATGTGTGACTTCGTCCATCACTATGGCAAAAATGTATGGACTCAACGTTGACTCTTGATGTAGTCCTATCTTAATAGGTAAGTCATTAATAACACTACCACATGTTCTAATATTAGTCATAACATTTTCGTACATGTCTTTAATTATGGTAATATATTTTGTTAGGACTCTTTTCTTTTGAAGCACTTACCACATGACCTTTCTTGGCACTTTGTCATAAGCTTTCTCCAAGTCAATAAATATCATGTGAAGGTCCTTCTTTTGTCCCTATACCTCTCCATCAACTGTCGTAGCAAGAAAATCGCCTCCGTGGTCGACTTTTCAGGCATAAAACCAAATTAGTTTGTCGTCACGCTAGTCACTTTTTCTTAAACGGCGCTCAATTACTTGTTTCTAGAGCTTCATTGTGTGGCTCATAAGCTTAATTCCTCTATAATTCAACAAACAGTGACAACTGACAAATACTGATTGAAGAAAGACGTTTAATTCTGACTGCAGTGGCTTTAATTACCTTGTCTTGTTTAGAAGATATGCACATTTTATAACTTTCTCCCTTTATCTTGACATGGTACCTGCATTTTCAATCTTAAATGTCGGTTGCCCAAATACAATCACATGTATTACTTAATACCTGGGGTAATTGCTCCTTCGAAAAAATAACTAACAAGTAACGAGGACTCATATTGTTACGGTAAAAAAATGTTTAGGTTCACCCATACAGTGAGTGCATAAACAAGTAGCACGCATTTGTCAAACAAATGTTAACTTTGTATTTGTTACCAAAATTTATAGCTGTCAGTTGTCCCCCTTTTAGATTGAAGCTTTCTGTAGCTCTAATCAAAATGCAGGAGTATTACTAATGAGATTGGTAGTTGGCATCACAAAGCTCTTATTTACAAACCTAGATGCATTTACTATTAAGGCCATCTCACTGCAACATGCAAACCACCAACCATATACTGGAGAAAGAGTCTCGCTCTAAAAATCAGATACTCCTCTATGCATGTATTGCTTAATGTCATGACCACTCGGATCAATAAGCTTACCTAATGTATGGAGTTGACTTCTAAGGCATCTCCAATGTGAGAAGTGCTTAAAAAAGTACTTAGAAGTGACAAAATATGCCATATCATTGAGGGCACTCTCAACAGTAGCTTCTACTTGTTACTATAGCTATGTCACATCAGCCTTTTGATGATGTGGAAGAGAGAAAGGAAAGAAAGAGGATGTGCTTATTACTCATGCAAGTAGTGAACCTTTTTAGAGGACCAAGAAATTATCGAGACCATCTCTCTCCAACCTAGTCTATCTCTCTCTACATGCAAGTTTTAGTAACAAGCTAAAGATACAAACTATTAGAGTGGTTGTTTCTAAACTCCCATTTATCCACTCTCTCTCCTCTAGTAACAAGGCATAGTAACAAGCCATTGCAAGTGCCCTGAGCGCCTACTTAAGAGCTCAACCTTCCAATGCAAGCACCTGTTCTTATAGGTGGTTACATTTGTTGGATTAATTGGGATTGGCCCATTTTAATTTAGCAATTAATCAAATGAAATTCCTAGGCCCACAACTAATGCTAGGTAGAAAATTGTTTAGTCCCATATGGAGAATTGAATGGGAGTTACACCACTTTAAAAGTTGGAACGTGGTAACCCCCTTGTGGAATTGGAGAGAGCCAATACACGCGCGCGCTCGCTCGCTCGCTCCACGCCACGCCACGCCACGCCGCGCGCGCCGCGCGCGTGCCGTGTCGCGTGCGTGCGCGCTTGGCGTGCGCGCGCGCGCAGCGCGTGTCGGGTGCGCGCGCGTTTTCTTTATCTATTCGAAAATCGAAACGCATTGACTCATTGGCGATGAAGTGCGATTACCGATGGATTATGGCTGCGGTTACTTTCGAGTAATGGGTGCGAGCATCGTGACTAATGGCGGCGATTCATCGGTCTCTTCATTTTTTTGTTACAAGAGAACAGAGCATAAAAGGCTCTCCTCTCCATACGAAAGAACAGCTTTCTCTCCTCTGTTTTTGTTGCTGCTCTCGCAATCTCCGATCCGAATCTTGCGCGCAAGTTTCGGGTGAGTAGGCCTCGGGACTTCGTCCGCTTGTGTACCGCTCGGGTAGCGCGCGATCAAGTTTTTGGGAGCGATCGCGCGACTACTCAATCTGCGACGTCTACTTCTGGTGGTCAACCGTTCGCGCGATCGCATCGCGAACATCTTCCCGCATCAAGCTTCGCCCCGCATCACGCCTTGATCGACTACATCGAATAGGCCATCATGTCGATCGATGGTAACGGCGCCTCCGGTGTCTCCGATCGCCCCGCCGAGGTATAAATCTAAAACTTTTCTCGTGTATTTGTTTATGTACGCTATGAATATGTTAATAGATGTTTCGTTAGCTTGTTCGTTAGCTTAATATGAATACATCGTTGATAGATCACTTGTATATGTTTATGTCATGTTTTATATGCTGAATTTCGGATTAAAATATGCCGAAAATTGACTAGATTTCCAACAATCCAAAAACTTGATAGGTCTTTTCGGTAGTTGGCTTTGCTGCGTCGCTTAAACCGCACCCTCCGCTTGATGGTTCCAATTTTAAGAGATGGCGTGCACGCGCAATCCCGTGGTTTATCGCCATGGAATGTTTTCATGTTGCACAAGGAAAGCCCACTGAGCTCTCGTCGATGAGGACGAACGCAAGTTCAATGTAGCGGATAACTTTTTTGAGGTGCACTTGTCAACATATCGGCGGATAACATTGTGGATGTGTACATGCATTTGCCTACGGGCAAAGATATGTGGAATGCACTTGAGGCCAAGTTCGAGTTTCCGATGCCGGGCAAAGATGAGTCGTATGTCATGGAGCGCTTCTATGACTACAAGATGGTCGATGACCGTTTTGTAGTAGAGCAAGCTCATGAAATTCAGGCGCTCGCAAAGGAGCTTGAGAACAATAAGTGCGAGTTACCGGACAAGTTTGTGGCTGGCGGTATTATCGCCAAGTTACCACCCTCTTGGTCGGATTTTGCTACTTCTCTAAAGCACAAGAGGCAGGAGTTCAGTGTTACTGATCTCATTGGCACTCTTGGTGTTGAAGAGAAGGCGAGGGCAAAAGATACTCGTGGCAAGAAAGTTGTCACGAGGAGGTTCTAGCGCCAATTTGGTGCGTAAGAAGAATCCTCGTGCTTTCCACAACAAAAGAAAAATAAGCCTTTTGTCAAGCCCAAGGCTACCACTGAGTTTAAGAAGAAAGGCAAAGGAAAGGGCAGCTGCTTTGTGTGCGGTGATTCTGGCCATTGGGCTAAGGATTGTCCAGATCGCAAGGATAAGCAGAAGAAGTCTGCCAACATGGTTATTAGTGACGCTGGAGGAACATCGGGTACGGTAATTATTTACCTACGCTTCTTTCGCTTGTCAATCACCCGAGTGGTGGGTTGACACCGGTGCTAATATTCATGTTTGTGCTGATATTTCCTTGTTTTCATCTTATCAGGTCGGTCGAGGTTGCTCCTTGTTGATGGGGAACGGATCGCATGCAGCTGTTCATGGTGTTGGTACGGTCGATCTGAAGTTTACTTCGGGAAAGATCGTGCACCAAGAACGTGCAGCATGTTCCTCCATAAAGAAAAATCTCGTCACGGATCTCTCTGTGTAGAGATGGTTTTAGGCTTGCATTTGAGTCCAATAAATGTGTCGTGTCTAAGTATGGAACATTTGTTGGTAAAGGCTATGAGAGCGGAGGCTTGTTCCGTTTTTCTTTGATGGATTCCTATAATAAATTTGTGAACCATGTGTGTAACGATGATGATGAATCTAATGTTTGGCATTCACGACTTTGTCATGTTAATTTTGGGTGTATGACGCGCTTAGCTATTATGAGTTTAATCCGAAATTCACTTTGGTCAAAGGTTCTAAGTGTCATGCGTGTGTTCAATCGAAACAACCTCGCAAGCCTCACAAGGCAGAAAAGAGGCGAGGAATGTGGCATCGTTAGAACTCATTCATTCCGATTTGTGCGAGATGAATGGCGTGTTGACTAAAGGTGGGAAGAAATATTTCGTGACGCTTATAGATGATTGCACTAGATTTTGCTATGTGTACTTATTGAAAACAAAAGATGAAGCGTTGAATTACTTTAAGATCTATAAAGTGAGGTAGAAAACCAACTTGAGAGGAAAATCAAGCGGGTAAGGTCCGATCGTGGGGAGAGTATTTTTCAAATGAGTTTACTTTATTCTGCGAGGAACATGGAATTATTCATGAGAGGACGCCTCCTATTCTCCCGAATCAAACGGGGTTGCGAAAGAAAGAACCGCACTCTAATCGATTTGGTTAACGCCATGTTAGACACTGCGGGACTTTCTAAGGAATGGTGGGGTGAGGCTATATTGACCGCGTGTCATGTCCTCGAATAGAGTTCCTACAAAGAACAAAGAAATAACACCATTCGAGGAATGGGAAAAGAAAAGTCGACTCTTTCATATTTGCGCACTGGGATGTTTGGCCAAAGTTAATGTGCCAATTATCAAGAAGCGTAAACTTGGACCAAAACCGTAGATTGTGTATTTCTTGGTTATGCTATGCACAGCGTGGGTTATAGGTTCTTAATTATAAAAACTGGAGTACCTGACATGCGTGTTGGTACAATCATAGAATCCAGAGATGCTACATTTTTTGAGAATGAATTTCCTATGAAATGTGATGTACCTAGCTCATCTAGTCAAGAACCTATAATTTCCCTTGATTCTTTTATGCCGATAGAACATGTTGAGGAAACGCCTGTGGAAAATCCTGAGGAGGATAACAATGAAGTTACTCGAAAGAGTAAGAGACAGAGGACTGCAAAGTCTTTTGGTGATGATTTCATTGTATACCTCGTGGATGACACTCCAAGAACCATTGAAGAGGCATATTCTTCTCTTGACGCTGACTATTGGAAGGAAGCGATACGTAGTGAGATGGACTCTATTATGTCTAATGGAACTTGGGAGGTCGTTGACCGTCCTTATGGGTGTAAACTCAGAGGATGTAAATGGATTTTCAAGAAAAAGCTTAGGCCTGATGGTACAATTGAAAAGTACAAGGCAAGGCTTGTGGCCAAGGGTTATACCGAGAAAGAAGGCGAGGACTTCTTTGATACTTATTCACTGTTGTCCGATCGACCACAATTCGAGTACTACTTGCCCTGGCTGCCTCTCATGGTCTTCTCGCTCATCAAATGGACGTTAAGACAGCTTTCCTAAATGGAGAGTTGGAGGAGGAGATTTATATGGATCACCGGATGGGTTTGTGGTACAAGGTCAAGAAGGAAAGGTGTGCAAGTTGTTAAAGTCTTTGTATGGCCTAAAGCAAGCACCTAAGCAATGGCATGAGAAGTTCGACAAAACTTTGACATCTGCTGGCTTTGTTGTGAATGAAGTCGACAAATGTGTGTACTATCGCTATGGTGGGGAGAAGGAGTGATCTTGTGCTTGTATGTTGATGACATATCGATTTTTGGGACCAACCTCAATGTGATTGAGGAGGTCAAGGACTTTCTGTCCAAGAATTTTGAGATGAAAGATTTGGGATTGGCTGATGTGATTCTTAACATTAAGCTACCGAGAGAAGGTGATGGTGGGGTTACACTCGTGCAATCCCACTATGTGGATAAGGTCTTGAGTCGCTTTGGTTATAGTGATTGCAAACTCGCTTCTACTCCTTATGATCCTAGTGTGTTATTGAGGAAAACCGAAGAATAACAAGGGATCAATTGAGATACTCCTGCATCATTGGCTCATTGATGTATTTAGCTAGTGCTACGAGGCCCGACATCTCGCTTTGTGAGCAAGCTAAGCCGGTTTGTTTCAAACCGGAGATGATCATTGGCGTGCTCTTGAGAGAGTGATGCGCTATCTAAAGGCAATCGTGAGCTATGGCATTCACTATGCTTTGGGTACCCAAAGGTACCGGAGGGATATAGTGATTCAAACCGGATCTCGATCTCGATGAGATAAAAGCCACGAGTGGATATGTGTTCACACTTGGAGGTGGTCTTTGTTTCGAAGTCTTGCAAGCGCACCATCTTAACGAGGTCAACAATGGAAGCGTAACTCACAGCGTTAGATACCGCCATCGTTGAGGCCGAGTGGCCGTGAACTCCTTATGGATCCGCCGGTGGTTGAAAAACCGATACTGGCTATCACGATGAACCGTGATAATCGATCAGTAATTATCAAGGTGAACAGTTCTAAGGACAACATGAAGTCATCTAGGCATGTTAAGAGGCGGTTGAAATCGTCGTAAAGCTGAAAAACTCGGAGTTATAGCATCGACTATGTCCGCATAACTAAGAATCGCGCACCAATTTACAAAGGGTTTATCACGTAATGTGATAGATAGTGCATCGAGTGAGATGGGCTCGAGACCCACATGAGTCATACCACGGTGGTAACTGTTCTATGTGATCGGAGATCCGTGAAGTAGGATGGTGAAACAAGTCGTTGGTTGATCGGGAGGAGAGACCTTTACAAGGCTCATTTCTTCAATGATGCGCTTCTCTTCTATTCTGTATGGCAGGTTGGTTTTTACCTTAATGTGATCCAAGTGGCTTTTAAAGCGAGAGATGTCGACCTACAGGATATCTTAGAAAGAACACACCTATATGAGTTCGATTGCTGGTCACGATCTATGAGATTTGGGTGATCTCTAGATACTCATGAATAGGCATGGAGTATGACTTATACGCTCCAACCGGAGGGGATGCTTTAGGCGACCTAGTACTAGCAAAGGAATTGGGTAAAGCTTGTTCGCACAAAACTGTCAATTCAAGGCTTAGTCCATTGTTCATTGTGGATGAGTGTAACTCCTTTCCTAGGTGGATGTTCAACTTAACAGTCTCCATCAAACACGGTATATCAAACAACAATAGAATCGAGAGCATTTCTCGTGTGCCTTGAAATTTGGTGGGGATTGTTGGATTAATTGGGATTGGCCCATTTTAATTTAGCAATTAATCAAATGAAATTCCTAGGCCCACAACTAATGCTAGGTAGAAAATTGTTTAGTCCCATATGGAGAATTGAATGGGAGTTACACCACTTTAAAAGTTGGAACGTGGTAACCCCTTGTGGAATTGGAGAGAGCCAATACGCGCGCGCCGCTCGCTGCTTCGCCACGCCACGCCACGCCGCGTCGCGCGCGCGTGCGCGTGCGTGTGCGTGCGTGTGCGTGTGCGCGTGCGCGTGTGCGCTTGTAGCAGCGTGTCGAGTGCGCGCGTTTTCTTTATCTTTCAAAATCAAACGCATTGACTCGCCGCGAACGGTGCGATTACCGGTGGATTATGGCTGCGTTACTTTGAGTAATGGGTGCGATTCATCGTGACTAATGGCGGCGATTCGGTCTCTTCATTTTTTCGTTACAAGAGAACGAGCATAAAAGGCTCTCTCTCCATACGAAAGAACGATTTTCTCTCCCTCTGCTTTTGTTGTGCGCTCTCGCATCTCCGATCCGAATCTTGCGCGCAAGTTTCAGGTGAGTAGGCCTCGGGACTTCGTCCGCTTGTGTACCGCCGGGTAGGCGCGATCAAGTTTTGGGAGCGATCGCGCGACTACTCAATCTGCGACGTCTACTTCGGTGGTCAACCGTCGCGCGATCGCATCTGCGAACATCTTCCCGCATCAAGCTTCGCCCCGCATCACGCCTTGATCGACTACATCGAATAGGCCATCATGTCGATCGATGGTAACGGCGCCTCCGGTGTCTCGACGCCCCGCCGAGGGTATAAATCTAAAACTTTTCTGGTGTATTTGTTTATGTACGCTATGAATATGTTAATAGATGTTTCTGTTAGCTTGTTCGTTAGCGAATATGAATACATCGTTGATAGATCACTTGTACATGTTTATGTCATGTTTTATATGCTGAATTTCTGGATTAAAATATGCCGAAAATTGACTAGATTTCCAACAACATTCTCCCACAAACTCTCAAGCACCGAACATTGATGCTTAAGTTTTGACAAATTCTATCTGAAACGTGGCAAGAAACCACCTCTAAGCACCTATTAGAGATGCTCTAATATTACAAAACCGATAGATTAATAGGCTGACATACCACAGTCTTTTATTTTGTTTTCTTGTCCTCCTACTCACTGATGTATGATATACATTGATGGATTCTGTATACTTTTTTAGCCTATTTTGGATCTGAGAAGGTTCCAATCTTTATACTCATCAACAATCTATGGCTATTTACTCATCAGTTTGTACTATCGACTATTGAGTTGTTTTATTCCAATAAATTCAACTGTAATTGGGATTCATGCAGTTATCAATGTATTATTCAGAACTGGTGTCTGTTTTTACTCAAGGGTACTCTACTGACTATTTCTAATATATTCCTGTTTTTGTTGCAACAACAACAGCAATAAAGCTTTTTGTCCCAAACAAGTTAAGGTAGATTAGGAATGAAATCTTCTCAAGATCAAAGAAATAAGAGGCTTGAAAAAAAACCTACAATGCTAAAACCCTAAGCCACTTGCTATCTGAGCCGAGAGGCTAAAACACTGTCCCTACCTTTCTTATGGTTCTGGTACGTGGATCGCTAACTTCCAAGCGCTCCTATCCAAAGCGAATTCTTTAGATACATTCCAATCCCTCAAGTCTCTTTTAACTATTTCCTCCCACGTCAATTTTGGTCGACCTCTACCTCTTCTTACATTTTCAGTACGTCTTAAAATTTCACTATGTACCGGTGCCTCAAGAGGCCGTCGTTGGAAATATCCAAACCATCTTAAACGATGTTGGACAAGTTTCTCTTCAATTAGTGCTATCTCCACCCTATCACGTATATCATCATTGCAGATGTGATCCCGTCTTGTCTGACCATAGATCCATCGCAGCATCCTCATCTCCGCTACACTCATTTTCTGTATATGTTGTCTTTTAGTCACCCAACATTCTGCTCCATATAGCATCGCGGGCCTGATCGCCATCCTATAGAACTTACTCTTTAACTTTTGAGAGGTTTTTTTGTCACATAGGACACTAGATGTTTGGCGTCATTTCGTCCACCTCGCTCTTATCCTGTGGCTCACGTCTTCATCAATCTCACCATCCCACTGTAGCATCGATCCCAAATAACAAAACGTGTCATTCTTAGGCACTACTTGTCCATCCAATCTAACATCTCCATCATTTGTCCTAGCACCACTGAAATCACACCTCATATACTCAGTTTTAGTCCTACCAAGTCTAAAACCCTTCAATTCTAATATCTTCTTCCACAACTCGAGCTTCCTATCAACACCTATTCTACTCTCGTCAACCAGCACTATATCATCAGCGAAAAGCATACACTAAGGGATATCTCCTTGTATGTCCTGTGTGACTTCGTCCATCACTACGGTAAAAATGTATGGACTCAACGCTGACCCTTGGTGTAGTCTATCTTAATAGGAAAGTCATTAGTAATACTACTACACATTCTGACATTAGCCACAACATTTTCGTACATGTTCTTAATTAGGGTAATATATTTTGTTAGGACTCTTTTCTTTTGAAGCGCTTACCACATGACCTTTCTTGGCACTTTGTCATAAGCTTTCTCCAAGTCAATAAATATCATGTGAAGGTCCTTCTTTTGTCCCTATACCTCTTCATCAACTGTCGTAGCAAGAAAATCGCCTCCGTGGTCGACTTTTCAGGCATAAAACCAAATTAGTTTGTCGTCACGCTAGTCACTTTTTCTTAAACGGCGCTCAATTACTTGTTTCTAGAGCTTCATTGTGTGGCTCATAAGCTTAATTCCTCTATAATTCAACAAACGGTGACAACTGACAAATACTGATTGAAGAAAGACTTTTAATTCTGACTGCAGTGGCTTTAATTACCTTGTCTTGTTTAGAAGATATGCACATTTTATAACTTTCTCCCTTTATCTTGACATGGTACCTGCATTTTCAATCTTAAATGTCGGTTGCCCAAATACAATCACATGTATTACTTAATACCTGGGGTAATTGCTCCTTCGAAAAAATAACTAACAAGTTAACGAGGACTCATATTGTTACGGTAAAAAAATGTTTAGGTTCACCCATACAGTGAGTGCATAAACAAGTAGCACGCATTTGTCAAACAAATGTTAACTTTGTATTTGTTACCAAAATTTATAGCTGTCAGTTGTCCCCCTTTTAGATCGAAGCTTTCTGTAGCTCCAATTAGTGTTTCTCATAATTCCCAAGCGGTGACGTTTACCTAACTTGATATTACCTGGCTACTATTTCTTAGGCTCTGATCTCCAGCGGCAAATTTTGCGTTTTGCCATGTGCCTCCTTAGGCAGCTATTATTATTATCCAAACCGGCAGTCCCACAACAACTGTACTGCAAAGACTGAGTAATGCTGGTGCATGAGTTCAAGCTGGATTTGTCAATATCCTAAGTGGATATAATTATTTGTTTGTCTGGAGTTTTGAGACCACATACTACAGAGAGCACTGATATGACAAACTACTCTTTTGTGACCTCATCTGTAGATAACCCAAAATCAAACACATTTCAAAACCTTTCATGATGTTTGCCCATCGGCATGCTTGATGGGGGTACTCTTTTGTATGTTTTATGTCACCTTTTAGCTGCTGCTAGAATGGATAAGGCGAATTCGACGTTCCATTGGCTAGTTGAAATAAGGTCAATCAACGATAGTAGTTCTGGTGCCGGGCCACTTTTTCGGTATTCAATCAACTTTTGGTTTTTTGTGAGGCACTTCTTTTGCCCATCTGATGTCATGTTATGGAATTACTACTACTTCCTCATTGATATGCTATTAGAGCATACTGAAAACATATGAAATGTTACTTCTATTCCTGTGTTTAGTTTCTGATTTTGTCTGGAAGGTGTGGAACCTTTGTAAACCTACCAGTTAAGATTTAATACATAACTAAGGTTACATACCTGATGCACCCCAGCTGGTAAGTGCAATATGGAATGCAGAAGGTAGGAAGCCATACAGTGAACATAATAATTGAATAAAGAACAATATTTTAATATTTTGTTTTCCTTATGATGATTTACCATCCAGGTGTGAGTTAGGTACATAGAGAAGCCAACTCAGCTACACATGCAAGCCATGAAATAGGTCCTCAGGTATGTGAAGGGGACAACCGACTTTTGTCTAGTGTATTCCAGAGGAGGAGGTACGGAGAAGATTGCATGTTACAGTGATAGCAACTTGGCAGACGACGTGGATGATAGGAAAAGCACAAGCAACATGTCGTTCTACTTCAACGGGAATATAGTCACTTAGGTGTCTCAAAAACAGAACATTGTCACCCTGTCGTCATGTGAAGCTGAGTTCATGGCTACCAAAACAGCAGCATGTCAAGGCATATGGTTGCAAAGTGTGCTAAGTGAGATAACGGGAGAAGCCCCAAGTCCAGTCATCTTGTACATCAACGACAAATTAGCAATCGCATTGATGAAGAATCTTGTGTTTCATGGAAGAAGCAAGCATATTGATACCCGATTTCACTTTATTAGAGAGTGTGTGGAGAAGGGATTGATTATTGTCAAGCACAGGTGCACAGGGGAGCAGCGTGCGGATATCCTCACAAATGCACTTTCTCAAGTCAAGTTCAAAGAGATGCGTGATCTGCTAGGCGTCAGAGACTCACGCAACCAAGCCTAGATTAGGGGAGATTATAAAATGTGGAGCGCGCGGTGGGGCCAAGAGAGCTGAGCGGTGGTGGCGGTCCAAGGAGAGGACGACGGCGGTGGCTCATGCTGTGGAAGGCCAACGGTGGCGTGGAGACTACCGGATCCGAGCGAGGCGACAAGGATCCGAGAGATCGGAGACGGCGGCACGAAGAGAGTAAGGGAGGAGGTTAGCCGGGGCGGCTTCGACTAGAGACGCAGGCGCGGACACGGCACGGTGGCCGGGAGGCGGCGATGCAAATATCCACGGTGGTCGAGAGAACGCAACGATCGAAGAGAAAGCCAGATCCGAGGGGGTCGGCGTCGGGGAGACCAGATCCAAGCGACGACCTCAAGGTAGCGAAGAAGACGACGACCGGCGGCGAAGGCTGAACCGATCCACTCGGATCCGGGCTAGAGATGGCTGGTGAGTTAGAGATGCCGAATCTGGTGTGGAGGCAGCTAGATTCGAGCGGGGCACGACTGGCGGTGATCAGATCTAAGCTTGGTCCGCGGCGGTGGGCGAGCGTAGCCCAACTCGGGTCGGCGGCGGTGAGCCTCCATGTGCCAGAAGGGGAGATTCCGGCATGATGGCTTGTTGCTGCTGCTCCCTTCACGCTAACTGCTACTACAAGGAGGTTGTCTCCCGGGAGTGGAGATCGCTCCTCTTGGGGGTATCATCAGTGGAAGACGATTGAGGCTAGGGTTTGAACCTGGCTCTGATATCATGTTAGATGGAGAGGAGGAAGAGATGAATAGTTGATTGTATTGATCTCAACCTAAAGGGCTATATATAGAGTACATAGGACACACATAAGACTAAACTCTAGAAATTAAGAAATACCATAAATACCTTTAACAACCTTATCAAAATGAAATGGCATGAAGTTGCACTGGGTGTTAACATACATGCCATGGTTGTGCTTTGATATTATTAATAATTAAAGCAAGCATGAAATTTGAAGTAGTTTTTGTTAGATAATTTGCCGATACTAGTTTTAAGTTTTAACGGGCCATTTTCTTGATCTAACTATAATTGTTTTAGTGTTTATGCTATATTATTTGGAATAGTACAGATTATAGAAGCGCATGTCTTGGGAATTTCCAGGAGTGGGAAAATTTAAATGAAGTGCATGCCATTGAACTTTCTTTTTTAGCATCATATGCTTGGAGGAACCAGCTGATTTAAAATGAGGCATTATAGGCAATCCCCATGCTTGGAGGAACCCATTGATCAACTGCTTCGAGAATAACTAGTGAAAATAGATATCAATTTATGCCTTTTGCCTGTTGTACTTGTTAACTGCTACCTGTTACTTTCATTATGTCTCTTGGCATAAATATGAGAGGGTTTAATGAAATTATAAATGAAATATTACATCCAAATACAGTACCAAGAAGAACTTACATGGAAAACCAGCCGATTCATATGTAGATTTCAACAGTAGCTATATATATATATATATATCCATATATTCAATATAACCACAATGACTTGCATGCAAGTCATTGTGGTTGGTTGAATATATGGATATATTATACCCTCTTGCACGAATAATTTTGTCCAATAGTGATAAGAACATGTACCCTATGGATATAATCATATTTGCTATACTTGTTGTTCGAATTACAAGAGCTCCTACGCACCACTTAAATTATCAGTGAGTTCATTTCAAACAGTTTCACTTTGTTTGACAAAGAACGTATGATATTACATAATGAGAGTTTGTTGCGTTTGTTATTATGTACCGACATTTATGATGAAGATCATGCAATACGTGAGGCTACACATATGCTAAAACCGAGGACGGTTTTCTATTAAGAAGGGGAGGATGATGTGACCACGCCACAAACACATACGACAATAGCGCCCAATATCAAGATTGAACTAAAGGTGAATTCGTTTCTTCAGCCTTCATATGTTACTAAGAATAGACCGCTACCTAATGTAAGTGATTTAATTGTGCTTAGGAACTTGGGAAAGGATGAAGGAAAGGGACATGGAGTCCTGGACATGCATGGAAGGAATAAGGGAGGTCACCACGTCACTTTGGGACCAAGTCAAGCACGAATTCGAGTTGGACACGTTTTGGAATCAGACTCGGACTGCTACAATGGTGCAAGTTTAAACGGACATAACTTTCTCATACGGACTCCGTTTGGGACGTTCTTGTACTTCATGGAAAGCTTATCAAGTCTACTTTCCAATTGATCCAACCTCATCTTCAAATTCCATCCGAGCCAGCCGGAATCATCAAAACAATCCACGTAGGTTTCTGAGTCCGAGTCAAAAGGGTGCTGCGCCACCTCCACTTGGGCCCATGGGCCTTGTAACCCTAGGGTGTACCCTTTGGGACGCCTCCCCTGGTTGTTTTCACTATATAGGAGCCACCGCCTCCGTTTCTAGGACTTAGGTTTTGTTTAGATCAGTTTAGCCCCTTGTGCAAACTCCACGTTCTCTTGTGTCGGCTAGACCAACAGATTCGTGTTACGAACCTCAACTATCCTTGTGCGACTTTTATATCTAGCAAGTTTCAGGTTGCTCACTATCCTTATTCTTGCGTGTTCTTCGGTTGCATGCAGGAATAGACCTTCGTGGTCAGGTCAACCGTGTTCTTGGCACGGTTGATAACATCTTGGGGTTGGTTCAGCGATTGCTAAGGCGCAAGTGACGTCTCGTACGGTTGTAGTCGGATCGCAAGAGTCATCTCCACCGAAATCGATAGTTATCATCCTATCGGAAGATCGAGACCTCATCGCCTCATCGGTTGGTATCGAGCTTGATTGACCGGTAGGAATTCTTTGTATCCTAGTTAGTAGATTGATTTTTATTTCCCATAGTCCAGAAAAATTGCCCCACAAAAAGAGTTAATTTCATTGTCCAAACCCGTTGTGCCTTTCAATCTGTTAGTTTTGGTTTGCTAAATTGAATTTGTGTCCGTTTTAGCTTTGTCTAGTTGCTGGTCATATCCTTGATTCCATAAAAATCCAAACAAAAAATTCCCTATCACAAACCCTAATTCCAATTTCACTGATTTTCCTTTCTCTGCCGCCACCAAAAACGTCATAACTTTTGATTCGAGATTATTTTTGAGTGAGACCACCGCCATTAGATTCAAAACTTCATTGTACATCTATCTGTAAAATTTCACGTCATTCCAGCAAGGCAGTTAGAGCATCTCCAAGAGATGCTCTTTCTCACCCCCTATCTTAAAATATTGGGTATGAAATTAAAAATAAGCCTCCAACAGATACTCTAAAACACGCCCAATAATTTTGGTACTCTAAAATTGAGGTAGATCATCATCAAATATAGAGTACCTAGATGGTAATTTTAGGGATCCAAGTTTAAAGGAGCTGCTGAAGGAGGGGAAAGATTTAGAGGATAATTTTTTTAGAAAGATTCCCAATATAAGATTTTAGAGGACTAAATATTGAGCTTCTCTTGGAGATGCTCTTAAGAGATATCTGCGGTGCAAGTTCACCTAAAAATCCAGATTGAATCTGCAACAGCCGGCACTTGTGAATTTTGTGCGAATTTTTCGGTCGGTTTCCAGAACTTGGCCCCAAAACAAAAGTTGTAGAAAAAGCCGTCGGGAAACGGAGAAAAAAAGAATCATTGAAAAAAAGGCAACTGACAAAAAGTTACGGCCGAAATACCGACTTGCTATCCAGTGGACAGAAATCTTCAGTTTCCAAGTTTTGGGTCAATCCTTGTGCCCTTCAATTCCAGATTGCATTCAATTGAATTATCTTGTATTTACCACTCCCATACATTGCCATACACTTATTTTAGCCTTCTTCCATCTTTGGTTGATCAGCAACATAGGCTAAGTGCTAGATACGAACTATAATTCAATTCTATGCAATTTCTGAAATTAATTGATTAATTTCCTTTGCTACAAAATACATAGCCTATCTAAGCTCCACTTTTCTACTAACCGAACAGGTCTCGCTGTACCTTGCAATCGCTTTACTCATCACTTGAGTCGATTTATCACGAACCACCACCGGTTGCACCACTGCTTGTTTTGGTAAGAACTTGTAAGAATTTGGTAAGAGCTTGAGAGATGCGTGACTTGATTTGAGCCTCCATATCCTAGTAGTTGATAGGAACATTTACTTGTGATTTGTTTCCTTGTTTTCTACTAACAATGACAAGCTTGAGAAAATTGGTAGATTATGATGTCATCGCGAGCAGATTTGAACTTGAAGGGAAACAATTACGGTATATATCTTGCCACTCACCACGAGAGTACGTCGTCGGACTACTTCTTGTGGGTTACTATGATGGATAGCTACTTTAAAAGACAAGATCTTGATCCTTATGAGAAGATGAGCATGGCAAGGACGGCGCTGATTGGTGATGTTCAACATTGGTGGTCGAATCTCGAGTTCCACTATATATACACAAGGGAGGAGATGAAAAGAAATTGCGACATCGTTTTGTACCTCCAGCACTCACGGTCACAAGCGAGGTGGAATCTGAGGTAATTGAAAATGTTGATATTGTTTTGGTTTCTACTCCATCTACAGATACCACCGAGATATTGAAGAGGTGAAGGATGATCCGTGCATCTTATGCCATTAGAGGAGAAGTTTGAGGTAAATCTGAGTATCTAATGAGGACGATAATGACAAAGGTACTGATTTGGTGCTACAACAAGACATAGATCAACCTTGTGAGTATATACTGCTGTAGTGCAATCTTTTGATATTCCTTGTGTTGACTTGAACGAACCATGTGCTGATCTAAATTCTCACAATTTTGCACTTGTCGAATTAATTACACATAAGGAAGTATTTGATAGAATATCCCTGTGATGCATTGTGCTATATCAAGCTTAATGAGGCCGTTAGTTTGGATTGTGCTATGGAGAAAGTTTTCGAACTTGCATGTTCGAAATTCTTGTTTAGTGCCTACACCCTTGGGTATAAGTTTAATTTGATTGGAGATTATGGTGTAGAAAATCAATTTTTGTATATCGAATATGCATAACTTATGATCACATGGATGAATTGAAGCTTGTTGTATTGGACAACAATTCTTGTGTGTTGAATCTTGTTCAATATGAGAAGGAAGTAAAATTTAGTACTCATCCAATACCTATGTGTTCATCTATTTTTGAACCATCTAACATTGACAATCTGAATAATGAAATTGATGTATGGAAGAACTTGCAAATCTTTTCACCCTTACTAGATGAATTTGCTATTGCTCAATTGAAATCTGATTATATCAAAGAACTTTGCTTGATTCCAAAAGTTGTAGCTTTACCCATATGTGCCACCACTACAAGTATACAACTTCAAAGATTTGAATTGCATAGATGCTTCACTTACATTTGCAAAACAAGTTGCAATAATTGCTGTGTGAGAAATTTTGATTTGCTCATTAACATATATGATTACTTTTGGGTTAATAATATAATGAGCTTTTATGATCACTGTTGTTTTATAACATTAATTGTGCAACAACGAAGAACATAAAACGGATGACATATACATATACCATGCATACACCTTGGCTTCTCTGTTACCATACTTTCAGCTTATCAAAAGCCGAGGACAGCTTTACTTTCAAGAAGGGGAGAATGATAAGAACATGTACCCTATGGATATAATCATATTTGCTATACTTGTTGTTCGAATTACAAGAGCTCCTACGCACTACTTAAATTATCAGGTGAGTTCGTTTCAAACAGGTTTCACTTTGTTTGACAAAGAACGTATGATATTACATAATGAGAGTTTGTTGCGTTTGTTATTATGTACCGACATTTATGATGAAGATCATGCAATACGTGAGGCTACACATATGCTAAAACCGAGGACGGTTTTCTATCAAGAAGGGGAGGATGATGTGACCACGCCACAAACACATACGACAATAGCGCCCAATATCAAGATTGAACTAAAGGTGAATTCGTTTCTTCAGCCTTCATATGTTACTAAGAATAGACCGCTACCTAATGTAAGTGATTTAATTGTGCTTAGGAACTTGGGAAAGGATGAAAGAAAGGGACATGGAGTCCTGGACATGCATGGAAGGAATAAGGGAGGTCACCACGTCACTTTGGGACCAAGTCAAGCACGAATTCGAGTTGGACACGTTTTGGAATCAGACTCGGACTGCTGCGATGGTACCAAGTTCAAACGGGCATAACTTCCTCATACGGACTCCGTTTGGGACGTTCTTGTACTTCATGGAAAGCTTATGAAGTCTACTTTCCAACGGATCCAACATCATCTTCAAATTCTATCCGAGCCGGCCGCAATCGTCAAAAGAGTCCACGTTGGTCACGTACTGGAATCGGATTCGGACTGCTGCAATGGTGCAAGTTTAAACGGACATAACTTTCTCATACGGACTCCGTTTGGGACGTTCTTGTACTTCATGGAAAGCTTATCAAGTCTACTTTCCAATTGATCCAACCTCATCTTCAAATTCCATCCGAGCCGGCCGGAATCATCAAAACAATCCACGTAGGTTTCTGAGTCCGAGTCAAAAAGGGTGCTGCACCACCTCCACTTGGGCCCATGGGCCTTGTAACCCTAGGGTGTACCCTTTGGGACGCCTCCCCTGGTTGTTTTCACTATATAGGAGCCACCGCCTCCGTTTCTAGGACTTAGGTTTTGTTTAGATCAGTTTAGCCCCTTGTGCAAACTCCACGTTCTCTTGTGTCGGCTAGACCAACAGATTCGTGTTACAGAACCTCAACTATCTTTGTGCGACTTTTATATCTAGCAAGTTTCAGGTTGCTCACTATCCTTATTCTTGCGTGTTCTTCGGTTGCATGCAGGAATAGACCTTCGTGGTCAGGTCAACCGTGTTCTTGGCACGGTTGATAACATCTTGGGGTTGGTTCAGCGATTGCTAAGGCGCAAGTGACGTCTCGTACGGTTGTAGTCGGATCGCAAGAGTCATCTCCACCGAAATCGATAGTTATCATCCTATCGGAAGATCGGGACCCCATCGCCTCATCAAATAGATAATTAATGCGTGGATGATTCTACCTTTTCCTTTGAAGAAGCCAATCTTAGTGTGGGTTTTCTCATTGTTTCACTTGATTGGATGTTGGTGAGTCAGGCGTTTTCTCTCACTTTCAGATGATAGTTAGTCCTAGTTTGAAAATCGACAAAGGTGTCTTCTCCTGCTGATCTTGTCAACTTCCATAGGTGCATGCTATAGATGGAAAGTGTGACATGCTAATGCTGAAGATAATGTCTTTTTAAGGTGGAATATTTCGATTTATTTAAATGATCTTTGAGCCATGCTATGTCACAGTCTTGTCTGTCAATCAGGGATGAGAAAAACAGACTAAAGTAACTTTTGTAATGATCCAACAAGATTCGACAAAAAACATTGACTAGATTGCTACCAAGTTTGCTAGGACCAGTGATGACCCTTCCGATCCCAAATACCATTATCAATTTTATTTATTGTTTTTCAGGTTATATCTGTATCTTGAACACTTCATGTTTAGCACTTAATATGCAGTTAGTATGCTTTCTACTTTATTCTGGCACTTATTGTGCCATCTGCCATGAATTCCTACTTACACTAAACTAAAGTTTTCTTTTGCCTCCAAAGGTTGAAAATATGCTTAGGCTTTGACTTTTTTTGATCAACCTGGTACTGTTCAGATGCGATTTCTTTGTGCCTTCTGTTATTCCTCTTCCTCATCACATGTCTCTAAATAATGGATTGCTCCCTGTTCGTTAGGGTCTAGATATACGTTTGATATTAGTTTGCTCAAGTAATTATATATTGCCTGTCATTCACCTGTGACCTGATTTTTTTAGTTTGTGATTGCAGGGGAATTTCAGTAAGATTCAGATTATATAGACATATTCTTTTTTTAGAAGTTTATGGCTTTTTGCATGAATTTTTTTTAGATAAAGGATATAAAATCCGGCGTCTATATCCACGAAGGATATACACAGCCAAAAGTTACACAAGCTCTTAGGCTCAAAGCCTCAAAACTGAGGTACATAAAACAACATGAAAGATAACTCAATGACTAAGAAAAAAACTAGAAAGGCTAAGCTTCAGCACTTTTCCTCCGTCCTTGCTTACAACCAAGCCCCTATCTTCATCCGACTGTGCCATCCAAACTTCGGTCTGCTTTGCGTGAAGATGGACCTCCGAGGCGACGTCTCTAAGAAGGCGACGAGAGTCGCCGACGCCGCCCGCCTCACCGAGGCAAAGTTTTCACCTGGAGATCAGTAAACATGAGAACTATGTAGTGCCACGACACACCTCCAGGAAGGATAATGGCGCCCGAAGGCGTCATTGATGTCGAGACCGGTAAGATCACCGGCAAAGCTTTCGCCAAGACCGCACAAGACCCCACGTACTACCCACACACAAAATAGACCGCCACCAACACTCCGGGGCCCTGCACGCCTCAAGGTCATGGCATAGCCACCCTTGAACTCCACGACGAGCCGCTTCTGAACGCCTTACAGAGCCTGTACGACACGTGGATCACCACCGCCTTCTTGCTCCCGGCCGCAACCAACTGGAACTCGGAGTTGGAGCAGAGGACCTTGAGGTCGCTCTTGAACTCCTGGTTGCCATTCTCCAGGTCGAAGAACGCCTGCGCGACGGAGTCCACAAACTCCGAGGGCTCGAGGCCCTAGTCCTTCTGTACCTTCCTCCTCGCCGTGAACATCGTGCCGCCTTTTTTCCTTCTTCGCCGGAGATGAGCGTGAGGATGAATGGAGCGGAGGCGGCGCCGGCGAGGCGGCTTCGCGCGCTCTCCCTACTCGACCAGGGCTACGAAGGGGGCTGCCACTGCAGAACAAGCCTATCATATCAGCCGCACACCCCGAGCTCATTGTCCTTGTACAGGAGGAGAGCCTCGGAGCGTTCGACGTCGGCGAGGACATTCGATGATCAGCCGCTGTTTCGTAGGCCTGCGCAGAGACCGACGCCAGCCACAGTGGCGAATGCGCAGGCGACATCGACCACGAGCAGCTCCCTGCAGCAGCGACGACGTCCCAACTGAAGCTGTTCTTGCTAGAGACCGACGATGAGCTCATGTCATCACCCTGAATTATTAATTGCTGATCCAGCTGCTTTCTTGCATTTGCATCGTCCCTGCTCTTCTGAAAGCTTACCACCCTCTTCCATTTCTTGGCACTGACCGCTACCGTAGAGCGGAGCTTGGATTGCGCTGACTGAGCAGCAGCTCGCCTGAGGAGCTCCCTCATCCTGGACACGAAGGCCTTCTGGCGGTCGGTGATCCTCCTCTTCGACTCCGGCGCAGCGCCCTCGCTCTTCGCTTCCGAAGACGGCGGCGCGGGCTTTTTGCATGAATGCAGGGTAGTCTTTTAATCTTGCTGCATGTATACAGGTATCTTTCGTAAGTCAAGACACCTTTATTTGTTAATCGTCGGTCCACCTGGGAGCTGCCTTTTGCTACTGTCATCAATTAACAAAATACTGAGCATGAGTTCCACTGGTTAGTGGTTCAGTTCATTATTGCACGGCTTATCTTTGTGCTGTAACAACAGCTGGAATTCTCATGTTTCTTGGACTGATATAATCCTCAAATGATTGCTTCCAAAGAGCATCAGACACAGCTCAAAGGTAATGTAACGCTGCTCTTCTTTGATCTCCTTGCTAAAAGTGCTTTGCGAGTGCATCACCACTACTAGTCAGTAGTCAGTACACACTGTCCTTCGTGCTACAGTTAGTTGCCTTTTGCAAAAGAACTTTTACCTATAGTAATGTTGTAATACCAGAGAGCCATGATAAAGCCAATCTAAGTCACGGTGTCATTCTCACCCACACGCTTTTAGCCCACAAGATAAACCCCCATTTTTTCTTTTTTTATCCAACACGCAGCAGCCAGAGTCAGCAGCCAGAGAGGGAGGGGATAAGACCGAGCCACAGGAACAGGGAGGGAGCCAGTCATCTCCCTTCTGTTAAGCCAACCCAGAGAAGCAAAGCCTCACAATCCCATTTCACCATCGAATCAGCCACCAAAAGATAGAAACCAGTAAGTACTAGGGCCACATGAGAGCAAGGCCAAGCCTCATCCTCCTCCCTTGCCAAATGAAGTCCACCTTGCCCACAACCACCGAGAGAGCACCATCACCAAAGAAAAGATAGATAGTGGAGCCAGGAGGAGAGAAGCCCATAGAGAGTTGGGGAAGACCGACAACATGAAGACAAAGGCCGTGACAACCGCAAGCCACCAAGGACACCGGGACCACGCCGAACTGGACCGAGACAAGGAGGCGAGAAGGACTAACGGAAACGCGTGGAGAGCGTCACCACCACCACGGCCATTGTCATCGTTTTCTCATCCCTAACCAACCCGAACCAAGTAAGGTCTCTACAACCATTCCATAGCACATTCAAGGCACACACAAACACAACACAACACAAGCCTCACCAACCAAGTAGAGAGTAGCTGCATTAGGAAAAAGGGGAGAGAACAAGCTAGCCCTTACCTCGGTCGGTAGGGCCACGATTGTAGATGTTGCTGGCACACAACGGCGAATCGCGGTTAGCCACCGACGCACTTGGAGAGAGAGAGAGCACATGCTTCCCAACGCATGCACACCCTCCCCCAAGTTCCGACTCGGTGACTCAACCACCACCCTAACCACCGTAATGCATGAGCTAGGAGGAAAACGAAAAGTTTAGCAAGAGCAAATCATATAGAAATAGTGTAGAAGAATACTAGACCGAAATAAAGGAAAAAGGGAGGGGAGCCACCGAAATACCCTGCGTCATTACCCTTGGGGTAATAACACTTAGGCAACAGATTATTATTCGTTTGCTCGGTAAAACACCGCTCCAACAAATAATAAGCCTTACCAGAGTTACATAACAGAATAATAAGTAGAAACCATTCTCTCATACATAGTTAGCCATGCAAGGCTATGGTCTTAATTACAATTCATTTAGGTACAAAGGAGATGAGGAAAATTATATCCTATCTCTTGACGACATGGCTCTACCGGCCGTTCACTCATCCCAGCTGTGGTATAGGGCGTCCACCTCGCCTGGGTCCTTGGCGTGATCGCTCTCATCCCACGTGGCCTCATCGGCGCTTGTGTATCCCATGTCCTACTCAAGGTGTTCCTCAATCGGACTGGAGTCTAACAAAGGAGAGTAATAGCAAGGGTGAGGGTGAGTACTGGTGTACTCAGCAAGCATTAATAGAAAAAAAATACACGTTATGACTCTTCTCTTTTGCCTTTATCACATGTTCTAATTAATCACGTTTCCGGAAACTAGTTTATCAAATTAAGTGGCAATTTTTAATTAATAAAAATACTACTCGTCACTCGGTGAGCAGAAAGACCCCTAGTGGTCTCCGTAGCCTCAAATCTAGGAGACAGGCATGAATTTAGGATTTTATTTTGCATTGTGTAGGCTACTAGGCTTGTGTCACTGTACCCACAGCTACTTTGAGCTATTTTGAAACTAGGTATCCTACATTTCCTTTGATGCGGTACCAAGTTCAGAGTGCAGAACGTTTTCCCATGTTACGTTATTAAATCTCCACCCAAGTATTTTCCATCAGTGACCTAGGGCAATTTCTCACCCTTAACCGGCACCCACCAACTTCAAATAGAGGTCAGTTATCACTTCACCCAACACTCCACCTGCACTAATATATGCGATGTGGATCCCCCACTTCTGAACTCTCTACTAGTCCTGGATTTCTCCACTAATTATACTACATACCCATTGTGGAGAGAATTATTAGAATAAAATGGTAGCATTTTCCACCCATCAAAAATGGAAATATGGCTGGCACTTGAGTACGACCCCTTTGCGAGTGAAATTTTGTTGGCCCTTATGTTCTAGCCATTTGTAAAGGTCCCACCTTCCTGCTCTTTCCTGATCAGGCACCCTTTACCATCTAATATTTATTCATACAGCCCAGCTGCTCCTCTCAGCTAAGCTGCTCTTCTTCTCTTACTCTTTCTTTCATCTTTTCATCCAATTTGGTTTTGAAATATATTTTTAATGCACATAAATATTATATGATACAAGAAATAAGCTTGCCTTCGTAGTCATAGAAAATCGTGGCGTCAACTACGACCGGATCCGCTACCTCTATCTGTGTTGATTCGCCTTCTACATTATAAAATAGAACTACAATTTAAAACACTTAGCAATTTGAGTGATTCTTGATTTTGTATAGTTAGTTCCCCTGTTTGTGTGGATTTTATAGGGTTTCAAGATTTTATCTGTCACTCGTTTACTTTTGTGCTTTCTGGATGTTATTTCCCTCTCGATCTGTTAGATCTACCGAAGAGGTCACCTAATTTACGCTTGTTACTGCTAGCTTGTAGGCAGGCTTGCTCGTACTACATGTGCACAAAACGCCATATGCCGCAAAACACCACACTAACCTACACACCAAACAAAAAACACCGTACCCGCACCGGATCCCACATCCCCAACACCAAGCACTGCAACACACAACACCACATCCTCATCGGATCCACCTGACCACAACACCAAACACATGCACGCACATAAAACACCACACATGCGCGGCCTCACCCACACACACACCCCCCAGCACAAACACACACAAAACACCTCATGGCCACACACACCTCACTCCCTTCTATCGCTTCCTCTCTCTTCATCTCCCTCGATCCAATCATTGCCGCTTTGGGGAAGCGCTCGGGCGCGCTAGCTTCGGTGTCGTCGACTTGGTTTCCATGGCACGGCTTGGCCATGGCCGGCGCCATGAATCCAGGTCTCTTTTCCCCTACGGCTCCTTGTCTCTCCGATGGCATGCCACGGCTTCGGCTCTACCGCGCCTCCTCCCAACCTACCTTGGCTCTGGCTTCGCCGATTCCATTTCTTTCCCTTCCTACCCAAGACATTTTACTCTTCCCCTCTTTATGCATTTTGATTTTAGTCACTACTTTTATCTTGCTCTACTTCTTAAATACGCATGGTTGGAGAAAGTCGGTGGTCATGTCGTGGCGTCAGTACTTGGCGAGTAGCATGCGCTGGGGAGCATGTCACCTTCCAAGGGCTCATGGCGGTGTCTTCCGTGGACTTGCTATTGTCGCATTTCAGCCATGCCAGCCGAGGTAGGGTGGCCCCTTTCTATTTGTGCCACCTCATTTGGCTGGCTGTGTTTGTGGTGGTGTGGTGGTGTTTGTGTGTTGGTGATATGTGCCTTGGTGCTATGATGTCGATGAGCAAAAGGAGGGGTTGGGGACCTACTTGCTTGCTGAGCTAAAAAGGGCAAGGTGCGATGACGACGCTTGGGGTGGCTGTGATGCTGTCCTTACGTGCTCGGTGCCATGGTTGGTCTTCTTTTGTCCCTATAGGCAGTGTCATCTTGTTGTCCCCTTGTTGTCATGGTCGGCCGAAGGTGTTCGTCCGCAGTCCTCGCTCCTCTCCTTCGTCTTCACCTACACCCTTATGCTCCTCTCCTCCAGGCTCTCTCTTCTTCCCTATCTTGGGGTGGTGGTCATGGGTTTTGGGTGGTGTTGGAGTGGTGCTCGGCTTGTCCCTTGTTGTTGGTTGGCAATGCAATGGTGGATGGCTTTGCGTTGCCTTAGCTTGGTTTTGCTAGCTCTCGGTTGAGGAATGAAAAGAAGTGAAGTGAGGAGAGGAGGGGCTTGTGTTGGCCATGCTTAAGAATGCTGGAGAGCTAGCTAACTTCTCTCTCCTTGGTTATGCAATGTCTCGGCTGCACTTCTCTTATCCTCAATTCACTCTTGCCCAACTGTGACTTTGGGTAAAACCTTAGGACCGTTGGTCCATGGGGTGATCTTGGCACTATTTTTTGGTTTTTCTACTATAGGAGGTAAGTCGGCAAAATAAAAGTGGGTGTTAGGCTAAGTTTTCCATTGAATGATGATGTCCACTTAAGTGAGTGGTGCAGACTAGCCTCGGACGATCCAGGTATCGCGGTGAGCACTAATAGATTCGAAATTCTAAAGCTGAACGGATTCTGACAACAAAACCTTTGTACTTCTTTTATTCTCCCTTGGATTGTTTTTATATGTTGCTTTTAAATCACAAGGAAAAAGACTAGTTTTGGGTTGGCTTTGGGAGGCTACTATCGCCGAACACACACTGAAAAATGCAACATCCTAGAATAAGGCAAATGAAGTTTACTACTTTCTAATTTAATGCAATATTTGCAATTCATCCATTTCTAGATAATCATTGTATTCTTGCAAGTAATTAAGTGTTGTAATAATTTTTTAATTTGCTGTCTAATTAATTCTAGTTAAATTTTCTTGTAAGTGTCTATGTAATTCAGTGTGTTGTAATTATCTTAATTACTATTAATTAGGTTTGATTTTACTGTTAGCATTAATTAAGAGTTAGGTTCTTTCAACCATAAACTCGGCAGGAGGAGGAAGGGATCAGTACAGAAACCACCCAGAGAGACCACCTCACCGGCGGCGAGCCACACCCCAAGAACTGGCACCAACACTTCCAGATCCAAGCCCAAAAACATCATCTGAACCCTAGGGCCAAAGAGGATCGAGTAGAGTCGTGGGGAAACTAGCGGGGAGGCAGTCGACGGTCAAGGTGTTAGAAATTGGCCCATATGAGTAAGGCCCATTCCTTAATTCCAAAGCATGCATGATTTAGTACCATATTACTAAAGCAAAGTGGGGGAGACCAATTTATAAGGTGGAGTCCTCGCCACTCCTTGAATATGGATAGAGATGGCATGATGAGGGCTTTGGCTAATAACACATGCATGCATGCACACACGTGCATTTTTTGCGTGAAAATCACGTGACTTATGACTTGACCGTGCTATGACATGACACGCCACTTGGCAGACCAAGTCCATCTTTATTTTTGCTGAACCCACCTCTCTCTCTCTCTCTCTCTCTCTGTTTGAATGAGATTCAAACGTTTGAATTTGAGGCTTAATTGGGTTTTTGATGACAGGCAGTTACCAGTGGGTAAATCGCTGGCTAAATGTTATTAGTTACTAATGAATAATTGAGAAGTTACTAGTGAACTATATATACTTGGAGATGTCCAAGGTATACAGTAGAGGATCTCTCATTGCCTACATCTCTCACTTATGCTAACTTATGCTGTTGTATTGTGCCATCTGAACCCTGTTGACTCTTTCTCCCAGCGTGCACTATGAAGAAGAGGAGCGGTATCTCGAGTTGTTGTTGTTGTGAAGACCTGCACGAGGGTGGCAATAAGGTTCCTGGGTAGCGCACATCTGCGCGACCGCTCGCTGCTCTGCTTCATCTACGTCCTGCACTGCATCAAGCCTACACTGCTTCCTGTTCTTCATCAAGCGCAACAGTAAGTCGTTCGGGCATTCGATCGACTTTGATATTTTTTTTGCGTATTTTCTGAATTGCAATGAGTAGCATGCTAATAGTTTTGTGTTTGACATCACTAATTTTTACTATATCTGTCTTCTAGTAAAATTTGGAATTAAAATATTGCCCACATTTTCACTAAAGGGGGGCCGGATTTGGGAGGGAACGGCGTGGAACCGAGAGAGGAGCAGGAGGCGGCGCACGCATCGGGCCGAACAAGGAGCTAGAGGAGCCGAGAGGAGAAGCCTCGTGGAGGAAACAATGGAGAGGCTCGACGGCCGGCGACAAGCTTGGGGCCGGCGCGCCGAGAGCTGCGCGAGCGCTACTCGTTGCTTGGAGAGAGGAAGCTAGCAAGAAGAGTAAAACTAGTAGTGGTAGTTAAGCACTAGCAATGGTGACTAGAAAAGAGTTTGGGTGACTAGAAGATGAATTGTGTGTGTTTATTGTACAGTAGAGGTTGGTAGGGTGATTAGCAAGTATAATTAATTAAGGCATTAGAATTAATTTGTTGGGCCAAATAGTGATTGAGGAGAGAGATTAAGCGTGTAAAAGTATATTCGCGTGTTATCGTCTAGATCACTCTGTTGCACATTTAAATACCCAGATAACTTTGTTAGTCGTATTTAAACTATAGAAATCCATAAATAAATATTTGTGAATATACATAATATAATATTTAAATTATGGTAACTAGAATTACGTGAGTAGGATTATGTAGATTATAGAACCCGAAATATTTGTTATGTTAGGTTTCAGGTTTAAAAGATATGGTTGTTTGAGCACCGGGACAACATGAAGGTGTCCGATGAGGGGTTGGGGATTGTTTGTGTCGGGCTTATGCATAAGAGTGATGTCGTTCACTTGTAGATGTATTTATTGCTGTACTGATGAATTGAAATGGATGATGTTTGTTCAGGGCAGGCCTAGGATTCGTGCCATCCACACATCACCCACGAGTTTAATCAGTCAAGTGCATGGTAGAATATTAGATTGTGATGGATGCTTGGTACTTGTTCTTCCATGCCTTATTTTACAATATTTTATGAAATGATATCCCTGCTTACATGTTGATTATACCGTGATGAGTGATGCTTCTAGTTGAATGTTAATGTTGGAAAAGTGTTGTATCATTCATAGCACTCATACATAAGAGCAACATTGGGTAGGCACCCCACAGGAGTGGGAGGATAAATACTTACTTTGGTAAGCACGTGCATGGGAGTGGAATTTGAGTAGGGTTAATTGTTAATATTGGAAGAATGTTGTATCATACAAAATGTATATGAGCCAGGGCGATGAGGTCATATAGTTAGTCCAAAGTGCATGAGTCAGACCAGTGAGAAAGCTATATGACTAATCCGAAGCGCTCTTAAATAAAACCTACAAAGTTAGGCATCTCTACAGGATGGAGGAAAAAACCTACTTTGGTAGGCACTCCATAGGAGTGGAGTTTGAGACCCTATATGAAAGAGGATGAGGTGAGAGTAGTTCATTGACGGGTGAACACTTCGCTATACCAATATGAGCTACAGTTATAAACACATTGCATTGCATTGCATGAAAGAAATGGGAGAAAGTGATACAGTTACAAAGATTATGTTTTACAGTTCACAGATATATAATTTCTTGTGATTATAGAGATTATGTTTCTGATTCCATGATATAGGATTTCTTGTGATTCTGAGATATTATGTTTTATAGTTCACAGATATGAGATTTACTGAATTGCTTTGTTGATGCCACTGTTTTATTATGTGGTTGCTGAGTCTTTAGACTCGTTGTTTATTTGTTGGTTTTTAGGTGATATTGGGAGCGACATGCACAGTCGGGAGTAGCACATTTATTCCGCATGCAAACAATAATTCACATATCGTCTTTAGTTGATATATTTAGACTTTAATGATATGCTTAGGTAGTTAGTATTAAACAATATGTCTTAATAGAAATATTTAGTCGTGTATGGTTCATGTGTTTCCTTTCGATAGTTGGCAAATTTGTACATTTGTTTCAATTAAGTGTATCTAATTTTTTTCTGTATGCAGGTGTATGTGTATGTTGTTTACGTGTTGTTGATATTTAAATAGCACAAATGCTGTCGAAATCAAGCAGCGATGGTTGTAAATAATAGTATTACAGAGCGATGGTAACATTTCAGGCTCTGAGGTGGGGCCAGGGTATTACAAATATAGTTATGTACTAACATATGCTACACAGAAACATTTTTACAGTAGATACCGTCACGAGGACAAGGGTAGTGATGCTGACGCCTTTTGAAATATCCTCTGTCCTGGAGCTAGGATGGCTATGGGGTCATAGGTGTTTTTTCTCTGTCGAAATGTGTCCCACCTTGCCCCAAAGTGGGCCTTCCACCCCCGTTCTGTGGTGTAGTTTGGCAGGTATTGCTTCACCCCAATTCCTGCTTTGTTAGAGAACTCCATTATCCGGCTGTTCAGGTTCAATGTATGTTCGACGCTGTGGGGGCCTGGTGCCGAGGATAGGAATCCCACCAGGTAGAAAACCTCCTCATCTGGTATGACTACCGACGTCCTGTTGTCCCATCTGCATGAAACGACATGTGTCATTTACTTACTTAGCAAAACTACGACAAGATGCATCTCCATGGGGTTTGTGATTTCAGATATGAAGCTACTTTACCTGGAATTGTTCACTGGGTAGAGCAATATGGGACCGTTGCTACTGTCTTTCAGGATTTTGCCGAAGACCTCCCTCGCGAATTTGTGGATCGTGCTTCTTGGGATGAGGAGATTAAGCCATGGATGGGGGACTTCCCACATGCCCTTAGCTCTCAGCTTCATCTCAGAGGAGTGCACCCTGTCCAAGAACTCCACGTAGGTGACATCTGTGTGGAACAAGGATGGAGGTATGTATCTAAGTTGAGACAGTAGTGTGTTGACCTCCTGCAAAAACATACACATATAGAATTCAACCACTCAAGAGTCATGAACTACCTGATATTACTTGATATATAAGCATCTTTAGTAACGCAGGGATAAATGGTTGGCTCACCTGTTCCATGATGTCAGCCTCTTCAGGATTGAAGTTCTTTGTCATTTCGAGGCAGAAGAGCACTTTCCCATCTGATTCGAATAGGCTAGCCTGCACTGGGTCCTGTGGATTGAATAACGACCTCCAGTTGTTCAGGATGCCTGTCCTATTTATGATGACGAAACCCTCAATGTAGTCAAAGGTCTTCTCTGCTGAAATAAGCATCTCCTGGTCCCCGTGAAGTTTGCAAAATCCAAGTAGAGAACCCTTATCCACCTTACCTGTTGTACATCCAATTAACTCATGAGTGTGCTAAGTGCTATTGAAATGTTTCTATCATCAAGTTGACACGAATGAGCAGTTGTTTCGGTTTACCATTTGTGGAGCAGGCTCGAGAGCAATCCTGGCTCTGGTGATGACTCCAAACTGACCTAGGCCACCAAGAGCAGCATGGAAGAGATCAGAATTCTGTTCAGGTGAGCAAGTCACAACGTCACCTCTTCCTGCATTTGGCAGTCATCATACGAAGTTAGCTACATTATTTAATCTCTTACTTGTTCAAATCGTCATGGTATATAGTTCTTCTGTGTGATACCAGTCACAATCTCCAGCTCGTTGACATTGCTGATCTGTGGGCCATGCCGGAACGTCTGCCCGCTGACACCCGCATTCGACAGTGTGCCCCCAACTGTCAGGTGGAGGTAGTCCGTCCATGACTTTGGCGCCAACCCATGCTTCAACGTCTCATGCAGGACATTTATCCAGAGGTCTCCACCTGAGGCATCGACGTAGGGCGATGAACCAGAGTGCACCCGCATTCTGACACTCCGGAGGGACTCCATTCTGATGACGATTCCTCCAGCAGCCTGGGACTGCCCATATAGCGAGTGCCCATGCCCACGGGCTGCCACCGTGAGTGCGGAGCGCTCACCCATCAGGAACACATGCCTCAAGGTTGTGGCAATGTCAGCCACGGAGCCTGGGTGAAGCACGGCGACTGGTGTGAAGCTAGAGAGGTTGCCAAAGTCCCGCGCAGCAGCAGACACTTCGTGGAAGCTGAAATGGCCGTCAAGGGGGAGTGCCCCCAGGGATTCAGGCACGTCTTGTGTGGTAACTCCACCAAGGGCCAGTAGCAGGAACAGCTTCAGGTATTGCGAGAGTGATGGCTTCATGGCTCTTCTATAGGTCGAGAAACAAGCTCGGGCAGTGATGGTTTGAGGAGAAACACGAAAGGTGTGTATAGTAGTTGGGTAGTGGTTTCGATGCATGAGCAGAGGGATGGGAGTGCAGATGGAGGGAGAGGAGGAGATTTAAAGGAGAACTCGAAGGGTATGTATGTGGATTGGTGCAGGAAGTGGTGCGGTCAAACCGGTCTTGGGCACTGTTTGGCAGGCTAGCTAGAACCCGTGCGAGGACAGGTTGCTTGCAAAATTTGGATGATGACATGTTGCAGCGGTGGAAGGGTTCCATTCTAGAGCATGATGTTCTAGCTTTCTGGCTTCTTTTTTAAGTTTGGCGCGACATCTGTCAGCAAGTGAATGGAGGGAGGGGGCAAAGTGTTCGTTCAGTACACTCAGGGTCTGTTCTTTAAGTCAAAAGCTGGCGGTTTTTGGCTTTTGCTACAGTATCTAACTTTCAAACAGAGTATTTTTCAAGATGGGGTCTACAAGTTAAACGATCTACACGTTAAAAACCCAACATCTGTACCAGCCAAAATCGCAAGTGAGTATCTGTCTCTCTATGGTGCATACCATTCACTACACCTTGCCCAGAAGAACAGTGACCTGGCAAAGATCAAACAGGTGCAGTGAACAGTGATGGGCTTTTAACTTGTGTTTCTGATGTCGATCTCAGCAGGATTGAACTTCTGATCAAGCCAGATCTTAGTAACAAAATTGATATCAAGTGGCTGATTGCTGTTGGGCAGGCCCACTTGATACCTCAAATTCGATTTTGTGTGCAGAAATTCCTGTCTGTCTTCGGCATGATCAGCGAAGGTAAACACACTGTGCTTTCGGATTTGTGACTGGCAAGGATCCTGTTGAGCATATCAGATAAAGTTTCTTCCCAGATGCTTGTTCAGACGGTGGGGTGCCTGTTTTCTGATTGCATGCACATCTATTTTCGCAGAACATATATATCGCTGAGAATCCTTCTGTCTGGCCATCTCTAGACATGCTGATACACCGGTGATAGAAATTTCCTTTTCAATATTTTGTGGTTAGCTCAATCGTATGGACATGGATCACCTAAGCATTTTTCTTTTTTTTTTTGCTTGATAATGTAGAATCCCTTTGCCCACATGGCAGGCATCGCCACCCTAGCTAGTTATCCAATTATTCTTGCATGTTTCCCATCCTAAGGTTTCTGCCGCCCAAAAATGCTATGTTCTTAGGGTACTTTTCACCCCAAGTTGTTAAGAGTTTACCGAAGGAATCCTTGGGTCCTCGTTGTTTCCCGTATCTGATCATATCTGCTTGAAGGCAACGTGAATGAATGTATGAAACAAACTGAATGTTCTGTCATATCTGCTCTTTACACGTATGGAGATCAGAAAACAGCTAAGTGTACGCAACAGTTCTGTGGATAACTGGGAACTCCATAAAACGGAGGAAACAAAGACTGGCCACACCTTGTAAAGGAGTGGACAAGAGGGGACCAGCAAACCAAGTATTTACTTTTACTAGGGATAAGTTTGCATAAATTTGATTCAGGTCCTGCTAGCCATATGTTCTATGACATGTTTGGTGTATTCATCTTCTAGGCATGTGTTTGCATAAATTCAAAATATGGGTAAATATTTAGTTTTGACATTAGATTGATCTGGTATCATTTCTGTCATATATGACATTCAGGTATGTTTTTTATCCTACAATTCTTACTTTCATGATAAATCAACCGTGATTAGGGATTTCAAATATGTAGGATCTGATTAGGGATTTCAAATATGTAGGATCATATAAATCAACCATAAATCTATTACTCGTGTTAAATGCACCTAATTAGAAATAACCAACTAGCCTGTTCTGTTTCTCCAAAAGTGAGAGAAAAAAATTAGCCAACTCCATGAAACAACGTATACCAGTACATTTTTTTGTTAAAAAAAAGCATATGCCAGTATTAGCAAAGCTAGCTACAACCAACAAACTGGTTTTTATAAATATTATCATCTGCGTGCATATCTATACATCAATACATATTAAAGGGTACATTTCAATAGGCTAATATGTAGAATTCTGGAACCCGTAATACCAATTATCTACTTCACCTGTTCCACCAACCATTTCAAAATTGGCAGTTATTGTGTGTTTTTAAAATTTGGCATGTGAAATATTGTTTACCACTTGAGATTTTGGAATCATATGGTATTAAATTTGAAGTCATGCAACAAGTCAATTGTCACTTCTTGAAGTACATGTAGGCAATTTGCAGGAATAAATCATTGTAGAAACAATGCAATTTTCTCTGAATTATATTCTACATAGTTCATGGGAAAAATGACCTCCTATCTGATCTTTGGTTGCAAGGGTCTGGCTGGTGTCACCAGTGATAATACCTAATATCATTATCGAGGAATGACTTCATGTAGTGTAAGACCCGATATGGCAATCAGAGGAGAGTGAATGATGCCTTCAAATTCAACCTCATCAGATGTTATTCCAAAAACTTTAATCCATTAGCTACTAGAAGGTAGGAAGATCAGATTAGCCAACCAACGAAGAACTCACTAAAGTATGAAAGCAAAACGGAGTTCAACTCCTCAGAACCAGTATGACCGCTATGGACAGAGCGGTTGGACCATCCTGGAGCTAGCGATCTAACTGCCAGTTGAAACCAGCCTGACTGGCCGTTGGTCTGACCACTAGCGTGGGGCGGTCTGACCACACCCTTGGTCCAGATCTATAGATCAGCTTGAGCCAAAAACCCCAAAAGTCACAATCCTTAAAATACAAATCCAAATGACTTGACTTTACCAAGAATTCTAGGAACCTAATCCATTCAAGGATTACATAGATTTTGGACAAAGTTCCAATATTTTCTTGAAACAAGTACGGTTGCACCAAAACGGGCAAAACTCAACAACTTAAGGGATGACTTGCTTGTGGGTTTGATATAGCCAAGATGGCTCTAGATATGTTCCCTCATATTACAGCAAGTAAGAGCACATAAAGATTCAAGACAAAAGATACTAGGAACACGATTTCACTAGAAGGGTTGCAAATCGAATAAAACCGGACAACCTCTCACGATCTTGCTACAGCTGGTCTCTAGGGGTCTGTTTGGTTGCCTGCATCAGGGTAGCTCGCATCCGCTCATGCAGGGAGATGGTGTTTGGTTGGCTGCATCGGGGTGAGAGTCTGCACGAGTGGATGCAAAAAGTAATGGAGCAGTGAGCTCAGACGCGGTGAGGAGCTTCCTCCTCGGCGCCACGCATACAGGTGCATGAGCTGATGCAGGCAACCAAACAGGCCCTAGATGGATGAGATATGATCCTAACTATCTCCATTGCTTACACATCCTTAATACACATTGCTTACACATCGCTGAGTCGAAGATGGAGATTAGATTCCCTAATCCAGGACGTGCAATTCACAAAGGTGACATTGATCTGCATCTGCATGCTTTCAGTTGCTTCTTTGCTGTGTTTGGCCCCTGATGTCGATGACCAGGAGGCTCAGCGCGCAATCCCAGCAGGAGGTATGCAAATATGCAATGCAACCTTGGCTGTCCCAGACCCAGATCCTTGTCAGCCGTTGATGCTGCAGTTACCAGAGACATCTGCACAGCCTTTTTTTTTTCTCGGTTTTGCTATTAAAATTTTTTTTATCTTTCAGTCACTTGAAATTGCACTCTCAATCAACTGAAGTTGCAGCCCTCCTCTAAAAAATACCTGCAACTTCAGATGATTCAGAGTGCAGCTAAAATCAACTGAAGTTGCAGCCCCCTCTGAAAAAAATCACCTGATGTTTTTTTGTCTGCAATGATGTCCAAGATCGAATAGATTGTGTAAGCTTAGTAGCCGAGCTTTGATTTCAGCTTTAGAGGTCCAGCAGAAGCAAGAGCCCAAAAAATGATGAGCTTACGGAGCCAGCGTGTTTTGAACGCCATAATTTCTCGCGATGGGAAATTCACTGTTTACGAATTCTTGTGAAATTCCATCAGAATTTTAATTTCTGTGTAATGAAAAACACTTTTTTATTTCCAAGGTGGAGTAGATGGTAATACTTAAAATTTCTTTTGTGCCGGGGATATTATGGTCCTAACGTGGGGCCCATTGGCAGGTGAGATCGTGCACAAGGAAGAGTAGGAAGGAGGCCGGGGAGCGATTGTCGCCATGCCCAGCCTTAGAATTGCAGGTAAGTGGACTCTAAGAGCAGCCACAGTGCATTAGCAAAATAGTCTCCAAGAAGAGAGAGGCAGCCTTAGAGGCTGTCTTCATACATTACAAGGTTTGGTCTTCAAGATCTAGAGAGTAGCATCGGTGCTTCACAGAGAGGCAGCAGCAAAAGATAAAGAAATTTGACATAATTTTTGAAGCAAAGGTGGCATCAACTTTTGTGACTTTTCTTTTCTATCGATTCTCTGGCAGGATTTGAAAAAAATTCTTCATGTTCCAAACGTGGTCCTAAATAGGCCCTATTAGGCTGTAAATAGTTCACTGTATCTGACTTATTTTGCATTATAGTACCTGATAACTTTTTTAGCGTACTTAAATTTAAAAATTTTAAAAATAGAAAAAATAGGTTATCTCATTACGGATAATGCAAAGAAATACGGAAAAAGGGGGAAAGCCAAAAAAAGCTAAAAAAACCAAAAAAAGATGAAATAAAGGAATAGTGAACTATAAGCCAAAAACCAGAAACTTATGCAATGATATTAGCTCGGTTGTGCCATCCCCGTACCATATACACGCGGTCTCCTTCACAAATTAAATGATTTAGGCTCCGCTTCAATCAACTTCTGCTTCTGGGCTTTAAAAAGTGGTTTTTTTGGGCCTTTTAGATTTTTTTTGTTTTTCCCACTTACTGCTTTGCATTGTCCCAAAAGATATAGTGATGTTTTTTTTTCTTAATTTATTTATTATTTTTCTCATGTTTTTGACTCAGAAAAGCCACAGTGTATTACAGCCGAAACTCTACCAAAAAGCCACTTTTTTAAAAGCCTTTTGGAGCAGGCTTTAACAGGCCCTTTTCCTTAAAAACAGACTAACAGTTGCTTTCATGCACGGTGACCTATAAATATCTAGGTTTTCTGATAATTTAGTTAGCTTGTGACTCCCACGGCTACTCATTTAATTTTAGTTGCCTCTTCTCTTCTAGATCTTCACCCGACCAAGGCTTATCGAAAAAGACTGTCAAGAGCTATGGCATTCACTTATGAGAGAGAGAGAGAGAGAGAGAAAGACTGTCAAGAGCTATGGCATTCACTTATGAGAGAGAGAGAGAGAGAGAGAGAGAGAGAGAGAGATGGGCGCACGGATCGGTCTTAGAACTCGAACGCAGACATGCGCCTCTTTACCAAATGAGCTATGCATGGTTTCTGATCAAGGCCAAGTTTCAGATTACCTTCCTATAACATCACATTCACTCCGCTATTATTATCTTGCATGCAAGCAATATCGGTTGGTAATGGAGAGGATTGCCAATGGTACTTAAGAGTTGGGGGTTAGGCACCGGGGCCAGGGGGGGGGGGGGGGGCGGTAGTGTAGCACAAACAGGAGAGGGAAGGCATTTGGGGAACAGGGGAGTGGGCATCGACCAAATCATGCGTGAAATGAGTTACACTGAGAAAGGCTGCTTAGCTAGATGCTGTTTCATGAATATACGTCCGCGATATACATATTTCCTATTCTTTTGGATTGCGACTAATAATTTTTAGGTTCAGCCGATGACTTTTAGCTGTGTTTTTTAAACGATAGGGAAAAACAAGGATGCAACTCGAACACCGTATAGACTGGCAGACTTGAGAAGCTATTTAGTGAAGTAGCTTTGAGAAACCGCTTCAAAAAGGTGACCTATTTGCTTCGACTTATAAAGAAGCCGAATCTAAAAAAAGAACAGAGCTAGATTCACACTTGAATTTCATCCACACTCACCGGTGGTCGGAGCCAGTACGTGGCTGAGACGTCTGGCGATCGACGGCGGCGGTGTCGACTGGTTACTAACCCCTGGATCCTGCACCTCCTTGGCTTGGCCTGCCTGCGAGTGGTGGCAGCGGCGAGGCGGTGTTGAGAAAGGTGAAGGTGGCGAGGGAAGCATGGTAGCGATGACTTCGATGAGTACAACGGTGCGTGGGGAAGAAGGTAACGAGGAAGGTTGGATCAGACAGACAGGGGTGGTCATCTGCTGGACGAAGATCCAGCGGCCATCCGCAAATTATCGATTTCGTCTCGATTACACACGTGAGTTCATGATAACGTGGGTCACACGTGATTTCTTTGCCCTTTTTTTCAATTGGAGTTCCTTTACAACTTCACCATGGATCCACAACTGCAAATTGGCACCCAGCAGCTCATCATTTCATCATCAAATTGTCTTGTGAGAAACTCAAAAGGCACCGCATCGAGATGCCAATCTACAAAGACCAACTTATGCAAATGTAATTGCAAGCTGTCATAAATCAACCATAGCTGACCTTTACTTGCTTTGCAAGCTGCGGGATGCGGGGCTACTCTTTCTGCCCGAATGGTGCAGGCCACCGACGAGGACAAACCGGCCTTGCCCGTGGGTGAGGACGACGATGTGGAGCGATCGCGACACTTCCCATTCAATCGTTCTCTGCTGACAACTTTGGTGGACGGTTGGCAGTCAGAGATGCACAGTTTCCACCTCCCATTCAGCGAGATGAAGCCTACTCTACAGGATGTGTCCCTGCTGCTTGGCCTTCCGATCGCGAGAGGTGCTGCCTTCCTACCGGAGGCCCCGGCCAGGTGGCACACGGACTGCTCACCAGATTTGAGGGGGTCCTTCCGCCTAGTGCCGTGGAGGAGTACTACGTCTTCTCGTCGGCTTAGACACATGGGCGGTCACTGAGGTGGCTCTTACAGTTCTGGGTACGTGCTCTTTCTGTTCGATCTTGTATGCTCTCATTTCCGCTATTACGTACTAATAACTTCTTGGATTGCATTTAGGTGGAGCGGATGGATCTAGAGGCGAATGAGCAACAAGTCTCGCAGCACTTGGAGGCATACTTGCTGTGGCTATTTGGTTGGGTGCTCTTCACCACTAGCCACGGCAACATCATCGACGCGTGCCTCATCGCTCACACTAAGGCCCCCCAGGTCAGCTAGGGTTCAGCCGCACTTGCCGCGACCTATCACGGCTTGTGTGACATGTGCTCTAGGACCAAGACGAACTCGGTCCTCGCGGGGTGTCCGCTGCTACTGCAGCTGTGATCGTTCGAGTGCTTTAGCCTTAGACAACCCATGCTCAAGGACATGACTCCGTATGGGGCAGAGATGTACCCCGGGGCAACGTCGACCGGCCTACGATGGGTTCTCTCTGGTGTCGTTGACAGGTAAATAGTATGACAATTGGCTATTTCCTTTGTATTAACAATGGTCGTACATAATAGTTGTTGTTACTTGTAGGTACAGTTCACACACATCAAGGTCACGTGGGCATATTTACCCTTTGTGGAGCAGTTCAACCGCCTCACAGCTGACGACGTGCGCTGGGAGCTGTACTCACCTGTGGCACTGCAGAACCGTGCTCCTGACGGGCTATCCTCTTTCTGCTGGCACGACCGGGCTTTCTGGCTGATGCGCTGAAAGCTCGTGTACGATGTCTTCATCGAGGACTACGCGTCGCAGTGTGTGATGCACCAGTTTGGCCTACGTCAGGTTATTTCGATACCAATCGGACCACCGGTGCTGCAGAGCGTCCACATGTGAGTGACCACCTCTCAGAAATCTCCTTGTACTTACTATTCATTTGACAAATACTAACAAAATGATCCTGTAGGCAGGCACTCTAGGAAGGGAGTAAAACACGGCATAGATTGGACGGCAAAGATGGGGGTGGAATGTGCAGTGGGAGGGCGCGCTTGATGACTGCATGGAGGAGCGCCCCTACGATAGTAGCGCGTACGCGGAGTACCTACACTGGTACCAGCCTCAGACACGTATCAGGCTTGTACATGTCGTTGACCAGCCCACAGCACATGTCACCGCACCGACAGACATGTACCCTCGCGCACCTCACGCGAAAGCTCACATCGCGGTACGTTACATCTAATTTTTAAATACTCCCTAATGGCAATGTCACTGTGATGATTCACCATTTTGTGTTTTCTTGTAGGTTGATGTTGGTGCTGCGATTTGAAGGGATTCTCGCACCATGGCAGATAGGATTGTCAATGGTGCGGAGGTGACACTGGAGGAGTCGATGAACGCTTCACGTCTTGTGGAGGCCTGGGCTGCATGTGTCGTAGCCCTGTTGTCTTGCACGAGGCTACCGGAGGTTCGCACGCCCACACCCGGTGCGCACACGATTCGTCCACCGGGGCCGCCCTGACCGGCATGGCACCACACGAGGGGTTCTACTTGGGCACATCCTACACCACCTCAGCCTGACGAGGTCGGGGGTTCAGCCTGGGGATGGCATCATACACCGCCAGGAAAACTGTTTGCATGTCATCCATACTTCTCCGGTTTCCCCACATAGGGGGCGTACTTCGTGCCATACATCCCTCCAGACGCCATGGCACCACCTGAGGGTATGTTTCACCTCTTATCGGTTTTATCCCATTACTTTATCTGACGAACTAACGATATTTATATTGCAGGTCTTGTCTTCCCCGACCAAGGATGGGGGGTCTCTCCAGGGCAGGACGACACGGACTAGTACTTTCCGGACTGGCCCGGCCAGGCGACAGGCTCTGCACCTCGGGCCACACCCCCGGGGGTTCTCTCCAGGAGTGCCCTCACCGGTGCACCGGTGGCCACACAGGCGGTGGTGCAGTCCACTCCACTAGCTTAGGGGTATGTGCGACAGTCTCCTAATCGTCTTACCTTGTCAGGTTGCCGTAACCCAGCACTGAGGAAGACGGCCAAGCGCGGGCGAATGGGAGAATGCAGACATGGAGACGGAGGGGGCCAGGGTGGAGACGGGGGGCTGGGGATGCTGTTGGGGTGGTTAGTGCTGATTGTACACTGTTGTTCACTTACTACTTACATTTCTTGTTTATGTAGTGATGCTTACTATACTGTGGCGAGCTTAGTTATACTTCTCTTTACCTTGTTGATGCCCGTACCACTAAATTGATGGCAATCGCACTGATGACAGCACCAATTGAATAATGAACTGCATTGATGGCAACCACACCAACGTACGAACCATTTGATTACATGCTTAAAGACATTGCAAAATATTTTGAACAACAGGTGAGAGTATAATGGTACAATTATACACATCATTGCCTATAGGTGGAAGGAGTCTCATGATACCCACATGGAGTGTTGTTGAGGGGGCCGCCTCGGACGTGGCTGGACATCGTTGTAGTGTCAAGCACATATACAAATAGGGTTCGTGAAGCAACATGTTAGGTCGTACAAACTCTCTATGTTGATGACCTCCTCGTTGCCCCTCTCGCGCTCTATCTGCTGGCGGAGGTCAAAATAGACGAGTGCCTACTAGTATCACAAAGTATGGTCATCGGAATAAATGTCGTCCGCCATCTGTATGGTTTTCTGCCACCTGCACCATCGCGTCCTGCATGTGTTTGCATTTCAACCACACTGGCTGAACGCGCCTATTTGGCAATAAGCGATACGTAACGTCGAAGTCCTCCTTCCATTCGAGTGGAAGGTCCCTCTTTGGTGACCCATATTCGACTGGCCCCTCGATGTATGTCATGATGGCTTACTCTATAACGGAGAAGATAGTTGTTCCTACCATCAATGCCTCGGCCATTCATTTTATAGTGTAATTGCGGCGTCGTGGTGTCATTTATGACACAGGGCAACTTTGCGCAGCGATAAGACCATACAGACCAACTTTGCGCAGCGACATGACATGACGGGCCAGGTTTGAGCAGCAACAAGACTACACACGCTAGCTTTGTGCAGCGATATGATCGCACGGGCCAGCTTTGCTCAATAACATGACATGACATGACGGTATAGCTTTTCGTAGTGACATGAAAGGACGGGCCAGCTTTGAGCAGTGAGAAGACCGCACACGCCAGCTTTGAGCAGTGAGAAAACTGCACGCGCCAGCTTTGAGCAGTGAGAAGACCGCACGCGCCAGCTTTGCGCAGCGACATGACCGCATGGGTCAACTTTGCATAGTGAGAAGACCAGACGAGATACCTTTGCACAGCGACAAGACCATACGGCCCAGCTTTGCACAGCAACAAGACTAAAGAGTGCAGCTTTCCGCAGTTCGAAGACCTGACTGGGCAGTTTCGCATGCCCATAATACCACACTTAATAGCTTTGTGCAGTGACGGGACCACACGGACATCTTCATGCAGCGAGAAGGCCACAAGGGGCCCTATAAAAAGAGGTCAAAGAGATTTTTGAGAGAACACTATACAAGCAAACCCCACACTACACCGGCGTTTGCTTCACCACACCGGGATGGACAAGAGGTAGAAAAAATAATAAGACAAGATGATGAAGCAATGGGAGGAGACCCGCGACCTAGCAAGGTCAGTTGCCGCCCGCGATGAGAAAGCAAGTGCTACTGCGGCCCAAGTAGAACAAGCCCAGCGTGCTATGAGGTCAGCTCCCCGCAATTATGTGACCTGTAGCAACAACCCTATCCCAACATTTCTACCGAGCATTCGCCGTAACACCCACCAGAGGGGGAGATGCCCCCCTTTGTTGGTGTCGGGACCCATACAAGTTCTTCAAGTCTAAGCACTACCTCAGCCTAGGTATGTGTTACTGGGTTGCGCAAACTACTCCAGTGACTATCCCGACCACCGTCTAGACACCGCGATCAATCGGCAGCCGGTAAGGACTAGGTGCACTGTTTCCCCCTATTTTTTCTCCTTTAAAGTACGCACTAACAACCTCTCCCATGTATTCACAGTCCCCGAAACCCCTATGTGGCTACCGCAAATGGATCGATCTTGAGATTCACCCAGAGGACCAGTGGGCCATCGACTTCAAGGAGTGGAATGCTACAAGGTCCTCCGAGATCGGGGAGGAGGAGCGCTGCAAGGACGAGCAAACCGAGCATATACAACAGGAGACAAAAGCTCATCTCGAGGCGTGCATGTGTAGGGAGCGCGAGGCTCATGAGAGGGAGCACGAGAAAAAGAGAGACATGGCGACCAAGGCAAAAGAGGTCGCTGCAAAGTTCAATGCCGAGCTCGCAAGGAAGGAAAAATGACCCCGATCCACGCAGTAGGTCGTACAAGTAGTTGGGTTGGTTAGTCACACATGATGCTCTATGTTATGCATGTAATCAAACCCTACATGGCATGTTACTCCAAATTGTATTATGAAGTTTATTTTAATTCAGACAAGCTTACTTCTTCGTCTTTTTGCATTCAATTATTTCCATAGCAAGTCATCCAGCAATATTAACAGACCAGTTTTTCTCCGTACACGAATTTCCGGTAACATTACAATATCACTTACCATCATACTTACCGATCGTTCTAATTTCAATCGTTCCTAAAAAAAGTTTCACAAATTTTTTTACGCTACAACAATATACAATAACCATAAACTTTTATTATGAATCCAATAGATTATCTTCCAGTCATAATCCACAAAATTCACAATATCTATAAAATTCACAAAGTGCAGCAGCATCTTGTTTGTAGTCGCCCTGTGGCTGGGCAACTGTAGTTGGTGCCACCCATCCAAAGGGCGACAGGTTCCAGTCGCCCAACGGTCGGGCGACTGGAACCTATCGCCCAACAGCTTACAGACACTTTTGTTGTCGGTTTTCCGTTGGGTGATAGGTTCCAGTCATCCGACGGTTAGACGACTGGAGACTATTTCTGTAAAAAAAAATATTGGTGCGGGTATATTTCTATTATTTCGAATAAAAATTAGATTATTCGTAAAAAAAATTCAAGAGAATGGGTTGGAAAGGGTGGTGGATGCTCTTGTTGGCTGCCTTAACAAGCTAGGAGATGGGTTGATCTCTCTCTGGCCTTGGTGGGGCCTTCGCTTCACTTAATCCTTTTGTTATGACCGGCTGTGCCATGGCCATCTCTCTTGCTCACTCGGCCGACTGTACAATGAGTAAAGCTCTGGTACCTTTGGTCCCTGGGTTTGTGGGCTACTATGCCGTGGTGGTGGAGATGGTGATGGGGATGAATCGAAATATTTGTAGGGTTGAAAAATAGCATTATGACTTCAATTGACTTTACCCAAGCTCTAAAAGCACAATATCTACAAACACATATACCACAAGCAGCCTGAAATAATTGGTTGCAAGCTTCAATGGAGCAAGATACAGTAATGCACTAGTTTAGACAAATACAACCAACATCGCATCGATGGGGTTTCAGGTGTCCTTAGTTTCTAACCAGTCGATGACTGCTATAAGCCACAAGTACAGCCATTCCAGATTTGCAGCAAGGCAAAGGAGCAAACGCAGGAGTGCGTCAAAAATCTGAAATGAGCAATGTTCTCACATGAAATGATTCATGCGAAGAGAAAAAGAAACAATTGAATGAATTAATGTCTGATGTACAATGGATCTGATAGTACAGATGCTACAACTATGCTGCAATAAAATACACAATGTAACAATTTTCAAGAATGTGAATTGAAAAAAGATACACAAGCCCCCACCGACGACACATGATGGAGGCCAGACGAAACAATGAAACATCAATTGTGTGACACATATGTACCAATTTTCCTGATCGTGTGGGGGCATACAATGGTATCGCGCTTTCAATAAGGTTTACTGTGCTTGCTGTTGTCTCTCTTGAGTTGAACTTTCAATTTCTTACCACCTAACTGGAATCCATTCATCATACTAATGGCTGCCTGTGCAGAAGCAGGAGAATCGTAGCTTACAAAACCTGCATCGAGTCAGGAACGAATTAACAAACCATGCTTATACAATGACTATTCTCGAAACTCCAGCCAGGAAGAGTTAGTTACCAAAGCATTTACTAACACCAGTTGCCTTGTCTACAAAAACTTTAGCACTTAATACTCCACCAAAACTCTGAAACGCATTCGCAAGGTCTTGGTCACCAAATTCTTGTGGGATGTGATAGATAAATAAATTGGCTCCAGGAGGACCTGTAAACAAGATAAGTATAATCTCTTAAAAACAAACTTAAGAACTCAAGGGTGAAATAACTAATTGTCATAAGTAGTAAAGGAGACAAACCCTCTATCTGGGGACCAGGGTTGCTGCTGGTACTTGAAGATGTTGGGGAAGTAGCATTTGCATTTGGAACTTTAATTGAATTGTGAGAATTCATGTAAGGATGACTATTGATGGCACCACCAAGATATGATCCAGGATACTGCATACTAGGCACAGCCGGATAAGGGTTGCCTAACTGCACTGAACTAAATGATCTAGGAACTGAATTAGGGGAAAGTTCAGAATTAACGCCACGCATTGAGCTTCCTTGATTAACAGGCTGAACCATATTCTGGTAGGCAGCTTGATTTTGCATAGGAGATAAAGGGTATTGCATAAGTCCGTAGGTTCCTTGTGGCTGCACAGATCAACAAAAGTAGAGCTATATCTCACAATGAAAGACAGATCAAAATCAGGGGCTACTGTGGTCCTACAAGCATACTGCGCTCAATCCAAGTTCATAATACATCTTGATATATTTATGGTAAGTAAGTTTTGAACTCAGTTCAAACTAGTTTGAACTACTTTTGAGTTATATATATATATATATATATATATATATATATATATATATATATATATATATATATATATATATATGTCCTATATATATATATATATATATATATATATATATATATATATATATATATATATATATATATATATATATATATATATATATATATAACCAGCACATTAAGATACCATTGAATCCAAGTTCATAAATCCAAAAAAATGCATTTGGTTTTGCTAAATAGTACTAGCAGTTTAGCACATGAAGGAAGATGGAAAACTGCAGCAGTGCAAAGGAATGCCCTTTCTGTTGCGCATGACAATAGTGAACTTTTCTGTTTGTCTGATTGCAACAGTAAATGTTCCGTAGCATGTCCTTTGACAAGGATTTGTTTCAGCAAACTGAAAATCTGTCGTAAGTTGGGATTGCTGCTATTCTAGGATTAACCTTTTGTTGTATGATGCACTATAACCTCAAGATTTTTAAATCATAATTCACCTGGTAGCCATATCCATTATACTGAGGCACATATCCCATCTGTAAAGCTCCAAATAATGAAGTCTGCTGCATGGCATTTGCATTTGACATATTAGACGACTGCAATTGAGCCTTTTGTGCTTTTCGAGCCTGCCTTTCTTTTTCTGTGTCAGCCCATTTTACAACCAATGGTACACTTGAACCCTAACAGAAAGATCACGGCACATCAGGATTTATAATAACCAATCATGAAGTCGCAGAATAAAAGGAAATAACTAAAATAAATGTGTATAATAGTGTCCAATTTCCAACTTCCAATCATTATTTTTTTTTGAAAATTTTCAAATTCAAAATGTAGCAAATAAACCGGACCAGGTATTTGCTCGGAAACCTGCCCAAGACCAGGTTGAAACCGGAACCGGCCAGCTTCTGGTTTAAGGGCTGGTTCCGGTTTCTGAAACCCTTGTTCCCATCGCTCATATAAAATCAAGAATGTTCAGCTCGAATAGGACAGCAGAATGCACCACCCATGTGGGCTAAGCTATTTCTGCACTCATCTAAGGTTAATCTGATCTGGATGTACAGCTGTATCATGCTTTGTGTATCTTTTGCTTTATATATTGAAAACTGCCATGACACAGTGAATGCAATATTTTTTTAACGATGTGGTACTTGGCACAATATTTGGGCCAGGCTTGCAGTACTGCTCTTTCTTTTTCTATCTATCTGTCTATCTTTCTTTCTATTCTTTTTGAGATGGCTTGCAGTACTACACTTGATTATGATTACAACTAAAGAAAATTGGACAGCACAATCCAGTTATATTAGGTATGTAGTATGTTCTTCAGGAGAGCCAAAGCAAAAGACTATCCCCACAAGTCAGTAGAAATTATTTGGAATCCATAATTTTTCACAAACCTCTATTTTGTACTTCCCATTTAGAGCTTCAATAGCTTCCACAGCTTGCTCTTTTGTTTCATACTTCAGAAAGGCACAGCCGGCTGCAACATCCACAGTTGTTAAGCTAAATGTGCAGAAAAGTCTAAAAGAAAAGTGATCTTCATTTCAATCAATAAGAAAAGCAACTCTTTCCACAAGAAAATTTTACCTTTGCTCGTCTGTTGCGAACCTCTCAAAATTTGCAAATCCTTGATATTCCCATATTTTGAAAATAAATCAGTCATCTCAGCATCTGTTACATTTTTTGGGAGCATTCCAATGAAAAGTTTGTGCTCTGGAAGTAACAGCGTAGACATGTCAGTCCAATGAGGATCAAAATAATATTCCGAGCAACAACTGATACACAAATTCATTATGAATGAAATAAGTTTAGAAACACTTATACCCAATCTTTCCAACTCTCCATCTGCATATTTTACTTGCAATGGACTTGAGGCCTGGTTTCAAACAGAGAGAATTTTAATCAATGTTTCGGGAATATTCATAGAAGATATTGCAAAAAATCCATGGTCACTAAAAGAATTACTAGCCATCAGACTTCCACTCCATGTGGTTATTACCGGCAAACATCATCTGAAACTATAAATTTTGCCCATAATTAGAATGACTGGTCTACCACTCTCAGGTAAGCTAGGCATCTGTTATCTTAATTTATCCAAAATCGTGCGCGTATCATAGATTCCTATGGTTCAGCGTTTAGGACCAATCAGCTACATCAAAAGGTCTCGACAAACATCCACTGATACTAGTCACATACAACTATATAATATCCTTCATATTTTAGGGATGCAAATGGAAATAATAGGGTTGAGATCAAATGTTTAACCTTTCCCACCAGTCAATGGCTTCTCAGAAGAAGGAATGGAAAACTAGACAGAAGGGTATGATTACACCATTTCAAGCAGTGGGGTTCAATTGCACCCAAGCTGAAATTAGAGGTGCCTTCCGTGCAATTTGGAGTAAAGAGTTTACAGTAATAACTGAAGTGATTCATAGAATATTTTAACATAAAGTTTTTTGCACTGCTAAACATGTCTTTCTCCATCTAGCATATTGGATGATGCATTCACAGTTATTCAAGAAAAGGACTGCACACCGCAGTCTATCAGCACAATTTACCTCGCTAACGAACTGCAGTCTATCAGCACAACTTACCTCAGCCAATGGACTGCAGTCTATCAGCACACCTGGACCAACCTTTTTCCACAAGACCCCATTCAACAAAGTTTCAAAGACTAATACTCTTTAGATTATTCTACTGACACACATATGGAAAAGTGGATTAACTATATGAGCCAATAATATCACAGGAATATCTAACAATTCATCCCTTAAGCCACCCTGGGCATGGAACGGCCTTGCTGGCGGCAACTCACCACTTGACCAAAATCTTAAATAACTTGAGTTATACAAATCATTGTACTATATCATAGTCTGCACTGCATTATCGTTTTGGCTGACTCAGCAACCTCAAAATGGCTACCTTACTTAACTGCAAGTGCATAGATACTCACAAAGTTAGTAATATAGTCATGCCTAAATTTTTACAGATCACCAATAAAGCACCAACTTCCAGGGAATCTCACACTAAGGATTCACTTAACCCCACCTATACTGCCAGTCTACCATAAACATGCAGTCACTCCTAATTCATCCACTGCCAACTATATCATTATTACCCAACATTCAAAAGGTTCCGACAATTCCTGATCCAGAAAGAAGGAATCCTTTAGAGGGGTCAGTTGCTAAATTATACCCAGGCGGATACAGGTGAAACAAGCAGTTGCGTCCACATACCCCAGGAAGCGTGCGCTTGTTGTGATATGCATTCACTGCCTTGTCAGCCTCCTCCCTTGATGGGCAGATCAGGAAGCAGCAGCCTGCAAATGTCCAATACACCTCATATCCAGATCAAATTAAGGAACAAGAGGATAAAATAACATGAGGATAGTCATCTGGAGACTACAGTCCAGCAACAACAGAAAAAAAAAGGCCGATGGAAACACCAAAGCTAAGTAACTAACAAAGATTATCCTAAGAAAAGATGGGCATAATTTCAAAGTTTGTAGCAAAGGCAACCTAATTGAATTTGCACATGCAGGACAGCATGAATTATTTATCATTTTCACATCTGACTCCTTTTGGGAGAACAAGGGCAATGGCCAAAGGTAGCACGTACCAAATCAATCCCTCCTAACAAGAACGGAACTAATTCAAACCAACCAAAATGAATAAGTGTCAATTCCCCGTGGTACAGCAAAAAATCATGATCATATTAAAATTGATCCTAGTGAGCAATAGTTTTACGAGAAGTTATAAACAGTTACCATCAAATTTGATCATCATGCTCTGATAATAGGGTAAGTGACTGAGCACAATGAAAGGTAAAACAGCTAAAATTTCCAGAGCAAAACCTCAAAATACCATGTAAAGGTAAATTCCTTTATGGGACCAATGAAGTTCTTAAATCCACAAAAGCAGCAACAAACACACGTAAAATTCAATTGGCCTGAAAATCTAGCCAATCGCACATACAAAAATGACGCATCTTTTGTTCAGTTATTGGTTGAAATGAATCTGTACTAACACAGACAGCTATATTCGGGTCCAACTGAAATCAACCAGCTGAAATTCGAGCTCAGGTCCATCTAGATTCCAAGAATTCAACCCAAGACCAACGTTTACTTCTGCATCCCAGGATCAAAACACACACGACAAGCGTCAAAATTCAAAGTATTAGCGAGAGCTAAACTTCCCCAAGCAACAAATTACAATCCAGCCCCATGAATAACTCAAGAGTTTACACCCAACGCATATGGAAGCACAAAATTCCAACATTTTACACCGGCATTGGGTCAAATCCACTAATTCAACAGCATACAAACCCATGAAACCCATAAGCTGAGCTCAAGTCCAAGTAACCCGGAGAATTTCAAGGAAAGATCGAAAGTCTCTACATATTAGAACAAATCAACGACCATATGATGAAGAACTCAAAACTATACTAATCACGGGCTAACTCAAAATTTGACAAAGGTCAACAGCTACCACCAATTCAACGCAGCCCATACACAGAATTCCCCACGAATAACCGGAATCCTCGACCACATTGCGCATAAATCGGCACGGAAGCAACTAATTCCCGGCAAAGCACGAAACCCTTTGGGCCCCCAAAACACGGGAATCCCCCCGAATAGAAAGGCCGCAGCTCAAATTCCTCGGCAGCATTGCCGCGAGTGAAGCTCAGAACCATCCCGGAGCCCCCACAAAACACGAAAAGCGCAAGCAACGGAACCCAATCCCGTCCTCCCCCACCGGACCGCGCCCAGATCCCGACCCAGAGAAAGAGCAATCACGGAGTTGCATTGCATGGGAGCAGCGACGAAACTTCGCGCGCGGGGGCGTACGGATCCGGACCTCGTGACGCCTTGGTGGCCTTGTCGCGGATGACGGTGACCTCGTCGACGATGGCCACGTCGCGGAACATGGCCGCGAGCTCCGCCTCCGTCATCTGCTTCGGCACCTGCCCCACGAACAGCTTCACGCTCTCCTCCCTTCCCCCCTTCTCCCCACCGCCACCGCCACCTCCTCCTCCCGCCGCAGCGGGTGGCTCCTGCTGCTGCTGCTGGTGGTCCCTGTCGCCGCCGTCCTCCGCCATTGACCCAGCTGGCTAGGGTTTGCGGCGGAGACGTGGGAACTTCGGTTGGTTTGGTCGCAGGTGGTGGTGGAGGAGGCGGCGGAGACGGAGTCGGGAGCAATTAATAGCAAATATATAAATACCAGTGGATTTGGAGGAGCAATGGATATGCTAGGCAAGAGAAGAAGGTGGTGGTGTGCTTCCCCTGTGATTTCCCCTTCCTTTTTCTTCTGTAGTCTCAACGGTTTTCTGCCTCCTCTCGTTGTTTGTCTGCTTCTTTTTTTTTAAGGGCTTTCTTTTTCCAATGTTTCAAGGCCCGTTTAGAACGGAGAAATTTCATGTGAAATAGTTTGATTTTTGTAGGAATCAGAATAAAGATATCGTGCTTCAAACGGGCCCTAGGCTCTGATCAACTCGGATTCGGCTTCTGGCTTCTAACTTATTTTTCACTATTCATAAGTTTCGTCTTTTTTTAAACTTTTGGCTTTTTGTTGAGCTTTTTTGCCGGTTCTTTTTTTCCCGTATTTGTTTGTATTATAAGTAATGGGCTAACATATATTTTTAAATTTTTTAAATTTAATTATGCTAAATAAGCCTCTGTCAGCTAAAGTGCTTTTTTCAGCCAGCTACAGTGTTTTCAGCCATAAGCTATGAGCTTTTCAGCCGAACCGATCACCACCTAAGTTTGCTGGGGTAAATTTCATGCCCAAGGAATGACATCGATGCAAGTAAATAGACTAGCGATATGACTTATATGCGTAGGTAAGAGTTACACACGAAGCAATATATGGCCGCGCTAGGCCTGTTTGGGAGAGCTACACCACTGAAAACGTGGATCTGGAGCAGCAGCTCCACCGTGGATCTGGGATCCCATCATGGAGTGTTTGTCTTGTACAGCAGCTCCAGATCCACGAAATTGAGGTTTTGATGGGAATGGCCACTTTTGGTGGGATAAGGTGTGTAACCAGTGGCATTGGTGGGTAATTACCACCCAACTCCACGGTGGAGCACCCCTTGAGGAGCTCCATGAAATCCATGGATCGCCCTCGATCCGGATTTTGGTGGATCCAGATTTCGCGGAGCTGGAGCGTTTGAGTAAAATTTCGTGGAGTGGAGCTGTTTTTCGTGGATCTAGTGCTGGTGGAGCTCTCCCAAACAAGCCCTTAGGCTTAAGCTTCTGGTTTATTTTTTACTATTTATAAATTTCATATTTTTTAGTTTTTTTGTCTTTTTGGAGCATTTTGGCAGTTTTTTCGTATTCGTTTGCATTGTCCGTAATGAGCTAATCTATTTTTTCAATTTTAATTAGACCAAATAAGCAACCTTTAGCTACAGTGCAATTTCAGCCAACTATAGTGCAATTCAGCTATCAACCATCATTTTTCAGCCCAAATAAGTGGCACCTATAATCCCTTCGGATTTTCTATGAAAATGTCGCGCTTAAGAAAATGCCAAAATGATTTTTGTTGAGGAAAAGATAAGTAGTTATCAAATTAATGTGGCGTGCCAAAATGTTGCATACAAACAATTTTTGTTCTTTGTTCTTCTTCCCCATGCCTTGCTTGACGGTAACCGTGAAAGTAACTCGCCAACCATGAATGGGGACTGAAGGAATCATGCCATCATGGACAAGGACAGACAAGCTACAAAGGCAGAAGCTGGCCAGTTGGAACTCTCCCTCCCAGTCCTCCTACGAGGGAGCTGGCATGTCACCCTCTTCTAAATCCATCCGATAAAAAGGGCAACCACTCAGGAATGATGTTGGGTGTATTCAAGGAGAAATTGCTGGGCTGGGTATCCCAGTATCCTTGAGTATGTATCAGGGCTACCCCCCTTGATACATTAATTTGTAGAGCAAATAGATGTATTTTAGGCCCAATATGTTATGTTTTTGGACATGGTCCAAAATAAGGTATAGGGTCTATTTTTTTGGTTGAATCTTATAATTTGTGGCTGTGGTTTGAAGCTTTTTGGTTGTTCGTACGAGAGATTACAGAGTAATAAAAACTCACGTACGGTTTTTACCGATATAAATGAAGTCGGTACAGTATGTACTACAATTAACTAGTAGACATTATCTTAAAAAATACTCCGTTTAAAAACTAGTTACTGTAAAAAAAGATGAAAAATAGCTTTTAGAAGCTGAAAAAACAAGGCCATAATTTATGAAATATTATTTCACTGTTGCCTTTTTTAAGTGAATTGCCTAGTTGTTTGTCGAACGCTAATTATCATTCGTATTATATGCTAACAAGTAACAGCAATGGATCATCCCAAATATACATACAATTGTGGACTCTTTTCTTATTCTCTAGACATTAAGTACATTATGATCGATTTTGTACTATGAACTAGCATGTGAAAAGTTTCGATTCTCAAGTTCACAAAAACGATACAAATAAAACCAACAAAATGTTATTCAAGACCGCATGACAGGTACTATCATAATGCTAGGCACTACTGTAGATAGATTTAACTAGGATGTTTTTTGAGCAATCTTATCGTCCTAACTTGTTATGTAGAATATGGTTTCACCTAAATATCTTTACTTACATAATTGCCAAAATACTACTGACTTGATATAGCATAGTAGATCCACACACTACGTTATTTTGGCAATTTCAGTGTTACATCTGCAAACGAATTGGCAAGGCATGTGGATCTCGAAGGAAAACTAGGGTTCAAGTTGTAACACCTACAACTAATTTAAGTCCTACGCTACAATTGTGTGGCATTTATGAACAGCTTTTCTGTTCCCTTTTCCTTGTTTCTCTCGTGTTTCTGTTGACGTGGTAAAGATTTGAAGCATTCTCTCTATCCCCTCATATTCCTCTGGTGCTCTGGATCTCCGCCATATCGACGGAAACACAAGGGGGACAAGGAGAAGGAAACAGGGAAGCCGCGTTCGACATTTATGCCTTGTGAATTTGTGAGGGTATAATTTGTACCATAGATGTGATAAAGAATTGTTCTTGTGTCGTCCTTCGAAAAACAGACCCGCCGTGTGGGCGCGGTTAAAATAAAGAACGTTGGACCGGATGGTGATAAGGTGTAATTACACTGGATAGTTATGGTCTTATGGATGTCCAAGTGGATGTGATGTGACAAGCCATCATGTTCCCTTTGTCCCAATTTGACAACGGCCCTGCTACGTACTTAGAGATGGCAACGGGCACAAACTCGCTGGATTTTGCTATTCTAAATCCGTGCCCATGAAAGTTAGACGTGCCCGCTAAAAAACTCATGCCCGTGACGGGTGCAGATTTTTGCCCAGACCCATGCCCACTGGGTTAACGAGTACCCACGGGTCGCCCGTGGGGTCAGCAATGCGAGCTACAACAATGATTAATGGAGAGGAGAAAGAAGTTCACCGGCCATCTTCGTTGAAGCCGGAGGGCAACGCCATGGCCAAGGGCCTACTGCTGCGATGCGCGTTGGCTGCGGCGTGGGGGTGGCGGGTTGAACTGGAAGGCGAGGCGACGGCAAGGGTGTGCGGGAGGACGAGTGTGCGGCGAGTGGCGAGAGCTGCGGGACGGGAGGGCGAGCGTGGAGACTGCCGGAGACCGAGCGCGAGCGCCAGATGCGCCGCGCGCTGCGGCGGTGTTGAATCGGGGTGGGGGACCGGGAGGAGTGAGTAGTGACCGTGACCGAGTGCTAGCTAGGGTTAGCCGTATGGGTAATGGGGCATTACCGCATTGGATTTGGGGGCTTGGGGCTAAATGGCTAATGGGCTATGGGCTGGGCTGGTTTGCCTGGGAGGCTGGAAGCCTGGGTTTATAACTCCTATGGATCGGGTTTATATTACTCATGGGTTTACGGGTTTGGGTATTATAGGAACGTACTCGAACCCGGCAGACCCGATGAGTTGGGCTTTTTGCCCATTAAGAGACCCATGGGTTAGAAAATTGACTCAGACCCATGTCCTAATAGAGTAAAAACCCACCGGGTATGGGGTTTCGGGTACCCATTGCCATCTCTATACGTACTAGAGGAAACCGAAAGAAGAAATGGCTAACTCTACACCAATATACTTGATGATTTTTTTTCTAGATCCACTTTTTATTTAATATATTCTTTTATAGAAGTACATAAATTAACAAAAAAGGATATACTTTTATTTAATATATATTGCAAATTAATCCAATAGGCAGATAACTCCAAGTTTGTCATCAATGCCCTCATAGGAACCATTAGAGGTGGGAATTGGGCCGGCACGGCCCAGGTCCACCGTGCTTCAGGCCACTTCGCGTCGCGTTTTCGGCCCGATCATCCGTCGTGCGTCGCGTCGCGTCGCCCGCCTCGTTCTTCGGCCAGCCCTAGCACGCCCAAAGCCCACCGTCTGGCGTTTCGTCTGCGTGCCACCAAGCCCACCAAAGTAACCATACACGACAAAAGCGACAGCGACAATGGTAGCGGTGGCCGCTATCTTCCTTTCTCTTGTATCCGCCTTATTAAAAACCTACTTAAAATTCGATTCTATTGTCTCATGCCATTTCACCTTCAAACTTGGTCATCTAGTCCAATGGAATGCATATCTTGATGCAAATTAGACTATGGCGTACGTGGACATCGCCCGACAATCTAGCATAGGTCTACCCAACTAGTCAAATAGAAAAACTCAAGGAGAGTCATGAGTATAATTTACTATAGTTAAGAAATCAATTTTAAATAGTTTCTGGCCAACCGTGCTCTTCGTGTCGCGTGCGCCCAAGCACGACCGACCGCTGTGTCGCCCACCGTCGTCGGATTTTGAAGCCCACCGGCCCCGTCGCGTGCGTCTTGCACACGGCTTTATCACGTGTCGGGCCGGGCCATGCTTGGGCCGGGCCGTGCCGGCCATGCTTTGGGCTGGCCCAAAGAAACCCGGCCCAAGTCCCACCTCTGGGAACTATGGTTCAAATACTAAAACCTATATATTATGGTTTTAAGTCCTATGCTGTAGATGCATGTCGATTTATTGTTGGTGCGTATTCATTAAAATCAGATAACATGTTGCTAGAAATATTGTTAAGTACAATAGCATTAACAACCGAAATTTGTCAATGGACGATGAAAATAAGAATCCTCTTGAAACAAGCATTGCAAAAAAAAAACACCAGGTGTACGTTGTAATGTAAACTATTATTCCATTTTGCTTTGGCATATGTTAAGAAAAGGGGAGAGAGTGATGCTTAATAGGGTACAGAGTACGCCCAGTACCGATTAAAACCTTCCAATTTCTTCCAAAAAAACCCCCCTATAGTTAACTTGATGAGATTGAGCCATCCAAGCAAGCATTTCAGGGCCATGCATAAGGTGGAGGGTGCTCCACACCGAGGTTTTCTATGTACCGCGCCACAAGCCCACAACCAAAACTAGTTACTACGGCGCAGCTACCCACCTGCAGAGCCACAGCAGAACCAGAGAAGACGCCCAGAAACAAACAAACAATTCTCTCTTTAAGCAAGAGCCCAAAGCTGGCAAAAACAAACAGCTCCAGCAAATTCCAGTTGTTCTAGGGAGAACCCTGCGCCAAGCTGTTTCGGCTTCTGGAAATCAGAAGCCACTTAGAACACATCGACTTCTAATTTCGATTATTTTAGTCCTTTTGTTTTTGGTTTTTTTTTCTTTTTTTCTTTGCATTGTTTGTGGAGATATAATAATGTTTTTATTTTTTTTTCTTATTTTTTATTTTTTAATTGAATGACTAAAAATGTAATCATTAATATAATATAATTCTAGTCAATAATCGAAAACCACTGTCCACAACTTGCTTGGAGCGGCCCTAACTCCGTGGCTCTCCCACCAGTAATTAATCGTTCCGGACTAACGTGCCCACGAACCTAGGCTGGTGTCCATCCAGTGCAGGCCCATGCCCCCATGCCTCCCCCAACCCTCCGCCGGAGGACCATCACGGAGCGCAACTGGCCGCGGTCAACTCATAACTACCACCAAAAGAACATTTTTTTTGTCAAGCGACAGACTCAGTAAAAAGTTTAGCGAGTTTGCACAAGCTCAGCCATACCTTTATTGCGCCCAGCCAAGATGCACTCTCCCGCGGTCGCCGGTCGCCACCCTGCCCGACGGCAGCGGACCACCGGCGAGCCCGGAGAGTCAGCTGTGCTCGCCGGGAGTAGCTCCACTCCCAATCTTACTGAAGCTATGTTTTTATTACCTTCTGTTTCTGAATTTTTCTTAAAAATATCAAAAAACAATACAAATACTCGGTTTCTAGAAACGGTTTTTTCACTCCTCTCATTATCGTCTCGCTTCAAGGATGAGACAAAGGTCACGTGTGTATCGCGTATCCTACTCATCTCGCTCCTGTCACATATACACATATTTCACTATTTTCTCTATCGCACATCTTTCTCCTTAAAGTTATTTCTTTCGTGACTAATATTTATTTTCAGCTAAAAATTATAAATTACAGTCAAAAACCAACAGTAAAAGTCAATACAAACCCTCTAAAAGGCAACAAGATTAAAGAAAGAACCGTGAGCATTTCTGCATGTTGATACTACTCGGTAAAACCTGCAGTAATGACACGTAGTAGTGTTTACAGCGATACTCAACCCGGGCGGGAAGTAATAAACGAAGGATCTGGGTGGGAAGTAATAAACTAGTGTTGGATCTGGGTGGCGTAGATGCGGCTGCCTGTATTGACTGCAGAAGTGCAGATGCAGCCCAGATAGGCCGAAAACGAAGGTGCATATGTGAAGAGGCGCAGGGGGGGAGAGAGATCGATGCAGAATCTACAGTTGCAAGCTGGTAGTAGGTATAGTTGGCCAACTCGGCCGCCCGGCATGGCACTGGCACAGGCACGGCCAGGCACGGCTTACATACCATGCCGTGCCTGTTAGTGCCGTCATGCCCAAGTACAGGCCCAGGCACGGCACTATAGCCCCTTATGCGTGCCGTGCCACTGGGCACGACGGCACTGCAGTGCTCATGCCGGCCCTGGCACTATTGCCCCACACCTCTATCAGCTCAGAATTCACAGATCAATGCACAGAAACACAGAAACACAGGAAGAGATAACAAAACTAGATTATCGGGAGCTTTAGTGCAATGGTCGCCTCATTAAAAACCTGTCAGGTAAAACTCACCCTGTGAGAAACCCTAGACAGAAAAAGAGTACTGACCTAGCTCCATAGAAGTTCTAAGTCCACCATCCAAGACACAATATTACAGTCCATGTCCATTACATAAATGATGATCAAGTAGATAAATCAAGATCCTCAAATGCTTCTTCCACTCCTTGTCCTCCACCATGTGTTGCATCCTTGCTTCGCAGCCTCCCGATCTTTGATGCAAGTAAGCATCTCCACCATTTCAGCCTCGGCCTCCTCACGCGCCTCGATGATCCCGCCGGTCATACTAAAAGTGGATTCAAGATATGGTAGAAACAGGACAATCAAAATATCTTTAGCCATGATGGACAAAGATTGGATAAGTGAGTTTGTCTGATGCCACCGATTAAGGATGTTAAAATCATCATCTAACCGGTTCACGATGTCACAATCCAAGTAAGAAATAAGTTGAAGCATTAGAAGTGAAGAAGTTGCGACTGCAGCAGGCGATTGCAGAGGTATCTCTAGACATACTCAAAGTAGCGACTAGAGGATGCATACCACCTGCAGAGCTACCAGCACCATCATCATCATCATAAATTTCATCCCATGTAGACCTTTTCTTACCAGATAGGTTAGGAGGGGCAGTCCTCCTCAACCTAACACTGCCATATTTGTCCTCATACTTGTTATAAACATCAGTAAGTCTAGCTCTAGTGCCAAGCTGGTAGGTAGTATAATCTGTACCAGTCAGGGAACCCAACCTCCTAAGCACTCTATTGAAACCTTTCATTTTAGCTCTAGGGTCCAGGATGAATGCAAAAGAATAAAGCAAAGGTATGTCCCTCCAGTATTTATTGTATTTGTCTATCATAGGTTGAACCACAGGTCTTATGTGACAGTCATTAGCATAGTTCTTTAGGTGTATAGCTATCTTAACCAGATAATGAATCATAAGTGGAGATGTAGGATAGTACACACTGACAAAGCAATCAGAGCATCATAAAACATTCAAGAAACTTAAGCACTTTTTCACCCATAACCCAATGTTCATCAGTTAAAAACAATTAACCACCTTCAGTTCTAGGATACTGAGCATGGATGAAAGTAGTGAATGGAACCTTGTGAGGAAACAAGTGCTTAAGCATTAAATATGTAGAATTCCACCTAACTTCCATGTCAAGTGAAAGCATCTATTCTTAATACCGGTGGCAATGCAATAGCTTTTATATGCAGCAATTCTCTGGTTAGATGAGTTCAAGAAAGATATTGCAATTCTAAACGTTTCAATCAAAGGCTTGAGAAGTTAAGGCCTCCTTAACTATCGATTAATGATATGACATGCACACCTCGATGCAAGAACATAGAATTAGTCGCCTAGATGGTTCATCGGTTGTTTCATCATTATCATTATCTTCAATACCAAGATATTTAGACAGACAGTCTAAGTCTTCTCATAGCGAAACATTAGATGATGCATTGTCTAAAGTAACACAAAAACTTTTCGAGACAAACCATAATCTTCAAGCACGATGCAATACGGATCGACAATATTTTGGCCATTGTGGGACACATCAATGAGCCTAAGACCAAGCACTCTTTTCTCTAGTTGCCACTCGGTGTTTATGTAGTGGGCAACCACACTAAGGTAATCTGCTTTGCATTACTGCACCAAATATCATATGTCAAACACACACAATTAATGTAAGAGAGAACTAGTAATCTCAACAAGCTTAGCCTTGCACTCAGTGAAATATTTCTCAATGTCTCTAGTGGTAGTTTGCCTAGAAACAGAACAAATTTAGGGTTATGAGCAATTCTAATGTACTCTTCAAAGGCATCGATTCACCCACGAAATAGACACATCAAGCCTAGCAAGCAATCGAACAAGTTGAGTACAAGCAACCATAGGACAAGACTCCCAATTACGCATACTACCATCGGATTAAAAGAGATCCGAGATCGAGACATGCGAGTTTTCTCACGCCTCCTAGGGCATTTATCCCTATGGCGGATGAGATGACCAGTGCCACCGGATGAGAGGCCAGAGTACTGATTGGAGCAATGGATGCACTTAGCGCCATACCGACTTTCTTACCATTCACCGCTTTGAAGAGCTTCTTGAAATCCAGCCACCTTTGTTGAGGTAGAGGGACGAGCGCTTGGCGCTATTCTCGCCCTCTTCCTCTTCGCTCTTGCCGCCTTCTTGATCCTCGGTGAGGTCGATGGGAGCTCGAGCGCCACGGCCAACAGCTCCTCGGCGTCCTCGCGCGAGTCCTCCTCATCGTCATCTCCGCCAGCCCGCATAGTCGCCTCTCTTCGTTGCCGTCGACCTCAACAATTTCGTCTCCGGAGCCCGGCATCGTCCCTCGCCGGCGTCCCGGTTCCTCGACGGCTACACAAAAACACGGCGGGAAACAGTCAGATCTAGGGTTAGGGACTTAGGTTAGCAAGTTAGGGTTAGGGTTACCTTTACCTTGGCAGCCAGAGCACCAGAATCGCCGGCGACGTCGACGACCTTGGTACCTCAACGGATTCGAATCCGAGCACGTAATCGCCGATCCGTGATCGGAGGTCGACGAGAAGACGACGAGGATGACGAGAGAGGACGAGGCTACATCGACGATGCGGGATCAAGAAGAGGTGCTCTATGCCATGCCGTGTGCCGATCAGCCGCCACCGTGGCTCAAGACGCCACCGGAAGGGGAGAAGAAGGAGCGGAGACAAGAGAGACGAGAGGAGAGAGAGAGAGCGAGACGAGCCGCCGCGGGAGGAGAGAAATGAATTAGGGTTAGGGATTGGGAGAGCAGCAGCGGCGGCGCGCTTTTATATGAGCCCCCAACGGCAAAATTAACGGCTCGATGGAGGAGGGGCATCCAACGGCCGGGAAGGGGATCGTGCGCGGCCAGCCGCCTGTTTAGCCGCAGCGTGCTCGGGCCGGAATCAGGCGAAATGGCGCCCAAAGATGGCACTATGGCCGCCGTGCGTGTATGGGCACGGAGCGCCGCGGCCGGGCTGTTCTGGCCGTGCTTTCACGGGCCGTGCTTGGGCCGGCCCATAGTGCTTGGGCCAAATGAAAAACTATAGTAGTAGGAGCAGACCAAGACCAGCTCATGCGGAGTGGCAGGCGTCTTGTCTCACTGGGGAGTGGGGTAGACGGGCGCCGAGGCGTGCTCGGGAGCTGCTCGCGGTTTGATGTCCCGGCTGCGCACGCATTGCGCCGGCAGCTCCTCGAGCAGGGACCGGACGACGGAGATCTGGCCGCCTGCACGGGAGGGGATAAGCGTCAGCTATGAGATTTACAGTGATGTTTCAGGGACACATCTGCTGGGGTTAGGGGCAGAGCCACACCCCAGACAGATAGGTTTCAATTCAAGATGTGAAAAATATTTAGTAAATTTAGTCCAGCCTATATAACATTTTTATGGTGCAATCCAAATAATCTAAATTATTTCACTACTAAATCTGAACGTAACTAAATCTTACCTCCGCCACTAGTTTCAGTTGGTTTAGGGTAACAAGTGCGAATTGGTGCCGGCTGACCTCGGATTGGACTTCCCTCAGGGGGGCAAACTGGACGATGTTGCGATCCTGCCAGGCGAGCTCTCCAGTCGCTTGCCTTTATCTGCATCTAGGACCTGCCGAAGAGAATTGTCAGATAGACATCACTGGTGCTTCGTGTTGGGAGTGGAAAACAAGGTTAGAGAACAGCGTGTGCCAATCCAGCAGCCTTTTACTCTGCTTAAAAGAGCTTTTTTAAATGGCTTATGACTAAAAACATTGTTGCTAACTGAAAAAATACTATAACTGACGGAGGCTTATTTAGCATAACTAAATTTTAAAAAATTAAAAATAGAAAAACATGTTAGTCCATCGCGTATATGCAAACAAATACGAGAAAAAGAACAGGTAAAAAAGTTCAAAAAAGCTAAAAGTATAGAAAAGACAAAATTTATGAATAATATAGAATAAATCAGAAGTTAGAAGTTCAAACCGAAACAAACAGACCTTTGTTTATCGGAGAAAACGTGTATCCTATCTAGACAAACTTTCAAGTGAATGTATGTCTGCAACTTCGTTGGACACAAGGTACAGAAGATGCCATTAGAAAAAAAGTGCAGCAGGTGCGACAAACTGCCGGACTAAAAACTACTAACAAGTACCCAGAACATGTAACAGCAGCTCAGTGTCAAAAAGGAAACGAGGTGAGGTGTTCCCTATTGACATGCTTTTATTTACAGCGTAGACAATACATGCATACAGTGAGACAGGCAAATATTCAGAACAATTTTCTCGTCAAGAATGGAATCTTTATCATTTATGAGGTAAATGTTTTGCCTCCATTTGTTCAAAATTAGCATTTCCGACGCCCACGATGAGAATTGACAATGGCAAATCTGATGCCTTTACAATAGAATCTTTTGTTTCTTGAGCGTCAGAGAGAACCCCATCCTGCAAAAAATGCTCAGGTGAATTTTATGAACTAACAGAGGTCGCATGGGGAAATCTGATTACATACCGTGATAATGTGCAAGACAAAATATTTGTTGTTTCCATACTGAAGGGAATGGCTGGCAATTTCTGCAGCTTTGTTGATCACGGGCCCAACATGGTTAGCCCAGCAAGGGTAACACTGTAGTACTGGAGTACGATGACATGATGCCTTCAACGACCTGTGATAGAAAGAGAAAAGCCGTAACATCAACGACAATCTAAGAAATATAAATGCAAACAGTTGTAGAAAATTGGTAACACCAACCTAAGTAATTCAATTACCACACATGATATGTAGCACCGTAGTCGTGCTAATATGTGATATTGTGTGGTTATTATTGAATGAACAGGTACCAAATCTTTACAGTTTTAATCACACAAATGTTAAGGGTAAATATATGTAGTAGTAATTATGAAGGTGGATGGGACAGGGAAAATATGTACAGGTATCTGTAATTCTGAATCAGCAATATCTGCCAGAAACGTTATAAGAAAGGCCAAACACAGCTATATATTTGCAGCTGAACACAATTGGGCTTAAAGCACTACTACTGAAAAGCGAGGAAATAAACCAAGCTGGTATCTGAGAGGTTCAATCGTTGGGGTACACAAATATTCAGAAGTTGGTTTAGGGGACAATTCATGTTGGTACCAATGTTACATGGTATTTTCTTTTCAAAAGAATTTTATGCACATTTTGGTGCATGCCTGCTATAAGCTTGTGAAGAAAGTCTTTCGATGAGTATACCATTATTAAGGGGCAAGACAAAATATTTACAACAAGATTTATCAAACATGGTAAAAAAATAATAACTCATCAGGCATGAATCTCACCTCACAGTCATTTGTAGTTGCATTCAAGTTAAAACAGTGAGATATATATCCTTGTGCTGTCTTTGCTCCAAAACCCCAATCACTTATCGTTGAAACTTTGCTTTATATATTGTGATAGATGTTTCGAATTTTTGTTCATTCCATTATATTGTAGGGCGCCACAACGGCTAACCTTAATTAGGTTCTAGTTGAATTCAGAAGGCAACGTATCCTTAGGCCTTAGCAGGTACTAGCTAGGACGTGGACTTGAAAAATATCAACCCTTGACTAACAGAAGGGTAATTTAAGAAACTATGTATTATTTGTTCATTACATATCATCTTTATCTTTACTAATTGAAGGCTCCTCCAGAAGCCCTCATGTTAATTTTATGAGGCAAAAAATCTAGAAATTACCATATTAATAGATAAAGAATAAAAGCTAGAACTTGGTTTCTCTTTTATCCCATAGTAATTACGAAGTTAAACTAGAAAATCCTTGGCGTGAGAATGAAGCTTGTAGAACTTGGTTTCAACTATTGGCAGTGTAAGCCAATTTTTGGTCTTCTGCATCTATATTTGCCTGCAAGGAGTAGTTGTTCCACTGGAATTGTTTCTCTTTTATCCCAAATTAATTACAAAGTTAAACTAGAAAATCCTTCTTTTATTTGCCGTTTGTATCACAACTATATATGATCATGACACTAAAAGGCGAAGTGAAGGCCAATTTTAAAACGTTAATTATTGCTCTTCCATGCACTTTTTCCGGTGAAAAAAGGATGACAACAACACAATAAAAGGGTATACAAAGGGCACGTTGATACAGAAGCATAAAATTGGATCGCTTTACACACATTAAGTAACCTGTTGCACCTATGAGATCGGTGTGTGTTGGAGACGAAGCACCTGGACGTCGCTGAGCTTTCTCACAGCAACTGAGTTGAGACTTGAGAGGCAGGTAGCCTTGCAGTACTTAAATCAGAGAGGAATTCTTGTCGCGTTCGTGACGATCGTGTGACAGCATCGGTTCTTATGTCCTTGCATACAGCTGAGGGTACGGTACTGATCACTTGTGTGTATAGAACAGCTTAATTTTACTTTGTATAGAATTATATATAGATAATTGATTATATGCCATTGAATAGCGTCCACTTCTACAAAATGTCATTAAAAGACACTCTCTCTATTATATGTCACTGAATAGCACCGAAATTCTATTATATGCCATCTGTTAGAGTATGTTTGCTCCTAGAAAAAGACAATTTTGCCCTTAGTTTATATTTGTCCCTTTGCTAAATAGGGAAAATTGGCTTAGCCAAAAATACTAAAATTTTTTAATGGATCAGTGGGGTAGTGTACAACTCAAATATAAAATTTCGTGAACTAACTCTTCCATTTGTTCTATTTTTTAAATTCAAGTCCAAAATCAGCCTATTTGAGCTATTTTTCAAACTGGGACAAATTCACTGCAGCAAAATGGAAAATACTATTTTTGGGATCTATGTGACATATTAGGAGCATGTGAGAATTTGTTTAGAAATTTTAGACCTCATTTAGTCTCTGTTTGTAAATAGTACCCTTTATTAGCATTTAAATTAAAAATCTGAAATTTTCTTTGAACAGTGCTTTGAAATTTTTTCCTAGCTCACTGACATATTGAACAACCCCTGTGAATTTTTATAATTTTTTGAGGTTGTTTGCTATTTTAAATAAGTTGGGTCTTCGGCCTTTACTAGTGGCATTTTGGTCTTTTTTTAGAGTATAACAGTAAGCCCTAACGGCCAACTAACGGTAGTGGCATATAATAGATTTTTGGTGCTATTTAGTGACATATAATAGAGAAAGTGTTTTTAATGATATTTTATAGAATCGGGCGCTATTCAGTGGCATATAACTAATTATCTCATAGAACTATTATAAAAGATGCTCGCCCTGCAGGCTAACCAGGAATCAAATCCTTTCGGTTCTACTTTTGAATCAGTATACTTAAGATCTGTTCATATTTGGTGCAGCTGATGGCATTTGGTTGGAAAATGGATAGTAGTGGCTGAAAGAAGTAGTTTTTGAAGGAGAATACGAGCGGTGAAAAAAGTGAGAGAGATATGTGTGCGAGACGAGAGCAAGAAGAGTGGGATGTATGATGTATTGTGACCCATTGTTTTATCTCTGGAATGAGAAAGGAGCGAGATGAGGAGAGAAACCACTTTTCAAAAAGCAAAGTGTTGATATTAACCTCTCACTTCTTCAAATAAAAATTAGAAGTAGAAGTCCATATAAACAGGCCTAAACTCTCCTACCCAATGCTATGCTTGCTTGGTTTTTGTCAAGGAAAAAAGTTCATTCATAGAACTAGTCAATTAATTAGGTCGCTCAATAATGAGATTGACGATTGGTAGCCACGAATGCCACCTTGTCATGATACTGTCATCATTGGCCAAATATGTATTTCCAATTGGCTGGCCACTCGCCGGCCAACGCAACCACGAGTTGGCGGCAACTAAACAAACCGAAATCCGGCGTGCCGGCCGTCCGGAGTTTCCGAAGGAGAGAGTTGAAACTCAGCAACACAACGAGTCGAGTTGTCAGCCGTTGCGAAGCTTAACTACAAATGATGCTGTTTTTCTAAGCACACATTGTAACCTAACTCCACACCTGACAAGCACTAGTTTGTTCATGGCCTCCCAAAGCTTGTCGTGCCCGTTTGTGCATGCCTCAGGGTTGACTTTTCCACGCATGCGGACACGCAAGGTTGCATGCACGCACGTAGGGCAAGGGAAGGGTGCTATAAAAGTGGCCGTGCCACCACGGACTCTCCTTGCCTCCAATCCTTCCTTCCAGCTCGCCCTACCATTCCACTCCTCCCTTCTCTCTTCCTGCTCTCTCTCTCTCTCTCTCCACCTCCTTATCCTTATCCGTCGTCGGCGTCGCGAGCGCCGGCCATGGGTTGCGGTGGCTCAAAAGAGGGCGTGGCCACCGGCAACAACACCGCCAACGGCAACAAGCTCTTCCGGAGGAAGTCCACTGTCTCCGCCAGCCACCGGTCCTCCCGCGCGTCGTCCTCGACGTTAGACGACACCTCCGTCGCCGTCAAGGACGTCGTCAAGGAGACAGCAGCCGGCGAGGCCAAGGCCAATGCCGAGGTGAAGTCGGCCGAGAAGCCCGTCGCCGTCGCCGTCGTCGAGGAGACGAAAGAGGAGGAGGAGGTGGTGGTCAAGAAGGATGCCACCGATGACGCTGTTGCCGTTGCCGCTGCCACGGTGACCGAGGTGGCGGCTGCGGCGGAGCAACCACCTAAGAAGGAGGAGGAGGAGGAGGAGCTGCCCAAGTCGACCATGGTTGATGCGGCGATGGAGACGGAGGCTAAGGTTGACGAGGCAAAGGAAGTAGTAGTACTCAAGGAGGAGGAGAAGGTTGAGGAGAGTAAAGCTGAGGAAGAGGAGGAGTCTCCTGCTTCGACAAATGAAGACGGTAAGTTCAATTAGCATCTTTAATCTTTGTTGAAGCAAAGATAACATCCCCAATTAAAGAAACACTAGAGAACAGTATACATTGAACGGTATACCATCCCCTCTCTCATACTCCTCACTCCCGTAACACCACCACTCCCTCTTTTGCTTCCCCTTGCTCCCGTCCACCGCTCCCTCCCTCCTCACCGCCATCGTCCCCTCACTCTCCTCTACCATCGGATTTGGCTTCTCCGCTACGGGTTCACCTTTCCTCCTGAGCATAGAAGGAGGTCAGGAAGAGGCGGTGGCCCGGTGGTAGGTGGTGGCGGGGGCAATGGGTAGAGTAGAAGGGCAGTGGGAGGAGCCAGAGAGCGGTGGCAGCGATGGCTGTGGCAGTTAGGTTGGGCAGGGCAGCAAGGTGCGGAGGGGTCGGGGGTGGCGAGGCGGCGATGGCGCCGCTGGCCGCGGGTGGTGGTGGAGGGGGCAAAGGGTGGCGGAGGAGGCATGCGAAGTTATTCCGAAGTAGAAGAAGAGAGGGGCACGGGAGGGGAGCAGCGGCTCTTCGAGAGAAGAGGGAGGGAGGGGAGGGGAGGGGTGGGACAAGGGATGTATGTCGTTGGTATACTGTGCTATAGTACTTCTCCAATTAATATCACACCAATTCACACGCACACAAAAGAAGAGGATGTAATTATACATGTGTGTGCGATTTGCTACAGGGGAATCAGTTGGGCTGAAGACCACAGAATCCGTGGAGACCAAACCCTTCGATGAGCACAAGGTAGAGGCGGCCACCGTCTCGGAGTCGTCGTCCGAGGAGAAGAACGCTGACGAGCAAAAAGCATCCGCCGCCGCCGCATCTGGACCCTCAGGCAGCACAGTATAGACAAGTATTGAGAATTGGCAAGTCTAGTTCATTTGCCTTTGAATAAATCTTATAGGGAACTATACGTATTGCACATTACACACTGTTTCTGGAGATTTTTTTTTTTGAACTGAACATCTGTGTTTCCAATACTCCTTTCTGATTGATCAATTTATCAGTTTACTAAATCACAGTACTATTTGTATCTGTCGAACACTCGGTATTCTACATTCATACGTCCGAGCAGTCCGTATGCAAATAAAGTCAGCAGCCACCTGTATTCACACAACCGAGGTCTGTTGCCATATTACACTCGATTTGCAAATAAACTCAGCGTTAAAATGCTGAACATTCTAACTTTAACATAAATGTACATGAGTTTTATAGCATAGATATCTATCAGCTATCAGAAGCTCCACAGACCCAAAGTACTTTCCGAACATGAGTATAAACAAATGCAAAACCTGACAGCGAACAAGCACTAAAAATCACAATTCATGAAAACAACATGGCCTGTACATAGTCACTAGGAGTGAATCTAACAAGAGCATTCTTGTGACCTGTGAGCCTTCTTGCGGTGCTAAAAGCTCCTCATATACAGGGCAATACTCCACCTATACCTCTTCGCCCTTTTGAGCTTCTTGGCTATATTTGTGTCGAACACGACCAACACCTCAACTGCAAACAGTAATAAAGGCCCAGATCTCTGACCACAACTTCTCTGCATCGATGTTCAACAGTTCGTACAGCACATCGAGAGTGGCTGCTCCAGAGCTAGGACTTGGGCTGTGCTTTTTTGGGATCCGGCCCAACACGTGGCGGGCCGTGCCGGCCCGGCACGGCCGGCACGGACAGCACGGCGGAGGACGCCTCGGCCTCTACCACAACCATAACAGAGCATACGCACAGGCGGCACGGCGGAGACCTCCCCCAGTCCCCCTCCCGTCGACATCCCAATCCCCACAACCACGACCATCACAGAGCCGAGAAGAGAGAATAGAGGGGAAGGAGGCACACCGGTCACCGGAGCTTGGACAAGTGGACGACGGCCGCACCGCCGCAGCATCTCGCATCCCGCGCGATGACGAACTCGTCGTCGGCACCCCAGTCGCCGCCCGGCCATTCGCCGCTGGTGGCTCGCTCTCGAAGTAGTCGAGGTCGCCGTCGCTCGGAGCCAGGGGAGGAGGGAGGCGGCGGGGGAAGGAGGGGCGTCGGGGGAAGAGGGGGCGACCAAGGAAGGAGGGGGCAGCGGAGGAGGGGCGGCGAAGGAGGGGCAGCGGGGGAAGGCGGGGGGGGGGAAGGAGGCGGTGGAGGAGGAGAGAGCGGTGGGGGAAGGCAGAGGGGGGCGGCGGAGGAAGGCAGCGGCGGAGGAAGGAGGGGGGAGGCGGAGGAGGAGGGGGTGGCGGGGGAAGGCGAGGGGGAAGGAGGGGTGGGGGCGGCGGAGGAGGCGGGGGAGTAGTGGGGCGGCGGGGGGAAGGCGGGGCGGGGAGGAGGGGCGGTGGAGGAGGGCGGGCTGGGAAGAAGGGCGACCAGGGAGTAGTGGGGTGGCTGGGAAATGAATCGAGCGGCGGCGACGAATGATTTGAGGGTTAGGGTTTTTTTGGATTTTTTTTACAATTTTGTCCTTCAGGTTTTCGTTTATTTTGATTTCTTCTATTCTAGCCTTCAAAAATTCTGATTTCATCGCTGAAAGATCCTACACATCCGTTATGACATGTACATCTCAGATCCTTATGCCAAATTTGAAGATTGAGTTGGGTTTTGGAGATGTGAATGTCCTTAGAATGCCAAATTTGAAGATTGAGTTGGGTTTTGGAGATGTGAATGTGCAATATGTGTGTATATATACATATATATATATATATATATATATATATATATATATATATATATATATATATATATATATATATATATATATATATATATATATATATATATATATATATATATATATATATGAGATGAGGAGAAAGATGCGGATGGTTGGATCTTAATCCAATGACTGAAAAAAGTGATTGAGATATGTTATGATTTAGGCAAAGTTTATTTTTGCACTTGTGATATGAGGTGTCTTTTCTTATTCTTCATTTTTGCACTTGTGATATAATGTGTCTTTTCTTATTCTTTCTTAAGAAACATTATCATACAAAAATAATGAGTATTTTCAATGTTGCTCCTCCTTAGGTCACCACCACCGAACCCTAGGTTGCATCCTCGTGGCTCTCTTGCTTCTTCGCGTAAAATCAGTAGGACTGGACTGCTGGAGAAGAAGATCAATCAAATCAACATATTCTAACATATATTTATAATTTTTATAACATAACTCACCCCATTGTGATTTTATTTTATGTAAGCAAATTACTACTACATGCGATTCTAATTCTAACATAGCTGCCTTCACCAACTGCCTTTTTAATTCGAGCATTTGATGAGATAACCACCCCCATATATGTTACAATTAACCATTTTGTAAATAGAGATTGTCTGTTATTAGTGCATGTATTCCAAGTAGTTACTAATTGTTCGAGAAACTATTTAAATTGATTTCTTAACTATAGTAAATTGCACTTATGACTCTGGTTGAGCTTTTCTATTTGACTAGTTGGGCAGCCCTATGCCAGATTGCCGGACGATGAGCTAGATGTCCACGTACGCCAGAGTCCGATTTGCACCAAGATATGCATGCTATTGGACTAGATGACCAAGTTCAGAGGTGGAATGGCATGAGACAATAGTATGAAATTTTAACTAGGTTTTTAATGAGGCGGGTACGAGAGAAAGGAAGATGGTGGCCACCGCTAGTCCGCTACCATTGTCGTCGTCATTTTTGTCATGTATAGTTACTTTGGGCTGGGTTTGGGCTGGCACGGCACAAACGCCGGCACGGTGGGCTTTGGGCCGTGCTTGGGCCTGACCGGAGACGAGGTGGGTCGGCACGGCACGGCATGGCACGACGGAATGACTGGGCCGAGCCGGCACGGCACGAAGCGGCATGAAGCACGGTAGGCCCGGGCCGTGCTGGCACGGCCCAATGCCCACCTCTAGGCTGCTCCAAAATTATACTCCATATGGGTTGTTGTATATTATATATAAAAAACTGGAGGTAAATTGCTAGCACCTAGGATACCTGACGTGATGGTATGGCGATACCGCGATATGATATTTTACAAAAACAAAGATATATCAATATGTCAAGTGTGTATGCATTTAAAAATTTAAAAATATATAGAGGCTACGAGCGAGTGAAAAACTGATATTGCCTTGATGAATGCTATGTATTCCTTGCCTCTGTCACTCGTTAGCATTGTTGCGGTTCAGTCACGGTCCACAGATACACTCGACCACTCGCTCCTTGTACCTCTGTCCATGCAAATACATCATATAGACGATATGGGACATATCAGTATATTGCTAGCAAGGTTGTTAGAATCATGATCCTGAATCAGATCAGATGTTCTTTGGTAGAATCGCAAATCGTAGGATCGATGTAGAATCTAAGATCTTAACTGATTCTACCAAAGAAATATTTTAAAAAATCTACAGTGTATTATAACACTACTGCAGTTTTAAAATTATATCTTTTGAACTTTTCTTTACAAATTGTAGAGTAAAGGTAAAATCATGTGTTATTTTATGATGATTATAGTGAACATAAAAAGATAAAAGTTAAAATTTTCAATTAAAAGGAAATATAAAAGTAATTATTTATAATAAAATAATAGAATTGACAGAATCAAATAGGATCGTATAAAAATTTTGGCTATGATCCTATAAAAGTTTAGGTAGAATCGTAAGAACATTAATATTCTACTATATAATTGAATCGGTCTAGTCAATCTTAGATCGTAAAATCTTAGAATCGTATGACAGAATTGAGATTCTGACAACCTTGATTGCTAGTAATAAACTTGTAATTTTTATCAGAATTTCGAAGTAGAGAAAAAAAGATGACTTACCCAACAAAATGTGATCTCATGTCACTTGAATCCTCGATCACCAATCTTGAACATGATAAATCTTACCAAAAAAGCATTAGTGAATAATAAAATAACAAATAATAGATAATTAGATATAGTCGTATTATGTATCCATATAAATAGTCTAGCAACATAACATAGAATGATAGGAATAGGTTGTAAGGCAAAAGGCCAAATTTAATTGTTCCAAGGTTGCACAATAGAAAATACTAATAGGATTGAATTAAACTAATACTTGATTGCTCCAACTCAGATGGTCATTGTTCTTCCTCGTGTCCACATATGAACCTCTCAAATTCTGGCCCATATAGTGTGAGATCAGATGCTTCGAGAATACCAACACCATCAAAGGACTCGAAGCCATCTCTCCCAACATTCCACATTTGGGTTGGCCCTATGGAATAATTATCAGGGTTTCTTGATAGGAGATGCAAGTTGTTATGAATAAATACTAAATCCTCAGCATGTTCAGGCGTGAGCTTATTTCTCTTTATACTATGGACAAAACCATAGGTACTCTAATTTCTTTCACAGCAAGAAGAAGGTGATGGCTGCCCAAGTAACTTGAGAGCTAATGCTTTCAGCTCTGAGGTCTTAACTCCATAAATGCCCCCACCATTATTTTGGTTTAAGATGGCTCTATCTTCAATTGAATAAAAAATATCATAGCTTTTCCCAAACAGAGATAAATCAGCAAGTTGTTGCTTATTTTTAGGTTCTTCGCAATAGGAAAAAACTTTCTAAATCATTTATTCCATTTCTGAAATTTCAATGTCCTTGTGGGGGCTACACGGTTAGAACCTTCAAAAGGCCACTTTTGACTATAGTACCTATGAATGAAAATATGAATGGTAAATAAAAAATGTTAAGAAGTTAAGAAAGTGGGGATAAAATGACAAGAGTGAAAGAATAGTGGGTTTTTATATTGGATTTAATGAGTGTGCAAAACAATGAAGAGGCATATTGCTTTTGCTACACCGATCTACCAAAATGCCATGAACAATATCTGAAAAGATAGAATCTTCATGCAACTCATGTCCTTCATATCGATAAATACAAACTTTCACCTTCTCTATCATAGTATCCCACATCTCATATATCAAATGAAGACATAGCTTGTTGGTGTCGGCTGCCCGAGCATTGAATAAATGGGCTCAGTGAAATCGATGATGAATGTGATTTTATCGCACACACATCATTAAGAACTTTCTCTTTCACAAATTGTGCTTGCCCTACATCATCATCCCTATATGTAGCTCATTTGTCACTAACAATCATTAGCACAAGTGATTTCTTATGACAGACCATAACACCTTGGTCTGAAATCTTCAACATGTGTGCTTTCACTCTAGAATAGCTCCCGGCTTTAATGTGACCACAATATCGACATTTTAATTTTGCATTTCCTCCAAGACGACCACCGGTTCTCTCAATTTTTTTTACATGATTTCATAGAGGAAATCTATAGTTATCATTCCCTTGACTAGTCTTACCACCAACAGCAAAGGAATCGACACTAGTACTAGTGCTAGCATGCGCGCATCCATTGGAGTACTTTCACTTACCATCCCTAATCAGAAGTGTGGCTAACCTCGGTGCCAAAGAAGGGAAAAGGTAGGACCATAGTTGAATGGTGAGTACCTCCACTTGCTAAGATGACGGCTGAACCGCGGGACTATGATGCGGGAGATCTAGGGACGGTGGGCGACGGTCGAACGGCGAGACCGTAGGACACCAGGGCGGGAGATCTAGGGGCTAGCGGCTAAATGACGAGATCCAGGGGTGGGTGGCAAGGGGCGAGCAGGGGCCAAGGAGATCCAAGGGCCAAGGAGAAGCGAGCTAGGGAGAGGGGTGATGGCGAAAGCAGTAGAGAGAGGAGCAGGCAGGGATGGACCCACCGAGGGGGTCAGCTGGGGCTGGTGGCCCCCTACCACCTGTCGCTCGCCCCTCTTGGTGGCGCAGATGCTGGACACAGCAAGCCGCCGTTGCACTCATCAAGTGTCGGGTCTAACAAGTCTCCAACACTCGTCAAGCTGGCAGCTCGCCTCCCTGCATCTGCATGTAACTCTCCATGTCCTCTGGCGATAGGAGGACATCGATCATCGTCGGGCACAGGCATTGGGTCGTGGGAAAACCTGAAGCACTCGATGACTTCCTCATCGATTTGCTGCAGCGTGCTGCAGGGAGGAGCCTCAAGGTGATAGTCATTGGTCTCCGCGCCTTGTGCCCTTGGCGGTACGGCTGGTTTGCATCCTGGCATGTGTGTATCAGAGTGATTGGAAGCCGCGCTGTCATCAAGTTCGTCGGACGAAGAGATCAATGTAGAGAATAACCGAGACTTGGTCTGTGCAGCTGAGTATCTAGTTTCATGCAAATTAGCAAATAAAAGAGGCCGGTTTGGCCGAGTCATTACGTACACGTGTGAGGTGTTGCGTCAAGTGTGTGTGCCTAATAATGTGACTAGATAATGCATCATGTGCATGCGTGAGAAGCAGATCATGCGTCTGTTGCGGATCTTGCAGTAGTTTTCGTTCAGCCAGTTAGATTGTAGAAACGTTCAGAGTTAAGTTCAGAGAGTTGGTTTCCTTTGTACTGTGTATCGTCCAACAAAATTCAGAGTAACAAAAAATTGTGTCTAGACTTTGAGTCCAGACACTGCAGGATGCTCTGCAGTGCTCTGTTTTTCTACTCCTCTCTGTTCTGAATATTGCTTTCCTCAGTTAGACACTTCTCGCGTAAGGTTCAGTGCCTCGCCTGAATCCTGTGCGAGGGGTTGTTCGTCAATCCGAGGGCTAATTCCACCAATCAGGGCACGTTCAATGTCCTCCGAACCTCTTGCCGGTCTGTTTGCATCCATAAACCAGTAATGCAAGGGTGGTCTTGCCAACCCCTCCTATTCCTACCGCAGGCCAGCAACTCGACATTCGATAAACTAGTGAGTAAGTCTCATTAGCCTCCTAAATTTTGATCCTAGGTCCACCACTGGGAGCAGGGAGAGGGGTGCCTAGCGAGTGAGTGGAGAGGGGCGCCTAGCGAGTGAGTGGAGAGAGGCGGCTAGATAGGGTTTTGCTAGGGGTTACAATTGGGCTGGGCGGGTAATGGGCTTTTTTTTAATGGTTTTGGTCCAACAAGTATCAAGAAATATCGACAGAGTGTTGCAATTACTTTTATTTATTTCAAAAATTAAACTGTCGATACTTTCTGATACCACATCACACCGTATCGCCATGTATCACCGTATTAGATACGTATCACATACAAAAACAGCAGTTCAACAGAAATATTGATGCTTCTTAGGCTAGCACTCTAGCTCCCCACGGTTTAGGAAAACTATGGATGGCACATAATGCCAACACGGTGATGTCATATGCTCAAGAAATAATCTGGCTGCACCGAAACACTATAACAACTAGCAGAATGCCTGTGCGTTACTGCGAATAAAAAAAAGCATCACATTACATGTAAAACTACAATGGTTATTCTCTATAAATATTACCAGAATCACATGATTAATTCTGCCCTAAAAAGAAGGAAATCCTTGACAAAGTGCACTCTGGATCCTTTTTCTTCTCCTATATCTCAACATCCAATTACATACAACCAAAAAATCCAAATAAAAATAATTTAACATGTTTTATTTGTGCCAAAAGCATCTAATACTTGTTGGTCATTGTAGTAAAGAACAATGAAGCAGTGAAGTCTTCCCAAGAGCACTCCCAGAAATTATGCAAATATAATTGCAATTACTATGTTTCCCACTATATATTTCTATCTAACAATATTTTGTGTGCCATCCTTTGTTCAACATTGTATCTACAATGAAGATGCAGAACTGACTAAAATAGTGGAGGGGTACATGATACATCAATGCAGCAAAACAAAAAACATGTGTTGACATCTTTGTAAAGAGTAGAATATTGATCCTCAACTTGTGCAAATTCAGCTCAGGACTTGTTGGTCTAGACATTTACCGCGTCTTTGGCATAGCATTAACAACATATGAATCCAGTTCCATCCAACTACTGCGATATCACCATTTAGCTTGAGTTTTAGCATATAAAATCCAGCTTAACCTTAGAAGGTCCAGCAAAATAAATATCCGTAAGTATTGGTGCAACGGATCCCCCAGCTCAACTGCCTTGCGATTTGGATTCGGAAGCAGAACTACAGAAGTCGATCTTATGATCTATCAAACACTCATTCCTGGAGGTCGCACTACTCAAAGCAGGAGCAAAGAAGAGGAAGCAACAAAAGATCGTAGAGCCCAATGTTTGGCCTAAACCTGTGAATCTGTGATGTTCCCAACTAATTTCAGCTAGCCTTGCCCATATTTCTGATGTACTTGACTCATCTTTAGCTAGTGACCTAGTGATGTTGATGTAAATATCATGTATGCAGGTGAATCACAAGATTGATGCAGCAATTGCTAATGTGACTGGCTATGCTACATAATGCTAGCATAGAGGACAACTAAATCAGATGTTTTCAGCTAGGATTGAACTAAAGATGAAATTTTGGCTAGAGACTAATTTTTGTCAAATTAGTGTAAGTGTTTCAATTTCATTTTTGCTCAAAAGAAATATGCAAGCAGGGGCCGAGTACTACTAAGCCAAATGGAGTAAGCAAGTAGACAGGTAGATGTAAATTTCTCTTCTTTTCTTCCATTAGCTTTCTACTGAATGATAATAGAATGACAGCAGCAGCCTGTGAATAGATACACAGAAGGATCGAATTTTCCCCATGGTTTACATGATAAGAGTAATTCACATTATCCCATGTTTTACACAGAAGAGACAAAATAAGCCAATTCCTATCGAGATAGCAGTAGCATTGCACCACAAATTAGCCCAAGAACAAGAAGTGAGCACAACCCAGTGTCAGTTCAGCAGTACTTGTGGTTGGTTTTCGAGTCCAGGGGCGAAGCAGCATGTGGCATTCGTAACAATCACTGAATGCCCTTTCGTAGCGATCTAAACAACCTGCAAAGAAAGATTAATATCACCATGATTAGTTACTAGTGCTAGGACAGTTTATCAAAAAACCAATTCGGCTGGTATGAATAAAAAGTTAAACTTTTTAGATGCCATCAACTAATTGATATACGAGGCTAAAAACCCCATTACTACACTAGATCCTAACAGACCCTTTATAGTCTGAACTCCGTTTCGGAACTTCTACTTGTATGCACTAGAAAATTACCCAATTGCATTCTCACTTCACACTTCTTCACATTTCGACAAATGTACCTCATTCCTTTTGACTACATCAACTGATATCTGAACTAATCCAGGCATTACATGCGCACATGGGTCAAACAACCAGGAAGCTATTATCATCGCACCAATTTGCTTACACACCACATACCTTTGGTTGTACGGGGAAAAGAGAAAAAGATAGTGAGGCGAGCGGGGCTGCAGGTTTGCAAAGAGATCAACGCCTGGCTCCGGGAGAGCGGCGGCATGCGCGCAGACGGCGAACGCTGGTCACCGTCGGCATCGGAGAACCTCATCTTCACGAAAACCTCCACCCCGGCCGCCTCTCTTCGTTTTAGGGTTACTATTCTAAGTACTGGTCTTCTAATTAGGGGCGAAAAACGGTAACGGATAATTCGTTTTATCCGATATTCGTATTCGAGAAAACATAAATATGGTAAACAAAATTCGTATTCGAAAATGTCCGTATTCATATTCGAGAATATTCGTATCCGTATTTGAGAATATTCATATTCACATTCGTATTCGAGAATATTCGTATCCGTATTCGAGATTATTCGATCTGTTTCTAGAACCCATAAAAAATCCGTACGAATTTTATGATTCAAAATTTGAATTTAGGCGGTTTAAAACCGGTAACCAGTCAAAAACCGGTAAATCGGCAAAACCACTAGGAATATGTTTTATCCGATATTCATATCCAAGAAAATCCGTATTCGAAAATATCCGTATTCGTATTTGAGAATATTCGTATCCGTATTTGAGAATATTCGAATTCAAATTCGTATTCATTTTAAAAATATGGATTCGTATTCGTATTTGAGACTATTTGATCGTATCCGATCCGTTTCCACCCCTACTCCTAATTGGGTTTGTTGGCCTTTCTGGGTAAGGATACTGTTTTGGTCGCTATTGAGCCAGTCAATGTTCTTTCTATCACGGCCTACGTTTTCAAGATAGTAGAGAACGACAGATAGCAACTATGCCTATTAATTTTGTATTTATAGGTAAATATCTTAATAGAATTAGGCATGAGATGTTTTTCCCACGGAGTATGAAAATAGGAAAAACTCTCTACCCGTCGAGTAAACAGGCACGGGCATAGGTGAGCTCAACTCGTACCCGTCTTGCCCGTTTACCTATGACCTACACATTGACAGGTGGCCCAATGCACTCAACACTACAAGTGGCCCGTTTACCCGAGATGGCCATGGCTAGAGCCAAGGAGGGGCGACACCGGTGATTTCATGCCATGAACCTAGGGGGTCGGCGCAGCCGAGGGAGAAGGCCCTGAGGTCGACGGTGCAGGGGAAGAGCGGCAGCTCTGATGGGACTGGCGCTGAGCTAGGGGAATGACCGACGGCGCCAAGCGCCTTGCCATGCGCGTATGAGTGGGGGCCGGAAGCTAGAGGAGGAGCCAATGGCGAGCTCCGGTTCGACGGCTGGTGGCTGGCGGCGAGTTTGGGGCCGACAATCCCGAGCTCGATCATGAGCTGCCAAACCGCTTGGAAGAGATGAGGCCATCCAGCCGAATGAAGAGAGAGAGAGAGAGAGGAGTGAATGAAAAAAAGGGAGAAGAGAGGAGTGTTCGGCCAGGTAAGGAAAAAAAGAAGATGAAGAAATAAAGAGGAGAAAAGAAAGAAAAAAGGAGAAAAGAAAAAAGAAGAAAAAGAAAAAGAAGAAAGGAAATTGGGGGTTCTGCGCCGTGTGCGTCGAATCCTCATCCTTACACGTTTTTATGCCAATGCTGGGTGTTGCACATAGAATCGATGCCATTCATTTAAGTGCTTGTACCGCTATACTATTTTGAGGCTAACTAGCCAATTACATGTTAGAGCAGTAGACGGTGGTTGTTGTGAAATATGTGATTTGTACATTATTTGATACTACTTACTTCATGATGATAAATGTGATACAGGGTGAAACGATGGAGAAATACATTCATGTTATGATATATGCATAATGAGTCAGGACAGTAAGAAAGTCAATAGCTATGAGTAAAGCTATTGACTAGTTCGGCTGCTCTTGAGGAGGTGCTACTTCGATAGGCACCTCTATGGGATGGAGGGAAAGATCTACTTCGGTAGGCACCTCCACGGGATAGAGATAAAGGGTGACATCGATGGGTGTGCCCTTCGCTTTACCGATATAAGCTACAAAGGAGAATGAGTCTTGATCATGAGCATTACATTGCATTAAGACTAATTGAAATGTGATATCGAGACATGTGGAGAATGATCGTGTTATGTTATGGTAGATTCATGTTAGAAATTGAAACAGGTGAGAAAATGGTAATAGTATGCAACGGTAGTAGCATTCCAGGCCCAGAGAGTGGGGTGTTACAGTTGGTATCAGAGCGGGCGTTAGGTCCATGGTAACTAAATTTGACAACTTAGCTTAATTATTCATCTAAAATTTGACTTAGATCTAAGAATGAAATTAAAATTTGACACACACTAGTGCACAATAGGATGGGGTTTGGATCTTGCATTGCATTTACGCTTTCGCTAGCTTTGTTACTGATTGGTACTGCTGAGGTAGATGTTTGTGGGTTGATCATATGAATGGTTGTCTATCATGAACATAGATGACGAGAGGTAGAGGATGCGGTCGTGGATGAGGCTGTGGCCATGCCCAAGTGGAGCCACCGCTCGAGGTTCAGTGGAAAGCACCTGGTGGCTAGGTTGCTTCCGCTGAGTAGTCCTTAGCTAGAGAACTAGCAAGGTCCTTGGTCCTATTGCGATAATTTGTAGAGGAGGTCCATGCGCACATCTTTAGTAAAACAGGCATAACTTTTGTACACGGTGTCCGTTTTCAACGTTCTTGTACTTGTTGGAAATCTAACAACGAGGCCAATCCAAAAAATAACCATCTTGCACCAATCACCCTCTAAGACTCTCAAAATTGGCCATCTTTAGCCCTAAATTTGTGTTACAAGTTTTTAGTTTGTATTTTTGCCCTTTTTCTTGGTCTTCCCTTCGGAATTTGGATTTTGTTTCAACTAAAAAGTTGTAGATCTCATCAAAACCTTTCACATGAGTATATATAAGCCATATAAAACTTTGTGATTTTATCTTTTGAGACTAGTTGTTTATATTACACCGGTATATAAAACTTTGTGCTATAATTCATAGACGGTTGGTATATAGAACCGTCTATGATATTCATTCATCATAGACGGTTCTAGCTACCAATCGTCTATGATAGAGAGTATCACAGATGGTTTATATGTAGAACAGTTTGTGATAATCTGACCGCTGGGCCCGTCGATCATCCCTAATCCAATTCTAGCCAATAGAAATCCATCAACCCTCACCCCACGGATCGTAGCTCCACTTCTTTGTCCCCGCGCCAAAAATTTTCGCACTCCCACCTCTCCCTCCCCTATAAATAATCACCCAAATCCAGCCTCTTTGCCGTTCTCCTCCTCCTTGACCCTTACCATAATAGCCCTCATGAAGCAGACGACGCACAAGTCTATGGAAGGCAAGACACCGCAAAAGCAACTAGCTACCAAGGTGATGCTCAATCAACGCCGACAATGGTGGGCGTCAAAGACATCCAGCTCGTGCGCTACATCAGTAGTGAGAAGGCCTAGGCATAGAGGATCTTTCCTTTTTTCTGTTCTTGTTGTGTTAGCTAGATGGGTAATATACTCGTTGTTTTGAGATATTGTAATGGTAGGTTCTAATCTTAATAAAAATGAAATGTGTACTGTGTTTATTACTGTATTTGCTTGTTTTCATATGGCATAGTTAACATTTCCCAAGACTAGCCGAAAAAGAAAGAAATTAGGTATAGAATGAACTATCACAGATGATTTTGTGATATAAACTGTCTGTGAAAGATTATCGCATACGGTTCAAACCAAAAACCGTCTGTGGTACTAGCACATCACAGACGGTTCTATCTACCAACCGTCTGTGATGAAAAAATATCACAGATAGTTCTAGCTGCCAACCGTCTGTGATACTCATCCATTACAGATGGTTGGTAGCTAGAACCGTCTGTGATGTGTAAGTATCATAGACGATTTTTGATTCGAGCCGTCTGTGATAATGTTCTTCATAGACGGTTCTAGTTACAAACCGTCTGAGTTGTGATTATCATAGACAGCTCACAAATCGTCTATGATAACCTCCGATTATCACTGACCCATAAATTCAGATGGTTCAGAGAACCGTCTGTGATGACCCTTTTTGTAGTAGTGTACGCGGATGTTAGGAGGCGAGAGCTAGTGTTCGCGGTGGGGGATCAGGTGCTCCTGAGAGTATCTCCCACTAAAGGGATAGTGTGATTTGGTACTAGAGGGAAGCTTAGCCTGAGGTACATTAGGCTATTTCCAATTCTAGTGTGAATTGGGAAGTTGGTATACCGCTTGGACCTCCTTGAGTCCATGCGAGGAATGCATAATTTGTTCCATGTTTCTATGTTAAGAAAGTACCTACGAGATATAGAACATGAGATTATGTTAGAACCGGTGTCGATTAAGCAAGACCTCACCTTTGAATCTCGTTCAGTTCAGATTCTAGAGGAATCAGAGAAAGTGTTGAGGTATAAAACGATAAAGTATGTAAAATTGCTTTGGGCACATCAGTCCGAGCGAGAAGCGACATGGGAGTTGGAGTCTCGTATGCGCGAGAAGTACCCAGAGTTATTCTTTATGGGTATGAGTTAATGTTATTTTATGTGTAATTTGTTTTATGTTGTTCCTTTGTGTGGATTGTTGAACGCCAGAATTCAGAGTCTAATTCTATTAAGGGGAGTAGAATGTAATACCAGTAGTAAAGAAAAGTGAGAAATGAGACAATCCAAGGGAGAATAAAAGAAATAAAAAAGTGTTTTGCCGTCAGACCCATTAGCTTTAGGAATGCCGAATGACTTAGCGCTCATTAAGGTTCCCAGACCGTCTCGGTCAGTCGGCATCATCTCGCATTTTGGGTTTTCCTCATTCATGATGATAAATGTGATACATGGTGAAATGAAAGAGAAATGCATTCATGATATGGCATGTGCATTATGAGGCAGGACGATGGGAAAGTCAATAGCTATGAATAAAGCTATTGACTAGTCCGGCGTGCTCTTTAGAATGTCCTACTTCGGTAGGCACCTCCACGGGATGGAGGTAAAGGGTGACATCGACGGGGGTGCCCTTCGTTTTATCGGTATAAGCTATAGAGGAGAATGAGTTTTGATCATGAGCGTTGCATTGCATTAAGAGTGATTAAAATGTGATATTGAGACATATGGAGAATGATCGTGTTATGTTATGGTAGGTTCATGTTAAAAATTGAAACAGGTGATAATGACATGGTAATATGGATGCTTATGATAGTGTTTATCGGTCTATTATGTGCTTACTGAGTCTTTGGACTCACCCTTGCTTTGTTTTTTTAGGTGATTGTTGGGTACGTCATGCACAAGCAGGAGTAGCACATAAATAATTTTACTTAACAGCAGCACTTCATGTACCACATTTTGTTTGTACATTTTAGACTCTACTTGTATGCCAGAGTAATTGCCAAAAATGTTATTATGTATTTGGTTGCTGCAATATACATCAAATAGTGTTTATTTAAAAATTACTAGTAGTAGTAATAGTATGCAATGATGGTAGCATTCCAGACCCAGAGGATGGGCGGGATGTTACATCTCCTCCTCCTGGCTGGTTGCATCATATGTCCTCCTCCCAGCTGGTTGCTGCTCCCCGCCCCCACCCGGCCACCCCTTCTCCCACCTGCCCACCCTGCCACCGATCATTCTCACCACCAGATCTAGATCCCGGCTGACCGTCACCCCCCATCCTCCTCCCGACCACCGCCCCTCCTCTCTACCAGTGTGCCTCCTCCCGCCCAACCCCTGTGAGATTTTCCTGACATTTCTGATTGATTGTTTCAGTGTATTACTGAATGGATTGATTGTTTCAGTGTATTACTGAATGGACAAGCTCTTCTCACCCCCTCTCGATGTGATTTCTGTTGAATTATGGGTTTTGATTTCCTTTTTGTGAATAAATGGTTATGGGGAATTTTCATGGGTTGATTTCTTAATCTAGTACATTGTTGTGGAGAGTGCATTGCATGACTAGATCAAATATTCAGATCTGTAAATTTTTATTCAATCGAGTTCTTGCATTGATGAATAGTAGGTTTTTCTACTGCTTTTGTTCTTGTATTGCATCACTGAATGTGCGCTATAATGATAGAATTCGTCCAACAATGACATGATTGAGATGGTACCGTATGAATTGAGTTGAGCAATATGAGGGAAAAGCTGTTGAACTCGCGGTAGTGGTACGCGGCAACGCGGTGTTTGGTGCTGTTTTGGAATGCTGTTTCGAACGATGAGGTCAGTGGACCACTCACACAGTATTTTAAGTTTTTAATATAGAATTCGGTGGACTGAGTCCTAATATTTGATTTTCCATTTAAGATTTACCGTGAAACGGTGGAACCCATCGTTCCTGCCATTTTCCCGATTTCTATGCATATAGTTTGTAGGTACTCGCTAGCTGCTAGCGTACAGCACATAGACTAGGTGCTACTAATTGAAATATTAGCAAGAAATAAACCAAAAAGCAGTACTATTTCCAGACAAGAGAAATGCTCCTCTTTTTTGTTCTCTTTTGGGTTCTAATGGAGCTCCAGATCAGACACCTCGGATGCAAACAGTGAACTCAATTGGCCCAACTGTTTTCTCCTATCATGAACCCAATTCATCATCCAAAACAGTGTCCAGCTGAAATGGAACTCTGTTTAGCTGAGCCAGAAAGCAAGCCAGTCTAGGCAGAAACTTAGCTTGCTTGTATTCTAGTCAGATGAAGCTGCAAGGCAACAAGGCACGTTGCCACTTGCCTCAACTCTTCTTCCCAAACATGAAACATGTGCCCGATTATCAAGGACAACTCACAGTAAGTCTAAGTCACCGACACACAACGTGTTCACCCAATCTTTAATACCACCTCAAATACTGATGGAGATGTGTTTCACAGATCATGCTAACTGTTGAGAAAAAACATAGAAGCACTTTCCATCAGGCAAATGTTTACTAATGTAGTTTTCAGTACTGCCATCACAGGGACAAGTAGCCATCAGAACCTGAATTTCACCAGGAGGATATTAGAGTACCAGTGGGTTGTTCCTGTAGTTTTCGTCCGTCTCACCATCAATCATTGTTCCTGTAGTTCTCGTCCGTCGAATGGACTGCGACAAATCACCAGTAGAGATTGTGACACTGCAAGGTTGAAGAACAATTTAAACATTCCATACTGAAAGAAAAGACCAGGTCCATTTGCCAAGTATATCCGGGCAGCTGATCAGCCTTAACAATTTCATCCCAGGCCTGTGTTAGGGGCCTTGGTGGCTCTGATTGGTTGATCTGTCTCCTCTCCATCTTCGAAGATGGAAGGAGTAAAAGGGGATGGCATCATTGAAGACCTGATAGAGATGCCCCAACAACTGGCCATACTAAGCGAACATCGAACCAAAGTTTAAGAGAGCACACATACCTCTGCCAAGAAGTCCTCTTATGACCACCATTCATCTCCAACATAGTACCAGGGACTCATCTTTCTCTTCTCTGTCGCAGCTAACATGGGCAAGTGCTGCAGCAACGAGTCAGAGGAAGAGGCAGGCTTCAACTTCATGGGGCTTCTCGTCGCGGCCATCATCGCCTTGGTGCTGATGCTCCTCTGCATGCCGCCCCGGCGGCGCTCCTTCATCATCTATCCTTCCTGTTGAGGTGAAGAAATCCCTGCAGATCTCCGGCTGAGAGAAACTTCCGAGTCTGAACTCTGAAGAATCAAGATATGCAGACCGCAGAGTACATGTTTCTGGGGAGCAGGCCAGGCACTGGCTGCTTTTCAGTTCAGAAATAATTCCTACGAAATGTAATGCTCATCCTACTATAAGTCATGTTATCCATATATTAGGCTGTTCATCGATCTGTTTGGAAAAATAAATATTGTCAAATTTGTCAAGTTGGTATGACTTGTTCCCCATCCCTCTCTTTTTTGTTCTTTGAGATTTTGATCTGATAATCATAGAGAATCACAGGGACTGGCTTGTCTTTTAAGACAGCTAGAGGGCCTGTTCTTTTTGCTGCGGCTTGTGACTGAAATTTTTAAATTTTGGCTATTTACAGTACAGATTACGGAGAGACAGATACTCACTTATGATTTTAGCTGGTACAGATGTTGGGCTTTTAATGTGTAGATCATTTAACTTGTAGACACCGTCTTGAGAAAATACTCCGTTTAAAAGTTAGGTACGGTAGCAAAAGCCAAAAGCCGGCTGGCTTTTGACTTGCCGAACAGGCCCTCAGAATGTGATTAGGCAACAGATGGATTCAGTGTTCTTCCCTGGTTCAAAGCAGTGGCGGTATCTAAATTGAATGATGGTGGTTCTATTTTATTTTGGGAAGATTTGTGGCTCAACTTAGTGTTGAAAGAAGCTACTCTCACCTTTACTCTCATGCTAAAAATAATAACCTAAGAGTGGTTGATGCTTTATCTCTAGAGGATATTGCTCTGGCTTTCTTCTTCCCTCTATCTAAGGTGACTTTATTTCAAATTCAAGATCTAAGAGTAAGATTATCTATGGTAGATTTATTTAATATAAAAGATATTTGGACTTATATCTGGAACTCGGCTTCGTTCTCCACAAAAAAGATGTATTTGGCACTTTCAGGATCTCATCTAACTTCACCTATCTTTTACTGGGTTTAGGAAAATAAATGCATTCTTAAGTATAGAGTCTTTGTTTGGATCTTAATGCATGAAAAGATTAGTACCCGCCTCATGATGCAGAAAAAGAAGATGTTTGAGGATGCCTCTTGTCCTCTTTGCAATGACCATATTATTGAAGACTAGAAGCATCTACTGTTTGATTGCACTTTCAGCACCCAATGTTGGGATTTGTTAAATATATCTTGAGACTCTTCTCTTCCTATGGAGGTCATGTGGAATCTTACTAGAAATCAGGTAGTCAACTCCAAGCCTTTCTTTAAGGAGTTAATCACTCTAGGTTGTTGACTGATTTAGAATCAAAGAAATAAGTGCGTAATTGAAAGCATTCCTCCTAATAGACATATGGAAGAGAGATTTAATCTTAGAGCTGAGTTGGTTGAAAGTCATATTATCTTCATCTAGTTTGAAAGCTTTGCAAATCTGGTTGGATAGCACTTAGTTTCCTCTTTAACGAGTTCAGTTGTTTTTCTTCTTTGTTTCTTCTTTGTAAATTTTTTAATAATAAATTTATTTTTAGTATGGTCCTCCCTATTGTTTCCCTAAAAGAAAAGTTGTTCTTCCCTGGTGATTAAGTGGTTCTTTAGTGACCCCCAGAAGGATCCACGTCTTAGTGGCCTAGTGTAACTTCCAGTAGGAGAGCACTATAGAAACAAGGTAAGAAAATGCTAAAAGATTTGACCAAAGATCCTACACTTCCGGGCAGATCTGAAAAATCTACCTAGCAGTCTGAGGAGAGCCATTATTCAACTATTTGATTCTCTGTTTATCATTTCAAATATTGTCATTGTGCATATTAAAGCGGCATTCGTATTGGCTGTGGCCGATAGCTTTTGACTACGATTAATAATTTTTGACTGAAAATAAATAGTAGTGGTTAAAAAGTGACTTGAAGGAAGACACGAGCGGTGCAAAAAGTGAGGGAGAGATGTGCATAAGACTAGAGTGAGAGAAGTGGGATGCGTGATACGTCTACGACCCCTTGTCTTATCCTAGAGCGAGATAGAAGTGAGAGAAGTGGAGAAGCCGAGTGTTTATATTAGCTTTTGGCTTCTCCAAACAGAAGTCGGAAGCAAAAACCAATACAAATATGGCCTAACAAGAAGCAGCCTGACGTTTTTTTCAATTCATGATTCCCTTTTTCATTGTTCTTTCTTTGCTCTTTTCTTTCGGCAGAATCTCAGCCTTCGGTGCACTTTATTATTTTCTCTAGCCCTCTAAACTCTCCACAAGGGGATCTAGGCTAATGCAGAATGTCACACCTTTCTGAATTCCTTTTCTTTTGTATACTAAAGTACCTAGAAACTACAGATTGAGCAAGCTTATTGATCAAACCAAACCAATGGAGATCCATGAAGTTCTATTGCAATACAAAAATCAGCTAAGCCATTTCTCATGTACCAGTTCATTAAGTGCAACAATCTCTTCTTCAACCCAGCCATTCACAGTTCAAATTTCTTTCATAATCTGAAACCTCAAGTGCTGCCAGTAATTACTTCCTAAACATTAGTGCATCTTGATGGAGACGGCTTGATGTGACTGTCTCTGCAAACAGGGAAGTTAATGGGTGGTTGTCAATGTCATGACATGAACTAATCTTATAGAGATTTTTTTAAGTCACGTCTGTATAACAACCTAAGACTGTAAAAACTGCTTTGACAAGACAATGCAGATAGGAAAATAAGATGATACCTCAATGCCATGCAAGATGAGTGTGAACTTCATGGATCAATCAGGGTTTTTATCTCATGCAAATGACTTGTTTCATAATTCTATGGTACCAGTTCAAGAAGTTTATCAACAGCTTGGAACTATGAAATACTTCCTGCCTTTTTTTTGTCAAATTAACCAGCCATCCCAGTGCCATAAACGAGTTCCAAACCTTTCCACTTAAATTAGGTCAAATGATTAAATAGTTTTACTTGCAAACATTTGTTACAGTGATCCAGGCATCCAGCCATCCAGGCATTTCATTATAAATAATCCAATTTATTTTTCACACCATGGGGTTCCCAGCGATGACAGGTTAGCCCATATATAAAAAATAACCTCTATGGGTTGCTTTCACTTTTGGCCATTGTGTTCTCCAGTTTGGATTATGTCCTTTGTAAAAGAAAAGACCAGGATGCTACTTAATTGCACTATAAGTTATAACCTAGTCAATGACTCAAGGCAGCAGTGCAGCACGATACAGATTTGCATGTAACCACAAGTCTACAACTACTCCATAGAAGCTTTTGACTCCTTGGCTCCCTTTTTTGTTTGTTTGTCTCAATGTTTCTTCCATCTCTTCTTACTATTTTATTGTTACTCTTTGGCTACTTGAAAATTGAGAGTTGATTTTTTTTTTATCTTGCTATGAGGTTCCATAGTTCATGTATTCAACATTTAACCCTACTCAAATATAGTTATATATGTGTAATATTCTTTAGTTACAGAAATTGATGGATCAAAATATTGCAGTAGAAAGCACGGTTATAAAACATCATAGGAAAATGAAAATAACAAACATTAAACAGAACTTATCACCAAAAAATGTTTATAACTAATTTACACATCATGAGAATTTATTATTTATATTAGACTATCACCAATAGTTTACAACTTTGCATGGTTTCATACTTTCATCCATCGCTACCATTCCATTTACATCAAAGCAGTGCCACAAGGTGACAAGGGCATCAGCATATATTTACAAAAAGCACAGCAAGCCAGGTAAAGATGGTTTGCGTACTTTTAGTTCACTTATTTATGTCCACCAAGCTGACCTTGAGACGAAATACCTCGTGAACAGCACCACGGCTAAGAATGGCTAGAACTTCTGCCCCCTCAGACGTGGTGAGCGTGCTCAATGAAATTTTATGAGACTCAGATTCGTCAGGCAACCGAAAACCATAGAACCACCTGCCAAACTTGAGCAAGCTCACACACACTTTCCTTTCTGCCACTTGGCGAGCTTGAACTGCTTTATCCACTTCATTTGGCTGAAAAAAAATAACATGTGTGTGCCAAAACATCATTTTATGAACAAACCAAAACTTGGTTAGATCATTCGAGTCAGAACATCTGTTATCAACCAAAAGAACCATTTAAAAGGCTTGAAAACTCATTCATCCAAAGCTTTCTGATGCTGACAAGTGTCAACCATATATTATCTGAAGTGTTTTCTCTGAGTTCTGTTTGAGGTATTGGGACACTTTGATGTATCATATATAATACAAAGTGCATCGGACATATGTTTATACATGACATAATATGGCATGCATGTGTGCATGGACTACTAATTACTCATTAGGGTGTGCACAGACTGCTAATCAGCGCATGAAATGCTTTTAGCAAATAACAAGTTCCCAGAATAAAGCTTTATCACAGTGCAGCACAGTGAGCCACTCTGAATCTAACAAGTGTTGACTTATGGGAGGAAATATACAACGATTTTGAGGGCCAGAACAGTTTGTTGACATCTGAATGATATATAGCTGTCTATACAAGGTAATAAGGTATGGTACTTCAAGAAGAGCAATGAGAAATGGCTCGATTATCTTTCTTTAGCAACAAAATCACAAATCAAGTAGTGTAGGGTTCTTGGGACATGAAGAGCATGTAACCATAAGAGAAGCTCAAAGAGAGAATCGGGAATGCACAACTCACCGGTATATGCAAACATGCAATTGAGAAGTGCAATCCAATTAGATTTATTATAGCACTGTGATTCCTTGAGAACAAGAAAAACTGGACATCGATAAAACCTATATCCTTCATCAAGATCAAATCAGAAATAGCTTTGAGATAATATTCAGCTTCAAGTGACCCATTATGTGAGCTGCTCTCCACAAATTCAACCACACTAGAGATAGCAACAGCAGTTCTTCTGTGATGGTTAATGTAGAGAGCTTTCCATCCCTACAGCACAAGATGTACCAAAATGTAAGCTTATGTCATGTTTTGGGCATTAAAGGAGCACGTGAGTATAGGAGTATAGGACTACAGAATATACTGGAAAAAGGATACAATAGTTCTTCTCCAGTGTCAGTTTCATTTTGTACAATGCACTTTGAAAACGAACAAATTAACCCTCAAAGAATCCAAATGTCCCCTAAAGGCAAGTCATAGCCTTAGAAAATAAGGGAAGTCCCGTTATGGTAATACAACTTTGGGGTACAGTCCGTTTTAAGCTGGCTTAAACTTTCAACCGAACTAATTAGTATTCTGATTTTTTTTTTCTGGCTAAGAGACCTCACAAAAAGTGAGGGAAAGGAAGCTTGGAATTAATTCCACCTGGCTTCGCTAAAGAATTGAGCCTTAAAATGGGCTAGAAGCCTAGAAACCAAATTCAAGGGTTATCATCATACTACATCTAGAAACTTATGAATTCATCGAAACAAAGCTGAACGGTTAATTGGTGTCAAACAAAAGGTCAGGAATTAAAATTAACTATGAAGTTACGAACCGATTTGGTGCTTCTGCCAAATACATCTTAACAAGGTACTAAGGTTTTGTTGTAATAAAATCATGGAGGAGCACAACAAGAACAGATGTTAATATTTTATAATCAGTACATCATGCATATTGAGGGAACATGTAACACCCCAGCCCAACCTTTGAGTTCAGAATGCTACCACTACACATTAACAATCTCAGTAATTCCCACTTTGACCTCTATACAAATCGATAAACAAGCAGGGGAAAAGGAATCTGAGATGTTACCCTAACCACGATTAACTGGATCAGGGTAATCTCTTCCTCTCCTTGGCCGGATCTAGCAGATCAGCCACCGATTTGGCCTTTCCTCTTCTTCTTTTTCCCTCTCTCTTCCCCTTTTCTTTTTCCTCTTTTCTTCCTTCTCCTTTCCCGCTTCTCTTCTTCCCTCACGGCCAGTTCTTCTTTTTCTTCTCCTTCTTTTCTCCGGCTGAGCCCCTCTTCTTCTTTTCTTCCTATTCCTCCCGACTAACTCCTTCCCCTCCGCTCTTCCCTCCCTTTCCTCTCGTCTTTCTCTCGGCTGGCCGGCTCCTTTCCCTCTCACAGTTGCCTCCACTCTCTCCTCCCTTCCCTCTCTTCTTGGCAGCGGAAGGAACGACGACGCAGGCGGCAGTGGCGGCGAGGGAGTGAGATGGTGGCTGGCTGGCACGCGCAAAGGTGGGGCAGCGGCGGCGCACAGGGGGGCACTCGGCTGGTGCGGTGATGCGCCTCACAGAGGGCGACGACGCCAGTGGCTGGGGACGACGGAACCGACGACCTGTAGGGACATGCACGTGAAGGGAGGCACGACGACAAGGAGCAATCAATGGTGGACCCAGGATTTTTCGGAGAGATGTTCAAACTTCGGAGCTAAGTTGCTCGAATACATGGATACCGCAACGCACCGTTTCCCCCAAAACACTGATACATAATACATATATATAGATATAATAAAAATTAATAAATTATAGAAATTAATAATTTCTCATGAAGAAATGGGCGACATAAGATGAGCATAATAACATGAATTAAACAACAATTATAGAGATAAATGACAGTTGCATATCTTATTGATCCTGCCTTTTTTTGCTCTTTCCTCGTTAGCAAGAACCGTCAATCTAAGATGAAATTGTATGTTCTTTCTATGGAGCAAAACATAGCAAAAATTAGCATGTAAACAAATGCAATAAGGGTCCAACTAGCAAATGCTAAGCTCCAAAAAGAATCGGAGCTAGAACAGAGTAGAGTAGAGCAAAGCGGATCAAGAAAAAAATAAGTGGAGTGAGGCAGAGCACACTTAGATCTGAAGAGAGGATGATAACGATAAGTTGGAGGTGCTGCTCACTTTCCGATGCTATGCTCCCTCCCGGCTACCACGCTACTCCTTTCCTGCCGCCCGCTCCCTACCTCCGTGTTCGCGGTGTCACTGCCACCCGTGCCACCACCTCTCTACTCGCCCGCGCTACCACACGCTCACCTTGCATCCCGCGCCGCCTCACGCATGATTGTCATCATGTTATGGCGCCCCGTCCGCGTCCACCGGTCATCACTCGCCTTCGCAGCCTAGACCTCCGCCTGCTCGCCACTCCAAGGCCAGAGCCACCTCCCACACAGACAACCACAAGATGAGAAATAGAACAAATGTTAGAATTTTGTTTATATCTTTACCTTTTTAGGCCTGTGTGAGGAGGGATAAGGTGGAAAGAAAAATGGGTCTAATGTATTACATGGGCTGCGCACGAGATACGAGGAGTGTGGGCTGAATTTATTTGCGGGCATAAAAATATAGTTTTAACATAACTAACAATATATACATCTAATATATATATTATATACCTGGTATTTTATAAAAAAATTTGGGTGTTTAGCTAAACACCCTTGACCTCTTGCAGTCCATCCAAAGGAGCAGTGGCATAGTTGGCAGGGTGAACAACGGCGATTAGACGAGCGTATGGGTAGAAGAGATTAGGGTGGGGGAAAGGATAAGGTTGCTGCCTTTCCCCACCCTAGCTTATCATTATGTGGGGGTTGGCATGGGTTGGGGTGGGCCAAAGCCAACCCAGAACTCCCTCCTCTCTTCTCTTCTTTCTCTCTGGGTATTACAGAACATGTCGCTGGAATGCTTAAGCATAGCAGTTCATCTTGTCAATATGAGCTACTATCTTTAAGCTGACCTTGCAGTAGAGTAAATTAAGGTATCTTCCTTGCTAATCCGGTGAGACGTCTTGAAAACTAGAACCTAAGTGTTCTTGTTTCAAACCAAAACTTCAAGATACATATTATGTCTTTATGTTAACCTTATAAGCAGAATGTTTATTTTATATCTTTCCTTTCTCCCTTTTGTTAGGATCATAGGGTGAGCACCAGAGTTTCACAGTAAGAAACTAATGGAGTGTCCTACTACTAGCTTCGTCCCGTAATATAAGTCCAGCACGTATACTTAGAAAACACATTAGTTAAGTAATATTCAATAGAATTGAACCATAATTGCTCCTATTAGAAAGATATAGTACCACTCTTTCTATTAGAGACAAATATGATCTAATTTCATTAAATATTACTTAAATAATGTACCTCCTACATATGTGTGTTAAACTTATATTGCGGGACGGAGGTAGTATTGTATTGCAAATTAAAAAATAGTTTATTTACTGACATAAGAGAATTGAGTTAACCTCACATCAATCTCTGTACAGAATCCAAAATAGCATACCAACAATATTAACACAACAGAAAATTCCAGAGCCTGAATTAGGACGATACTCCCTCCGTCCCGCAATATAAGTCCTTATTCTTGGGGAACATCGTTCTATAATATAAGTCTATTGCGAAGATTAAAGGTGTAGTTATTACAATGTTTTCACCATATACCTTTACTTTAATGCTGAAAAAATAAGTGAGTAATTATAGTATACCATTTAATACGGGTATATATGGTCCAATGGCATTAACTTTTTTAAATTTAATATCTCCTTGGTTTGTTCCTTGGTCTGTGCGCATGGCAGGATTTGGATTTATATTGCGGAACCGAAGGAGTACTAAACTTGTCTTGAAACAGCAAGGGTGAGTGAAAAGCAAGCTTTTACATTAAACTCCTAGTTATTCAACTTAAATCCCGGAGATATGCCCCTAGAACTTTGAATTTAGGCAGAAAATTTAAGTTGGGATAAATAAGTAGGCATGAAAACTTTACTCTCTTTACCCACCGGGACACCGGAAGCCCCTTCCCCTCCTGCCACCACCGCCGCAGCTGTGGCCGGCCAGCGGCGGCGGAAGAGGCCCTCCCACACACAGTCGGCATCGCAGGCACGGCGCCAGTGTCGCGAGCAGCTGCCGAGCGCGCACACGTCGGCCTCCTGCGCACGGTTGGAGCCAGTAGAGTCAACGAGCCAACCATATATCTCAGAGAGAGAGAGAGATATTGAGAGAGAGTTGTAAACGCGCACCGGAAGGAGGGATGCTACGGCGAGGGCTATGTCCTCGGGGAGGTCGGCCCACCTCCCATCAGTCACCGGTGCCGGCGACGGCGAGAGCTCCATCCCAACCCCTCTCTCTGCGACTGCGGTCTCGGGTAAATGGATGGGATATTCTGGATCCTTTGCGGCCGCGTGATTCACGCAAGTGCCACGTCGAAGGAGACCCAGGGTAGTACAGTTACCGGATTCTCTGTGGTGGATCCGTTTCAGGTTACACCCGACCCGAGCCGAGGCAGCCTTCTGCTCATTTGGGCCAAAGAAGTACGGCCTACAAGGCCCAGCCCGGTCCAGTAGCCGAGTAGGTCCAATCGCCGTGCCATTGAATCCCAGTTTGAAAGACAACCAATGCCTCTAAAATAAAAGACAATCAATGAATAGTTAAGTGCTTCGTGGTATGGTTTCAAATTTATTTATTTAATAAGAGTACACGCATGTATATTCAGTGAGAAAACGTATACCAGCACTATGTAAAGCCCTGAAGCCTTCACAAATTTTTAACGTGGTGTATAGTGAACACATACGTATGTGACATAAGTAGGATATACGTATGGTGTGCATTTCTGTGTACTATGTAAAGCCCTGAAGCCTTCACAAAATTTTTAACGTGGTGTATAGTGAACACTCTCATAAGTAGGATAAAATGTGTACTCTCTCAAAAAATTGATGGCATTCATCTCACAGCTCTGGGACTAAACAAGACACTGACCTTCCATTCTTAATGGTAAACGTTCCCGTTATACCGGTTGGGACATGAGAAGTGTTCCAATAACTCTAAAAAAATTCTCACACGTGTGACATTGCAGTTGATTTTAGTGTTAGAATAATGTTGTTTTGTCATTTTTTTCTTAACTAGTTTCGAACTAAAATGATTTTTTTTTGAAATAACAAAGATAAATGCAACATGGCCAAGAGCTAATCCATATTGCCTCACCAACAAACAAATGAATATATTGTGTTCAACAAGATTTTTTTAGGGTAAAAGAAAGACACACAACACACGCATATCATATCCTTAGTCATCACCCTCTATCATGCCACACGTAGTCAACCTTTCATGACGACTTGCCTAGTCTAATCACCAAAACAAGGCCTTTCGTGATGGCTTTCTCAAAACTGTCATTAAAATAAACATGTCCATAATGAAGATAAACCACACGTAGTGGTGGGGCGTTTCGTGATGACTTGGCCTTCACGATAAGTACGCTGTAACAGATATTAATTATACGTAACAGTGGACTCTTTCACGGTGGCTAATCCTGTCGAACTCAAATTTGCGAATTTAGACTCTCCTGTGTATTCTACATCAGTTCAGAATCACGACAGTATATACAGTAGAACACATAGATAAAATATAGACCATAATCACGATTAACTATAAAAGATGCAAATATTACTAATTATCATAGTAGCGACCTTATGATCAAACTTACAAATAATAGCATGAAAGTCTTAACAAAAACTAGTAGCAAAAAACAATGACAAACGCAGTGGCCATTCAACATGCCCACAGGCAGTCGACAGCTGAGTGAAGTCCTAATATGTGAAGTCGTCAAAGAAATCCTCCTCAAATACATCTGTCTGATATGATTCTACTTCAATAACTGAGCAACAAAGGATATAACCGTAAGTACATAGAGTACTCAACAAGTCTCTTATAATAAGATGCAATATATAATGATGTAAGGCTTATCAAAGGAAGACCAAGTGATTATTTTGCAGAAGCAATAATTTAGAGTAAATACAATAAATAGATTGAAAGCACACTTTCGAAAATAAGTACTAAGTATACAAGTCAAAGAAATTGAGTAAACTACAAGTGAACTAACCTATCGCTTTCTAGCTACAAGTGAACTAACCATTTACTTCCCAACCAAATCCAACTAAGGTTCTATGAAATTCTACCCATCGTGTGGAATCATCAAGCATTGTTCATAACCGAAGATACAGCTATTTGCACAGTTTTACACTCTGCAGAGATTACACAATTTTACCCACATGATATGACCATCTTGTAGCGTCACCAGTATAACACAATTCCTTAGACGTGCCGACCAAGAATATTACAACAAAGTCTTTACAATGCTCAATCTCAACTTGATTTCATCCGTAAGGTTTTGCTGTCGAGTAGACTGACCATCTAGTCGGTAAAAGACCCCTCTTGCGCCCATGCGAGTCAATGGCTGCGACCATAACCCACATTTATCTCAATAGCAAAAATAAAGTTGAAACATCACAAATTAATTAACCATATCCATTCCATACTAGACATGTGGTTACAAGATAAAGCTCAGCTCAATGGCGTACAAAATTAAGTCCTTAGTTATTACCTAAGCGAGGCATTCACATCCTAAAGTGTTGACTACACTTCCCCCTTTACTACACAACCACTCACCCAAGTAAAAACTATTTTCTTTAACTAACATCAATAACACTACACATGTCATAGTACACAAATTTTATAAGTGTGACTCACTACTATGATTCAATATCTTATTAAGTCAAAATTAATTAATTAATCAATACATGACAATGAGCCTAACGTAACAATAAATATGGCTAAGCATACTAGACATACAACCCAAGTGGATATTAATATTGTATCACTAGATAATTACACATCCTATGGTGACAAATAGAATCATAGCATTCAAATTATCAAGATAGATTTAATCAAAGTTGGTAATAACTACTAAATACAAAGGTTTATAATAAATCAGCAATGCATGATAATTTAAAATAAAAATAATAATAGTAGATTTAAAATAATAGATTTAACATGATCAAATGTCATAACTTGCCTTGGCTTTGCTCAGTTATCACTTCCTAAACTTCAGTTCCTACTTTTGCTCATTTGAAGACGTTATCTGATGAGAGCAAAAGTGAATGAAACACAAATAAAATAAAATAAAACCAAAACCAAAAGATAGAGCTCAATTTTAGATGAATTTAGGAAAAAGAATCGAGTCAATCGGGGTTCAGACGGAGGAGAATGGGCTCTCGGAAGATTTGCCAAGAAAATAATTCCTAGAAATTGAGAGAGAAAGGAGAATATTCTCTCGAATATTCCCTTCAAAATTAATTTAATAAATAGCTAGAGACTGACAGATGTACCTACTGGTTTTGAATTTTCTAAAATAAAGAAAATTCTATAAAAAGATTTATTTGGCTAACAAGTAGGACTATGGTCTATGGACCAAGTTCACGAGCAGATCTTAGTCTATGCTGGACCGAGTGTACATATCATGAATTTGGTTCATGGTAGACATGGTCTACAAAATAGTGTGATGACATGGCAGCTGACTAGGATGACACATCGCACACATCTAAGCTCCAGCGCTGATGTGGCATCCACGCGACGCTGACATGGCAGATGACATGGCAATGTGGCTCAGTGCGATGATCTGGCGTGGCGCTGCGTGGTTGTCGCGTCGGACCGTTGCGCTAAGGTGGCAGCCACGTAGATGGTTAACTGGATCATTGACTTGGCCAGATCAACGGTCATGGCTGCTCAACGTTGGTGACGATGGACGACGAATGGCGATGAGTCAGCATGAGCACTAGAAGCTTGAGCGTGTGATGACAAAGCAATCTAGCGGCTCATATTGGCGAAGGTTGGCCAGCGAGGTCATCAACGACGAGCTAGGTGACAGCGATGAATCCGGTGAGGCAAAGGTTCTCCAGCGTGGGCGATGCGAGCACAAGAGACAACACTGGACGGTGTATCCAGGGACATGGTTGGAGACAGCGAAAACTCACTGAAGGCTATGGAATCCAACGATTATGGGACTCGAACGGTGGTGCGAAAGAAGACCTTGATCTCCGCAACCAAAGCACCTCGACTCTGATTGGTTGAGGGATTTAGACTATCTTGGAACACAAGGTGACATGCTCAAATGCTCTACTTTGACATAAGACATTGTATTCGATGAATCGGCAAACCTTGCTCTCGGCTCCCATGGCGGTAGCTTTGGGTTTCGGTGAATTTGGCGACCATGGCTAGAGCTTCGAGGTGCGACAGTCACAGGATGCAGAACCGGGTGGTTGGGGTGCCCTTTTATAGTCTAGAAAGGTGGTGTGGAGGTGGTGTCCGTGGCACGCTCGCCAAGGTTGGAGTCAATGGCGGTCGTGTCCAAGGTGGACACGCAGAGAAGAAAATTAGGGATGGCTTAGTCTGATGGCTTAGCATTGACAGACGGGACCTAGTCGGCATGGACGATAGGATGGGCTGGCACGTGGCAAGCGGCTGGGCCGATGTGCGGTGGGCATGAGTGGGGCTGGGCTACGTTGTGCGAAGAGATGTTGGGCCAAGGGAGTTGGGCTGTAGAGCAGAAAGAAGGAGGCGATCGCGCAGAAGAAAGTGGATTGGATCAAGAGAAATAGATTGGGCCGAGGAAGGAAGAGAAGTGGCTAGGAGAAATGGGGAATTCGGCCCACCGGGGTTCTTGGATTTTTCCAGGGATTTCTGAATTTTAGAAATTGAGTTAAATCAAATTGAGTTCCAATTAATAGCAAATAAACTTCAAAAAATGCAATAAAATATAGAAAAATCATTGCAATACAAGGAATCCAACTAAAACTGGATTTGATTTAAGTGATGTTTATTTTATTCATATTAAATCTTTTTAATTTCTAAAAAATTAAATTAAGTTTTAATTAATTCAAGAAAAATATAAATGGTTATTTTTATTTTAGAAACTTTAAAAAGGCACTAAAATATAAATGCAATTGATCACCTGCAGCGTACATCTATCCATACACCAAGGATTGCAAATGGAGCTACGCACAGCCAAGCAAAAGGAAAAATCGAGATGGACAATGACACACTGTAACCCTGGTGCTTCTTGCCACACGGTTACGAGCTTCAAATCAGGTGCAACACCACCGCACCTGGCAGCATCCACGATGGCAAAGACGCATGCGCGGCAAAATATGCTCCCTATAATTGTTAGTTAACTAGATAACATATACATTAGTTAAATAAAAAAATGTTTGAGTATTTTATACTTCATGCTTATTTGCTATAAAAGTGTAAGACCCTGGATTTAGCCATCCGGAATCCCCTGTGATTCCACCGCACTATTCCCTGGATCTGTAGATAGTGCTCACAGTTACATTGTTGTATGTCAAAACATATTAGCGGAAGCATAGATATTATAGTAACAACTTACTCATGGGCCGATCGGGCCGAAAACAATAAAATGCAGCAGCGAAAACTTCACTCAAGTGGGACCCTCAGAACTTGCCCGCAGGCAGCCAACTGGAGTTCGCGACCTAGTTCTTGGCTTCTTCATTTTTCCAGCTCCTTTGATCTCCTTAAGACACCTTAGGCTTGTTTTTCTTCTCCTTATTGACTGAATGATGGTAATTGAGCAACAGTGAGTATATTTGTACTCAGCAAGCCATCTCACAGAATGCAAATAATAATAGATGCAAGGCTGTCAAGTGAGGCTTGAGGTTCTTTTATTTGCTAAAAACGACATTTACAATAATCATAATTAAAATTCCTATAACTTAGCATTTTACAAATATGTTTTATGGAGTTTGAAATTGTGCAGTAATTGTAGCGGTGTAGGTTCCATCCACCAATGCTTACTTTTGATTAACATGTTACTTCCACGTTATTGTCAACACGGGAGTACATCCCTCCAGGAAAAATTACCAAAGTCAGGTTACATCCGCCTGACAGTTTTCTTCCCACCCACAATAGTTTTGAAATAGAACTAACTCGAGGAGGATTTCCATGTCTGCCCTTGACCGTGGGCACAGCTATTCGAATAGTTTTGTATACTCTCTGCAGAGACTGTACATCTTTACCCACAAGAGATAATCGTCCCGATGGTCTTACATGATTCCTTTGACATGCAGATCGAGAGAATATCACGAGGCCTTTACAATACCTCACACTCTAGCATATCACTCCTATGGGGTTACGTCCATAGGTTGTGCGGGATGTCCACCATAGGTTAGCGCAGTCGGACTCCACTCTCCACATACGCTATCTTAGGCAACGTCACCTACATCCAGTGTCCCATTCCAAGTGGGGCTTTCATTACCCACCTACACACGTTCTCCGTGAAATGACTAGAGGGTTCAGTAAATTATTTAGCCCAGCCTACAATATGCCAGCTTGTGGTTGTACTATTATACACGGAGGGTCCACACAGGATTAAGTCCTTAGGTCGTCTGGGTGGTTCATTCCATATTCCTTGTGTTACATCCACACCCACCACTCTTACCACCCGCCCAAACAGGTTTAGCAGATTTTTAGGGTTTTGAGAAGCATAACACAAATTCACATAATTGTCCAGCCATGTACTCCCCATGACTATCCCAAATCCAGTATTCATGATTAAAGAATGATTATCAGGGTTACTAGAACCCTGGACTTGACAAAACTAGCACATCATTAATATGACGTATAGCTAGTAAAGTTATTATTAACATCTAGGGTGACAATGGTCAGGTGATTCAAGTATCAAGGAAAGGCATAGTAGTATTTAAAACATCAAATAGGAATGTAACTACCTTAAGCTTTGATGTACATTTGCATAATAAAGTAAGCATGCAATTTGATAATTTAAAGGAACATACTTTTGCATAAAATGTAGGATCAATATGATCAAAGTGATGAGTTGACTTGCTCGGTTTACCATGGCCTCGATTTCATTCAAAGCCTTCTCAGTCGATTATTTGGATTATTGATCTTCGTCTCTTTCCATGTCTGGATCCGGCTCGAACTTGTCGTCTCTTCGTAGCTCCAGTGACTAATTGCACGACTAACGACTAACAAAAATTCAACAAATCCAGCAAAAATCCAAATAAGTTTAATTGAGTTCATTTATGATTTGCTCATGATTAAGGGTATGTAGTGAGTTGTAGGATAGAGATAGAGTCAAACAAATTTTTAGGTTGGAAGCGAAGTGACGGAGTAACTTCGCTGGGAAGGATATAAAAGAAGGATCGGTGTGGAAGAAATATTCACAAGGATATTTTGCTTTAGATAGGAGTAGGGCGAGACATAGCCGATTGCAAGACACCAAGACTTGATTTTGCTTGATCAGATTTAGATCTGGAGATAGAGACATGACATACTATTTAGACTATTCGGGCTTTTGATAGGATGTGACTTTAGTATTTGATTGGTGTGAAAGTAGAATTTTGGGAGTATTGATACTATCTTTAAAAGTTTCAAGTCCTAGTTTATGATGACATGCATTTTTAATCTCTTGCGTTAGTTAAGTTCAGAGCAATGATCTTGCTAATTCAATTAGCAATAAATTAGGGTTAGGTTTCTAGAAATACTAATTTATAAGCTCCTTCAATTAGTTTCACATATTAAACTTCAATGTTAACATTTATTGGGTCTAAGATAATTACTTGTTAAAATAGCCCATGCAATAATCTTGATTTAGGTAGCATGTTGAATCATAAACTTTGGTCAGCACATAATTATCCAAAATGTAGTTTCTACAATTAGATTCTTATTTCTCAAAATTATTTTCAGTTTTCCTCAGTTTTATTAGCTCAAATGGATCAAGGAAGGATAAAAGGAGCAAGGAGAGAGAGAAAAAAATGAAAAGATGGAAAAAGAAAGGAAATCGCGTGGCATGGGTTCGAACCCGAGACCTGAGGCTTGAGAGGTGAGTGCGCACTCTACCGCTGGTGGCGGACACTGGGGGTGGTGATACAGCACACACAAACTTGAAACACCGACTTGGAAGGGGTGAAGCGAGCGAGCTCGGCGGCGCACGGGATGGGCGGCGTCGCCGGCGGGGAGCGGCCGGGGAGCTGGTGGCGACCTGCAAAACGGGTTTCCCAGGTAACGAGAAAGCTCATGGACACAGTGTATTCGGTCAGGATGAAGCTCAGACGGGCTGGCGACGGTTCTAGGCGGCCGGCGGTGAGGGTGGAATGGGGGCGCCGGCGCGGAGGGGGATGAAATTGGCGGGTGCGCAAGCAGTAGGGCCCACAGGGGGAACTCACCTTGCGGTCGACCGGACCAGAGAGGGTTTGAGGCGGGCCGGCGGCGGAAGTCATGGGCGGCGTGGGGAGGTCGCCGTGGCCAGGGAGCTTGGGTGGCGAAGAGCCTAGGCCGGTGGCGGAGGCAGGTCCGGGGTGCTGAGGTGGTGCTCCTGCCACGCCGAATTGGCCCGGGACCGACGGTGGGAGCGACGGTGGCAGAAATGGTGGTTTTGGCCGGCGGCGAGGAAGGTTGGCCGTGCGGCGAGCCGGGGTCGCCGGAGTTAAATTGCCCGAGGGAGGAGGGAGGAGGCTACTCGGGGCACGCCGTGACGCAGTCGAACCGACGAGGGCGCCACCGAAGCGGCGGAACGGCGTGGAGGCGGCGGCGGCCGGTGCGGCGCAGAGCAAGAGGAGTTAGGGGAGGAAGTGCGGTGCAATGGGAGGCTGGGGCTGTGACTTAAGGCTGGAGGGGAGTCACGGGGGCGCTCGAGCTGCTGCGAGGACAGAGGCGCAGGACGACGGGACGGCGAAGGGATTGAAGTCGACAGGGCCGGCGAGATTCGCGGTGGCAACGCGACGGAGTCAGGTGGAGTGCGCAGCACGCAGGAGGCGATGGCGACACGACGGGTCAGCGCCTCGGGAATGCGCGAGTTCTTGGCGCGACGCGGTAGCAAGGGCGGGGCGCCATGAACAGAGGGGGAAACGGAGGAAGGAGGAGGCTGGGGCGGGCTGCGGGTTGGAGAAAAGAAAAGGCCGGGCGAAACAAAGAGAAATGGGCCGGGAAAAATGAAAAGGATGGGCTGAGGCCAGGGGGTTTTGTCCTCTCTTTTTTTTATTTGGAATTTTTTTTAGAGATTGATAAATTGGCTAGATTTAATTAGATTGCAAAAATTATTAATATTAACTTTTTGGGTTGAATTTCCCATTCTTGCTTTTAAACTTTTAGTGTTAATTAATTAGATTTTAATTATGATATGGATATATCTTCTTTCCAGACTTTAGGGCTTGCAAGGAAATTTGAAATTCCTCAATTTGATCTTCAGTCTTGATTTTCGATCAAAATTTATATTTTACTAATTTGGACTTTTAGCAAGGAACCAAACCAAGAAATTCGAATAGACACCAAAAATTTTTAAACAACACTAGGAAATCAAATAAAAGATTTTTAAATTTTCACAAAAACCGAAAAGTCCCTTTTTGGGATGTTACAAAAAGAAGCTGACAGAAAGCTCAAAACCGATAAGAAGACTGGAGCATACAACGCAAGGTTATCAGTTCTTAAAAATGATAACAAACACAGCTCAGATGCAACGGGTATAACAGCTTGCTAATAGGGGTAAAACTAAGGATGTGTTCTGATAACACAAAAATGTCACATGACAGATGTGCGAAACACAGGTAAACTGCTGTACCCCTCGGTACAAACCTTGCGGGGAAAAAAACGTCAGATCCCTCGCTACTCAGACTTCACATAAAGCTTTACACTGGGAACAATCGTGTGGCCGCTGACACTCATCATGCAACAGCAACTGGAGATACCCATTGGGTCAGATCCTGTGCACCTCAGAGCAGTTTTCTCCTTTGCTTTCTACATTTCCAGGCAAATGCTGTTCGTCTCCATAATGATAAAGGCGCATTCGCATGATCACATTCACGAGGAATGGACACCAGAAATAGGCTTGTCGATGGTGACTGGTGGTGGTGGTATTTGTATGGAAGAGAGAAGCTATGAGGCAGCGGTGATGGCCAGGAAAGAAAAAAAGAAAAGCTCTATTCACATAGACCACGGAACCGAGATGGAACCAATGACATGTTCCTAAATTGACCCCGTATGGTGCTGGCAAGCAACTCATCTTTTTTTCTAGAATGATGACTCAACTGAACCTTCTGCTTCAGAGTTTTACTCATTTGAACTATCAAAGCTGCCCCGAGCATTCGGCCACTTCCTCTCTCTTGAATTCTCACCCCATGTCTTAGCCTCTGCAATAGCACGCTGCCTGTCAGTAGTCCTTGAAGCTTCCCTCTTCCTTCCTGCATGAGCAAGACTACCGACTTGTGAACCTGTCACATCCGCATCATCTAAGCCTGACCGTCGACCAGAACCACCACCAGAATTAGTCCTGCTAACCTCGGCTTCATGCTTTGATGTTGTGGTGGCTTCTCTCCTCAAATCTGGAGAGTGGTGATTTGGTGAGTGGAGATGCCGTTGGTCACTGTTCCCACCACCGCGGTCTCTGGCTCTAGGGGTAGATGAATTGCCCCGATTATGTTGGACAGGTGCGTTTGGATCGTATGTCTGTGAAGCAAGATATGAAAGGGCAGTGACCACATCTCCTATGAAAGGCCGAGTGGCAGCTTGCTCTTGCAAACACATTGCAGCAACGGCTAAAGCCTGATACAGACCCCTCATAGGAAAACGGCCCTGAAGTAACGGATCAGCCATTTTAGGAAATTTTCTACGGTCTTTGAACATAGGACGAGCCTGCAAATTAGACCATATCAGTCATCCAAAATTATAATATCTGAAAATTAATCCAGACTTCCAGAGCAATCTTTATTTAAGACTGCAACTGCAAAGAAAATAGTAGATGGGAAATATACTTTCTATATGTAAACATTGTGCAAACCTCAGCAATTGAACTTCAAGGACAGAAATACTCTACCCCTAACTTTTTAGTTTTCATTTTGGGCAGCAACTCTTTGGTGACATTGAGAAGTGGATAAAGGAACTAATCTCAGTAGTCAATACTGAAGGCCCCAATTTCACCCAGTGTTAATAATCAACCTAAACAAACTGAACTGTAAGCTCACTCCATAAGTAACATAATTCTCATGTAATGTACAAGTATTACATATGGAATGAATTTCAGTTTATAGCTGAAACTCATTATTGAGGTACAACTTTACAAGTATGTTCCCTTGGTTTAGATTATGAAGTCAAAACTCAAAATGAATAAACTATAAGGCACAAAGCCACAAACAAATGTTTTAGCATGACTTGCTCCCAGTAAGCCTACTGCGAATGAAAGTTACTGTTTCTGGAAGAACAAATGACACTAGAAGCAACCTTTACCCCTTCAAAAAATAAATCATAATAAAAAAATAACTCCACCATGATATTATGTGCTACAGTGCTAGGCTTTCAAAGAGAGCATTCAAGGGCAATGGTGTATGAAGTAACAGCGACTAGCAGTCTAGACCATCAAATATTTAAGGGAAATTGCAAAAAAAACCTATAAGTCAACTCGTCATTATGAGTTAATGATATGCTTTGATAATAAAAAACAACCTTATTGTAAAACTAATATTTTCTATGAGTTGGATAAATATCTTTACTATTATATAAAAAGGAGTTGGTGGTCGTCGGTGCGTTCTCCTCTCCCCTCTTTACAGCCATCCGATTTGATCTGGACCATTCGTCTCTCTCCTTCTCTCTTTCAGGATACAACCGCCCACCCCCTCCACTTTCCCCATCTCCTCGTGTATTCTGGACACCCTTCTCTCTCTGTCGCTTGCTCTCTAATATTTGATGTGTGAAGTTGGCCAGACAGTAAGCTATGTCTCATTATTTTTATGACTCCGTTGCAACGCACGGGTCTCTAACTAGTATTCTATGATAGGGAAGACTTGAGATAGCCTCGTGTATTGCTTATCGTAAAGTCAACCAAAGGATATCATGTGTTGATGACTAAAGTTAAGCATCCGAACTTGAAGGGAAGATGTTCGTCATCAAGTTTTAAGATGATACATAAGACACAAGTATAACTAGCATAGACTAAGAATGTGTTTTTTAGTTATTTTGTCAGTTTTGGTATTTTGTGAAAGACCATATTGCCAGTATAGGTTATCGTATTATTAATAGCAGTCTTGACTAGTAGCTTGAGTATGTCATGTATTGATAGCTCATTTGGTTTACTCTAGTTCTCTATAGTATGATGTTTAAGTTTACGAATATGTTTTACAAATAGTTAAAGTTCATGTATAATCTTTGTAGTATATGACTTAAGTTTGCGAATGTGTTCGCAAACGGTATAAGTCCATGTATCTAAACATTGTGTCATGATTCTAAATTGTGCAAATGTATTTTGCAACTCATTGTGAATCATAGTTTAATCCTTGTGTGCATGCTACTAAAATTTGCAAATGTATTTTGCAAATTGGTTAAAGTACATGCACTCTGTCTCCACCGGAAAATCCAAATTTCTCTTTCTGTTTCCTGGAACTGTGTTTTATTTTCCGGGCTTGAGAAATAGCTTAACCCCATCCTAATTTCTATATTGTTAGTATCTCAATTTATTTTTATCAACTACACTATTTTAGTAACTATGCTTCAGTTAACTCAAGGAGTTTGTAAAATAAATGAGCATTTAAATTTAGTTCTGATGGCAAACCATCAGTACTGTGAAGTAAAATCAGTAGAGAATAGAAGAACATACCCATGCAACTAGGTTTTGCTCTCCATGGGGTTTGGTGTTGTCAATTGCTTTGCGGCCAGTAATCAGTTCAAGGAACACAACACCAAAACTATACACATCAGATTTAACTGTAAGTTGCCCGGTCATTGCATATTCTGGGGCACAGTAGCCATAAGTTCCCATAACACGTGTTGAAACATGAGTCTTGTCACCAACAGGGCCAAGTTTTGCAAGGCCAAAGTCAGACAGCTTTGGATGATGCCCTTCGCCAAGAAGAATGTTTGACGACTTGAAATCCCGGTAAATAACAGGAGGACTTGCCTTGTCATGCAAGTGTTCTAATCCCTTGGCTGCACCAGCAGCAATCTTCATTCGTGTATTCCAGTCGAGAGGCTCCTTGTCAGGTAGAATATCTAACATAAAAAATATTAAATTAGATGATTAAGTTGCTCTTCAAAATATTTTGGAGATATAAATGAGCCAATAAACATTTATTATTCTAGGGCACAGAAAAATAATTAGATAAGAGTGTTGCGCTACCACATCACAATTTACCATCTAAAAAGAGGGAAAGAAAATATGTTTTATTTCTGAATGGGGATTTAAGGAATTCTGGAATTACAAAATTCAATAATGTGCAACGAGAAATAGCTTGATACATGCTCAAACAGCAGATCATCTAGATGGCGACGGAGGTGGACATTAGGACTGCCACCTCTGACGTTTGGAGATTGTTTCTATATTAATTAGGTCACAGAAAAAAGTTCCACTGATTGATGCTATTTGTAAACACTTGCCACCTCTAACAAAAAAAAAGAAAATGCAAATGAAAAAACGAATACTTTTATGTAAATTTGCAGAAATATTCACATGTAGTCATGTAAATTGTATTAACAAATTTACTCAGGTGGTTACCACAGGACAAGTAATGCAAGGTGGTCCTTCAGAATGTGGGGTACAGCCTGGAACAGGAAGATGAGATGATAAACTAGGGCCTGTTTGGTTGTTGTCCTCGGTAAATTTACATCGTCAGCAGCATTCTGCTTTTACTTTATGGTAAGAACACAAATTCATGGAATCCATTTCATGGCTTTCTGCTGTTTGTCAAAGCTTTTTTTCCCTTGTACTATGGGAAGCTACTTTGCCCATCCTAAAACACATTTTTACTTTACACTTTTAAAGCACAAAGCTTCTCTCCATGGGAGCATAAACCAAACAACCACAGTCCATGGCCTACCTCACAAGCAACAAACTCTCAGAAACTGAGGTAGCTTCAAGGCCTACCTTGCAGTAAGGCACAGCCATGAGGTCACCAACAAAACGTTAGTTTTCAAATTGGTTATAGTTTTGTTCTATACTAATCAAAAGAATTAAAGAACAGTTGAACAGCCTAGACAAACCACACTAGACAGCACCCCAAAGGGAGAAAAAAGATAATGTGGGCCAATTATTAATTTTTGGGCCCTCTTACATCTACAAACCTACAGAAAGTGTTGGAGAGAAAAATGAGGAAAGTGTTGGAGAGAAAGATATTAGAGTTTTCTTGTATTGGAAAACTTTGTGTGTGTGTATTCTTGGCGTAGAACTCTGTACTACGTGAGTGAGTGGCTGTAAACATTTCTCCAAATGAAATGAACATCCAAACTTCATCCAAGCGAGTTGTGCTATGGATTCCTCCTTGTGCTTTTGATTTGTTTGTTTTATTGGTTAGGTTTCATCTCTTCTTGATCTCTCTTACTGCCAAGGATGTGTAAAAAGTAAAGATATATCTTGGAAATCAAATCACATCCATGTAAGCCCTTTCTATAGAAAGTTTTTGAGATTGCCCAGTTTTGCTTAAGATGGGTGATTTGGGAGATTTTGATCTCGAGGGCGTTTTGGTTTAAGTTTGTGCTGCGATCTAGCTTGCTATGACATGTGAGGACTCATTCAATGTCATTTAGATTATCAAGGACTCACGAGCAAAAGCAGATCAAGGTTTCGCTCTTGTGCCCAGTTTTGCTACAACCTTCCTTGTTTGGATAAAGATCAGGCCTATGGCATTGATCTTCATGATCTATGATTGGAATAGGTTCCTGACATACTAGGGAGGACTGGTGTCAAGTCTCACTATGTTAGCCCTTTCTTAGCTGAGTCATGTTGTTTTGAGCCTCTACCTCGGCGAGCGGTCAAACCGCAGGGACCTAAGTGGTCAGACCAGCCAGAGTGACCGAACGAGCGGTCAGACAAACAGAGTGGCCCAGGCACCCTTTAGCCGTCGATCAAACCGGTGAGACATGTCTCGGGTGGTTTGTGTTCTTTGACTCTTGGCTTTGGAGTAGCTTGTGTGTTAGTGTTTTCGCTGCATTGAGTTGCTAATACCATGGGGCAAATTTTAATGGGTCATTCAACCCCCCCCCCCCCCCGCGCGTGACTTGCCATACCTGATCCTACAGTTACCATGCAAAAAGAGAAGCTAGTTGCTTTTGTATGACCATAACGCTGAGTAAACCAAGCCATGATTATAATATAATATTTTCTTTTTGTGATTCAGAAATGGAAAGAGTAAATGCGTATCAATTCATCATAGTTTTGTAAGTTTAGTATGAAGTGTGAATCTATTGCAATAGCACAAGAGGCAATATATAGAAATACATGACTCAAACCCTAAAATAGGAAAAGACACTAATACCCTTAACACTCCCTCAAATGTAAGGTATATGCAATAGCATTGCATTTAGAAGGGTTGACATTAACATAGGGAAATCCAAAATCCGTATCTTGAAGACGTCATAGCGTGCAGCTATTAGAAAATTATGTCAGAAAGATCGCCTCCCATCCAAAATTGTGTGGCGGTCCATAAAGCACAAAGTACAGGGGCCGAGAAGATAGAGGGACCAAATCCGCGCAGGGAGACAGCAGCGCGCAAGCACAGCGGCCTGGTGGCGGGCGAGAGCGGCGGCCTGGCGACAGTCGTGGGGCAGATCCAGCGCAACGAACTCCGAGTGGGCGGTGGAGATGACCGAAGACATCGTCGACCGGGCGACGGCGGCCGAGGTGGGCGCGGCGCAGAGCGCTGACGCGAGCGTGGGTCAACGGCGTGAGCGGAGGCCTAGATCTGCTCGAGGAGACGACCGGAGCGGTGGACGGCGGCAGCCGGATCCGTGGTGGCGGTCGCCGAATCCGAGGCGGCGGCCGGATCCGGCGGAGTCGGCAAGCGCGGCGTGGCGTGGGTGCTACGGTGGCTCGGGACGACGCAAGGAGACGGTCGGCGGCGATGGAGCGGCGGCCGGCTGCGTGAGAGGGCGCCGCGGGTGGCTGGATCCGAGGCGGACAAGGCGCATGCACGAGCGCCGGTGTGGCTGTGCCTAGCACGGGCGGCTGTGGAGGCGGGCGTTGCGGCTGTGGAGGCAGGCGCTGCGGCCGGGAGGCGGTGGCGGCGCGGTAAGAGGTAGCCGCCCTCAGGAGTGGAGCACTCCTCCTGAGGGCAGCAACAGCAGGTGAAGGCGGGCGCAAGTGTAGCCGGTGGCGGCTTAGATCGAGCTCTAGGGCTCCGATACCATGGCAATATATAGGAATACATGGACTCAAACCCTAGTGTGAATCTATTGCAATATCCCAAGAGGCAATATATAGGAATACATAGACTCAAACCCTAAAATAGGAAAAGACACTAATACCATTAACAAAACAAGTTTATCCTAAACATTGTATCAACCTAAGACAGAATATGAGTTAACAAAATAAAGTTGAAGCATAAAAAACACGAATATGTGATGCTCGATAAACTAAAAATAACACCTTCAACGAAGGGGCACATATGCCAGCTTCCATAGAGATACAACAAGATTCCATTTTTAGTATGCAAATTATTTTAGCAGTTGATGAAATATGAGTTACTACAAGATAACCATCAAAACCAATGTTATTAAGTCGTAAAGTCGAGTTGAGTCGCCAAGGGGGCGACTTGATCGACTAGTCGACCGACTAGTCTCGACCAGTCGATCAGTCTACTGCAGAAATGATGTAGCTTGTTTTGCTAATTGCTACCAAAGTACTAATGAACTAATGACTTATTTAACAGGTACTCTATTGGCCCCAATGCCCCATGCTGTGAAATAAGACGCAAAAGTCACAAAGACAGCAGTAGTACCTTTTTGCAAGAGAAGTTCGCATTGATGTGATGGACTGCAAAGTGCAACTGCAAACCATCAGATGAAATCAGCAATCTTGACATCAATTCATTGTAGGGGTTGCGCAGCGTGGCTATGAGCAGCGTGGCTCCCAGGCCGGCCGGCACCTAAATCCTAAAATGGAGCTATGAGCAGCGTGGCTCCCAGGCCGGCCGGCACCTGAACCTGCCCGCTGGATCTCAACACCCACCCTGCGAAAGAAAAGCAAAATCCATCGTTCAAGAAGCGGACAATGGACCAAGTAGACAAATCAATACCTCTCCCGAAAAACCTCAACCAAAATCGCCCCCAAAAGAAAAGAATGAAGTAAGGAAGGAGGCAAGAAGCACCTGGTTGGTTCTAGTCTTCAGGAAGCAGATAAGGACGAGGCGGCAGCAGAAGAAGGTACTGGCATGGCGGGAGGGGGTCGGACCAGCGCGCGTGTGAACTATGAAGCTTCAGTCGGGTGGGGGTCGGAGAGAGGGGAGACAAGACGATGACTGAGAAGGAGGCTGCGGCGGCCCGCTGGAGAAGACGGCACGGCGACAACCACGGGAGAGGGAGGCGGCCTGCTGGAGAAGACGGCACGACGACGGCTTCGGTCGCTTCTGGCGGCTCGCACGGGAGGACTCACGGGAGAGGAATGATCTAGGGTTACACGGCTCGCACGGGAATGACGTCTTACCGCTGGCCTTCGTGGGCTGTGGGCCGGCCGCGTTGTGTTTCACGGTTTTCTAGTCGGCTGGCTAGATCAGCTCGACTAGTCGCGATTTGTCGCCGACTAGTCGTCCGTCGTACCGACTAGTAGCTCCAGTCCAGTCGGTCTCGTTAGTCGTCCACCAAGTACAGATCGGACGACTAATCGTAGATTAATCGCCGATTAGTCGATGACTTAATAACATTGATCAAAACTCTAGCTTCCCATAAAGGTACAACTAGACTTCATTTTTAGTATGCAAATTATATTAGCAAATGATGAAATATGAGTTACTACAAGATAACCACCAAAACTGTTGAATATATGACTAGGACAACAACAATAGTAATAAGGCAAGTATTAAGTAGTACTCCCTCCATTCTCTTTTATGTAGTTTTAGAATGTGTGTAGTCAACTTATTAAAACTTTAACCCCCCAATATACATTGGATTTGTCGTGTCGAAATGGTATTACTAGATTTGTTATCAAAAATACTTTCATATTATATATTTTTACTTTTCATATTATATATTTTTACTAGCATGTAATTAGAATAAGTAATGGTTAAATGTACATATTGGAGACCGTGTCGATATCTGATGTAGTAGCTAGCTTCACACAATTGTTCACCTCTATATTACACAAAACGCATGAAGCAGCCAGAATGACAAATGCTACCATGTACAATGCCACACATTTCTTTGAACATATGGGACTATACATAGGCTTTAGTGAATAGGACAGGAGTTCATAAGTGTAGCAAACTTACCGTGCAAATGATCCTCAAGTGATCCCAAAGGCATATACTCATATACAAGAAGACGTTGGTCCCCATCAGCACAGTATCCAATTAGGTTAACCAGGTTATGATGGTGCAATAGACTGAGCATAAGGACCTCAACCAGAAACTCTCTATTTCCTTGAAGGCCATTTCGATCAAGTTGCTTCACTGCAACAGCCTGCGCAGTAGGGTAGTCTCATTAATCAAGAGTTACAGCAAAGAAAATGTCTTCTCCAATGCTCCATACAAACATAGCAAGAAATGTTCAACCCTAGGTTAAAACAAATGCGGCTACTATTGGTGCTTTAATGAGAAACTTAACTAAATCGCTCATAAACTAAACATGGGAGGATTCACGTAAAATGCCAATGCAACAAAACATTTTCAGAAGCACATACCTGCCCATTCTCCAAATGTCCTTTATATACACGGCCAAAACCTCCCTCACCCAATAGGCAATCTTGTCTGAAGTTTTTAGTGGCAGCAGCAAGCTCACAAAAAGTGAAAGTGTGTGCTGCAATATGTTGATTGTTCCCCTCCCTCGGGATGACTGCATCCTTCTTAGAGTCCAATCCACCCTGCGATTTTGATTTATCTACAGCAGAAGTTGATATAGAGTTAGGGGGCATCTGAATTACAAAAATGCAACATAAACAAGGTGAACTACTCCCAAAAGGCAAGCATTAAAGTAGTAAAACTAGCCACAGATCCCGCGCAATTGTGTGGCTGGATAGAGCACTTATCTTTGCATCTAAAAGTAGAATTGTATTCTTTCCAAAACTCTAATACCTATAAGGCTATAACCGAGAATATAGTTCAGTTTGTTATACAACTAATAAACTATAACAACCCTAATATCTATATGTGATTAATCTTCATCATTATAATATGGGTGCACCAAAGTGTCATCTTTTTCTTTTTCCTCCGATTAATGTGGGAATTTGTTGCTTCACAGTCACAGAGTAAATGTAGTGCCTCCAATTAACTTCATTTTAACTATATAATATCCTAGCTGATTATTCTGAAATGCATTGGGCATTTGGGCCACCATAAATCAGGACTACTTGGAGTAGTCATTTTTATGGTGAGTGTATCATGTTGTGAAGAAAATAAATATCTGAAATTATACATCATTTGACACTTCTTTGATAAGTGTTGGATGTTGTATCAGGGTCTTCTACCATCTGTTTAAACACAGGCATTGGTGTTCAGTAGGTTTGCCAGTGAAATCCACAGAATGAGTCAAATAAAAAGAAGGCTTCCAAAGGTCAAGCTTAAAATGTACGAAATAGACATAAACGTAAACTACATATTTATAGGTTATACCAAAATTCCAGGATGGTGTTATCTGCAGGGAGCTAAGTCCTTATAATTCATCCTATTTTCATATAATAATGTCCTTCCAAACAATTCATATGGCGCGCAGGTTCAGACATCCTCATCAGTTATTACTTGTCAGGAAACAGTTATTCAAACGGTAGTTTCATCATACTATCACCTCCTATCCGTCCATGAACATAAAATCAAAGCGTCTAGCTTCTATAAGTTACAGGATTTCCAAAGCAATAGACCTATATGGCCGATCCAAAACATTGCACATAGACCCCAAAACACATACAGCCTCAATCAATTGCACCATAAAATACAAACATGAACACAAATGCCCCAATACTATACATGTCATACGTTAAATCGAATGCACAAATTGGTCTCCAGCTGAAGCCATTCACTAAATCGAATACGTATTAGAAAGATTGCCGGAAAGACACAAGTTTGGCACATTCCTTAATCCGATCCACCCAAATCTCGGCACTGCGCGCATCGACTGACCAAATCGGAGAAAATTAAGGATCATTTCCCAAAATAAACCCACCCAAGATCCAGCCTTTCCCAAGAACCGCACCTGATCCGACCCGGGTGACGCGGCAATCCGACGAGCCGTCCTTTCGCACGCCACCGCCCTTCTTGGCCTCCCCCTCGCCGCCCGACCCGAAGCACGGCAGGCAGCCCATCCAAGAACCTCCCTCCGGGGGAGAAAATCAAGAAAAGGGCAGCGGAGACCGACCCACCAGACGAAACGGGGGTCCCTCCCCGATCTGAGGGTGGAGGCCCTCCCAAAATCCGAACTCTGGAGGATGTTGAGGGATTTGGGAGCGGTGGGTCGGGGAATTTGGGGGGAGGGGCAAGGATGGAAGGGGGAAGAGAGAGGGAGGTGAGCAGGATGTCCGAGGTCCGAGGGCAGAAATCAGCTCGGGGCTGACCGAGCAGAGGATCTTTGGGGAATCCAGTGTCCTCCCCTGCGTGCAAATTGCTGCGATCTTTAGTTTTTTGGATGACAAGAGTTGATTTTGGTTTAATTTTTGCCTAAATTTGTATGGATCCACACAGAGAGTTTTATCTTGTTGAAGTATGCAATAACATGAGTTCTGGTTTTTATGTTGTTTTATGCATCGAAAATTATATATTTGGAATATAAGTGTAACATTCCAATTTCTACGGAGTTCGAAAATGAGGAAAAAGTAATTTTTTTCTTGTATCTTATTTTCTTGGTTTTTGATTGGAGTTTCTTTGGAAAAATAACTTGTAAATATAATTTTTTGGAAAAAAATATACAATTGATAGAATTCAAGTTGAATTAAAAATCGAATATGAAAAGATGATCCATAAATTGTCATAGGAGAATTTACAGTATAAACCATTTCAAAAACTCAAAAAAAGTTTATGATGTTGGAAATAAAAATTTGAACATTTTTTAGTATGTTCCTAAAATTTTTCAATTCAAAATAGTGTATGTTGCAAAACTGTGACTTTCAAAGAATTTGTGAGAAAAATCTAAGATAGATAAAATCTTGGAAAAATTATACAATACTCTACACTATGTCAAAAGTGATAAAATCTTGGAAAAAATTATACAATACTCTACACTATGTCATAAGCCTTCGCAAAAAATTTTATAATGTTTAGAGCCAATTTGCTATGTCTACAAATTCCTCAAACCTCAGCCACCTCATCCCTCTCTTCCTCTCACTGCCATGTGGGGCCTAATTGCAGGGAGCTTCTTCCACCTTTCGCCAACCGGCTGGAACCATGGTAGCACAAAGCCCCCAGGTTCTAATGCCTTTGCCTGTCATTTTCCCCGTTCTGCTGCTTGCCCGCCAACCCATCTCATCACCATGCAACATCTCCACCCCCTTGTCCTCTACTGTGCATCGCGTTTGCAGGAGAGAACCTAAGCTGCTCCATCCTACCGAGCTCGCGAAAACTCACAGGCTATTCTCGGGCCTCTCGAGCCTACAAAGGCCCAATTACTGCATCACCGTTTCTTTCACCTCAACTCCATTCCATTTTCATGAGAAGCCAAGCTTCTCCTTCCTTATTTCGCCCAGAATGTGTCTTCATCCCAAGCTCTGGTGCGCACACTCGCCACCATGCCCTGTCGTCCAATACAATCGCAACTTCGACAATTCTCCTTTTTCTATGAAGAACTATGTAGCGCTTCTTATTTGCCTGGTCAATTACATAGAAAACTTGAACAACTTGATTAGCGAGTACGAATGGTTCATCTTTGTATCTGATACATTTGAGGTCATGGCAATGACATCGTACTTGTCGACCTTTACTTATAGGAGATGGACCCAATGTCACCAAAATAGGGGGATATTGAAAAGCACATAATCGAGCTCCTAAATACCCTCTATGAACCCATAGTAGGAGCTCCTCAACCAATCGGTACTAAATGCATCTATGCTGATACCGCTATTCTGGTTAGTGCTCTTTTACATCCTAAGCCTGCGTGTAAAATATGTATCTATTTATGTCATATCCTTATCATGTCACAACTGTAAATGTTGGTCATTTTGCCAACCATGTAGTATATCACTTGACGAGCTCCTAGTGAATCGCTCCTTCAACCATTTGTTGAACTGAATATAATGTTGTCTCATGATCCAAACATCTGGCCGCTCTGGATTCTGTTGCCGAAGTACATCCTTGTGCTTGTCGATATATAGGGACACTTCAATCATGTGTTGCAAGACCATGAAATGGGCTTGAACATATGCATCCATATCTAGTGTGATTGCTTTCCTTCTGATAGTCCCGATATCCTTGAGCCTCCCCTCATAGCGAGATTGACACGTACCTATCAGTTCAACTTGAGCTATGTAATCGACACAAAACTCAATGACCTCTTTAGTTACATAACTTTCGGTGATACTGCTTTTCGCCCGAGATCAATTCCGTACATAGGACTTGAGAATTCCCAAGAACCTCTCGAACGGGTACATGCTACATAGGAACACGGGCCTGCGTATCTTTATCTCCCACATAATGTGAACATGACATGGTCTATGATATCAAAAAATGACAGAAAAATACAACTCAAGATGACATAGAGTCGTCACCATATCATCCTGTAAAGCATCTAGTCCTTTAGGATCAATGACCTTCTGAGCAATTGTGTTAAAAAATAACACAACCACATGATTGTCTATCAGACTTGATTAGTAAAATATTTCTAACTGCAATAGAAGCATCTGTGTCATCAGCACAGAACAATCATGAGACTATATGCCAATTAACTTCCAATCTTCCATTGAAACAAGTTTCTTTATGTTGACGGAGTAATCAGATGAAACTTTCACACTATGCAGGCACTGACACAGTTCAGTTCTCTCAGCCTTAGACATAGTGTAACAAGCAGGGGGAAGATACATTTGTTCTTTATCAGTTTTTATCGGTGCTAACTTAGGTTCGATGTCCATATCAACCAAGTCAAGCTATGCGTTGACATCATCCTTTGTTTTATCATGAATATTTATTAAGAGACCAATGAAGCTATCACATATATTATTTTCTATGTGCATAACGTCGATGCAGTAGCAAATTTCTATGTGCTCCCAATAAGGTAAGTCCCAAAATATTGATCTATTCTTTTAGATGTTCTTCTTATGGGTCCTTGATTTACGTCTCTATTCGAGTACAACATCAAAATCCTTAACCATATTATAGACATCTTTTTCGCTTAAATGCCTTAGAACTAAACTGTTCTCCTTCTCTCTGTCAAATAGTTTCTTCATCCTGCAGTATGGGTGAGCCCTCAGAAGGAACCTATGGTGACGCATGTATACGGTTTTGTGCGAGTGCTTCTGCCACACACTCTCATTACCATCTAAGTAGTGAGTACAGGCTTTGACCCCTTTTGTACTCTGTCCGATAGGTTAGTAACTTAGTAAGGGCAGGATACTCATTTATGGTGCAGAACAACAAGGAGCGTAAAGTGAAATTCTCTCGTTTGTATGTATTCCAAACCTATACCCCTTCAATCCACATTATTTTTTTGATATTCCACCAACGGTGTGAGGTGCATATCAATATCGTTCCCAGGTTACTTCAGCCCTTGGATAAGTATCGACAACAAAATGTACTTCCGCTTTATACACATTAAGGAGGAAGATTGTAGATATAGAGAGTCATGTGCCAAGTGTTATGTCGACTGCTCATGTTACCAAAAGGATTCATTCCTTTGTACTCATTCTAAACCTTATATTCCTCGATTCTGCACCGAAGTCTGCAAATCTCGTATCGATGTTTCTCCACTAGGCAAAATCAGTAAGGTGTCTTATCATTCCATTATTCTTATGCTCCTTCAAGTGCCAATACAACAGTTTTGTCTCCTTTGGATTCGGAAAAAACCGGTTCAAATGGGGAATTATAGGAAGATACCATGCTACCTTAGTAGGAGATCCTTTTTCATCTCTACTCTCTCGTTGTTATCTGATTGATTCTTACGCTTGTATTAGGATGCATTGCACACCAGATATACATACATGTTTTCACACTCTCTATCGTAGTACAATCGTTCAAACATACATGCATTCTTTCTACTTTTATTTGCAATGGACAAAGAACCTTTTTGGCTTTGTTGGTGGTTTTGGGCAACTCGTTTTCCTCCAGAAGCACGTCCCTTAAAACAGCTAACAGCGTCGTGAAACTCTTGTCTGACCAACCGTTGCTTGCCTTCAATTTTAACAGTTCAAACACGGCTGACAACTTCGTGTACTTTGACTTGCAGCACGCGAACAAATGTTTTCCAAATCCTTCATCAAGCGCCGAAATTTAACATACTTTCTCATCACAGTTCCCTTTTGCATCGCGAATCATTTGATCAAGTTTGCCATCATGCAACCTATCTGAATCGGAACCACAATCGACATCATCTGGTAGCATATCGTTGACTTCGTTGGCGATGTCAGTATTACTACCATCCTGTGTAATCCACTCTTCACCATGATTGGTTCAACGTGCATATCTTTTTTGAAACCTTTTCGAGTCAAGTGTCCTTCAATTTGTGCTTAGTTTTTAATCATCTTCAGATTCTCACAGTCAATGCACGGATAGGATATATATTCCACCCCCTTATTCAACATATCCTCTTCGGAAGCTCTTCTAAAAGCAGACATGCCATTAATGTACTCTTCACTCACACGTTCCCAGCGTACATCTAGCTTCGGTCCTACGCTATGCATATAATAAGTTAATATTAAATATTGAATTAATTAATTAATTAGTATACTAGATATATATGATCTAAAATAGCTATATGTAGTAAGAATAATTAATTAATTAAATTATGTAGAAATAGAATATAAATTAGCTAAACCTTAAACCATGCTAGATGTAAATAATATTATCTCTACATCAAGCTAGATCTAAATCGACCATCTTCAATTCTCCTTTCACCAAAAGGTATATATAAAATATAATGCAATTAGGAACAAATTACTAACCATAGATAGTCAAGAACTTAATGGATCTATAATCACTCTTACCAAATCCATGGCCTCCTTCCACCAAATGGCCTCAAAGCCCCACCTCCTCAAAGCAGCAGCCTGTCAGAATAGATCTGGAATTTAAGATAAATCTGTGAGGGTCGACCGGTCTGCAATTAATAAGTGAAATTATCACAAACGATTTTTAATACAAACCGTCTAGCTGACTTAATTATCACAGACGATTTTAAATATAAATCGTCTGTGAAGTATCACAAACGGTTTAAAGAAAAAACCATTTGTGATATTTAGTAATATCATATACGATTTTTGTTAATAACCATCTGTGATACTTCACAGATGGTGTTCATCATGAACTGTCTGTGATATTATATATTACCTCTTTACAGATGATTTTTAGCACTGGTAGCAACACAAGCCAAAACTATCTGTGATTGTATTTAATACTAACGTTTTTGGTTAACTATCTGTGATGAGATATCTAATATTATCTATTTTTAGTACTGAGTGAAAAAGTGAGGAGAGATTTGTGTAAATAATGAAAACGAGATGAGTGATATGCGCAATGTACTTGTGACCTTATACATTACAGTTTCAAAAAAAATTAAATATTGGTATTGACTTTTTTAGGGTAAAATAGAAGTGAATGACGATACGAACAGAAGGTCCATCTCTTCATCGAAGCCCATCTCTGCCCGAAACAAGAGATCCAACTGGGCGGAGCCCAATAATCTCAATTCTCTATGACTTCGTGGGCCCAAGACCAGCCACCTCTCTCTCTCTCTCTCTCTCCCCTTCCTCGCGACCATACGCGGCGAAAAAGGTAGCCGAGGAGGAGACCTCGCCAATCGCCATGGCGTCGCGATTCCTGGCTCGATCCAAGACCCTAGTCCTCGCCCTCTCCCGCGCCGACGCAGCGCTGCCCCCCCTCGCCGGAGCCCGCGCACTCTCCTCCCTCCCCCGCTACCCCGCCGCCGCCGCCCTGTCCCCGGCGGTTGGATCCCCTCCCGGCCTCGGCAAGGTTCGCCTCCCCGATCCCTTTCGGCCTTTCTTGGTACGTTGACTTCTTGCAAATCGAAGCGGGCTGCTGTGATGTACTTGAGTGCGAGCGATATGCCCATGCCCTGGTCGCGTGTGTTCGATCTGATGCGCTACCGTGTGAAGATTTGGTTGTGTAGTGTAGTATCTGATCTGATGCAGCCTGTGTCATTTCATCTGGTGTGGGGTGAAGGATGCAGAGATGTTTTGTTTGGTGTAATGGAGGGGTTGCTACTTTACTTGTATGCGGCATGTACTGTGTAGCATGTGTGTGTGGCGGTCTGTAATTGAAATCCATCAACATGCTCCTGGATTGACGGCTGGCGGATTCATAATGCCAAGAATGTAAAGGATCAATTATTCCATTGGCGTGCATGCCTGGAATTACAAGAGCGATGCTGCCAGGTGATGCCAGGATTTCTTACTCACTGAAGATCCATTACATGACTATAGAGAACCAGCGCCATTTTTTAGCTAGGAAGATAATTCTCAGTCAACATTCGCAGTCAACATCTGGTGGTTATGGATAGTTTTTAGTGGGGAATCCATGAGTAATATTTGGATGTCGATGGTTGTAAAAAAAAGTATATCCAATAACACATGAATCTGCACATTAGCTCAATCTAGCCTAATATCATTCTGAGACCTCAGAGGGTATGATGTTTGCATTATTTTTGTTGGCACAGCCTTTAGGATGCTACTATAACGCATTTCTTTCGGTTAAACCGAATTGTAAAGTGCACTTGACAATTAATGTTCCTGGAGAAGTAATTCAGTATAAGCTTTTTAGTATGTATACCAAGGATAGTAATTAATAGTTTTGATTTTTGAAGAAAATGACAAAGAGATATAACATGAGATACTACACAAAGGGAAATTTGAATACCCTGCCCACTAGCTTTATATGGGTGCTAGCATTCAGTTCACATCTAGTAACATGTGTAACTGCTGCCCACCAATTTCTAAAAGCTCTAAATTTTAGATCTATTCAGCCTCACTTCTAGATTATTGTAGTTTTGGCTATTAGCTGGCTCCAGCTTGTTAGGGAAATACCTGCAGTATTTGGAGGCCACCATGCAAAATATGCACTTCACTGTTAACCTGGGGATTTAGCTTCATGTAATGATTCACTGATCTCCAGACTCCAGGTACCACAACGTACAAGGATGACTAGATTGTTGTCCACATATTGACTAGTACTTTATGGTGCTCCTAGTCTCCTAAGGCCTTTTCCATGTAAACTGGATCACTGTTGCCTCATTAAAGGATTTCTATTTGTTAGTCATTGGTAGGGGTTTGTTCTTCTGTGGAGAAATGAGCAGAAAGCCAGAAATGAAGAAATCTATATTCATCTTGTTCAGTGCAGATGATTAAATACTGCAAGGTTACATTGTTAATGCATCGAACTGTTCTAATGACATATACCTCTTCATACCATTGTAGAGTATCGACTGACTTCGAATCCATTCACACTTGCTGAGGTTCGGTGCACTATTGCTTGTTAGGACGAATATTATATCTTTGCATGGCACACACTGTTACTCATTCTTTGTGATGAATAGCTTGTCTTTTCAAATTATGATAATCTAAAGACCTCATGTCTCTCAACAATTAATTTATCTTCCTACATTTTGCTTGACCGAGTTGAAAGCTTGCCCTCTTGCTTTTGGCATGGTGTGCCTGCATTTGCGAATGCATTCAGACTTCCAAAATTCTTCCATCTATCTCCAATTCTCCATTCAAATGTGTACTCGCCTTTAGTTGGCATGGGGTTGCATGTCTGTGTTGAAGGTTGACAATAGGATTCTAGAAGGTATATGATTAATTTCATCTGTATATAGTTTGGTGATGAAAGATTAAAAGCCAATAGCCAGTTTTGTTTGGTGCACTGATTAATGAAAACCGGGAATTGTGTTAGAAAATCAGGCTGTTTATTTTAAAGAACCTGCTGTTGGCATGTGGTTTCTTTTTTCCTTTTGTTCAAGAAATAGAAAGTATGTTGTGATTTAGTTTGCATTTCTTGGATCTTGCGTCTTATGTACATGTGTGCAGGTTCTGGGGTATGAGCCAACATCACACCTCAACAGAGCACAATTTTTACCTCGTTGGTTTTCTACTGTATCATCTAATGGATCTCCCATGCAGAAGGCACAGGTTTGTCACCAGCCAAACTAGTGCTTGATTTGTCACTTATGCTGCCACTCTATGCTAGACGTTCATGAAATTGATGTTTCCAATCTAGCAGATCTCGGAGACATGTAAGTCAGTTGCTGGAATGGAACACACTGATGCACTGAAAGCAATGGAAGGAACCTCCCCTAAAGTTGTGGCATTCAGCCCATTAGAAGCAGCTGTTGCTAAACCTAGAAGCAGTCCATTGACAAGTGAAAGTTCTAAAGTAAGGCGATCAGAGATAGCAACACAAGTTACATTTTACATGATCCCAGCTCTGCTTCTTGCCTCAAAAAACAGCATAACTACCTCTCTTATGGTCGGTGCGGTATTCCATCAAGTATACATGTTCCACAAGGAGATCTTTCTGGACTATGTGCACCACGATATCACTAGGAAGTGGGCTTTGATATACTTCAAGCTGCTTTTGCTGATCATGGCAAAGGACACCATTGTGTACTTCAATTTGTTCTAGCTTCACGAAGTTAGTTTCTCGAGGAACAAGCTATGCGCTCATCTGTACACTGAAAAAAATAATGATGATGGGCACATGCTGGGGTGTTGCTTCTTCTGTTCTCCTGCATGAACTTGCTTCACCAACCTCCCCACCCCCCTCCACCACTTTGCTTATCTTGTTTTGTCTATGCACTTGAAAGGGATTGATTAGTGACCAATCGGATAATTGGTTTCTGCGAGGAAATATCCCTGATTAGGCAGTGGGTGACTGCATCCTTGTTTGTAATAATAGTAAATATCAACTCTGCAACTGTTATTGGTGTTTGCTAGCATGCCGCAGTCACAATGATTTTATTTTCCATGTATGAATTTCTTTTTTGAAGCTGGAACTGTCATTATATATTTGACAGCTCTTCCATCGTACAAGAACTCGGCACTATTGCCTCGTTTGCTCCTCTTAATGGCTTTGGTACTGCAAAAATGTGAGTATGTGTTGATTGGTTGCTGCTTCTGCAGCTGGTACAAAAAGGCTGGCATGTGCTGATTGCTGTTGAAATGCTGGGAACCCCTCCGGTTGCTGTGTCATCCATTGCTTGTGTTCAGTATGGTGTAATTACTGCTTGCTATAACTCGGTAAATTCATGGAAACACTGAGGCAGGCACGCAGGTACTGCATTGTTGACTCTGACACTTCTGTATCCTATGCTACAGTGTTAGTTATTGAACAACCCAAGAGATAAATTCACAGTGGGAAAATTGAAAACGGTGTTTTGCGTTGCAGGCTGGAGCTCCACTGGTCTTGCTGCTGGAATTGAAAACCTGTGCATTGGCCATCACAAAAGCAGTGGTGAATGTATCTGTACAATGTAAATCTGAATTATCTGACGTATCCTTGTACAATTCTGTGAAGCCCCGTCAACTCTGCAAGACTGAATTGCCGGTAGATCTTGCAGCCGTTTACATGCGACCCCATCGGCTGGCGTGCGCACATGCTCGGCAATCGACGGCCACCGGTTGACCACATGAATGCTGGCACTGCCCCAGCAGGTAGCGGCAGCTGTGGTAGAGAAGAGGTCTAGAGCCTAGAGGGTACATCTGTGGCTGTCTGTCTCTGCATGCAGTGACCGACCCCCAACTGAAGCATCAGCGTACACACTCCCAGTGCTCTACCAGTCTATACACTCTAAAACTGCAGTGCACCTATGAACATTAACTATGGTGGTATGGCCTTCTGATTGGGTAATCAATCATCCTTGCAAATCTCAAGGGAGCAGTGCAGATGTATCTGTCCAGCCATGAATTGGTACTGGGAGCATTGGGAGCTGAAATGCTGTAATGGAGAACAGGAAGCAGAACGGGTTCTTGGATTTGGCCTCTTTCCTTTTCTTTGCTTTTTTCCTTTTCCTTTTGTTTCTTCAGATCTCACGTCATACATGACTTGTTTTGCACCCCGGGGGGGGGGGGGGGGTGAGGCTGAGATGCTTGCAGTTGCAGGACCCAAAGGACCATTAACCGTGCGGCAAAACATGTATAGTGAATTGCCCAGCCATTACAGAGAAAAGTAGATGCGGCTATGATTTCAGGACTGCTCATCTTTGTTGGCTTCCTGGCGATTACAACTCACCATCTCTTTGTATGTTTCATCTCTGACTCATTTTTCCTCTCTTGCTTTGTTGAATGGCCCTGCCGCATTAAATGTTCCTTTAGTCCTTTTAGATCCTTAGCTCCTTGTTTTCATCAAAAAAATTGCAATGAATGTTGCATCAGCAGATCACCTTTAGGGCTAGATACGGCTGTACTTTTCACTTTGAATGCTTTAGTCCTTTTTGGTACTTAATTACAATATTTAACTTCAGTACATTTTGCATTGAATGTCTAAGTCAGTAGCAAGTTACTACATAAGATACAAACTCCGTCGGACCCAGGTTAGCAAATTCAGATCCTCTATGATTCTATCGTACTATTTCTTAGACAGTAGATAGTGTTCACGAAAACATTACTGTATATCAAAGATATATCATGCGGAAACGTAAATAACACAGTAATAACTTATTCATTGACTGATCAGACCAAAATCAATATAATGTAGCAGTGAAAACTTCACATAGGTGGAACCCTTAGGATTTGCCTATAGGCAGTCAACTGGGGTTCGCGACCTAGTCCTTAGCCTCATTAACTTCCAGCTGTGTCAACTCCTTTAATGCATAGCATTACTTGTCCTTTTCCTTCCTGACCGATTGATGGTAATTAAGCAAGAATGAATACAACGGTACTCAGCAAGCCACCACACAAGATACAATAATATTATATGTAAAGCTGTCAAGGGGGATTTGAGGTTCTTTTAGTTGCTAAAAAACATTATTTTGGAAGTACAATAAGTAGAAAAATTCTTGAGACTTAGCAATTTTAACTAAAACATGTTTTATAAAGTTGATTGTGAGAATGCAATAATAATAGTAGCGCAGGTTACATCCACCTTTTATGGTGCATGGCTACATCCATCAAATACTAGTTTTCACCACTGGAGTACATTCTCCTCCAGCAGAAAGCCAAAGTTGGCGTTACCTCTGCCCAACGAGTTTTCATCCCACCCATAAAAGGTTTTTGAAATAGAACTAACTCGAGGAGGTTCCCATATCTGCCCTTGACTGTGGAAACAGTGTTCGAACAGTTTATATTCTGCAGAGACTGTATATCTTTACCCGCAAGAGACAATCAACCTGATGGGCCCACATGATTCTTTGGTTATGTAGATCGAGAGATTGTCACGAGATCTTTACAATACCTCGTCCCCTAGCATCTCACCCATATGGGCTTATCCCTCACGAAGAAGGTCCCATAAGTTGTGCGGAATGCTCCACCATAGATTAGTGCAGTCATACTCCACTCTCTACATACACTAGCCCTGGCAACATCACCTTTATTGGTATCCCATTCAAGTTGGATTTTTGTTATCCTCCAGCATTGGTCTTCCATAACATGACTAAAGGGTCTAGTAAATTGTTCAGCCAAGCCTACAATTTGCTAACTTGTGGTTGTACTATTTTACATAGAGGTCATCACAGGATTAAGTCCTTAATTTGTCTGGGCGGTTCATACCACAAACCACAATTTCTTATGCGACATCGGCACCAACCTCTCTTACCATTCGCCCAGATAGGTATAACATGTTTTAGGGTTTTGAGAAGCATAAATTAAGTTGTCGCAAATATTCAGCCACTTACATCCCATGACTGTCCCAAAGCAAGTTTTTATGATTAAAGATTGATGATCAGGGCAACTAGTGCCTGGAATTGACAAGACTAGCATGGCATTTCAATATGACCTATAGCTAGTAAAGTTATCATTAACATACAGGGTGACAAGGATCAGGTAATTCAAGTGTCAAGGAATAGCATAATAATAATTACAATATCAAGTAGGCATGTAGCTATCTTAAGTTTTGACATACATTTGTATAGTAAATTAGGCATACGACTTGATAATTTTAAAGGAACTTAATTTTGTATAAAGTGTAAGATCAATATGATTAAAGTGATGACTTGCCTTGCTTGATTTACCACAGCCTTGACTTAACTCAAAAGCTTGCTCAGTTAGTTATCTTGAATTCTTGGTCTTCGCTTTTACCCAAGTCTTGATCCCACTTGAACATGTTGCCTCTTCGTGACTTCAGAATCTAATACGTGGCAAATGAATGAAATACCAAATAAATCCAAATAACTTCAAAAGTGCAAATAGATTTAACTGCGCTGCGCTTATTTATAATTGGTCATGATTGAGGATAGAGAGAAAATTTAGCAGGATGCGGGATAGAGATAGGGTCAACGAAGGTTTGAGTGAAGGCAAAGTGACAGAGTACTTCGTTGGGAAGGGTTTAAGAAGGATTGAAGTTAAAGGAATATTTGCGAGAATATTTTGCTCTTAGATCGGAACGTAGCCGATTACAAGATAACAAATTTTAATCTTTTATTTAATAGCTTCTTTATTTAATTTATACATTTATTAAGAAAGTTCCATAAGTCAAGCATGACCTATAGATAGATTAGAGAGATTAACCGGAAAGCTGAGTATTATTGCTGAGTGATGGAAACTTAGAGACTTTAGGATAAAGTTTTGCATGATATGTTAGTTAGTTGAATCAATTGAATAATTCGAGATGCAATATTATTTGAGATCCGTAACTGCCAGATAATTGAATTATTAATGCAAGATCTTAATTAAAGTATAGGGTTGGTTACTTAACCCATTTATCAGAAGCAAAGTTGATCATTTGGGGGATTTTAAAAAATTTATTAGTAATGATTAATGGTTATGATTCATTAAGAGGAGGAATTATGGATTAATAGGGTCCTCTCAATAAAGCTAGCACTTTGCATTGTTAATTGTTCTCGAACATTATTAGTGAATTTAAATCCGGAGATGATGATTGGATGATTATTAAGATTGTGTTTTAGCTGGATGCTTAAATTAGAGATTTTATTTGCACAAGTAGTGTTATTTTACGTATCTTTTGCAAGATGTGGGCTTAAGATAAATATTAGTGGTTTACAATTAATTCTGAGAATCATTTGATTAGTGATAGGATCTGTGATAAGGATTATTGATGCCCCAGAGGGTTTTGAACAATTATAAGGTGATCCTTGATTTAAATCCCTGTATTTTACAGGTAAATATTGGAGACTTTACCAACTTTACCAACTACCAACAAATATTGGCGAGCGGGGCTGGGCCGTCGGCCATGAGCGGCAGAGGCAGGGGGAACAAGGGAAGGGAGGAGGAGACCAGCCGGGCTGGGGAGGAAGGGCCGAAAAAAGAAGAAAAATGAGCTGGGCCTAAGAGGATGTGAGGATTTTTTGAATTTTTGAACTCCAGGGTTAATTTTGCTAATAGGTTTTGAATTTTGAAAAACTTGGTTCAAATTTTGGATTCAAAGCTTGAGTTTCGGAATTGTCGAGTTCCAAGAGGTAGTTCTTGAATCTTCAACATTTGAATTTCCGAATACAAAGATGAGGTGGGAAGTTTTAACATTAATTTTTGTTTTCGATTTCTGCTTTGATCAAGATTTTGATTTGAAAATTGTAATCCAAGATTCCGGCTCAATTTAACTTTCCAGATAACTGGCTCTTGATACCATATTTTTATTCTCCTTATTTGAGTTTGGCTGCAAAAATTTCAATTCAAGAACTCAAATAAACGCCAACTTTTGAAATACACTGAATTTTTTTCATTGTTTTCACAATTACACTAGCTCCCATTTTGGGATGTTACAAACCCAGAGCATACTTCTAATTTCACGTCGAAAGAAAGAAATGTTTCTTCAATTCTGTTATTGATTATTTGAATCCTCAGGTCATAATTTCAATTTACCTGATACACTAGAGAAATTTCTTAGGAGCTGTGCTTATACAGTGATTCTCCTTTTTTGTTCTAGTCACACTATAGTTTTAGTTTATTAACAAATAGAAAGAACAGGCTAGTTTACGTCTCATCACTCATCAGCTACGTCTAGTGCATTCAATTACTCTTGGATCGCACTCTCATTTGGATTAGATGTTGCATCTACTTTGGGCAGCTCCCTCATCAGCTATCGGAACTAGCTAGCAGATTACATTGGTGCTATATCTGATCACCAGTTCTTTGAAATAATGCCATGCCTACATGTAGATTTGGTAAGAGGTTTCCTCTCCCTACAATTTTGCATGCAACAGGCTGTAAGTTGGCCTATTGTAATGAGTGTTCCTGCTGTGGCAGTCATTGGATTCTCATCCTCATAGCAGCATCCTGCATGTGGCCTCGTCCTCTTTAGTTTTGTTTCCACTTTGGCTTTTCATTTGGTCAACTTGGCATCTTGGGGGATGTTTTATTGTTTCTGCTCATGCAGATTACATGCAACACAATTAAACTATGCATTCGAGATGATTTCCAATTTTCTGAAATGCAGTCCAGGTCTAGGTCACTTCAGTTGTGGCAGTTGTGTTTGTGTGAGCATCCGATCTGATCATTATCGGGTTTTCTTTCTCAAGTTTTAAACTACGTTTCAAAGGAGTTGGTCTAATGCTAATTAATTAGTTTGATAAAAAACTAGTAGAAAAAAATGAGGGTTTTATATTATATTTGGTGAAAGATGTACGGCCAATCAGAGTCAGCGAAGTTAAATTCGACCTGTAATCAGGGGCGAAGCTAGGAAAATTAGACGTTGGGGTCACTAGGCCACTAGAGCATGGCCTGATGCGCTGGACGCCTGAACTTGGGGTATTGGGCTGCCGGTTGGATGAAATGGCTTCATGCCTTAGGTTGATGGGTAATGAGAGCTGCTGTGGCTTGAACTGGGTTCACTTAATTTATGTTATTGGGTTCACTTACAAAAAATACATGAGCTACTCAGTGCACTGCTGTGCCACATTGGTGTCACAGGACCCCAATGCCATAATGCTGGCTTCGCCCCTGCCTGTAATTTGTTTATAGTTGCCTTCTATAGGCAGTTGTAAGAGGAAAAAAAGAGGTGGTAAACTCATATAAATAATAATAACAATAAAGAATGGGTAGTTGTGGACAATGAAAGCTAGCAATCCATTTCAGCCGAACTAAATTAAGCAAAGTGTTTCTGTTCTCTCAGAAAGAAAGGGCTATATGCAAACTTTAAAACATCGAAAAGGTTTGTTCATCACCATTATTAAACACACATGTTTCTTCAATTAGAATATATATACTTTTCTTTCAAGAGAGCATATAAGCACTACTTTTATATTCAAGCCTACTTTGGAAGTTGATTATCTTAATTTACTTCAAATTGGAGTTACACAATGTTTAGTTGTTACTTGCAATTTTCTGACTGTGTTGCATGAGTGCGTGAACAAGCCAAATCTTATAGTTTATTGGATTCAGATTTGGATCTTGGAAGAGTATCTGACTGGACCCATTGCTACCCTATTTTAGCTCCATCCTACGTCCAGAATTTTAACAACTTGCATGCTGAACTCTAGGACCTGTATTACACATTGTAGCCTGAATTATGCATGCACTATGCTTCCTGTGCTCGATGGATAAGTTTGACTCTTCGATTAAACTAGTGTATACCTATAAAAAAATTCACAAAGATGCGATTAGAGTTCAAGTTAACCGACTTACCCAATGGTAGTGGTATATATTTTAGTTGAACGTTGGTAAATGTATTAGTGGTTCCTTCTTATTGTACTTGAATGTGTACCTGGACAGCTAGTGTGTGTATCCATGCAAAGGATGTCTTGAGAAGAGGTGGCTAAATGGGTGGTACGACCCATGTAAGCACGATCCATTTAGAAAAGGCCTATTAAACTCGTTAGTTTAAACGGGTCGTACCGTACTATCCTATGGGCTTGGTCGCAGGTCCAGGCACAGCCCACAGAGTGTATGGATTGTGCCGTACTAGCCCAGGTCAGTTTGGCTCGACGGATCGAGATAGCCCATCTAGCCCATTTCGGCCTGAAAGGCAAAAACAATGCTAAATAGGTTGTACCTAACGGGTCGCTATCGTGCCTAACAGGTTGTGCCTAATGGGCTAATCATGCCTAACGGCCTACTATCGTGCCTAGTGGGTCATGTTTAATGGGCTAATTGTGCCTAATGGCACGTGCCTAATTGGCTAAACAGGTTGCTTTCATGTCTACTTAGGTTGTGCTCGTTCTAGGTCGTGCTTGGCCTAGCACTATTTGTGCCGTGCTAGCCCAAGCACAGCCCACCACATCGTGTCGTGCTACGATTCAATGGTGGGGCATGCTGTGCCTAGGCCGGGCCAATAGTAGTGTGCTTTGGACCTGCCCGATAGGCACGACCTATTTGACTACCTCTAGTCTCGAGTTCAAATTTCCGACTTCCCTAATTTTCTTGTGTTTGCCAAATGGAGGTCTTGTGTTGGTGTGCATGCGCGAGGTTTGTGGCATGAGTTAAGGTGTGTGTTACCAATAGAACATGTACTATCTACTTGTAATGTGTTTAGTGGGGGTTCTCATGTTGGCATGTGGAGTGTGTTACCAATCAAACATACAATGCCCACTTGTAATCAATTATTTACAAAATAGATTTCTAGAGGTAGCAATACTGATATATTCCTCCTAATAAACAGAGAATTTGATGCAACCGGTAGGAGTTCTAAGTACTACTCCTTTTGGTTCCAAATGTTTGTCAGTGTGGTATGGCAACGGGGCTATTTCCCACAGGGGATGCCTTCCCATCCCCATTCCCATCCCGTTTTCCTATCGGCTGCAACTTTTCTTCTGTCCCCATCGCTGACCTGGTAACCTCACTAGAGATTTTGTTGGGATCGACCCGTTAAAGACCTAAGTTTGAATGACATTGAGTTTATTTTGTATGTTTATCACATGCTTAAGTAGAAAAAAAATACTATTTCACAAGATGGTAGAGCAATACTATATGAGTTATATACTACAGATTATAAAAATATATATACAGCTAGAGACAAAATACTCATATTTTAGACATAATCTTGTACCAATTTATATGAATATATACATATACACATACACATATACATATACATATACATATACATATACATATACATATACATATACATATACATATACATATACATATACATATACATATACATATACATATACATATACATATACATATACATATACATATGTGTGTGTGTCTAGTGCTAATGCCCATTTAGGTGCTAACATGCTAACAAATACCCAGAACCATCGGATCCCAGCTGGGAGGGCATGACTCAGACGGGTGAAAACCACTGGATGACTTATGCTTATTTACAGGAAAATCCCCGCTGCTCCTTTGCCTTCAGTCACAACACACAAGAGTTTGCTCCTCCCTCCCCGGGTGCTGCCCCTCCCCGAGCACCGCTCCTTGAGCTCCTCCCCTGGTGCTTACCCCCGGCTCCCTCCCCAGCACTGCAGTGCGTGGTCGTGGAGGGGGAGGCGCGGATGGAGGAGGGGGCAGTGCCGGGAGAAACCGGGAAGGGAGTCGGGGGAGGCCGAGGAGGGGGGCAGCGCTGGGGGAGGCCGGGGGCGCCGAGGGGGCCAGAGGGGGTGGAGGGAGGCGGGTGGGCGACGTTGGTGGCGGAGGGAGGCCATGGGCGGCGGTGGGGCGGCACCCAGGAGGACGGGGAGGACAACACGAGGTGATGGCTCAAGTGTACTGTTCACAGAAAGCATTGCCGCACGGGAGGGGGTTGAAAAATCGCATAAGTGAGCTGAGGGATTTCGCCTGCCTTGATCTTGGTTGCCTGACGAGGATCTAATAGCCCACATTAGCGTTTATATGTTAGCACTGAATGCACCATTTGCACTAGATATGTTCCCTATACATACATACATACATACATACATACATACATACATACATACATACATACATACATACATACATACATACATACATACATACATACATACATACATGCATGCATGCATGCATACATACACACATATATGTATGTATGTATGTGTATATATGTGTATGTATGTGTGTGTGTATTTGTATGTGTATATATACAGGGGGTATAGTAGGGAACGGGGATAAGAGAGGCATTCCCGTCCCATCCCCATCTAGTATGTTAGGGACAAATTCTCCCGTACCCATCCCCTAGTAGAGTAATTCCCCACGTATTTGCCATGAAATGGGTCCCTATTGCCATCCTTGGGTATGTGTGGTTGGTCAAATATTTTAAAATTTTGCCACCATATTTTTTAAAAAAAAGTGATTTGTTGCATATATATAATATTGATATGTTTGTTAAGAAAATATTTCCATTACATTATACTCCCTTTGGTACAAAATAGCGATTTAGTGCAAGGAGATATCTGATAATCGATGTATATTACATTTTTCCAATTACAAGAAAGATGTGCATACACCAACACAAATGTAAGTGTGCCTCCTTAGCATACACTTAGAAATACAGAGACCAATAATAAATAAAAGATCTCATAAAGTTCCTACTGAAGGTCAATCATGTGTGCGTAAAGGTGGATACGAAAATTTTAACCCTGATGGATGAAGTTGAACATCCACGATTCCATCACTTCACGGATAAATGATTCCTGCATATCACAGATTTTGATAGCCAACATAACATAGTGTGCGGTTATTTTTAGGATTACCATTCTTCGCCGACGATGACTTTGTTTGATCTAATAAACTCTTTTGGCTCAAAAGTAGGTTTTGTGTAGCATGAAGCATTATAATAAGTTGATTGATATTTTCTTAAGTTCTAAGTTGATCATTGTATTCAGCGGCAGATTCAAGATTAAAATGAAGGATACTCACATGACTTTAGTCTTCTTCAACCTTCAAACTTCACACCCTTTCTAATGGCCAATGGACGTTGGTGCTACGGGGTACCTAGGATCTGACCGGTGGTAGGGATACTCTAGCCCCGGCTGCCCCTGTTGGGTCCGCCACTTTATTGTATTTGTACGAAGAATAATCTGTTTTGACGATGATCCGAGGAATAATGTGTTTTGTGATTTGACGAGGGACAGAAGATGCGACTTGTAGTTGCTAAGAGATTATTAGACAGCTCGAATACTATACAAAACTTCTGACTAATATTCATCACACAACAGAATGCCGAATGCCGAGGATCGCTAGCGCCAACCAGAACCAAATCAATATCCTGTAAAGGAGCATGGATTCGATGTACTGGCAAGGAGGAAGAAAGCATCCCAAGAACGCAGCCACACGTCCTCTCCGTGGTAACGTGTGTGTGTTTAGAGAGAGATGAAAAGGACATTGGGCGTCCTCAGTGAAAACGAAAGGAGAGCAAGTGAGAGAGAGAGAGAGAGATGGCCTCCTCCAGAACAAGCAGATTCTCTCCTTGCACTAGAAAGTAGGAGCAACCACACCATCATAATCTCACTCTCTCCCGTTTTCTCCTCTTTTCTTTTACCCTTTTTGTTCCCATTCATCCTGAGATCTTTTCTTTCCTTCTTGGCAAATGGCATTGCATCAGTGTGCACCCATGTATGTATTGTATGTGCACTTGTGCTCCTCTCTCTCAAAAAAAAAAAAAAAAGAAAAGAAGAAAGAACATCATGGTGAGGAGAGAAGAGGATAGACGATGAAAGATTCCAATGCAAGAAGGTAGGCTGCTCTCTCTCTAGGGCTAGGCGCATCCACTAGGAGTATAAACGGAGCAAATAATTATTCATATTTGAATATTTATGGAATAAATACAAAATATAAAAATAAGTATCCGATACTATCCATATATAACTTTAATTTCAAACAAATATAGAATAAAATATAGAATAAAGAAATTCGTTCGTATCCGTTCCAATTACACGTATAGCTACACGTATAGCAGCAACCCAGTCCCACCAACCCTCAGGCCCAGCCCAGAGGACGGCCCTACGCTTGCGCACACGCCCCCCGACGCGCGCGCACACATGTAGAGGTGGGAATTGGGCCGCCGTCTTGCGCGCACGCCCAAGCCCACCGTGCCGCCGCTGCGTGCGCCGCCGGCCCGATCATCCCATCGCGCCGCGCCGCGGCCGCCCGCCTCGTCTTCGGCGAGCCCAAGCACGCCCAAAACCCACCGTGCGGCGTTCGTGCCGTGCACCAAGCCCACCCAAAGTAACTATACACGACAAAAGCGATGGCGACAATGGTAGCGGTGGCCGCTATCTTCCTTTTTCTTGTATCTGCCTTATTAAAAACCTACTTAAAATTCAATTTTATTGTCTCATGCCATTCCACCTTCGAACTTGGTCATCTAGTCCAATGGAATGCATATCTTGGTGCAAATTAGACTATGTCGATGCGTGGACATTGCACGACAATCTAGCATAGGCCTACCCAACTAGTCAAATAGAAAAGTTCAAGGAGAGTCATGAGTACGTCTTACTATAGTTAAGAAATCAATTTTAAATAGTTTCGCCAACCGTGCTCTTCGTGCGCCGCTTTGCCGAAAGCACGCCCAATCGCCGCTGCGTCCGCGTCGCCACCGCCGTCGGATTTTGAAGCCCACCGCCCACCGTTCGTGCCGTCCGGCACGCCCGCCACGCGTCGTCGGGCCGTGCTTGGGCCGGGCCGTGCCGCTATGCTTCGGGCTGGCCCAAAAAAGCCCGGCCCAAATCCCACCTCTGACACATGGGGTGGGGGCAGGCGAGGATGGCATAGCCGCGCAAGAGGCCGCCCCTTCGACAGAAGGCCGCACCGGCAGGGATCCAGCAATTTGCCATGTGGGGGTGGATAATACCAGCACAGCCCCCCATCCGTCATCACCCTCCTGCTGCTCATCTCGGTGCTTGTTCTTGATTGATCGCCACCACCCGGTCCACCACCTCTTTAAAGAACCGCCGCTTCTTGCAGTGTTTGTTTCTTTGGGGAAAGGAGTTCTTGGTTTCTTGGTCCTACTCCTACCTGGATAAGTATATATAGCTGCATTGCCCAATTGAGGCTCCAATTTGGAGAAAAATTTGCTGCTGCATTGATGAATGGCGGAGCTATAGCACTCACTGATTTGGGGGTAGGTCCGGGGGTAGATGGATGGGTGAATTGGCCGGGGGGTTAGATTTGGGATGTTTGTTTGCGGGGTTTGCTTGCTTGACCATTTATCGAGTGCAGTGCTGCTGCTTACTCTGACAGGAAAAATTCCCCACTGCGACTGTGCAGATTCGATGTCACGGGGACCCGGATGTCATTGCCGATCGCCGTCGTAGCTGGCATTGCCGCCGGTGGCGCCACCTTGCTCGTCGCGGTGGCCCTGGTGATCGCACTGTGGTGCGCGGTGCAACTCAGGGCGCGGCGTAACCGGAACTCTGAGACCGGCTCCTCCGATCCTTCCACCCTAGGTGAATTGTGATTGTTCTTTCTTGTATCGTCCATGGATGGCAATGCTGTCTTTGCAGCAGCAATTTGTCCTTGTGCTAATGTAATGTAAATGTATGGGTTCCTGGTGGCATCAGTGGAGTGCGGCAAGGGGGGACGAGGTTCCTCAGCGCCGGAGCATCAAGGCGCTAGGCAATTCTCTTTGGAGGAGCTGGCACAGGCGACCAAGAACTTCAGTGAGGCGCACTTGGTCGGCGCGGGGAGCTTTGGGTTGGTGTACAAGGGGTTGCTTCATGATGGCACGGTGGTCGCGATCAAGAGGCGCATGGGGGCACCAAGGCAGGAGTTTGCTGACGAGGTAAAATGTGGATGCAAATTCAGGGACATTGTTGTTGATCGAAAACTTTTTTAAAGAAACTGCATCCAGTCATGCTTATGAGCAGAGTAGAATTGAACTTTCTCCTGAATTGTATTTGTCTTCACTGTTTCGTCATCTGTTTACAATTTTCTGGTTCTGGTGTTTACTGTGATGCTGCTGATTTGGTTCAGTATACATTGTATTATTATTTGGATTCAACAGTTAGCTACACTGCACTAAATTGTACCATATTTATGGGCAGAGAGTGAACTTTATTAGTCAAATGACTTGTTTGTAAGTTACTTGCATAATGCAGGTTAGGATGCTTTCAGAGATTAGTCACCGAAACATTGTAACTCTCATCGGTTATTGCCAAGAAGGGGGTCTACAAATGCTAGTGTTTGAATACTTGCCCAATGGCAGTGTCTGTGGCCATCTTTATGGTAATGTGTACTTCTTGTTAGCAATTAGATGCGGCTTTTCTTGCCTTACTATTTTTCTGAAGACTTACACTATTTACCAGATACTGGGAAAGGCTCCATGACACGGCTTGAGTTCAAACAAAGGCTCTCAATAGCCATTGGTGCAGCTAAAGGTAATAAAACTGTGCATTATTCCCTTTTTTGGTGACGTTAAGCAAAATCAAGTATAACTGCTGTTTGACACAGGTCTGAATCATCTGCACAGTCTTGTGCCTCCTTTGATCCACAAGGACTTCAAGACGAGTAATGTACTGGTCGATGAAAATTTCATTGCGAAGGTGGCTGATGCTGGACTTGTTAGGTCACTTACAGGATATGATGTCGGTCCATCGCATGGGTTTAGTAGCAGTGTCTACCAAGATCCTGAGTAAGTTCTATTGCCACATCCTTTTATCTTCTATTTTTCATTTCAGACAACAAATATGTAGGCCACCATGTTGCCATTGGAGATTTATATATTTGAGAAACTTGTACAAGAAATTTGTCACAAGTCATCAGTTATTTTTTAGGAAAAAGTCATCCGTTTATATTGTTGTTATTCTTTCAATTGTGGAATGATTAGTTTACTGCTTTCGGTAATCATTTGTGACTCATTGAGCATGTTTGCTCTTAGGGTACACTCAATGGCGCAGTTTTCTGAAAGCAGCGATGTGTACAGCTTTGGAGTGTTCCTTTTGGAGCTAATTACTGGTAGAGAAGCTGCTCGCTTGGCATCTCCAGAATACAGAGAATCTCTGGCCCACTGGGTAATTTCCATTGACATGTAGCTGTAAGTTACCTAGAAAGAAATTTATGAGCTTTTACTGCTTGTTCCAAAGAATCTTCAGCAAGTCTTCAGGCTCAGTCTCTAAAATTTTGAGGAATCAGTACTTAAATTCTTGTTTGAATGTTAGTCCTTGACATTTCATATACTATTTTCCTACCTCGATTAAGATATAAACTTCAAAGAAAAATCATTAAAAATTTCAACAGAGAATTGCAGTTTCCTGTGCACCATCAGATTCCATATCCTAACCTCCAACTGACAGGCATTTTCTTGTCATTTTGAAAGATGGAAACACATTTCAGTTCAAATGAACTGATTGACCCAAGGTTAGGTGGCAGTTTCACGTCAGAAGGTATGAAAGAATTTGCTGGCCTCACATTTCAGTGCCTGAACCCGTCTTCCAGAAGGCGGCCGAAGATGAGGCTGGTTGCAACTGAATTAGACCGGATTCTCGAGACAGAGATGTCCCTGACGACGATCATGGGCGACGGAACTGCCATCATCACCCTCGGGAGCCAATTGTTTACTTCGTGAAGACGAAGATTGATTGCATGTCTGCTATTTTATGACATGATGATTGTGTGTAGAGTCTAACAGCTGTTGTTTCTGATAAGTTGTACAGGCTCTACATTGTTGTGAAATGCCATGTATGGTTGTTTTTTAAGCTTACCATGGTTGGTATAATTTGGTAGGAGAGGTGAGAAGAAATAGAGCTCTATGTATCTTTCTTTTTCTTCCTCCTTTTTGTCAGTCGAGAGAATTGTATGTATTTTTCAGATTGTTCACTGTCCTTTGATGTTGTAATCTCTGGAAGGGTTATTGATTGAGTTCTTGTGCTTATTTGGTATCATATTAACTGATTAAGAGGTATTGTAATCGCCGATCGTTGCATAGCTTAAATTATGTGGCACCTGGTTTCTTTGATGACGACCCTAGTTCATTTCCCATCAATTGTGGTCGGGTGGGTTATTTGTATGGACTTTTCTACGATTTTTTTGGGATTTGAACCTATAGCATGTGCGCTGCAGGTCTTAAGACAATTACACTAGCCAACTGTTCCGCTCTATGAGCTATTGTAATACGATATTATGTGTTATGTTTCTTTTTTGATCCAATTTGGAACACACAGATTTCACAGCAAACAGTGTAATTTCCGAGCAAGTTACTGTTATGAAACCTTGGGTTTGTGGGCAATTACCATATTACTCCTTGAAAGATTCCACTCCTTTGGTCTATAAATAGAAGTTGGTGATAAGGAAATGACCTCTCTCTCTCTCTTACTTACTTGTGTTCCATCTTGCGTCCATGTGATTGTGTGACTAGCCTATGTCAATGCTACTATGACTACTAAGGGACTTTTTTTTTGCTAAGATTTATGGATTTTAATTGTGGTTTGTGGCTTTTGAGCTGTTTGTATGAGATATTACAGAGTAACAGAAACTTACGTGTAGTTTTTTGCCGATATAAATTAAGTCGGTACATTATGTACTACAATTAACTAATAGAGCTCATTTTAAAAAGACATTCCGTTTAAAAACTATTTATTGTAGAAAAGTTAAAAACAAAAGCCAAAAACTGCAAAACAACATGCCCTAAAATTCAACATGTCATCAGCTTTGATGGCTCTCAAATCGGGTACGTCGTTCTATTGTAGCCAACCAGATCAATTCCTTGCAGGTTTTAATCGTTTGGCATGCGGTGATGGAAATCTCACCGCCGGCCACGTTTTGCATTGGCTGAATCCATTGCGATCCCGTTGATGCTTATATGGATATAGCATGATCCGATCCAATCTGTTTCCAGTTATTTAATTCCGCAAATTACTCGCTAGGCCTTAGATTAGATCTGCTAATTGCTAATTAAGGTTCAAGATTGGGATTACTTTTTTTTCATCTACAGTTGAGGTTACCGTGCGCACTGGCGTGAGGCCCCGAGCCTGCCGCCGCGTCCGTCGCGCCGCCGCAGATCTACACCATCCCGGCCGTGCGCCTGCCTACCGCGCGCTGCACGCCCGCCGACGCCGCGCTGAATGCGGCATTGCACGCGTCGAGCCCACGCAGCGCTCGAGGCCGCAGAAACGGCGCCGCTTCGCCGGTGCCAGTCGCTGGAGAGGTCGTCGCCCCTCGATCCCTTACTCAGGGACGTTCTTAATGATTTTTGCTGCTGATGTTTTTAGCTGTGGATTATAATTTTTAGTTGAAACTAAATATTAGTGATTAAAAAATATAATTTTTTATAAGGAGAAACGAGTAATAGAAAAAGTGAGAGAGACCTGTGCGCATGATGCATCTGTAACCTTAGACTTATCTCTAGAGTGAGACGGTAATAAGAGAAATAAATCGTTTTGAAAAGACATGTGTTCGTATTGTCTTTTAGTTTTTATAAACAGAAAACAATACAAATCAAAGCTTAACTTATTAGCTTAATTTCAAGCATTTAAGATGGTAGACAAGGTTACTGTGCTAGTCGTCTTCGTAATGTTGAGGAACAAGGAAGAGGAGCTTTTGAGTGGTTTTGGCAAAGGATTATGATTTTTTTTGTTCTATCATAAATATTTATGTAAATGAGCTGGATATCAATAAGTCACTTGGAAAAGACTATTTCGATAAGTTATTTCGAAACGACAACAGAGAAACTATTCCGTTTATTTATTCAAGAAAAGACATAAGCTAAAAAGAGCTGCCTGTTAAGTTTTGTAGCTACTTGGATCCATGCACAGTCATCTCTCCTAGTACAACTGTTCGATTGAGATGGAACTCTTTTTTGGTTCCCTTTTGCAGTAGAATCGGATTGAACACCTATTGTGATTAGGGGTGTAATCAGATCGGATACCTCCGACCGACCGACCGGATAGCTTCGAATAGTATTCGGGAAAAATCGATAACCGACATATTTTGTCGGATACAGTGTCGGTATCGGATAGTAATTTTGGAATCGGGAGAGCAGTTTCCAACGAATAAGAGAATATTTGGAAATATATTCGGTAATATCCGAAAAATGGAATCGGTAATATCCGGTAAATGGCACCGTCGGCCCGACCCACTGAATATTGATTGCGCTCGCACCAGCCAATCCCTACCCTAGCATCGGCTCTGCATTGCAATACCGCATAACGGTAGGCTGCAGCGGCGCAGACGTGCATTCCCCAATCCAGATCCCTAACCCTAGCACTGTGACACGCCGCCGCGACCACGGACCATGCCGCGTCGCCGCCACAGCATTGGGGGCTTGGGCAAGCCGGCAAGGCGGCGACCAGCGGGCGCCTTCCTCCATCCAGATCCAGTGCCTACGCCCTTGCGGGCGGCTCCCTTGCTCTGGTCATCCTGCCGTGCCTACGCCCTCCGGGCACCCTGCGAGCTACCTAGCCTCCAGATCCAGTCATCCTACATATCTGCTGCGCAGCGACGTTGCCTGGACTTGCGTGAGCTCCCCGCTCCAGCCTTCGGCGTGAGCTAACGAGCTTTCCCCTCTGGCATCCGCTACGGCGCGAGCTCCCTCCCCTCACCCGCGAGCCCCCTCCGGCCTCCAGCGCAAGCTTCCCCCTCGGCCCGTACCTCCCCCTCTAGCCTTCAACGCCGTGTGTCGACGCCCGCCCAAGTATGTAAACTGTAGTTTTTGATGCTGTAATCTAGACATCTAGTGCAAGATATGGTTGAAAGAGTATGTGCGTATATCGTTGGAAGAGCATGTCCTATCCTGCCATGAGTAGGAATGATTTTTGTTCTCTTCTTTTTTCTACTTTCACTGTATTAGCAGAAATTACTGAGCATTTACTTCTGCAGTTAATTTATATCTATTGTTTTTTTGTTATATCTTGTTCCTTTTATATCTTTCCAGACCAGAATGCCTCAAGTAGCTATTTAGTCGTGCCCTGTTGAACTTGATGTATTAGCAGAATGCTGTAATCTGAAGACTTTATTATATGTTTCGATGCATATGTGTTCACTATTCAATGATGTATATCATAATTCAGTATGTGTTCTGATGCATATGTCACTGCTGTGAATAGGATAGAAACTGGAAGTGGAAGTGCAAATGTTTGCCCTAGGAAAGGAGAGTCACCTTCTGCTGCCCCACTTAGTGCAAGTATCAATGCACATAGTGGGAATGCAGTGGCAGTGGCACCAATAGGAAGTGATGATTTTGTTATTTATGTGTATCTCTTGTTTGTGTTTCAATTTGCAGGGATTGTGGGAAGCAAGTGTACTTGGGTGAGTTCTTGTTGTGTGAAATTTCTTCTATGATCTATTGATTCCTTAATTATGTGTCAAAATTTATTAATGAGTGTGTTTTTTTTTGTAGGTGGCTTTGATACAGCAAGGAGGAATTCGTCCAGGTTCTCTGGCGACAGGGTGCCGCCTTCGTCAGGGGGAGCTCGAGATTCCGCAGGGTCACCCTGCACAAATGCGGCAAATGGGAGGCTAGGATCGAGCAGCTCATGGGCAAGAAGTAATCTACTCATTCATCAGAACAAAACCAAGAAAAAAAAAGAAGATTTGTTTGTTCATAAACGTTTAAGTTTGTACTGAGACGTCTTGATCTCCTGATCACTGCAGATATGTGTACCTTGGCCTGTATGACACAGAGATGGAGGCTGCCAAGTATGTGCACTCGTCTAGTCGTTTGCACTACTCATCCCACATTTCTGTGATGTGTTACTACCAAGTATGTGTTACTGAGCTCCCTGACAAGTGACTGCTGCTTTATCACACTCACACAGGTGTTTTGAAGTGGAATTTTTGTTGAAATTGTAGCTTGGTATGGTGGCATATGGTTTGGTTACAGCACTTTCTTTGCAAGAAAATGGGAAGGAGTTATTGCCTGGACTTGACGACTTGGATATTCCCTTAACTTTGCTTCTGATCGCTACTTCAATGGCAACTGCAACTTTACATCAACTGATCATGTTTTATGGTATTCTTGCAAAACTTTGGGTTGGAACGAATCCAGAAGTTGGTTGGTCTTCAGTTAGCTGTAGCTGTCATTGTTGCTCTTGCTTTGACAAACTCCTATAGTTCAGCTACTACTCAGTTAAGGGGTGAGTTTTCCTTGAAATTTTGTGATGCGAAAGACGTTTGACACTGAAATTGATATTTTGATGCTGTGCAAACCTTGACGCTAGCTATGGAGTCTCTACACGTTTTACATTTGTCTTCTCGCGTGTTATTCGATGAAATATAGTTACTGTATTGAATCCGCTCCGTATTCGTTCTGTATTCGTGACCGATACTATCTGTATTCGTATTCGTATCCGACACTATCCGTGTCCGATTCCGATTCCGAGAAAAAAATATGGTATAGAATACAGGATGAGTAATTACCGACCGTATCCGCTCCGATTGCACCTCTAATTGTGATGTGCCAATACAGCTTTGTAATGGACTCCAGTAGACTCTCCTGAGGACTACCCGAATGGATGCATATAAGAAAATTTAGGGTGCGCTGGTGTAGTCATCAGCTTGTAGTATATGTTTTCCTTGAAACTCCTTTTGCCCAATTTGTGCGAATTGTATTAGGCTAACAAGTTAATCGGTACCCGGAATTTAGTTATTCAGTAGTAGCGTTGGTTATGAGTAAACGTGTTATGGCTAGAATAATAACTATACCCAGGACAAGTCGCTATATGAATACATAGATTAATTGCCTCATTTGCATGTTCTGAAGAGTGAGGTGATCTTACTCTTTTTTTTTAATTGCAGTCCATTTTTGCTACAGGAAACAATCTGAATATATACTCCCTGTATTACGACTCGGGAAGCCGTCCACGTCACCAATTATGCGAAAATACTTCCTATATTCCGCTCAGAGAGGTTGTCCACATCACCAATTATGCAAAAAAAAGTCCTTCGGCTTTTCTAAATTACGTGTGGGTTCTCAGTTTTTGCAGAATGATCCCTACCTCAGCAATTTCACGCGAAAGCCCTCCACTTTTCCAAAATGATGTATAGGTCTTCGGTTTTTTCAGATTAACCCGCCTTTTTCATGATAAAGTCCTGTGGAGCCTTCCCACATGGCATCGCGCTTCTGCTCCTGATGTCTTTCTTGAGGTTGTTGCCTCGAAGGTTGCCCCAACTTATTAGGGCATCCATAGTGTATATAACCCAAGGGGTCTTAAGGTGGGTCCCATCTAAACCTTAAGACCGACTCCATAGTGTATATAACCCAAGAGACCTTAAGGAGGTCCCACTCGGCAGATAAAGAAAAATTGTATTTTAATGCTTGTGGCCAGGTCTTTAGCTTGAGGACCAGCCTTAAGCCTTTTTTGCTTATAGCCTGCTTAAGGTCACCCCTATAATGTATAAGGTTGACCTTAAGGTGGTTTAAGACTCTCTATTTTCATACACTACATATGCCCTTACGTACACCGTACACCATATACATCTCGCCTTGAAAATTACAACAACTGTTACACCATAAATACTCCATTTAGAGCAAGTTTAATAGAAGAGGTGGCTGCTACCTCTAGGACTAGCCAAATAAGCAAAAAGAGTACAAGTGGCTCATGGTGGAGGTAGCTAATACAATAAGTTGAGTAGATGTTACCTCTACTAAAGCACTCAAACATTTAATACTTGCATAAATATATCAGAGGCGACCTAGTCAGCATTATTGTACTTGCTCTAAGAACTAGCATCGCCTCCAAGTTGCCCGTAACTCCTCGTATAATGTGCTAGAGGTCACTTCTTACATAAGGGGCAGCTTGCCTCTCTCTCCTCTATTCTCTCTCTTCCACTTAGGATTGTGTTGATATGGATTTCGCTAGAGGCGATCTAGTCAGCATTATTGTACTTGCTCTTACACGTCCACCATGGTCATGGAATGGAATTCTGTTTTAATTTCCTTTCTTGATGATCACACACTCAGGCAAATGGAGCAAGATGTCGAGACTGTAATCAACGTTCTGCAGCCAGGTCCAATAGGAATTGTGGAGCACAAATTCACTGATGCAGATATCCGTGAGGCCCAAGCCACATTGATGACAGCGGTGGAGAATTGGGGAAGGTAATGGACCTAGAGAGAAACCTTGGCAGTGGTTCCTTTAGAGCAAGTCCAATAATAGAGTCAAGTGTTTGGCTATAAATCAAATTATAAGAGCCAAGTTATACAGTAATTTGTCTTCTATTTATCTACAAAAGATTTTTTATTATTATGTGGTACCATGTCTCACATTCTCTTTCCTATTCCTCCTCACATACATTTATTATTTGAGCCCACCACTGCATAGGCTCCCGTGCCCAGCTTGTTGCTTGCATGAGAGCCAAGCTCTCATCTCTCTCCTCTCTTCTCTCCTCCACATCAGTAAAAATGCTGACTAGCTTGGCTATAAGACCATTATTGGACTTGCTCTTAGGTCGTTTGTATTAATTTCTGTTCCTTTGAGGAAGCCAAAAATTAATATAAATATTATGTTTTTTTGAAGTGACTTCTCTACTTCTCTTATTTTTGTCTCGTTCTAAGAATAAGACAGATAATTGTGGATACATTATGCATCCCACCCCTCTCCTCTCACTTTCTGTACCAATCATACCTTCATTCTAAAAGTCATTTCTTTTAATCACTACTATTTTTAGCTAAAACTCACTAGCCGTAGCCAATACGAACACCCTCTCCTAACATGGTGCAGCCGCCATACTGAAAATAAAATTGTGTTACGGCTGCAACCGTTGGCATTCCAATAGTTGATATGTTTTCACCGTCAGTGGATCCGTGCAATCGATTGTGATATACCTTCTCTACGATCTATTGTTGAAAAAAGCACTGGAGTGTGAGAGATTCGTAATTTTTTCTCTTCTAACGTCCAATATTGAATATTCTCAATAATATCCCTTTGATCAGTCTGTGTACTTTGTGGCTTAAATGTTCAGAAAATGCATTGCTCCAAGTCAGCTTTTTATGGTTGGTTTGTAAGGCCATTCTCAGTGGAGAGTTTCATGGTGTTGTTTTCAAGACTGCTGTATCATGTAAAATGAAATGAAACATAAATGAAATATCCATCCTCAATGCATAGTTTCATTTTATTGTTTCATAGACATTTAATTTCATGACTCATACAGAGTTGGTAATCGCGCCAAGATGAAACTCACTTCTCTCTCTTCTTAAAAATATTACTATATCATCAAAAATGCCTATATGATAGTCTATTAAACTGAGATAAAACTCCACTGAGACTAGCCTAAAGGATTCTTAATCTTTGTACTTAATACCGCACTCATTTTTCGCTTTCGTTCATTGCATTGCTGGCACAAGCTCCAGCGACGCTAAACATCTCTGCAACAAAAGTGGATGTTTCTAGGCCTGAAGTTACATGAATCCGCTGCACCTTCCTGCCTTCCCAGATTGCTGTCGCAAGTTCATACTATGGTTAATTGGTTTCTCTGAGGTCAAATTAGACCCGAAATTATCCAAGCGCCATGGGTTGCATAGCATCCAATTTTCCAATTTCCCATTCTCTGCACAAGGAATATACCGTTTTCTTACAAGTAAATCCATATAGTTCTCGCAAATGAGTCAAAAACCCGACGATGTCTTGCCATTAAGATGTTATATTGTCGAACAGATAATGAGCTGATTAGTCCACTAAGAACGAACAAATATGAGTTTTGAAATTTTGGTACTGACATTGCTTGGAGCTGGAGTAGCTCGGTTAGAACGTATGGCTGTTAACCAGAAGGTTGGAGGTTCTCAAGCCCCCTCTAGCGTTACTAATGTTTTGTAGGCAAATTACAGTCTACCGAATTCATCACATTTTGTGTTTTAAGTTTTAACGAATCATAGTCAACTTATATTTTTTTGGTTTTTTCAACAAATAATACTACTCAAATATTTTTTTATTTTGCAAGAATTCTCCATAAAATATTGAATGTAGAATATCTCATTATCTCATAAAATATTGCCAAAACTAACACTGCCAGATAGTAAACAAAGTTTCAGGAAACACTAACAATTAATCATACCACGAACAAACTGGAATATATATTTTTTCTCTAGTATTTCCAAGATACAGCATCTTTCCTAATTCTCGGCAAACAATTACAGAATAGCAGTTTTAAAAAGAAGAGGGAATTGGCACAAATGAGCCTACTAACCTAACCGTATTAGCCTATAGTGTTTCCTCTTGAAAAGAATAGATACCGACACAAAGTGGAGACAGAACAATCAAACAGAAAAGTAATTTCAGGTTACATTTGCAAATCAGCTCAAGTAACTGCGTACGTGGTGGGGTCACACAAAAGCAAGCTACTGGGGCCAAATAGAGCAGCACTACAAATAAAAGTTGGTAATGTATCATTTGTACTTTCCAAATTGTAGGCAATAGCTACTGGTAAGGTATCATTTGTACTCTCCAAATTGTAGGCAAGAACTACCGGTAAGGTATCATTTGTACTCTCCAAATTGTAGGCAATAACTACTGCTACGATTTATTAGGCCAGGCAAATGGAGCTGCTTTACTCTGTGAAATGACTCGAACACCTCGTCTCTTGCAAAAGCAAAACGAGGAGCGATCTTGAACTTTCAAAGTAACGATAACCATCAACTCAAATCTTCTTAAATAGTAAAGAAAAATGCATAGATTTTCGTTCACCAAACTACACAGGAAATTTTCCACATGTTTTGTTGGTAACAGAATATTTGGGTCATAATTACTCATAATCATCTACAGCATAATTCACATCGTGTGCTCCAGGTGAACCAAACTGTTCATGAGATCAAACAGATTCTCTTGCTAGAGCAGTACAGCATATCGCAAACCAGAGCCAGCTCCAGTGCTACACTATTTAACACACGAAAAACCGCTGAACGGTTATTTGGTACAAAAGTCTCACAAGAACAAAGCATAACTTGCTAGGGCTCGAGAGGCGTATCGAAAAAGCGTCAAAAGAAAACAAATAGATTAACAGTACACCGTAAAGATGATAGTGCAGCAGCAGGATAAATTTTTCCTAACCTGCAAACATAAATAACAAACTGGTTCTGTGTGGAGAGTTGGGACAACCAGTAGTAGCAGACTAAAAGACAACTGTGTCGAGCATGGTCCCTAGGGTCTGAACTATGTTTGATGACATCAAATTCGAGACATGCTCTTCCAAATGCTTCTTTGCATCTTGCCGTCCCACATTTGCTATCACTAGTTTCTCAGGTGGCAGCTCATCCTCCTCTTGCACTGCCTTGTTGTACTTGATGGCTAGGTTCAGCATTTCCTACACACATGATAACACAGGTAAGTGGTTAAAAGACCGCGGGAACCCTCAAGTTTGCAGCATGGACTAAAAGGATATCCTGAGTGAAAGTAGAATACTACACACCTGAACAGTCTGCTCGTTGGTCTTTGAATGAGTGTCAAACCTCTTCAGAATCAATCCATCAGTCCATTTCTTTTTGTGCAAGTTCAGCAACATTTTTTCCTCAAGCTCATTTTTCCGGTAATTGATTGCAATGGAGTAGTAGTGCCTATTCAGCCCGTGAATAAGAGCCTGACAACACAGAGATGATCTAATCATTTATAAGAAATTAACAGAACAAGAGTTCATAAGCTCCAATGTTATGTAGTACTTACCTGAATAGATGGCTTGTTTAGGTGCCCAACATTCGATGTTGTCTGTCGTGGCTCCTGGCCAAGCATCATGGTCTGAGGGTTAATGAGACGAAATGCATCAATGACCACCTTCCCCTTGACACTCTGGATGGGGTCTATCACAACAGCAACTGCCCTGGGATTTAAAGCTTCAAAACTCTGCATGTTCAATTTCGAAGATATTAGACATATCACAAGTGTACTTAGTCATTTCCAGTATGAATAATTGCACAAGTGTATAGCATTTGGCACTTTGTGCAAAAAAGAGTAAAATAAGAATAGTTTTTGCAATAAATTAGGATTTGGTGCATTGCAAAATTATCTATCATCACCTATTATTCTGGGATTTGTTTTCCTATCCTACTCAGGATCAGGTGTATATACAATGGGCTAGTGAACTCAAGTAAGAAGTTTCAGTTAGTTGGGACTTGGGAACAATGATCATGTCACGAGCCGGGGGATTGGGTAGCAATCTAAGATAGTAGTCGTGGCTGACAGGAGCGTGAGGCTTATAACCTCGTCGCCCCGGTGCCATGACAGAAGGGGACTGGGAACAGATAGAATTGTAGACTGGGAAGATAGACTAATTCCTTTCTTAATTCATCTGAATGATGAGGTAGCTCATATATAGATGAGACCACCCCTAACAACTTGCAACTAACCTTATCTCCTGGCTAACTAATGCAATCTCTTAACTAGACAAATCCTGGGAAAATCAAATAATGGCCAAAGGCCTACTGTGCCATGTATGGCACACTGGATGTTGGCGCCGCTGGCTCCTGGCGACATCTACGGCGCTGGTACTGAATACAGTACATGACAGATCAGCCAATCTCAAGAGCAGTGACTAGCCTCCCTGGCAGGGTTAACTACCACAGAGATATTGCTGCTTAATGACAACAGGTTTGGCCTAACACTAGTTCAGTGACAACTTTCAGGGAGACGGGGAACACCATGAAGGCAGGAGAACGGCAAACATAACACAATAGAAACCAAGCAATTGCTACCATTTACTCTCTCCATTTCACAGATTAGATTATTATATCCATATTTATTAGAAAATACTGCAAATTTTTTGATGAATTGCCATGCAGTACAGTGGGACTACAGCAAATATAGCATCTCTGTTTGTCAAATCAAGTTAAAAGGATCCTTTTACAGTAATAAAAGATTGGTGGCATATGCATATACTTGTTGAGTATTGATGTCAACTCCTGAAAGCCAGCAACCAAAGCCAGGATGGGAGTGGTACCAGCCCACCACCATTTCAGGTCTGTAAAAGCAACATAACTGTCAACAGAATTGTTTGCCTACAACATAACTGAGTAAAAAATAACAGTAGATCATCAGGAAAAAAAGTACACCCTCCATTCCGTTTCGCAATATTTGTCCATAGCCCACTATGGACCAAAGAAGCACTGAATATAAGAAAAAGTTAATGATAAATGACCATACATACCCCTATTAAATGACATAGTACAATCACTTAATCTCTACCAAAGCATTTAAGTAGGGGTAGAGAGTAAAAACATTGCAATAACTATATTCTTGATTCCCTCAAAAGGCAAATATTTTGAAACAGAGACTACTAAGGCCACAGATAAACATGGTGAAACGGAGGGAGTAATTAACAAATACATATTCCACATGAGTAAATAAAAGTGCCAAGGTATATCCACCATCTATTCTACAAATGTATGATTCAACAGTTCTCACTTTCTATCGTGATCCGAATATACTCTAATGGAAAGTTTGGTATATCTGAAGGATTGTGCTTAGCAGCAGGTAAAAACTAACATTTTCATTTTTCTCTAAAAAAGGCCAATCCTTCATAACAGAACTGGTGCAAGCATTTAATGGATTGCAATACGTTATATGCCTCATGGTGTGTATATCAGTTAGGAATCTATAATTCTTCAAAATAATTGAATGTAGAACTTGATTTTCTTGACATGAATGTAACAAAGAGCAAGACACAACTAATTGAGTAAATTTACTTAGTACTAACACTGGGTGAAGTTTCGGTTTCCTACTAATAATCACGAGAAGTATAGCAAGTAAGTAGCTATCAGGCAGGCCCCGTACCTCCCGGTCTGCTTGAGCATGTCGAGCATGTTTGTCTGGAAGACATGGTCGACGGCCTCGACGCTGACCCCAGTCCCGCTCTGCGGCATGGCGAAGACGTCCACCACCCTAACCGTGTAGTCGTCGACGAACTCGCCCAGCATCAGGCCCATCACCTCCATCGGCACACCGGCCCTCCCTGCAGCAGCAGCACACCAGCGCGTGAGACCAACCGCGAACCGTAACAGCCCTAGCTAGCCCGGGGCGGACTAGATAGATTGAAGGGGGAGGGGTTAGGTCTACCGACGACCGACCATGCTTGAGCATCTTGAGGAGCGCGAGGGAGGAGATGTAGACCTGCTCGGAGGAGTCGAGCAGCGGCGAGTCCGACGGCGGCTGCCCCATCCCGGAGGCGCCGAAGATCCGCTGCAGCCGCTCCATGCCTCTCTCTCGCTTTCGCCTCGCGCCGCGTCTCCTCGCTTCTCGGCCGCGGTTGCTTTGGGGGCGAGATTTGGGTCCTGATCGCCGGCAAGATGCGCGACGATGTGATCTACAGATACAAAGGTAGAGCTATCCAAATTGGCCGGGCCGTGACGAGCCGCACCGCGGCCCGGCACTGTAGACCCGGCCCGCGAACAGCACGGTACGGAGGCGAGGCGGGCCGGGCCTGTGCCTGGGCGAGGGCGCGGCACAGTGGGTCGGCCCGGCACGGCACGTCGGCCCGATTAATTTGAAAAATAGTCGTTTTTTTATCGTTGGTGGTAAAAAAATTCGGAAAAAATAGCAACAAATTCGGAAAAAATCTGAAAATTTTCCTATAAATAGGGGGGCACCCGGCCTCCATCTTCCACACCTCAAATCTCATTCTTCTCTCTCGGTTTAGCTGTGAAAAATCTGAAAGTGTTTGCACAAATTTGGTCAAAATTCGGGTAAAATTCCGAAAATTCAAAAATCTTCAAATTTTTTTGTGAGAGCTGCAAAGGAGGTAATAATGCTGTCTTATTTTAATTTTTTGGTATTATTTGTTGGTTTAATTTTTTGCTATTAATTGTTGGTTTAATAGTAAGTTAATCGTTCTTTACTATTTCAATTTGCAGTTGATTTAATGGAGAACTATGATTTTTCAACTCTCCAAATTCGGCCTCTCGGCGGAGGATATGCAATCGTTTTAACAAGCATATCCATTCGCGGAAGGTCCACATGTACAAACTGGAGATGCCGAAGAAACGACGGCCCCGATGGCGCAAGGTCCAATCGACCCATCTTCTGCTGGCTCAACAAGTGCATCCACGACCCAAAGCACGGGTGCAAAAAAAACAAGAGCTAGTACATTAACAGTTTGGAATGATTTCGACAAGAAGTTCAAGACCGACAATGATGGAACTGAAGTGAGGTATGCTGTTTGTAAAATTTGTGGTAATGAATTGAGTGCAAAATCTTCAGGTGGAACGGGTCATCTACAACGACATGCTGCAAGCTGCAAGAAAAGGCAAGGAATACAAATCGCGCTGCACACAACTGTAATATAACCCCGACGCTCGATGCGTGACGTGGGAGTACAACCTGCAGGTAGCTCGGGAATCTCTTTGTAGATTAATCGCTTCTCAATATTTACCTTTAAATTTTGGTGAATCGATGCTTTCCAAAAATATATTAGGACCGCTCATACCCTCGATTTAGTAATCGTATCTAGGCAAACAACAACTAGAAATTTAATTAAATATTATAACAATTGTCGTGATAAATTGAAAGAAATGTTTTATACATGTACATTCTCTATTGCTTTGACATCCGACATATGGAGTGGTAGGGCTAGAGAGGATTATATTAGTGTTATTGCTCATTATGTTAATGATGACTGGATAATGGAAAAAAGAATTATAGGATTTAAATTAATTAATGTTTCACATAATGCTGAAAATATTGCAGAAAGCATTATTAAAGTTGTAGAAGATTTTGGTCTCACAGATAAGATTTTTTCTATAACTTTAGATAATGCGGCTGCAAACACTAAAACTATGGAAATTATTACTCCTTTGTTTAATACTTATGCACAGTCTTTCTTATTGCATCAACGTTGTGCTTGTCCTATTATTAATCTTATTGTTAAATCCGGTTTAAAAAGATTAAATGCTTGTATTGATTCTTTTAGAGATGCAATTTCATTTATTAATTGTTCTAGCCAATGAATAGCCACATATAAGAGTTTTTGCGTAGCAATGAATGTTCGTCCTAGAAAATTTGGTTTAGACATGCCTGTTAGATGGAACTCTACTTACCTTATGCTTGAACATATATTGCCATATAAGAGCACCTTATCTGTTTTCCTTCACACCCAAAGCCATCAATCTCGTAGCTCCTCTAGTAGAACCCAAGTTAGAGACCCTGAATTTACTGAGGATGATTGGGTTGTTGGTGAAAAAATAATTTCCTTTTTAGAAATTTTTCATAAAGCTACACTTTGTCTTTCTGGAGTATATTACCCTATATCGCCCATGATTGTTCATAATATTGTTGAAATTGCCACTCACCTAAAGGCTTTTGAAAATGATCCTATACTACGGGATGCTGTAGTTGCCATGAAAACTAAGTTTTTAAAATATTGGAGAGAAATTCCTATTTTATATGCATTCTCTTTTATTTTGGATCCTAGGGCCAAACTGCAAGGATTTATAAATGTTTTACAAGTTTTAAGTGAGGCTACCAATTTAGACTATTGTTCATACTTTACATTAGTTAAGAATAAATTATATGAGGTATATGATAAATATGAAAATAAGTTTGGGTCTATGCGTTTAGAAAGACCCCCGGTAGTCCCTAGCACCTCTAGGGGGGCTATGCAATGGGGCAAGATTTTTGGTTCTTCGTCTAGTTCTCGTGCAGGTGCAGGTACACAGCAGTTAGGAGGAGGAAGGAGACAAAGCGCTGGAGACCTATCAAGCTATCTCAGCAGTGATAGCGTCAGCTTCGAACAGGAGTTGAACATCCTCTCATGGTGGCAAACCCAGAAGGTATCATATCCAGTGCTATCCATATTAGCGGGATGTGTTGATCTGTTCCTGTCTCTACAGTCTCCTCAGAGTCAGCATTCAGTCTTTCCGGAAGAATAATCGAGGAGCGACGAACAAGTCTCTCCAACGAGATGGTCGAAATACTTCTGACCGTCAAAGACTGGGAACAAGCTGAATCAAGACTCCAACATACTGCAGATAATAAAGATTTAGAAGAATCTTTTGAGAATTTGTATTTAGATAGCAATGAATATGATTTTCAATATTTTTCTTTCACATGTAGTCAATAATGAGCTTTATAGGCTGTACTCTTTTTTCTTTACCAAGGTTTTCTCAAATTGAGTTTTTACTTGGTAAAGTTTTTAATGAGGCAGCCATCCCATGTAATTTAATAAATTAATCAAGCTCATTATGTCATTGCAAATATTTATTTTTATGATTAACAATGTCTACAATTTTCTATATTTTTTCTGAATTTTATACAATTTTTACAATTTTTCTTAATTTTCTACAATTTTTCTTATTTTTTCGCTAAACAGTTAATGGCGCAAGACGCCCGCTTAGCCTTAACTGCGTTCGCCAAACGCACGACGCATCGCCATGCTGGCTTATTACATCCGGCGGCACGGCGGCGCGCGCTTATTACACGGCTTAACGCCGTGTTTCAACGCCGCAGCCGAAGCTCGTCGCGTGCGTCGCGCCGCGCGACGCCCATTGGCCAGCTCTATACAATGGGATTCGACTAGGTGGGCATCGGGCCACGCCGTGCTGGCACGGTCCGGGTGCATCGTGCTTCAGACCGTGTTGTACTATACTAGTTCTGTCTGGTCACTCTACCGTATTATGTCATGCCAATCTACGTCGTCTCTAGCCGGGCCCAGCACGACCTAAAGCCTGGCGTGCCAACGTTCGTGTTGTACCAGTCCAAGCCTAACCCGAAGTAAATATACACGACGAAGGCGACGATGATATGGTGACGGCGGCCGCCATCTTCATTTCTCTCATACCCATCTTTTTAAAAACTAGTTAAAAGCGTGAGATAAAAGCGCTAGTCAATGGATTATTATTCATTTTAGTAGATAGAGCATCGCTTCAACAAATAATAAGCCCATCAAACTATTACAATAGAACAATAATTAGAGACAAAACTTAATGTTACACATACATAGTCACGCAGGGCTAAGCCTGATACAAAGCTCGAATATTACAATATTTAGAAATGAAAATATTCTAGCTATTGTCTATCTAAAAGGAAGATAATATAATTACACTTTATTGCAATCAGGTTCACCAGGAACAATTTCGGATCGCCGCCTACTCCATTCGACCTTCATACAGGGTGTCCGCCTCCTTCTCTTCATATTATGAGTCTACAACATTCCACCCGGGTAGTACTTAAATCAATCCATGTAGCCTTCATCAGATCCTAGTTATTCTCCGAACTGACATACTCCTAAACAAGGGAAGATAATAGCAAGGATCCTCTTCACCAGATCCTACTAACATACTGTAACACCCCGCGGTTATTAATTAATTTTCGCGTTGTCATTAGCATTAATAATCGGGATTATTGGAACTAAATTAAAATTTTAGTATTAATTATTTTATTTGCTCAATTCCTCAGCTAATTACAATTGAAATGGAACGAAGGTAAACAGAAACTTTATTACAAGTATACAACATTGCATTGCATACATTTGGATTACATTTCAAACTTATACATAAAGGTTACAAGGGGAGAAACATGTTTATATTACAAGACAGTTTTAAATATACATCCATGACCATTTCTTACAGGAATTCAATTGCTATCAACTACTGATACAACAGTATTTTATTTATGAACTAATAACCAGATTATAAGACCGAAAAAGACCGAACAAAAGAGTAATTGAAAATAAGGCAATTTAAAGTAAGTGTTGCCGTCAGAGCCCTAAGGATTAACTTCGGGTAGGGTAATCCATTCACGAAGATACCTGACCGTCCGGGGGCCAGTCGGCACCTCTCACAACCATAGGCTCATCACACGGTATTATATATATGTACAAACCTGTTCTGAACATAGGAATCCAACCAAGGCAAAGACTAGAATATCACAAATTATTCCAGCCCAACCCCAACAGAGAAACACCTGTCAAAGCCCTCACCATACAAATATCAATCACAGTGAACCAGATAGCACCGGGCCAGAGCAGCCACACCCAGAGGACAACAGCAGCCAGCAAAGCCGCACGGGCAAGCCATCCAACCAAATATCCCACATGGCATACCAGCAGTCAAACCGAGAGAGTAGAGCACAGAGGGACAAAGGAAAGGTAAGGTAGACTTTCCCCACCACTAGCCAGTCCCCAGACCGCAGAGGCGATCGTCGCCGAGTGGAGCCGAAGGTCCAGGGAGTGAAGAAGCGACAAGCTGAAGGAAGATGGGGACATGACGGCCACGGGAGTACCGCAAGCCAGCAACCATCATCCACCACCGCAAGCCATCAGCAAGCATCAATCACAGCCAACCGGCCACCACCCCAACCCCAAACCCTAGCATCCTTCACAAGCACCAGTGCAGGTAAACCCCAAAAATCCCAACATCCATATAATGCCATTACCAATCCATTCAACATAGGCTAGAAACCATAAGCACTCACCACGGTAGAACACATGAACCATTCAAGTGGGTCACCAGAGGTAGAAGAAGGGGAGAAGAGGGTTACCATGGGGACGGCGGCGTGGATTCCACCGAGCTGCAGTCGGCTCACCACCGTCAGTACTCCCCACAGACGGCGACGGTTCATCAAGGGACGGCCACGGTCATCCGCCTCCCAAAACCAAACCCTAGGCAAACCTCAAAAAGTTAGCAAATTCCAACATTAAATCAAGCAAGAAAATGGGGGGAAAAGAGGAGGAATAGCTGAGTGGGCCAGATCTGGCCGGAGATCCCCAAGCGGCGCCGGTCATCCCGGCGGGAGAGGCCGGCCAGAGGAGGCGTCGGCGAGGAGCCGGTGCGAGGGGGAGCGGCACCGAGGAGAGGCGCCGAGCACCGGTGCAGAGGCGCCGAGGCGCGGGCGCGAGAGAGGGGTGGCGCGTGAGGGGAGCCGAACCGGGCGGCGGCGCGGAGACCCGAAGGTGGGGGAGAGGCGGCGTAAGAGAGCAGGGAGGCCGAGAGAGAGAGAGAGAGCCGGAGGAGGAGGCGAGAAAAGAGGAAAAAGGAGGAGGAGGTGGAGAGGCGTCGACAAAGGAAAAGGAGGGGGCGTCGGTGGAGTAAAAGAGAGGGAGAGGAGGCGTCGGCAGGAGAGGGAGGCCGAGAGCCAATGGGAACCCAACCAACAAAATATTAAGGCAGCAACTATAGAACTAAAAAGGGTAATTATAACAAATGCTAGCAAGGGCATTCGTAAGAAATTGGGTAGGAGATAAATAATTTTTGACCAATTGCTATGAAATAAAATAATGGTAAGCATGCGCTTTGTACATTACTAAATCTAATGTTGCAAATTTAGTTAATTAAAATGATTATTTAGAATGCCATAGCTCTGTAATTATTTAATTCTTGCATTTAAATTGTGGACATTACTAAAATGAACTGGGAACCATTACATTTTGTATAAAGGAACAAAAGGAAAAATGAGTGAATCATGAATGCAAGTAATAGAAATATTATGATGACCAGAATTTTATAAATAATCGAACCGTAGATTAATTTACATCTAAATAGCAGAAAGAGGTGAATCGCCAAAGGAGTCATATCGGGTAGTGAGGATATTCAAGAAGATAATATAACATCGTGCAAGTATCCTTTGAACAAGTCTTCGAATAGATTCATTACAAATCCGTATTTTATATTATGTTAGTATCATCCTGCATTGAAAAATAAAATAAGATTTAAATTAATACGATGAGTACGAAAGAATGGAATAAATGGCAACCGATGGAGCATTGGCCCTATTAGTAGTAAAAGGTGGGCGAGGTTGCCGGGCGGCGCGAGTGGGAGGTGTGTAACCTCCGCATAAGAATAAAATATAAGGTCTTACCAACTTCATTCATATGAACAGACTGTACCTACTCAGATCAACCAACGCCCGTTTTCACTGACGATCGGTACTCTAGTGAGGGGTTATATTCTCCACAGGAGTGATTTTATTTATGGGATAGGCCCAAAGGAACCGGTATAAGACCGGAGCGTAAGAACCCACAGGCGGGTTACGCATTGGCGTTATATGACGCTGGAAGGGGGCTGGGGAAAGGTCGGAGCACCCTACCAGCCAACGGTTATGTCGTTTTCAGTGGGTCTGTGTGAGGGTTTACACCGCTCCAGGCTGCTGATTGTGTTAAACCGGGTGGAGATGTAATTACTGAGCTAGAGATAATTGTACTGTACTCTGTTCTGGGCGCCGCTTCAAAGGAATTGCAGATAACCCTAAGAGCCAACACGAGCAGAGTGATGATGGGTAAAGTGATACAAGCTTGCGCAATGCTATTAAAAATCATGAATTCATGCCCGTCTCCGGGAAAGGAGAACTACGGAAACTTATGGGGGTTTTTGCTGTTCATGCGGGTGTTCAGTAGATTTGTAATTAAGAAATTGATATTTAGCCACCACTTAAAAACCTATTTCCATAGACGTAATTTGGAAACCAGGTGTTTGACCATGAGAGATGTTAACGGGGAATTGTATCAAAATCATTTCTTGCATTTTGTTATATAAACTTGCTGAGTACTCTGTACTCATCCTTGCTATTACTTCCCTTTGTTTAGAGGATAGCCAGCTAGAGGCGGGCTTTGAGGATGGCTCCACAGAGGAGTACTACTCTCCCGGAGAGGGAGATTATTTCGAGGATGAGCCGCTTGAGGATTACGCCGCATACGACGATTGGGAGTCGTAGGGACTTGCGTGCGGCTTGGACTCGACCTTTAGGGTATCTGTGCTATTAGTGTATTGTATTTGTACTCTCTTCTGTATAATTAGAACATCTCTGTATAATTAGAAGTCTAGCTACTTTCTATCTGTAATAATTAGAACTGCAGTTGTTATGTAGTATTTGGCCCTGCGTAGCATTGTGAATGGATGTAAATTTTATCTCTAATGATTGTTTTGTGCAATACCCTGAATGGCTTATTATTCGTTAAAGCAATGTTCTATTAGCTAAAACGAATAATAATCCGTTGACTAGCGTTATTACCCCGTGGTAATAAGGCGGGTCGTCACAGGTGGTATCAGAGCAGTGATTTGAGAGCCACGCTTAATTATAGGAATAGAATTAGAAATTCTACTATATTGCTTTAACATATTGGTATTAATTCTTACCATGTTATAATGTTTAGATTAGATTATTATTCCTTATTATTCTCGTCATGTTGATTCTTCTAATAAGATTAAATGGTATGAGTTAATCCTAATCTATTGCTTCTCTTTTGTAGGATGGTCAGACTAGAGATTCCACCAGCTAGGATTAGGGGGCAGCATGTCTTACTGCTATGGCAGATGCTTCAGGAGCTAGGGGCACCTAGTCCAGTATATTATCAGGAGATATCGGATGATGGATCGCCACCTAGGATTGGGGTTATAGTGACAGGGATTCCAGCAGATATGGAATATATCTGGTCATAGTCGGTACCATGGAGGACCGCAGATGATTATTTACCTATGCAGCAGGCAGCTAAGGAAGTGTTGCATGCAGTTAGATCACACTTTGGGGAGCTGTTGCGTCGCACGGGTTATCGCGACGTACCCGCTTTTGCTCCTGGGAGTTCTTGGCTGCAGAGGGTAGTTAATCCCAGTGGTGCTAATCTGAGTATAGGGATTGCAGTTCCATCGCCTGCAGCACATAGTGTCACTTCTAATATGATGATGATCTTCGACACTATGTTATACCATGGTACTAGAGACGCTTGGGAGAGAGCAGAGGATAGTGCTGAGAGGTGGCGGAGAGATTATTATACGAGTGAGCAGAGGCATCAGCAGTTTCAGGAATTAGTCTATCAGTACATGGCACAGGGACCTCCTCCATATCCACCACCACCACCAGGTCCAGTACCAGATGCACCTCCAGTACCACCCCCGTATCCACCATACCCAGAGCCACCTCAGGATGTGCCTCCGCAGGCAGCTATTGTGCATTCGGGTGAGGGGGAGAATTCCGCACCCCTACTGAGATATCCAGAGATACCCCAGCAGAGTCTTCCTCCTCCTAGGCGTGAGGCATTCCGTAATGCCCGCATGAGCATAGATCAGGGACCCTCTCGCCGAGGGAATAGATTGGATTCAGCACTCTCATTCTTCATGAGGGGACGTAGGAGGGGAGAGTTCAGTTTTGACTCTCATAGCCGTACCAGTGGGGGCAGTGGGGGTGGACAGGACTGAGGTAGATTTATTTCTGTCAATTCTAATATTTACATTTTGTTGGAATACTGGTAGTAAAGAGAATTTATGAAGTTACTGTTGCTAGAATAGGACTATAATTGTCATGGTAGAATCTTACTTGCAAATAATTGGTTATTATGTTATTCATGCATGCTAGTATAAAATTGAGGGGCAAATGGATGAGTAGGAAGTGTAGAGGATTCGTAAATTTAATTATTAATTGCTTATGCTTACTACTTCAATTATTCTGTTACATTCATGATACTGTTAAAACCTTCATGTGGCAACCTAGGGTAGCAAACCTGAGTGTTAGTATGTACTAATAATTTAGAGAGTAATATTTTATCTTAACTTCTTCTCTATTCACTCTGAGAACTAATATGGCAAGACCTATAATTATTAAAAAGTGGCTTAACCCTCAATTCTGCATACGAGATTTCCCGGACGAGTGGTCCGTGGCGTGAGAAGGTTCCGAAAGTTTCGATAAAACTAATTAGCCAAGTTGTATTTTACAGACTTGTGGTTGTACTATTTTACACGACATAACATGACAAGATTCGGTCCTTAGGACAACCTGGATGGTTCTACCACATTTCACAATTTGTGTGTTCACTGCACCTTATGCCGCCCCATACCATCCACCCAGATATTAAAGCAATATTGAGGTTTTTCAAGAATGTAAAATAACATGTCCACATTCTCCAGTCTTTCCCACCAAGACTGCCCAAATCATTTCTTAATTGCAAGTGATAGTTTTGGAGTATTTATGTACCCCGGTTATCTAGCCATACTAAGCAACGCAATATTTATACAGACTTATTTGCGAAAGTTACACCATTATAATTTTGCTAGGGAGACAAGGTTCATATGTCCAACATTTCAACGGAGTATTACTATCAAGCATAATATTAGGTGTATAACTAACATCTTTAAAAGTGAACGTATTATACCACATAAAATAGCAGCATGCATGTGGATAATTTAAAAAGAAATTAAATTTGCATAAACATGGGTTCAACATGGTCAAAGTGTTAACTCGCCTTGGTCACAGTGGTCTGGTTCTTGGTTGTCTTGAGCTTCTAGAGTTGCTGCCTCAGCTTCTTTCTCCTGAGCTTCGTACGCTATTTACCGTGCGCAAAATTCATATAAAAAGAAAAGAAGCAAATCAAACAAAATATCACCAGAAATTCAAATGAACTCTAAAAATCATGATTTCAGTTCTATTGGATAGATCTTAAATTTAGATGAATTTAGAAATTTATTTCACCCAATTTGGAGTTAAAATGAATAAGTTATGCTCATTTAAAGTTCTCAGTTTGATTTAATCCCAAAAATTATCAAAACCCTGACAGGTGGGGTCCTCATGTCTGTGAGACCCATTGTTCACGGTCTCTGGCAAGTGGGACCTCTCTGTCAGTGGCCATACATGTTATTGGTCACCGACAGGTGGGACCATTTGGACTCTGGACCCACACGCCAGCGGTCAACACTGACAGGTGGGACCCAGATGTCAGCAGCCTCACAGACTAGCAACCGCTGACGAGTGGAGCTCGGCTGTCAGCGCACAAAATTAAAAGAAAGGCTCAACCTCAGCGCTGCGGAGCCGGGGGCTCGAACACGCGCCGAGGGAGCCAGGGGGAAGGAATAACGCTGATAGCCATCTGATCACTCGGGTGTTGCTTACCCATATAGGGTAAGTATACCTTTTATGCTATCTCCTGGAGGGGCTGGGCAGAGGAAGTCGAGGGCGGCGGTGAGGCTGCGGTGCCGACGGCGAGTGGTGGTTGGGGAAGTGCGGGGAAGCGTGAAAATGCGTCCCCGGGGCAAAGGGGATGTCGGCGATGGGGTCGGCGGAGGCTGAGGGGCACGGTGGCAGGCTGGCGGCGTGCGGTGGTGGCGATTCGAGAGGAAGCTCTGGTGACGGCAAGGTACGGGCGGCGAGAGCCATGGGTGAAGGTTGGAGGGGCTTCACCTTGCTCCGAGGGTGATGCGGCCGAAAGAAATCAGCTTGGCTTCACCCCAATCGGCGGTGGAGCGTGGGGCCGGAGTTGGGGAAGAAAACGGCTCACCAGCGTTTGGGAAGCTTTGAGTTCAATTGTTTTCAGTGAAGGGCTGAGGTGAGCGTGGTGAATTGAATGGTTGGTTGTGCGGGCTTTATAGCCGAGCGAGCGCAGCTAGCCCCGGCGAGGCGTCGTGCGCGCACGTCGGGCTGTCGGGCTGCGATGTCAGGCGGCGGTGTCAGCGGGCGGCGGATGCTAGGCAGCGGGATTCGGGGAGCTCCCGCACGTCGGCCGTGCCGCTCGGCTTTAGCCGGGTCGCACGGCTTTTGACCGGCGATGAGCGGAGGGAAATGAGCCAGCGCGCGGGGAAAAACAGGGAGAGGGAGAAGAAGGAGGGCGCTGACGGCTCGGGCTTGCTGGCCAGAGGGATGCGCGTGGGGTGGAGACAGGGTCCACATGGCAGCGGCAGGGCGAGGGAGCGGGCTGGCGCGCGCGTGTAGGGGCTGGGCCGTGCGGGGTGGAAACGGGGAGAGGTGGGGCTGTGCCGGGGTGATGGCCGGCCTGGCTTCATCTTTTCCCCCTTTTCTTTTTATTTTCCTTTTGTTTTGAGATATGCATTTGAGTGTGTATTTATATTTATATATATATATATATAATACAAGTTTTATTTGTTCTTTCTCTTGCTCTCCTAGATTTCTGTATTTATTATTTTTAATACTGATTTCATAGGTGCCAATTTCTTATTATGTATGGATATATGTATATATCCATAAAATTTGACATTTTTAATTTGTTTGCTTACTTGCTATTAATACCATTACTTTCTAAAATGAGATTTTATGTTTAAACCCAATTCTCTCCCTGTCTTTTATGGATCATCTTTTCAGATTCTTATTTAAATTTTTAATTCTCTATTGTTTAAACATGTTTGTTTTTTTCTTGACCCTTTTAGCTTTTTGGAACTTCAACCAAATTTTCAGAAAAATGTCATAAACTCCAAATTCAAATATAAACATACTGCAAAATAATTCAAAAGCTCCACATTTTCAGATTTACATTTTTCAGGGTGTTACATGATACAGTAGCAAGAGGAATAGAGAAGCCGCTTCGAGAAGCTGGGTGTTCGTATTGGCTTTGGTTTTTTTAAAGAAGAAGTCAAAAGTCAATACAAACAACTTTAAGAAATTTGGAGATTATTAGCTAAAAATGTAAGTATGGGGATTATGTTCTTTTTCATTTTTAGGATATATATCGCTCTAGGAAGAGGATTTGAATCCCTCGCTCACAGACGCTTCCGTGTGGGCCCAGCTGTCACGCACTCCATGCGACACACTTACACGCCATGCGACACACTTGTGGTCTCTATAGTTTCATATGTGTGAAAGTGGACTCACGTATATGTGTGTGTTGCAGTGCGTGTGGGAAGAAAATTCTCAGGGTAGGGCCTTGAACCCCACATCCTAAGGTCCACTTCTCATATTTTGCCACATACACAACACTAATCTCAAAGCAATCCACCTCAATCTATTTCCCACCACCTGCTAGCTCCCAAGTCCCAAGCTACCATGGTAGAGCTCGAGGGTGTCAATGACGTTCCATGACGTGACAAGGTTGCCAGAGGTCAAAGGCATCTCATCGAAAATTTGTCGTGCAAGGACGTCACTGCCGCGCGCGTAGGCAGATATGAGGTAGTTGACTGCCGCATGCAAGGGTGCCACCGCCGCTTGCCTCCCTCAGCAATGTGCCTGCCGCCTCAGCTTCCATTGAATACCTCTCCTCCTCATCCCTCCCACCAGATCTGAGAGCACCACCAACTTATCGCATAACTGTCGCCTTGAAGGGGCCTTAGGAAGTGGGGTTCAAGACTGTTGAAGATAGAATATATCTGAACGTATATATAACCAACTGTATACGTACTAGAAATGGTCGGTGTATGAATCAATTAACAACACTAGAGATAAGCCATTGTCAATGTAAATCTTGTTGCCATAAGGTTTCTATAGCAGAACTGACAAGCTGGCAATATAAGCCCAGTGGCTAGTCATGGCTTATGTGTAGAGTTCTCTCCAATTCTATCTATCCCTTTGTTTTTCTATCATTTGTTTTTCTATGTGGCATTAGAGTCTGCCTCTTATACCATATTGGCATGACTTAATTAAGCTCTTCCTCAGTGTCCTCCAGCATAATGAACTCCGGTGCCAGCAGTGTAGCCAACACCTTCAGTAGACTTCTCCCGACACTGTCTTTTGGGCATCTGGTCAACATCAAGTTGTCCCAAGAGAACTACCTCTTATGGAAGGCCCAAATCATGCCTTTCTTACGTGGTCAACTACTACTAGGGTTCGTTGATGGCTCTAACATTGCTCCTGCAAGGACCATCACATAGACAACCGAGGACAAATCGACACAAGTTCTAAACATGGATTATCATGTCTAGGTTCAGCAAGATCAATTCGTTCTTAGCACACTTCTTTCATCTCTTTCTCCTGAAGTGTTATCGTAGGTTTTGTTCCTGTCATCAGTTGCCGATGTTTAGAAGGCCCTAGAGCGTATGTTTGCTTCCCAATCTAGGGCAAGATTCATGCAAATCCACATGCAGCTGTCCAACACCCACAAGAAAGATCTCTCAGCAGTAGCATACCTCACCAAGATGAAAGCTCTAGTAGACACAATGGCATCTACTGGCCATCCACTCAGAGATGAGGAATTTGTCTCCTACATGCTCGTGGGGACTCGACTCTGACTGCGACCCCTTGGTGACATCAATCACCACCAGGATGATGCCCTCAATCTCAATGATGTTTATGCGCACCTGCTCAGTTTCGAGATGCATCTCGATAAGCAAACTCCAAGGCTCAATTCTCATTCACCTTTGCGAACTCTACTACTCACGAAGGTGGCTGCAAAGGGTGAGGCCATGGCCGTGGAGGGCGTGGCCAGGAGGGCCATGAACATCAAGGAGACAGTGGAAAATGCCAAAACACTAGTAGCAATGGGAACTTCAATAGTAATCTTCCAACATATCAACTATGTGGTAAAGTAGAACATGTTGCAATGAAGTATTGACATCGCTTTGAACACACATATCAGAGTGATGAACCAATAGTTATGCTTCTTGGCACACCTCCTCCTATGGCATTGACACCAACTGGTACACAATACCGACATCATCAATCACATCACTAGTGATATTGATTGGTTGGCAATACAAGAAAAATACAATGGGCATGATCAAGTGCAAGGCTACAAATGGAAAAGATATGTTTATTACTCATGTTGGTCAATCTACCATTTTCACTCCTAATCAAGACCTACATCTCAACAACATTCTTCATGTTCCTAAGGCACCTAAGAATCTTGTTTCTATTCATCATCTTACCTCTGATAATGACGTTTTTCTTGAGTTTCATCCCGATCACTTTCTTATTAAGGATCAAAGGAACGAAGAAGGTTCTTCTTCACGGCAAATGTGAAGGTGGATTCTATCCTCTCTAGTTGCAGCACATGGTGTCCAGTAGCAGGCATGTCTTCTCGGTTACATCTCCCACACAAGAGATGGCATAATCGCTTTGGCTATCCTTCATCTTCCATAGTTCAGCAAGTTCTTAGGCATCATAATCTTCTTAGTTCCAATATGTCCAATAAAATATCGGTTTGTAATGCATGTCAACAGGCTAATAGTCATCAATTACCATATTATTTGTCAAATCATGTGTCCTTAACTTCTTTGGACCTTATTTTCTTTGATGTTTGGGGACCTGCTCTAACATCAACCGAAGGTTATAAATACTATATTAGTTTCATTGATGATTATAGCAAACTCTCTTGGATTTATCTTTTGAAAAATAAATCTGATGTCATGCACACCTTCCTTGGGTTTCAAAAACGTGCTGAACGGGTGCTGAATAAGAAAATAATTCACATACAAAATGACTAGGGAGGAGAATATCACAAACTCAATTCTTTCTTTAAACAAATTGGCATTACTCATCATGTGTGTTGTCCCCATACACATCAACAGAATAGTTCAGCCAAACGAAAACACCGCCATATTGTTGAGGTAGGACTAGCACTTCTTGCGCATTCCTCAATGCCAATCAAATTTTGGGACTTAGCTTTCTGCACTGCCACTTTCCTCATCAACTGGCTGCTAGCAGGGTAATAATTTTTCTTCTCCCATTGAGCATTTGTTTGGCAAACAACTAGATTACTCCTTCCTTAAAACCATTGGTTGTGCTTGTTGGCCACATTTGCACCCATATAATGCACAAAAACTTTAATTCTAGTCTAAACAATGTGCTTTCCTAGGTTGTAGACGAGTTTATATTTCTCGCAATGTTATCTTTGATGGGGAGTTTTCCCCTTCTCTCATCTTCAACCTTCGACTGAGTATCGATCATCCTCTCAGTTGATCTTTTTACCCTCCTCCAATCTTTTGAGTTCTCCCGCCAATATTTTTGATGACCAACTGGCTAATGAACAATTTGCTCCTATTTCTTCTTTGCACTCTAATTTGTCTATGCGGCATGAATCGGTTGATGTTGCTCTCATCCTTGATGGAGCTGCTACTGGTGCTGCTGATCCTACTGTGCCAGCCTTGGCACCAGCCACGGCACCACCTGGCGCCTACTACGGCTCTACCTTCTTCTGCTGTGGCACCATCGTGTGCTGTAGGTCTATCCTTTGATGCAGAATGCGCATTGTCATTGCCCTCTTCCATACCTGGTGTACCACCACCATCTTGAATGGTGACTCGGGCACAAAATAATATTCATGTGCCAAAGGTGTACAAAGATGGCAATATGCACTATGCATTTACATGCTCCATTGACGAGTAGCTTACTCTTACTACTGGCATTGACGACCCTTTGCTAGAAGCGTGCAATGGATGAGGAATACCATGCTCTTGTTCATAATCAAACCTGGCACCTAGTTCCTCCTCAATAGGGGCAAAGTATCATTGACTGTAGGTGGGTCTACAAGATCAAATGAAAAGCTGATAGCTACATTGATAGATACAAAGCTCAACTAGTTGCAAAAGGTTTTAAGCAACACTATGGGATTGATTATGAGGATACTTTTAGTCTAGTGGTCAAGGCAGCTACCATTCGACTCATTCTCTCCATTGCTGTCTCTCGAGGATGGATGTTGCAACATCTCGATATGCAGAATGTGTTCTTACATAGCATTCTAGAAAAAGAAGTATATATGAAGTAACCACCAGGCTATGAGGAGAAACATCATCCAGACAAAGCAATATATAGGTTGAAACAAGCACCGTGTGCATGGTATTCCAAGCTGATCTCCAAGTTACAAGAACTTGGTTTCCAACCATCATGAGCTGATACATCACCCTTCATATATAAGAGTGGTGGCACTATGATTTATCTGCTTATATATGTTGATGACATTATAGTCACAAGTTCTTCCAGAGATGACATCATGAAACTCCTTGATGATTAAAGGTCGAATTTGCTCTAAAGGATCTCGGTGATCTTCATTACTTTTTGGGCATCAAAGTGACAAAAATCTGATGATGAATTGTGCTTGTCACAGTCCAAGTATGCCGCTGACCTGCTGCACCGAGTCAGAATGCAGAAGTGCAAATCAGCATGAATACATGGAGATGACTCAGCAAATCAAATTAAAAGAATTCCTTAATTGAATAGGTCCCGCATGTCGTTGGACATTAGTTCTTCCTCATCTTTTTCCTATCCATCCTTATGGCTACGCCTGATAGCTTTTGATTCTAGTGCGAGCGTTTGTGCGAATAAACCGAATGCCAATAATTCGTTTCGAAAAGGCTATCCCGATTGCTATTTCATAAAGACAGTGAAGAAGCCATCCCATTTGTTTATTCGGAGGAAGCCATAAGCTATAAACTGAAAAGAAGAGAGCCAATATCATCGAAATGGATTGTGAACAGTAGGAGTAACTGTTATGTACTTGGCTCTGTGGAAAAGCCCTAACAGTGCCTAATTTTGGTAGAAATTGGGCCTGTTCTTTTTTGCTGAAGTTTATGGCTTTTGGTTGTAGCTTGTGGCTTTTGGACTGTTTGTGTGAGAGATTACAGAGTAACAAAAACTCACGTGCGGTTTTTGTCGATATAAATGAAGTCGGTACAGTATGTACTACAATTAACTAATAGAGCCTATTTTGAAAAGATACTTCGTTTAAAAGTTAGTTACTATAGAAAAGCCGAAAAACAATTTTTAGAAGCTAAAAAGAACAGAGCAATTTATTCGTTCTCCTAAGGAAGTAGTTTATTTGGCATGTTCCTTTTGATGGGTCTTGGAAAGGAGCCGACGAAGGAGGAGGTGGTGGAAGGAGCATACCAGTTGATTCAAGTGGCACCGCTCCGAGCAGCACATGCAGCAGCAGCCGCCTCATGGTTACCAGCACTAGGGTGCAAACGGGTCGGGTTAATCCGACCGATCCGGCACCGAATCTGATTGGTACCGAATCCGGAGAAAAAATATGGGTTAGGATATGGTAACAGCAATATCCGTCCGAATCCGATACGTCTTCGAGTTTGATTTCAGGTTAGTGCTACTATTTGACGTTTCATTTTCTTTTGCAATGGTAAAATAAAATCTTCCACATCAGCTATTAAGTAGTAACATCAAGTTCTTGACAGTACGTCCTCCTACTCCATTTGCTGTACTGCATGCATTCCTTACAAACAAGTTGGGGTGCAAACGGCTCGGGTTAATCCCGACCGATCCGGCAACGAATCCGATTGGTACCGAATCCGGAGAAAAAATATGGGTTAGGATATGGTAACAACAATATCCATCCGAATCCGACCCGTTTGCACCCCTAACCAGCACACCCTGCGTCAACAGCAATATCCAGGATGCAGCAGAGGAACCTTGAAAAAGAGCTATGAAGTTTCTGGGACTTGCAAGTCAAGATTGGGGTGATGAGTGATCTGTTTTGGTTATGGTTGATGTAATCAGTTTTGTTGGAAGGATTTGGCTGGTTTTTTTTTATATAACTTGATGTGTTGCCTGATTTTTTTATATAACTTGATGTGTTGCCTGATTTCTTCTACTCTGTACTGACCCTCCCCTGCTTTTTTAGAACCTCCATGTAAAACTCTGTTTTCCATGGCTTAATGGAAATGGTTAATGCCATCCTCCTAAACGAGCATTTCACAATGTGAAAATGTATGTCTGAAATTAAAGTCATTAAAGCTCTTCGTCGAGTAATCACGTCATCTTAATCTACACGTATTGGATCATTTGGAAGGAGAGAAACCGGAGAGTACTGCCACAACAACTGGATGAACAGGGAGACGCAAACTGAGAAAGCAAGCCTTAATTAATTGGAAAATTTTGATATATGCCACCGCTTAGTACCCCATTTAGAAATATATCACCGCTTAATTCCGCTTTCGAAATATGCCATTGCTCAGTGAGCTTGTTCATAGAGATGCCATTACGGGGGATTTCAGACTAATTGCACCAAATACCACCTCCGTATTTCATTGCGTATTTTCGTATGGACCAATCTACCCTTGTCTCCAATCCGCTGAGATTTATATATAAGAGCGGTTAGCGTTGCCCTTGCAGCACTGTGAATTTTGCTAATCATGCCTTGGCATTAGCTCGTAGAGCGTTAGTTGACTCTGGTACTGCTCACAAGTCACAAGTCTTACCTAACGTTGTCTTGGCCATTAGCTGACTCTGGTACTGCTACACTGCAATTTCTTGCCCTGACCATTTACGAATCATGCAGAGTTATCCAATTTTACAGACAGATTGGAAAACAGGGACACAACATCACTGACCAATCATGCATACAGAGAATGAAAACACACAAATTTAGAAATTCAAGTGACATGCTAGTACATGTTCTGGATATGTGACAAAAGATACATATCAGTTCCAGCAAAATGAACAGGTTCTACACATTCAGATCACAGGTAGGGACCCACGAGAAAAATGTATACGAAATCGGGTTCAAGGCACTCACGAGAGAGGGATCGGGGGGAAGGGACTGAAGGGGAGCAATGACATATTTCGAAAGCAGAATTGAGCAGTGACATATCTCTAAATGGGACATTAAGCGATCGTGTATATCAAATTTTCCCTAATTAATTTGTGGTCGTGGTGGTGTTTTCGCTACAGAAGCATAGTGCCGATCGGGTTCATTTCTTATCATTCTGTGTCGTCTTCTTATCTATTAGGGCGTCTTCAACAGCTGGCTATTTAGTTAGCTAGATCTGATGTGGCAAGAAAAAGTAAGAGAGAGAGTAGTCACTAGCGACAAGCAAATAGCTTATCTATTTCACGTAGTCCAAGAACATGAGAGAGGAGCATGTGGGTCCAACAGTATAAAATAGTCTTTGCTTTTGTCTCTCACCTCCACATCAGCTGACTATATAGTTAGTACTAGCTATTACCATTGCGGACCCCCTTAGGACGGATGCTGTACTGCCAGACAATGAGCTCGCGTTTATTATTACATGCACATGCAAACCGTGTGCGTTGGGTGCATCTAAACGCCATGCACCCACGAGTGCCGACTGCCGAGGCATGTGACATGTCCATGCACCGACCCGGCCGGCCGGCGCAATCAACTCGGCGCAATGCTGGCGTCGGCGACGATCGGGCTCCGCACGACGTGATCTTGCGACACCCAGTGTAGGCTCCCCTCAGCAAGCCGCTGCCCGGCGCCGCTCACGGTGACCGTGAACGTCTTCCTCTCCATGGCCTCCTTGAACTCCAGCTCCGTCGGATCCACCTTGACCGTTAGCCCTTCCGGCGCGTCGACGTGCGCGGTGTACCTCGAATTCGCCGGCCCGACGTTCGTCACCGACCGGTTCACCGTGAACGGTTGCTTCCGCAGCGGCACCAGTATCGCCGGGTAGTTCAGCTGCGCCTCCGCGATGGATCCCACCTCCGCGCAAGTCAAGCTGCTGTTTCCGGCGATAGTTTTCAGGGCCGCCTCGCCGAGGAGCGCGCAGATGTAGCCAGCGTAGTCGCGGGCGCCGAGGTCGTAGACCAGGCCGGGGTCGACAGCCTTAGCCGGGTCCACGTGGCCGGAGCCGACGGAATAGAAGCTCGCCTTCCGGTGCTCCTCGTCCATGATCGGGTGTCCGTCGTTGTCGACGGCGCTGGACGTCGTCATGATGGCCGACTTGATCGCGGCCGGCGACCAGTCCGGGTGCACCTTTTTTATCAGTGCCACGATGCCGGCGACGTGCGGCGTGGCCATGGACGTGCCGGAGATGACGTTGTAATTGCAGGACTCGGTCCCATCAACCGGCACCTGCGACGGCCACCCGGCGAGGATGTTGAGCCCCGGCGCCAGGATGTCGGGCTTCGGCACACCGGGGCAGGCTGTGCTCGGCCCACGCGATGAGAAGGCCGCGACGACCGGCGCCGCCTTCACGCCAACCATTGTGCTGTTGAACACGATCGTTGCAGTATGGCCGACTGTCGACGACCCCATCATGGCGTAGCCCATGATCTTGGCGCCGTCGGCCGCGGTCACCTGCGACATTGGGAGGTTGTAGTACCTCTCCAGGACGATGGTGTACCCGAAATCGGCTTCGTTGACGAACACCACTCCCGCGCCGCCGGCCTCCTTGATCGCATCGATCGAGCTCGTGGGAGGCAACGGCGTCTCGGTGTCGCACACGACCACCTTGCCGGTGATGTTGACGTCGAAGAAGTCACAATAGTTCGTGCCTTGAGAATAGTGGAGGGGATACGCCTTGGAACTGAAGCGCTTGTCCTGAGTGAGTGACTCACCGTCGAACGCCTCGCCGTCGCCAAGCCGCACGGCGGCACGGAAGCTCCGGTCCACCGACCCGGCCCCCACCGTCAATATCCACGGCGCCTCGTTGGACAACGTGGAGGGCGCCGGGCCGCTGTTACCACCGGCGCACACCACGAGGACGCCCTTCGACACGGCCCCAAATGCGCCAATGGCGATCGGGTCCTTGTCCAACGGCACGGAGGGGCCGCCGAGGGAGAGAGAGAGCACGTCGACGCCGTCCTTCACGGCCGCGTCCATCCCGGCCAGTATGTCGGACTCGAAGCACCCTTGGGCATCGCAGACCTTGTACATGGCCAGGTGCGCGCCTGGCGCCATCCCAGCCGCGGTGCCCTGGCCAAGACCGAAGGCCGAGACGCCATCCACGAAATGGCCAGCAGCCGTGCCCGCCGTGTGCGTCCCGTGCCCGACATCGTCGCTGGTGGTGTTGTCTCCGATAAACGATTCCGCGCCGACGAGCTTGTTGTTGCACCGTGCGGGCGGCTGGCACGTGCCCTTCCACTTGGCTGGCGGCGGCGGCATGCCCTCGTCGCCAAACGAAGGATGCTCCGCGGCGATGCCGGTGTCGAGCAGCCCGACGATCATGCCCTTGCCGAAGCTTGCCGCACTCCATGCGCCCTTCTTGGCGTCCAAGCCGAGGAACCCCGGCGTGCGCGTCGTCATGAGCGGCACCCTCCGCTCCGGGAACGCGCGCACGAACCCGCGCTTCCTGGACACGGCGGCGAGCTCGTCGTCCGTCAGCCTAGCGGCGAAGCCGGACAACACGTCCGTGTACGAGTGGCGAATGGGCAGCGGATCGCTGCCGGACACGGCGCGCGAGCCCAGAAGGAACGACTCGTGCCACCGGCGGTGCGCGGCTTCATCGGCATGCGCGTGCGCGGGAGGCTCGACGAGCACTATGTAAGTTTGGACGGCGCCATGGGGCAGGCTGGTGCTCTGCCTTGTTGCACCGTCAGTGACATAGCACAGTGTGGGAGTCGCTCTTAAGACGAAGACAAGAGCAAAGACGCATGCAAGGGGTAATATTGTCATGTGACCCATGGTACGAGAGCACGCATGGACGCACAAAACATTCGGTGTAAGTGATGCTTATATATGCTCAAATAGTGCTTTAGTTTGTTCATTTCGTTTTCGTACATAGACTGGCTTTCATGCATGAGCCCGAGATACAAGGCAACGCATCCTTAAAAACATGAACTTGCAAAACGTGTGCATTATTTGTTGCGTTCTGGACTCATGATGTAACTGCATTTGTTAGGTTTGGTGCTGCATGCATGCTTAGTGTGATGTGCCAATTCTGATCCTTCATTTCCGGCAGAATATATAGAGTTTTCCCCGCGGGGAATCAAGAGGACATACTCAGATATAAAAGTAAGTGTGATGATTTCTCTGATCTTCTGTGTGGTCTGCTTTGGCGAATTTATTGGGGTCTCAGCGATTTCCACGTCGACGAAGCTCTGCTGATTCTCTGATGTGTGGTCGGCCTTGATTGTACTAGTCATAGTTGTTCTGCCGTGGTCGATCAGCCGTGGTTGTTCTGTCGTGGTCGTTCTGCCTTGATCGATTTGCTATGGTCGATCAGCCGTGGTCGATCTAATGTGGTCGATTTGACGCAGTAATAAGCGGCCGTGGTCGGAAACTCTTGGTTGCTTCGTGCGATTGGGGATTGCGTTGACTTTGTGTGGCAACATCTACATCTCGGCTTCACGATTTGGAGAGTAGTTATTTGTAAGTTGGGCATTGTATCTCTGTTAACCTCTCCGGTGATATTCGGACATACGCCGGTGATTGGTTTTCTGAGACATCGTCTTTGCGACAAGCCTTGCCCCTGTCGGCCTTCTCAATGGCTTGGACTGCCACTGCCTAGTAAGCTTTTACATTCTATAATTTCTATTGTGTATTGGTTAGTTGTGCTAGTGTCTCTGTTATTATCTCTGAAATTGGTGATTTGTGTGGCACTGGGAGGACTATTGCATGGTAGATTGTGGGCTCTTGAGATTACTCATTGAGGAAGCTAGTCATATATGAGATCACAGTGACTATCTAGAAACATTCTGCTAGTTTGATCTACTAATTATACTTTGGTTTAATGTTTATTCACTGTTGTTCTGTTCTTGTCATAGTCTGAATTGTGTTGTATCAACAGTAGCATATATTCGTCTCTGTTCAGAATATTACCGATAATAGATTAAAACTGCAGTTGCTCATTTTTGTTATATGTGTTGATTAGAGCATGAAATAGAATCTATCACTACTGTGAGGTAATGTTTAGATTGATGAACTAGCAGAATATAGAGAGATTATCACTTTGATTGTTGATCTATTGACTAGAGTTGAGTAGGTCAATTTTTTAGAACTTAAGTAACTCCTTAGCTAAGAGCAAATCCACACAAAGACTGCAAAAGATCCAAATAAATACAAAGAGAATTTCATTTAGTTTTATTAGGATTGAGTTCAGTGATGTAAAAGAAAATTTAGAGGGTGAGGGATGTTTGACATAGTCGAACGGAGTTTGATTGAATGAGGAGATGGCGAGAAAGCTTTGCTGGGAAGGAAAATAAGGACATGTCAAAGGTGAAGAAATATTCATAGGAATACTCCGCTTCTTAACTCAAAAAGAGATAGGAATAGCCGATCGTAGAGTATCTCGGATTTGTTTGAATTGTTTCTTCTCAATTGGTATACTACTCTTTACTACTACTAACGTTTTTAAATATATGCTTTACTGTTTATACTTAAATCTAAAATTAATATAAAAATAATACTAAAATCACTTAATTTCCAACCCAATGTATATGGCTTGTGAGACGCATGTACAGGTACAGAAACATGACACCGACACGTACTTTGTGACTAAATTGGATGCATATATAATAATAATGCCAGCAATCCAGATACATGCACAAATTGAATCAGACTCGGTTACACAAAAATTGACATACGTGCACCCAGAGTTAATACTACAAGACCATGAAAACTTTAGTTTTAATAATTTCTATATTAATAGGAGAATGAGCTAAGAAATCTACTTTGTCGATATAATAGACCTTGTTATTGTAATTGGCTTTGATTAGGGTTCAGTTCTTTTGACTTATGTGTAGGCATTGGGTTCTATTACTACAATAACTTGTCGTTAAACGGTATATTTTTTAAGACAGTGTCTACAGATAAATTGTAGTACAAAGTATATCGAGTTCAACTATACTGGCCAAAATCACATGTGATTATTTTCCTTTGTGTACTACCTCTCACGAACGATTAGAATTCAAAAATCACAACAATAAACCATAAACCTCAGCCTAAAAAAACCCACCCTAGATCTAACCTATGAGTTCAAACAAAGTTGATGTGTTCTTTTAAGTTGAATAGGTAGTAAATTTTGGATTTGAATTAGAAAATTTTAAAATTAGAGAGTGAATGAGGTAGATATGTATGTACACAATTTATGCACTTACGTACACTTTTCCCACCATTCACTAATCATTCTACAAGTGAGAATAAAGTAGGAGTAAAAACTTTTGAGAACTAAAATTGTTTGTACCATCAACATTTTGAGAACTAAATTAAAACTATGCAACTTACAAATTGCAAAAGCCTTACATAAACCATGTAGCATGTGCGGGTGCACGGGTTGATGATTAGGTTGCAGTAACTTGCCCACCCGACATAAAGCGTTAACAAGTTCCTTAGCTATGTGCGATTAATCTTATGAGGCTTTCTTTCTCTGCATGGAAATCACAAGGACATTTCAGTATTTCACTAATCGCAATCAAACAGTCAATAACGGAATGAACTTATGCAAAAGGTTCTCGAACAGGTAACGATCTATAAATTGGATCAGGGATTAGCACCCCTTACTCCATATATATGGAATCATTTTCATACATATATACATGCATGCATGCATGTATGTATGTATGTATGTATGTATGTATATGTGTGTATGTGTATATAGGAAAATTACATAAGGCATCTGGGTGCCTAGGTACCCACATCAAGAACCGTCCGATACACGTGTATGATTGATAATTTTTTTGAGTTTGGGTATGAAAATGTTTTATACCCTTGATATATTAATGGTAAGTAAGTTTTGAACTCAGTTCAAACTAGTTTGAACTACTTTTGAGTTCGATGCGACTACAGTGAGTATATACCATAAAAATAGTTCAAGCTAATTAAACTGAAGTTGAATTTAATTTTTTTCGGAGTTTGACATCTCAAATATACTTTTTTATGGGTATATGAAGATATCCACGTCAAACGTTGCGAATCTCAAAGCAAATCAACGGGTATTAATATAGGTGCCTAGGCACCTGGGTGCATGAAACACTGTCTATATATATATATATATATATATATATATATATATATATATATATATATATATATATATATATATATATATATATATATATATATATATATATATATATATATATATATATATATATATATATATATGTGTGTGTGTGTGTGTGTGTGTGTGTGTGTGTGTGTATGTATGTATGTGTGTGTATATGAAGCCTTTTTATACTTAGGAGTACATACTCTCACTTCTAATATACTACTTAAACGAATATTTTATATCTTTTTATCACTTTCGGTATACTTAAATACTAATTCTAACATACTCCAATGCAACTTATTTGAAAAATGTTATCGAAATCCTTTATTTTTTCTATATACATTTTTCCATATATAAAAAGAGTACATACATAAATTAGACTATAAAAAGTGGACTTTGATAAAATTTTTCATGGAACTCACTTTGGAGTATCTTATAATCATTATTAGAGTATGCTCAAATATATATATAGGACGAGTGTTTCATGCACCTTGGTGCCTAGGCACTCATATCAATACCCGTTGATTTGCTTTGAGATTCGCAATGTTTGATGTGGGTATCTTCATATACCCATAAAAAAGTATATTTGAGATGGCAAACTCCGAAAAAAAAATTAAATTCAACTTCAGTTTAATTAGTTTGAACTATTTTTATGGTATATACTCATTGTAGTCGCATTGAACTCAAAAGTAGTTCAAACTAGTTTGAATTGAGTTCAAACGTTACTTACCATAAATATATCAAGGGTATAAAACATTTCCATACCCAAACTCAAAAAAATTATCAATCATACACGTGTATCGGACGGTTCTTGATGTGGGTGCCTAGGCACCCAGGTGCCACATATACATATTTATACACACACACATATATATACACACATATACATACATACATATACATACATATATATACATATACAAATATACATACATATATACACAAACATATATATACATATACAAGTATCAGTGGATTTGCCTTTCTTGTGCTTGTACTAGTGTCGCAGAGTCGCGTGGGAAGCAAATCCGCCACCAGGTGCTGTCGGTGAAGATGCTGTGGCATGTAACGCCGTATCAACGTGCAACGGCACAGACTGAATCTCATGGCACTCTTCTAGGAGGAAGGAGCATGCACGGGCAAAGGAGGGGAGTGGTTCCTGCATTGTCGGGACTGGAATCACATGGCAATACTTGGCGTTGAGGCCGCGAAGCATATTCAATACATGAGTTTGCTCAGAAACTGGCTGACCAACATCACGGAGGTTGTCAGCCAGTGTCTTGAGTCGTGTACAATAGGTAGTGATCATCATGTCACCTTGCTGCAGACTACGATACTCAACATCAATGTAGACGGCGTGGGTGAGTTTGTTGTCGATGAAGAGCCCAGCGATTGTAGTCCAAACGATGTGGGTGGTGTCGATAGGTTTGAGAATGATGTTGAGAATCTCCCTGCTGATGGTGGTGTAGAGCTAGGAGACGATGGTATAGTCTTCTTGAACCCAAATGGGGTCGTCGTGGCATGGATCGGAACCGTCGATGTGATGGGTGATGTAGAACCTGATGTTGAAGAGGGTACTCCATTGTACATAGTTGGAGTCCTGTAGATCGAGTATGAGGGGATGTGTTGGCGAATGTTGACGAGCTGGAGGTTGGTGGAGGTGGTGACTGCAGTGATGGAGGGCTACAGATGAGCACTGGAGGTGGAAGAAAGGGAAGCTAAGGTGTTTGCCATGGGCACTGCTAGGGAAGGAAGAGAGGTGGAGCGAAAGAGGGTCTGAGGATGTGGAGACTCAGCGCCTGATACCATGTAGAATTGAGAAAGAGCACTAACCGCACCCATCCGTTGTATTCATCAATCGTTATATAGCCATACATGTACATATTGTGAGTTAACAAAATGAGAGAGAGAGAGAGAGAAGCGCAAGAATAGCGAGTCATAGGCGAGCTGGAGTACATGCTGGTGGCTGTTATCATATGCAGTTATAGCCAGTTGGGTAGCGAGATGAGTGCATCCCACTAACACTATGCTCAACTAATATGGTCCTAGATATCTCTATAAAAATCCTATAAGTGGTACCAAGCCTCCTAAAGGTACCTATGTTCTCGGGTCTAGTACCTCAGCAGGCAAAGACGGAGTATAGGCGGTTGCGGCCCTAAGGCACTCAAGCTCGGTCTTGGCGGTGATCCTCTCTTGCTCCATAACTGAAAGAGCTGTCTCGCATCGGATGAGATAGGCACGGAGGGTGTCGGAGTATTGCTAGCTAGAGGTGAGGAGCATCCAAAGCTGACTGATCTCCTATAAAGTGTTGATGTTGGCCAGCAGCACATAGAACTTCTCCACCTGCTCGTCCTCGCCACTGCTGCGGTCGTTCTCCACAGTACTCGTCGTTGCCGTCGTTGATGCCGAATCGACTGTAGCCACAGCGTTGCCTGGCAACAGCGCCCGCTGTCCTGGTACCGTCTCCGACGCCGCCGCTCGGGGGGACGACGGAGCGGCGACGTCCGTGTCGCCGCCGGCCGCCACAACCTTCTTGCCACGAGCTGCCGCCGTGGCGTCCATGGCAAAGCTGTAGCTAGCTTAATCATAATGACCTATTGTCAGGGCTGGCCCTGGGCCTAGGCAGCAAGGGCGACTGCCTAAGGC